>JARDYH010000001.1:51377500-52627500 GCA_029215795.1 Anniella stebbinsi
GCCAATGGAACCAATTACCTAGGGAGGTCATGGGCTCTCCTACATTAGAGGCATTCAAGAGACAGCTGGACAGCCATCTGTCAGGTATGCTTTAAGGTATCTTCCTGCATTGAGCAGGGGGTTGGACTCAATGGCTTTATAGGCCCCTTCCAACTCTACTAATCTATGGGGGGATCTACACACGAGGTTTTTGACGTTTTATAAGGGTTATGAAAACTCTTTGGGCCACATGACACACTCCCTATAATGTTGTATATCTGAGGTTTTTTAAAACTCACTTCAGTTATATACAACGGTTTCACTTTTAATAAATCGTTTTAAGTAAAATAATGTGTCCTTCCTTACCTTTTGTGCTTCATGGGGGCAGTGCTTCCTTTACTGGTGCCCAAATGCTTAGCAGTTGATTGGTGGGGAAGAAACAGGAAGTGGACCAGTGAACTACAACACCCACAATTCTTAGCCCTATACTCGCTAGGGAATGACAGAGGAACTAAGAAGGAAGTGTGTAACTGAACTACAACCCCCACAATGCCTTGCCCTAAACTCACTGAAAAAACAAAAGAGAAAGAGACAGGGCAGAACAGCGTGTGACCGCACACACCGCTTTAAAGACAGAAGAGTGTTCTCCTGTAACATAAGTACTCAGTAATGTGGCCTAAGACGTTTTAGAACGCACCTATTTGGAACAAATACAATTTAAAACGTTCCAAAGGGCTGTGTAGATTCCTCTTATGATTTTATGATTCTATGAAACTTGGCATGTCGAAAGCCCTACTTAAGAGCTATCATGATGCCAAGTTTCATCTCATCTTTAAAAAAGATGCTTTTTTAAAAATAATTTTAAAACCTCAATTTTTTTAAAAAATCCTAAAACTCAATGGATGAACAGATCTGCTTCAAATTTGGCATGGCTAAGGCCCTACCTAAGGGCTATCATGGTGCCTTTAAAAATGATGGAACTGTAAGCATTTTTGTTAATTCCCATTGACTATAAAATAGAGCTGCCTTTTGGGTGGGGGGAGGATGGGAAAAATCCAGATTTTTCTTTAATTTTCATAATTCTCCCCCCCTTTCCAGATTTGTTACCAAAAATCCTAACATGTCCTGTTTTTTCCTGACATATGGTCACCCCAGGAAGGTCCTGCTGCTGTTTCCCTGGGCTCTTTTGAATGGCAGATACTGTTGAATCGAGGGAGTGCTTGCTTCCCTCCCTGACATGTGTGCAAATGAGAGTGTGTGTGTGTGTGTGTTGTTGTCAGTTTCCTCACAGGCCACAGGAAAGCCAAGGCTTACTTCTGAGTAGCAGTAAGATTTTGCTGTACCTTCACAACCCTCGTCACACTTACTTGGGAGTAAGCCCATTGAACACAATGAGACTTACTTCAGAGTAGACACATGGGGATCAGATCTGCCTCCCTTTGTTTCAAGGGGGCAGTTTACTCTCTTCTCCCTCTGTTCAAAGTCCTTCCTTCATTCCTCGGCAGGTTAAAAGTGCAATGCCAGCTTTACATGATACTGATTTCATGCCGTTAGCGGTTTATTCCTGTTTATCTGTGTTGTATTTTAAAATGGAATAGAGGGGTCAGGGGACTACAGGAGACCTTCTGTTGGAGCACAGCATTATTAAATTGACCTGGAAACTTCCCTGAGTGGCCAGAAATGACTGTGCTATAAATAGCTCGTTTAATGAACACCTTAGTTACTGGCAGCAAGAACTTATGCTAAAATATGCTGGTTTTCTTGGTATTTTTGCCCCGCTCCTTCTGCCTTTGTCACTGCCCATTGCACACTTGGCATCACCCTCCACTCCCTGAGAATTTCTCCAAAACTGAAAGAGGTTCAACACCTTTGAATTATGAGATCATATTTGAGATGAGCATTCCCACCCCCCGAGGCTCATATGTTGAAGCCAGGAAATATGAGTTTCAGTGACATTTCCTATCTATGAATATTGTTTATGACCTTTGCTGAATAGTCCCCCCTTCTAAAGAAATATGCATATTTATTTCATGTTGATTTTAGTTATCATAAAATCGTCGGAAGCTATGGTTTTACGGATTTTTGTCCCTGATGCCTCTATCTACTGTATAGGAACATTCGTTTCCATTAATAAGATAAAAAGAAAATCATTACGGACGTTTCTTTCTTGCATTCCATTCTGAACAGTGTCGATATCTTTCAGCATAATATACTGTCTTAATTTCCTGGACTTGAAATGCTGAGTGCGTCAGGGTGGGTATTAGTTTTGATCAAGGAAATGTAGTTGGCATGCTGTTGTGAGAGATGATGGTAGACAGTCTTAGCTTTTGACCAAGATAGTAAGAAACAGATTGTGGCTTTGTAGTTCTTACAGCCTCTTACATAACAAGCTCCTTCAGCAATATGATTTTGGACACAGTACATACATTTCTTCACCTTATGCAATAAAGTAGGGGCTGCATTTGTTTTGAGAAGAATGGAACATTGAATCAAAGAAGGCCCATTTGTAGGCTGACCATATGAAAAGGAGGACAGGGCTCATGTAACTTTAACAGTTGTAGAGAAAAGGGAATTTCAGCCAGTGTCATTTGTATGCAATTAGTTCCTGGTGAAATTCCCTCTTCATCACAACAGTTAAAGTTGCAGGGGCCCTGCCTTCTTTTGTATCTGGTCACTCTAGTATAGTGCCTGCAACTTTAACTGTTGTGATGAAGAGGGAATTTCAGCAGGAACTAATTGCATACAAATGACACTGGCTGAAATTCCCTTTTCTCTATAATTGTTAAAGTTACATGAGCCCTGTCCTCCTTTTCATATGGTCAGCCTACCCATTTGGTCCAATTTCCATTCATCCCCAAATTAGAGAAATTTGCTCAGGCAATTTAAAAAACAGCAATTTACCTGATTTGTTCCTCCCGGAACCAAATGCAGACGCGGACACCATTTGCAGTACATTTGTACATATCTTGAGCTCATGATGTGTTCCGCAAAACCAAACCAAGTAAGAAAGGAAGATGCGTACATTTCTAAAATGCACACAGATATTCTTTAGTCAATGGGTGCAGGTGTACAAAAATGTGTATATTTGAAAAATATGCACAAAAATAGGCTGACAAGATAAAATCCAGGTCAGGGCTCATGTAACTTTAACAGTTGTAGAGAAAAGAGAATTTCAGCCAGTGGTGAAATTCCCTCTTCATCACAACAGTTAAAGGTGCATACACTATACTAGAGTGATCATATACAAAAGAAGGCAGGGCCCCTGCAACTTTAACTGTTGTGATGAAGAGTTAATTTCACCTGGACTTAATTGCATACAAATGACACTGGTTGAAATTCCCTTTTCTCTACAATTGTTAAAGTTACATGAGCCCTGACCTGGATTTTAACTGGTCACCCTACACAAAAATACATACAAATGTCTTTCTAGGGGAGAAACCCTCCCTCATACAATGAGCTTGACAGTGGAAAAATGAGAATCTCAACAGGAGTGAGCATAAGATCATCACAAGAGCCCTGTTGGTTCAGACTATAAACCGACTGTATCTAGTCCAGCATACTATTCTCACAGTGGTCAACCAGATGTCTCTGCAAAGTCATAAAGTAGGACATGAATGCTATGACCCTCTCTCGCTTTTCTTCCCAAATCAGAGACATAGTGCCTCTGATTCTGGAGTTGGCATAGGCTAAGATGACTAGTAGCCATTAATAGAATTATACTCCATGATAAGGTGGCAACATGTCCCCTTTTACAGAGAACAGTCTTCAGTTTGATGGACTGTCCTCTACTTTCAAGGCATCTTCTATTTGAAGGGCCCTCCAGTATAAAGATAAAAAACCATCAGAAGGAAGAGCTGGGCCTTGAAGTTGCCCAAAAATAGCACCTGAACATCAGTCTGGGCAAGGCACACCGGTCACCTGGACAGAGTCTTCCACACTATGGTGAGACGCACTGTATTTCTATTTAAATGTTAATAGTTATTCATTAAACAAAAAAAACTGCGGTTTACAAATCATTGTTAAGGCTCTAGAGCTTTCAACCAAGCACCCAAAAGCAGGGAAATTGGGAGTTAAGGCTCGCAAGCCTTAATGCCACATCCTCTCTAAGGAAGAAGAAAGTGCAAGTGAAATTCTCATTCTCCCAAAGCAGATAGACCATAAGGACAGGATGAGAATATGATATGCAGAGGTGACTGTGGGGTTGTGAAAAACTGATGATGAACAATTTAGGTATAGAGTGTAGAAAATATTTTAAAATGAAAAGTGCTGTGAAACCCAACCTTCACCGGTGAGAAAAATCCAATAATGGGCGAAAACAACACCAAGCTGCTCAGGACACATGTGCCTGGGTCAGAGGAACTTGGCTTGGGAAAAGATAGCCCCAAATAGTCTCAAAGCTAAGGGAAAACGTGTTCCAAATGAGAAAAGAGGACTCTTCTTCTCGCAAAAGGCAGGCAAGAACCAGGCTGAGTCTGCTTCTCAGACTTCAAGGAGCAAAACTCTCTGCCCTCAAGGAAAGCCAGGCCTGCTTATGAACTAAAGTTACACTCCCATTCAATTCCACTGCTTCCTTGTGCTAGGGTCTGGCGGGGTGGCACTGGGCCCCCCCAAACAAGAGCTTGCCACACCAGTTGCTGGTAGAGCTGGCTTTACCAGGAGGGCTCACCCAGGCAAGGCAGCCTCAGCAAAGCACAGCAAGGGTTAACAGTTAGCCTTGCCAGAAGTCAGGCATCTGCGCTTTCACCTTTGTTCTCCTAGGTTTCAGAGAAGGAGCGAGAAGGAGCCACGTGGGCCGGGCTTGTGGCTGCCTTCTAGAAGGCAAAGCTTAGTTGTTTTAGAGGAGAGAGAGGCGTCCTCTCCTCTTCATCCCCTTAGCCCTTTCCCCTCGTATGGGGCTTTATCACACCTACTATTTTTCCCCCGGGTTGCTTCTGTGGCTTCCCCCTCCATTTCGTATTCGAGTCTAGCATTTTGAATCACACGTGGTCGGTATAGCTGCAATACTTCAGCTTGGTCTGTTGAACTTTGCCTGTTTCGGACTTTGCCTGTTGAGGGATAAATCGAAACAGAAACTAAAACCTGTGACCTCAGGGCGAGAGAACAGCAGGACCGGGACGACGTCATGTGAGCCCAGTGCTGAAGAAGTGGAGCAAAGTCAAGGTGGCTGTGCTTAAAACCGCATGTGTGAGAACGACCTCAACAGCAGGGACAGGGAGCCAGGCAAGGCCAGACGCCGGTTGATTTCTGCTGATAATCACCTACACTTTCCAGGTACTGGTAATAGTATTTTTTAGGGGTGTGCACTGGATCAGGTCCGATCCACAATCCGGATCCGATCCAGGGGAAATCGGATACAATTATCCAATTTCCGATCTCACTGCTGGATCGTTCGATCCAATCCGATCTGATCCAGAAAGGTCCCGATCCAGATTGGATGGATCGGAGGATCGGCGGATGAAAGTGGACGGGGGGGGGGCTTACCTTCCGGGGCCGTCCGCTCCCATCCGCCGCTGGCCGCTACTGCAAGCAGGTGTCGCGGCTTGCCCCTAGGTAGCACGCCAGGTGATGACATCACCTAGCGCACTACCTAGGGGCAGGCCGCGAAACCTGCTCGCAGTAGCGGCCAGCGGCAGACGGGAGTGGACGGCCACAGAAGGTAAGAAGGTAAGAAGGGGGAGGGGGAGGGGGCCCCACGGCCCATGGCCTGCTTACCTTCCGTGACCGTCCACTCCCATCCGCCGCTGGCTGCTACTGCGAGCAAACTGTGGCCACGGAAGGTAAGCAGGGGGAGGCGGAGGGGGCTTACCCCCTGCGGGTGCCAGCGAATGGAAGCGGACGGCCCTGGGGGGGTAAGGAGTGCGGGGGAGGGAGCTTACCTGCCGGGGCCGTCCACAGCAGACAGCCTCGGGGGAAGGAGGAATTTAGGCCCCCCCCTCACCTACCCGCCGCCATTTTTTTCTCATAGACTTGCATTGGGGGAAAGCTTTCTTTCCCCCAATGCAAATCTATGGGGAAAACAAAAATGGCAGCCGATCCAAAAATTGGATGTCCGATTTTTGGATCGGGATTGGACCCGATCCAGTCCGGGGGGGCTCCGATTTTGTCCGATCCGATCCAGGACAAAATTGGAGGTCCCAATCTGGAGGTCCCATGCACACCTCTAGTATTTTTTATATTCCATCATGATGTGTTAGGGCTATTAGCTGTATACAGACTTTTAAAAAATGTTGTTACTAAATCCCTGTAAATTCTCATGCTGAAATTTGGAGTGGGGGAAGAATTTGTGGGAAGGGGATGTTTAAAGCTTTCCAGCCATTGCTGTTCTCACCCCTGCCCCCTTGCCCCCAAACCCTGCTTTTTGCCCTAACTGGGGAAAATACAGAGTGGACTAGTTTCTCTCTTGCCCACCCCTGTGTGTATTTGATGGGCTGGTTGTGGGTAGCTGCTAGAGAATGACTTTAAAGCAACCATGCACAACCTGGCACTGTCTAGATTGTTTGGACCACAACTCCCAGTATTTTTGTCTATTGACTATGTTGGCTGGGGCTGATGGGAGTTTAAGTTCAAAACCTCTGGAGAGCACCGGGTTGGGGAAGATTGGTTTAGAGGAAGAATAGCTGGCAGTGTAAACACCCCTTACCAAGATTCCTTCCTCTCTTCCTAATTGCAGCTTTCCACTTATTTTCATTTCATTTATTTTTAAAGGTAGAACTTTGGGGAAAACTTTTACATGTTTACATTTTATATTGTAATCTATAATGCACTTTGTGGTTTTAATTGTTGTGAACTGACCAGAGGGCTTTGTTATAAGAATTGGGTTGTTCCAGTTTTTAGAATTAATCACACAATCCTATGCATGTTTACTCAGAAGTAAGTTACTGCCAATGGGTATTAGGTAGGCTGACCATATGAAAAGGAGGACAGGGCTTATGTAACTTTAACAGTTGTAGAGAAAAGGGAATTTCAGCTGGTGTCATTTGTATGCAATTACTACCTGGTGAAATTTGCTCTTCATTACAAGAGTTAAAGTTGCAGGGGCCCTGCCTTCTTTTGTATCTGGTCCCTCTAGTATAGTGCCTGCAACTTTAATTGTTGCGATGAAGAGGGGATTTCACCAGGTACTAATTGCATACAAATGATGCCGGCTGAAATTCCCTTTTCTCTACAACTGTTAAAGTCACATGAGCCCTGTCCTCCTTTTCATATGGTCAGCCTAGTATTAGGAGCTCTTCTGGGCAAGGAAAGGGTTAATGGGTGTTTTGCCTCCCCTCTTTGCTTTCAGTTCCCCCAACAGTTGCTGGGCTCAGCTGTTTGTAAATATGGCCTAGAATTCATTTTGTTTTGCTGTATTTCAATCATATTGTCAAAATGTGGTTTTAAAAAACCCTTTCTTTCCTTTTCGTGGTGCAAGTTAACATATATTCCTGGCTAAATTCCTTCTGTTTTATGGGGCATACTTTTTTCTTCTTCATCTGAAACCTGTGATTATATAACCCAAACTCATTCACTTACAGCCATCGATTCTTATTTTCCTGCTGTCTCAGTTTGCCTTTGTGTGAAATGGGTTTCGTGGTCTCCCATCTCCCTTTAATTTAAATGTTAGAGGAGTGGGTTTGGCTATAAATGCCTTTCTCTGTGTTGTGACAAACCCTGGATAAATTGTTTTTTAAGACACTTTTTTTTAAAAAAAGCCTGATCTCTGTTAGTTCTGGGAATTTAGTATGCTGCAATTATGTAACCGAAACACTCACTTGCTGCTCTGGCACCAACTGCCAGAGCAGCAAGAACACCCTCAGAAGAATTAATCTGCTTATTCCATGGATCTCTTCCTTTTTTCTCAGGACAGTAGGCCAGGAAAAATGAGTGGGGGAGGGGAAGGAAAGAATGAATCTGTACCTTCTCCACATCTTCCTTTTTTTATCTTCAGAGAATTAGGACAGGAATGGGGTGGGAAGAATTTACTTGCAATGCAAGCCTATGAATGTTTACCCACCATATTCAATGGGTCTTATTTCTTTTATTCCATATTAAAAAAAGGCAATGGATTGCAATAAAAAACACCCAGCTTCATCAGGAGCTTCATCTTCAAAAACTTCATCTTTTGGATCTTTGGACTAGTACTACACATGCATTGGGTTTCCTAGGTGTACAGGGCCCAGGTGTCTCAGTTTGCTCTTTCCTTACACTAAGAGTCTACATTTCTGGTTATGCTTGCACTGGTTCAAAAGAAAGTGTTGTCCGTTAATCTGAACATTAGGGAAACGCTTGTGTAGTGACTGTATCTTTTTTGAAAGCCTTTTTCCTTAACAGTAATTTGAATTTGGCTAACACATGCTTTTTTTTTTTAAAACAACAACAACCCCAAATTTATCAATATTTATTTATTTATTTATTAATTTTATTACATTTGTATACCGCCCCATAGCTTAAGCTCTCTGGGTGGTACACATAAGATTAAAACAATTAAAAACAATATACAAAAATTTAAACAGCAAAAACATACAATATACACACACATTTAAAACCATTATAATAACTTTAAAAAGCTATAAGCCTAAAAACAAAACAAACCCAGGCTCATCAGATATTGCTAAATGCCTGAGAGAAGAGGAAAGTCTTGACCTGGCGCCGAAAAGATAGCAATGTTGGCGCCAGGCGGGCCTTGTTGGGGAAATCATTCCACAATTAGGGGGCCACCACAGAGAAGGCCCTCTCCCTTGTTGCCGACCTCCGAGCTTCCCTCAGAGTAGGCACTTGGATGAGGACCTTAGATGTGACTTATTTCAGAATATATGGTTAGGATGGCAGTTTTAGTGTGAGATATACCGTAATTTTTCTTTCAGAGGTCTTACATATGGGATACAGCCTGCCCACCTAGAAATATACTTTGCCCCTTCTGCGCCCCCCTGAATTTTTTTTCTGGTGCCGCCAGTGGGGTCTGGTCATGCTGAGGGGGATGCTTGTCCACATGTACACACACACACACACACACACGTCACAGAAATACATAACTGCTTGCTGCTTCTGCTTTTAATCCAGATGGCAGTTTCCTCCTCCCTTCATCCTCAACGTTCCGAGTGCTGTGTTATGGGCTTTCATAAGCTCATATTAGCAATACAACATTTTATTTTTTAAAAAAAGTAAATTGAATTTTTTAAAAAAGAAATTTCATTCCACCTAGTAGAGTAAAAAGGGGGTCCGGAAACAACAGTGATAAACATATGGTGGCCATCCTGGCCTGACCGGTGCTGGGCACAAAAGGTTGCCAATATTTTTTTCAGAAACACTTTCGTGTGACTGGTTAACCCCCCCCTTTTTTTTCTGTTAACTGCCCTTTCTCCCTCAGTCTTTAAACAAGGTTAGAATGACCATCCCCCGATTCCTCTTTTCAATGGCGGAACCTGTTTTTTCCTTTTGGACCTTAAGTACGAACGGCTCTGCGTACTTAATTTTGTAAATTGGCATCTATGCATATAAATTAGTATATACAAATTTTATGCAAATTGGTGTCCACTTTTGTCTTCTTGTCTGGGTGATGCATTTCACATCTGGAAAAAAAAATTGAACAGAGTCGAGAGATGGGAAAGAGAGAGAGATTATAAATAACACAGGTGCTGGGACAAGACCATGGAGAACATATAGCAGTGTTAATTCTATATTTTTCTGATTTGAAATACATTCTTAACATAACTCTTTCCACTCTGATCGCTTTTTGGTTAGGCATGTCTCATTCTGTTAGCAACAACAACGTAGTGGTTCCACATGTGTAGATACACATAGACACACACACACAGACAGAATGGCAAGAGTATTTGGCAATGCAGCTCTCTTATCATTTCTTATTAGTGACATCCCATTTATGGTTTGGAGAATCCCAAATGTAATTTGAAATGTTTACAACACTGGGCTTCTTTCAGCTCCTCTCCAATCGATCTGAAGTGCATTTACAGACCTTAACTAATTGCATTAATGGCAATTTGTTCTAACTGCATGGAATGCAGACAGTAGATTAAAAAGTACAAAATTGTAAGCAAAATAATAATAATAAAAAGACTTTTCAGATTTGCAAAACACCTCCCAAAACTTTCAGACAGTGGAAGGGCTGAAGCTGGTAATTATTAACGCAAAATCTTTGGGTCGAAAGAGAATCTTAAGGTCTACCTTGCCTGCCATTGCCAGACGTGTCCCATTCAGAGTTTTTGTTTTAAAAATTTAGAAGAAATGAAAGGTCTGTCATGGCTGCTACAGTGGTGAGGTAAAGGTTGTGAACCCCTTAGACTTGTTACATATTTCTAGCCTAAAATGTTATTAGATCTTAATTTAACCCCACAATCTTAGATAAAGAACAATAGATAACCCGATTAAACAAATGACACATTAACATGATACTTCTTCGACATTTATTTATCCAAAACTGATTCAACTTTAAGAACATAAGAAGAGCCATGCTGGATCCGACCAAGGTCCATCTAGTCTAGCACTTTATTCACACAATGGCTCAATTCGGACGACACAATAAACAACTGGTGTGGGGGAAACAATCGTCAGTTGTTTTGACTATTGTGTCATTCCAATGCTGCCATAGACAACTCAGCGCTGATCCTAATCCACACCACAGTTGATTATTTATTACCATGTTGTTTGGGGAGTACCCCCTAGGGTTAGGGTTAGGGTTAGGGTAGGCAATCCACCATTGACTATCGTGTCGTCCGAATTGAGCCAATGGCTAACCAGCTGCCCAGGGGAAACCCATGAGCAGGATATGAGTGCAACAGCACCTTCCCAGCCATGTTCCTCAGCAACTGGTTACTGAGGCAGCACATAGCCATCAGGACTAGTAGCCATTAAGAGCTTTCTTCTCCAGGAATTCAATATCCAAGTGTGAAAAAGTATGTGAACCTTCAGGTTCAGTACCCGGTGGCACCCCCTTCAGCAGCAATGACTTCAAGTAAGTGTTTCCAGTAACTGTTGGTCAGGTTTTCACAATGGTGTTGAGAAATTTTGGCCCATTCCTCCTTACAGAACGGCCTCAACTCAGTGACATTTGAGGGTTTCTTTGCGTGAACAGCTTGCTCCAGGTCCTGCCACAACACTTTGATGGGGTTTAGGTCTGGATGTTGACTAGGCCATTCTAAAACACAGATTTTCTTCTTCCATAACCATTCTTTTGTAGATCTGCTTGTATTTTTAGGGTCATTGTCTTGCTGCATGACCTACTTTCAGTTCAGATTCAGCTCATGGATGGGTGACCTGACATTCTCATCTAGAACCTTCTGATACACAAACAAACAAACAAACAAACATTCAAGTGTATTTGAATGAGTGCAAATTCGGAAATAATAACTATAACTTAAATAGAAATGGAATACATTCCACCATAGTGGAGAGGATTGACCCAGTGACCTGTGTGCCTGCTGAGTGCCTGCTGAGTGCCTGCTGTCCAAGTGCCTTCTGTTCCTTGGAGGAAAAAGGCAAGATATAAAAGCAATAAATAAATAAAAAACTGTGGATGAGCAACTTCAAGGCCCCTGCTGCTCTCCCTCCTTATTATGGCTCTTTGACTTTAAACCAGACTTGGACTGGATAGTCCATCAAATTGATGACACCTTCAAATGGAGGGCTGCCCTCTGCCAGCTCTCCAAAATAAAGGACTGTCCTCTGTAAGGTGGGACGCCTGGCCTCTCTGACGAAGTTATCTGCTACCATTTAATATAAGAATTTCCAGAGTAGGTACAAAATCTATATAATTAAGAGGAAATGTTTGTTTGTATGTCTTCGATGGACTCGAAAACTATCCATCCGATCATTGTGAAACTTTTAGGATTTGCTCTAGCACAATTTTGGATGGATTTGACATAGTGAAAATTTCAACTGCCATCTTGAACTAAAAAGGTGGGTAATCAATTTTTGAAAAGATAGACGGCTTCGATACCAGCTGAAATCGAAACCAAACTTCCCATCATGATTCAGCACTGCAAGAAAGGACTCCTCTGGAAAAAAACCAGCCCTTCATGAATAAGGTTGTGACTGGAATGTTCTGCTGTACTGTAGCAGAGCCCTGAGCAGACTCTGGTGTTAAAAGCTGTCAGTGCTGGAAACAATGCCGTCCGTTCAGCTCCTGTGTTTTCTGCCTTGCCTCCCAGACCTTGTCCTGCGATTAATGCTTTGTGCTACTGACCCTTGGACTCCTCCTTGATACTGCTTCTGGACTGTGTAACGTATTTGACTGCCTAATTATGTTTTGACCATTGCCTGTTATCTTGACCACTCATGCCATAGCCTGACACCCATGTATCGGACTGCTTGCTTAGCACCTTCGCTCAGAGCCCAGTCAATGCAGGACAGTCTGAAAGTTCCCTGATTTGGACTACTTGGACAAGTGAACAAGAGCTATGTATGGAAAGAGCATATTCCAAGTATATGCGGGAAGCAGAGAGTCTTCTTTTGTCAAGCCAAGGAGAGACCAGCGTGGCCCATCTATGTGCCAGAGAAGGGGCAGTTGCAGTGAGCTCAGTTCTGCCTCACTGCCAGAAAGAATACTCAGTTCCTCCAACTGTCTGGGAGAGAAGTGCTCCCAGTTTACTTACAGCAGAGTAAGCGTGTTCCAGAGATCCATTCACCAAGAATACTCACACACCAGCGGTTTGTGTTTAGCATAAGCTTTTTACTGAGGTTCCTGTATTTCCTTCAGTATATATGTACAGCAGTTTTGGTTTAGTTTTGGTCATCAAATACAATACAGGTTCCAGGAAGATTTCCACATCAAGTACATCACCGTCCAACATCATATCCTCATATAACCAGCCTCATTCTCCATCGGATATTTACATATATATATATATATATATATATATATACATATACAGTTGAATAGACAATGACTATGCAAAAATCAGTAGAAAAAACTCCCAGGGAAAAAACCACTATCTCGCTGACCTTTTCAGCAGCAGATAGAAAAAACCATTCCCCTGTTAATTGATATCAGGTGCTATAATCAGTCCTCTGGACACATTGCAACTGTTATTCATCTTAAGGGAAATTTTCCTCAGCACCAACTCCCTCTTTTCCTGGGATACAGAAGCAAGGAGAAAAGAGCTCTCTCTATTGCCAATGGGGGCTTCAATCACACCTACTCCCCCCCCTCCGGTTTGCATCTGCAGTTTCCCCCTCTGTTTCCTTAGCAAGTCCAGTGCTTGGCACTTTCATGTCTGTGCGTTGTCACGCTATTTCCGCTCAAATATATTTTCACCTGTAGCACTACTTGGCTGGCAAAATTTCCCGCCCTGCCCCCTACATTCTCTTTCCATCTGCAGTTATTTTATTTTTTTTAATTTTTTAAAAAAATTCTGCGTAAATACAATAGTACGGCAGCCTGAAGCTGCACAATTATGGCAAAACAACATACCACGCTTTCCCCTAAGATTATATTAAACAATATAAGTGAAGAGAAAGTATTAAAATTAGTTTTTGGAGAAGTTGGTGGTCAATGTTGGCATGGCAAGGGGAACCCAACATTGTTCTGGTCAGGAAACCTAGACATTAGGGATGTGCACAGCTGAAAAATAGTGTATCGTTATTGGAATTTCCAATAATAATTTTTTTTGGATCCGATATTATTGGATGTTTTTGTATCGTATCATTTCGGATTTCCGATAATTAATCGGAAATCCGATTATTATCATATGACGCCATTTCCGCCATATGCTTGCATTGAAGAACTTAATAAATGGATGCAACTTTTTTATTTTAAAAGATAGAGACATGAAACTTTTTGGACTTTGCAGATGGGATGTTGCTAGTCCTGGCTCCCCAAGTTTCATGTCTCTATCTTTTAAAATAAAAAAGTTATAGGGGGTCCCCCAAAAGCCCCTCCCCCACTGTAACAGTGTTATTTTAAAAGTTTGAAATTTGAAATTCGGTCACAGTGCAGACTGGTTGTTGGTAGTCATGTGTGCAAAATATCAGAACACTCCCTCCACCCCTGTATTTTATATGATTTTTTGAAAGATCGTGCAACTTTTGACAGCTCTGAATGACAGCAAAAGCCACGTGCATTCAGAGCTGTCAAAAGTTGCACAATCTTTCATATACAATACAGGGGTGGAGGGATTGTTCTGAAATTTAACACCCTGGCCCAATATCCTTCCAACTCCACTGTCAGCGATTTTCAAGTCTCTTCCATTTACTCGCAAGTAAATTTGGAATTACTATTAATATACTATTACTATATTACTAGCAATATTAATATTGTTCCTGCCCCATTAATATCACTAGTGTTACTCAGGGAGTGCAATCCTATGCCTGTCTACTCAGAAGCATCTCATTGTGCTCAGTGGGGTTTACTTCCAGGAAATTGTGTACAGGATTGCAGCCCTAGGATTGCATAAACTTTTCGAAATGAGTAACAAAGTGAAGTTTTTAAATGGCTAAAAAACCTAGAACTGAAAACCTTCTCTTCTGCCCCAAACTATAACACCCCCCCACCCATCCACCCACCCACCCTTCCTTGATTGATTGATTGATTTAGACCCAATGCTGCTTGCTGTAGACTAACATTGTTTTCCCATTTCTTTGTGCTTTTGTAAGGCTGGAATTAAATTAAATTAAATAACTGAACAAATGCCACAGAGCTTAAATTGATATACTATAAGTGTGAAACTCAGAGATAAGTGTTTCAAATTTTAAACCAATTGCTTTAAAAGCCTTGTAAGGCCTAAGCAGCTGAAAATAGGTAATTCACTTTAAAGTGGAGCGTAACATATTGCTGTTAAAACACACCTCTTGCTCAAATGTAAATGACTCAGCACTGTTATGCTGTGGTTTTATTCAGCAGGTGGAACTGCTCAACAGTAGAGGCCAGAATGAACATTTGTGCTGGATTCTGAAAATGTTATGCTCTTAAAATATTTAAGGTGAACCTACAGCCTAAACAGCGAATGATTGAGAGCTAGAAATGTGAGAGACCATTTCACCACACTTTTTTGTAACTCTTGCTGTCATTTTAAAGAGGAAATTTGCAGTTTTCTTTATAATTATTTTTTTTTTTGCATTTATTTATTCCATGTATATGTTGCCCTGTGTGACCAGATACATGAGAAGGCAGGGCTCCTGCAGCTTTAACTGTTGTGATGCAGAGGGAATTTCACCAGGTGCTGCATACATAACAAATGACACCTGCTGAAATTCCCTTTTCTATACAACTGTTTAAGATACAGGAGCCCTGCCCTCCTTTTCATATGTTCACCCTAGAGGAAAGCTAACTGAAAGAGTGACTGAGTGTCTCTGAACTTTTTGGAAATTTGAATTTCATTCTTATAGATAGATATTGTAGATGCCCACTCTATCACACGGACTATTTCTATGATGATTGAATTTTAATCATATTTAAAGTCTCCCAATCCCCTCCAACCTTTAGGAGAAGCTAAACAAAAATATCAGATCAAGCCTGATCTTGTCCAAGTTTATTAACTCTGAGTCAATAAGCTATGAAAATCAGAACAGAGTGAAAGCCCCAGCTCATAATTTTAAAATGGAAAGGTAAAACAGAAGGTGGAATTGAAGCTCTAATGAAATTTTCTGCCTTAATGCATAAAAATGACTTACCACACAGCATGGAGGAATTCCTTTGTTAACTAATAATGTCTGTCTTTAGGGCAGATGAATTCATTATTCCCATGATGATAAGAGACAAAGAAGAGGAATTAAAGAAGCAAATTTAAAAAAATCACATTCTTTACTGAGAGTAAAAGTCTTTCTTGAGATATGGGGACTGCACTTTCCATTTGTGTGCTTTTATTTATCTGGCTGAAAAACGCATGATAAAATTGCCATCAAGGCTCAATTCAAGGTGTTGGTCTTATCCCACCAAGCCCTCTGCAATCCAGCTCTAGGTAATCTGGCAGAATGCCCCCCCCAACCTCCCATATGTGACTCTTGCCTTGATATATTAAAATCATGAGATTGTGCCCTGCTTTGAGTTCTTCTACTATCTAAAACAACTTTCCCCAATCTGGTGACTTCCAGATGTCTTGGACTGCAACTTCCATGATCCCCATCCATCAGGACCAATGGATCAATGGTCAAAGCTGATGGGGGCTGTAATCCAACGGGTTAGGGAAGGCTGATCTAAGGCACGCTGCATGGTACAAAGAAACAACACTTCCTTCCTACTTGTTTTCCATACATCTGACTTTTACCATATCTTCTGACTCTCAGCACATGGTTTTATTATGGAATTTGTGGTTGGCTTTAGATGGGGATTAGAAAAACGTCAAAACAGTTTAAAACAGCCACAGAACAGTAGCAATAAAATCTTGGGACCAAAAGCCTCACCATATGACAATGAGGTTCAACATACGGTCTTCAGCCTGCTGAAATGCAACCTTGAGCTTTTACTTTGAATTCAAACAGCCTGACAAAGAAGCGTTGTCATTTAAACTGCTCCTCAGAGCGAAACAGAAGATGGGCAGCTGCTCTCGGTCACCTGCCCTCTGGCTCGTGTTGAGAATCATCTCAGCATGAGCCAGAGGGTGGGCTCTCTGGAGAGCTGTGTTGACCTGGAGGAAGCAGCTGGCAGGGACACCCCTCCCATAATGCCTGGCTCTCCTAGAACACGCCTCCCACAATGCCTGGTTTTCCTGGGACACCCCTCCCACAATGCCTGGCTCTCCTGGGACCCCCCCCCCCCACAATACCTAGCTCTCCTGGGACACCCCTCCCACAATGCCTGGCTCTGAGGAAGGCCCCCCATCAGAGCCAGACTTTTGGGCTTGGGTGGGTGTATGCAGAGTTGCGTTAGCTGGAAGGATTGGCTAGCATGGCTCTTCCGAGAGCCAACCAGGCCCATGTGACTCTCCAGAGGGCAGGTGGTGGTAATAGGGTGTGCTGGGCATGAGGGCAAGAGGGCAGGGTGGGGTCAGCATGTAGTGACACACAGGAGCACATGGCAGTATGTGGTGTGGATCCATGGGTACTCTCCTGTCTCAGGTGTTGGGAGAGCATGTTCCAGTGCTGCTTTTAAGTCCCTCGCAACATCTCAGCAAAGTCCCCAGCTAAGTGTGTCATAACAAGTGGGCTTGAGAAAAAGGTGTCCCTGCGATGGCCCCAAGCTAAGGGGTTCGGGCCATCAGCCCCATATTGCTGTTCCCTGTGCTGTGTCTGCAGCGTGGATAAACAGAAGGCTTCCATCTCCAGACAGAGTCATTAACCTGGCACCTTTCACAAGCGATAAACCTTCAGAACCCCCCCCCCCCCAACAACAATGGTAGACAAAGGCAAAGACCGACCCGGCCGTCAATTAAAAAGCTGGATTCATTACAAAGCTCCTGCCGCTGATTGTGCCTTCTGCAGCACAAAGGCACTTTTCGATAATAAAGCCGCCTGCTGATCTGAGCACAGAGCGAGGGCACCGCCGAACATAAGCAGGCTTTGGGGTGCGATAAAAGAAAATCGCTAAGCAACAGCTGCGTCTTTCCCCAAATCAGACGGAAAGCCAGGGAGGATTAGAAAAGGGCTGGACTGAAAACATCCTTGTGGTGTGCACAAAAAACATATTTTTCATGTCAGGTTAGCTGCCAAGGTTGTAAATCATCGAGAAGGTGTCACCCAAATACCAAATGCTGCAGTGTTTTAAGAGGCAACTATACAGAACACACACACACACACACACACGGAGTAAAACTAGAAAAAAAAACATTCAAAACACAAATGAATAGAGTCCTTTGGTGGAATCCCTCATATTCATGGGATCTCCCCCCCCCAATTAAGAACAAAAATATACAAATGTCAGCAGAGAAGGAAACCATCTAGCAATTAAAGCTTAAACAAGCAAATAAATAAACATCCTTCCATGACCTGGAATTTAAATCAATCAAGTGATGCCCTCCCATGTCCAAGAATTTAGGCAGAAGTTCATAACAAGTGAGGTGTGTGTGTAGAATAGGGGCATACGGATGATGTTAAATCAATTCTCTCCATGTTTTGCGGCTTGTCAGGAATTTTGCATTCCCTCATTGACGGAATTGTGACACCCCCCCCCCCCCCCGAATTTTAGTCTACTTACGCTCATTAGTGTTAATGCTCACTAGCTAATTCATATTAGTGCTAATCTACCCCACCCCCATGAGAAACTGTCCCGCTAGTCCATGAAATCTGCATGACCTGGAAAAAGCCAATCCACTGCAAATCCACAGGTCAGATTCATAGAAATACAAACTCATTTGAATCTGTCGCAGATTTCTCCGGCATCCCTCGTGTAGAGTAGAGATGATATTTCCAGGACTCCTGTGTCACATTTCAGGGACTGCTTTGCATACACATGTTTCCAACCCATGGGGCCAAAGTTTTTGAAGGGCAGGCTGCACTGTGTCAAAATGGTGGTCAATGTTGTGGACAGAAGCCTGGATTAGAAGTTTCATTCATCACCTCAAAAATAACAGTCTACAAGCGGGGACCACCACAAAATATTGCAGAGTGCAGTGTAGCTGTTTAGGGATCTAGCCATGCCATGCCATGCTGTGCCATGCCATCTTATGCCATGCCATCTTCTAGAATACCCCATTCAACAGCCGGTCAGCATTCCTTAGCCACACTCAATCCTCAGTTGGCTGTTTTTTTGGTGTGTGTGTGTGGAGTCCCTCCTTTAATTCAATATCTCCCCCTTGTTTGTGTGTGGTGCCATTTGGGCCACACTCAAACATTGACTTTGCTGGTACCATATAATGTTGCACTATTGTTGGTTGAGTTATATCTCGAGGAATTTACCTGCAATGCAAATGGGGTGTCAGAAGGCTTACCATTCCAAGCTTGGCCCATAAATAAATCCTTGGGTGGAGCTCCCCTGCTCTGACCCTCCACCGTAGGGCGGAGCCTCCAATCCCTCCGTATCAAGGGTGTGTCTCTATGTAGCACTTCTGCATTGGAGATGGCTCTTCAGAGGTTGCATCAATGTGACAAGAGTTCCCCATGGACCCTTCTGTTCCTGGCCGGGCATGCGTCCAGCCTGTGCTGCCTGTGTCACTTATGACATCCATGGCACAGGTTCTACCTGTGAAGCAGACCAATCTCCTTTAATGGGTCAGGCCCTCATTCTCACATTTTCAAAATGAAACATCCATCTCGCTCTACAGGTGGCTAAATGGGCAACTCTTGTATATGCTGTTCAAATGCAATTTTGCCTGTCTATAATGAGCATACAGTGGCTTCTCTAGCTCCACCAGAGAGGCTTTTTAGAGCAGAAGGTTTGATCTTCTCTGATGACAATCTTATGCAGCCACACAATCCCCTCCCAAGTAATGAGCTTGCAAGGCTCATTGATTTGTTTCAGATCGTTAATGGTCTAATTGACCATTTCCTAAGCCAGAACATATACTAAGTACATAATTGCTATTATGAATCAGTATTCTGAGTTGGTCTATACTAGCTGGGGACTCAGCTAGTGTGTGTGTGTGTGTGTGTGTTTGTTTGTGTGTGTATGCTTGTCTTTATTCCAACAGATAAGTACTTAACAGTTACTTTAAACATTCCTCAAAATCAAGAGGTGATAGTTTTTCTATTGAGTCTCTGTGTGCTATTTTCTGTGTGTCTCTCTTTGCATATTTTATTGCATACAAGACTTTTATTGTACTTATGGATGTTTGTAGCTCCTTTACATGATGTTGTCAGCCTCCAGGGTATCTTCTACACTTTTTGACCTTTATCTCACTTTTAAGTCAATATATGGACAATACCAACTAGTGGATGTATAATGAAAACTTGCTGGGAAAGGAAGCCCTCAATTCAAAGAATGCATCTGGTCATCTAAAGAAGCCGATCTTAATCCCACAGAGCATCTGGATGGAGAAGCTCCGGTAAGAATGTAAGATTTAGCCTCGTGTGGTGAAGCCCTTTGTGTCTTTGTGCCTGTCTTTGTGTCTCGGTGTGCATTTGTGGTCAGAGAAGAGAGTGCATAGTTGCTCCTGAAATATCACTTAAAGTGCAAGCTGATACATTACTAGGGATGTGCATTCCGCTCTGGAAAGATCTGATCATCGTGCATCATCTGCGGTGAATTTGATCTTCCAGGATGGGGATTGGTTGCTTCTAAACCCATCAAATAATTTCAGAGGGGAGACGTACCCAATCAGAGCTCCTAAAGTTTCCAAAATTATCCTACTGTTTTGTGTGTGTGTGTGTGTGTGTGTGTGTCCCAATAAGAAACATGATCGTTTTGTGTGTGTGGTGTGTCTAAATTGAAAACCTCCCAATAAGGAAGATGTGCCTGCCCGTCCTGCCTTGCAGGGCTGGATTGCGTGATGATGATGATTATATTTCCCTTTAATGGTTTGACGTGCTGTAGCTCTCCTTCCTGGTCTCTTTTGTATCTGGTCATTCTAGTATAGCTCCTGCAGCTTTAATTGTTGTGATGAAGAGGGAATTTCACCAGGTGCTGCATGCACTCATATGGTACCTGCTGGAATTCCCTTTTCTATTCAACTGTTAAAGATACTGGAGCCTTGTCCTCCTTTCCATATGGTCATATGAAAAGGGGGACAGGGCTCCTGTATCTTTAACAACTATTCAAAAGGGAATTTCACCAGGTGTCATTTGTATGCCTGCAGCACCTGGTGAAATTCTCTCTTCATCACAACAGTTAAGGATACAGGAGTCCTGTCCTCCTTTCCATATGGTCACCCTACTCTAGGGGTGAGGAAAGGACCTGCTATGAGGCATGGGGATGTACTGATTTGGGGGGGGGGTCTTCTCTTCAAACCCAAATGTCTTCTTCTTCTTCTTCTTCTTCTTCTTCTTCTTCTTCTTCTTCTTCTTCTTCTTCTAACCACCGCATAGCTGAAGCTATCTGGGTGGTTTACAAAAGATTAAAACATTAAAAATCAATATACAAAATTTAAACCCATAAAAACTTAAAACAGACAGCATACAAAGACAACATACATATGATTTATGTTATGTTCTTCCATTTTTTTCCTTTGTCTTTTGTGGCTTTTTCTCTCTCCCCCCTTTTTTATTTTTGTTTGTTATTGTTGTATTTGCAATACATAAATATCTCACACCAGATTCCACACTTATTTCTGTCATTGACAAAGAAAGTTATCTAATAAAACAGATGCAAGTTTTGCCTTTTCCTTTCTGGTAAGGTCACAATTGTGCTTTTGTTTTCCAAATAAATTTTCTTTTCTTTCTTTCATGTTAAGTTTTTGCAAGTTTGTATTCTGACTAAACCCCATAGAATCCACACAGGCAGAGGTTACATAAAAACACATAGGAATCTTTGAAACTCCTATCTGTCATGCCTCCCGCAGACTCCTCATCATTAGAGGATGAAGGGCAAGGGCAAGCTACAGCAGATCCTGGGGAGGGGACTAGCAGCAATGTAGGAGGAGACCCCTTATTTTTAGGGGGCAGGCAAGACCAGACTGAAGTCCTTCTAAGAGAGTCTGACAGGGATGAAGGGGATCATGATGCTCCTCCAACCCCAGCTGAGCTTAGTCTCATGAGAGTGAGGGATCAGTGATGACAGGCTGTCACTACTTGGAAACTACAGAGTTAATTGCCAGCAGCAGGTGTCAGGTTGTTAAGGGTTAAAAGGTTCTGAGCAGCCCAGAAATGATACTGAAAATAACAGTGTTTGGCCCATCCAGCTCTCCATACATCTGGTCTTTCTGTTGAACCAAACCCCTTGGACTGTGACCCCAACTCTTCCTGCATCTAGAAGCTCTTCTCTGTGACTCCAGGACAGCGTTATTCAACTCCGCCGGCATCCCAGCCAACTGACGAATCCCAGTTGCAGTTTCTCTGGCTTGGCCTCTACACTTGATAAGGAAGGACAGCCATAAAGCTCTGCACTTAGCCGGCAAATGCTGACCCTATCTGGAGATGCCAGGGATTGAACCAGAGGCCTTGTGGATGCAAAGCATGTGCTCTACCACTGAACTATAGACCTCTCCCAGGTAACACACATAGGGATTCTCTGATAATCAACAGACCAGGGGTGGCGGTGGTAATCACATTTCCCTACTGTTGTGTTGCCTCCTGCTTCTGTCCCACAATAGGAACGAGCAGTTTCCCCTTTCTTCACATGGGGAAGAAAGAGGAGGCAAGCAGTGACCACGTGGCCCATTCAGTGGGTGTTTTTATCACACAGCTTGTCCTGCACACAGCAGGAAATGGCGACAAGTTTCGTCACAGCCAAAAAATAAAATAAAATCGAGTTTTCTGGGTCTTATTTTGTGTCAAAAAAAAAGTGCAGAAGGAGTGGGAAATGTGTGGTAGGATTGCTGCGTTGTCAAAATGCCTTGCAAGGAACCGTGTGTGACCAGTTGCGAGCATGCGATAAAACTCTTGTCTGAAGAAGCCCTCTGTGAATGAAATGAAATGGAGGATATCGGAGTTTTTCCTCAGGAGAAACATCTGGGGGGATTTCAAAGAGAGCAAAGAATGAGTGGCATTTCTCCCCCCCCCCCCACATCCTTAGCCTGCATCTCTTTGGAGAGTTGATAATCCCAAATTCGGGAATGAATTGAATTCCTTCTCATTATAGCAGTATTTGCAAGCTTGACAAAAGGTGTGTGGGGAATGCTAGCTGAGGAAAACAAGGCCTCCCCGGCAACAGATCCGTTGCTGTTGTTATCTTTGAAAGCAACATCACACCAACTCCTACGCAGTGTCCCAAGCTATTTCTGAGATGCCGCTCATAACAAAACACTCCAGAGGCAAAGCTGACTTTTGGTGGCCCTTCTAGCGCTTTCAGCATGAAGAAGCGTGAAGATGTATTTGTTCCATCCTGCGAGATGTTTCTCTTGACCTTTTACTTCCTGCTACTAAAATAGCATTTAAAATACAACATGGAAAAAAGGGAACCAATAATGAAATGGAGGCCAAACGTCTTCACATACAGCATGGCAGAGTAACCGAGTAGATTAGGCACAAATAAATAAATAAACGGTTAAGAAGTGATGTGGCATTTGCATAAGCAGAAGAGATGACAGCCTTGCCTGTTTTTATTGGAGATATATGGCACAGCCCAGCTACAGGACATGGAATAATTAATGCAAGTTCTTCCTAACTGCAGTGGAACCTGGATTCATCTGGTGTGATGGCCAGTATAGAACTATAGCATTATTTGGGAATTGGACCATTAAAAGGTCTTCAGACATGCATAGGGCAGTGCCTTAAATTAATTTTCTTCTAACATTGCTCCCCCTCTCCTGCTGCTTTGGTTATTTTTTTTTTTTTTTTTTGCAGGCTTATGTTTATATTGTTTGGTTGCTTTTGTCTCAGATATTGTAAACCGCCTTGAATGGACATTTTGCCTACAAAGGCAGGATATAAAAAATTGAATAGAAAAAAGTAAATAAAACAAATGGGTCTTCTAAAATTATTTGGCATGTGTGTTTTATTTCATAGGATTTTGGACAGTTAAATCCTGAGAGCCTTTAGCACATACATTACTCTTTTTTTTTTTTAAAAAAACCACTGAACAATTGGCAAGTGCTTTTCACAGCTGCATTATTGCCTATAAATGGCAAAGTAACAAACTGATATTCTGTGTAAATGAGATAACTGCACCTATATAGCTACCCTCCTGACAATGAATTTAACTTGTCTCCAGTAATGAGAAAAGTATCAAAATGGCTGAAAGGCATATTTAAAATTTTAGGCAGTTTGGCACTCCAACAAATCCTGAAATATCCAAAATGCTCTGAAAATGGCAGAGACAAGGCTCGTGAAAGGCGTTTCAAACTGGCATATGCGTCTCAGTCATCTGCACACAATGCTTTTTAACGGGAAACTTCAAAACATGTTCAGCTTGGATCTGTACCAAAGGCAATTTTACGATCTTGTATCAGAATAGAGTTTGGCCCATCGGCATTTGGATCAGCTGGAACAAGCTCTATGAAGTCTAAAGAAGAGGAGGCACTTTTCAACATGTATGAAAAGAACACAATATGAGGACCAAATGAGACATGCCCTGCCAAATCGACCACTCCCCACCCATCCCAGCGCTAGTTTAGAATTATTTTTAAGTGAAAAAGGAGTCTCGCAAGGCTGTAATCTTGAGTGGAAGAGCAGTGTGCTGTTTGCCTGCTCTAAACCTCCTCGTCCTCTGCCAGGAGCTTTTCTCCTTGGTGAAGAAAAGATAATCTCTTTGGCCCTGTGGCATGAAAAGCAGCTGAGGGTATGAGTTTTGAGCAAAGAGCTAAGGGGGAATGGGTTAAGTCTAGGGATGTCATGGGTACCCGACTGGGTTTGGGAGTCCAACGGACTCCACCACATCCGCTCCCCCAGAGCCAGCTCACTGACCCGCACTATGTTCAAGAGCCCACTCTTAGGCCTCATCTACACCAAGCAGGATATTGCACTATGAAATCGGTATAAAGCAGTATATAAAAGGCAGGAGCCACAGTACTGTTTTATAGCAGTACTGAAGTGCACAGACAACTGTTGGGGCCCACTGACACATACCATATACCGCTTTCATAGTGCAATGTCCTGCTTGATGTAGATGAGGCCTTAGAGCGCCCCACAGCCCAATCTTCACTTTCCCCCTGTGGCATGAAAAGCAGCTGGGGATACGATTTTGAGTAAACAGCCAAGGGGAAAGGGTTACATCTAGGGATGTCATGGGCTGGGTTTGGGAGTCCAACAGACTGCCCTGTGTCTGCTCCCCCAGACCCAGCTCGCTGGCCCACAGCGCATTCATGACCCTGCTCTTCGAGCGCCCCACAGCCGGGTGAGCACCCAGGAGCTGTCCAGCCTGGTCCAGCGCCTCCAGTTTTGCAAAATGGAGGCTCTGGAAATTGCATATCTCCTACCTTGCGTAAATGGGGCCTTTATGGTCGCCATTTATGCAAGGTAGGAGATGCGCAATTTCCAGATCCTCTATTGTGCAGAACAATTGGGGCTTCAGACCAGGGTGGATGAGCTTGCAGTTTTGGTGGGGGCTCATTGAGCCAGTTTGCGCTGTGCCGCAAGCGGAGGCAGGCAGGAGTGGCTTGGCGAGCGTCCAACGGAGCTGGATGCAGGTGAGACTGTCCATCCCTAGTTATGTGACCTCTCCTCCTGATCTTCCTCTTCCGACGCCTTTCTCTCATACCATGTTCAAATTTCTAGAACAAAAACCCTCCACTGGTCTCCAGGCCAAAACAACAGAGAAACCATCACCGAACAATTTCACCCAAGTGTAGTATATATGTGGCTCAATTTCATTCTGGTCAGATGTGCTCTTGTTAATGAAAGTCAGGAAAAGAGGGGGTTATTTGTATTGTAGCATGATTGCCTTGCACTTGTAATCACCACTGGATTTTCCAATGAACAAGTAATAGCCTTGATTTCCACTCTCTGTCTGCTTTGTGCTCAGTGTTTATGCTATCCTTTTGGCACACTTTGCTTCGTATGATGGCTTCTGTTGTGACCTCTAAATAACGATTGTTAGAGGTAATGGTTTAAAATGTTCAGGGGTGTAATCCAACAGGCAATGATTTCTCAGATTCCTTTTCAACGTTAGTTGAATTAGAAACCATGATCATGGGAGTCTCCTGCTTCTGCTATGAGGCTGTATCTTCTTCCAAATTTCTCCCTGAGTTTTGGAGCTGTACTGCAAATTCTCCACTGTTCTATTTTTTATGCCTGAATGCTGACTGTACCCAATGACTATGAAGTTTTCTGAAGTCTATCTATCATCTATCTATCTATCTATCTATCTATCTATCTATCTATCTATCATCTATCTATCTATCTCTATACTGCCCAATAGGTGAAGCTCTCTGGGCGGTTCACAAAAGAAAACTTATGACCATAAAATACAACAGTACAATAAAGCATAGTATAAAAACATTAAGAAGTTGAAAAGAGGATTAAGTTAGTGTAAAACAGAAGAAAAAAGGAAGTAAAAGCCGACATATTTTTTAAATAAAAAAACCCCTGAAAGATTTCATTGCAATTGTATCTTTCAAAGAATCATAGCATTGGAAGGGAATATGGAGCTGAACTGATGGAACCTATAGTTGTCTCAAGAAGCTTTACATATTTATTCAAGTATCCAAAGTGCTGTTTTTGACATTTAAAGCCTTAAATGGTTTGGGACCAAGTTATCTGAAGGACCGCCTTCATTGTATCAGCCTGCCCACACTGAAAGATCAGCAAGAGAGGCCCTTCTCATTTGCTAGGGTGGCCATATTTTGGAAACCAAAAAGGAGGACAATATGGCTGCCTCAAGGGGGCGTGCCCACCAACATGTCCATCCCCCAAGGGGGCGTGCCCACCAACATGTCCATCTCCCAAAGGGGCGTGCCCATCAACATGTCCAGCCCCCAAGGGGGCGTGCCCACCAACTTGTCCATCCCCCAAGGGGGTGTGCCCACCCAAACATGGCCTTGGTCACATGTCTGATTTCACAGCATACAATTAAGACAAACTTGTTCTACACAACATCTTAATGTTAAAATCACTGAAATAAAGAACAAGTGAGACATTGAATGTATCTGAAATTAACTTCACTCACTTCTACTTTTGTAGCTTTTGCTGTTCTTTGAAGCTTTTACTATACTCTATGTGATAGAGTCTCCCCTTCCCTCAAATATCTTTTCTGACTGCAAATCTTTCACTGGATTACAATAGTCTCAACTTTCCTAACGTTTAACACTCTTTCCCCATCATTTTTCTCATATCCATACTCACAGATTCAGCATACTGTTACCACTGAACAAATGAAGCAGTGGACAAGTGCAGAGAAATGTAGTACAACAAACTAGCAACCTAGCATGCAGGAAGAGTATAAAATATGATTACCCTGCAAAAATTAGCCATAGAACAAAATGGACTAAAGGCTTGTTGTAGTCACTTCTCGCCTCTTAGCTTGTTTCAACTTCTGGTTGATCAGTGAGAAACTAATCTAATAATGTGTGATTATATCTCTGATTCATTAGCCATGTGAACAAGACCATGGTCAGTACAATACAAAGATAGGTCAGAACAGATGCCCATTATTACAATGCTAGATAAGGATCTTTCCCTCCTTTTATCCAAGTATATCCTGAATTTACATTGCCTTAGTGTGCAGAGAACATGCAACCAGCAGGTGCTCTCCAGAAAGATGCTTTCAGAGCCTAGGAGATTCAGACACACTCAAGCCAAGCCACGCTACACACTCAAATATTACCTTACTTGGACAGAACAATTCTGGGACAAATCAATACTTTGCAATCAACCAGACATGACAGTCAAAAACAACAAAGAAAAAACATACCTACCTCAATGACATAACAATACCTAATGACAAAACTGTTGCAGAAAAGGAAGAGTTAAAGAGAGAAAAATATACACCACTGGCTATGGAAGTTAAAGAACTATGGTAACAGGAAAAATTACAATCATTCAATTAGTTAGAGTGATCATATGGAAAGGAGGACAGGGCTCCTGTATCTTTAAAAGCTCTATTGAAAAGGGAATTTCAGCAAGTGTCATTTGTATGCATATAGCATCCTAACCCTAACCAGTACCTCACACAATTTGGAAGCTATACTTCTATTAATGCAGTCCAAAATAGTGCTTGCTTATTTTGCAGTCCCGTCACACTGTTGGCTCATATTAAGCTTGGGATCTACAACAATTCCAAGATCCTTCTCGCCTGTAGTGTTGTTGAGCCAAGTATCCCCCATCTTGTAACTGTGCATTTGGTTTCTTTTTCCTACTTGTTTAACTTGGCATTTATCCCTATTAAATTTCATTCTGCTGTTTTCAGCCCAGCGCTCCACTCTATCAAGATCACTTTGAAGTTTGTTTCTGTCTTCCAGGATATTAGTCATCCCACCCAATGTTGTGTCATCATCATCACCATCATCCACACACACCTCATACTCAGGCAATAAAAATTAAAATCTACACACCCCTACACACTCACTCAAAGTGTGTGTGTGTGTGTGTGTGTGGGAAAAACCCCACACCTTCCCCAAGGCAATTAAAAACAAACAACCTCCTCCCATACACGTAACAGGGGAGGGGGAATAAAAATCCACCCCCACACTCACCAAAGGCATCATCATCATCATAATCAGCCACCCACACAAGGCAAAATAACAGTAGACATAATAAATTTACACACAAACATGCACATACCCAAGGCAATAAAATAACATTAAAAATACAACACTCATCCACATACTCACCAAAGGAAAAAATAATAAAAATCCACACATGCACCAAGGCAAAAACCAACCAACCAACCAACCAACCAACCACACACACTTAACCAAGACTAAAAATAAAATAAATATCCACATACCCCAACATACTCACCCATGGCAAATCTAATAATAGTTTTAAAAAACATCCACATGTACCCCCCCAATTAATTCATCAAAACCAGTACTCAAGGAATATATGGAAAATAAGTGAAAACTAATTTAATCGATGCTGCCAATAATGAAATCTAATCTACCCCCCACCCCACTGAATTTAAATTGCAGCTAAAGCCAGTTCATTTGGTCTTCTATTAATTTAATACCCCCCCCCCCCTACGCATACATACAAGAGCAGCAAATTGCTTTAAAAAAGTTTATAAACAGTAGCAGCAACACTCAACAATAATAGTAGTAACAACAAGACAAATAACATAACATCCAGCCCCAGCTCTGCGCACCAGGCTGGGCTAAGATGCCCGTGCTCCAGGGTGGGACAGGCCACTCTGCATGCCATGAAACTCCGCATGCCAGGCAGGGATGCTCCACGGCCAGCCAGGTATTACCCAACTGTCCATACATTTTTGGCATAACTCTCCCACCCCTCCAACATTTTACATTCACAAATGAACTCCATAATGGGTCAGGAGTGCCATTACAGTTTTGGTAGGATGGAAGATTCAAAGACACCCTGTCAGATATATTCAAGGATAATAGTGTCTTACGACTCCCAGCATGCCACAGCCACTGTGGCTGGGGCATGCTGGGACTTGTAGGATTTCTCTGTCTAACATGTATAGGATTGCATCCTAAATTACAAAACATCAGTGTGCAATGTGATAGAAACAAACAGACACTCTGTTTTGGAAACAAAAGATTTGTATCATTGGCATTAAAAACAAATAGGCTCATTGCCGCTTGAACCTAAGTGTGTTCCTTTGAAACTAAGTTCCACTCTTTTCAATTGGATTTACTGAACTTCCAATTAAGTGCATAAGACTGCTGTCTGGACAACAGCCACTCAGTATGAAGAACCACTGAACTGGCCAGAAATTATAAATGTCCTTTAATATGACCATACGTGGTCTGAAACAGTGGAGGACAGGCTGCTCCTACACTGATCCTGTTCAGATGACACGCTAAGCCATGGGTAGGCTGCTAACCCTTTTGCAGCAAATGGTTAGTGAACTTGTTTAAACAGTGGTTATGTAGCCACCATATTTAGGAATGGTTCACATCATTTGCTAAACCATAATGTTTAGCTCAAAATGCTTCACCACTGTGGCTTTGTTGCAAGCATGTCTTCTGAGCAGGGTCACTCTCTAAATTCACTGATTTAAGATTTCACCCAAGAAGGGAACCAGAATTACTATTGCCAGTTCATAATCTGTTTGAACAACCTGGAGATTGAGTTGTTTATTTTTTAAAAATTGCTGTAACTTTTCTTCTTTAGTGTCATTTGAACACTACATATGTATTTTATGCAGTAATACTCTTAAGGTAGGGTGACCAGATAAAATCTGCCCCCCTCCCCCCCTGCTTACCTTGCAGGGATGTCCGCTCCCGACCGGCGCCGGACGGGAGCGGACGTCCCTGCAAGGTAAGTGCACCGCGCGCCCCCTCCCCCATGCCCCCCTTCCCCCTGCCCCCTGCTTACCTTGCAGGGACGTCCGCTCCCGACCGGCGCCGGACGGGAGCGGACGTCCCTGCAACGTAAGCGCGCCGCACCCCCCTCCCCCCTGCCCCCTGCTTACCTTGCAGGGACGTCCGCTCCTGTCCGGCGCCAGCTACTACTGCGAGCGGGCTTTGCGGCCTGCTCCAGAGTGACGTGCCAGGTGATGTCAAGCGCGCCCCCTCCCCCCTGCTCCCTGCTTACCTTGCAGGGACGTCCGCTCCCGACCGGCGCCGGATGGGAGCAGACGTCCCTGCAAGGTAAGCGTGCCGCACCTCCCCTCCCCCCTGCCCCCCTCCCCCCTGCTTACCTTGCAGGGACGTCCGCTCCCGTCTGGCGCCGGCTGCTACTGCGAGCGGGCTTCGCGGCCTACTCCAGAGTGGCGCGCCAGGACGTCTCTGCAAGGTAAGTGCGCTGCGCGTCCCCTCCCCCCCTGCTCCCTGCTTACCTTGCAGGGACATCCGCTCCCGACCGGCGCCGGACGGGAGCGGACGTCCCTGCAAGGTAAACGCGCTGCGTGCCCCCCTGCCCCCTCCTCCCTGCCCCCCTGCCCCCTGCATACCTTGCAGGGACGTCTGCTCCCATCTGGCGCCGGCTAGAGCAAGCCCCGGATGGCGCAGGGGAGGAGGCCGGAACGACGTGTACCCGGAAGTGCGGGCGCGCGTCGTTCCGGCCTCTTCCCCGGCCGATCTAGGCCTTGTTCTTGGCCGGCGCAGTAGCGCCGGCTAAGAACAAGATGTAGATGGCATAGGTGAGGCCCAATTTTCCGGACTTTGGGGGATATTCTGAAATTTCCCCCCGGATTCAAATTTGGCCCCCTTATTCCGGACTTGTCTGGGGGGATCCAGACGTCTGGTCACCCTATCATTTGCCCACCTGTGAAAGCAATTAGGTGGGTGATCACACATGACAGAGTCTTCTCTGCAGTGGTCCCACAACTTTGGAACAAGCTGCCATAGGCCCACCATGCTCCACCATTGCAGGCTTTTAAGAAGGCCTTGAAAACGTATTACTTTTCCATGGCCTTTTCGTGACATGAGTTCTGTTGCTGCTGCTATTGCCGAGGGGCCTGCACTTGGCCAGGGCTGGCCAGGCTGGAGGAGGAGCAGGAGTAGTCAACGATGACCCTAGTGCCACACCCTTACCAGGTTTAAAATAAAACCTGGAGTGGAGTGTGGGCAAATGGTTTGGGTAGGTTGGCTGGCAGGCAGGGGAAAGGCTTTGATGGGCTGCAGGTGGGCAGACAAGTGTGAGCAGGTGGCTTGAGCATGCAGGGAGGGGACAAAGGTTCTTCAGTGATGGAAGGCACTGTGGTGCTGATCAGCAGCACTATGCTGATGGCCCACTAGAGTTTGGCACTGGCCCGGGTGGCACCTAGTTAACTCTTCCTACTGATGGAAGGGTTTCCATCAATGGAACGTTGAGGAAGTAATACCCCCTTCCTCCTGCAGACTTCCTGTGTGCCCTCAAAATCCGCTCCAGACCAGCTGCATTTGGGCCTCCTGGATAGTCATTTAGCTGGCAGTTGTTCCATCAGGTTACCTGAACTGTTTCCATAGCACCTGGTTTTGATAAGAATGTTGACCTTAAGAACTGGTAACTTTACAAACTGGTAACTTTACAAACTGGTAACTTTACAAACTGGTAACTTTAAAAGTTGGCATTGATGCATTTATTCACCCAACCCTTTTTTTCTGTGTGTTATGTTTTTCAACTGTGTTCTTGACAGAAGGGACCAGAGGAGCCCTTTTGGCTAAAGAGCAGGATAAAGATGCTTTTAATAATTACATAAACTTACCTGGGATGAAAATTAGGTCTAAAGTGAGCCGCCGTTCAATCTTTGGGTAAGTAGGACGATTCACATTGGTACCTTGAACCTATTAGCTCTTTCTGTTCTGTCTCTACATTAACCATTGAGATGTGTAGAAAACATCACTCCAAATGCTGTGGAAAGGCAATTGTGAAGTACCTTTTCCTCTTTTATATAAATAAAAGACATTCTCGGTGTGAGAAATAATGCATTTCTTTGAAAAGAGCAGATTGCTGCTTTGAAAGATTTCACACACTTAACGGCCTTTTCCCTTTGACTCCGAGCTGCTTCGCAATGTGTCACACACATTCCGCTTTGCGTACATTCGTGAAGAAAATGATGGAATAATAAAATACTTGAGAAACAGGAGGCATCATCACATTATGCACATAATTGCACTCTGTTTACGAACCTGGGATGCTGACCTGCAGTGAATGAATATGCAATCGGGATTTTGTCAGATTATGTACCTGTCATAAGATCAGGAGAAATGCTTTCGCGGCTCTGGATTCCCCCACCCCACCCCCAAAGCCCTCTAAAACAACATTTCATGAATTTGCACTGGAAATTCAGCATGGGAGACAGTCCTGTTCTTAGTGCTGGTATTAACATTCAAAGTCCTAAACGGCTTGGGGCCAGGTTATCTGAAGGAACGCTTCCTCCCAGATGTACCTGCCTGGACACTAAGATCATCCTCGGGGGTTCTTCTCTGTGAGCCCCTGCCAAAGGAAGTGAGGCAAGTGGCTACCAGGAGGAGGTCCTTCTCTGCTGTGGCACCCCGGCTGTGGAATGAGTTCCCTAGAGAGGTTTGCCTGGCACCTACATTATAATCTTTTAGACGCCAGGTGAAGACCTTTTTATTATCTCAGTATTTTAACAGTTGATCAGTCTAATTTTTAACTTTGCTGTTTTAAATTTGTATTTTAAATCTGTATTAATTTCTGCATTGCTGCTTGGTTTTATCCTGCATCTGCTCTTATGTTGTATTTTTATGCTACGTTTTTATACTGTTATTTTATATTTTGAATAGTTCTCATGGTTTTAATTTTTGTAAACCGCCCAGAGAACTTTGGCTATTGGGTGGAATAAAAATTGCACTAAATAAATAAATAAATAAATAGTTGTATCTTGTCTGTCATGCTCAGCCAGTGGAAAAACTTAGTGACCCAAAACAGAACCTTAGTCTATAACAAAAAGAAGTATGTTTGGGGAGATTGCTTGGAACCAACCCTAATGGCTAGATAATTTAGAAATGGTGAGGAAAATTTCAGCACCTGCTGAAGGATGTTTGAACTGCCAATGAGAGGTGGAGGACATATGGTTGTACGGTGGCCTCAAGAAGTGTGCTTGCTTGAACTCACCATACAACCATATCTGAAAAACAGCTAGAGATGATGTGGGATCCATGGGATCCAAGTTGGGAGCCCTGTAAATCAGTGTCTTGCTCATTGCATCACCAGGACAGCCATCCAGAGTTTCAGGGGTAGAACACATGCTCTGAATGCCAAAGGTTCCAAGTTCGATTCCCAGCATCACCAGGTACGGCTGAAAAAGACTCCTACCTAATTCTCTGGAGAGCAGCTGCCAGTCAGTTTAGGCACTAATGGGCAAAATGGAAAATGGACTGACTTAAATTGTTCCTTAATTTTATTATGGGCCTGTTCAGATGACCTGCTAAGCTTTGGTCAGGCCGCTAACCCTTTTGTAGCAAATGGTTAGTGAGCATGTTTAAACCATGGTTATGTATCCCCCATGGTTAGGAGTGGTTCCCACAACACACTAAGTCATAATGTTTAGCTCAAAATCCTTAACCACCATGGCTTAGCATGTCGTCTGAACAGGGGCAATGTCTCCGCTCCCCCTCCAAGATTTGTAAGCCAATCAGAATGCTTAAATGGAAAAAGAGGATTTAAATATTTAAAATAAATAATTGAAAGTCACCGATTGCCATGTTGTCTCTTACTGCTAAGGGTTGTACATCTCAGAAGTACCATTGCCAGCCAGGGGCAAATGACATTGAGAACACAGCTTGACGAATAACCTGCAGGAATGTTTCCTAGGGCTCTGAGGCAGGATGTGCAAAATATTGACTCTCCACTGCATTTACGGGGTTGTGCTTGTCCCCTCCCTATCCCTTTGGGGTGGGGGAAAGAGAGACACATTGCATCCTGTCAGGAAAACCCTTTGTCCAAGGTCAGCAGCCTTGTCCCAGAATCAGCCTCCTTTCCTTATGCCGTGGTTTCCCCACCCTATCTCCCCAGGAGCAGCAGTGTGGGATTAGTATATCACCTGTTTTGTGTGTATGTGTGTGTGTGTGTGTCATTGTTTTGGTGAATGTCGGCTGGCTGGGGATGCATCTCTCTGCCTCTGTCTCTGTCTCTTTGTCTCTCTCTGTCTGTACCATTCACTGTCTGGGATAGTTTTTTTTTACTAATTCACTGGCTTCCAAGTCCGATCTGTTGGATGCTTGCGCTGCCGCTGTCCGCCCCTGCTTGTTGGGCCACATGAGCTTCCTTTGAGCTTCCTTCCTTTCCACGTGCTCTTGGTGGCCATCCACCCTTGCTCTGGAAATTACTCATTGCCCCCATTGCATAAATGGCAGCTGTAAAGGCCTGATGTATGCTAGAGTACAGGCACAAATGGAGCATTCGCATCTTTACTCTTTTGTAAATGGGGCTTTTATGGCCGCCATTTATGCAACAGGGAAAATGTGCAATTTCCAGAGTTGCACACAATGGAGACTCCAGGTGAGGGCAGACGGCTGCCGAGTGCTGTTCGGGCCTTGTGGGCATTTGGAGCACTTGTCCGGGGGTGCCCAACTGCGTCCAGGGGGACAGACACGGGGGAGTTAATTGGACTCCCGGACTCAGTCGGGTGCCCACCACCAACATCCCTACTTCCATTGACAGTAGTTTGGGTACCAAGCGAAGGAAATAGGCTACTCTGGCATGCACTCTGAGGGACTTGGGAAGTGAAGGGTCACTGAACCATCCTACCTCCTATCACCAGTTGTCTTGAGAGGATGGAGGAGTTGAGCAGCCCTCAGGCCCTCTAAGCTTACAGCATTGAATACTGACTGGCAGGGATGACCATGAGTAGCCAGGGTCCCCTCAGCCTCCCATCATGGTGGGCAGGGGATGAAAAACCCAGATTGGCTCATGGCTGATCCAGTGCTTAGAGTCAGGGTGGATCTGCTGAGCCCCAGACCAGGGGATATTAACACAAGTCTTCTGGGGCTGGAGGATTCCTGCATTTATCTCAGAAATGTCAGAGGAATCAATCTGGGGTGTGTGTGAAACTTTTGTGTTCCGGCAGGCCTTTGGCAAATAATGTGGACATCTGTCTATGCCTAGGACTGTTAAAATTGTTATGTATTTTAAATGTTCTAAATGTTTTAAAATTGAAATGTATCTAACCACTGTATCTAACTTTTGTGTATTTCTATTCATAGGTTTTAACTGTATATGTTTTAATTTTGTAAAGCTGCCTTGAGGCCCAGCATTGGGCAAAAGGTGGGATACTACTACTACTGCTAATCTCACTGAGCTTTTAGTCAGCTCGCCCCCCTGGACTTCAGCTTGCTTCCTCAAGTTGCATCAAGTTGCGCCATCTCATGGATTACCATTTGTGTGTGTGAAGTGATTTGTGTAAATTACATAAATTTTAGTCATAATTTGCATAATTTGCTCAAATTCCTTTTTACGCCTCCCTCCAATAAAAATAAAATAAAATAAAAATGGATACGTTCCAGGATTTTGGGAACAATCCCTTGGCTCAGTTTGCAAATGCAATCCCCAGGGCATCGTGAGAATCTATCAGGCCCAGAACGGTCTGGATTTCACAGCTACAGACATCCCTAACTAATCTCAGGTTTGCTACAGATCCTTGTTATTAATTCATCAAAGCCGTGACCCTTAATCAAACTACGTGCATCGTGTCTTCATTGTATTAGCTTTATTCAAACTGGTTTTGCTTCTCTCAAATTCATTGGGTGTTTTTCTTAGCTGGATTGTTCAAATTTGTCTTGAAATGTCACTTTAGATGAAATAACTCTATTCTTCAGGCACATTATAGTACAAAAGCCCATACTAGTGCTGCACTGTGTATTTCTTTTCTTCCATTTTTGGCAATTTGTGGGGGTGAAAGACTGTGGAGGTGAACATTTCAAAGAAGTTTCTCCTTGGGAAGAGGGGCTGGGGTTCTGTTTACATTTCTTTTAAGTGTAGGGGGTGGCTGAAATGGTTTCTTTCTATTTTAAAAAAAACTTTAAATATTATTTATTTATTTAAAACATTCTTTGGCCTCCTTTCAGGGCAGAAGCCCTCACAAGGTGGCTCTCAACAATAAAATATATAAAAATAGTTAAAGATGCCCCATGTACTTGCAGCAGCACAGGACTCTTCACAAAGAGGCTTTTCCAGCATGACAGCTCTTCCTCAATTCCTACGAGAGTACGCCGCATCACACAGTCTCATGGGAGTTCAGGAATAGTTGGTGAGCTGAAAACCTTTGTGCAAAGAGCCCCATGACTGCAACAGTACAGTGGGCAATTTTAAAGTTAGAAAACTAAAATGACTCCCTCTGCCCCCTCCTACACCTTTTCCCCCGAGGAGAAAATTGTTTGAAATTCCCTCCCTTCTTTGCAAAAGCAGAACAAAAAACAGTGCCTCTTTCACACAGAGAGAAAGAATTTCATGAAAATAAGGGACAGAGTTTGGCACAACACTAGTCTATAGTCCAGGCTCATTATTGTTTCAATTCCTGGGATGGTAGAGGGCCTGGATCTGGGTAGTTTAAGCAGTTAGCAAGTCTTTGGTCCCCATGCTTCTCCAGGGTCCCTCGGTGGGGTGTTTTCACGGTGGCATCTCCTGGATGATGACGATAATAATATAATAATAATAATAATAATAAGAAGAAGAAGAAGAAGAAGAAGAAGAATTTATTTATTTCTTAGCCGCCTCTCCCTCTGGATCGAGGCGGGGAACAACAATAAATACAAATATAAAATGCATAAAACTGATTAAAAACATATAAAACTAATACATTATTAATAAAACACTTAAAATTCAACTAGATAGGCCTGCCAAAAGAGACCAGTCTTTATGGGTTTTGTAAAATCAGAGAGACTGTTAAGTTGACGAATCTCTCCTGGCAGGCCATTCCAGTCTGTGAATGGTAGAAGAGAAGGTCCAATTCCCCTGGTTCCCACTGTTTTGTCCAACTCAGTTCAAAGTGCCCAGAGGTGCTGAAGGCAGCAAGGCAGGGCATGTACAAGAAAGCACAGTCAAGGCAAGTCTCACATTAGGTCACCTCAAGTCAAGTCCTGTCACGTCCAATGAGGTCAGGTCACATCAGGTCAAGTCCTGTTGCATCTGGTCAGGTAGGTTTGTTGAATAGTAAGGCAAGGTCTGACAGAACCTTGGACAGCTCCATGGTAGCTGAGCTTTAATCAATGAGAGCTATTGACTCAGCAACAGACAAAGGCTTTCTGAAGCCTTATAAGCTCTAGACCTACAGTTAGACCCAGCCCTGCAGAGAAGCCATTTTTTCTTAAAGGGCTATTGCCTGATTTTGTAGCTGCTGCCTCCTATGGAGTGGGGGTGGTAAAGGCTGGAATGGGGAAGTGTCCTCTGCATCTGGAGACAGGTAAAGGCACATCATCTGGCCTGGAAGGCCCTCAGATAGCGTTGGGTCAATGGAGGGACTCTCCTCTACCTCCAAGTCCTCTTTCATTCCAGAGAACAGATTGAGGCTGGGGGACATGAACCCAGAGTGTGTTGAGGCCAGTGGTGGGGTCCCCCTTCTCTGAGGAGCTCTAATTTGGTTCTGGGTCTGGGCAAAGGCTGGTCTTCCTGACAATGACCACAATGAATGGTAAATCATGGTAAGCAAATGGGTCCAAGGTACCAGTCCATGTTTAAGATGGCAGCCATGTCAACAGATATAGTCCTGCCATATTGGATACAGCTATGTTCACAGTATGCACCATTATGCCTGTGCTTATTCATTTACATTTCAAAATAGTGATAACCTGAACCACAGTCTCATCCCAGATGCTCAGTTCCCATGATGTGCCCCATTCCAAAGTCTCTTGAGGCTCACATGTGAAGTTGGGAGTAAGGTCAAGGAAGGAAAACAGTTCAAGGCAGGAAGAAAGTAGGACCCTGGACAGCTCTGAGTGGGTCCTGCTGGCTGGTTAGATCACTCTCCTACTAAGACAATAGGAGGATGTTGCCTCAGCAGGTAGTTATAGCCAACTGAACCCTTACGTAGGCCGATAAGACCTTTAGTGTGGCAATCTCTGCCCCTTTTAGAGGACCTTCCTGAATTGTTAGAGGGTCCTCATCTGATTTTATAGCCAGAGACTGGAGAGATGGAGGTTCATCTGTTAACTCATCCACTGAGTCAGAGGATGTTGGCAGGGCTGTGTCCTCCAGCTAGGGGGACCCAGAATAAGGTGCTGACTGCACTATCTCTGAGGAAGTAGCCTGTGTCTTTTTGTCATCAGAATCCTCTGCTGGACACTGGATGGTCCGAAGTTGAGGGGTCATTACATGGCTGTAAGATTTGGCAAGCTGATTTCCCCCCTCCCATTAAATATCTTAGAGGGTTGTATCTCACCAAACTAAAGGCCATCCATGAAAACCCTGTAACAAAAAACTGGCTTGCCCCCCCCCCCCCCCAATGGGAGGAAAGAGAGAGAAACCAGAATCCAGAAGTTGAGGGAGCGGGGAAGAAAAAACCCAGTATCCAAATATTTTGGATTGGCCCCCCATGGCAATTTGTGGTAGTGCCTGGGGCACTTTTTCAGAATGTTCTATGTGCCCACAGTCCCAAATACTTTGCCTGCCCCTGTTTTGGCAATAAATTGATAATCCTCTGGCAGAAATTAAGGAGGAAGACGATGTGTGAGTTCACTCAGAACAGGAAAGAAAGATCACCATCCTAGGCATGTGTCTGTCAGAGCTACTTTCAAGTTGCTCGTGCAAAGAATGGTTCCAGCCAATTCCTTAGGGAGACAATGCTATGACAGAACGTCTCCCTCTGTCAGCCTGCCTTTAGTGCTCAAATATCTTCTCTCATTTCTTCATAGTTATAATCCTGCCTCCTATGCCAAATAGTCCCCCCGCCCCCACAACTTTGGTGGTGTCAACAGCCTTCAGACATTATATGCTGTTATGCTACTCCCTCCTTCATCATTATCTGGCCAAGCTACACACATTTAGCTAGCTTAATCTTTCCTCATAACTCACCCTCTTCAGCCTCTCCCTCTCATTCCACTTACTCTTCTCTGAACATCCTCCAATTTGTCAGCATCCCTTGGAAATTATAGTACCCAGAGAAATAAATGTTCCCTGGCTATCGCTGTCGCTAGCTATAGCGGTAGCTATGATCACAAAAGATTGCAGACATGCTGCCAGCTCAAAACAAACTTTGAAAGGATTATGGGAAAAACATTAATTTAGTGAGCGTTGTAATTAAAAAGCACAGCAGGCAAAAAAAAAAAAAAGAGACAATTTGGGCGAGAAACAAAGAGCCCCCAAGCACTTGAATGATCCCTTCAATTACTGCCATTAAAAGATCTGGGATTATATCCACACTACAAACCTATGTTGGTTTTATACCAGATTCAGACCAATTTAGCTCTCCTAACTTTCCCCAAAGAATCATGGAAATCGTAGTTTGGTGAGGTGCTGATAATTTTGGTAGAGATCCCCAGCCTCTCTTATGGAACTGCTTTCCCAGGATTCCTTGGGGAGAAATTATGTTGTTAATTCTGTTAAGAATGTAAGAAGGGTTTATACTAGATCAGACCAAAGACCTATCTAGTCCATCATTCTGCTCCCAGAATTTCCAATCAGATGCCTATGGAAAGTCCATAAGGATGTGAGGAGAATGGTCCTCTCCCACTGTGGTTCAGCAACTGGAATTCACAGGCATTGTGCTCCTGATAATCCAAGTAATATGTAGCCACCATGAATAGTAGTAGCCAGTCATAGCCTTATCTTCAATGAATATGTGCATGTTGACCACATACACTCTCTTGGACAGCACTCATTATGGCCAAGCAACATGGGCCAAAACGATGCTGTCGTTCATTTCCCCGGGAATGAAGAAGACCTTTTGGGGACAGAGGCAGGGGGAAAAAAGCTAGATTTGTCAAATAATTACTTTCCATCACTTTCTCTCATTAATCATTACTCTTAATTACAGAGATATAGGGAGGGATTCTGCAATGGTTCTCCTGGTACAAGCATTAGTGCAATCCTGAGTATATTAGTTCATGGATCACTATGCCTGCCCAAGAATGAATGTAGCTGGTGTACCAACTGAAGTTGGAAAAAAGGCTCTCCTCACAGAAGGCCACTTGTGCTTCCATAGACAATGATGGATCTAGGAGGGGGAAGAGGCAGTTCAAGACCGGGTTGCTAAAGTTTTCTTTAAGAAAAAAGGCAGGGAGAGCTCAGCTGCCAGGCCGTGGGATACAGTTTAGCTTCCCTTCCTGGGGAGGGGCATGTTTGGACTGTGGCAGGAGTTGGCACCTCAGCCCCACAAGGCTTTTCCCATGACCACCAGTCATGAAATTGTGTCCCACACCCCTCACATTTTAAAGAAGCCACCAAGGATGACTTTTCTGAGGGCCTCTGACAACCTGGGAAATAGCTGGGCTAGATCTATACTATTGCTTTATAACGGTATTGAAGTGCACTTATTACTCTCGGGTCACATTACACAGTCCATATACCTCTTTCATATGTTATTTCCTGCTTTTTATTCTACATTATCCAAAAATACCACAACAAATGTAATTGTGCGTCCTACGAGGTATAAATGCATAAGAGTGATATATATAGCGTTACCATGATGGAATCATAATGATTTGACACAAGGTGTAGATCTGGCCCTAGTCAGGCTGATCAGAGAAGCTAACCAATTGTTAGCATCTAAACCACCATTTGACCAGCTCCATGGATCCAACTGTACTTTGGATTTGTGGGCCTTGAACACCAGACTCTCCTGGGGCCATGCTGTTAATTATTTTTGAAATTCCAGGTGGCAGGGCATATATGGAGGGTGGGAGGAAGCACTCCTCATCTTCTGGACCAGATGTGATGATTCCGCAAGAGCGCCTGGGAGGCATTATTAGCAAATTACATAATTGTCAATGCTCTCTTTGGATGTTTGAATCAGCAAATCTACATGGTTCTCCTTGAAGCTTAGTCTGATTTGTGTCTGTATCAGATTGCATGGTTTGTTTGTTTCTTTTTACACAAAAGTTCATGTGTGATTTTGTGGACTTCTCCCCAAATGCATGCATCCGTCGTGTGCATTTTTGAAATGCACACATTTTTCTCCCATTGATTGAAGTGTGGTTGTGAGCATATTTCAAATGTTCATAGTTTTCAAATGCACTTTTTTTAAAAAAATCCAACGAATTGCATCACAACCTTGGAAATGCATAGACTTTGACTGTAGGTTTCATTCAGGTTTGTGTCCTGTCCTGGAAGGGGCAAACTAGGTAAATTCTAGTACAAACAAACAAACTGAAATGAATTTCTTATTCATCCCTCGTGTTCACTACCCACCTTACTCTTGTGATAAACAGCTACCATGTTATTCTTTCTTGAAACATAGATTTTGTTACAACAAACTATTCCGCCATTGATTTAGTCATAAATTGAGCAATCCAAGACCTTGATTTAGGCTCTGGGATTATGTAATATTTCTTTGGTGCCTGATTGGCATCCAGCTGCATTTGTTTTTCTCCTCAGATCATATTATTCTAATATGAAACATAAATATATTTTCTGTGTTACATTTGTACAACACTGCTTATTATTTTTAAGCTTCCTTAGAAAAGGGTGAATGCTTCAAAAGTGTGTCCCAGTTACTGATTTTTAAGTGAAGGTATTTTGTTTGGTGCCTAGTCATTGATTTATTTTGCCCAGAGTAGAAGATGAGGAAAAGCAAGAGAGTGCCACAGCTATGTGACAAGAAAGAAATATGCATCCTACTCTTGTTTTGATGAACTGTCATACATGTTGCTGGACTTAAAAGATTTAATTAAAACAAAACAAAACCAAGTGGCAAATTGGCCAAAGTATCTTTAATGATACATTTGCCCTTCTGTTATGGAAAAGAATAGTCACTGATTTGGGATAGGTTTTTATTTATTTTGTTATAGGGATTCTTGTACTGCCTTTCATCTTCCCAGAGCAGCTTAGAAGAATTTTTTTTTAACCCCCTCCAAGTGAGATGTAAATACAAATAAAAGATAATACATGAAGAAGGACACAGAACCACAAAATCAGCACAAGGCTGAAACGATATATAAAAACCTTTTTTTGGGGGGGGGGGGAATATCATTGCTTGGAACTAAAAGACAGTAAGGTCTGGAGTAGAAAGTGTTTCACAATTCATGGATAGGGAGGGCATCAAGAAAGCCATGTTTCTTGTAACCATCTGCTTCACCTCAGATTAAATCCTGTTCTTCAGGGTGTATGCTGGTTGGGGAATGCTGAGAGTTACAGGGCTTTTTTCTGCCTAAACATACATAGGATAGAACCCTTAAAAGGATTGTAAATGGCTAAAATGGCTTATTGCTTCTGATTAGCAAACTAGAATAAAAATTGAGAAGCAGCTCATCGAGAAACCATTTTATTGACTTTCAAAGTGAATTTGCCAGGGTGAAGACATCTTTCCTGTGAGGAAATAAGCATAGGATAAAGTACTTTCATCGGGAAAAAAGCCCAAGGTTGTGATTCAAAGCCTTTCTAAATACTTTAGTTAGCTTTGTGCTAGTGTAGGAATTCGGAAGGAAGGAAAATGTTTAAGGGGATTACCAAAAAAGCAAAATGCAGGAAGCAAAGAAGTGAAGGAAACAATGCTTAAAATGAAAAAAACAACATCAACATTACATATAAATAAAAAAAAATGTGAAAGCTACACAAAAGTACCTAGCAATAATATGCATCACACCTCAGAAAATTGTTTTTTATTGTTGGTTTTAATTGTTGATTTTTATGTTGTGTTGAAGGAAAATGAAATAATAATAATAATAATAATAATAATAATAAATAATAATAATAATAATACACATGACGAGAGGAAGGTTCACATGACCCTTTTCCTCATGCAATGGAAGAAAGGCTACCGCAGTTCTGGGCTGCATTAGAAGAAGCATTGAATCAAAGTTGCGTGAAGTTCTTATTCCTCTCTATTTGGCACTAGTGAGGCCACACCTGAAGTACTGTGTACATTTCTGGACACCACATTTCCAGAACCACATTGACAGGTTAGAACAGGTTCAGAGGAGGGCAACAAAGATGATACAGAGACTTGAAGACATGCCCTATAAGGACAGGCTGAAGGAACTTGGGATGTTCAGTCTGGAGAAAAGGAGACTGATGGGAGACATGTTAGCAGTGTTCAGGTACATAAAAGGGTGCCACAGGGAAGATGATCAAGAACTATTTTCCATTGCCACAGAAATTAAGATTCAAAATAATGGGTATAATTTACAGCTTCCTAGATTTCAATTAAATATAAGGAAAAACTTCCCAACGGTAAGATCTGTACAACTGTAGAACAGTCTATCTACAGAGAGTGTGGGTTCTCTGTCTCAGGAGGTTTTTGAGAAGAGGCTGGACAGCCACCTCTCATGGATGGTTTAATTGGTTCTCCTGCACATTGTAGCGGGTTGGACTAGATGATCCTTGTGGTCCCTTCCAACATCACAATTCTATGATTCTATGAATGCAGGAATGGGATTGTGGGGTCGTGTGAGCTAGCTCCATCCCTCCCACAGATGATCCTTTTCTCATGCTGGTTGAAAGTATGGATGGCAGGGAAGTGTTTCCACCACACGTGTCAGCGCCAGCAGTCACGGCCATGTTAGGGGAGGGGGTGGACCTAGCCTGCACTGACACACAATACCCTTCTGTGGTGTTTCAAGGCTTGGGAGTGGGGCTTGTGAAACTCCCAAGAGACCATATTGAAAATACTGTTTTTTTTAAAAAAAGAGGAAATGTTTTAACTTAAAAGGTCTTCCTCACTGATACAGTGAATATGAGCACATATCCATCACCTCTCCAGCTAAAATGATATTTGGCTTCAGCAGACTGGTTTTCATCATCATCATCATGAAGCTCATATCCCACCTCTGCCTTGCTATTAGGTTCTTGAAGAAGTTACTTTTCTTTTAGTATCAATAGTTTCCCTTCTGGCAAATGGGTGTTTTTGACCAGCAATGGCCAACATAGCATTTTGCTGCCTGAGGCAAAGGAGAAGAAGGTGCCTCCTCCCATTCCATGTATAAAAGCCGAGTGGACTGGCAGATGATTCTGCCTTAACACTGATTACAAGACAGCATCCTCCACTGTAGCTGAAGGCAGCAGGGCTAAGTTAGGACATGCACAGCAGATCGCATGGCACACAGGTCTCTTCTCTAATGCCTTGCTGCCACCTCCCAGCATCTGCTGCCTGAGGTAGGTGGTAGGGCTGGCCCAGCCTCCTACCATAGTGGTAGGGCTCCATAGTGGTAGGGCTGGCCCAGCCTTCACCACACAATAGTTCCTCCTCTCCCCTGAAAATGCTAACAGAGGGTCAGGGGACAATGAGAATGGGTCAAACTGTGGTGTGGCAGGAGGGGGTTGTTCCCTGAAAACCAAGCAGAAGCGCCTTCAGTAAGTGGAGCCCATCTGTCAACAGAAGGCAGATACAGGAGACTCAGGCTTCGATGCTTGGTGCTACCTTTCTATATCAAACAACATTATATTTTAACCAATAGTCAAAAGTTGCTCTTTACAACAAAGAGACACAGTCCAACTCATTTCAACCCAGACTTGTGAAATTTATTCAGCTACTAACATAGCACAAATCTTATTTTTGTTTTGTTTCAGGAGACAGAGCAAAATGTATAAAATGTATATTTGTGCATTTATTTTGATGACACACACATTTGCCTAACTTACATTTCTCATAATTTGCCAAGTTTTATCTCATAGTAACTATTTGCACCAGATATTACAAACTCCTCGAAGTGAGCTTTATTATGCAAACAGAGATATAGGATTCCCCCCCACCATGGAGATTTGAATAGCACTGCATTAATGCTATTTAGAGTTTTGGCTGGAGGCAATGACTACATCAACTTTTTAATGAAAACCCAAAGTGTCCGTGGCAGTGTGAATTTTTTTAGCATTGTTGTATCTCCCCCATATTACTTTTTAACAGCTTTAAAAGAGAGAAAAAGAAGGGAGGGGGACCCCTTTTCATATTAAATGGGTCTAGGTTAATTTACAAAGGAATTAGCAACAAGGAAGGTTTTTTTTTTAAAAAAAGTAATAGCCTGATACTAAGTTTCCAGAATCAAACAACATCAGGCCTACCAAAAGAGTAAAAAAGGAAAGGAACCCCAGGAATGAAGCCAAAAAAGCCAAAGGCAAAGGGGTGGAAGTCGAGAATGAGATTTTAAAAAATAAAATATACTACCAAAGCGATTCAGACAATATCGCAACACCTCTTATGTGAGTAAAGAGGTCTTTGCACAGGGGATCCCGGGAGCAGGCAGGGATGACCCCTCCATTTCCCCAGGATAACTGAGACTTTGTTATCCCGATTTTACCCACGGTCCTGGGAAGGTCACAAGGACCACAGGCAGTGTGGGCACCTCTCCCGGCTTCTTCACTCCTCCCCGCGAGTAGCAGGGGTCAGCAAGAGGGAAGGAGCTGGGCTGGTGGGAGTCCAGGGACATTGGGAGTGGGGGGCATGGGGTCAGGGCTTTTTTTTAACTTACAGTTTTGGAGGAGCACAATTGCACTCCCGGCTCCTGGCTCTTTTTTTTAAAAAAATGGCAGGTGTGATGGGTGTGACAGGCATGACATCCCTCTTCCTTTCCAGGATATTGTGCTTCCGTTTGGCCACCTAGGGAGGATTGCAGAAGCAGGTGAGTCTCCCTCCCTCTACACCCTTAGGTATAGAAAGGGCCAAAGACCACGTGGCCCATTGAAGTGGGCATTTTTATCGCACTGCTCTCTTTGCACACAGGAGGAAATGGCAGTATATTTCGTCGTAGCAGGAAAAATCGTATTTTCCAGGGTCTTTTTTTTTTTAATGGGAAAATGACCACAAGGAGCGGGAGACACATGGAAGGCAGATGGTGTCGTGAAAAGGACCTGTGAAAATCCATGAGTGCCCAGTAACGAGTGAGCTATAAAATGCTCATCTGATGATCCTCTGAAGCTTCCAGATGCTCATCAAGGGTAGCCCCACATAGAGTGCATTGGAAGACAAGGTGTCCCCTTAACATCCCTGCACCTTCATTTATAAATATCATTCCTAATCTCCAGTTCTCTCGACTTCCTTGTCTGTCTCATCAATCACCATCATTTTTTTTTTGACTTGATAATCTCCTAAAGGGGAATGAAGATGGGAATATTGAACTGTTATTGTTCTTCTGTGATTTGGGGTGTACCTCCCAGATTTGTTCTTCTGTTGCCTTTGGATGTTCCCATGGACTCTCGTAGAAAAGTTTTAGTCAAAAGTTATACTTGTCAGGGCCTTTAGAACCGTAGCTGCACCTTTTCATGCCAGCTGGCCTATCAAAAGATGTATGAGTTCCCAAACAAAGAAAACGGTCCATTTAATGAACTCGAATGGTTGGCGTTCTTCACAGGATGACACTTGAACCATCGTTCCAAGGGCAGAGCCATTGAGCTATGATCCAGAACTTCACAGCAGTATAATGGAGAATATAAAAAGTGAAATAATTTCTTTCAACACCCACAAAAGGATAGAGGCTTTTGTGCAATTTCTGGTCTCCAAAACGAACCTTTACAGAAGCACACCCGATACCTGTGTTTAATTCATGAGTTTCTGATATCCTTTCAAATGGATAAGGATGCAATGGTGCCAATGTTTCTGGATGTAATAAAGGGTATCACTGACTATGTTTGTTTTAATGTTTGAGAGGCAACAAGGTGATGCTCCTTAAAAAGTGTCACCTGGCTTTTACCAGTGTGGGAATTGTACAGATAATATCTCTAAAAACTCTCAATCCAGCTAGATTACATGAAGATGAAATTGTGCCGTAATATATATAAGTATTCTATTGTGTGTGTGTAGTGAAGTATTTGAATTCTGTCATATCTCTTGTAGGGATCAGTGAGGATTTTATTTCAGTATGTTTTTGATAAGAATGTGTCAAATTTTTGCAAATCTTCTTCATATTCAGAAAAGAAAGAGCTTGAGATTTAACAAATTCAACCGTAAGAGAAATTGAAATTGCAGATTTTTCCTTCTAGGCTTTGAGTACTTAGCTTTTAAAAAGTCCGGGTCTGAATGCATTGTTGTGTAAAAGATGGAGCACAATTGTTCCTTTTTGCTCCAGAGGGAAGAACTAGAAGCAAATGAGCAGAGATGGCAAACAAGCAGTTTTCAGTTGAATGTTAGGAGAACTTTCCTAAAGGTTAGAAGAACAGTGGAACAAAGAGCCTTGAGAAATTTATTTATTTATTTACAATATTTATATACCATTCCCCATCTAAAAGATTTTGGTGTGGTGAACAACAAATAGAATAAAAGGATAAAAACATATTTAAAATTGTGACTTTTAAAAGAACAAAGTTCTGATAAAATCCAAGTTCTGGCAAAACCACAGCTGGTCATTCAAGAAAAGCTTCCTGAAACAATGTTTTCAGGAGGCGTCCAAAGCAACACAATGTTGGTGCCTGCCTGACCTCCAGTGGCAGGGAATTCCATAGGAAGGGGGCCACCACACTGAAGGCTCTTCTTCTAATGGACTCTAATCGGACCATAGGTCCACGTGGAACCACCAGGAACATGCCCTCAGATGACTTCAGTGACTGGGCAGGTTGGAAAGGGAGAAGGCGCTCTCTCAGGTATCCAGGTCCCAAGTTGTTTAGGGCTTCATATACTATACTAGAACCTTGGTGTAATGGTGGGTTTTCCTTTGTTGGAGGCATTTAAGCAGAAGCTGGAAGGCTATCTGTCCAGATGCATTGTACATCCGGTGTTGAGCAGGGAGTTGGAAGTTGGAGCAGATGATCTCCAAGATTCTTTCCAAATCTATGTTTTTCTGATACTGTGGAGTACCCTAGATTTTTTGCCTGAAGAAGGACATCCACATTTGGTTCAGGTGAACCCTTAATTTAATAAATAAGCTCAGTTGAAAATTTTGGTGAGTTGTAGTTGTTGTTGCTGCTGCTGGCCATGGTAGTGGCAATGGTGGCCCACTTTTCAGTGGGAGATGGATTTCATTGGTGACCTTGCAGAAGGCTGAAATATGAGTTACGCATATGGAGAGAACTGGGCAGTTCTGAACAAGTTCTGAATCCGGAAGTCCAGTTTCCTTTTTAATCAGGGATTCCATTTTATCTTGGCCTAGCTGGTAATGAATGTGAATTGGCATATGGTGCACTTTGCAAAGGTGATTCCAAACAGCTTTCACATGTAATTGATGTAAGAAAGCTCCGTCGCCGGGATCATACCCAGGTATTTTTGACAGCTCTATCCATCATGTAAAGGTTGGAATGTAGGAAACAGCATTAAGGAAGAATGAGAACCTCGAAATAAAACAATCATCTCTTCACAACTTTGTTAGAAGGAATTGGGCAAAAGCCAGGATTGGAAATTGGAGAGATGGAAATTAATGGGAGAGAATGATATGGGTTGTAAATCAAATGCACTTACAAACCACCCGGCTTGTCAAGGAAGAGGAATGAATTGTGATTGACAAGGGGAAGATATTTATTTGGCAAGATCAAGATTTCAGAAGAAGGGGTGTGTGGAAAGGATTTGGGGGAGATAATAGATGTGGTTTACCAAAAGTACAAAACTCCCCAAGCTCAAGAGGCAATAAAAATAGTCCTGTGCAGATCTGAATGGGGTGTGTGTGTGTGTGTGAGAGAGAGAGAGAATGGAATTACCCCTGTTGTTCCTACACTGCTATCCATGCATTCAAGTTTCCATTTGCACAGGGCTTACACACGTACACCTCAGTTGCTCACACACTTCCTATGCAAGATCCCTATACTGCGAAAAAAGGAAAGGAATAGATCGCGCCTAGGGTGCCTAATTAAAATTGGATGTCAGGGATCCTTCTATGTCCTGGACCCCCTGAGCAACTCCATAATTATCTCTGCCTCCTTAAGAGTCCCACCTTCCTTCTTTTTACCTTTTTCTTCTCAGTAACGTGGGGGTTTAGGCTGTAGACATGGATGACTGGCACACCAGACACTTGAGTTATAACACAAAAGTTTACTAATAGATTAAAATGAGCAAACTACAAAAAAGGCATTTAGTCAATAGAGCTGAGTGACACAAAAGGCATTAAAAGAAAAGTTGCAAATACCTAAGTTCTTTTACCCTAAGCTGCACCTAGGTCCCCTCTACAAGGATTCACTTTTGCGCCTGGTTAGGCGATTATGCGCATAATCGCAGAAGCGCATTTACGCTTAATCCCTCTGCACGAGAGGCGGCGAGAGGCGGCGAAGCGCATTAAAGGATGTCCAAAATGTGGTTTACAAGTAGTTAATGCGCATAAGTGCATATTCACACAGTCAAAATGCGCTTTAATGGACGGAGCAAAATAAAACTCGCGATTTAACGCGCATTCGATAATGCGCATAATCGGAGAGATAACGCGCCTCTACGCCCCATTTGTGCTCCGCTGGTGTGGAGGTAAATTTTTTAATGAGACTTCAAAGAGCATTAAACCTCTCGTGAAGAGGCACCCCTAGACACCTTCAGGATGCTTCTTTCTGCTCCTTCCTCATACTCTGGCCATTTCCTGCTCTAGCTCTTTGGCTGCCTCTCTCCTTTTTTATGCCCTCTTCCCCCAAAACAGAAAGTAATGTTCCGTCTTTGAAGAAATGAAACGTAACTGGAGAAATGAATCTTAACTGGAGAAATGAAACTACTCCTCTCAGGGATACCCAGACCTCTAAGCTTAACTCTATAACCTTACCTCTGTTGACTTCAAACTATCACACCCTGCAAAATATACTTTTGCTTTTCTGCCTCATTCTTAGGCTGACTAGGCTGACCATCTGAAAAGGAGGACAGGGCTCATATAACTTTAACAGTTGTAGAGAAAAGGGAATTTCAGCAGGTGTCATTTGTATGCAATTAGTTCCTGGTGAAATTCCCTCTTCATCACAACTGTTAAAGGTGCAGGCACTATACTAGAGTGACCATATATAAAAGAAGGCAGGGCCCTGCAACTTTAACTGTTGTGATGAAGAGGGAATATCACCAGGAACTAATTGCATACAAATGACACTGATTGAAATTCCCTTTTCTCTACAACTGTTAAAGTTATATGAGCCCTGTCCTCCTTTTCAGATGGTCAGCCTAAGGCTGACGAGTGTTACCCAGAGGACCTTCTCTTCTGCCGCTCCCAGGCTGTGGAATGGCCTGCCGGAGGAGATTCGACAAATTAGCAGTCTTCTGGAATTTAAGAAAGCCGTGAAGACTGCTCTCTTCCGGCAGGCCTATCCAGTTTAATTTTAAGATGTTTTTAATAATGTATTTGTTTTTATCTGTTTTAATGGTTTATCTATTTTATTGTTTTTATATTTGTATTTGGTGTTGTTCCCTGCCTCGATCTAGATGGAGAGGCGGGTTAGAAATGAAATAAATAATAAATAAAAAAATAAATAGATTCCCCCCCCCCCCCTATGTTTTTGAGCTTACCTTACTGTTGTGAGGTTGCCAAGGAAGCTATGCGTTTCTTCTTTCTTCCTATTACATATCTCTCCTTTGCTCTGCAGCCTCTCTGGTTGCCCATGCCTCCTGATTTGAAATAGCCCCACAGGAGGAGTCACATAATGATGTTTCCCCTGGGTTTTAATTGAAGTGTGGGAAGTTTGGAAGGCTACCTGGAGATTATGGAGATATGGTTGTACAATGAGAGACTCTGAAATCTACATGACCACCTCATAAACAAAGTAAATGCAGGAACTTTGCCCCCCTCCCATGATAATTTATTTATTATTTATTAATTATTTATTTACAATATTTATATACTGCACCCCATTCAGAATTTTGGAGCAGTGGACAAAATACAATAGAATAAAAATAAAAACATATTAAAAGTACATTCTTAAAAGAAACAAAGGAGAAAATAAACCATGGCTGGTCATCAAGGGAACAACGAAATTTCCAGGAGGCACTGGAAGGAATACAATGTTGGCGCATACCTGACCTCCAGAGGCAGAGAATTCCATAGGAGGGGGGCTACCACACTGAAGGCTCTTCCCCTGGTGGACTCCAATCAGACAACAGGTCCATGTGGAACCACCAGGAACATGCCCTCAGATGACCTCAGTGACTGGGCAGGTTGATAAGGGAGAAGGCTCTCTCAGGTATCCTTGTCCCAAGTTGTTTAGGGCTTAAACCTGGCTTGGTAGCGAATAGGCAGCCAGTGCAGTTTCCTCATCAAAGGAGTTATATGCTGGAAAGGGGCAGCTCCGGACAACAGCTTTGCTGCAGCATTCTGCACTAGCTGCAGCTTTTGGAGCAGCTTGAAGGGCAGTCTCACATAGAGTGCATTGCAGTAATCCAATCTTGAGGTTACTAATCCTAAAATTGGATTATTGACATTTCACTGACATTTTCCTTCCCTCTGATTTCCCCCTCCCCCCACATTGAAAGCTGTTTCTTTTCTATCAAAGTGAATGAGAATGGTTGAAATCATGGAGTACATTTTTTTTGACACAGCATTAATTTATACATTGAGGCATGTGGATGTACATTCTCATCCCCACTGTGAGATGCAGCTGGGTCCCATCGAACCGGCTGGATATGTCTTTTGATGGGGACTTTGTATTTGATGGCAGGTTGTGTTTAGTTGTTGAGTTTGCTCAAAAAAGAACTGGAGCAGTGCTGATATCCCCTGAAAGAGCCATTCTGGTTTGTTCTTATTGTAAATCACAGTGTGGGTTGGTGGAACAGAATAAAGTTTTCAGAAATCAAAGTCTGCCAAAGAACTTCCGTTTTGCACAATTAATCCAATGACTCAGTGAATTTCAGAGTTTAAAATAAAATATTTCCCAACACTGATGCTTCATGGGGTGACTTTATGTCCTACTGTTTTTACATCCTTGTTGTTATCCCTAAATACTCCAACATCTGTTACCCCAATGAAGTCTGATATCTGTTTTAGTGCAATGGTTGCTTTCAGCTCGGCGGTTTTATTTTGAATGTCTTAGTAGTAAAATAAAAGAGGAAAAACCTCTCTTTGTCTTCCTGTTTGCTCTTTTTTTAAATTTAAAATCAGGCTATTCTACATTTAAGCCCCCCCCCCCCCCCCCCGCCCCATTAACTAAGGTGTTTCTTGTTCAGGAGTCAATTTCTCACCTTTTCCTGGAAAATCATTATTGCTGTAAGATACAGAACATAGTTCTCAACTAGGGATGAAATTTAATAGGCTAAATTGAAAATATAAGAACATAAAATAGTCCTACTAGATTAGGCCAAAGGCCTATCTAGCCCAACATTAGGCCTATCTAGCCCAACATTCTCTTGTCACAGTGGCCAACCATATGCCCCCAATGGGACCATCCACAAGTAGGGTATGAGTGCAATAGCATCCTCTCACCCATTTCCCCCAGGAAAAATGCCTCTGATAATGAAGGCAATCTATTAGGGATGTGTATCATATCGTTAAAATGTACGATAACGATACGATAAGGTTGTTATCGGGAATGTGTTTAATGATGACGATACGATAGAAAAACCTACGATAATCATCGGAGACAATAATTTTTGGGCGATTTTATCATTTTATTGGACTGCCATATAAATATACCTATAACTTCTGTATTTTAAAAGTTAGAGGCTTGAAACTTGGTCACAGTGCTTATGGGGTATGCCTAAGTGTGTGTATGAAATTTGAGATCGATTCCCTCCAACCCCCGATTTTATATGAATTTATTAAAGATTGTTTCAGTTCCAACAGATCAGAATGACAGCTCGCTACGTGCGTTCATTCAGACCTGTCAGAACGGAAACGATCTTTAAAAAATTCATATAAAATTGAGGGTTGGAGAGATCGATCTCAAATTTCATACACACACTTAGGCATACCCCATAAGCACTGTGACCAAGTTTCAAGCCTCTAACTTTTAAAATACAGAAGTTATAGGCATTTTTTCTTTAAAAATAGGGGTGCAAAAATATCATTTTTTCACGATAATTATTGTGAGGACAATATGGTTCACCCACGATATGAATGAAGACGATATTTTTTTTGGTCCAAAATGACAATAATGATAAACGATGATTTTTTTTGCCATGCACACCCCTACAATCTATAGTAGAGCTGTGTGTAAGTGGATTTTCAAAATTCTCCACAGTATTTGTGAGTAAAGAAATTGAGGGGGCAATTTCACCAAATTTCTCCAGGGGGAGAAGAAATTCTCCAATAATTTCTCACAGGTAAGCATTCTCATTGGCAAGGGTTGTAGAACAGCTTCTTTCTTTCTCCCCCCCTAAGGGATTTTGGTTTTTCTGCACTGCCACTGCAAATGGCAACTGCACCAACTATGTTGGTAGCCTGGCCCCCATTCTGCAGCCTCCACAATGCCCCATCTACCTAGCATCTGCAGGTGCTCCTTCCATGAAACCCCATAGCAAGTGTGAGATGGGGGACAGTACTGCATGTATTTTTCTTTCTATTACACATCTCACCATTGCTTTACATTCTCCCAGGCTGCCTGAATTTACTAATCTGAAAAGGCCCAATGGGAGGAATAAATTCATGATGTCTTTCCCTGGGCAGAAAGTGTGGGAATCCAAGAAGGCTACAGGCTATCAGAGAGATGATTGTACAAAGAAAGACAGGACACTCACACACACTCCTCAGTCATCTCATAAGTAAGGTAATCACAAGAACCCTGAACCAAACCCATGAGCATTTCTCTGAAATTTCTTCTCCTTTGAATTTCTTTTCGAAAGCAGTTTCGTTTCTATGAAATTAAATGAGAATGGTCAAAATTTATGTGTGAGAATTTGTTTTGGCACAACACTAATATATAGCCATCATGACTAACAGCCATGAATCCTCCATGGATCTAATCAGTTTAACACATTTTGTGTTAAATGAAAATAGTGGTAACCAGAATTTTTTTTTAAAGGGTTGCCAACAGCAGGCAATTGATAGAGCTGGATAACATTATGCATGTTGTGGAGAAAGTAGATAGGGAGAAGGAAGGGTTTCCCCCCACCCTTTCTCTCTCATAATTAGGGATATATGAGAAATTCGTTTCAGCTCATTTTTGATCCGGATTTACCCAGTTCACACCTTCCAGACTGAACATGGAATCAAACACAACCTTAGGTCAAAGTCTGTACATTTCTGAGTTTGCAATGTGAATCGTGGACCAAAACAAATGTGTTGGATGGCACGTGTACACTTGAAAACTGTGTGCAAACATGCTTTTAATCAATGGATGAAAAATGTGTACATTTCAAAGATGTGGGCAATTGATGCGTATGTTAAAAAATATGCACAAGAATACGAAGAGATCTTCATGTGAAAAGAAAACACGCGCTAAAGATCACAATTTGATATGGACATGAGATGGGACGAGTTTCAAAGTGGAATTTGAAGAACTTTGATGGACTTGGGTTTTGGTTGTATGTATATATCCATATTCATAACGCTAGAACCTGGGATCATCCAATGAAGCTAAATGGTGGTAGATTCAGGACAGATAAAAGGAAGTACTTCTTCACATAGCACACAGTTGAACTATGGAATTCACTGCCACAAGCTGTAGTACCGGCCACCACTTGAATGGCTTTAAAGAGGGATGAGATAAATTCATGGAAGAAAAATCCATTATTTGGTACTAGTCATGATGGCTATGTATTACCACTAGGATTCTGGAGAAGCAGCAGCAGTATGATTGAATGGCACTTGGTGGGGAATGTGAGTGGGAGGGTCCTATTGCACTCATGTTCCGTTTGGGGGCTTCCCAGAGGATTATGGTTGGCCTCTGTGTGAACAGAATGCTGGACAATAGGACTTTGGTCTGATCCAGCAGGGCTGTTGTGAAGACTGAGGCATGATAGCACTCTTCAAGTACTTGAAAGGTTGTCACACACAGGAGGGCCAGGATCTCTTCTCGATCATCCCAGAGTGCAGGATAAGGAATAATGGGCTCAAGTTACAGGAAGCCAGATTCCAGCTGGACATCTGGATAGGGTGACCAGATTTTGAGGATCAAAATCCCGGACCCCCCCTGCCCCCCCACCCATCCCAAACAACCCCCACACCACACGCCCGCGCCGCCCCGCCCCGCGCCGCCCCCCCGCCCGCATGCCTTGCGCTGCCGCCCGCCCCGCCCCGCGCCGCCCCCCGCCCCGCTCCCCCACCCCGCGCTGCCCCCCGTGCCGCGCCGCCCCCCCACCCGCACATGTTGCTACACATATGTGCCAAATTTGAGATCGATCCCTCCAACTCTCGATTTTATATCAATTCATTAAAGATCGTTTCCGTTCTGACAGATCAGAATGACAGCTCACCAGACCTGTCAGAACGGAAACGATCTTTAAAAAATTAATATAAAATCAAGGGTTGGAGGGATCGATCTCAAATTTCATACACATAGGCATACTACAGTAGCACTGTGATGAAGTTTCAAGCTTCTAACTTAAAATACAGAAGTTATAGGTATATTTATATGGCAGTCCGATAAAACGATAAAATCACCCGAAAATTATCTTCTCCAATGATTATCGTAGGTTTTTCTATCATATTGTTATCGTAACTCATGTGCATGATAAAGAGCATATCGTATCGTTATTGTAAATTCTAACGATACGATACTCATCCCTAATTAGAACAGCCCATCATGGAGCAGGTTTTTTTATTGTGAAAACCAAACAGTTTCTTTCTTCTTCTTCTTCTTCTTCTTCTTCTTCTTCTTCTTCTTCTTCTTCTTCTTCTTTTAAAGTAACTCGTCATTCCAATTATTCTCAGAAGGCTTGATATGTTGTTCAAGATTCCAGGACTCATTAAACTTCAATGGAATGCCTAGACCTAGTACCTTTTGCTATCAATAAAGCCCGACAGGCCTATTGTGTTTCAATGTGTAGGCCAAAATACACATAACAGGTGTTTGATTTGACAGCATTCTACAGAGACTTGTATTGAAAGTGTAAACAAAGCAACAACCCTCCCCCCCCCAAAAAAAGACAAAAAGAGAGCTCTAGGTGGAAGCATATTAATAAATCAGAACACAGGTTTTGTTTAGTTTTACAAAAGCTGATCACATTTATGTATTCTACAAATGAGCAAGCATAACAAGCAAACTATAAAGCACAGGAATTACCAGGAAAATTCCTGCTAATAAAGTCTAATCCATAAAAATGTAGCTGTTCATTGCCTCATTAGTACGCATTGACCAAGAATTCCTTGAATATTCTGAACCACTATTTTATTGTCTATTTTCTTCCACTCTGGGAAAACAAATAAAAGACTGAAGATTCTTTTGGAAATTGTTGGGTTGGTGGAATTCTCTTTTGAAAAAGCAATTTATTTTATTTTATTGGTCAACATGAGCTAACGGTTTGCCTCTAGAACACAGCAATTCTGTTTCTTTTATCAACTCACAAGTTAATAAAGATAATCAAGTTGTATTGAACTCACATATGAGTTTGTGTGTGTTTGTGTATGTCTATATTTTTGTATGTGCTCCTAAGGCATATTGCAGAGTCTGAAATACAGTAGGGATTGGGAGAAATTAGTTTGGTTCACATCGTAATGCAAACTTACCCAAATTCACACTTTTGATATATGGATCGAAACTCTGTTAAAATTCAAAATCCATTGTTCTTCAAATTTTGCAATGATGTTCTCTATCAAAACATGCATACAAACATGCATATAATAGGGAAAGTGCATGGAAATTTATATATTAGTAAAAATTATGTTCTCATAACTATGGGCGGTATCCAACTGTGTCATTCCATTAGTGACAATGATATTGCGCTAGCAGAAACTAGGTTCCAAACAGAGAATCTAACTAAATGTACATTTGTGCAAGTGCAGTTGCACAAACGGTTGCACATTATGCTTGCACAACTGGTCAAGCATTGCACTTGCACAATCAGTTGTACAACACACATGGGCAACCACATAAGGCACAGCTATAATGCACAACTGCGTGCACAATGGAAAGATTTGTCGGAATCCTGCTAGTGCTATTTGAGTTTCTGGAATTTCTAAGTAAATTTAAGCAATTTAAAAATAAGTCAGGTAAAACGCAACAGAATAAAACAGCAAAATTTAAATGCGCACAGTCGCCTGACCCTGGCGAAAGGACTACAGAAGATACATACCTAGGAGGGAAATATTGATTTCTCCATTCATTTCTTTGAAGTTCTGGCTGGAACTGTAACAGTCCTACTTAGGGAGGGAAGCTAACTGTCACAGTGTGGGAGAGCAACCTTGAATTGCCAAATCCAGTATCTCTAATCATGTAAACCAGCCTGGAGTATGGAACGCACGGCATGCAGCTAGTAGTCTCAGCACCACAAGTGAGCATTTGAATATATAAAGTTAGAATCTGCTTGGGTTCTGCAGGTGTGGCTCACAGGGGAAGCTGTTAGTCTGATGAAAATCAGACTCTACAGCTACAAATTAAACATTAATTTTATTGATGCTCGGGGGGGTTCTACTTTTTACTGAGTGACTGGCAACCTTGTTTCTTTTTCTTTTTTGGTCATTAGCATTTGCAGTAAGCTTACTGCAGCATCTTGGTTTAAAAAACAACCAAAGGTACAGGTATATTGCTTCTATTGCTGGTGGTTGGGGGACGCTGCATCTCCCCTTTTGAGATTTGACAAACAGGGAATGGTTAAGCCTGCCTGAGCTGCCTGGATTGCTTTTGTCTACAAAGAATCCAAAAACCCATGTTCCTTGGGTCATGTCTGTCTTGTCTAAAACAAGAAAGCTTAGACATGGACAAACTTGTCAATTTCTGCTTCTTTCAGTTTCCAGTTTTTTTTCAATCTTAAGTTTCTTTTGTCCTGTTTCCCCATCACTTCACTTTTTTAAAAAATTATCCATGATAATGTAGATGCATTTTTGTGCACATTTCTCCTTATATAGGCATTTCTGCTTGTAGTTTTGCATAATAGAAGCCACTTCTGCAAGCATTTTTTCCTTAATTCTCAGTATATTATTTTCATAAATATGATCATCATTAGACGGGAGGAAATCGCGGTTCCCTTACCATTGCTTCTCTGCCTCTGCTCCTGTCCTACAATACTTCCTCTTTCTTCCTGAAGAAGAAAAAGGAATTTAACAAAGACCAAATGACCCATTCAGGGGATGTTTTTATCACGCTGCTTTTCCTGGGCCAGATCTACACCAAGCAGGATATAACACTTTAAAACAGTTTATAACTGTTTATCATGGTTATAAACCATTTATAATGGTTTAAAACCATTATAAACCGTTATAAAGCAGTAGTGTAGATCCGACCCTGCACACAGCAGGAAATGGTGGCATATTCCATTTCCAAAAAAAAAAAGTTGGATGAAAAGGCATCCATTTTGTGATGGGAAAAAGGCAAGAAGGAACAGGAGGCGCACAGGAGGTGGATGACGTCATCTAAACAACGCATGAGAAACGGTGAGTGGGCAGTAGCGAGCGTGCAATAAAACACTCATCTGATGAACCTCTCTATATAGTTTTGTATGCACTTTCCCCTAAAGTACAGCTTTTTTTGTATGCATTTTTTTTGGGTTAGGAGAACCACAAGGGAAAATCCAAGAAATACAAGTACTGAAGGGTAATTGTATCTTAGGCCAATTATTGGTTTGTGAATTGTGTATTAGGTAGGTCTGCAGTAAAATGTGAACTGTATGAATCTCTTCCTCATCCTTAAGATGGCTGCCTGAGAGCCTATCTACACAGCACCTTGGAATGTTTTAAATAGTATTTTAAATCATTCCAAATAGGTGCGTTCCAAAATGTCTTAGGCCACATTAAGGAGTACTCACATTACAGGAGAAAAATTCTTCAGTCTTCAAAGCGGTGTGTGCGGTCTCACACCCTTCTGTTTGTCTCTTTCAGTTTCGTTTTTACAGTGAGCTTAGGGTAAGGCCTTGTGGGCGCTGTAGTTCACTCACCCACTTCCTCCTTAGTTCCTCTTTCATTCCCTAGCTTTCAATGAGTATAGTGCTAAGCTTTATGGGTGTTGTAGTTCACTCGCCCACTTCCTCCTTAGCCCCTCTTTCTTCCCCACCAATCAACGGCTAAGCATTTGGGTGCCAGTAAATGAAGCACTGCCCCCACAAATCACAAACGGTAAGGAAGGACACATTATTTTACTTAAAATGATTTATTAAAAGTAAAAACCGTTGTACATAGCTGAAGTGAGTTTTAAAAAACCTCGGGTATACAGCATTCAAGGGAGTGCCCAAAGAGTTTTCGTTACCCTTATAAAACATTACAAAGCTAGTGTGTAGATTGGCTCTTAGCCTCTTATTTATTGAAGCTCATTGTTCTCCAAAGATGACTTGAAAACAGAATTGAACAGTAAGATAGCATGTTCAATACTGGTTCCTTCTTTCCTCCCAATATAGAATGTTGAAGAATAATTCTCAACTGCAGAATGTCACGTCATTACAAAGCAAGAGAGTGAGAGGTTTTTCATCTTTATGCTGCAGAATAACAACACATCAAAATATTTTCAGGAAGTGTGATGTTATTGCAGATCTAGTGTGATCAGGGTCTGTTTTATTTGTAAAAAAAATGCCTTGAACCAGAACAAACAGCTGTTGGAAAGGTCAGCATCACTAACTGCTGGAGTGCAACGGTAGATCTGCTAATACCTGTAATAAGTGAGCCCTCTACTAACCGCAACTTGCTAGTTGAATAGCTGCAGCTCTCTCTAGTTTACTACATTCTCTTTATTGTCAGGGAGGGCTTAATCTGAAAAAGGACTCACCATGGCTTAACCCCAGAATAGTTTGTGGAGAAAAGGGACAGAGAATTCCCCCCTTCCTCTGCATAAAACTCAAGGTCACTCAGTGGAGATGACTGATTGGCAGCAAGTGCAAGACGGATGAAAGAGAGTGCTTAATACAGGGCACAATGAACTCATGGAATTCAGCATGACAAGATGTGGTGATCATTGAGCCGTTAGCTTAAATGGCATTAAAGGGGGGGGGGAATTATGGAGGACAAGTGTTTCTACAACTAGTGGCTAGGGTTGAGGTAAATATATCATCCATGTATATAGGTGAAATATTTACCTCAGTTCTTAATGTTGGGGATAAAGAACATGGGCTGCCCAGCACTTTTTCCCCCTGTTGTGTGAGTTTCCAGTGGCACCTTGCCAGGGACAGCCCTACCATTAAGCAGAGTGATGCTGTGATGGCAGATGCTGTGGGGGAAGGGGTAGCAATTAGGGGTGTTGTGAGTGCCTGACTGGGTCCAGGAGTCTGGCAGAACCCCCCGCCCCGTATCCAGACCCATGAGTGTGGACCCCGCTCGAGAGCCCAAGAGCCCCCTAGGGTGCTTTGCAACTGCCAACCCATTGCATCAATGGTGGCCATCATTGATGTGGGGGCGGGGGAGAAGTGCACAATTTCAGCTTGAGGGCGAGCTCGCCGGGCCGGGCCAAGCCAAGCCAAGCCTCAGATTAAGCTTGCATGGCCTGGTGAGCAGGGTTGGACAGCAGTGGTAATGGGGCAAGCAACCATCGAGGCAGGTGCAGGTGAGTTTGCCCCCCAGTGGCAATGAGCTGTTGGAGGACAGAACTGTGCGTGTTGTGTAGCCTGCCCTGTCCCTCCTAAACTAGCTTGAAATCCTCAGTTGTGGTGGAGGAAACTGTCTCATCAGCACTGTTTAGGGTGACCAGATAAAATCCAGGTCAGGGCTCATGTAACTTTAACAGTTGTAGAGAAAAGGGAATTTCAGCCAGTGTCATTTGTATGCAATTAGTTCCTGGTGAAATTCCCTCTTCATCACAACTGTTAAAGGTGCAGGCACTATACTAGAGTGACCATATACAAAAGAAGGCAGGGCCCCTGCAACTTTAACTGTTGTGATGGAGAAGGAATATCACAAGGAACTAATTGCATACAAATGACACTGGCTGAAATTCCCTTTTCTCTACAACTGTTAAAGTTACATGAGCCCTGACCTGGATTTTATCTGGTCACCCTAGCATTCCCTCTCTGCCAATCTTACACAGAGGACACATGATTTTTGAGATTCAGGATGAACTCCTGCCAAAATATCCAAGGGGCTGGATACACTCCAGTGTCAAAATCACCTGCTTGTCATGTTAATATTTTTTTATTATACTAATATGAATGTGTTTAGTCTTGCAGGAAATGTATATACAGGTAAGAAAGTGAGGGAAGGTTGTATCAGATGAGATTTTTTTAGCTTAAAAAGGAGGCTAAGGGAAGATATGAAAGAGGTATACAAATCATGCATGGTGTAGAGAATGTAGAGAAGGATACATTTTTCTCCCTCTCTCATAATACTAGAAACCAATGGGGTCATCCCATAAAGCTGACTGGTGGGAGATTCAGGACAGATAAAAGGATGTCCTTCTTCACATAGTTAAACTATGGAATTCACTACTACAAGATGTAGTGATCACCATCAATTTGGATGGCTCTAAAAGGGGGTTGGATAAATTCCTGGAGGAGAAGGAGCCCTGATGGATATGTGCTACCTCCAGGATCAGAGGCAGTAAGCCTATATACCCCAGTTGCTGGGGAACATGGGTGGGAGGGTGCTATTGTACTGGTTGAGAACAACACTATGTGAACAGACTACTGGACTAGATGGACCCTTGGTCTGAGCCAGCATGGCTCTTCTTATGTATGTAACCACCACCCAAAATGAAATAAAAATGTATTCAGGTGATAGGGTCTGGAATGCAGAGTAACGAGTTGGGGTGTCACGTCATCAAAAATGTAATTACTGCTGTCAACTTACATCCTGATCTATTTCCTAAGTAGCTCACACAGATATTTAAAATATTATAGTATGGTGAAAAACAACAAAATTGTCACTTTCTCCCTTGCTGGCATGGCGGTGATGGTCTCACAGCAAGAATGGACCATCTTTATTTGGACAGGGAATGGGACAAGAACTGGAACATCTCCCCCATGAGAGAAGTTTCCAACAGCTGGGATTGTTCAGCTTGGAAAAAAGGAGGCTGAGGTGAGACATGATAGAGGTGTACAAAATTATGCATGGTGTGGAGAATGTGGATAGGGAGACATTTTTCTTTCTCTCCCATAATACTAGAACCTAGAGTCATCCCATGAAGCTGACTGGTGGGAGATTCAGGACAGCTAAAAGGAAGTACTTCTTCACAGAGCGCATAGTTAAACTATGGAATTCACTACCACAAGGTGTGGTGAGGGACACCAATTTGTACGGCTCTGAAAGAGGGTTGGACAAATTCCTGGAGGAAAAGGCTATCAATGGCTACTTGTCCTGATGGCTAAGTGCGACCTCCAGTATCAGAGGCAGAAAGCCTATATGCACAGTTGCTGGGGAACATGGGTGGGAGGATGCTGTTGCAGCATGTCCTTCTTGTGGTTCCCTGGTCGACAGCTTATTGGCCATGGTGTGAACAGAGTGCTAGACTAGATGGACCCTTGGTCTGATCCAGCGTGGCTCTTCTTATGTTCTTATGTCTTTTCCCGTTCTCTCTCTCTTTTTCCCCTAATCAATTGCTTTAACTTTTTTCTTAGTCTCCCCCCACCTAACTTGGTCCAATGTTGTTTTGAATCAGATTCTGAATATTCCTTGTGTCATAAATTAGCTACAAGTGCTAATTATGTGGCTCTCCTGCTTACAGAAGGCGAAAGCAGCAGAGATACAGGTGAGCTGAAGGGCTGCCATTTCCCCCAAATTAAACATGGTTCATTAAACTAAAAGCACCTTTGTTTAGCCCTACAGTATGGTCCAGCATTTCACCCTTTTTAAACAACACCCTGCATTTATCCATGGTGCTTGAGGAAACATGCTGTGGATGCATAATACATTATTTTCCTTGGGCATAGGTTGCTTAATTTTTTTTAATAACTTGCAATACAATTAACTTTTCAGCATTAGATGCTTTGCCACTTTTAACTCACTTCTGCTCACAAACAAGCCTGCGAGGTGGGTCAGTTTAAGGTAAGAATTGCTGCTGCCGGATTAGGAGTCCTGTAAAGCATTCTTTCAAAATTCTCACACTCCTTTTCTTCCTGAGTAAGATTTTTCAAATTCACCTGGCATTTCACCTAAACCACCAATCCCATTTCAACCCTTGCATTGCGTAGGAATTACTTCAGAGCAAATGGGCATAAGATCAGAGTGTTAGTGAACAAGCTGGAATTTGGATGCACATTTAGATAAAGTGAAGCATTGCAAGTTATATTTTTATTTATTTATTATTGCATTTCTATCACACTTTTTTCCTCCAAGGAACCCAAGGCAGAGTACATAATCCTCCTCCTCTCCATTTTATCCTCACAACAACAACCCTGTGAGGTGGGTTGGGCTGAGAGTCTGTGACTGGCCCAAAGTCACCCAGTGGATTTCCATGACCAAGTGGGGAGTAGAACCCAGATCTCCCGACTCCCAGTCCAACACTTCAGCCACTACACCACACTGGGGCCTAATCCACACCAAGCAGGATGTTGCACTATGAAAGCGGTATGAAAGTGGTATATAGTATGTGTCAATGGGCCCCAACAGTTGTCAGTGCACTGTGGCTCCTGCCTTTTATATACCACTTTCATACCACTTTCATAGTGCAGTCCTGCTTGTTGTGGATTAGGTCTAGCTCTCATGCAAACTCCTAAATCAAGGTATATTGACTTAGGAGTTTGCCTGAGAGGTTTTGTTTCTGACAAAGCCAGATTTTGCTAGTATGAGCCAAACATCTAAAGAGCTGTTGGCCTACAAAGCCTCTTGTGATCTTGCCTACATAGCGTCAACCCAGTCAGACATGCTTGCTTGCATCCATTGATTGCAATTTGGTTTGTTAGCTGATGTCCTTGGACATTCACTTTGGATGTAGCTTATGTCCCGGCACATGTCATTGTAGAAACAGTGATACCTGTTGTTGTGACCTGGCCCCATCCTAAGACCTAGAGCAGCCTTCCCGAAGCTTTTGCCCTCCAGATGTTTTGGATTCCAACTTCCATGGGGCCCAGCCACCATGGCCAATGGTTAAGGATGATGGGAGGTGTTGTTAACAATGTGTGGAGGATGTCACATTGTGGAAGGCTGTGCTAGAACATAACAGGCTGAAACGAAGCTCTGGAAAGAGATAGATATACCGCAAACACAGTGGGTGCCTGCAATCAGCCCTCCATCCAATGCAGCTTTTTCATTGACAGCTGCCTTAATTATAGAACACAGGTCAATAAACTGTTCAGCAAGGATGTGTTGAACCACCATAAAATGATTCGGAGAGCTGGCAGGCAAGGTTGCCCCCTGCTCTGGGTTTTATTAACACTGTGGGTGTTTGCAGTCTCACCCTACTCCTTCCAGGTCAGTAAATCCTGATAAAGGGGCCATTTAAACATCCTACGATCGTATTATCTGGAGCTATAAAAGTTTACAAATGAATGGGACACACTCTGACTGCTCAGCTTTCCTGTAGCCTTGCTGCTACGTTTATCATATTTATTTCTCATCTCTCAGATAGGCAGTGAGGTGTTGTGTGGCTTCATGAATGGAATTTGCAATATTTAGATTAACCCTTGCAGATGACATGATAATCCACGGGGGGAAAAGGCAACTGTCCGTCGTGTAGATTATTGTGTTGTGTGCGTGTGGGGGGGGGGACACTCAATGGACACACAACTCACAGTATGTTATTTTGTCAATTTAAACAACGAAGAAAAGCAATGGGCTGCTCCGTTGCTTAGCTCAACACCCGTTGATTAAAACATCATGTGATGGGCCCCATTGTTGAATCCCCCTCATCGAGTGTACTATTCTGACAGATCATAGAGTTCTCCTGCAAGAGCAACCAAAAGCACCCCAGCCGATCCTGTACAGCCAGTAGAACTTGCAATGCATGATGGGATAGAGCTGGGAGGATTGAAGGAGAAGGGAGGGATGAGCACCAGCAGCCCAGAAGGACACCGGGACTTTTAGTCACATGACGGGGGAGGGGACACTGGGAAAATAATGAATGGTGAGTGTGCCATTCCCCCCTCGGTTGCCTAATATGTCATCCAAACACAGCCACTGTTTGGGAAGCTCAGGGAAGTTCTCTCTTCTTGTGCTGCCATGTTTTCCTCAGCTGCACTCTCTGGGGCAAGCACATAAAGCAGGGCTGCAGAACCTCAGGACCGGGGGCCAAATCCTGCCCACTTGAGTTCCCAATCCAGTCCTCTGGGTTAGGGATGTCAGAGGAATCCATTTGAAGGGTAGAGCTTGATGAGCTTTCATTGGGTCCCCCCCCTCCAGGAGTTCAGCCCATTTCTGCTAAGTGACTCAACTTGGTCTGCAACAAGTATTTTCCATGTTCTTCAATTTGCACATATTTCAGCTGCAATTTGGGCAAATTATGCAAATTTCAGGTGGAATTTGTGCAAATTATAGAAACTTGTTCATATCTCTATTTTGCAGCCCAACAACAACATCCACAAAAAATCCCTGTTCAGTGGAAAACTGTGGTTTGGCTCACAAATGCAAGCTGAGTTGGGCAGGCAACAAAAGTCCATCGAGCCAAAAAGGTGGCAGATTTCCAAGCAATTGGAAGCCATAGCCATTGACAGCCTTCTCCTCTATGAATTTGTCAAATCCTCTTTTAAGGCCATCCAAATTGGTGGCCATCACTACATCTTGTGGAAGTGAATTCCATAGTATGGCTATGCATTGTGTGCAGAAGTCCTTCCTTTTTCCTACTTGCACTAATTTGCACCAATTCACACTTGCACTAATGTTCATTAAAGCACGAGTGGATCGAAATTCTCAGAAACAAGTGAAATGAATGACACCAGACAATCCGCAAAGCTCAGATGGAACAAATTTAGCAAAATCCATCTATCCTTAAACAGAGAGAGGATCCTTCAGGAGTCTGGGCTGGGCCAGGGACATCAGCTGCAACATGTTAACCAGTACTTAAGAAAGTTTTAAAGGAAAAAGAACATTCCAGTTCTAACCGAGAGGACCTTTCTGAAGACTGTTCTTCCATATGGCTTTCAAAGAGCAGCTTTTCGTCGTCTCTAACCTTCACAAGAACGCATGTCTTTCTCATTCCCCCCATGGTTTGATTTATGGTGTTATCAAGTCGTTGTGCTGTGTGTGCAGATTTTTTTTGTTACAATGTTTGTTGTTTGCGCGCTTCATCTCCTGGCTCCTTATAGGGCACTGCCAAGATGATGCTAGACATTATTATTATTATTATATTTTTTTAAAAAATGACACCATACTCCTCATAAATGTATCCAGCTTAGGTTTAAAACCAATGAGGCTTATAATTAAAAAAAAAATCTGGGATGTAAAATGAAGATGGTGAAAATATCTCACCAAGTTGCAACCCTGAAATCTTTTATCCAAAATTTGTTCTGTGGGATTTTAATGGGACTTCTTAAGGAGAAATGGATTGGTTGATCCAAATTTAGTCATACTTAGAGAGAAACTATTGAGTTCAATAGGTATACTGTAAGCATGACTGAGTCAGGATCCAACTCAACATCCAACTCCAAAGGATTTCATGCTTGTGAGTTTCCTGGAGGTAACCGGCTTGGCTGGTCAGTATTAGAAGAAACAGGATACTGTGATGGATGGACCTGTGGTCTACTCCAACAAGATTCTTCAATGGTCATGAAGATGGTAGAAAAAGACATGAGAACACAATTGATGTAGATCCCTTCTGAATAGTATGCAAAACATACATTGGTACTGATATGGGGACGGGTAGATAATGCACAGTAAGTAAGCATAGATTGTCCAATAGGAAAACTTTTAAGTAGCAACGGGGAACCCTTTTTAATCTGGCAAGCATGATGCCCATAACAAGTGGGCTGGTGGGTCACAATAAACAGTTCACTCCACCTAGAAACATAGGAAGCTGCCTTCTACTGAGTGATACCATTGGTGCATCTAATCAGAATTGTTGACATTGCCTGCAGCGGTTCTCAAGGTTTTCAGATGGGAGTTTTTCCAGCCCTATCTGGAGTTGTCAGGGATTGAACTAGGAATTTCTCCATGCAAACAAATGCTCTATCACTGAACCTCAATGAATCTCTCTCCTACATCTGCTTTAATGTGTGGTTCAGCTGAAACTCAACTATTGGACTTCTCGGAGGATGACTCTGAGCTGGGACTGCTGATTCAAGAGGTATCACAGCTTAGGCTGACCAGATAAAATCCAGGTCAGGGCTCATGTAACTTTAACAGTTGTAGAGAAAAGGGAATTTCAGCCAGTTTCATTTGTATGCAATTAGTTCCTGGTGATATTCCCTCTTCATCATAACAGTTAAAGGTACATGCACTATACTAGAGTGACCATATACCAAAGAAGGCAGGGCCCCTGTAACTTTAACTGTTGTGATGAAAAGGGAATTTCACCAGGAACTAATTGCATACAAATGAAACTGGCTGAAATTCCCTTTTCTCTACAACTGTTAAAGTTACATGAGTCCTGACCTGGATTTTATCTGGTCACCCTATCACAGCTCCCATGTCTGCTGAAACTAGAATCTGATGAGAATCCTCATTTTAACATGATCTATTAGCTTTTTATGATACATGGAAGTGCCTTTCATGAGATCATTTAGACATATACGAGACTGCCCTCGGTCGGGATAAAGCTCAGCTTTCTCTGTAGGTTGCAGTGGAGTCATGGATGAGGACTACAGATTGCACAATGCAGGGATGGAGGTTGTAGCTGAATGTTCTCTTGTTCACACAAGCGATGGAAAGGTACAACACCTTGCTTTTCTTGATGGCTGCTATTTCCCCCCTCCCTCTCAGCTCCCTCTGTCCTGGAACAGAGCCCTGTGTCGCAATTGTGCAATGAATTTCTATTGCTTTCCTTTTCCCTGAAGCTGTACAGCAAGTTCTGTCGCCATGGCTATTTTATGTTTAGGTAAAATGTACAAAGAAGAAGGTACATTGAGCACCAGCAGAAGACGAATGCCCTAATTTTACATCAGAAATGCCCCCATTCACATTACGAGGCCTTATAAACACTGTCTTCTCTCTGGAGGAAAACAGGGTCATCATCATGATCATAAGCATCTACATAAATCATTAATACAATATAATTTATGTGGTGTATAAAGCCAAGAAATCTACGTCCAATTTTAAATTCTGGGTGAGGAAACTAGTACTCAGCAATACTAAATGTCATATTTTGTGTTTAGAAGGCTTTAGGTTTCATTTTAAATTCTAAGTAAAGAACCTAGAATTTAGGAACCTAGAATCCTCTGAAGAAAGGGAGGTGTAGGAGGGAGGCAGGTCTCTCTCTCTCTCTCTCTCTCTCTCTCTCTCTCTCTCTCTCTAATCAGGAACCCATAATTTTATGTTATTATTGCTGACAAGAAGAAATACTGCTCTCTGATTGTAGTTCTCTAACTGGGAAAAGGGACTAGGGCTGTGCAGAAAATGGCAGATTGCACACAAAATGGCCACCATGCTTCAGAATTCTGAATCCAAAACTTACACAGTCTTACCTAGTACTCAGCAGTACTGGAGGACATACTTTGTGCACAGAAGGCTCCAGATTTAATTCTGGGCATCTCCAGTTAAATGGGTCAGGTAGCCATTGATGGGAAAGACCTCAAAGAGCCACTGCCAGTCAAAATAGACAATATTGGGCTACATAGACCAATGATCGGATGTGAAATAAGGCAGTTTCCTATTGTTAGCCAAAGTGAAGCCATCTTTTGCTCACTCACATAAAATGCTGGGATTGCTTGATGGGAATGCTTGCTTAAGGCCAAATAAACAGGCTACAAGTAGCAGATAGAAACAAGAAGCAAGCGACTAGCTTGGCCTTGGCCGGAACAGGCACATTCCTCAAAAGTAACAACTGAACTGGTATCTTGTCTTAGCGGTTTCTGCCAACTCGCTAGTCTTGTGAATGCAGGTGCAGTAATATCCAATTATGAGAAACTTGGAGGTCCTTGGCAGTAACCCAAAGGGTGATGGCTCACATTGAGATGCATTGAGTTATGCTTGCGCATGGGCTGTCTGTAGCTATGACATATGATGCTTACTGTATGTTATAAAAGCGGGAGCTTGTATGCTCTGAGGTGTGGCCTCTGGTGGCAGGAGTCCTAGAAGTCACCCATTCAGCTGACTGCTTTTAATAAACTGCGTTGGATCAAGATAATGGACTCTGTGCCTCTTAGTGGGAATGTGGCCTTATCCTCCTAGGAGACGAATCTGGACTTAAATTTGTCCAACACTATGTTTGTAATTTTGACCACTATGTGCAAATGTAGCGCTTCTGTCATTAATCCCTGTGAATGATTTATTCCCTGCATCTATTTCATTCATATCAGTGCCAGTAGCTAACAACAAGGTAGTGAGCTGGCGGTACAGTTCAGTGTATTTTTCCTCCTCCTCGCCACGCACTTCCTAGGTCACACATGACTTTGCAAATTTATTAGAATCAATGCTAAATTCATTGGGAAGGGGGGATTCAGAGCACTGCGTTTTTAGATGAAAATCTTTTATTTAGTGTAACTCGGCAGGTGCGTCAGAACAACACAACAATCCCCAGTGAAAATTAGATCACATGTAAACCACAGAGAGAACAGTTTTAATTCTCCAGGGGCCTTGAAACATCTCATTTCATCTTCCCAATAGTTTCTGTTCTCTGTAGACTAGCAGACGACAGACTCACAAATTAAGCCCCTTAGCAGCTGAAGTTTACTGTTGTACTCCTGGCAAGGATCCCATTAAAAGCATGACTTCTTTTACAGTGCAGTCTTATGCATGTCTCCTCAAATGTAAGCCTCATTGAGTTCATGAGGCTTGCTCCCAGGTAACTTTGCATAGGATTGCAGCCTTAGGGTACTAATTTCAATTAAAGCCTTTCTCTCCAAAGGGCATAAGAGCCATTCTTGAGATATAGCTTAATGAATGTAGCTTAATGCATATTAAAATTGAAAGTGAATACACATTAGCCCTGTCCAGGTGTTCTTATTTTCTCCACTGATTAAAAATCATGTGAGGGAATGCCAGGGTCCAAAATGCTTCAAACTGGGTCTGAAGCGCTTTGGACCACTTTGGACCAATCCAGCTGATGGTGAGCCGCTGCTCCTCCCACCGAACATGCCTTACTTACCTGGCCGCGACTTACCTGACCTGTCCGTTCCTGCCCGGCAGCTACTCGTCCTCCATGCGAGCCACCATTTTTAAGGAAGATGGGGACTCTGTATTTACATACATCTAATGTTACGCACAATGGTGGCTGTAAAGGGCCATTTCCAGGGGAAGGGAGACTTGTCCACAACGACAGGCAGTCAGTAATTCCGACTCTGGTCATTGTGTGCAAAAGTCTCCCTTCTGGTGCCACAGCAGGAAGAAAGGAGACTTGCGCACAACGGCCAGAGAGTGTGCATGTTCTGGTGGGGAGCCCACAGCTCAGCTCGCAAGCGCAAGCTGAGTGACTCTGGCAGAATCTGTCGAGTGCCAAGAGGGCCGGGTTTCCGCATGCCAGATGTCTCTATGCATGTTTTGCTCCCCCTCTTCCAATGTTTCCTCATAACTATACTGCTGCTACAACTCTTCTGTGAACAGATGTCTGGATCCAACCCATTTTGTGCATTATCTGAAGATTTGAAAAAGGCTTTGAAAACATTTCTGCAGATTTCATGCCTCCTCCTATTGATGGCAATAGTCTCTCGCCCAAACTAGTTCTCCTACTATGTAATTGTCAGCCCCAGCTGCCTTGAAACACCAGCAACGGAACGCAGCGAACACCTTTGTTACAGCAGGACACAAACCCAGGCAAACCCACAGATCAGAGTTCTTCATGATTCCAAGTTCAAATAAACTCAGATGATCCAGACAGGAGCCAGAAACAGGGTCTTAAAGTCTAGCGGTATATTCCAACATAGGGTCCATAGGCATGGGGATACCAGGCATGCATGACTTCAAGTTTCAAGAATAGTCTGAGAAAAGGAGTTTCTGGTACAAGCGACATCCCCCAAAACCTCTTTTCCCTTTGTGCCAGCTTTTATGAGGAGGTGTGGGGACTATTCCTCACTTGTCAATCTAGCCCTATGGGAAATCTTAAGTCATGTCTACACCTGGGATTTTTCCCGGGGTCATTCCTGGGTCATCCCTGTGCATCCAAATGATACACAGGGGATCCCGGGAGAGGGCAGGGACAACCCCTCCATTTTCCCGGGATAACCGAGACCTCGGTAATCCCAATTTTTCCTGTGGTCCCAGGACGATCCCGAGGAATGCAGGCATTGTGGGCGCTGGTCCTGGATTCTTCCTTCCTCCCCGTGAGTAGTGGGGGTCAGCAAGAGGGAAGGAGCCAGGCTGAGGGGAGTCCAGGGGCATTGGGGGGGAGTAGGTTTAAAAAAATATATTTTAACTTACTTTGCGGAGGAGTGCAATTGCCCTCCCGGCTCCGGCATATTTTTTTTTTAAATGGTGGGCGTGATGTACGTGACATCCCTCTTCCCTTCCAGAATGTTGTGCTTCCATTTGGACGCTGGGGGAGGATTGTGGAAGTAGTAAGTCCGAGATCCTCCCCCTCCCTCCCTCCCTCCCTCCCTCTACCCCCTTGGGTGTAGAAAGGGCCTTAGTCTTAAGTCGAGAACTATGTCTAAATGGGTGTTGTCCCTCTTGACTTCAGCCACTGACATTGCCTAGGAGACAATCTTGGGCATGCCTTTTCCTCAGCCAAGACTACCTCTTGGCTACTTACCAAAGAATGCTTCTGAGGCTGTGGCGACCCAGGCATTTTTTCCAAGGCTAACTCTGGCAGTAGTTGAGAAGGAGTCACTGCCTCCTCCCAACAGCAATCTTCTGTAAAGTCAGGCAGAGACAAATTCTCAGTACTCTGACATGCCATACCCTGACTAGGCCCTAAATCAGATTCTTCTATCTCTGAGTCTTCCTCTAAGATTGCGGTGTCAGGTGGAAGACATGGCAGTAATTAAAGGGAGTGACTTTGAGATCAAAGTAGGCTTTCTATGTTTTACTGGGTCACAGTAAGTGAGTCAATACAGTTTCAGCCACATAATTTATCTGGTCTGCTACATGGCTATCACAATCTAACACACTCAGTGGAAGGGGTTGATAAGTCAAAATGTACATCAAATTATAGTTTTCTCTCATATTCGGAAGAGGTAAAACCAGATACATCATTCTTTTATATTAGGGTGACCAGATAAATCCAGGTCAGGGCTCATGTAACTTTAACAGTTGTAGAGAAAAGGGAATTTCAGCCAGTGTCATTTGTATGCAATTAGTTCCTGGTGAAATTCCCTCTTCATCACAACAGTTAAAGGTGCAGGGGCCCTGCCTTCTTTTGTATATGGTCACTGTAGTATAGTGCCTGCACCTTTAACTGTTGTGATGAAGAGGGAATCTCACCAGGGGCTAATTGCATACAAATGACACTGGCTGAAATTCCCTTTTCTCTACAACTGTTAAAGTTACATGAGCCCTGACCTGGATTTTATCTGGTCACCCTATTTTATATTTAATTCTGAGTTACTTGGGAATTGGAATTGCTTCTCATTTTATTGGATGTCAGGACTGGTCTTTTCATTGTAAATCTGCATATTTTAATCTGGCAAAGGCAAGAATAACCATGAAATTCTTTCCGATACTGGATGGTACTGAATATTTTCCAGTTTTGAAAGTGTGTGTGTGTGTGTGTGTGTGAATATGTACCTTTTTCAATCCTCTTCAGTAGCATTGGGTTGCACCCAATGCTGCTAGCAGAATGGACACTGCTGGTGGATGAAAATTCCCCTTCCCTCTTCTGTCTCCCATGCATGGACTAGGACAGTGATGGCGAACCTATGACACGCGTGTCAGCACTGACACGCATAGCCATTTCTGATGACACGCGGCCGCTGAGGCGGCCGCATGATAGGGTGACCAGATGGCCCGGGTGGCAGCAAGCTAGGAGCAGCACTGGTAGACCCGGGCTGGCGGCAGTGGCGGCGGAGGAGCCCGGGAAGTGGCCGCCCCCCTCACCCGCGCCGCCCGCCCCGCGCTCCTTACCTGGGCGTCCGCTTCTCTCCGGTGCTAGATTCTACTGAGAAACAGGCTGCGCGGCCTGTCTCTCAGTCTCAGTATCGCGCCGGGTGATGACGTCATCACCCGGCGCGTTACTGAGACTGAGAGACAGGCCGCGCAGCCTGTTTCTCAGTAGAATCTAGCATCGGAGGGAAGCGGACGCCCAAGTAAGGAGCGCACCGCGGGGCGGGCGGCGCGGGTGGGGGGGGCGGCCGCTTCCCGGGCTCCTTTGCCGCCACTGCCGCCGGGTCTACCGGCGCCGCTGGGCTCGTAAGGCCAGCGGCCACGCGGAAGAGGCAGGGGAGGGCCGATTGGATCCGGCCCTCCCCTGCCTCTTCTGCGCGGATGGCGACGGAGGACCCCGCGCGGGTGGCGGAGGAAGAACCCGGCGGTAGGTCCAGGCTGGTTTTTTTGGGGGGGGTGGCTTGGTGGGGGGGTTGTTTTGGGTGGGGGGGGCGGACCGGGATTTTTATTTTTAAAATCTGGTCACCCTAGAGAAGGATGTTTCATCATCGGCTCCTGCACGGCCAAGTGCAGTAGCCGAGGATGAAACATTTGCTGCTCCTGAGGATGAAACATTTGCGACTAGAATCTTGGAGTTAGAGTCTAACGACTAAGACTCTAGTCGCAAATTAAATAACAATTATACATTTATGTTATTTAAACTATAAATATCACGAAATAATGTTTTTTCCTCAAAGTGACACACCACCCGAGTTATGCTCAGTTTTTTGGCGAAGTTTGACACACCAAGCTCAAAAGGTTGCCCATCACTGGACTAGGAAGTCTCTCTGGAGCAGATTTTGAGGGCTGCAAGGGGAGGAGGAGGGAAACTCCTTTTGTACAAGTGGAAATCTGCTCATGCAATGTTGGATTTAGTTCATTGTTTTCCTCAAGCTGCTTCTGTTTCTGCTTCAGCACCATTTCTCTATAGTTGTTTCTTCTTTGTCTTTCCTAGATTAGTACAAAAAGTGATCCTGGACAATCAGGGATTACTGTACAAAAGGTGGTCCTGGCCAATCAGAGATCATGTAGTGAATGGGATAGTGTCATAGCATTACATTGGCAGTCAGATTTAACTGTGTGATATAAGTGAGAGCAAATGGAGTCACTTCAAATATAAATGAACATATTAACATTTTTGCGAGCAGGGCTTGAAAAATCACTTAAGAAGGGAGACAGTTTTTTTTTAATCTGCCAAAAATGTACATGTAAAAAAACCTTCCTTCCTTGATTATATATTCCAGATTCATTCATTGTCTCCCCATCTGATTAAAAATTGTCTATTTAAAGTGCCGTACTTAGTTTAGTGTTCCTTGATGGATTGCATTATTTCTATCTGAATCCTGAAAAAGTGGATGCCAATGGCATATACGGAGGGTACCAGGTTGGGGAATTTGGTCTAAAAAAAGTAGGTGGCCCTTAGTTGTTCGTCATCAGTTTTCCACACCTGCACAGTCATCTGTGCATGTCAAATTATCCATCCTGCCCACATGGGTTATCTGCTTTGAAAGAACGAGAATTTCACTTGCACTTTTTGCCTCCTTAAGGAGGATGTGTTAAGGCTTATGAGCCAAAGCTCACTTTCTCCCTGCTTTTTGGTGCTGGGTTGAAAACCATATAACCTTAATCTATGTGCATGTAAACCATTTATTTTTGTTTATTGAATTTCTTGGGTTTCTTTATTGGAGGAACTGAATTGCAGATATTATTCAACAGGCCAGCAAGCCCCTCACAGCTTGGACCTTACGCCGTGTCAACAAATGTAATGGGAGTTATGAGTTCAAAACCATTTTCAAATTAACAAATGGGCCCATAAGTTACACTCACTCTCATAACAATGTACCAAGGCTGAAATCCTATTTTTATTTTATTTATTTAAAATATTTCTTGGCTGTCTTTCAGGTCACAGGGCCCACTTACTTGGGAGTATGCCCCATTGTACTCAGTGGGACTTACTTCTGACACAGAAATGATTGCACTATAAATGAAAGGAAATCCACTATAATCAATGCTACTTTAAAAATGCATTTCATATTGGAATGTATAACAATAAAAATATTAATTATTAATTAATAAAACAATAAAATGATTCATTTATGATTTATCATTCCATTTTACCTCCAAGTGGAAATGATCTCCAACTGTGCTTACCGATTTTCCTGAAAATGAGCCCCATTAAACTCTATAGGACTTGCTTCTGAGTAGACATATGTAGGATTGCTGAATGAATCCCATACCACAATCATCCATCCCCACCAGTCCACCAAATGGTTATTTGGCAGGGGTGGTGGTGGTGAGATGAATCCATTTGGAAACAGATGTACAAGGAGCCCTCCACCCTTCATCAACCAGGGACTTTGGGCCGGGGGCCGGAGGAACGTGGTGGGAAGGAAAAAAGTGGATGAATTTTGGCTATTGGCCATGGTAACAAATGATATGCTGTTTACACTTTTCTCAGCCATTACCAGCTCCAGCCTAGAAGCTTCCTTTTGTGCCCATAGAGATAGAACCGCAAATTTAATACGTGATGATCCTCAGGATCATCACATATAGGGTGAACATATGAAAAGGAGGACAGGGCTCCTGTACCTTTAACATTTGAATAGAAAAGGGAATTTCAGCAGGTGCTAATTGTACGCATGCAGCATCTGGTGAAATTCCCTCTTCATCACAACAGTGAAAGCTGCAGGAGTATAGCTAGAGTGACCAGATACAAAAAAGAGCAGGACTCCTGCAAGTTTAACTGTTGTGATGATGAGGGAATTTCACCAGGTGCTGCATGCATACTGTTCATCACAACTGTTAAAGATACAGGAGCCCTGTCCTCCTTTTCATATGGTCATCCTAGATCCTCCCCAATTTTTCACAACATAACAAATGAGTAGGAACCAGTCTAGACACATTTTAGATTTTATTCCCTGATTTCATTTTCCCCAAGCAAGATAAAATTAAGAAGTCCTGATGAAGGAAACCAGACCTACCAAGTTCCTTGTTACTGTTCCACTATTACAAAACTAAAGTTACTTGTGAGTAAGCCCCACAGAACAAAATGAGTTTTCCTTTTAAGTAAAAATGCATGACTCAAACCACTGTACCTTACTCCCTTCAGTAGGACTCACAGAGTCCTCCCAGCTCCTTTTAATTCAGGCAGATGTTCATCTTCCTCATCCCAGATACCTCATACAGAGATGGGACTACTATAGTTTCCAGTTGCATTTCTGCATGGATTTCCTGGAGGCAATTGAAGTGTTTCCCCACCCCCATTTCTATCACTCCCCATGACTCAAGGCTCACACAACATTGTCACTTTAACCATTGTACCTTACTCCCTTAAGTAGAACTCAAGGAATCCTCCCAGCTCTTATCAAGTTTTTTTTGGTGGGCTGGGGTCTCCCTTCACACCCCACCCCAGCTTTCCCAGCAGATTCACTCCCTCCCAACCCACCAATCAGCATGATCTACTCTTTCTCCTTCTCAGTGACTAATAATATGAGGTGAACTTCAGCCCCCTCCCCTCAACATTCTGAATCAACAGTGATGAGGGAGGGAGAAAGCATGCTACTGAGCATGCTCGAGGTTATGGTTAGTCCCATGGACTATCATTATATGTAAACAAGCTTATTATAAGGACTCATTTTATTTCTAAAAAAAAGTTCGGGAAAAAAAGTTCCCCACCAAATTCCCACTCATTGGGCTCATCTGCACCTAAGGTGTAGAGGGTGGGAGGGGAGAGGATTGCACACTTACCTGCTTCCGCAATCCTCCCCCAGCATCTAGACAGCCACTCAATGTCCTGGAAGGGAAAAGGGATGTTGTGGACGCCATTATTTTTGTGAAGAGGAGCCATGTGCGGCGATGAAGGTAAGCAACCCCACGCCAAACCCCATGCCCAAAACCCCACCATCCCAGGGATGGTGAAATTGCTGCCCCCACCTGACCCCCATGGGCACAGAGCCACCCCGTGCAGCTCCATGCCTGCTTGAGGATCCGGGACGCTGCACCACACCAGCTGCGGTCCTTGGGACTGTCCCGGGACTGTGGAAAACTGGAATATTCCCGGTTTCTGTTATCCCGGGGTTGTCTTTAGGTTGTTCCCAGTTGATCCCAGGATCCCCTGTGCATCCATATGGATGCATAGGGATGAGCCAGAGATGATCCCGGGATATCTGGCAAGTGTAGACATGACCATTGTTTTCAGTTAACACCAGATCTACACCAACCAGGATATAACACTTTGAAAGTGGTTTGAAAATGGTGAGCATCATCAGATGTGTGGGGCGAGGGAGTCGTGTTTCCTTACTTTCGCTTTTCCCCTGCTTCTGTCTCACAATATTTCCTCTTTTTTCACACAGAGGAAGAAAGAGGAAGTAAACAATGACCACATAGCCCATTCAGTGGGGTTTTTATGGCACTGCTTTTCTTGCCCACAGCAGGAATGGCGGCACATTTTGCTTCCCCCTCCCCCCCCAAAATTGGATTTACCGGGGTCTTATTTGTGGTAGAAAGAGGACCAGAAGGAACAGGAGACACATGGGAGGTGGATGTCATCATCAAAAGGACCGGCAAAAAACCATGAGTGGGCAGCAATGAGCATGCGATAAAATGCTCATCTAATGATGCTCAGTATATGGAATGTGTCCTGGGCCCCAATAAACCATTATAAAGCAGTAAAGTAGATCCTGCCAGGGAGCCAATCTACACATAAGCTTGTCATGTTTTAAAATGTTGACTGTAATGCTGTAATTTTTAACGTTTTAAAACGTAACAGGTCACATTAAGTATTCCTTACCGTTGTAGTCTTTCATTTCTTCCTTCTTCAATGCGTTTAATAAGGTCACACATTGGCTTTTCTTCGTTTCTTCCTGTAATGGAGCTTCATCTCCCAGTACTTTCCCTGCCCACTTCCTCCTTTGCCCCCTTCCTTTCACTTCCTTTCTTTGTGGTTTTAACCATGTAAGCGCCTGCGTTGAGTTTTAAACAACAGCAATGGCAGTAGCAGGCATTCAGGCGCTGGAAAAGCAGGCAACGCCCCCACGACCCTGATAGGATACCGTACTTTCGATTTCAGCAACTATGACATGGTAAGAAAGGACACATCATTCTTTAAAAATCGTGTTATTTTAAGAATAGAACGTTATCACTCTAACACTTTCGTTCCGAAAAACAACTGGGATAAAACGCTTCAATAAGTGTGTCGTGTGTCCCAATGCGTTGTCAAAACCCATTCTTAACGTTATAAAGCTTATGTGTAGATTTGCTCCTGGTTTCTTCAGGAGGTCTGACTACAAAATGGTCACCAACATTTATTTCAAAGTCACTTTTGACAGAGGGAAGGTGTTTCCTTTTTAGCTTTAAATTGCTCTTTCTCCCTCAAACTTTCGCCAATTGTCCTGATTGTACTGGCACATGAACATCTCAGAAAGTTTGGTCACACTGCTTTCATTTTATAGAAGGATCCAAACCTGATTACTATTTTACATGGTGGAATGCTTTTTAATTTTTTTTTTTTTTTTTACAGAATAGCCTTAACAAAGGAGACACTAGCATGCCTCCTTTAATACCATATTTGACCAACGGGTCAGCCAAGTAATTTTTTTATTTACCAAGCCTATTTGTAAATGGTTCTTTCTCCTCTCAGTGTTGGCTTAAGTAAAAGGATTCCTTTGGGTGACATCCTTGTTTTATTAATGAGCTCTCTTCCCAATTTGACATAAAAACGAGATTTAAAAGAGCCTAGTTGCGAATGTTAAACTGTTGTTCATTGTTACGGGAACAGGGGTATCCATCATTTGGGCCATTAACCCAACCCCTAAGAGGAACTGAGTTTTCTCCATGCCATGATAATGAAGTCATTAGAGCCTTTCCCACCCTTCCCACAAAGAAATGCAATATGCAACCCTTTGGTCCAGTTCACATCATCATTAGCTGTTTCTCTGTAGTTTATTCGGCTTTTTCAGTAATTGCCCTTGAGAAGATTCCTTCTGAAGAACGCGCATGGGGGATTTTGCAAGATTCAAATGAGCTGAATTAGACTATTATTGCATTTCCCTGTTAATATTTGTTTAGGACATCCTAAAACATGAAGACCACATTTTGAATTATTTTAGCAGTAGCTAGCTACAAAATGGACACTAAGGACTGGGTGAATTATGACCACTTGCGCCACCTCGCTCTCCAGCTACCCCATCTCCATTTCTTAGTGTCTAGGGATGCTGCTGCTGCTATTTCTAGCACAATAATGGGATCTGCTATGATATTAACTCAGAAAAGAAAATAGGAAGGCCATGACCTATGTTTGAACATCGAATATTTCAAAAAGCAACAAAGCACACACAAGAGCAACATAAGCATCCACCACAGGGATTGTATGTAGCTCGGCGGTGGAGCTCCTGCCTTAGGTTTAATTTCTGTCATCTCCATCTCTAGTGAACAAAAAACAGGTAGGAGAGGTGGGAAGGAGTCCTCAAAGATTTCACAGAGCCACCTGCAGCAAGGTGGCACAGTTAGATCCTGTTCCAATGATCCAATTAAAATCATAGACCAAAGCTCCAATTCAGCCTAAAATCATGTTGTGTGTTCTTGAAGTAGAATAAAACATGGATATCCATGTAACGAACACCGAAAATTTCACTGCCTTTTCAAGAAAGAGAATGCTGGTGGAATAAACCAAGATTGGAGTCGGCTGAATGCTCCATTGCAGAGCTCTAAGCAAGCCCCATGGAAATGAATGGTATTATCTGTACTGAATATGCTGCAGTTTTACAAGCATGGCTTAGGCAGAGTTAGGAATGGGGGAGAAATTTGCACTTTCAACCCCATAAGTGAACTGAACCTTTGAGTTTCACACTTTTCCAAATTTTGCAATGTTCCCCGATCATCATCATCATCATCATCATCATCTTACCAAAATGTGCATATTAGGGAAATGTGCACACAAAATATGTATGTTAGTGAAAATAATATTCAAAATGCTTTGTATTAGGATTTCTGTTTTGGAAAAATGTGCATATTAAGCAAAGTTGTTTACAAAAATTGATGCATGCAGAGAAATAAGCACAAAAATGTGTACAGATTTTCATACAAACTTAAAAAAAACCTCTCAAAGGTTAAGAGAAACCAAAATTGACAGATTTGTCCATCCCTGAGCAGAGTATATTTCAAGGACCAGATCATTTAAGTTATGGTTTTATTAATAACTGCACTTGCAATTTGAAAATGATGAAGAAAGCATGCTAATTGAATTCACAATTGATGGTAAATTGGGAGATGTCACAATTTGTGGAGTAAATCCTCAGAAAAAGAACTATAGAGGTTATAGATGAGAGTAGTAAATCTGTCAAATGAGAGTCAGCTTGGAAAAAGACAAGGCAGTATATGCAAGGCATGCTCATTTAAAATTGGCAGACTTCATGAGTGGGCTTGGCTGGTGTTATTAATAGCAAGGGATGTGTTGATGGATTTTACAGACACAACCAAAAATACAAAAGGCTGATGCTTGGATGAAAATGAATGCAGGGAGAGAGAGCGAGGGAGTGTGAGAGAATCGACATTAAAGTTTCCATTTCGCATTTCAGACTCTGCCACGGAATTGAGGGTTGTTGCTATTTTTCTGGGTCTTGTCTGTCCAAAATGGAAGATTTAATTGATTAACGCCACTGGTCAACATGCATTTGTATTTGCCCATTCTGAGTGGAGGACTTAGCAACATTTTCAATTTTCTTCTGATTATGGCTTTCTCAAAGTAAATGGCTGACCTCATAATTGTACTCTGTACCACCTTGGAAAGGCTGCACATCATAAATGTCTCGAAGAACAATCCTATGCATTGCTAAAAAAGTCAGGCATGTTGCATGCAATAGAATGTGGCCTGCAGTAACGGTGCACAGGAGCACAAGCTTACAAAACCATCCTAACCACGCTTACTCAGATGTAAGTCCCAGTACACTCAGTGGGGGAATGAATTCACTCTACAGTGGGTGTGTTTAGGATTGCAGCCTTATTCCAGGGAAACTGGACTGACACTATATATGATTCTGTTGGCAGGCATGAGAGAAAATCCTTTAGGGATTGCAGCATAAAGAACCTATTTGTTGGACGTGAGCCATGGACAGCTAAGTAGAGACAAAGCCAGACAAGGAGGAAGTGAGATAACTGTATTGTATTAGGAGTTCCAATATTGCCCTCAAGATGAAGAGCAGCCCTGGACAAGGTTGAATAAGTGTCACCAGTCAAAGGTGCACATATATGTCTTAATCTGGCTGGTGGACCTTCTTGTAACATTTGAAGTCTCTTTCTTCCTTTTTACTTTGTTTTTCCCACTGCCTATTCCGGATGAGAAGCACCTTGAGAATAGGGATCTGTCTCTGGTGCCTATGTATTCTCTATATACAGTTCTATATACATTGATGCCATATGTATGCATGCACATGTGTGTAAGTGTGTGTGTGGTTTCTTACTATGTCTGTACTTCAAAAATTTGATTGTGTTCTCCTTAATTTCCTAACTTAAAAAAATGGTAACTGGATTATTACAAGAATGTTGATGGTGCATATGTATTGAGGGAAGGAATGTAGATCATAGAATTGTTGAGTTGAAAGGTACCACAAGGAACATCTAGTTCAACCCTCTGCAATGTGCAGAAAAAACAATTAAACCATCCTTAAAAATCTCCAGGGATGGAGAACCCACAACCTCCATAGGTAGACTGTTCCTCTGCTCTACAGATCTTACTGTCAGGAAGTTTTCCATTATATTTAATCGGAATCTAGGTAGCTGTAACTTATACCCATAATTTCAGGCCCTGCTTTCTATGGCCACGGAAAGTAGTTCTTGACCATCTTCCCTGTGACACCCTTTTATGTGCCTGTACACTGTTAACATGTCTCCCCACAATCTCTTTTTCTCCAGACTGAACATCCCATGTTCCTTCAGCCTGTCCTCATAGGGCAGGTTCTCAAGTCCCTGTATCATCTTTGTTTCCCTCCTCTGAACCTGTCGATGTCCTTCTGGAAATGTGGTGCCCAGAATCTTACACAATACTCCAGGTGTGGTCTCACTAATGCCGAGTAGAGAGGAATAAGGACTCGTGTTTTTGATACAACACTTCTTCTAGTGCAACCCATTTTGCACTGGTGACTCATGTTCAGCTTGCTGTCGACAACCACATCCAAATCCTTCTTCAATTTTTCCTCCCTAAATATAATACCTTACATTTCTCCTGGTTAAAGGAAATCTTGTTCATCTCAGCCCAGTCTTCCACCTGTCCAAATCAGATTGCAGTCTCATTCAATCATCATGAGTGTTGGCCAGTCCTCCCAGTTTTGTGTCATCTGTAAATTTGAAAAGAAGCCCATCAATCCCATTATCCAGGTAATTAATGTTGAATAATACTGGCCCCAAGACAGAACACTGTGGTACCCCACTGTTTACTGCTCTCCAACTTGATGTAGAGCCATTAATGCTGATTCTTTGAGTGCGGTTAGCCAACCAGGTGTGGACCTACCTTACTGTGGTGCCATCCAAACCCAACGTTAGCAGCTTGTTAGTGAGAATGTCATGTGGAACCTTGTCAAAAGCTTTGTTGAAATCAGGTAGATTATGTCCACAGCATTCCCCTTGTACACTCGAGTAGTGACCCTGTCAAAGAAGGAGACAAGATTTGTCACATATGACCTATTTTTCACAAAGCCATTCTGACTTTTAGCAATCACACCATTGTCTTCAAGATGCTTACTAATGGCCTGCTTTATTACTTGCTCTAACATCTTTCTAGGGATTGATGTTAGACTCACTGGTTGATAATTACTGGGGACCTCTTTTCCCCTTTCTTGAAGAGGGGGACTACATTTGCTCTTCTCCAGTCCTCTGACACCTCCCCAGTTCTCCAAGAGTCTTCAAAGATAATCGATAGAGGCTCTGATAGCTCTTTGCCAGTTCCTTCAATATTATAGGGGGTATTTCATCAGGCCCTGAGGACTTAAAGGTATCCAAATTGGCTAGAAGTTCCTGTACCACATCCTTACTGATCTGTACCCTCCCCTGTTGTGTTCATTCCCAGTCTATTCTATTAAACTCATCATTTCCTTTGGATGTAAAGACAGAGGCAAAATAGGAGTTGAGTTCCTCTGCTTTTCCCTGGTCATCTGTTAAGATTTCTCCATTTGGTGTAAGCAGTGAGCCCACCGCCTCTGTTGTCTTCCTCTTGCTGTTGACATATTTGAAGAAACCCTTTTTGCTGGTTTTTGCCTCCCTTGCTAGCCTTAGCTCATTTTCTGCCTTTGCCTTCCTGACCTCATTCCTACATTTCTGGGCTAAAGCTTTGTAGACTTCCCTAGTCATAAGCCTTTCCTTCCATTTCTAGTAAGCATCCTTCTTTAGTCTCAACTCCTTCATGAAGTGCCTGTTCAACTACATTGGCTTCTTTAGATGTCTCCTCGTTTTCTTCCTCATTGGTGTTGTTTGAGACTGCGCTATCCTTAATTCCCTTTTTCATGAAATCCCAGCTTGCTACAATACTCTTGCCTTTAAGGTTTTCTTCCCATGGTATCTACCTTACTATTTCTCTTAGCTTATTAAAATTGGCCTTCCTAAAATTCATGGTTTGTGTTTGACTGTTTTTTTTTTACCAGACTATTTGTCCAAAACATGAACTCCAACAATGTGTGGTCAATTGTATCCAAAGTTCCCACCACTTTAATATCTTCGATCAACTCCTCCCTGTTAGTAAGAACCAAATTCAAGGTAGCAGACCCCCTAGGGCTCACCTCAACCTTTTGAAAGAGGAAATGATCCCTAATACAAGTCAACAACATTTCTGACATCTTGTGTTTGGCAGAATTAGTTGTTCAACAAATATCTGGGTAGTTGAAATCTCCCACCGCAACCACTTCATGGTTTTTTGAGGCTTGTTATCTGCTTTAGTAAATCTTCATCTAGCTCTTCTGACTGATTTGATGATCTGCAGCAGACACCTAGCAATATATTCCTTCTATTGGGTTATCCTTTTATTTTAACCCAGAGACTTTCAACACTTGTGTTTCCATCAGTCCAGTGGACTTCTGAACAGGTAAGTTCATTCCTGATATGCAGCGCTACACCACCGCCTCTCTTGTGATGCCTGTTTCTCTGAAACAAGGTATATCCTTCAAGCCTAATCTTCCACCGGTAGGATTTCTTGGCTTGGAGGCTTAGAAATGTTTTTCATAGATCCATGTCGCTTAAGGCTTTTATAAGGGGGGGATCTGCAACAAAAAGTTGCAGCGTGGACTGCTGCTAGTCAAGATTCCACCCACTCCATTCAATTCCATTATCTACTATTTTTTTCGCCCCCCCCCCCCCCCAATCATTCAGCATTCCACAGTGACTGAACATGCTCAGTCCTCATTGGGCTGTTTCCCCCTTCTTTAGTCCCCCCCCCCCCAATATTTTTATACTACAGCAAACTTTGGCATTCCCTTAAGCCTGCTGCTACCTCCCTCTTGTGTGTTGGTGTTTCTGGCTTGGCTATATAAGCAAAAGCACTCACAGCCCAAACATCAGAAATAGAGGAAATTAGTTCATGCAATGATTCCAGATCAAGACAGGAATCTACATCAGTCTAATTACGATTTGCAACTAGTAGTAGATGAATGACAACTGCATTTTTTTAAAAGTTAGCATAAACATATATACTCACTTTCCCTAAATATATACCATTTTTGGAAGCATTTTTTTTCCGAATAGGATGCCTTTTTAAATGTTAGTGAAATTAAGGTATGCATTGTTGTCTGCATCTATTTTTTAAAAGATTTTATAAGTTTCCAAAACAAAAACAACAAAGAAAAAAAGAATAAAAATAAATAAATAAATAAAAATATATTGTTGTATTGGCAGAGTACATGGTTAATCACATATATTTTTGTGCTTTACTTTACAGACCAAGCCATACTTGGGATCCATGGGCTGCTTGGAAGTTTTCTTCTGTATGTCAAGCTGACATTTATTCTCTTTTCCATAATCTGAAGGAAGGCCTTGACAGATACTTCTGTGTATGTCCTTGATCAGTATATAGAATAAAATCCTGCCATGTTTTATAGAAGTCAGATGCCTACATGGTTTTGTAAGCTTTTTTTTATTATTGGTGAACGCCTCTTGCAAAATTTGGTGAAGTGTGAATTTGGAAGGATCACTGGGTTTTGGTGCATGTATTAGTTTGAAAGCATGAAATTAGGGAAACCCACCTTAGAATGTGAAGAAATTTATCCTCTATCCATATTTGAAAACGATCAACCCCTTTACTCGTGCAAATAACTTGGAATGGGTAGCAATGTCAATAAATATTGGAGTAACGAAGAATTGCATATCTTTAATTGGTTACAGAAGACCGTATTTTCTCTGGTTACTTTGCACCCAACATAATAAATAATAAGAATAAGAATACTGCCATAGATCTTTCAGATGTGGAGAGTATAATGAGCTGCTTCTTAATAAGTAATGAGGTGCCTTCAGTCAATCAATATCATGTCAGTAAAAAAACCTTGGCATTTCAAATTGCTCTGTTCCTTTCTCTGCCTCTGGCACTTCCGTTTAGTATATGCACATACACTAAACTGAACACAAAATGGTACATTTGCTAAATTTAAATTATGAGGGGTTTCCCTCCTCACTAGGAAATGAATACAGAACTTGCACTTCATCTTGTTATAGCAGAAACATAAGCGAAAGGATTTGATTGGGCCCTCTGAGAGATCCAACACAGAAAAAGTGCTATAAAAACCAAATAATTGGGGGTCAGGGGAAGCTCAGCACTTTGCGGTGCAACTCCTCTTAATATCCTCCGTGTGTCACTGTGAAATAATTTCTCACTTCCCTTTTTGTTGTACGTCTGCTTGCAAAATGTGAGACTGTTTTAGGACACAGGATAATGACAGGAAATGGAAAGATTATGGCCGCCATGTAAAGATGATAAACCATGCAAAGACATAAAAAAATTGACCTAAGAGGCATGCTGGAACAGGGCGAGGGTTAACCTAGTCTAGGATTCTGTTCACACAGGGACCAAACTTCAACAGCACCCTTCTGCCCATGTTTGCGCAGCCATATTGCTTCTGACACCAGAGGTATCATATAGCCAACATTGATAGCCTTCTCTTCCATGAATTTGTTTAATCTCTTTTAAAGCCATCCAGGTTGGTTGCCATCATTACATCTGGTGGTAGCAAATACCATAGTTTAGATAAGCGCTATGTGAGTAATTTCAAAATATACTTGGAGCTAAATGTTTTGGCTCCACCTTCATTAGAAACATAGAATAGTAGAGTTGGAAGGGGCCTGTAAGGCCATCGAGTCCAACCCCCTGCTCAATGCAGGAATCCACCTTAAAGCATCCCTGACAGATGGCCGTCCAGCTGCCTCTTGAAGGCCTCTAATGTAGGAGAGCCCACGACCTCCCTAGGTCATTGGTTCCATTATCATACTGCTCTAACAGTCAGGAAGATTTTCCTGATGTCCAGCTGGAATCTGGCTTCCTGTAACTTCAGCCCATTATTCGATGTCCTGCATTCTGGGACTTTCGAGAAAAGGTGCTGGCTCTCCTCTGTGTGACAACCTTTCAAGTATTTGAAGAGTGCTATCGTGTCTCCCCTCAGTCTCTCTTCTCAAGGCTAATCATGCCCAGTTTTTTCAGTCTCTCCTCATAGGGCTTTGTTTCCAGACCCCTGCTCATCCTCATGCCCTCCTCTGAACCCCTTCCAGCTTGTCTGCATCCTTCTTGAAGTGTGGTGCCCTGAACTAGATGCAATACTGAAGATGAGGCCTAACCAGTGCCGAATAAAGGGAAACCAGTGCCTTGCACAATTTGGAAGTTATACTTCTGTTAATGCAGCCCAAAATAGCATTTGCTTTTTTTGCAGCCACATCACACTGTTGGCTCATATTAAGCTTGGGATCTACAACAATTCCAAGATCCTTCTCACTTGTCGTATTGCTGAGCCAAGTATCCCCCATCTTGTAACTGTGCATTTGGTTTCTTTTTCCTAGTTGTAGAACTTGGCAATCATCCCTATTAAATTTCATTTTCAGCCCAGCGCTCCAATCTGTCAAGATCATTTTGAATTTTGTTTCTGTCTTCCAGGGTATTAGCTATCCCACCCAATTTTGTGTCATCTGCAAATTTGAAAAGCATTTGATAAGCTTCACAGTAGCTGTGATGTTAAACAGATATAAACAGTGGCAGTTGGGAGTTCTGGAAAATGAGAATTCTTAAGGAGAACCCCCCCCCCCCCCAGAGGTATGAGTTGTTGTGCTTTGACCCAGAAATGTTGTTTTAAAGGATATTGTAATTATAACTTGTTTTTATGCTTTATGGTTTAAATTTTGTATATTGGTGTTTTTAATGTTCAATGTTTTTAATTTTTGTAAATCGCTCAGAGAGCTTCGGCTATGGGGAGGTATATAAATGGAATAAAATAAATAAATAAATAAATAAATAAATAAATAAAGCTTAGGAACTGTCCTCCAGATTAAGGCCATATGGACTCAGGGATCTGAGTCCATAGATTTAGAACTTTTTCTTTCTGTCAAGCAAGCCAGTATCCTTTGTATGTTCATAAGTTTCATACCACTCATACCTCTATTTTTTTCTGCTGAGGAATATAATAATAATAACAATAATAATAATAATAATTTATTTATAATGTTCATCTCCCATCACTCCTCAGCATGCCACTCTTGGTATCTATTTAACATCACAGCTACTGACGCGGCTGGAAGCCAAAATGTTTAGGTCCAAATGACTACAATTTTTCATGTGAACTTTAAAATGAATAAATGAATAAATAAATCTCAAACTGGTGTGGAAACTGGACAAAGCCAATTTAAGACAAAAAAAAAAAGACAAATGGAGAGAAACAGAAATTGAGAAATTTTTCTGCCCCTATATGCAGTGGATAGCATTGAATGGGGAGATGCAAGTTCAAATGCCCTGCAGTCAATTGCACACTCTCAGCCTTACAGTGGAAGTTGGATTGCCCATTGGAGGAAGGGGAGGTCATGGATATGATGATCTACAACCTAGACTATAAAATAAGGAGTTTCAGAAGACGCCTCCCCACCAAACATTGAAAGAACACATGAAAGGGGTCATGTGGTCGACTGGTGTAGCCCTGCCACAGTGGCCAGCCCTCCCTGTCACCCACATATTCTGCTAACACATGAAAGTTGTCTACAGAAGTGGTCCATGTGGCTCCTCCACACTCAAAGGCCCCTTCATGCATTCTTCCAATGCGCCTGTGGGGTTCATCTCACCGTATATAGATTCACATTCATGCCTTGTAATCTTTTCTTCTCTCTCTTTGTTCTTTTCTATATTTTGGTATTTAGATTGTAAACTGTTCACAATAAGTCCCCCTTAATTTACTCTGATAATAATAATAATAATAATAATAATAATAATAATAACTTCATTCCCCCATAATAGCACCAATATGTCCCCATAGAAATGATAGCTGGCATACTACCAGTCCACATAGTTTAAGGAGTCAGCCCTGTCTCTAATTAAAAAGCAATCATTAGATCAATGCTCAGGACTATATGAATATTGCTGTTTCAAAAGTTTAATCCATATATTTGACATTTGTTTTTTTTTCTGGATCCAGTAGGTGGCACTTTCAGCCAGTTTTTCTACCCTGCTCTCTTACACTACACTGGCAAACACCTAAAACTGAACAAGTTGATTCTCCCCCAGGCCAGACACGTTGAGCCCTAAAGGGCCAAACAAAACAGGGGACAAGGAAACTTGGCAAGCAAGATGACTGAAAGCATCCCCCCCCACAACCACCACCATGTAATGTTCATTTCGTTTGAGTGTTTGCAAGAGTGCAGAGCAGAAGACCAAGAATAGCAGAGGAATTACATGCATCTGAGCTTGCCTCTTTGCTAGGATTGCGGGCTGCACAGTGAATCATCAGGTTATGACTGGAGGGACAAATCTGTCCATTTCAGTGTCTCTTTTTTCCAGTCCTACATTTGATCCATCTTGAACTTTGAGAATTTCTCAAGTCTTAAGTTTGGCTCATCACAAAGTTTGAGATGTTTGCACTAGCTGCAACTTCCAAGTCGTCCTCAAGGGCAGCCCCATGTAGAATGCATTGCAGTAGTCTAATCGGGAAGTCACCAGAGCATGCACTACTGTGGCTAGGTTGCTGAGGAACAGCAGTAGGAAAGAGCTATTCTCTCCATATCCTGCGTGTGGACATTACAGAGTCATCTGGGAAGTCACCATGGGAAACAGGATGCTGCCCTAGATAGGGCCTAATATGTGGCTAAAGAGATCTCCCCTCCACCACTCCACCATGCATTGAAGGCTAACTGTCTATAGGCCTTTGGTCTGATCCAGCAGGGCTCTTCACATGTTCATATGTCTAGACCATCCTCACAAGACATCACAAGGACCAGAGTTGCCACCTCATTTCAATCAAACTGAGGGTGAATTTTGGGGAACTTCCTCTTCGGGCAAGAGATCTGAAAGAGAGAGAGAGAGAGAGAGAGAGAGGGACAATGGTTGTGGGCTGTTGTGCTGCAATGAAAGCAGGAATGGAGCATTCCTCTCCAACTCTTCCATCTCACCGCCGCCATGTTCCCTCCATCCCTGACCCTGGAAGGGATGGAGGGAATGTTGCAGTGGGAACTTCAAGTCCCCCACAAACCAGAATGTGCACAAATTCTAGGTGTGTGGAGGGAACCTGGGCACATTTCTGGGTTTCAGGGGCAGAGTGGGAATCCAATGAGCCCTAAAAGGGCAGGAGTCCCGTACAATGGCCAGCCCGAATGCCCCCGCTCTTCCCGCTGATGTCGACACTAGCAAGGAGAGCGGGTGTGTGTGTGTGTATGCAGTGGCACAGAGAATGGGAGGGTTGTGTGCACAGTGGCAGGAGGAACTTTTATCCTTTGATGTCAAATGTAGTGTTCTGCAAATTGCAGGTGTTATTTGCACAAATAATGGTCATCATTTGATGGACACCGCAGTTCTGCAAAAGATGAAAAGGTTCCTGGATTTCACGAACAAATTCCCAGCTCGGCTCACAAAGGCAAGCTGAGCTGGGGGCAGTGCGGGAATCCATCAGGCCCTAAAAGAGCCCTGCGATGGACATCCCTAATACCAACACAAGTTCACACTTCTGTATTCTGCGTGTTGGAACAGGACTGGGGAGACTTGAGTTCAAATCCCTGCTTGGCCAGAATACCCACTGACTGAATTCGGATGACACAATAAACAACTCGGCAGGGGGGGGAACAATCGTCAGTTGTATTGACTATCATGTCATCTGAATTCTGCCATAGTCAACTCAGCGCTGATCCTAATCCACACCATGGTTGATTATTTATTACCATGTTGTGTGGGGAGTACCCCTTAGATGAACAACTGTAAAGTTGATTATTACCCCACCATTGACTATCGTGTTGTCTGAATTCAGCCACTGTGTCACATTGGGCCAGTATCTGGCATTCAGCCTAACCTACCTCACAGGGGGCAGATCTACACCAAGCAGGATATGACACTTTGAAAATGGTTTGACAACTGTACATGGAGTGTGCCCTGGGCCCCAAGAGTTGTCACTACCATTATAAACTGTTTTAAAGGAGTAGTGCAGATCCTGCCTGGGTTGTTGTGAGAATAAAATGGGGATGGACACACACACACACACACACACACACACACACGTAGCCTCGAGCCCCTTGGAGGAAATTCAGGATATAAATTTAATATAATAAAGAATAACGGCTTTGGAAACTTGAATGAGTTGTAGAGGAAAGATCAGTCATGGCGCAATTGTGGAAAGGCTGGATACCTGAAAGGATGTCACAAGAGGAGGTCCAGGATCTCTTCTCGATCATCCCAGAGTGCAGGACACGGAATAATGGGCTCAAGTTACAGGAAGCCAGATTCCGGCTGGACATCAGGAAAAACTTCCTGACTGTTAGAGCAGTATGTCAATGGAACCAATTACCTAGGGAGGTCGTGGGCTCTCCCACATTAGAGGCATTCAAGAGGCAGCTGGACAACAACCATCTGTCAGATATGCTGTAAGGTGGATTCCTTCATTGAGCAGGGGGGTGGGCTCGATGGCCTTATGAGCCCCTTCCAACTCTACAATTCTATGATTCTATGATCTATTTGTCCAGATTCCTCTGACCACCTCTGTCCTCAAAGCCCTGGCAAACTACCGTACCTTCCCACCCCTTGGTGCTAACCTTGCTCAAGATTTATTTATTTTATTTATTTATTGCATTTATATACCGCCCCATAACCAAAGCTCTCTGGGCAGTATACAAAAATTAAAAACATTGAACATTAAAAAAACTGATGTACAAAATTTAAATCCATAAAAAGCATAAAAACAGATTATAAATACTATCCATTTAAAACAACTATTCTGGATCAAACAACAACAGCAACCCTCAACATACCCTGTTAAATGCCTGGGAGAAGAGAAAAGTCTTGACCTGGCACCAAAAAGATAACAATGTTGGCACCATGCGAGCCTTGTCGGGGAGATCATTCCATAATTGGGGGGCCACCACTGAAAAGGCCCTCTCTCTTGTTGCCATCCTCTGATCTTCCCTCGGAGTAGGCACCCAGAGGAGGACCTTAGATGTTGATTGTAGCGTATGGGTAGGTTCATGTTGGGAGAGGCGTTCCATCAGGTATTGTGGTCCCAAGCCGTGTAAGGCTTTTTAGGTTAAAACCAGCACCTTGAATCGGGCTCAGAAACATACAGGCAGCCAATGCAAGCTAATGTGTTGGATTCAGGTATGATGTGTTCACTGTACATTGTTTGCTGAAATAGAATCCACCATCTACACCACCCTTTCCCTCTCTTCCTTTGGTCTAGGAGAAACCCTGCTGCAAGCCTGTGTAAAGAGCCCCACTAGCGAGCTATACAGAACCCTTTTAAATACATTGGTTTCATTTTCATTATTGGTATGAAGTCAGAATGAGTGAATTCAACAGACTCAACAGGCAGGCTGAATCGTGGCACTAAAGACAGGTTCTGGGTTAATTATTTCTGAGCCCTGACTCGAATTAATCCCTGACTTGACAAATCAAACTGCAGTAAAAATATTTATGAATCCAACGCAACCTTTGGCACTGAACATTTGGAAAGACATGAATCGTTATATGAATCATATGGAATAGGCTAGACCTTGAACATATTAACCATGTTTTAATGAAAATATTATTATGAAGAGCTTTGTGAGAGGTTATATATACCTGGCGGTGCCTGTTCCGGATTTTTGAGCGATCTTAGGCACGAAACTCTCAGTGGCCTTTTCCCTTATTGGTTCTACTTTCTCATTGCCATTATCACCAGCTGCTATTTGTCAGCAGGTTGGCAATGGCATCTCCTGCTCCTCCTTCTCACCACCACCATTGTCTGGGTCAGAGCAAGAGGCAAGTGAATAAGCAGGTTGCCATGGTGAAGAGGGGCAAGTTAGGCCTCATCTTGAGTATTGCATCCAGTTCTGGGTGCCACACTTCAAGAAGGATGCAGATAAGCTGGAGGGGGTTCAGAGGAGGGCAACGAGGATGATCAGGCATCTGGAAACAAAGTCCTATGAGGAGATACTGAAAGAACTGGACATGTTTAGCCTGGAGAAGATAAGATTGAGGGGAGACATGATAGCACTCTTCAAATACATGAAAGGTTGTCACAGAGAGGAGAACCAGGATCTCTTCTCCATCATCCCAGAGTGTAGGACATCGAATAATGGGCTGAAGTTATAGGAAGCCAGATTCCAGCTGGACATCAGGAAAAACTTCTTGACTGTTAGAGCAGTATGACAATGGAACCAATGACCTAGGGAGGTTGTGGGCTCTCCCACTCTAGAGGCATCCAAGAGGCAGCTGGACAACCATCTGTCAGGGATGCTTTAAGGTAGATTCCTTCATTGAGCAGGGGGTTGGACTTGATGGCCTTATAGGCCTTTCCTGCTCTACTATTCTATGATTCTATGATTCTATGATTCTTTGATTCTTTGATTCTATGACTCATGTCAATGGGCCCCTGTTAGGGTGAGGGCCCTTGGCTGGTGCCCAACCATGCCCATCCTTGAGACTAGTGTTGATACTTGGAACTATTTCTTGCTTTCCACCAGAACATATAGGTTTAGTATTATGAGTAGAGATGGGTGTCATGATTCCAAGCCCTTTGTGCAATCCACAAAGCTTCATTCAGTAAATAGGTGTCTTGTCACACCTGAAGAGCGTGTGGATGCTAAGAGCTATCCTCTAAGCTTAATTAGCCTGACAAAGCAAGGCAGTTGCTTATCAACTAAACAGACAGTTTATGCTACAGCACCCAATAGACTTTTACTGAAAACCTCCCTCAGGGTGGGTTTTCAAGGTGAAGCCTCTGCTGAGTGGCCAACCTCGCGGACCACCTCCCACTTCCTCTCAAGTACTCTCACTTCTCCCTGTAGTGGACTCTGGGGTCTGTCAGCTCTGATGTTCATCCTCCTCCTGGGAACTCAATATCTGAGCCTGCGCATCCTGTCCGATAAGCTCCTGGGAAGATTCTTCCTGGACTCCTGAAGAGTCTTTGAGAATTTCCTACCCCACTTCCTGGTGTACATCTGCTTCTGCTTCTTCAGCCTCTGAGTTTGATTGAAGCTCTGAAATCCAGTCCCTCACACTAGGGAAAATGGGCCTGTTCCTGACAATAGGTGAGCTTGAAGCCCATGTATGGAGATGCTGTGGGAGCAAACTATGAGGGCCAAGGAGGGGAGCTCATCCCCTGTGGACAGCTTGCAAGCTTTGGCTTCCCACCTCTACCTGCAGATCTTTATTCTGGTCTCGTTCAGTGTAACTGAAGGCTTTATATCTAATGTAGGGTGACCAGATAAAATCCAGGTCAGGGCTCATGTAACTTTAACAGTTGTAGAGAAAAGGGTATTTCAGCCAGTGTCAATTGTATGCAATTAGTTCCTGGTGATATTCCCTCTTCATCACAACTGTTAAAGTTGCAGGGGCCCTGCCTTCTTTTGTATATGGTCACTCTAGTATAGTGCCTGCACCTTTAACTGGTGTGATGAAGAGGGAATTTCACCAGGAACTAATTGCATACAAATGACACTGGCTGAAATTCCCTTTTCTCTACAACTGTTAAAGTTACATGAGCCTTGACCTGGATTTTATCTGGTCAGCCTAATCTAATGGGGTCAAAAGGAAGAGGTGCAGGGGAAAGACCTTAGGTGTGGAAGATGAGCCACCCCCTGGGGACAAGGTACAGTTTGGGGGAGGAAGTCTATTTGGCCTTGAAACTTCCTTTTTATAAATAAAGTGAATTCAATTTTGACTATGGGCGCAATCCTCTATATGTGTAGACAGACTCCCAACATTCCTCAGGTAGTCATGTTGACTAGGGAATGCTGGGAGTTGTAAGCTTTTTTCTGTCTAAAGATGTACAGCTTTCAGCTATTCATGCTTTTGTGACTTAGGCTACAACCCTATGTTCAGTTACCTGGAAGTGAGCATCACTGAACTCAATGGGACTTATTTCTGAGTAAACATGCATAGGATCACACAGTTATACAACAGAGAATTCACTTTTTTTTTAAAAAAAAGCACAGAAAACATGCTATGAGAGGAATTAAAATTCACTTAATTTTCCTCCTGTTTCATTTTGCCAAGCACTGATGTAATTGAGAAATCAACAACAATGATGATCATTCCAGAGCTGTCAGGAAAACATTTTGTGCTATTATATCCATCATTTAAGGAGAACAAAAGGAAATTCTTAGGCACAAATACATGGTGAGAATGGGAATTTAAAATGAAAAACGAGCTTGGATGATGGAGGTGGTCAATAGATTTTGATCCAAGTGAAAGGATTATCCCTGAACACTGGATGGGGACCAAAGCACCTCAATTGTCTCCACATATATTTAATGCCAAGAAGATTGTTTATTTGAAGATTGTTTGTTTGATGCAATCACTCCAAATCGATGTCAGAGACAATTCAGAATGCTCTTCACATTTGGCGTGGAGCACATAGTTACAAATAGGACTAGGAACAATAGAAGCAGCGGACGGAAGGTGTTATTTTCAGAAGTTGTTATACCTTTTTTTTTTTTGGTGTGTGTGGGAGAATTGTTTGTTCGTTCATCAGAAATTGTTTGTTTGTTCGTTCATCAGAAGGTCTAGATATTTCCTAGGGGGAAAATGCCCACTGCTTTCCTTTCCATGAATGTATTGAGGAATTGAGGGATGCTTGAGGCATGTCTGAACAGGAAAGACAAATCCCCCATATATGGGGGATGGGGTCTTGCATGTTGGGCCCACCCCTAACACCCCCGTACATTGCTGAGCCTAAGCTATCCTTTATCCCACCCTCACTTAAACATGAGTAGCAGCTCCCATACACCTTCCTGCTTAACTCAGAAATGTCAGGAGGAGGAAGGGAATTGCTGGGGATATGGTGTCTTGGCCTCACATGTCATGTCACCACTGGAGGTATCTTCAGAGGAGGAGCCAGAACCATCAGAGCCAGTTGGCCTCTCAGAAGACCCTGGCACTAACCAAGTTGGCCTGGGACCCTCAGGGGTGAAGCCTTTGAATCTGCTTCCTAGAGAAGCTGAGAGTTCAGCTTCTGAGGCAGAAGAAGATGCTCGGCCACCACCTAGACTATGAGGATGCCAGCACCTTGAAGTCCATGGGAGGATGGTTGCCAGGTGAAGGAGGATTCACCTATTGAAGAGGAATACTCATGAGTTGAGCCCTCCTCATGAGGAGGACATCTGACAATCGTCTGACACAAAACAGCTGAGTACTGGGTGGGGTTCCAGTAGCTTTAGCTATATCAGTTCTCACTGGTAACTTGAGAGTTTGTGAAAACAATGTTTCTGCTAGTTTCAGCATTGGGTGCCATGCTTCCTGTGTGTTGCCCTCTGATGGATGCTCTGTGATTCTCACCCTTGGACTGTTCCTTGACCCTGTTTCTGTACCAAGTAATGTACCTGACTGATTTACTGTGCTTGACCTTCTGTTTGTTACCTTGACCACTCTTGCCCTTGCTTGATCCTTGTTGATTGCCTGCCTATGTTCTGACTGCTGCCTGGATTTTGGACTGCTCCTGCCTTAGTCTAACCCTCATTGGAATGAAACCTGTCTACTTAACAATTTGCTTGCCAAACTGGCTATTCTATTCCCTAGCTCTCTGATTGCGGCTTGCCTAGGTGCAGGGAGGCCATTGCAAGTGGGGTGGGTGGGAAGATGTGATGAGAAGGCTCAACATTGGTGGCCTTTGTGTGATGCCACTGGAGGAGGGAGGGGCTCAGGAGGCACATGGAACTGGCAGTACCCCTCCCTTCCACCTTTTCTATGTGTGGATCCCTCCCTCCCAGTATGCAGTGTGGGCTTTGCTGGTTGTCCTTTTGGGAGCCGACTAGGAATTTTTGGCTCATAGTCTGCTTGGCCAGGGCTATGTGTCATTTTGTCTACTTCACACTGTATGTGGGGTAGGGACCATCTACTAGGTGGATCTGCTAGGCTTTGTTTTGGTTAATTCAGTCATAGTTGACCAGTGGGCAGGTATGTGTGTGGGCATCTTTAGAGGGAACAGGGTTGGTGAGCATTCAGAAGCATTGTTGTGGGTGCCAGCTCAGGGTTTTGCAGCCCCAGCTGAGAGATAAGGATTACCTGTAAGGCCAGCTCACCTCACACACCTGGTGTTTTGTGTCCCAAGAGGCATCCCTTCCTCAAAAGGGGCAAGCCTGGGCAGTGCCAATCTCACAGGCGCCACTCAACAAGGCATTGTGTATCTAGCCCGATTCATGGTATGGCAGGATTCCGGCTTATGTTGGATGCCCACTTAGGCCTGACTTTAAATCCCATATCTGTGTCTTGTCTCATTATTTCCCTGCCTCCATTCATTCGCAAAGAGGCAGGACTCAGTCTAGAGCAGGACACATTGGAGGTGGAGCTTTCATATCCAACCTCACCACCATCACAGCTTTACACCATGGGGGTTGAACTTCTTTAAGCAGAGGGCCAAATTCAATTCCAGAGAAGCTACTGGAGGCCAAAGGCAGAAGGGTTGAAGCCAAAATACCAATGATTCCAGCATATTTTAGCTTTGAGCTCCTACTGCCAGTAACCACACAAAAGCCAAGAAACCATCAAATGATTAGAGGTTGGGGAAAAGAGCAAACATTTTGTTCTCTGATATCTGTTACTGGAGAAGGATAAAAGAAAATTCTTAAGTACAAATACATGGTGAGAATGGGAATTTAAAATGAGAAGCGAACTTGAATGATGGAAGTGGTCAATAAATTTTGATCTGAGTGAAAGGATTAGCCCTGAACACTGGATGCAGACCAACACACCTCAATTGTTCATATCACATATATTGAATGCCAGGAAGGTAGTTCATTTGATGCAATCACTCCCAATCAATGTCAGATACAACTTAGAATGCTCTTCAGGTTTGATGTGGAACACAGAGTCACGAATAGGACTAGGTGCAATAGGAATAATGGAATAAAGATACTTTTTTCAGAAGTTGTCTCAGGTACTCCTTTCAGAATAATCTAACTAACCTTCTCAGAATAACTCACCAAAGCACCTTTCCAGTGGGGTGGTGGATAAGCTCACCTGTACTCCGAGCCTTGCTTGGTTTTCTCTTCACTTTTAGCAAAGCAGCTGGACACAAAAGTAGCAAATTTATTAGACTGGGATGGGTGGGGCTGGCTGGGCAGCTCCCAGAGAAGGAAATTCAAACTGACCAATCAATGCCTCATTGAAAAACAAATAGACCAATCAATTGGAGGTTATTTGGCTGGCTCCAGGTGATTGCTACAGCGCCTCTTTAACAAAATTCCAAGGAAAAATGAAAGAGGAGGGTCAGCCTGAAATGCGTAGATATGCAGATATCTGGCCACGTTCTCTGTTAAACAACATTTCCAGAAAAGGGGTAGGTGGTGGAGGTGGATTAATCACAGCAACGTTCTCATCTTTTGCTGGGTGTCCAGAAGAATGAGATGATGTGACATCGGTTCCTGAGTGTTGCACTTCCTTATGTTTGTTTTGAGTCCATTTCTTCTTTTCTTGCGTAGAGACTGTCCAGTTTGGCCATTGTAAATGCAAAAGGGAGTTACTGGCAATGCCTGTTGGGGCTGCCTGTATGTTTGCATTGGCTGCCTGTATGTTTCCGAGCCCGATTCAAAGTGCTGGCTTTAACCTATAAAGCCTTACACGGTTTGGGACCACAATACCTGACAGAACACTTTTCCCAACATGAACCTACCCATACACTACACTCAACATCAAAGGCCCTCCTCTGGGTGCCTACTCCGAGGGAAGCTCAGAGGACAGCAACAAGGGAGAGGGCCTTCTCTGTGGTGGCCCCCCCAATTTTGGAATGATCTCCCTGATGAGGCCCGCCTGGCGCCAACACTGTTATCTTTTCGGCACCAGGTCAAAACTTTTCTTGTCTCCCAGGCATTTTAACAACGTAAGTTGAGGTTTTAACTGACTTTGTGGCCAGGCTTAACAGTTTAAAATGTTTTAAATGTCAGTTGTTTTATATAGTTATGGTTTTAAATTTTGTATATTGTCTTTTTAGTGTTCAATCTTTTTAATTTTTGTAAACCGCCCAGAGAGCTTCGGCTATGGGGCGATATATAAATGTTTATAATAATAATAATAATAATAATAATAATAATAATAATAATAATACTGTAGCTTGGGGAAAACAGTGTGTGTGTTTCTTGATTAAGTTTAAATCCCAGGGGGTGGGGAACCCACACCTCCCTGTAGAAAACTAGCTAGGGACGGATGGACCCACTTGTGTGCCTGCTTGCCCTTTTCTGGAGCCTGCATTGTGTGCAAAAATGGAGGCTCTGGGAATTACATATTTTCCCTGTTGCGTAAATGACGGCCGTAAAGGACCCATTTATGCAATGAGGAAAACACTTAATTTCTGGATCCTCCATTGTGTACAGCAATGGAGGCTCTGGACGAGCTTGGATGGCTGCCAGGTGTGTATTGGGCTGCACGGGAGTTCAAAATGTGGTCCCGTGAATGTCATGTTCATCAAGCTGGGTCCAGGTGGTGTGGGGTGGTGTGGATGTGGGGGAGTCCATCTGACTCCTAGATCTAGTTGAGTGTCATGACTTTGTGTCCTGTTTTCCATTTCATTGCAATGAGAAGAAGTTGTGGATTGTTCAAAACTTGAGGATTTTTTTTTAAGCGCACGTTGTATCCAAGGATGCAAATAGGGCGTTTTAAAGAGATTTGTGAACTGAAATGGATTCTCATTACATCCCTATTGAAGTGGTGTGGTCCCAATAGGGGTGTGCCATAAAATTATTTTGAGTACATGTAGATCAGCTTTAAAGGCTGGTTTTTAACAGTACATGGGCAATGTAGTTGATTTCAGTACCTGATATTTTGTATCTCTCATCTATCTGTCTCTCATCTACCTATATCAGATATAGGGCTTCTTCATACAAGCGAAATAAGGCTCACTCGTGACTGGCCACTCATGGAAGTTCACGGGTCCTTTTGATGATGTAAGATGCTTAATAAACTGTCTCTTTGTGAGTAAACCTCTGGGTCTGAGTATGCAGTTTCCAAGATTCTTAAAGGAACAGGCGGCCAGGGGCCCTGGGACGTTACATTGTTTATTAGGTATGCTTGTATAAGCCTTAAGATGCTTAATAAACACTCTCCTTGTGAGTAAACCTCTGAGTCTGAGTATGTGGTTTCCATGATGCTTAAAGGAACAGATGGCCAGAGGCCCTGGGATGTTACAAATGACACCATCAACCTCCTGCACTTGTGCTTTCCCCATGTAATTCCATTCAACACAGTATTTTTTTTACTGTGGACAGGGGACGTTGCACAACAAAGTACCCACTAGAGGGCACAGTCCCAGTCAATTCTATGAAAATGGAGAGGAGGGGAAGTTTTCAATTACAGACCACATGGTCGCCCCTCTCTGCCTGTGTAATGCATCTCCATTACGATTGCTCAAGAGAAGCAGGAAGCAAAGCCCTGGTAAGGAAACACGATTTCCCCTTAGTTTAAAGAAGCCCATAGCTATAGATCCCCAAAGTTATCCCAATGCTACTTACTATCATATACTTATGATGACACACTCATTTCATTTTAAAACAAGATTCAGACCTAAGCTACGCTTCAAAATATACTTGACACGTCTAATGGGTTTTTGTATTTTGAGGGAGGAAAAAAAATGGCTGGAAATGCTCCCTTTGAAGTATGACTTAAGTATTCATGTGTAGGATTATAGTATCAAAAGACTTTGTCTGGATATGTTTGAAAGGCATTGGCATGACAGAGAATAGAGCTCCTTTGAGGCTATCATAGTCCATCAGGTAAATAATTCATACTTTATACTTGAGGATGCTTAAGTAAATGTTTGTATAAAGGGCTTGAGACTCTCCTGACTAAATGTACGGTTACCTCAGAATGGTGCCTTTGACAGCACTAGCATTCAATATAGAGATGACAAGAAATGCTCGTCAGGTATTCATGGGACAATCTTCTCCATGAACCTATCTCAACAGGTTTAGGGAACTATCCACCCTCAATTACAATAATCCATAAGAGTTATCTACTTGCTTGCAGTTGTGAGGAAGGGACAATACTGTACTTTTTTTCTACCTGAAAAGGTCTAGATAAATGCATAGAAAAGGTCAGCTATGGGATCCCTGGGTTAAATATGGCTCCCTAGGTGGTGCTGTCTGTTTCCACATTTTCTGGCCATCAAACACAAAGAGGTGTGGAGAACATGACATTTGTGGCGACCAAGGTTGCTGGTGGGCCACTTTGGAGCTTGGTGGGAGAAGTCCTTCTCACGGCTTCTTATTCCCTCCTCAAAGTGGCCCATCAGGAAGGCTAGTTGATGGTCCTGGGTGTATATGCTAGGGAATGACCTAGCTAAAGTTAAATCATTGTTAAGGGAAGGTTATAACTAGTGAAACTTGTAATATTTTAGGATGCAAGTGGAAGGGGAGCATGTCTGAATGTCTGTGCAGAATACCAGACAGAAACATAAGCCTCCAGCCAAGCTGTTACTGGACTAAATTTTGCCTCAGCTAGAAGCTTGGGCCAGATCTATACCTTGTGTCCAATCATTATGAATGTGGAATGCAAAGGAGGATATTATTGTTATTATTATTTATTATTATTATTATTATTATTATTTACAGTTATATACCATCCCATAGCCGAAGCTCTCTAGGCGGTTTACAAAAATTAAAAAGATTGAACACTAAAAAGACAATATACAAAATTTAAAACCATAAACATAAAAACAGCTGTCATTAAAACACTTTAAAACATTTTAACTGTTAAGCCTGGCCACACTGTCAATCAAAACCTCAACTTGAGCTGTTAAAATGCCTGGGAAAAAAGAAAAGTTTTGACCTGGCACAGAAAAGATAACAGTGTTGGCGCCAGGCGGGCCTCATCGGGGAGATCATTCCAAAATTGAGGGGCCACCACAGAGAAGGCCCTCTCCCTTGTTGCCATTCTCCGAGCTTCCCTCGGAGTAGGCACCCGGAGGAGGACCTTTGCTGTTGAGCGTAGTGTATGGGTAGGTTCATGTCAGGAAAGACGTTCCATCAGGTATTGTGATCCCAAACCACGTAAGGCTTTATAGGTTAAAACCAGCACTTTGAATCGGTCTCGGAAACATACCGGCAGCCAATGAAAGCGGGCCAGAATCGGTCTAATATGTTCGAACCTTCTGGTCCCTGTTACCAATCTGGCCGCTGCATTCTGCACAAGCTGCAGCTTCCAAATCGTCTTCAAAGGCAGTCCCACGTAGAGCACATTGCAGTAATCTAACTTGGAGGTTACCAGAACACAGACAATTGAAGCCAGGTTATCCCTGTCCAGATAGGGGTGTAGCTGGGCCACCAGCCGAAGTTGGTAGAAGGCACTCCGTGCCACCGAGGCTACCTGAGCCTCAAGTGACAGAGATGGTTCTAGGAGAACCCCCAAGCTATGAACCTGCTCCTTCAGGGGGAGTGCAAACCCATCCAGAACAGGTTGAACACCCTCCATCCGGTCAGCAGAACCCCCCACTAACAGCATCTCAGTCTTGTCTGGATTAAGTTTCAGTTTATTAGCTCTCATCCAGTCCATTGTTGCAGCCCAGCACTGGTTCAACACATCCACAGCCTCACCTGATGAAGATCAAAAGGAGAAGTAGAGTTGCGTGTCACCCAACGGTTTCATGTAGATGTTGAACAGCATGGGGGACAAAACTGACCCCTGCGAAACCCCATACTGGAGAATCCATGGGGCCAAGCAATGTCTCCCAAGCACCACCTTCTGGAGCCAACCTGTCAAGTAGGAGCGGAACCACTGCAATGCAGTGCCTCCCACTCCCAACTCAGCCAGTCATCCCAGAAGGATACCATGGTCGATGGTATCGAAAGCCGCTGAAAGATCAAGGAGAATCAACAGAGTCACACTCCCCCTGTCCCTCTCCCGACATAGGTCATCATACAGGGCGACCAAGGCTGTTTCTGTGCCAAAACCAGGCCTGAAACCTGACTGAAATGGATCCAGATAATCAGTCTCATCCAAGAGCGTCTGGAGCTGGCCAGCAACCACCCGCTCAAGGACTTTGCCCAGGAATGGAACGTTTGTCACTGGCCTAAAGTTATTAAGATTTTCTGGGTCCAGGGAAGCTTTCTTCAGGAGTGGTCTCACTACTGCCTCTTTTAGGAGGTCTGGGACCACTCCCTCTTGTAGAGAGGCATTAATCACTTTCCTGGGAATGCGGTATATGTGGAATATAAAGCAATAGTGTAGATCTAGCCCAGGTCATAGGACAAGCCACTATTCTCTCAGTCTGAGCTGAGGTAATACTGGGGATGGTTGTTTGGTTTACATTTTTAATGCAAACACACCTAATTTTGCACCTTTGAACCAATATGTGAACCAAAATTCACTTATCCTTCAGAATTCACTCTTCTCTGAATTTTGCCGGGGAGTTTTCCAATAAAAAATGCTTACAAAAATGCATATTAGGGGAACAAAAATACACATAAAAAGAACATGAAAAATGCATTATATTATGAAAATTGCTTGTAAAAAATTCTGTATGACAGGACAGTTGCATACAAAATGCCTGTATTGGGAGAAATGCGTACAAAAATGCACACACATTTTCAAACTAACCCTTTCAAAAAACTTTTTCAAACTCTGGGCTGCACCGAATTTAGGGCACTATCCAATGCTTCCTGCACACTACCTGGACCCACCGGTAATGCATAGGGATGAACGGATCACCCCATACTCACTCTGCGTGCTACTCACTGAACCCCTGCCACTTACCTGACCTCTGTGAGTGGGATGGAGTGGGCTTCTGGGTGGACTACAGCTAGTCACCAGTAGAAGGTGGGTGCCCGCTCCCTTGGCCGGCTACCATTTTCCTTAGAAATGGTGAATCATTCTTGTCCATAAATATCTTATGCCTGTGATGTTGCATACATTGCAACATGGACGGACAAGAACGTGCCCCCATTTCTGCAGAAAATGGTGGCTCTCTGAGGGAGTCGACACCCACGTGCTTGTTCAGCTCGGCGTGCATTAGATTTATTTTATCATCTCAAATAACATCCTTTCTTCTATCCCTTTGCTTTTGGCTTTTTTTGGCATCAGCTCGGGGGGTGTCAAATTGGGCAAGCACTAGGAGCTACGGATGGGCATCGGGGGGCTGAGCTGGTGATTCCTCACTGGACTTTGAGCCCCAACTGGAGAGGTAGCTAGTAGATCCTGCAGTGTCCAGAAATACGGACTAGGGCAGGGTAGCAGAGCTTTCGGGAGGGAGCTTTGCTGACCTGTTCCCTTCCAAAAATGAGTATTTCTGGAAGCAGCGGACATTGTACAGATGACTTCAGTTAAGGGGTTCCCAGAGAACTTCAGTTATGGGGTGGTTTAAAAACACAGTAATTTTTTAAAAAAAATGAACTTAAGATTGGAAAAATGCGAAACTGTGAGAACCCCAAAATGAATGATTCATCCATTTCTAGGCCAACCGTACAGGACTGTTAAAAGGAGCAGGCTTTGAATATTAAAAAGTGCTACATAAATGTAGCATGGTTATAGAAACTCCGTATAGCAAACTAGCAAGTCAGGAAAAAGAGTTCAACTTAACCTCATCTACAGTTTGCTATTCCCCCCCCCCCCCCATGTTCTGAAAGTAATACAGTGGGTGGCTAATGAGGCAGAGAGAAACACCTGTATTTGTACCCTGAAATGGTACCATCCAAGAAAATCTTTACCCCTTGATTCTGCTGATTGTACAACATGGCCGTAAGTCGTATTATTTTTAAGTGTGTGGAGGAATTTTAAGCATGTGTTTAATTTTCCCACTGGAAAAAAAATAACATTAAATATTTGACTGGATCGTGCTTGTAATTTTGAAGTGAATAAATAAATAGAGAGATATGTAAACAGCAATTTCGTTTTTAAATACTTCTACCAACGCTCACTGTTGCTATGTAACAAAAATAATTAAGATGTGAAAGAAGAAAAGGAAGATCTAATGTCTGTTGGCTTGCTGATCCATTCTGAGTGATAAAATGGAAGAATTTACATTTTGTTGGAGGATATGACTAAAAGATACAATATTTGGGGCCACTAGTTCAAACTCAACTTCCTATGCTGTATAATTTTTCAGTAACCTTCTGTCATCACTTTATAGATATTCTGAGGAGGAAAACAATAATTATACGTTAAAAAAACAAACTGGCTACAATGAGGATTTTTTTTTCATCAAAAGAGAAAGAAAAGAGAAAACAGACCTGCAATAGAAATTATGTTTATTTTTCTCCCAATAGCTTTGAGTAAGCACATTTTATATCCGCGAAGACATTGCTAAATTCATAGGCCGTTGCAATATTGATAGCGAAGATCTTCGGTAGCAATTAACAATGCGAGTGTCAACAGATACCAATTATTTTACCTTTGATGTATTATCTGCTTCTCCATGTTCACAAATTGCACAATGTAGTATAATAACAGAAAGTCATGAGTTTCAGGGTATGACAACTGTCTCTGTTAAGTGGGCCATTCTGTTCTATTGGTTATCTATCTATCTAGACCCAGCCCAAGGTACCTCGCTGCCTGAGGCAAGAACATACGCCAGAACCCAGAACCTGCTACCTTACAAGAGTTTGGTAGGTCTCGTGAGAGTTTGGAAGAGTCATGCTGGCTCGGCTGAGCTCTTGTGCAGCCTGCATCTCTGGTAAGGGGGAACAGGTGTGTGGGCACACATTGGGAGGGCTGGCAGATGCTCTAGAGGGCCCTGTCTGCTGGTGGCTGGCAGTGACAGGCAGGTGGACAAGGCAGTGAGGTGTGTGTGTGTGTGCTCAATTCACCACTCTCCCCCCTGCCACCTGAGCAAATAATTAAGATTGAGATTGTGTAGTGATAGGGTCTGCACAAAGTCCTGTTGTAGTGGAATATGCATGGTAGTGTGTAGAATTGATAACAATTTATTGTATCTTGTAGGTGTGATTAGTGCTGTATGAATGCGTTGTGAGATAACTATGAATAATGAAATATATTCTTGGAAATGGAGGGAGGTTGCCATGAACGAGTCAGTCAAGTGCTGGAAGCAGTACGTAGCTGAAACCTAGCAGGGATCCCTCTGTCTGGGTGTTACTGGTATAAGTGGCAGTCCAGGCTACATTTAGAAAAATGGGAATGGTGGAATGACCAGGTCCAAAACTAAGGATGAAGTCATTGGCTTCATGAGGGCTATAGAAGGCCAGGGTTTCATCAGTTTGAGAGAGAGGTCCTGGGAGAACGAGAAACCCACCATACATGCTTAGGCTGGCTTTACCCACCATGTCTTCCATTTAGGTAAATATGAACCTTTGATATTGACTGTTAGATTGAGAAGAACCTAGGTTACTAAGTTCTCAATATGCTTGCTATTTCATTGTACATTTAATGATGATAACTTGTGTGTATTTAGAAATGTTTGCAATCTGTCTCATCTTCGTTACAACTTGTTATTGTTTTAGACTATCTGAGCAACAAAAATATATTCTTTGATACCATAGTTGTGTTGTCTGGCTTGAGGGAAGTTTCAGGCACCGCTACCCATACATTATGTCTTGAAGCCCAAAACACTTGGTAAAGATCACTGAGTGGGCTCTGTCCTTTAAAGCCGTTGTATACTCTCTTGATCTGGTGAATCTCAGATATACCCATTCAAGTCTGGGAAACAAGCTAGTTGGATGGCGTGAGAAGCAGTTACTCATCTCACAGAAGTGAAACTGGGGACTCATACAGCATTGTGAGGGGCAGTAACTCTTCCCAGCACCAGCCGAGTCCTTTTCTTATGTCGTCCCCATAAAAAACATCATTTAACAGTAGTGCAATGCAAAAAGTGTTCATTCGCAATACCTGCGATCTTTCCCACCTAGAATTGGGACATAACCAATGCCACAAAGGCCTGTGAAAATTAAGTACATCTTTTTGTGGTGATGAAAATATGATAGTGTTGGCATCAAGAGCGCTTCTTGGGGAAAGTGTTCCATAAACGTACGTGGAGCTATCACAGAAAAAGCCAACTCCTGTGCTGCCCCAGCTCAACCTTTTCTTGGAAGTATCAGCTTCACACAGAGAAGGGCCTCTAAAGCTAATCTCAGGGACCAGGTAGGTTCATATGGGGAGAGGTGGACTTGAGATATTGGGCTCCTCAGCCATGCTGGGCTGTTTACGTTAAAATCCCTTTTCCTTTCACATAAAAGGTAGAGATGTACTGGGCTTTCTCCTTCACCAGCTTGACCCACTCTTTGTAAATTCTGGATAGCTTGTTCCTCTACACGCTCTGCTGCCTAGATAGTCTGGCCATAACATGGTACCCTGCGGATGGTTCACAATTCTTCCAACACTAAATGGAACATCCATGTATAGGGGAAGTATAGCTTTCAGCACCAGATGCTAGGAACCAGGAAAAAGGGAAAGTCCCCACTTCAATGCTCTGCTTGTGAGTATCCACCTGACTAGTCACTGTCAGAAACAGATGCTAGGGGACACCTGGTCTCATCCTCTAGCATCACTACTACTACTACTACTACCACAATTCACTATCATAAGATGTGGTGATGGCCATCAATTTGAATGGCTTTAAAAAGGGTTTGGATACATTCCTTGCAAAGAAGGCTACTTGTAGTGATGGCTATGTGCTACCTCCAGTATCAGACACAGTAAGCCTATACACACTTGTTGCTGGGGAACATGGGTGGGAGGGTGCTGTTGCACCATGTCCTGCTTGTGGTCCCTTTCTGACAGCTGGTTGTCCACTGTAAAAAGAGTGCTGGACCGGGTGGACCCTTGGTCTGATCCAGCACGGCTTTCCTTACTTTCCTATCCTTCAAGCCAATACTTATGGTTTTTGAGCTGACTGGTTTGAGTATGGCATCTGTTTCTTATCTAGAAAGTTGGGAAGCTGAGCATCCATATGTTCCCATGGGGAGAGTTCACGAGGGAAAATGTTTTTAAAAGGTTGAATGCTGTTGAACGCTGGTGGTGATGGCTATCTTGTTAGGGATGTGCAGAAGACGTTTCGACCTCCCATCGAGATCAGTTCTGCTCCCAACTGCTTTCAGGCAGCGTCGGAATACTTTTGCCTCACACAGGTTTGGTGTTTCCCTCTTTTGAAGCGACATGTCGTTGCGCTGAGCCAAAATGAACAGTGTTTTCTGTTTGAAATATTTTGAGGCAATTTATATTCTCTTTGCAAACTCACACGTTTAATCACATAAATAATTCACCAGCATCCATAAAAGCCAACCTGTCTCTCCCTCCCTCCCTCCCTCTCTTTCTCTCTCTCTTAAAAGATTTCACTATATACAGCTCTTTAAGTCTTCTCAGTAGGGGATGTTCTATGATCCCAAATGCAGCGGCAAGTCAGTATGTCTGGCCAGCGTGATACCATTGTAAAGATGGTGTGTACACTCCATGGCTGTGTGATAGCTTGGGTTTAAGGAGTCTGGTACGCAGTAGGTGGTAGCAAATTCCCTTTACTGGTGAGATACTAGTGACGGCTTGAGAGCAGTGAGAAATTCATACTTGGGAGAAATCCAGCAATGACAAAGGAAACTTATAAATGTCTAACAGACTTCAACTGCGATTGATTGCCTCAAATCTCCAGGGGAAAAAAAAGGAAAAAAAACACACACCCATGAATGTTCAAAGTGGCTTTGACATTTTTCAGACGCGTCTGACGGCTTGATCTGGCTCTCTTAAAGATATCCCGTTTGACCTTTATAGGACGTTGAATCAAATCCTGGTAGCATTAAAATCAATGGGATCGGCTTTGGTCTATTGCTTGCATTTGCGATAAACTAATTGGCTGAAAGATAGCTGTGGATAGCTGAGCCACTCATCATTTTATACCCCCTAATGGCTACTAAATGATATGTAGTTGACTTCAGTGGGACCCTTCCAGAGCAAGTGATTAAAGGACAACAGTCTGAATAATAGCGTTACAAGGATATAAGCTCATTCTTTTATTTATTGGGCTCAGTATGGAGGTGGAACCCAGCACAGACCTGGATGTAATTTGCGGTCATTCAACAGGTGCAGATTTGGAAAATGTGAAAAGAAAAATGCCTACATGTCACAGACTTGCAACACCCTGTTCCATTGTTAAAAGCAAAATAGCAAGCTCACAGTCCTTTTTGCTCCTCCTTTCCTGTGGCTTTTTCTGCTGCCGCCAGGTGGAAATGTTCCCCCCTCCCCTTCTGTCTACCTCCACCTCCACCAAACCAACTTTAAAATTCTCTTGAGCTCAGGCATTTCCATTAGCTAGTGTGGGTTGCCTTTTAGATAGGAGGTGGGTAACCAAAAATGAAAAGGCACCACATAGCTTTGAATAAAAAAGTTTCAATTTCACTGAAGAAAAATGTTAAACAGGGAAAAGTTTTGAAATCTGAATGGATGCACACAGTCAACACTTAAAAACCATATGAATAGGGTAATAAAACAACCCAGGGTAAACCAGGCATAAAAAGTGTCCCTCTAGTCCAGCACTCTGTTTATACAGTGGCCAAACAGCTGTTGATCAGGAACCCACAAGCAGGACATGAATGCAACACCCCCCCCCCCACCCCTGTTCCCCAGGAACTGGTGTATATAGGCTTAATGCCATGGATAAAAGAGATAGCACATAGCCATCAGGACTAGTAGCCGTTAATAGCCTTTTCCTCCTGGAATTTATCCAACCCCCTTTTAAAGCCATCCAAGTTGGTGGTCATCACTACATCTTGTGGTAGTGAATTTCAGAGTTTAAGTATGTGCTGAGTGAAGAAATACTTCCTTTTGTCAGTCCTTAATCTCCCACCAATCAGCTTGTGGGAAGACCCTGGTTTCTAGTATTATGGGGAGGGAGAAAAATATCTCCCTATCCACATTCTTCACACCATGCATAATTTTGTACACCTCTATCATTTCTCCCCTTCACCTCTATTATTCCAAGGAAAACCATCCTAGCTATTGTAACCTTCCCTCATAGGGGAGTTGCTCCAGCCCCTTGACCATTTGAGTTGCCCTTTTCTCCACAACTCCATAGAGACATCTCAAAGTTTTTTTTATGCCCCAGCAAAGTTATTGGCATCTATAGACTATGCAACTGCTTATGCACACATTCAGCATTTATTTTAGAATGGAAAATTAAGCTCAGCCCAGCCCAGTCCACACTTGCCCATTTCAACATGTTGCCCACTACACTGTTAATTGGACAACTCAATAAGATCACGTCTGTGTCCATGCCGAGTGGGTGCAATAGAGTCTATAGTTCATGTACTCCTGTACTGTAATCTGGATCAAGACGGTGGAGAGAAGGTGGTTTCCCCCTTATTAAGAACTCTCCTGGGGCAACCTTCTGAAGAGCTGGTGATATTCTGTTTGAAGGATGATTCATCCTATGTCACTGGGAAGGTTGCTAAGTTCTTTCCAATTTCAATGCAAAAAAGGGAAAAATCATCTTGGCCCCAAATTCAAATTGATTGGTTATAGTCAATGACTCTTAAATAGCTGCATCTTCCTTTTGTACAAAAACTAGTATTGGTCTGTGATTGTAAGAAAAAATTCATTTATTCATTCATTCCACAATCCCACACATCTCAAGATGTGGAAGGAAAGAGGTGAATCACACATGTACAGGTTTGTTGGTACCAAGAGTAAGAAAACAAACATGGCAAAAGGTAAGAGACTGGCGCACAAGTGATTCATAGGGGAATTAGAAAAAATACATTAAAAATAAACGATGAAATACAGAAACAAAAGTGAACATCATCCAGTTCTTTATTCCCATGGCTTTATTCATAGGTGTGCGTAAGGGGTGTGCTGGGTGTGCCTAGGCACACCCTAATGTCTCATGCAATAAGCACCAAATTGAGGGGGGCATTGAGTAAGGATCGAGAGGGGGATCCAGATGCAACATGCACAGTCCTGCAGCCGCCCTCTGGCTGCTTCACTGCCACATGAAGAACTGCTGCCTCTGAGCCTCTCTTCTGGGAGCTGCACTTCAAAGAGGCCAGGAGGAGGCCTCCCCCCTGAAGGTGAATATCACCTCGTAAACCCCTCCTCTGGCCATTGTCACCACAAAGTCCCACCATTGCTGGGACTTGAGGAGCATCTCCTCATTCCCTCCCCTGCCCTGCAATGGCCCTCCTGCTGTCAGGCAAGTCAGGGGTAGGGCACCAGTGTCTAAAGTGTTTAATATATAAATGAATAAAAATAATGTCCTTTATGATTGAGTATCCAATAAATGTTCCCCTTTAAAAATAATAAAAAAATTAAATTCCCTGGGTATACACCCTAATGAAATGTGCTGCGCACACCTATAGCTTTATTGTCATTACATTGTGGCTATCCCCAGTGCTCCATCAAATTGGGCTGCTTATCCTGCTGTGATGCGTGCTTCAGGTCCTGTGTTCTTAGATGGCCAGACTCTGCCTTCTCTCCAGCAAAATTACTGACGCTAGAGCTGTGACCTATTTATTTGGCTTCTTTCTCTAAACATGTTTTATTTGACAAGGAAGGAGGGAGCTTTCCTGGCGTGGGGAGCTTTCATTTCTCCACCGGCAGGTTTTCTTAAAAGCTCGCTTAGAGCGTTGCAAGCTTCACTTTGTGTTCCAATCTGAAGCGTACCAATTAAGGCCCATCAAGCACATGATGACAAGCTTCGGTGGGAGAAAAATAGCACCGAGAGGCACATCTGAAAACAGGACACCAAGGAAAGTCCATTTTAAGGCTTTCTACCTCCATTTCCCTGAAAGGAAGTTTGTATTTGCAAAGGCAACTGTGCACTGTGGGTAAAATCCAACCTGATCCCTACTTAGAGTAGACCCATTGAAATGTCTGGGACTTTAGCTAATCATGACTAACTTAAATCCCATTTCTTTCAATGGGTCTACTCAAGTATGACATGTTGGATTTTACTCTGTTTCTTGCTGTCTGTTCAGCTGTAGTAAGGGAAATTCACTCACCACAATACTCAGGTCAATTAAGCTCTGCAGAGGTCAGTGACGATGGGAATTGCTAATTCCCTATTCATAGTGAATGTCAGAGTTAGCTTTCAACTCTCTTCTGTTACCTGTACCAACCCATGTGAGGAGCACACAATTACTTCCCTTGGTAAGTGTAACTATCCAGTTGAATCCCCATCACTGCTGAATAGCCACTTTCTCCTTCCTTCATTTTTTTAAAAATTTCAAGATCTTTCTCTTCTGAATATGAACTTTGTGAATTCTGGAAATTTTCTTTACTAAAAATGAACTGAACTGAAATTCTCATGCATCTGTACCACTGAAATTCTATACGTACAGCTATTCCCAGTGTGGAGAGACCCATGTTGTATCCGAAATCAGCACTAACATGATTGAATATGCAAGGATTCAAACAGAGGGCTCGTCTATATGCCCTGCATGCCCTGAGGTGGCTGCACAGTGGCGCAGCATAGTATATATGATGTAGCTACCATGGGCTTTCCCCTCAAAACTGTGCTTTGAAAAAGTCATTGAGTTGCTGTGACTTTTTCCTTCACCACCTTCTTTGCTCTGTCTGTTGTTGGTGACCTTGCTTTGGATTGAGGCTGGGGGCATTCTGGGGGTGGATGCGCCGGAAAGCCAGGCAGAGGGTAGGGGGTGGGCACAAGGAGCGGAATGGCCACCGGTGCTGCAGTTTTTTTTCAGCTGGAACGCCTGTGTCCACTCCTGCCATGGAAATTTGCTGTTCCCAACCTGCAGATGCAATGCTGCGGGGTTTTGAGGGAATGAGTGGCAAAGCATCATAGATTATAGATAAATTCCCGGGGAGATCAAATATGTTTTACTTAGATTACCTGCTAACAGATCGGGATGCTCAAACTACATCAAAAGTAGCCAGATTTTGTGCAGCAGCTATCACGTGTCGTAGAGAAGTAGTAGGTAAATAATAGTAAGGTAGATAGACTTGATATATGTACCTACTTTTAATTGTTAAAATGAGATTCTTATATGGCAAGGAATGATATGAATGTAAAATCTGAAATTGAATGTATAAACTACGTCTTGAGCATTTATATTTGCTGATGATTGCTGGTCTATGACTGTAATAAAATTTTATACTTATTGTCAAGACATCCCACCCCCAGACTTTTAAGAGCTAAGCACTGAAAGCCCTGAGCCTGCATGGACGAATATGTCAATTTCTGTTTCTCTCATATTCCTTTTTTTTTTTTTAAAGTATCAAGTTCATTTTGGAGAACTTTTTGAATTTTGGTACAGTTTGATTAAAATTGAACTGAAACAAATTTCTCATCCATCCCCATGAATATCCAGACTACAAGGCTGTCCAGATGCCGGCAAGTTGAACCACTAAGAATTTAAGTACTGATTTGGATTCATCTTTCTCTATACTACGTTTCTCTCAACTACCTCTCTTGTTGTTATTGTTGTTATTGTTATTGGTTCTGACACTAGCAGCCCAATCCTATAATCAGAAGTAAGTTCTATTCTGCTCAGTGGAAATTAGGGGTCTACCTAGGGTACTAGCCCAACTTTTAAAAAAATGATTTGAGAACTGGCTGAACCACTTCAGACCAATTCTGAACCAGTCCATACATTTTTTTCACTTGAACTGATGTAACATTTACGTGGGTATTATAGCTCATATATATTGTATGGACACTGAGCTTTTAAAGGAGCCCCATTTTCCAAGGTAAAGTTATGTTGGGAAGGTGAGTGAAATTCAGCTAGCTTCAAAGAGAAAAGGGCTGATGTGTCTGAGTGGAAAGGGAATAGATAGAGAGAACCTCCAAGTTTCCTAGACTATCCTCTGATCTGTGCTTACCTACCTTCCCTTGATAGATTGATAATGTTAGGGTTGCTGACCTCACCTCTTCTTTCCTCCTCCTCCTCCTCCTCCTCCTCCTCCTCCTCCTCCTCCTCCTCCTCCTCCTCCTTCCTCTTGCCTCTAGGGAGGAAACATGTCTTTGGATTTCTCTCCAACTTGAGTTGGGAACCCTCCTGTACAATAAGTATTTCCAGCAGTAAAATGCAAGCTTTCTTATTCTTTTGACCCAGAGTCTCCAGTGTGATCTGTCCATGTAAAGTATGCTCCTTAAGCTAGGATTCCACATAGATCAGCCCTTGTCAGGTTCTTGCTGTTCTGCTAATAAATTATCCCTACTTAGATATTTGGTAATTGTGGGTACTGAATGCACAGGGCTCTCCAGAATGTAGCCCAGCTGTCCCTTCCCATTTTTTTTCATTCATCATACCTCTCTAAGCACTGCACCTATCCTTTTTTGACATTTCATATAGGGACATTTCTGTGATGTATGCTATTTGTATAGAAATTGTCAAAACAAACACAAAATAACTGGAGAGAAAATAAAAACAGATTCCTTTTTTACATCTCCAAATTCCGTGCATGATCAACACCACCACCACCAACAACAAGAACAAAAACTGAACCATACATTTGGCAGGCTACCTAACTGAACCAGGAATTGGGCATGTTTAGCCTGGATCACCCCAGAGTGCAGGATGCAGAATAATGGGCTCAAGTTACAGGAAGCCAGATTCTGGCAGGACATCAAGAAAAACATCCTGACTGTTAGAGCAGTATGACAATGGAACCAATGACCTAGGGAAGTTGTGGGCTGTCCCACTTTAGAGGCATTCAAGAGGCAGCTGGACAATCATCTGTCAGGGATGCTTTAAGGTGGATTCCTACATTGAGCAGGGGGTTGGACTCCATGGCCTTATAGGCCCTTTCCAACTCTGCTCTTCTATGATTCTATGAATTGGGCAGGCCTCATCCCCTCAGAATGCACAATGTAGCCATGAAATAATAATAAAAAACATTATAGATAATCCCTTTAAAAACACACACTCCAACCATAAAGGCGCCTAGTGCAGAAACCTCTGCACCTATTTGCCCACTCAGAAGGGGCTAATAAGCCTGCAATTTAATCAAATTATGCCCGAAAGTAAAAACAGTATAGCCTTTCATCATGTATGTCAATTGGGATACATAGAAAGTCTCTGATTTTCCAAAGCAAGGTGCACCTTTGGACCCAAAGTAAAGCTTGTAGCATCTGTATGGCTCTGATTCAAGCACTGAAGCAGGGTCTGAACAAAGTCTTTCCTTCAGTTCACATCTTACATAAGAATATGGTAGTGTGAGGCTTATTACTCAATATCTACCAGACCTATTTTGCTCATTTTTGTTTTAAACTGAAGCTTGGGCAGTGTAGATGTGCAGAAAATTTTTGAAACTTCAAAGAAGTTCAAATGTTGAACTTTGGACATCTCAGGAAGTGAGAAGGAAGAGGGATAAGGCAAAGGGGAGGTTAACAGTTATGCCCCACCCTGTGCATGTGACACAGTGACCCTGTTCAGGTGACATGCTAGGCCACAGCGGTTAAGCATTTTGAGCTAAACATTATGGTTTAGCATGTCATGGGAACTCTGACTTAGCATGTTGTGGGAACCGTTCCTAATTATTTGCTGCAAAGGGGTTAGCGGCTTAACCATGGTTAGTATGCTGTATGACCAGGGTCATTGTGTGTATGCCTGTGTAATAATACTCCTGTGAGCTCTTAGAGTGCTGGTTCAATGAAAGGACAGGCACAGACTGTTAGGAAAGGGGCTGAAGGAAAGTCAGTTGGTGACAGTTAAAGGGAGAGGGAGAGAAGCTGAGAAGAAAGAGCTGAAAGAACCCTAGAGGAAGAAGAGAGATAAAAGTCTTACATCACATTTTTAAAGATAAGGAGATGAAACTTGGCATTATGATAGCTCTTAAGTAGGGCTTTAGTCATGGCAAGTTTCAAGCAGATCTGTTCATCCATTGATTTTAGCAATTTTTTAAAAAAGTTCAAAGATTTTAAAATTAGTTTTCTTTAAAACCATCATTTTTAAAGCTAAAGAGATGAAACTTGACAACATGATAGCTCTTACATAGGGATTTAGCCATGCCAAGTTTCAAGCAGATCTGTTCATCTGTTGATTTCTAGGAATTTTTTAAAGTTTGAGGTTTTAAAATTATTTTTTTTAAAAAAACAACAAGCACTGGAGCCATACCCTTCAATCTCAGGTTGTCAAACCTCCTCTTTGGGGTCTTGCACCTTGAGCAGTTTCAGCCCTTAGGTATCTCACTTGTATGTAGAACAGATTTGTCTTAATTATGTGCTGTAAAATCAGACATGTGACCAAGACTATGTTTAGGTGGGCACCCCCCTGGTGCTGGACATGCCCCCTGGGGGCAGACATGTTGGGAGGGCAGCCCCCTTGGGGGCCGACCATATTGTCCTCCTTTTTGGTTTCCAAAATATGATCAACCTAATTTAGGCTATTAATCGTAAAGCACACATACATGTGTATATTTGGAAAAAAATATCCCTGAGAATGAGTCTGAATTCTTCTGCGGATTTCCGGAAGGTCAAAATTTGATATGGAAATGGGACAGAATGAGCTTAGCAGTGTAAAACGGAGAAGCTGAGTGAAATTGAGCTTGACAGATTCACCTGTCTCAAGGTATAAGGCAGTTTCCTTTGTTCTGCTTTCCAGAACTGGCTGTTGGAAAAATTATGGATGTGAACTTTGGGAAACAGTCTTTTCAGTGACTTCTCTCTGTCGTCATGCATTCAGAACTCAAAGCAAGAGTGAATTCACTGCCTTTAGCACGTACCCCGTTGAAAGAACAGTTTACTTCTTCAGCTAAATTGATATCAGGAACGATTCTCACGGAAACAATTCAACAGCCTGGTCTCTAAGTGGATGCGATGAGCTCATGAACGTTCCCCTTTCATCAGCACGTTGGCTCTGGGAGCATGTGTCGTTCCTCATGTCAATTTAGCTCATACAGATGTTGCCAAATTAGGGCTGTTTCCTCATCTAGACATGCCATTAGGGGAAGAGTATAAAAACTGTATGCTTAGGAATGCTTTGACCAGACGTTCGATGGATTTTAATTTCTGTGGTGCATGTATGCTGCAACTTCACTGACAATGATGCTATGTCTCCCCCCCCTTTAATTTGTATAAATCTTTAACATGGCATTTGTCAAACTTCTGATATGTTAGCTGAAGCACCTTAAAAAAATATCCATGGGAAGAAATGTCTGAGCAAACAGGCCTAGGAGTGGCCTGTTCAAAAATAAAAAGTGTTTTGCCATAAACCTTTGTGGGCTAAAGCCCATTTTTTCCCTACATGCACAGAATGATTTGGGAAAGTCGATGTTTGATTTGTGCTCTACATAGCATTTTGAAATAGCTGAAACTGAGAGGATTGCAGGACTGCACGGTTATCCCCAAAAAAGCATAGCAGAAAGAAATATCAATTTTTCTGTCTCATGTCATAGAACTATGATGCACTTAAAGCACAATCCTATGCATGTTTACACAGGATAAAGGCCTACAGCTGGGAGTTGTAGGTCTTTTTTCTGTCCAAACATGCATGAGATTTTGCCCTTATTCCTGTTTCTCCTGATTTCTGGGCTGTCTGGCTGCACTGTGTCAAACTCATAGTATCGTTGACTCTATCAATTGGAAGGCACCTTAAAGGTCATCTATCCAACTCCCTGCTCAAGACAGGATCTGCATTGCAGGACGCAACTAAAGCATCCCAGACAGATGGCTATCTAGCTTTTCCTTGAATAATTCCATTCAAGGAGAGCCTTCCATTTCCGGAGATAGTTCCATTGTTGAACAGCTCTTACCATTAAGACATTTCTCTTAACCTTCAGCTGAAATTTATTAAGTATCCACCCTTTGGTTCTAGTCTGTCCCATCTTCTGTATGACATGACAACCCTTCAGATATTTGTAGACTGCTATCATGTCTCCCCTTAATTTTTTCTTCTCCAGGCTAAATATATCTAACTGTTCCTCTTTCAAATGTTCCTCACATTACTTTGTTTCCAGACCCTTCACCATCTTTGTTCCTCATCCATCACATTTGCATACTTCCTACCTTATTATATAACCTTCAGCTTCCCTCAAAATTCTTCCGTTGTTTCAGATGTTTCACATGAGTAGGAATTTCTTCATTCAGTGACATCTCTACTCAATTTCTTTTGGCTTCACTTGCACTCAGTGACATCATTGCTTAGCTAAACCTTATTGGCTACCCGGCACTGTGATATCGTCCGTGGTATGTTCTCTGATTGGTTTAGAAGGTGCCCTTTAGATATAACAGTTGGGGGAGTCTTTAAACATTAGGCTGGAGCCATTAACATGGTGAAAATATGCCATATATGTAGTTACTTGGAAGTAAACTCTATTGAACTCAGTGGGACTTATTTCTGAATAAATATGCATGGGATTTCACTGTTAAAGTGTTATTATGTATTTTTTACTGATAGGGAGAAGTGCTTTGGTTTTTTCTTCCTCAGGTTTCAAAGTAACTTGTCCAGCCTTGGCTACTTTGTACCTGCGTGGGCCCTTAGGTATTCTTCAGAGGCCCTCCTTTGGGTGCTCCTGCTGAACAAAGTTAGGTGGCTGGCTACAAGAGAGAAGGCCTTTTCAGCTGTGGCACCTCATTTGTAGAATGCCCTCTCTGAGGAGTAGGGATGTATGAGAATTGCATTGTTGCTCACAAAACATGCAAGCATGCCCTGTTCGAAGCTCTGAATGTGAGAGTGAGCCTTTGTCTGCACTGAAAATATTTGTCAGTTATTGGACAGGGGCTTGCATTCATCTCATTCCCAATTCCCAGTTTGATTCGCACAAATTTCCTAATTTGTTCAAATTTCTTCCCGAGGCATAAGACCATGAGACGAGCCACACTGGACCAGACCAAGGGTCCATCTTTTGTTTTATTTTATCATTTTAACCATTTATTCAAAGTCTTTCAGCCATTTGTAATCCACCCAGAGTAGAGATGTATGGATTTTGTTAAAACCATTCCATCCGTGTTTCATGGATTGTTAGGCATCAAACATTCCGTTCTCCAGTCATGGACAAAATCACATTTTTTAATAAGAATTTTGCTCCTTTTGGGAAATGCGCATTTGTGCTAATTAGGGATGTCCGGATTTTGTGAATCCCATCCCATGTGTTTCATGGATTGTGCAGTGTCGTTCCTTCCGGTCTCCACTCAGAGATGGATTTGAATTCCCCCCCGTTATACAAAAAAAGATTCTGTAAGAAAGTTGCAGCAATTTACATAATTTCATGGAATCATAGAATCATAGAATAGTAGAGTTGGAAGGGGCCTATAAGGCCATTGAGTCCAACTCCCTGCTCAATGCAGGAATCGACCTTAAAGCATCCCTTACAGATAGCTGTCCAGCTGCATCTTGAAGGCCTCTAGAGTGGGAGAGCCCACGACCTCCTTTGGTAATTGGTTCCATTGTCATATTGCTCTAACAGTCAGGAAGTTTTTCCTGATGTCCAGCTGGAATCTGGCTTCCTGTAACTTGAGCCCATTATTCAGTGTCCTGCATTCTGGGTTGATCAAGAAGAGTTCCTGGTCCTCCTTCATGTGACAACCTTTCAAGTATTTGAAGAGTGCTATCATGTCTCCCCTCATTTTTCTCTTCTCCAGGCTAAACATGCCTAGTTCTTTCAATCTCTCTTCATAGGGCTTTGTTTCCAGACCCCTGATCATCTTTGTTGCCCTCCTCTGAAAACGCTCCAGCTTATCTGCATCCTTCTTGAAGTGTAGTGCCCAGAACTGGATGCTATACTCAAGATGGGGCCAAACCAGTGCCGAATAGAGGGGAACCAGTACCTCGCGCAATTTGGAAGCTATACTTCTATTAATGCATCCCAAAATAGCATTTGCTTCTTTTGCAGCGACATCACACTGTTGGCTCATAGTTAGCTTGTGATCTACAACAATTCCAAGATCCTTCTCGCTTGTCGTATTGATTACCCAAGTATTCTCCATCTTGTAACTGTGCATTTGGTTTCTTTTTCCTAGTTGTAGAACTTGGCATTTATCCCTATTAAATTTCATTCTGTTGTTTTCAGCCTAGCGCTCCAGTCTATCAAGATCAAGCCAGTCTATCAAGATCACTTTCCCTGCACCTCCTCGTCCAAATCATTAATAAAAATGTTGAAGAGCACTGGGCCCAGGACTGAGCCCTGCAGTATCCCACTCATTACCTCCCCACAGTGTGAAAAGGTACCATTGATAAGCACTCTTTGAGTCCGATTCTGTAGCCAACTGTGGATTCACCCAATAGTTGTTCCATCTAGCCCACTTTTCAGTAGTTAGTGAATCAGAATGTCATGGGGCACTTTGTCAAAAGCTTTGCTGAATGAAGATATAGTATATCCACAGCATTCCCACAGTCCACAAGGGAGGTTACCTGATCAAAAAATGAGATCAGATTAGTCTGACAGGATTTGTTCTTGACAAATCCATGCTGGCTTCTAGTCATCACTGCATTGTTTTCAAGGTGTTTACAGATTGACTTCTTTATAATCTGTTCCAAATTTTTCCCAGGGATGGATGTCAGACTGGTCTGTAGTTCCCAGGTTCCTCCTTTTTGCCCTTTTTGAAGAAAGGGACAACATTATCCCTCTTCCAGTCATCCAGCACTTCACCCGTCTTCCATGATTTCGCAAAGATAATAAAGAGTGGTTCTGAGAGTTCTTCTGCCATCTCCTTTATTACTCTAGGATGCAGTTCATCAGGCCCTGGAGATTTGAACTCGTTCAAAGTAATTAGAATAGTAGAGTTGGAAGGGGCCTATAAGGCCATCGAGTCCAACCCCGACCCCATTCTATTCGGCTTTTCCCTGTGTATATTTTCCATCATGGCAGGTGTCTCAGGAGAAACATGCATGTTTTTAGGTGAATGAATTTGTGTAAATTTTGGGAAAGTAAATAAATAATCAAATCTGAAGGTCTACTGACTTCTTTAGAGGCTGGTCTACAGTGGATTCTGCAGGTTGCATTCTTCTTTACTCCATCTTGAATTTCTCCAGCATCCTTGGCATTAATGCTCATTTGCATATGTGCACAGATTTGCTAATGTACCCTTGCTCATACATACATTAGTGCTAATGTGCAGCTGTGCAAATCTCCCCCCAAAGTAAAAAAGAAAACTGATCCCCAAGTTCATGGAATCCAGAAATCATGGGAAAAGCCAGTCCAATGCAAAATTCCCATGTCAGATTCATAGAAACCCAAACTCATTTGTATCCATTGTAGATTTCTCAGCCATCTCTAACCCAGAGAACATTTGTCACTGGGTGGATTAAAAACTAGTCCTGTGCCGAAAATTTCTCCCATGAAAATTTCAACCATTCTCATTCAGTTTGGTAGAAAAGAAATTGCTTCTAAAAATAAATTAAAAAGAGAAGAAATTATAGAGAAATTCTTATGGGGTTGGTCCAGGTTCTTGTGCTTACCTTACTTACGTGTGAGTGTCCTGTCTTTCATTGAACAGTCATCTCTCTAACAGCCTGGAGCCTCTTTGGCTTCCTGCACTTTCTGCTCAGGGGAAAACATCATGAAATGTATTCCTCCCATAGGGCCTTTTCAGATTAGGAAGTGCAGGCAGCCTGGGAGACTGTAGAGCAATGGTGAGATATGTAATAGAAAGAAAAATACAGACGGTACCACCTCACAGAGATTAGTTAAGGTCAAAAACACTACCCACACACATTCAAAATAAGTCATAAAATGCCCTGAGAATGAGGCAGAAAAATGGAAGCCCCTGTCATGGGGTGGGGGGTGGGGGGAACTTTCAGGGTATTCTTAAGATTTTTCTTTTCTTACCTCCTAGAAATTAAAGGACACTTTTCAGAATTTTCTCCACTTTTTCTTCGCCGGTTTTTTTGTGCTGGCTGCATCCCTTCCCTGCAATGCCCTGGAGTGATGCTTGGTACATGGGGCATTGTGGAGGATGCAAAATGGGAGCCAGGCTGCCAACACAGTTGATGCTGTTGCTACTTGCAGTGCAACCCCCCCCCAAAAAAAAAACCCTTAGGGGAAAAAGAAAGAAAGAAGCTAATCTACAACCCTTGCCAATGGAGATGCCTACCTATATGAAATAGAGAATTTCTCTTCCCCCTGGAGAAATTCAGTGAAATTATCCCCCCAATTTCTCTACCTAGAAATGGGGTGGAGAAGTTTGAGAGTTGGACACTTGTGCACAGCTCTATTAAAAATGCAACAAGCAAAGAAACACTAGGTATCTTGAGTTGGGTAGTGGTGGCACCATTTACTGTTCAGCCCTAGATGGCAAAATAGTTTTGGCTGCGGCTGTGCCGCAATAGTGTCTACAACCTCCGCCCCTGCCATTGCCTTTAACATTATCCAATTATTGGCGTACGCTCTGATATACGGTCTGTTGCTCTTACAGACTTGACACATTTCTGGTTCCCAGTTTTTCAGCGCCTGCACCTGCCTTTGCTGTAAAGCGTAGCTCTTGTCTTTGCTTCTAAAACATCTTTAGCTTGCACTTCTTCAGATGTTACTCCCATGTTAGGGGAAGTCTTAGCTCAAGATGTAGTTTGGGAGAAGATCTTGTGTAAAACAAGAAATAAATTGTTTCTACACTAACTATCTTGAAAGCCTGTCAAGTTTCACTTATGTGAATGTAAGGAGCTGAAACATTTATAAGCTAGATTATGAAATACAACACACAGCTGCTTTTGTGTACGTGTGTGCGTGTTATATCCGTCAGATCTGATTTAGCCAGAGCACTCATTATAATGAAGAGCTGAGCAATTATTGTCCTATGTAAGATGGACTTGACAGTTCTCTGTACTGAATGACATTTAAACTACACTCAGAAGAGATGTACAGAATAATATGAAAGGAAAAAAATATATCATCAGATTACAAAGTGATGTCTTTAATCAAAATACCCTTAGACAGGAATCAGCGGGGAGGTATGTGGATTTTTAGCTTGGAGTAATCAAAATGCTTACTCAAATAACAAGTTTTGTAGGATTTGTTCCAGAGAGTCCTCATTTAAGCTAGATAGTTAATGATTTTCTTTTCCTTCTGAGAACTTCACACTGTGGCCTTGTGTGACTCTACTAGAGTGACCAGATACAAGAGAGGGCAGGGCGCCTGCAGCTTTAACTGTTGTGATGAAGAGGGAATTTCACCAGGTGCTGCATGCATACAAATGACACCTGCTGAAATTCCCTTTTCTATACAACTGTTTATTTATTTATTTAGCACCATAAGTGTACATGGCGCTGTACATAGTAAAACAATAAAACAGCAACGCTGTGCCACATAGGCTTACATTCTGATAAAATCATAATAAAACCACAAGAAAGGGAAGGTAATGCACCAAACAGGCACAGGGGACAATAAAACTAACAGTATAAAAGTAAGTTCAATATCAAGTTCTAAAAGATACAGGGACCTTATCCTCCATTTCATATGGTCGCCCTAAAATAAGCACCCAACTGCTGAAGGACAGTGATGAAATAGTGATATCCACTCCCCATCATGGCACCAGGTAGTTCACATTGATGTGTGTTCATATGTCAGCTGTATTTGTTGAACACCTGGAGAATTCTAGGGCTGAGCTGAAACTGTTGTTTGAATCAACATTTTTTTAGCGATGTTGAGAAAAGCCTCATTTGAACATGATTTTTGGCAATTTTGTGAAACTGTTTGCCTGTTTATTAACATTACCGTCTTTAATCCTCTTGCTCGACTGACTTCACTTGCCTTCAGTGACATCATCACAAGAGCAAATATTATTGGCCATGTAGCATTTTTGCGATCACCCCTTTTGTTGTGTGAGCCCTGATTGGGTGGGATAACCCGTGTGATTAATTAATTTATTTGTTTACAATATTTATATACTGCTCTACATCCCAAAGATTTCAGAGTGTTGAATAATAGATAGAATAAAATAGTAAAATCACCATATTAAAAATTACTATTTTTAAAAGAATGGAGTTCTGATAAAACTGTGGCCAGTCACATAAGGAAAGCTTCCTGAAACAATGACGTTTTCAGGAAGCAGTGGAAGCAACATTATGTTTGTGCCCGCCTGACCTCCAAAGGCAGGGAATTCCATACGAAAGGGGCCACCACACTGAAGGTTCTTCCCCTGGTGGACTCCAATCGGACCATAGGTCCATGTGGAACTACCAGGAACATGCCTTCAGAAGATCCAGGAAAACATTACCTTCACACTTAATTACTCTCCATTTAATTCAGTAATGGTATTATGTTGCCAAGCCTGATTGGCTAGGCAATATATTGAGTTGTTATCTCATTCACTAAGTGATCCTTGATTAGCTAGATGTGACTGATCCAAGAAGCAGAAGAATGGGCAGGGGGAATTTGGATTACCATTTACCAAGGGCTGAGTGACTATAATGTGCATAGGGGAAGATTGTAGAGAGTGTACAAGCTGTTTCTATGCCACTACTGACCTTCTCATTGAGCAACCCCCAATGAGCATCTTAGACACTCCAAGTGGCAATGGAATGCCTCTATACAAACAACATGGAACAGGAACAACAACTCTAAAATAAATAGAAGCTCCTAAACATCACTAGGAACATTCATCAACTGTCATCTTTACTCTGAGTCATTCTCATGGATCAACTATATTACATCCTTTGCCTCTTGAGTGCAAATATATTGCCTTGCATCGCTACTCCCAAATTTCCTACATGGAAAACACTTCTCTTTAGGAGAAAGTGTAAAACCCATACGGATCATTACTAGGGTGGGCAGGTAAAAAAAAAAGGATAGGGCTTCTGTACCTTTAATAGCTGTGTGGAATTCCAATAAGATACACCTGCTGATTTCCCCCTTCTACACAAAAGTGCAGGAGCCCTTTCATCTTTTTGCACCTGGCTACCCGAATCGTTACATGATCCTGTAATGATTAGGGTAGCCATGATGCAGATGCAGCCGGCATGGCCAATGTCCAGAAATGCTGGAAGATGTCATCCAAAACATCTGGAAGGCAGCAGGTTGGGTAAGGTATTTTCTGTGGCCTCACTTGCAAGTGAAGTTAAGCTAAGAAATGTACAGTAGCTTGAATAGGTTAGGACCTAGAAGGTGACTTTCAGGGTCACAATCTCCGCAGATGAAGTCATTCATCTGTACAATGCATCAGGCCCTTCCAAATAATTCATTAGTTTTATCGGCTGTTAAAGCGCGTGGGAGCTGAGCAATTTTTAAAACAGTGTAAATCTTTTTGAGCTTTCCAGTAAAATGAAATGCAGACTAGATATCCACCTTCATCCCCCCTTTCTCCACCCTCCATGCAGATGTGCAGACAAAGCTGTGCCCGTGGCATGGCTCCTTGTTTTCCAGCTGCGGTGTTCACCAATACTCATCACTGTTCTCCAACCACGCAATCCCCCCCCCCCCCCCGGATGTATAATTTAAGATCCAATCCTTCAAGGGAGAGCAGACAGGTGCGCATCCATGCTGACTTTCCAAATTCAAACACTGTGAAATTAATCTTTGTGCAGACATCTAGCCCAAGGTTCCTCGTTTATAAGACGTATATGAAAATGCTCAGGTACCTATTGATTTCAGTCACTAAGTTTTGTTACTGTGGCTCTGGAATGACTCTCAAATGCATTATATATATATATATATATATATATATATATAGTCATCATGTATAGATATTGCTCTTGCTGCTCCTATTATTATTGGTGTCCTGTCCTCCCTCCTCCATGCCCACTATATCCATACACAGAAGGAAAGTTGGGGGAAATGCAAAGTTTGCAGAACTATACAAAATGTGTAGGAAAAATAAATAAAGAGAAAGCCTCCAAACAGAGCTCAGTGAGAAATGAGAATGCCCAGTATGCATAGAATGCTTTCAGATTGGGAGGGGCAGGGGCTGGAGAGTATCCTAGAAAAGGATGGTTGGTTGGCTAGAACCCCAAAATTAGAGCATTCTACACTGCAACATTTTGTTGCAGTTCCCATTGTTTCATCCGAGTCTTAAATATTTGAATTGATCACATTTGTATCTCACTCTTCCTCTGAGAAGTTCAGGGCAACATAGCAGGCGGTATCCCACATTTTCCTCCCAACAACCCTGCAAAGTGGTTAGAATGAGAGATAGCGGCTTGCCCAAGACCACCCCCTTAGTTTATGAGGGATGTGCAAACTAGGTATGAGTTTGATTTTGAACACATACACCCATTTTAGAAGCTAGGGTTCTTCTCCAGATATTCAGTGTATGTGCAGTCCATGGTGGCAGACTCTACCCTGTGTCATCCACATCCCTAAAGAGTGTCCATGTCTACCACAAGCATTGGCATGTAGGCAGCCACACAATTAGGGATCCTGCTTTTCCTGGATTCCTGATTGCATGGCACCTTGCCACCATGAGCATACTTTTATGCATGGATGCACAATACAGACAGATTCTGGCGGTGGTGGGATCAGAGCTGGATGTTACCTGCCATCCACATATACAGTGAACTTGCAGTGAAAAGCCCTAACTTCTGAAGAGGGGAAAGGTAGAATGTCATGACAGGAGAATACACATATGTTTTACTCTGCTTTATGTATAGGGAGAGAAGGAGCCCCCCCAAATAAATAAAGGGTAGGTTAGTGCTTTTTTTGGTTTTTTTTGCAATGGTTGGTTCTGCCGTCACTCTTGAAATACATTTATTCCTCAAAAACAGAATTTACTCCTTCTTTCTCACGTCTGTTCTTCTCTTTGCCCATACACACCATCGTCTGTGGACCAATGGCCCTGATAGTCATAAAGTCATCTCCGCAGAAGGTCATTAACATGACTCCTCTTCACTGGATTGGGGGCTGGAGAGTCCCCACAAGGCCAGCAAGACTCAGCCATGGCTTCCTTGTGGTGCTGGAATCATGCCACAAGTCCTGACATTGCACCAAAGGGCTAACAGTAGCACCTGGGTCTCCTCATTCGAGAACCCCTGAATTGCGGTATTGTCAGACAAGAGGCAATATTTTCCTCAGTTTTAAATATTTGAGTGAAATGTAGCTGATAAATGTCAGTACCCCTGTGCCTCCTTCGGCCTTGGGATATATAATTTTTCATCTGAAGTCGATGTGTTGTGAATATTAAACTTGTCCATGAGTCTTCAGGTGGTTGTATTGATGTCATGTAGTTCAGTAATGGCCCATTTAAAGATCTCTGAAGACTGTGAGGCAAAAAGAAACTTGGTGTTGATCAGGCATTAAGAATCTGAATTTAAATTGTTAAAAAGTATTCAAGGTCGGTTTGTTTTTTGTTTCTTCAACCTACCCTCCCCTGCAAACAACATATTTGTTAGAAAAACTACTTTCTTAAATAATGTTTTCATAGATGACAAAATATTTGTAGGCCTTATATTCTATGTCTTCTATGGACAGGCCTAAGAGAGTCAGGTTAGAACATAAGAAGAGCCTTCCTGGATCAGACCAAGGGAACATCGGACCAAGGGTTCACACAGTGGCCATCCAGCTGTTGACCAGGAACCCACAAGCACAAGGATGCAACAGCACTTTCTACCCATGTTCCTGAGCAACTGGTGTATACAAGCATACTGCCTCTGCTACTGAGGTAGTATAGAGTCACCAGGACCAGTAGCCATTGATAGCCTTCTCCTCCAGGAATTTACTCAACCCCCTTTTAGTGCCTTCTAAATTCGTGACATCACTACATCTTGATTACTACATCTTGTGAGAGTGAATTCCATAGTTTAACTATGCACTGTGTGAAGAGGTACTTCCTTTTATCTGCCCTGAATCTCCCAGGTTTCAGTCTTATGAGAGAGGGATAAAAATGTCTCCTGATCCACCAGGCTCAAAGCAGCTTACAGCAACTTCAGGAAGTGGACACAATAAAAACATAGCATTTCAAGATAGTTCTTTAACAACTAGAAGTCACAACAACATTTAAGTAGTCATGTACGCAGGATAATCAAAATGTCTCATGGTAATATAGATACTCTAAAATGAAACTGTCCAATTATAATTCCTGCTAAAGCCAAATGAGGGAGAAATAGAATAAATAAAATCAAAACAGAAGCAGATATAATAGCAGGAGGAGCAGCATTCAAAGCTAGAGTCAAGCAGGGCCCCACCATCTGAGACCAGGTAGAAATGATCCAGAGAAACAGGGATCAGGTTTCTCGGGAGGCACAGCTAGATGGTCTCCCAAGTAGTATTCGTCACTGTTCAACTCCTAAGAACAGATTGAAATGCAGTTATCCTTTGGTTTTTGCTTTTCTCAGAGCTCAATAAACATTCCTAAATGCACAAAAAAAATACTTTGTTTAGGATAATATGTGCACATAAATGTTTGTGTTAGAGTGAAATGTGTACAAAAATGCATAGTTTGTGACAATTACATTTAAAAATAATGTGTCTGTCTCTGTATACGTTTGCAGGTTGAAAAGGCAATGGGATGGAACCTATTTATGAATGAACACATGCGAAACTGACAGACCAGAAACAAAGAGATCCAAAAAAAGCCCTAGTAAAGGCTTCTTGATGAGAAAGCAAGCTTGCTGGAGATTTTGAACTTTGGCGTCTCTGGACCTAATTAAAAACAATTATTAAAAATAAAAAGTGTGTGTGTGTATTTATATATACATTTACCGGTTGATATGGAAATAGGATTGAACTGAATTATAAATGAATTCATGTGAAACTGACAGACCATAAAGAGGCTGATCCATCAAGCCCTAGAAAAGACATCTTGATCAGGGAGCAAGCTTGCTGGAGATTTTGAGCTTTGGTATCTCTGGACCTAATGAAAAGTAAGTATTAAAGTAAGTATTGAAATAAGTATTAAAACTGTGTGTGTAAGTCTGCAGGTTGATATGGAAAAGAGGCTGATCTATCAAGCTCTAGTGAAGATGTCTTCTTCAGGGAGCAAGCTTGCTGGAGATTTTGAGCTTTAGCATCTCTGGATCTAATTAGGTACTGCAACCAATTTCCACATCACATTTCATTTTCTGGATCTAAGCTTCTCCCCTTTTCAATTATCTCCCTTCCTTTAGAATCACATTCCTTCTGGTTTAACATTAGGGATATTGCTTTCATCACCATCCACTTCAGGTTGCTGACAAGACATTACTATTTCCTCCCCCCCCCCTCCCTAATTTGACACAGGAGAGCCGTATAGTTGATGTTTACCATTTTTATATTATTAAAATCAGCTCGTTCAGCATAAGCCTTTATTTTCTATACCATAGGTCTCTCAATTTTCTTCCTCTCTTTAAAAGTGACCTTCCTATTGATCCTCCCCATTTAAAAATCATACAGGCAAATTTGTCAAGGGAAGGTCATTCCATTCAGATTTTGCTTAGTTTTACAACTTTTAAAATTCAATCAGAAAACTATCTAAGGGTAATTATTGGTTGTAAGAGACAATAATTTCATTATCAACCCTAAAAATAATCCTCCATGTCACCAAAGGCACAGCAGAAATATTATGAATAGTTATTTTTAATGGTGCTTTGAAAACTTCTAACAGTTTTAAAGTTTTAAAGTGGTGCAACAAGAAACTGGATTATCTTCCTATTCTATAGAGCCAGAAACCAGCTCCACAAGAATCTGCTGCTAGCCCCCTGCTAGGGAGGCATGAGAAATTTGTTTCAGTTAATTTTTGACCAGAGATTACCTCCTGGAACAGAATTAGGACTTGAATACAACCTGTGGTTGAAGTCTATGCATTTCTGAGTTTGCAACACAATTCACAGAACCAGAGGAATGTATTTGAAAAATGCATATGAAAACATGGACACTTTTGGGGAGGAAATGTGCTCAAACATGCCTTAACCAATGGGAGAAAAACCTGTATATTTCAAGAATGCACACAATTGGAAAGAAGTCATAAATATAAGCACAAATTCTCATGCAACAAGCGTCAAGGTGGAACCAGCAATTTGCTGATTCACATTATCTCTGTCCCATGTATATGAAAGGTAGATAGACTTAACGACAGAGTAATTTCAAAATATATTTAGAGTACTGATATACTGATGATGGTGGAAGCCAAAACAATTCTCTCTAAATATAAACATTTATCTTTTGTTAGTCTACCTATCTTTCATGGACTCACAAATTATTTTTAAATCAAAGTTCTGTGGGCAGTGTATAGCACATTAAAACACACACAGTAGAATATATCCAACCATTCTGTTTAGGGGAGGCTGGTGGCTCTGATTTGGTGAGGCCATAGATCTGCTCTGGGATTCAGTCAGAACCAGCCAGAACTCCAAAGGACCTATCCAAATTGCTGAATCTCATTCTCAAAATGGATTCAGGACCTTGGATAGCTCCTTTAGAGTTCTGACTGAAACCCAAAATGGATCTACAGTCGCACTGAAATTGGAACCACCAACATCCTCTGATTCTGTCATAATGTTGGCTAGCAAACCCTTGAATAAACCAATTATAAAAAGTCTACGAAAGAGAATGATACTACCTCAAATAAACAGGGCAGCTAGGAGCTCTTTCACATCATATGTGGACAGCAGTGTTCCCCATCTTGGTGTCCCCCACAGAAGTTTCAGATTACAACTCCCAGCACAAGATTTAATCATATTTGGAGTAGAGTGATGGATATCAATGGAATTTAATTTAGTCATCACTAACTTAAAGGGCATTGTTTTCAATGGGTGTACTCTAAGTATGACTTCAACAGATTGGGAAAGCCTAGGCTAAACGATTTCTGAAAGCCCAGTGGAAGAGCCACGGTTGGCATTTTTAAACTGATGCATTTTTGGATTCCTGCACATGTTTGTGTGGACTTTGGGAAAGTGTGCTTTTTTCTCTGTGCATTTTTCACATGTGTGCTTGTTCTTGAATGCCTTAGAAATTTTATTTTGCAGAATGCACCACATGCTCAGAAATGTATAGACTAGCCATTCAGGAAACTCTATCTCTTCAATAATAATAATAAAAAACCTAGATAAATACACAAATAAATATGATCTTCTTTTACAGAGAAATGACCCAAACAGATGATGCTGCAACTACGTTTGTCTTACACTGGGAAATATGCATCTTTTTTGGCTCACTGGATTTCCATGGTGTTATGATTCAATTTGAATCTTTGGGTCACACTACAGGATGTTCCCTGAACTCTGGGAAGTTGTTTGCACATTTTATTTTGGAAGGTTCTGCAATTGGCATGGAGTTCTGAGCAAGTTGCACAAATCCCTGCCAAATTTTCAGAAATCGCACGGATTCAGCTGTCATTTGTACGAATTGTTCAGAAAGGTGCCCAATAGTTCAGAAATTTGCCCAAATTGAAGAACCTTCCTCCTTCCAAAATGTGCAAAATTCCTGGAAAAATCTGCAAACCGGCCCGACACACTGCAGTTTGAGTTGGGCACTGCAATGTGAACTGAAATCAGGGCCAGATCTGCACCAAGCAAGATGGAACACTTTGAAAGCAGTTTGAAAACGTCATATGGAATGTGTCATGGGCCTCATCAGTTCTCAAAACCATCTTAAACTGTTATAAAGCGGTAGTGTAGATCCTAGGGGGGAGCCTAGGAAAATTCATCAAACTCCACCCCCAAATGGATTTTTTTGAAATCCCTAGGTGCAGCTATCTGAGGAAACCTTTGATCTCAACCAGCAAAGCAATTTGAGGAAAGGAGCAGAGACAAGTTTGCTATGAAGCTAAAGAGCCAAGAATAGGCCCTTCGGCCCTTCGGCCCATCCCCCACTCACTGCAAATGTCTTTCAAGCGACCTGTCCTTAGGAAAAAAACAGCCTCTTGGCCTGTCTGCAACAGACTCAGGTTAAAGGATGGTCTGTACTTAATGGGCATTAAGTCAAAATGTCTCTTCCCTCGTGATTCCCAGCCTGCCATTCTATCCCACTTAATTGAAAGTGATCTAATGTCAGATGCCTGGCTGTTTGTTGTCAGCAAAACAAATAATGCGCTACACCACAGGGAATGACATGAGTCTGGAGGTAAAGGTGAAAATGTTTCTTTGAACACTATTGTCAGCTGATGTTGGGGAAAAAATATTTATTGCTACCTGCCAAGGGAAACTAATTAGTTACTTTTATTCCATGAAAATAGACCTGGTGTGTGGGCCTTTTTTTCCTCTTCTTTTTCTTCTTCTTTCTTTCTTTCTTTCTTTTCTTTTTTAAAAAAGCACAGTTTAAATGTTATCTATTCTTCACAATCAAAAAAGTTAGGTGGGTTTCCCCCCCTTCTGCCTTAGAGATGGGGAATTCAGAAGAAATGGACTTTTGAATTTCAACATGCAAACGCAGAAACAGATCATTTGCAAACGTCAATCCTAATGGTCAGAGTGTTTGGGTATCACCCAAGAAAAACTTGAATGGTTCAGCAGTACATAAAATTGGAGCCATAAGGATTTCTTAAGTAAATGTGTTGACCACAATAGAAATACTAAAATATCAGTGCAAAATATTAAATATCAAATACAAAATATCAATACAAAAGTATTTATACTTAAAAATCATTTCAAAACAGAACCCAAAATCATGACTTACATAAGTACATCATGAATTTGCTCAGACCATGAGTCAAAACAAAAACCTGAGTCAGGCTGTCAAAATCTATACCATTATTGATTATTAAAATGATCTAGTGCATGTACAGAAAAAAAAAACATGGCTTCTGGGCATGTTTAGCCTTGAGAAGACTGAGGGGAGACGTGATAGCACTCTTCAACTATTTATAGAATCATAGAATAGTAGAGTTGGAAGGGACTTATAAGGCCATCAAGTTCAACACTTGCTCAATGCAGGAAGATACCTTAAAGCATACCTGACACATGGTTGTCCAGCTGCCTCTTGAATGCCTCTAACATGGCAGAGACCACAACCTCCCTAAGTGATTGGTTCCATTGTCGTATTACTCTAACAGTCAGGAAGTTTTTCCTGATGTCCAGCTGGAATCTGGCTTCCTGTAACTTGAGTCCATTATTCCGTGTCCAGCACTCTGGGATGATCGAGAAGAGATCCTGGCCCTCCTCTGTGTGACAACCTTTCAAGTATTTGAAGAGTGCTATCATGTCTTCCCTCAATCTACTCTTCTCCAGGCTAAACATGCCCAGTTCTTTCAGTATCTCCTCATAGGGCTTTGTTTCCAGACCCCTGATCATCCTTGTTTCCCTCCTCTGAACAAGCTCCAGATTGTCTGCATCCTTCTTGAAGTGTGGTGCCCAGAACTGGACGCAATGCTCAAGATGGAGCCTAATAGAGGGGAAGTTCCTCAAGCGATTTGGAAGCTATACTTCTATTAATGCATCCCAAAATAGCATTTGCTTTTTTTGCAGCCACATCACACTGTTGGCTCATAGTCAGCTTGTGATCTACAACAATTCCAAGATCCTTCTCACTTGTCGTATTGCTGAGCCAAGTATCCCCCATCTTGTAACTGTGCATTTGGTTTCTTTTTCCTAGGTGTAGAACTTGGCATTTATCTCTATTACATTTCATTTTGTCGTTTTCAGCCCAGCGCTCCAGTCTATCAAGTTAGGGATGTGTATCGTATCGGTCCAATGTCCGATAATGAACCAATAAGGTCATTATCGGACATCTGATGACTGATAACGATAATTTCCTTAGGTGGCCCTATTTGATTGGCTCTGATATCCAGATGTCCGATAACTATCGGACATATTGGATTATCGGACCACTATTTCTGATGTTTTCCCCTTAGGCTTGCTTTGGGGGAAAGAAAGCTTTCCCCCAATGCAAGTCTAAGGGGAAAAACACTGGGGCAGCACTACCTCTCTCCCCCCACTCGTGCTCCCTCCCCCCACTCACGCTCTTTACCTGCCGCCAGTGCTGCCGGTCCATACTACTGCTAAATAGGCTTTCTGGCCTGTTCCTGAGTAGAAAGACACGCCGAGTGATGACAACATCACTCGGTGCGTCTCGCTACTGAGGAACAGGCCAGAAAGCCTGTTTAGCAGTAGTACGAACCAGCGGTGGCAGCAGGGAAGACCGCAGGTAAGGGGGGACCCCTCCTCCCTCCCTCTATCCCCCCACTTGTGCTCCTTACCTGCGGCCTTCCCAGCCACTGCCACCAGTCCGTCCTACTGCTAAACAGGCTTTCTGGCCTGTTCCTCAATAGAGCGACGCGCTGAGTGATGCCGTCATCACTCAGCGCATCTCTCTACTGAGTAACAGGCCGGAAAGCCTGTTTAGTAGTAGGAAGAACTGGCGGTGGCAGCAGGTAAGGAGCGCGGGTTGGGGGAGGGAGGGAGTGCCGGCCCAATGTTTTTCCCCATAGGATCCGATTCCGATATTTCTGGCCGTTGCACATCCGAACTATCAAGATCACTTTGGAATTTGTTTCCGTCTTCCTGAGTATTAGCTATCCCACCCAATTTTGTGTCGTCTGCAAATCTGAGAAGCATTCCCTGCACCTTCTCATCCAAACCATTAATAAAAATGTTGAAGAGCACTGGGCCCAAGACTGAGCCCTGCGGTACCCCACTCGTTACCTCACCCCAGTATGGAAAAGTACCATTGATAAGCACTCTTTGAGTCCGATTCTGTAGCCAACTGTGGATTCACCTAACAGTTGTTCCATCTAGCCCACTTTTCACTAGTTTGTAAATCAGAATGTCATAGGGCACTTTGTCAAAAGTTTTGCTGAAGTCAAGATATACTATGTCCACAGCATTCCCACAGTCCACAAGGGAGGTTACCCGATCAAAAAATGAGATCAGGTTAGTATGACAGGATTTGTTCTTGACAAATCCATGCTGGCTTCTAGTCATCGCTGCATTGTTTCAAAGTGTTTACAGATTGACTTCCTTATAATCTGTTCCAAATTTTTCCCAGAGATGGATGTCAGACTGACTGGTCTGTAGTTCTCAGGTTCCTCCTTTTTGCCCTTTTTGAAAATAGGGACAACATTAGCCCTCCTCCAGTCAACTGGCACTTCACCCGTCTTCCATGATTTCACAAGGATAAGCTTTTTGTGGAGCCACATTGGTTTTTTCTGTTGTCTTCTATCTTTTTTCCTTGTTGGAATTGTTTGTAATTGTGCCTTCAAAATTTCCTTTTTAAAAAACTCCCACCCATCTTGGACTCCTTTTCTCATTAGGATCACTTGCCATGGGACCTTACTTGTCATAGTTCTGAGTTTATTAAAATCGGCTTTCCTGAAATCCAGAGTACGCTTAAGGCTACGCTCAGCTTTTGCTTCCTTTAAAATCAAGAACTCAAGTATGATGTCGTCACTTTCCCCAGAGTTCCCGTAACTGCTACTTTATCCATTAAGTCATCCCTATTGGTAGTATCAAGTCAAGGATAGCCATTCCTCTAGTTCCTTCCTCTACTTTCTGTAGAGAAAGTTATCAGCCACACATGTCAGGAATTTCTTGGAGGGGCCACTTTTGGCAGAATTTGTCTCCTGACAGATATCGGGGTAATTGAAGTCTCCCATTACTACTACATTGGATTTCCTTGAAACACTGGCAAATTGGTTTTCAAAAGTTTCATCCGCATCTTCTCCTTGATTGGGTAGTAGACTCCAACTGTCATGCTCCTTTTATTCCCTTTCCCATTTATTTTAATCCAGATGCTCTCGATGGTGCTCCCAGGCTCATCCTCTTGTATTTCTGTGCAGGGATAACTATTTTTAACTTATAGTGTGACTCCACCTACCCTTTCTATTTCTTCTGTTCTTTTTGAAGAAGTTTTATCCTTCAATTGCTATATTCCAGTCATGGGAGTCATCCCACCAAGTTTCAGTTATACCTATCAAGTCGTATTTGCCTTCATGTATTAAGAGTTCAAGTTCATTATGTTTGTTTCCCGTACTCTGGGCATTAGTATATAGACACTGAAGCCCATGTGCTTTGTAGTCTGGCTTCTTTCCTACATTGTTGTGAACACTGTTTTGGGACACTATTGGAGCTGTCCTCTCTGTTATGGTGCATATGCCTTCATCTGTTGTTTCCTCAAAGTTTACGTCTCCTGCAGAGGAGGGCTAGGATCTCTTCTCAATCATCCCAGAATGCAGGACACATTATAATGGGCTCAAGTTACAGGAAGCCAGATTCTGGCTGGACGTCAGGAAAACTTCCTGACTGTTAGAGTGGTATGACAATGGAACCAATGACCTACGGAGGTCGTGGGTTCTCCTACACTAGAGACCTTCAAGATGTAGCTGGACAGCCATCTGTCAGGTATGCTTTAATGTGGATTCCTGCATTGAACAGGGGGTTGGACTCGATGGCCTTATAGGCCCCTTCCAACTCTACTCTTCTATGATTCTGCATTTTGCTAGAAAAGTACAGAAATCAATCTTTTAACTTATACAAAGTTTCTGCTGCTGGCTAATAGAATTTCAATTTTCATTAGGTATTTTTGGAGCTAAAATGAGTCCCTCCAGAATAGTGACAAGTCAGAAAAGAGTGCCAGGGAAAATGTATAATGGCATTTAGCATTTACAATTACCGTGATCCATCTGTCTTGTCCTGCTTGGTTCAAGGTGCCAAAACCAGGGACATGGCAGGGGACCTGCAAGAAAGGCAACTTTGTCACATCGGGTCACATCAAGTCAAGTCTAGTCAGGTCAAATCAGTTTAGATCAAATTAGGAATGGCCATCGCAGACAATTTAGACTCTTTTGCCCCTCTCATTGTGATGAGCACACAACCCAAGCTGACCCCTTCCTGGATCTCTGGGCCCAGGCAAAGCATCCCCTGTTTCCTCCCTTACTTGGATCATGGTCATAGATGGAGACTGGGAAATGAAGGCTACCACTCTAAGAGGAACATCAAAGCTTAGAACATAAGAACATATGATGAGCCATGATGGATCAGACCAAGGGTCCATCTAGACCAGCACTCTGTTCACCCAGTGGCCAGCTAGCTGTCAACCAGGGACCCACAACCAGGACATGGGTGCACCAGCACCCTCCCACCCATGTTCCCCAGCCACTGGTTTATATAGGTGTACTGCCTCTAATACTGGATGTACCACATAGCCATTAGGACTAGTAGCCATTCATAGGCTTCTCTTGCAGAAATTTATTCAATCCCTCTTTAAAGCCATCCAGATTGGTTGCCGTCACTATGAATGCCATATTTTAACTATGCACTGTGTGAAGGAATTAGGGGTGTTAGAGGAACATCCTTCAGTGCTCTTTATCTGGGTGGTGAAATTCGTCAAGCTTTTAGCAGCCCGGACTCTGGCTCACCTATCCGCGAGCTAGCCCTATTCAATCTGTATTGTGTCAGGGCAGCGCACAGATTTTTGAGGTTTTTTTTGTTTTAAATTGCAATTTATGCCAATTTTGATGCCAATTTGCAAATTCATGCAAATTAATGGTGGAAGTGGCAATTAAAAAAACCCTAGAAAGTTCTTGGATTTCAGGAAAAAAGCCTGCGGCTCACGTTGCAAGTATAAGCTTTGTCAGGGGTTATGGGGAAATCCAGCACGTCCAGAATGGGCTGGATCACCCTGCAATGGCCACCCTTAGAACAAACTCTTTAAACCAAAGATCTGCCCCCCTAAGTATCCTAGAATTCATCAGTCATAAATGCAAACAGGGCTAGCCTTCCCATGAGGTGAAGTGAATCTCCCACCTCAGGCAGTGGAGTGAGAGGAACATCAGGTTTCACCACTGCTCCACCCCTTCCGGGAGGGCCCACAACCGCAGCCTCCAGTGGGTCCTCCACAGAACCCTGCCAGCTGCTCTTGCAATGTGGGAGACAGAGGAGAGACTGGGTCTGTAGAGAGCTGCATTGGCTAGAGGAATTAAGTTAAGTAGCATGGCTCAGGGAGGGGTGTCTCGGAAGATTATCGGTACAAGCAATCTTCTGCATGTCCCTTCCATGCCTGGCTCTGAGGAAGGATCTCCTCAGAGCCAGACATTTCAGCCAGCTCTCTGAAGAGCCACACCAGCCACTTCCTCCAGCTGACTTGGCATCCCAGAGAGCCCACCTGCCCATTGACTTGTGTGATTTGGCAACATTAAAGGGGTGGGGGGTGCAACAGAGCGGCCATGGTAAGGGGTTGGAGTGGGACTGATGGTGATGCATCAGCAGCACTCTTGCTCTCCCACCTCAGGGGGCAGGAGAGCTTGCACTGGGGCTGAATACAAACCAAGTCATGTGGGTGGGGTGGGGGAACAGGGCCAGGAACCACGAGAGGCCTTCAAGCAAAGGGGTATGCATTTCAATTAATGCTGATACACCAGCTGCACCCCTTCCTAGTGTTGGAAGATCTAAAAATGGTAGTGCACATGCTGGTAACTTCGAGGCTCAACTTCTGCAATGTGCTGTACATAGGGCTACCTCTGTGCCTAGTCTGGAAACTCCAACTAGTTCAAAATATAGCAGCCAGGTTGGTCACCGGTGCACCTAGGGATGACCATATCACACCAGCTTTAAAATCACTCCACTGGCTGCCAATTAGTTTCTGGGCGAAGTACAAAGTGTTGGTCATTACCTTTAAAGCCCTACATGGTTTAGGTCCAGGTTACCTACGGGATCACCTTCTCCCATACAATCTGCCCCGCATGCTCAGGTCCTCTGGGAAGAATTTACTACAGTTAGCCATGACTAGGCTGACAACTGTTATCCAGAGGACCTTCTCTTCTGCTGCTCCCAGATTGTGGAACGACCTGCTGGGAGAGATCCGCCAACTCACCAGTCTTCAAGAATTTAAGAAAGCTATAAAGACTGATCTCTTCTGGCAGACCTACCCAGTCGAAATTTAAGACTTTGTTGATTTTAATAATGTATTAATTTTATATGTTTTTAAACAGTTTATGTATTTTATATTGTTTATATTGATGTTGTTTCCTGCCTTGATCCAGAGGGAGAGGTGGATAAGAAATAAATATTATTATTATTATTATTATTATTATTATTATTATTATTTTGAGAGCAAGTCGCTGGAGAGGGCAGGAATACTATAACCATGGATCAGGGGAGGAGGCATGGGGGAAATGGGGTAGGGAATACTCACACATAATCAAATGGACAAATCAATGGTAGAAGAAATGGAAGTAACCCCCCCCCAAAAAAGAAGAAGTAGAGGCGACTGTGAAAGGGTTTTATAAACAGGTATAAGCTGAAGCCAGGGAGTCATTGCATCGCAGGCCGTTAAACATTCACTACTTGACATTTAAATAAAAAGAGGATTTCATGCGTATGATCCAGGCGGTGGAGCAGTTAGGTAATTTCAGGCTTTGGACATAATGGTTGCAGTGGTGGTGATAGGGAGGCAGTGGAGGCTGGTGGCTCTGATTTTGGTGGGGTGTGATTGATATGGAGCGGCTGTTTTCAGCCACAGCCTTGTGTCACTTGTAACATTTAATTCTGCACACTTAGGAGCAGAACTTTGATTGTATTTAGTTCTAACGTTATTTATTAGTTGCGTTTTGGCCCCTGAAAAGGTGACACACAAATGAAAACATGTAAAACGATAACATGCTAAACAAATTAAAAGAGGAGGGGGAAATAATTAAAAACAGAGAGCAGAGTTCCATTTAAAATCACTCAAACATCCGCCATGAGGGGAAAAAAAATCAATGGCCCACCTAAACTGAACAGGGGAGGAGCCAATCTAACCTCTCTAGGTAGGGGGTTCCCACAGAAAGGAAACTGTCCCATTTTCCCACCAACCTAACCTCCCATCTCTTGGTAACACTTAAATATGATGGAAAAGAAGATCCAAGGATAGAGATGATGAGTTAGTTTATTGCTCTTTGTGTCACTGACACATCTGTTGACTCATAAATCCTTTGCATCTTCTTTCGGAATTTTTTTAGGCGGGAAAAAAACTCCACACAAATATTTGCATTTAAATACATATTTTAAAACAATTTTTTTCTAGATTGGGAAGGGACAAATCTGTGGAGTCGGGTTTCTTTCAGCTTCTCATTTCTCCAAACTTAACATCAGTTACTCCCGGATTTTGAGTTTTCATGAAAATTCATATGCATTTTTCTGCAAATTTGCTTAACATACGCATTTGTGCATGCATTTTTGGATTGGAGAACTCAACTGCAAAATCAAGAGAATCGCAAATAACTGCATTTTGGTTCATGTATGGCTTCGAAAGTGTGAAATTAGGTGTGCTCACCTTAACATGTGAATTAAACTAATTTATTTATTTAATTATTTATCGTATTTGAACCCTGCATTTCTACCAAGGACAAATGGTAGTCGAGGCAGCTTGCAATCACAAATATAACTTGATTAAGGGCGCAATCCTATTGGATCCACCCTTAATACGTGTAACCCTCCAAACTCAGGCTTACGAGATCTGGACATCCTGAAGCGGCTCAGCCATTGTGAGTTCCTGGACATCCGAAGTACAGCCACTCAGCAGATGCCTGGGAAAGCCAGCCACAAGGCTTACTGGGAGTCCATTGGACTTTCCCTCCCTCCTCCTCCCCGCTTGCCCCCAAAACCTGGAGCCTCTGCTCTTGCCTGCCCGCAAGAATTACCTGAGCCCTCCTACAGCTGTGAGGCTTCAACAAGAGCCACCATTTTAAAGGAAGATGGGGGCTCTGTGTTTTCTACATCTAAGTTTTCAAACTATGGCAGCTGTAAAGGGCCGTTTCTGCAGTTTGCGAACTTAGAATGTAGGAAACTACAGAGCCCCATCTTCTTTTAAAATGGTGGCTCTCACCAAGGATGCACAGCTGCAGGATTAGGCTGACCATATGAAAAGGAGGACAGGGCTCATGTAACTTTAACAATTGTAGAGAAAAGGGGATTTCAGCCAGTGTCATTTGTATGCAATTAGTTCCTGGCGAAATTCCCTCTTCATCACAACAGTTAAAGTTGCAGGGGCCCTGACTTCTTTTGTATATGGTCACTCTAGTATAGTACCTGCAGCTTTAACTGTTGTGATGAAGAGGGAATTTCACCAGGAACTAATTGCATACAAATGACACTGGCTGAAATTCCCTTTTCTCTACAACTGTTAAAGTTACATGAGCCCTGTCCTCCTTTTCATATGGTCAGCCTAGGATGGCTCAAATAAGTTGTGCGGGCTGGCAGGCAGGGGTAGTGGCTTACCATCACCCTGGATGGAGCCGAAGCAACTCGGGGCACTTTGGGCCTGGCCTGATCTGCTCTGGACTACCTTAGCCTGATCTGGTGCCAATGTGGATCTGGACCGAAGTGTTTTGAATCAGCCCGTTTCACTTCAGATTCAGGGTTTGGCTCTGAGGTGGTGCACAGTCCTAATTTTCAACCATCTATCTATGGCATCAGGAACAGGGAGGGAAAGAGGCTGGAGAGGGCTGGGGAGACAGTGTAAGCTGTCCCCTCTCCTCTTTGCCCACTGGCCCGCCCCCTTTCCCTCCAATCTGAGCTCGCATTTGTGAGCTATTTAAGGACCATAGGATTGCTCTCAAAAACAACAATAAAAACAAATGCATTGAAACACAATTACAAAAGCAACAACAGAATGAAATCTCCGTCTTTGCCATCTGAAATAAACTTTCTGTCAAAATACACATTTTGAAATAGATTTTCTCCCAAGTTATGTATTTCTCCATGCACGTTTTTGAGCCAAGAACTTCATCAGAACATCAAGGAAATGGACAATCACGGGGATTTTTTTGATCAGCACATTTCAGCCTGGAGGTGCGGATCTGGTGTGTTTGCACAAGAATCCACAAAAATAGGAATCCTCAAGCATCATTATCCATGGGTTTCGTTTTTTTCTTACTAGGGAATATCAAAAATAAAGGAAGGAGCTTGGGGGTTCAAAAAGAGCCTAAATGAAAGGAGAACTGAGCCAAACAGAAACCACAGTGGAGGTTTGAGAGAAATCATATGAATCTAGTACAACATTCCCCAAATTGGTGTCATCCAGATGTGTGAGACTACAACACGTGTGGTGGCCTATGGTTCTAAACTAATGCTGTGCCAAAAATTTCTCCCATGGGAATTTTGACAATTCTCATTCGATTTGATAGAAACAAAATTGCTTTCAAAAATAAATTCAATGGGGAAGAAATTTTGGAGAAATTCCCATGAGTTTGGTTCATGAGAATTTCACAAGTGCTTACCTTACTTATGAGATGGCTGAGGCGTGTGTGTGTGAAGAGTGCCCTATCGTTCATTGTACAATCATCTCTCTGTCAGCCTGTAGCCTGTTTGGTTTCCCTCACGTTCTGCCCAGGGGAAGACAGCTTGAATTTATTCCTCCCATAGGGCATTTTCAGATCAAGAAGTACAGGCAGCCTGGGGGGACTATAGAACAATGGAGAGATGAGTAATAAAAAGACAAATATAGACAGTACCCTCAGCTACCTCACAGTGATGAGGTAAGTCCAAAAACACCACCAACACACATTCAAAATAAACTTTAAATGCCCTGAGAATGAGGCAGAAAAATGGAAGCCCCTTTCATGGGGGAAGGAAAACTGTTGGGAAATTCCCGAGGCTTTTCTTTTCTTACCTCCAAGAAATTAAAGGACACTTTTCAGAATTTTTGTCACATTTTCTTCACCATGATTTTTTGTAGTGGAGTGATGCTAGGTATATGGGGCATTGTAGAGGATGCAAAATGGGGGCTTGACTGCCAACACAGTTGATGTAGTGCAAAAACAAACAAACAAACAAACACCCTTAGGGGAAAAAAAGAAAGGAGCTGTTCTACCACCCTTGCCAATGGTGTTGCCTACCTGTGAAAAAGTGTTGTAGATTTTCTCCTCCCCCTGAAGAAATCCAGTGAAATTGTCCCTCCAGTTTCTCTACCCACAAATAGAGTGGTGAATTTTGAGAGGCCCCTTGCACACAGCTCTGCTCTAAACGATAAAGTGGCTACTACTACTACTACTACTACTTGCATATAATACATTATGAGTTATTTTCTGAAACCAATAGCATAACAAACAGTGGCACACACTACATTTATATGATGGTGTAAATAATACATGGTAATCAATGCTCATTATAATATTGATCTCCCCCTCCTCTGAAATGTTTTTATTGATGATGTGATGTCTTTTCTGTTTCACCTCATTCTAAACTACACATACCTTCAGCCTCTCCATTATCATCTCACTGAATGTACATTTCTAGGTGCAGAAGCTCTGGCTCCTTCTGATTTCTAAGCATCAAAGTGCTGTGTCAAGGCAACCGTGACTTCTGAAATAATACAATTATCTGAAGTACATGATACTGCCAAATGCATTTCAAGTGATAGTATGGTAGTCTAAATGCCTGTAGTGTACAAGAGGAAGCTGGCAAAGAAGACCACCTTAAGAACATAAGGGGAGCCATGCTGGCTCAGATCAAGGGTCCATCTAGTCCAGCACTCTGTCTACACCAGCTGTTGACCAAGAACCCACAAGCAGGACATGGGTACAATAGCAAACTCCTGCCATGTTCCCCAGGAACTAGTGTATATAGGTTTTCTGCCTCAGATACTGGAGGTAGCCCATAGCCATCAGGACTAGTAGCCATTGATGGCCTTCTCCTCCAAGAATCTACCCAGCCCCCTTTTAAAGCCATCAAAATTGATGGCCATCACTACATCTTGTGGTAGTGGATTCCATAGTTGAAAAAGTCATTCCTTTTATCTTTCCTGAATCTCCCACTAATCAGCTTCATGGGATGACCCTGGGTTCTAGTATTCCCTTGTCCTCAGCCATCCTCTTTGGCAGCTGTAGTCTAACCCATCTTCAGGGTGCCAAATTGGAGAAGACTGTTTTGATGTACACATGCTAAACAAATGTGGATTATATACACTAGCCATTGGCCAGGGTTCCCTGCCAACTCTGCACTCAAGGCCAAACATGTGCTTACTGTTGCATAATGTCCCAAGGAACTCCCAACTGAGGTATCTTGCACCACATTCCCTCTCTCACCCCCCCTCAGGCAGCGCAAAGTGAAAATGTCATTATCTAACGCTGGAGCGTTTTCTATCCTTCTTCCTCAATTCCTCTCATTTGAGTTCTGAAGTTCACAATTCTGTTGTATTACTCCAGCTCCTTGGAAGCCAGAACTGGAGAGGAGACTGCCACGGATTCAGGTGGTATGGAAGTTAAGTTATAGCCGCTTTCCAAAAAGACCTTCCAATTTAAACAGACAAGATGGATGATGGCAGCGAGGCAAAAGCACAGCAAGGTGATTTACTGAAATGCCATTGCAGTGGAGCTGTGGGGGACTAATGGGGAAAAAAATCCCTGTCCTGCTGACTCTGGCATTCCAGCCCCGTTGTAGTGGAGGATCCGATATTAACAAAGTAGTTCATAGCCATTGCATTTAGCCCATTTAACTGCTCAATTATTCTCAAATTTTGGGAGATACACACAGAATATATACCTGAACTAACAAAATGCAACTATTTTATGGCTTAAATGGGAACCCTTTAGTACTTATAAAGTGCCTGATATGTTAGGGTGACCAGATAAAATCCAGGTCAGGGCTCATGTAACTTTAACAGTTGTAAAGAAAAGGGAATTTCAGCCAGAGTCATTTGTATGCAATTAGTTCCTGGTGATATTCCCTCTTCATCACAACAGTTAAAGGTACAGGCACTATGCTAGAGTGACCATATACAAAAGAAGGCAGGGCCCCTGCAACTTTAACAGTTGTGACTGCGTTTTTAATAACAAATTAGTTTTATTTGTTTTTAATGTTTTATCTATTTTATGGTCTTTGTATTTATATTTATTGTTGTTCCCTGCCTCGATCCAGAGGGAGAGGCGGGTTGATTAGAAATAAATAAATAAATAAATAAATAAATAAATATTATCATTATTAGTAGTAGTCACAATGGCAACCTGATTGTTTACCTGCCACTCACTCTGGCCCAGACAATGGTAGCGGTAAGAAGGAAGAGCAGGAGATGCCACGGCCTCCTTGTTCACTGGCTCCCTGCCTGTCAAGCAAGTGAGTAGTAGTAATGATGATGAGAAAGAGCAAAAGGGGTGATAGCAGCCCTTCACTGAGAAAGGGGCTTGCTGAGGGTCTCTTGCCCTCCAAAACCTGGGGCAGGCACTGGCATCAGGCAAGACATGATTATGATCATAGCCAGAACACCCACCCCCCTTTTTGAGCACGTCAAATAATTATATTTCCCTACTTCAAGCAGTGTTGTAAAATATATATGTTGATGGCTATGTATTCAGCTGCCTTGGAAATAAGACGGTAACATTTAGAGATAGAAATCAATAAGCATTTTCACTTGAAATAAAATTATGGGCTAAAAGGCTGAAACTGCGACCATAACGTGTCTCTGTTTAGAAGTTATGGATGTTTGCGAATTCTAGATCAGCTTCGTATGATCGCCGCGGATGTGCCACAGCCTGAATGCCAACGCAGCCAAATGAAAAGGGGAAGTGCCATAATGCTCCAGCTCATAGGGCTAATTTTCATTTCAAACACTTCCCCCCCCCCCGCAAGCTTGCTTTCATAATCCACGACAGTCCACTAGAAAATAAATATGCCAATAAAGAAGAGAAAGGGGGAGATTAGATTGCTGTCTGGCAAGCCAGTGTATTTTGATTTTCAAGGAGCTTTGCAAGATTAGCACACAGTGTTTTAAAAGCTCTTGCCTCAGATTGGATCTCTTACTTTACATCTTGCACCAAATATAGAGCAAACACATCAGACAACAAATACAAATCTGTACATAATAAAAAACAACAACAAGCCTATACCATTCTTGCACATTTATGCATGCCATGATAGCTGATAACAGAACTGGGTATCCTTCTATTTCCCCCGAGGGGCAGGCAACTCTGGCCTTTTCTATACCTAAAGTGTAGAGGGAGGGAGGGGGGGAGGATCACAGACTTACCTGCTTCTGCGATCTTCCCCCAGTGTCTAGACAGAAGTGCGATGTCGCAGAAACAAACAGGGACATTGCACCCACCATTTTTTTTAAAAAAGCCAGAGCCGGGAGCGCAATTGCGCTCCAATGAAAAGTTTTTTAAAAAGCCCCAACTCCCCCCCTCCCCTGATGTCCCTGGACTCTCCTCGGCTTGGCTCCTTCACTCTTGCTGACCCCCGCTACTCATGAGGAGGAGAGAAGCCAGGATGGGTACCCACACCGCTCATGGTCATCGGGATCATCCTGGGACCACAGGGAAAATTGGGATAACTGGGCAACCTTTTATCCCGTGAAAATGGAGGGGACATCCCTGCCTGCTTCCAGGATCCCCTGTGCATCATTTGGATGCACAGGGACAACTCCGGTAAGACCCCGGGAAAAAAGGCAGGTGTAGACATGGCCTCTACGCCCACATACATCCCTTCTCTGACTATTTCCTGGCCATGTGCACGCAGGTATGGGCACAACACACTGCTGCGCACCATGCATTACTTTGAAGAAAGACCTATTTTGAAAATTGTTTTATTAATGGAGACAACCATTTTTTTTCATGTTGCCTGGCTGGAAGGGATGGAAAGAATCACTCGCATCTGGCTCTGTTGGACACCTGCCAAACCATCCTCCTTGCAGTGCCATGCAAGCATCTTCGCAGCCCAACAAGCACTTGACAAAGCCACGGGGCTGCCAGTCCTGGTCTGCAGCTCCCAATTGTGCGCAGCAATTGCAGCTCTGGAAATTGCATATATCCAAAGTTGCCCAAATGGTGATATGCAGTTCCCAGAGCCACCATTGCTGTGCACAATGGTGGCTCAGGGCTGCTGGGTTGTTGCCGAGCCATGGGGCGCTTGCAGAGCTGGTTCCAGGGGAGGGCAGGAGAAGTCCACTGGAATCCTGGACCCAGCCGGGCATCTACGGTGTCCCTACAGACAGGAGGATATTGCGTATGGCTAGGATATGCAACATTCACTAAGACAGTGAATGGAGAGGCACCCATGCATGCACATTGCAAGGCAGAGATGAGAAAGTGCCTTCTGGGGAAGGACAGAAATTTCATTCCTGTTTGCAAATCATGTGACCATGTCCCGTTTGCAAACAGAAGCAGGGCTGCATTTCTCTGGGATTTTTCACCATTTCCCTAGCTTGTATTCATGTTTGAAAGCGCGCACTTGAGCATTTAGCCCCCCCCCCCACATTTTTACACTTCAGCCTCTGGGGAAAAAGTGCACATTGGGGTGCGTGCTTGGAAAAGTCTATCTGTTTTTGTGTTCAAAATTGTGCACTTTTCCTGTTCGGGGGAAAAAAACACCATTTGGGAGCAAGACCCAGGCGAGGTGCGCATCAAGGTGGAAAACGGGGTTCCTCAATGAGCTTGAACATCCCTGCTGCCTCCCTGTCCATATGCTGCAATACAAATGTGGCTCACAGATGCCTCACCTCTGGTTGCGCATTGCACCACATATGTACATCTACAATATATCTGATCTGTGCATGGTTCCAAATCCTTGGTGGATTGAGTCAAATATATGAGATTTTCTGTCCTGTTCCAGTTGCATGGACACCTTCTGTCTGAATGTTTATTTCAGTCCATATTAAAATGATGTATTTTTACAACATGTCTTCACGGTCGTGAGATTTTTCAACAGGAAAAATAAAAAAGTGGCCTTTATTGTTGGGAAATACGATCATGCCTCTCTCATTCTCCTGACCCCAGGCTATTAAGACCTGCTGCAGGCAACTAAGAAGAATTTACAGGTTGAAATCTTCTGGAGGACGGTAACCCGCTGCGTTGTTAGGCAGTCTTCAGCCAGGTGGCTTAATTGGAAGGAGGGCTGGGGAGAGTTGATAGTTTGAAGTCTAAGGCTCATAAGCAACACTTCAAAACTGACCAAGCGCCACACATGTGCAACTACACACACCTAACGACTGATCACCCTGGGTGAGGATGAGATGCACATCCTTTGCCTGCATCAAAAGATTCACAGAGCTGGTGGACACCAGCTCTGTGAATTATCACAGTAATGTGGAAATGCCTGATCTTCTTTTCTGGACTGTGATGAAGCCATATTTCCTGCATGCAAAGCAGTTTGAAGGTTGAAGCCTCCACAGGAGACAGGGGGCTGGTTAACATGGGGCTCAGTGTCAGAGACGTACAATCCAGGGATGGCGTAGGCACCTGACTGGGTCTGGAGTCTGGCAGACTCCCCTGTGCCCAACCTCATGGACCCCCCTTGGTGATCTGTGCCCCCTGCTCACCAAGCCGTGCAAGTCCCCAGCCCTTACTGGATGTGTCCGCGAGCACCTGGCAGCCGTCCTTCCCTTCAGCCAATCACCATTTTGCGTGAATTAAATTGGTTTTCCGTAAATCAAATCTTACGCAAATGGTGGCTGTAAAGCAGCCATTGACTCAACATATTAGGTTTAAATGAACCACTTATGCCTGTAATGTTGCATAAATGAGTGCTTTACGGCCACCATTTACAGAAGATTTGATTTACGGAAAAACACGAATCACCATTTTTAGCATGTGTGCAAGCCACCCTTCCTGGCTTTCCATGTCACAATAAGCCTCAGCGCTGCCCGCCATGGCTTGAACATCCACAGTGGTAGTCAGCACATGCTGCAACCCACCGTGGCTTATTTAAGCCACGATGGGCACCGGCGATCCTGCAAAGCAGCCTACTGTGCCACATCTGAAAAGTAGAGCCACTTTAGAAAATTTGAATATAAGCAGGTAGACCATGACTCCTGTTTACGTGATAATAACTAGGTAGAATCAGAGGACATGCAGTTCCTTTCTTTTGTTTGTTTGTTTGGGGGCCCTGATAATTTAGCCTTAGCCTGTCTTGGCAAAGGTAGGGTCATGCATAGGGCCTTAGAGAGCAGCAGAGAGAGCAAGGAACGGATCTCTGGAGTCCCTCACTATGAAATGAGGCCACTGAACTTTGTAGTAATTACAGTTGTTGTCAGAGAATGATTTTCAAGAGCCTCTCCACCAAGCAGGCTCATTTGTCTTCATTTCTGTTTCCAAATATAAAGCTCAAATCCACAAAAACATAAGAAGAGCTATGCCAGATCAGGCCAAAGCCTTACCCAATTTAGCATCCTGTTCCCACAGAGGGCAATGCGGTACCTATGGAAGCCCACAATGTCTTGCCACATATATCTGGTGACGTTTTATTTGGGCTACTACAACATGTCAAATGTGGGGCTGCCGTTGAAGACTATTTTAGAAACTGTAGAGTTCGAAATAATACTGGCTGCATCGGTAAATAAAAACAGGCACATGAAGCTCATCCTGCCAGTTTTGAAAGTTACACTGGTCCAGAACTTGTTTCCAAGCATAATACAGTCTTGTTTTTAACCTTGAATCCAGAGGGTTTATTTTTAAGGACTGTCTTCTCCCATATAAATTTTGCTAATGTCCTGTCTTGTCAAACTAATTTCAACGTTCCCAGATAAGATTTTTTGAGGATTCTGTCTGAGGGATCAAATCCATTGAGCTTTCCGCAGCTTGGCCTCCCTGGATGGCTCTTTCCAAACCAGGTGTTTTGCCTGGGATAGCCCCTGGGTGCTCCCTGTGAGTCCAAATGATGCACAGGGAGTCCTGGTGAAGGGGGGGCTGGCCATGGGATTTTCCAGGGATAAGGCAACCCTGAAAAGTCCTGGATTTTTCCACAGTCCCGGGAAGTTCCCGTGACTGTGGAAGATGTGGCCACCCACCCCGAGTACTGCCGCGCTCATGTACGAGGAAGCATGGCAGAAAACTGGGCATGGAGGGCTGCAGCTACCGCCATGCGCAGCACTCCTGCTCTCCCTACTGGTGCCTGCTGCTGGGTCCTCCAGTGTGGGGGGGGAATGAGGACTGCAGGGATAGGGATGCCCTCTGAGTCTGAAGAATGTGGTAAAGCCATGTCCTCTCGCTTGGAAGAGCCTGAGATGACAGTTGATGGTTTACCAAACAACCCCTTTCCTCCACTGCCTATGAGCCACAGTGCCAGAGAACATGCCATCCCTCCATTATCACAGGAAAGATTTAGAAAGCAAGGTCTATGAGGAAAGGTTGAAGGAACTGGGTACATTTGGCCTGGAGAAGCCTGATAAATGCCCTTGCAGGGCTTTATGCCTCTCAGGTTGGCCATCCCTGCCTTTGCCATATTGGATTTGCTATTCGGTTGGCATCCACCTTCATGCCCAGGATCAGAGTCAGTAAGGTTGATTTACAGCTGCCATTGTATGTAACATCAGACCTTCAAAAATACAGATCCTTCATCTTCCATAAAAATGGCCCTTCGCATGGAGAACAGATGGCTGCCGAGTGTGAGCAGACAGGCCTGGTAAGTCCCAGCTGCTTGTGTGGCTCAGTGGTCAGGGGAAATGGCTTGTTGGGTTCAGAGGGTGAGGGGAGAATCCGATGGATTCACAGACGGCTGTGACATAGGTTGGCCTCGCACCCTGGAAACTGCAATATCCAACCTGCCTCAGATGTCTGAATATCACCTTGGATCTGCATCTGAAGTGGGTTGGACTGGGTCTGAAGTGGGCTAAGGCGAATCAGAGCTGATTCGGAAGCTCCAAATCGGCCTCCAAAGTGGGTTGGGTGGTCCATGCGCAACCCTAGGAAAGACTCATGTTCTGTTGTCCCTGAAGCCACGGTGAAATGTAATGGGCTTAAATTATGGCAGGTAGGTTTTAGTTGAACATTAGGAGAAGAGCAGTTCAAGAACCAGTGATGTGTAGTGTTCAGAGTGTGGGACAGGGACTTGGGATATCTGGGTTCTAAACCCCCACTTGGCCATTAAATTCACTGGGTGCCTTTGGGCCAGTCACTGACTCTCAGGGTAACCTACTTCATGGGGTTGTTGTGAGGATAAAATGGAGAAGAGGAGGAAGTTCCTGTATTCCACCTTGAGCTCCTTGGAGGTAAGGCAGGCTATAAAAGTAACAAATAATAATAAACAATGAAATAAACAATGGAGCCAATTGCTGGCATTGGACACACTCTTTCCCAGTGGAGTCTCAAAAGTCTGGACAACCTCTGGACTTCCTGTATTGAGCAGGAGTTGCATTAGTTGGCCAGAAGACACCCTCCAACTCTATGATTATCTGAAACTACCACATTCACTTCTAAACAAACTTCCTAAGAGTGGAACAACTATTAGGTGGATCCACAGTTGGCTACAGAACCAGACCCAAAGAGTGCTTATCAATGTTACCTTCTCAAATTGGGGGAGGTAACGAGCAGGGTTCCACAGGGCTCATTTCTGGGCCTAGTGCTCTTCAACATTTTTATTAATGACTTGGAAGAGGAGGTGCAGGGAATGCTTATCCAATTTGCAGATGACACAAAATTGGGCGAGATAGCTAATACCCAGGAAAATGGAAACAAACTTCAAAGTGATCTTGAAAGGCTGGAGCGTTACGCTGAAAACAACAGAATGAAATTTAATAGGCAAAAATGTCAAGTTCTACACCTGGGAAAAAGAAACCAAATGCACAGTTACAAGATGGGGAATACTTGGCTAATCAATACGACAAGAAGAAGGACCTTGGAATTGTAGATCACAAGATGAATATGAGACAACAGTGTGATGTGGCTGCATTAATAGAAGTATAGCTTCCAAATTGTGCAAGGTACTGGTTCCCCTTTATTCTGCACTGGTTGGCCTGATAGTGAGCATTGTGTCCTGTTCTAGGCACCACACTTCAAGAAGGTGCAGACTAGCTGGAGCATGTTCAGAGGAGGGCAACGAGGATGATCAGGGGTCTGGAAACAGAGCCCTATAAGGTGAGATTGAAAGAACTGGGCATGTTTAGCCTGGAGAAGAGAGACTGAGGGGAGACATGATAGCACTCTTCAAATACTTGAAAGGTTGTCACACAGAGGAGGGCCAGGATCTCTTCTCGATTATCCCAGAGTGCAGGACGCAGAATAATGGGCTTAAGTTACAGGAAGCCAGATTCCAGCTGAACATCAGGAAAAGCTTCCTGACTGTTAGAGCAGTACGACAATGGAACCAATGACCTAGGGAGGTTGTGGTCTCTCCCATATTAGAGGCCTTCAAGAGGCAGTTGGACAGCCGTCTGTCATGGATGCTTTAAGGTAGATTCCTGCATTGATCGGGGGTGGACTCGATGACCTCATAGACCCCTTCCAACTCTACTATTTTATGCTTCTATGATAAGATGGCACATATGAATGGAAGCTTCGATGTCCTTCAACTAACCTCCCTCCCTCTCCTTCTCCCCCTCCCTCCCTCCCTACTTCCCTCTCTCTCTCTCTCTCTCTCCATTTTACCTGGCCTCTTCAACAACCGAAGTTGCTTGCAAAGCATTATGATAAAATGTCAATAAAATACAAATGAAGCTGCCATTCATCATGTTAAAGTCACTATAAAAGCAAGTCCGGTTACAACAGAGTCATAAATATAATAGGATTTGCAACATCATAACACTGTGTGGGATATTAATGCAGGAGCCGCCTTGTGGCGAGCTCTGCCTTGAATTAGGGTGAAGCACATACTCAGCCATGAATTAGAGAGCAATAAGTAGCCCCTCTCCACTCACCACACCTCTTCAGGTGTTTAGGGAGACCTAGCTGGAAGTATGCAATATATTTTACCTGCAGTCTGATGTGGCACACTCCAGGAAAATCCGTTCCACTTCATTCTGTTGGCTCTTAAGCATTTATTTCCCTGGTTCTCATTCAACGTTGTTTCTTATGCACTTTTCTCCTCATGTGTATTTTTTCTGACCCCCCTCCCCCCTTGCCAATGAGGTAGATTTGGAAGGGGAAGGGTGGGGAATATATTACATCGGTATCATCCAGATAACACCTCCCAGTGGAAGAGCAACATTGATTACATTCTGTGACGATCCATCAAAATCAATGATGGGGGAAAATCCAAACAGAAATGTATAAAATGCAAATAAGACTTAGCTAAAAAGAGCCACAGCAGATAGGAAATGCAGCAAGTGGAATCAACATGATAGATGAGGAAAGTGTTGGGAAACGACATCTTGCGAGCTGGATACGTTTACGCCTGCACTGGATATGGATTTATGAAGCATGTTGCATTATAGGTTCTGAAGACACTCTTCAGGAGAAGCCTCCTGAGGTTAGAAAGGAGCCAGTGGGGGTAGAATATAACTTCCCCTCCCCTGTCCAAATGATGACCAGATACCTCCAAGGTGTCCTTTCCTCATACCCTGAGGGGCATGTTTGCCACCTAAGGGTGGGTGAGAATTTCGTTTCAGTTCAGTTTTAAAAATAATTTACCAAAATCTGCAATGTTATCCAGATTTGGGGCAAAATGAACGTGAGATTAAAATCATTTGAATCTGGGAGAATCCCAAACGGACAGATTTATTTATCCAAGCCCACGGCCTAGAGTACTTTGCTTTTAATAGTCTTGGGCCTCATCTACACCAAGCAGGACATTACACTACGAAAGCGGCATGAAAGCGGTATATAAAAGGCAGGTGCCACACTACTGCTTTATAGTGGTATTGAAGTGCACTGACAACTGTTGGGGCCCATAGACACATACTATATACTGCTTTCATACCGCTATATCCTGCTTGGTGTGGCACCTGCCTTTTATATGCTGCTTTCACACTGCTTTCATAGTGCAATATCTTGTATGGTGTAGATTAGGCCCTGGTTTGAGTCTCTGCGTATTTCACCAATTTAGTGCTTAAGTAGAGTTTCCAAGTTTAAAGGACAGTGCTATCCACTGAGTGCCATGACTTGTCCATTAGGGTTAATGAAATGTGAACATTACAAATATAGTCTAAGGCAAGCATCAGTTGGCAACTTAGGAGACTGCTGCAATAGTATTTAAGATTGTTTAATAAAAATAAGTAGCATTGTCATTGCGACCCTGTTCAGACAACATGCTAAGCCACAGGGGTTAAGCATTTTGAGCTAAACATTATGGCTTTAGTGTGTTGTGTGAACCATGACGTAATGTGTCATATGAACCATTCCTAACCATGGTGGCTACATAACCATGGTTTAAACATGCTCACTAACAATTTGCTGCAAAAGGATTAGCAGACTAACCATGGCTTAGCGTGTTGTCTGAATAGGCCCTGTGTGTGTGATTCAGTTCTTATCATTCCTAATGTACAGCTGCTCCATCTGCAGATTGACACAGCACAGGGAATATTTTGTACCATTCCCTAAGCTACTAAAAATCAAGTTACCTAAAAACATACACAAACTCTATCCTCCTTCCTTGCAAAATGCTGGATTGAATTTTAAATGAAACATGTTTTAGTAAATCAGATTTAACTGCAAGTGGCAAAGTTGATTTAAATCAGGGTTTTCTCTAGTTGATTTAAATCTTGAATCAATCTACCCTGGCTGCCTCCTCTTTATTTTTTAACAGGTTCCTCATCTTTAACAGATATATGGGAGGAAGGGACAGCATAGCCCTCTCAATGCTGTACCTGTTGAATTTGGCTGGTGCAGTTCTCTGGGTAAGAAATTCATTTCTGTTCATTTTGTGAGGGAACTGACCCCAGTCAGCTAGCTTGACCAAAGTGACTCCATTTTGATTTTAACCCCCCCATTCTTTTCCTCTCTGTTTCTCTCATAAGTAGCTCCTATGCTGTTGTCACTGCATGCAGGCAGTCGACCACAGACCACAGACCATGTGACCTGACCCAGTAAGAAGTAACAGATCGTTCCAGACCATATATAGAAAAATACCTGCTGATGTTGTGCACGCATTATCCTGCTGTATGACACGCATATTTCCTGTTTGCTTGAAATGTATAAGAGACTGGGTCACCCAAAGGGGGGGGCTGCAGTCTGTGGAACGATTCCAGACCGTGGTCTTTGCTAGCAAATAAAGGCTATCTGTTGAACCTGTAACTTTGGATTGGACTCCGATTATTTACTGTAACATTTTGGTGCATTGGCCGGGAATCATCCCTCCCTGGGAGACCCGCCCGATAATCGGAGAACCCTACCAGGGAGATTTCCCCCGCTTCCGCTTGGTTCCCCGCGGCCCCCAGCCGGCCGTGGTCCTCCTTGGGAGCGCGCCTCCAGCCTTTAGCTGGTGCCCATTCAGGTTCTGTGGCAGGTCCGGGGACAGTGCGGAACAAAACCGGACCGAGCGGAAGTTCAGTGCAGATACCCTTCTGCCCAGCGCTGGGACATCTGGACCAGGCAAGTATCAGGGGAATTGCCTATCTTGTTTTGTATTGGCCGACTCAGTAGAGTCGAAGGAGGGCCTGATCAACCCTCGGAATTGTAGACGCGCGTATTGTTTGGTATTGCCCGACTCAGTAGAGTCGAAGGGGGAGCCTGATCACCTCCCCGTAACGGTAAACTGTTTCTACTTCTCTGAACTGGGAGGTCTGGGAGGACGGGTGTCGTCCTGGATGTTTGATGTGTGTATGACTGCCTGATTTCCATTGCTGACCGTTGGGCAGTAGCCCTGGGACGCCTCTGGGTGTCTTGAATTGCCGGCAGCGTGGGCTGGTAGTGAAGAGATTGCATTCCTCTGTGTCAGCCGCCTGACTCCCCCAATTCCTACAGTCAGACGGTTCCCTGTCAATCTGACTGCCCTTCTGTGTACTGTTTGTCTGGTTGATTATACTGTGTATTAGTCAGAAAAGGATGGAGGGAGGGTTTTTTTGACCCCACTGAACATGATGATTAAGCATTTCAGTAAAGTTTTTAATCTGACTAAGTGCAATGTAGATGCCATAAAAGCAAAGTGTTATTATGACTGGCCCGCTTTAGGACCCCTTGTAAAATTGCCCCCCCAAGGTACTTCCTCTGACCCCTATCATTCCCGAGTTTAGAACCTTGCCATCATAGAAAGGGGGGGGCCCTCAGTTCAGAGGACATTCCATGCACAGAGAGCTAGTTGAAAGTAGCCAAACACCCCCCACCATAGGCACGAAAAGTTGGCCGAAGATGCAGCTCTTATCATGATGAACCAAGTAAAAAAGACCCCAAGACGCAAGGCTCCTGTGACTGCCACCTCCTGATGTCCCAGACGTCCCTAGGTCCAGACCAGACATCCTGGCTCCCTCTCCGATGTCCCAAGACTCCACTGCCCAGCCATTAGCCGTCACCTCTGCACCTGTAGACCCCACTTCTTTGTTTGATGTGAGAGTCGAGAAACTGACCCGCCTGTTCCGGACCCTGCCACACCAGCCGGCTCCACCTCAGAAATTTGGCTGCTAACACAGGCACCGAGACAAGAATTTTCCCTGTCTGTGAGAGTCCCACCGTTGTTCCTGCCGTCACCGACCCAGCCACGAATGTGTCCACGTACCAGACCGTCGCTGCCTACGCCCCCTCTTCTCCTGAATTCCTGAACTGAACTGCCTGAATTGAACTGAGTTCTTGAACTCCTGAATTGAATTGAACTGAACTCCTGAACTGGAAGAACCACGGACCCTCCTATGAAGAAGAGCCCGAGAAGTTTGTAAACATAATTGAGGATGTAATAACTGCCCATAATCCAACCTGGACTGACATTTAACAACTCATGGGTTATCTCCTGACAACTGAACAGAGACTACAGACTACAGAAGGACGCAGACATCAGCATAATCACCAGCAAGCATTTATTAATGCCATCAAGAAAGGCAGGCGTCCTCCTAAGTTCCAGCCGAACCCAAGCCATCAACTGCGTACCACAGCCCAACAGCGAAAAAGAACTCAGAGTTTCCTCGGCATGGCCGGCTATTGTTGCATCTGAATCCTGAATCATGCAGCCTTAACACAGCCCCTCTATGAACTCCTGAAAACCAACCTACCTGAGTCAGCCCTGCTCGAGTGGACAACAGAAGCCACCCACAGCCTCCGAGACCTGAAGATTGCTCTTACCAGCCCCCCAGCTGAGAGGAAAAAAAAAAAAAAACAAACATCGTCCATTCTACAAAAATTCAGAAGCTCCTCCAGGCTGTTTGAAAACCAGCAAAAGTAGCTGTTATCTACTGCAGAACAAAATCAAAAAGGAAACTGCATTAAAGGCCGTTTCCTGTCAGAGTATTACGCTGAAACCACATCCTTTTACCAGAAATGTGTCTTAAAATGAAAAAGAAAAGAAGGAAGCCCTTAGCTAGAATTAATGTCCTCCCAGATGACTGAATCTGGGTACTCAGAAGCCTAGCCAGGACATCCGTGTTTCACATGCATCACCAGTGCCATTTGGGCAAAGAAGCTCTCCGTCACCTCATCGAGAAAACCATGTACATTGACAAGCTGGCCAGCCTCTGCACAGACGTCTCTAGAGGATGTATAAGAACAACCCAAGAAAAGGCCCAGTCCCATTGCCTGGTCAAATACTGAGAGGCAGCCGTCCCTTCAACTAGATTTCACACACATGCCACCAGCTGCTGGTTACAAGCTCCTCCTAGTAGCGCCGTCTGCACTTTCTCTGGATGAGTAGAAGCCTGGCCTGCAAAAGCAGAAGCTCAAAAGAAGTCACAAAGCACTTATTAGAAAACCTGCAGATAAACAGTGACAACAGAGCAGCCTTTCAAGCAGAAGTCCTTTGCTGTCCGTGGCCCTGCTCCACATGCGTTGTACATCAAGAACCAATAGACTGACCCCTTATGAACTGGTCTATTAAGCCCAGAGACCAAGTACATGCCAAAAGTTAAAAGAACCCCATCTGGATCCATTGGAGCCGTGTGAAAGCAGCAGCAGCTGCCCATACAAACCAATGGCAAGTTGCCAAGCAACACCGACTGAACATGATGCTGAAGAAATTGCCTACCGGGAGAAGCCTCCCCAGGGCCGGTGCCCGTGGGAGCGAAGTGACTGGGGGCGCTGCATCCCTTCCCATCCCGGATAGAGGAAGTGGACACCGCCCGAAGACTCCTGAAAGACTTTCAGTATTAATACTCCTATTAATCCTTGCCCCAGCCTCAGGTGACGTCGCCCCCTGTCAGTCATGTATCAAGACTGTCAAATTGTATAACCAGATCAAACAGATGCCAGTGTAAAGGCAAAGTGCAACCTTGCACTTTTCAGAACGTCACTTACTCCGCCTGCACACAGGCAACCCAAAAGAAACCCCAGCCCAGTGGTATCTAGAAGTCAGGGATAGTCAGAAATGGGGAACCCTGATCCAGAAATTGCCCCTGAAAAGTCCCACTACCCAAGTGTCCATAACAATAGACCCTTGCCGCCATGCCAAGTGGCCACAGTCCTGCGGGGACCTGAGCTGGGAGAGAGAATACACGCATAATGACAAGTATATTTGTTCCCAGACATACCCCGGGGGCTCCAGAGGCTGTATAAATGAGTGCCCGATGTAGGGATGTGTATGATGGGCCACGTGAGAAAAGGAACACGAGAAAATCTACATGCCAGCCTCACCAAAGTTCCAGTTCTAAGTCCCTGCACCACCCAGGGATGTAATCTAGTAATTTTTACTGTTGTTAGCTCCCTCAATGTCAGTAACTGTTATGTATGCGGAGGTACCCAATTGGGGACCAGTTGCCATGGGAGGCAGCTGAGTTAAATGTTGGTCAACCATATAATGAAACCAATGAGCCAAATCCTCACAGTCAGTAGATGTTAGGGGACACCGTTGTAAGTCAGTGGTGCCTCCAGCGTCTGCACCCATCAGCCCCCAAGATTGAAGAGACCCCCTGTCAGTCACTCACCACCCTGAATGGCTTTCCTGTCCCGAATAAACACCACCCAACGTCAGAGCTCTAATTGGCCGGCCCCCAAGGGACTGTATTGGATCTGTGGGCAGTATGCTCATTCTGAACTCCCTGAACCCTGGGCAGGCACTTGCACCCTAGGGGAGATCCGCCCCTCCTTCTTTCTGGTTCCCCTATCAGAAGGTGTGCGTCTGGGCCACCCAGCGTACAACAAACGCAGCATATCCCCAAATGTCAAAATTGGGGACTGGAAAGATGATAAGTGGCCCCCTGAGAGGATTGTTCAGTATTATGGCCCTGCCACCTGGCATAAGATAGAATGTCGGGGTACAGAACCCCCATTTATATGCTTAACAGAATCATACGAAACTGCAAGAGTACTGAATGTCCTATCCAAAACCCAGACCCAACTGCAAAATGCTGTGTATCAGAATCGCTTGGCTCTTGATTATTTGCTTGTTATTGAGAGCGGGGTATGTGGAAAATTTAATCTTACCAATTGTTGTCTGCATATTGATGATAATAGAAAAATTATTGAAGAGATCACCAGTAAAATGACTAAGCTTGCTCATGTTCCCGTGCAAATTTGAGTGGGCCCAAGGGCTGGGTTCCTGGTTTACATGAGTAGGGGGCCTGAAAGGGATTATAGCGATGGTTATTGTAGGACTCTTGGTTTGTATCCTTTTGCCCTGTTTAATGCCTTTATTGTTACAGAGTTTTCGCAGAATGGTGGAACAGATAGCAAACCGGCGCACAGCTGTCCACCTAATGGCCTTGCGCGATTACTGCCCTGTCCTATGGCAGATGAAGATAGTGAAACTCCTTAGTACAAAGTAGTTTCAAAGGGGGGAATGTGAGGGAACTGACCCCAGTCAGCTAGCTTGACCAAAGTGACTCCATTTTGATTTTAACCCCCCCATTCTTTTCCTCTCTGTTTCTCTCATAAGTAGCTCCTATGCTGTTGTCACTGCATGCAGGCAGTCGACCACAGACCACAGACCATGTGACCTGACCCAGTAAGAAGTAACAGATCGTTCCAGACCATATATAGAAAAATACCTGCTGATGTTGCGCACGCATTATCCTGCTGTATGACACGCATATTTCCTGTTTGCTTGAAATGTATAAGAGACTGGGTCACCCAAAGGGGGGGGCTGCAGTCTGTGGAACGATTCCAGACCGTGGTCTTTGCTAGCAAATAAAGGCTATCTGTTGAACCTGTAACTTTGGATTGGACTCCGATTATTTACTGTAACAATTTTTTAAAAGAATTTATCAAGATTGGCAACATTTTTCAAATCCGGGAGAGAAAAACGTTGAGATTTAAAACATTCATATTGCAGGAGAGAGCAAAATGGAATAGATCCCTATTCCCACCTTCCTGGTAGTTGCTCCTGGGATCAAACGTTGAACATAGCACTGAGCCAAATCTTTGGGCCTATTTATTTTTGAACATTCATTGGGAGGAGTGAAGGGGCAAAAAGAAACTGCACCCAGAAGTTATGGGAAGGGATGAGAATTTTGGAGGAACTTCTCTGGATGCAAGGCTTCAGTGGTTACCTTACTGTAAGGAGGTAGTTGAGGGGTTCCTATGTGTTTTTTCTCCCCCCCCCCCCCGTTCTGTCCTTGCAGCCTCTCTGGCTGCTTGAGCTCCTTAGAAACCTCTCTGTAGGATTTAGCCCAGACTTCCTCCCTTGGGCTTTCCAGTGCTGTGGCCTACTCAGTGTCTGAAAGCTGAGAGAGGTGTTTTGGTTTTGCTTTGTTGTTATTAATAGTCTAATAATAATAATAATAATAAGGCATATCTTGCCCTGTTTAAAGGGGGGGGAAGCCACACAAAATCTGGAGGATGCACCAGGAATGCTGGGGAAATCTGCTGAGCCCCAAGAGGGCTGGATTTCCCTCATGACGGACCCCCTTCCCCAGACTAGACATTGGTGGGTTTGTATATTCCTGCTCCTGACCTCCATATCTAGAGCTGAAAGTCTAATAAGAGGAAGCTTCATGTGAACAACTGTGCTTGCCATTGGCTCAGTGAGTGGGGCCACAGGTGCACATTGACATCCCCCTGGGGCCAGCTGTGCAATCCCATGTCTTCCTCCAGACACAGAATAGGATGCAGGAGATGGTACATGTGGTGGACCACAGTGAGGCCATAACCTTGACAGGCACTGATGAGGGGAGGGCTGGTGCAAATACTGACTGCCATCCATAGAGTAAGAATTAGTAAATGGTATTGTGGGGGAAGCTGAGAATGTGTCACTGGGATGCCTGAGCTAATGGAGACTTCAACAGGAAACATTTCCCCCTCCCTTACTTAAGGGAAAACCATAGAAATTAAAACTGGGTTCAAAGTGGCTTTTTGGAGAACAAAGAACTCTGCTTTCTGTACCAGGACTCAATCTGCAGCTTGGGGGAGTTAAATTATGCTCTCTGCTCATGGGCAGATTTTATTTTATTTACAAATCAGCAAACATAACCTTTCTCCTCTCAAATTGAGATTAGGAGGCAAAAATGATAGGTCAAAGCATGTGACTTCTGGGCCAGGTATGCTTGAGATTAGAAGTGCCATGCTGGATCAGACCAAGGGTCCATCTAGTCCAGCACATTGTTAATATCGTGGCCATCCATTTGTCAACCAGGGACCAACAAAACAGGTCACGATGCAACAACACCCTCCCACCCATGTTCCCCAGCAACTGGTGCACACAGACTTACTGCCTTGGATACTGGAGGCAGCACATAGCCATCAGGGCTAGTAGCCATTGATAACCTTCTCCTCCAGGAATTTATCCAACCCCCTTTTAAAGTCATCCAAATTGGTGGCCATCACTACATCTTGTACATCTAGTACTTCCTTTTATTTGTCATGAATCTCCCACCAATCAGCTTCATGGAATGACCCCATCGGGTTCTCGTATTTTGAGGGAGGGAGAAAAAAGTCTCCCTATCCACATTCTCCAGATCATGCATAATTTTGTCTCCCCTTAGCCTCCCTTTTTCCAAACTAAACATTCCCAGCTTTTATAACTTTCCCTCATAGGGGAGATGCTCAAGCCCCTTGATCATTTTAGTTGCCCTTTTCTGCACTTTTTCCAGCATATATATGTGTGTGTGTGTGTGTGTGTGTGTTGACCACAGATCTCTTCTTCCTTCTCTCTCTCTCTCTCTCTTTCTCTCTCTCTCTCTCTCTCTCTCTCTCTCTCTCTTTTAAAAAATAAAAATAAAAATGTAAGGGTTATTAGGGATTTGGAAACCCATAATAGTAGAAACACTCAGTTCAGTTTAGTTAAAAACAATGATCCTGCAGCAATTTAGAAAAATTGATGCAGAAAAACAGCAACCAAACCTTTACACAATCAGATGAAAAGTGTAGCAGCCTCTCTTCTTTTTCCACAGGACACCCACTGTGATCAAGCTAACAACCCAGCAGTTGAAAGAAACACATATGGAGAATGAAGGCAAAGAGGACTGAAACGGGAAAGGAAAACTGCCTGCTTGGGTGACTCAAAGACACTCTGTGCACGAGACGCGATAAAGCGCAGGAGCTGCAATCTATAATTGCCAGCTAGCCACAAACACCCCCCTTTCCCTCTTAGGCTCACATATCAATACCCTGCATTAAAGAGGATGAAAGACATCCATCGCCATTCAGTCAAAACAGGGGAAGGGGGAGGGAAGGGGCTGTTGCGATTGTGATCTTAGATCCCTCGAACCTGATAAACCAGATGCATGTGAGGCCCTTCAATGCTCCCTGTTAAGTTCTCCATTCCCTGCCCCCTTCAAAAATATTTTAAATAAAAACTTGAAGAGAAGCAAAGAGCTGCTTCTTGGCTTTGCCCAAGTTTCTTCTGTCCATGTCTACACCTAAGGGGTCGCCATCTGCCTGGCCACACCTCTGCCACAACCCCGGAGTGTAGTGACTAGGGGTGTGCATCGGATCGGATCCGATCCACGATCCGAATCCGATCCGACCCAAAATCGGGAAAATCCGATCCGATCCGATCCGATCCGACCAACCTCCGATCCGATCCGATCCGATCCGATGAGGTCCGATCCGGATCGGACGCCATTTTGAATGCTTTTTCCCATAGCCAAGTATTGTTTTACAAAAACGCCTATAACTTTTTCATTTTTAAAGATAGAAGGATGAAACTTGGGGACATTGTAGACTGGTTAGGGATAGTTATCTGTGAGAAATTTCAGAAAGATTGGTGCATGCGTTTTGTGGCAATTAATTTTTTAATAAATACCCAGGAATGCTTATAACTTTGTCATTTTTAAAGTTACAAACATGAAACTTTGCCACATTGTAGGAGGTACCTTGGGACCTATGTGTGTGAAATTTCAGAAACATAGGTGCTTGCCTTGTGTGGCAATTAATTTTAGAAAAATGGGTAGTAGTGGGGTAAATACAGTTACGCCTCCCATTTTTTTATTTTTTAAGATACAAACAGGAAACTTGGGCACATTACAGATACCACTTGCCTTGATATGTGAGTGAAATTTCAGAAACATTGGAGCTTGCCTTGTGTGGCAATTAAGTTTTGAAACAATGAGGAAAGAAACACCTATAACTTTGTCATTTTTAAAGTTACACACATGAAACTTTGCCACATTGTAGGTGGTACCTTGGGACCTATGTGTGTAAAATTTCAGAAACATAGGTGCTTGCCTTGTGTGGCAATTAATTTTAGAAAAATGGGTAGTAGTGGGGTAAATACAGTTACGCCTCCCATTTTTTTAGTTTTGAAGATACAAACAGGAAACTTGGGCACATTACAGGGAACACTTCACTTGATATGTGTGTAAAATTTCAGAAACATTGGTGCTTGCCTGGTGTGGCAATTAATTTTTGAAACAATGAGGGATTCATTGGACAGCACTTGCCCATAAGGATTCATTGGACAGTACTTTCCCATAGGGAATCATTGCATTGCACTTTCCCATAGGGAATCATTGCATTGCACTTTCCCACTGAGAAATACAGTTATGCCTCCCACATTTTTATTTTTGAAGATACAAACAGGAAACTTGGGCACATTGTAGACTGGTTAGGGATAGTTATCTGTGAGAAATTTCAGAAAGATTGGTGCATGCGTTTTGTGGCAATTAATTTTTTAATAAATACCCAGGAATGCCTATAACTTTGTCATTTTTAAAGTTACACACATGAAACTTTGCCACATTGTAGGAGGTACCTTGGGACCTATGTGTGCTAAATTTCAAAAACGTAGGTGCTTGCCTTGTATGGCAATTAATTTTAGAAAAATGGGTAGTAGTGGGGTAAATACAGTTACGCCTCCCATTTTTTTATTTTTTAAGATACAAACAGGAAACATGGGCACATTACAGGGAACACTTCACTTGATAGGTGTGTAAAATTTCCGAAAGCTGGGTCCAGGCATGTGGTGGCAATTAATTTTTGAAACAATGAGGAAAGAAACGCCTATAACTTTTTTATTTTAAAAGTTAGAAGTCTGAACATTGCTCACTTTGTAGATGGGTTAGGGGTAGATATGTGTCAGAAATTTCAGAATGATAGGTCCAGGCATTTGATGGCTATGGAATTTTTAGATTAAATGTTTCAAAAAATGTTCCACAGAGGCCAGGTCTTCCTTTCCTCCCCCTCCCGCTTCCCGCGAAGAAAAGGAAACACTGTCTCGTCTCGATCCCTTTGATCCTTGCTAGTATCCATTACAGGGCTCGTGTCTGCTTTCCTACTTTCACTTTTTTACTCAAGCAGACACGAGCCCTGTAATGGATACTAGCAAGGATCAAAGGGATCGAGACGAGACAGTGTTTCCTTTTCTTCGCGGGAAGCGGGAGGGGAAGACCTGGCCTCTGTAGAAATTTTTTTGAAACATGTAATTTAAAAATTCCATAGCCATCAAATGCCTGGACCTATCATTCTGAAATTTCTGACACATATCTACCCCTAACCCATCTACAAAGTGAGCAATGTTCAGACTTCTAACTTTTAAAATAAAAAAGTTATAGGCGTTTCTTTCCTCATTGTTTCAAAAATTAATTGCCACCACATGCCTGGACCCAGCTGTCTGAAATTTTACACACCTATCAAGTGAAGTGTTCCCTGTAATGTGCCCATGTTTCCTGTTTGTATCTTAAAAAATAAAAAAATGGGAGGCGTAACTGTATTTACCCCACTACTACCCATTTTTCTAAAATTAATTGCCATACAAGGCAAGCACCTACGTTTTTGAAATTTCACACACATAGGTCCCAAGGTACCACCTACAATGTGGCAAAGTTTCATGTGTGTAACTTTACAAATGACAAAGTTATAGGCATTCCTGGGTATTTATTAAAAAATTAATTGCCACACAAGGCAAGCACCTACGTTTCCGAAATTTCATACACATGGGTCCCAAGGTACCACCTACAATGTGGCAAAGTTTCATGTGTGTAACTTTAAAAATGACAAAGTTATAGGTGTTTCTTTCCTCATTGTTTCAAAAATTAATTGCCACACAAGGAAAGCTCCAATGTTTCTGAAATTTCACTCACATATCAAGGCAAGTGGTACCTGTAATGTGCCCAAGTTTCCTGTTTGTATCTTAAAAAATAAAAAAATGGGAGGCGTAACTGTATTTACCCCACTACTACCCATTTTTCTAAAATTAATTGCCACACAAGGCAAGCACCTATGTTTCTGAAATTTCACACACATAGGTCCCAAGGTACCTCCTACAATGTGGCAAAGTTTCATGTTTGTAACTTTAAAAATGACAAAGTTATAAGCATTCCTGGGTATTTATTAAAAAATTAATTGCCACAAAACGCATGCACCAATCTTTCTGAAATTTCTCACAGATAACTATCCCTAACCAGTCTACAATGTCCCCAAGTTTCATCCTTCTATCTTTAAAAATGAAAAAGTTATAGGCGTTTTTGTAAAACAATACTTGGCTATGGGAAAAAGCATTCAAAATGGCGTCCGATCCGGATCGGACATCTGGTCCGATCCGATCCGACCAGCCTCCGATCCGATCCGATCCGATCCGACCCCCCAGGTCCGATTCCGATCCGCTATCCGATCCGATCCGGGGGGTCAGTGCACATCCCTAGTAGTGACAGAGGGCAATGCACCATCCTCACCGTGCTCCAGACAAAGAAAGTCAGGGTAAGTTCCCCAACTTTTTTGCTTCAGAGCTTTGGGGGAAAGCCCCGGGATGCCTTGGCGGTGGCTTCCACATCATATACTTGATGCCACGCCACTGCACACCCATCCCAGGGCTTTCTTCACATTTAGGCAGCCCCCTAGCTGCTAGAAATGGCCACAGTGGTCCAAAGAAAAGGAAGAGGAAAAGGAAAAGAAACCCTCTTGCACACGCTCCCACAATTGCAGAGAAAAACTTTAATCAATGGGTTAAGAAGGCATCAATTCCAACCACATTCCCAAGGTTTTTTTCTTGTTTAGTCACTGCAGGCTCAGATCCCATCAGTGTATATGTGATGTTGGGATGCTTTGCTCCAGTGTGCATCACTTTACAAATGCTTACGTAGAACTGTTGTTACCATTTTGATGCCCATTTTCACACTATGGAGAGATTCTTTTGGAGCTCTTGGTAATCTCACTTCATTTTAAAAACCCTAAATATTTTGAGGTCAGCAGCAAATTTGGCCATCTCACTGCTCACTCCTATTTGCATGTTGTGGAGAAAGTGGATAGGGAGGCAGTTTCTCCCTTTCTCATAATATTAGAATGAGAGTGGAAGTGAGCAGTGACGTAGCCACGTTTGGTGATGATACCAAATTATTTAGTCTTGCTAAAACAATGGAGGATTGTGAGGAGCTCCATAAAGATCTCTGCATACTGAGAGAATGGCCATGAAAAGGGCAAATGCTGTTCAATGTAAGCAAGTGTAAAGTGATGCACATTGGGGGATCACAATTTCACATATACACTAACAGGATCTGAGCTAATTAGCAGTGACTGACCAAGAAAGAGTTTGGAGCAGGGGAGGTGGATAGCTTGATGAAAATGTTGATCTGGCTGCTGTGAAAAAGGCAACCTCCGTGTAAGGCGTAATTAGGAAAAGAATCCTAATTCTTGAAGACTAATATGAAAAATAGTAGGTTCTCTGATTTGCACTTGATGTATGTGGATTCTTTAATCTTACTATAGTAAAAATAACATATTTTAGTTTTAGATTCATGACTGTATTAGCAGTAAGTTAGTTGGGAAACAAATGTATTAGGAAGTGCAAAAAGTGAGTGTATTGCATCATTTGTGACAGCTCTATTCATACATAGTTTATGGTATGTAGTAAGTAAAGAACAAACCTAAGGATGCCTTTCTGTGTGTATATATGAAAGAGGCAGGCACACAGACATAGATAGTGGGCCAGGCCTAAATTTCCAGCCTAATCTATTTTACAGGGTTGTTGTGAGGGCAAAAGTAGCACATGCCATACACCCAAACATTACCAAACATTTGTTTTACATTTCTGTGAAAGTGAGCAGCAGAAGAAACTCACTAGATGGTTTTGAGCGAGTCATAGACTCTTAGCCTAGCCTACCTCATGGGTTTTTGTGGGGGGAGATATGGCACTTGAAAGAATGATCAGTCTAGGGCTTTCCCCTTCCTCCTTATTAGAGAAGCTTCTTTGCAACTGATCAACTCAATGGAGTCTGAACATCCTCTTATATCACTACATCTGACCCAGTACCAAGAATAGCCATGTGGGTGTTTAGAAATATTGCTCAATTTAATTTTAATCTATCCAAGTTTGGATTTTTATTTTTATTTTTTTGCTCTAAAATAGCCTGTGGTCAATGAATCCTATATTAAGCCTGTCAAAGATGTTGGTACTGGAGATAACAATACACAATAGTTTTGTTCAACCTGTTCAAAAAATATTAGAAAAGCTAAGAGAATTCAGAATGTCACTGACTCTTCTACCCTACAGGGTTGTTGTGCTGATAAAATGGAGGAGGATTATGTAAGCCACCTTAATAATAATAATAATAATAATAATAATAATAATAATAATATTTATTTATAACCCGCCTCTCCCTACGGATCGAGGCGGGGAACACAATGCAAATACAAACATAACAAAGTTAATAATTTTAAAAACAAGAGAAACACATCATTAAAACATTTAAAATTCATCCGGATAGGCCTGCCGGAAGAGAACAGTCTTCATGACTCTCTTGAATTCATGAAGACTGCCAATTTGTCTAACCTCCTCCGGCAGACCATTCCATAGTCTGGTTGCCATAGAAGAGAAGGTCCTCTGGGTAACACTCGCCAGCCTAGTTGTGGCTGGCTTGAGTAAGTTCTTCCCAGAGGACCTAAGAGTGTGGGGCGGATAGTACGGGAGAAGGCGATCCCGTAGGTAGCCTGGGCCCAAACCATGTAGGGCTTTAAAGGTAATAACCAACACTTTATACTTTGCCCGGAAACTGACCGGCAGCCAGTGAAGTGATTTTAAAACTGGTGTAATGTGTTCACCCCTAGGTGTACCGGTGACCAACCTGGCTGCCATATTTTGAACAAATTGAAGTTTCCGGACTAGGCACAAAGGTAGCCCTATGTACAGCACATTGCAGAAGTCGAGCCTTGAAGTTACCAGTGCATGCACTACCGTCTTTAGGTCTTCCAACTCTAGGAAGGGGCGCAGCTGGCGTATCAGCCGAAGCTGATAGTAGGCACTCCTGGCCGTCGCATCAATCTGAGCTGTCATCTGGAGCGACGGATCCAGGAGTACCCCCAAGCTGCGAACACAGTCTTTCAGGGGGGGTGTAACCCCATCCAGAACTGGTTGACACACCTCCAAACCCAGGTTGGGGCCTTTGACAGCAAGCACCTCCGTCTTGTCTGGATTCAGCTTCAGTTTGTTTTTCCTCATCCAGCCCATTACCGCCTCCAAGCATTCGTTCAGAGGAGACACACTATCCTTAGCTGACGATGTTGTTGAAGGCATAGAGAAATATATTTGGGTGCCATCAGCATATTGATAGCACCCCGCCCCATGCCTCCAGATGATCTCTCCCAGCGGTTTCATGTAAATGTTAAACAGCATTGGGGAAAGGATGGCACCTTGTGGTACACCACATAGCAGCTCCTTTTTTGAAGAGCAGCTATCCCCAAACATCACCATCTGGAACCTGCCCAAGAGATAGGATCGGAACCACTGAAGCACAGTGCCCCCGATTCCCAATTCCCCCAGGCGCTCCAGAAGGATACCATGGTCGATGGTATCGAAAGCCGCTGAGAGGTCCAGGAGTACCAGCAGGGACACACTCCCCCTGTTGATACTAAGGCGTAGATCATCTACTAAGGCGACCAAAGCAGTCTCAACTCCGTATCCTGCTCTGAAGCCAGTTTGAAATGCGTCTAGAAAATCAGTGTCATCCAAGGCTGCCTGGAGTTGAAAGGCAACCGCTCTCTCGATCACCTTGCCCAAAAATGGAAGATTTGATACTGGCCTGTAGTTATTAAGGTCCAGGGGATCCAGGGAGGGCTTTTTTAGAAGCGGACTTACCACCGCCTCTTTTAAACATAATGGAAAGCTCCCCTCCCTGAGAGATGCATTAATAATATGTTGTAGATGTGATCTAACTGTATCTCCTCCCTGGACGACCAGCCAGGAAGGACAGGGATCGAGAGGGCAAGTCGTCTTCCTCACACATCCAAGTACCTTGTCCACATCCTCGGTACTCACCAACTGAAACTGATCAAGTGTAATCCCACTCACGGAGTCACTGGACACTCCACTGTCAGCCTCTGCTATAACAATGGCATCTACGTTGGCTCTTATCCGAGATATTTTATCTGAGAAATGATCGTTAAAAGCATCACAGCGAACTACCGAAGGCTCTAAAATCGGATTCAGGAGAGAAGGAGCCTGAGTTAGACCCCTCACCACCCTGAACAGTTCTGCTGGACGTGAATTTGCAAACGCAATGCGTGTAGAGAAGAAAGCTTTCTTCGCTGCACGTATTGCCACTCCATAGAAATGAAGATGTTCTCTATGTCGTGTCTTGTCGGATATAAGTTGAGTTTTCCGCCATCGGCGCTCCAAGGAACCTTAGGTTCCTTGCAAGAGGAAAAAAAGGCAGGATATAAATGTAACACTAATAAACGTATTACTACTTCTACTAATTATTATTATTATTAATTATAATAACAATGAAGGAATAAAAATTCTTTAAAAATCAAATACATGGATTTTTTTTTTAAAAAAAGAAAAAGAGGGGGGAGCTTAACCTCTTATCTTACAAAAAGCCTTGGTCCCTAAATACACAGAACTTTCAAAGAGAAGTACAGCCAAATCCAAACACCCGTTCAAGCTAGTGGAATGGGAATGAGACTCATTGCACTCAGTGGAACTAACTTCTGAGTAGACATGCCTTGGATTGAATTGATATGAAAATTAATGATCAGCAGCCATAATCAAATGAACATACACACATGCAAAGCATGCAAACAAGTTGTTAATTGCAGAGTTATAGTGCTGTAAAGGAGAGGGAATTCTCACTCACATCTCTCCCTCTCTGCCTTCTAAGGTTCCAGACTGTTTTTTAAAAATAAAGGCTACAATCTTCTATACACTTACCTGGGAGTAAGACCATTGCATTCAGTCAATGGAACTTACTTCTGAGAAGAGACTTCAGCACTGTCTTTGCTAGAAGAAGTGTTTTATTGGTGTTTTATTGGTATTTTAATGATGTGCTGGTTTTATCTGCTTTTAATCAGTTTTTGTATCTTGTGTTTGGTGTTGTTCCCCGCCTCGATCCGTTGGGAGAGGCGGGTGATAAATAAATATATTATTATTATTATTATTATTATTATTATTATTATTATTAATTGTAGCTGATGCAGGAGGGAGGGGGGGAGACTCTACTGAGCGTGTGCCATAATCAAAATGGCCGCCGGATTTCTTAAAGAGGCACAGCTTTAATTTAATAAAATCCACTTAAGCAAATTTTTTAAAAAGAAAAGCAGTTCTACCTACACTACAACGGGAGGAAGTAGACCGTGCCATTGGATTAATGAAATAAGCTCCCTGAAGGTAACGACAGTGCGCAAAAATGGTCGCAAGCCCTGAGTTCAATTTTCAGTTTTGGATTAAGGGGATTCTTTAATCTTTTTACTTTAAACTGCTCTCCTTCCCTCAGTCTTTCACCAATCTTCTTGAAATTTTCAGGTAATGTAAAACAAACATTTCTTTCTGGCCCCTGTAAATTTCAGAGAGATTGGTGAAACATTTTCGATTTTATGGCTGTTAGAATGACCCCTCTCCAATTATCACTTTAACATGGTGGAACGTGTTTTTTACTGACCGCCCTTAACAAGGGAGGCACTGCCGTGCCTCCCTTAATTTCCTGGATCTATTCCCACGGCCCTGAGCGTCTGCTGATATCAATGGTCTTTTCTCTCTCTCTCAGTGTAACTGCAACACAGGGGGGGATTTTCAAGGGGGAGTGCAGCTGGGGAAAAATGGGTTAACCCTACCCTTCCCACATGCTAGAACACTCCCCCCTCCAATCCCCCTGTATGGCAATTAAACAAATCTTCCATTGGTGCTAATGGTAGGGGGGTTGAGCTTAATTGGCATGCAGGGAAGGATTTCCAGGGGATCCCAGTTGAGAAAGGGTTAACCTTCCCATCCCTGCATGCTGTGGCCCACAAAAATCACACCTTCCCACGCTGCATTTATGCTTACAAAAAGAAGCTACCCATTGTTGCCAATGGAAGTTTTTCTTTTAGACTTATGCCCTTTCCACAACAGGCTTCTTGCCTGGGATGGCCCCCGGCTGCTCCCTGTGCGCCGATGGTGTGCATTAGGTACTTCTGGGATCAACCTTCCTCTCTCCCTCCCTCCCTCCCTCCCTCCCTCCCTCCCTCCCTCTACACCCCTATGGTGTAGAAAGGGGCCAAATCTCATGGGTAGGGGAGGCCAAGGTGGGAGACAAAGGTTGCAAAGAAATTGCAATTGCAGAGGAATGACTGATTTGGGATGATCTGGAGCGGGAGCACAAATTAATCAAAGAATTTATTTTAGTTGAGGTGATCTGGATGAAAAACTAATTGGTTAGCTTTTTCTTCTGTGGAAATTAAATAAATCCTAATAGCTATTTCTAAATTTGCACACACACACACACACACACACACACGCATATGTAAATTTAATGCAGATTTGCGAGTTACAGACCTGGATCTGTTAAATGTCCAGCAACAATGCATTTTCCAGGGATTTGAGAGGCAGTGAAATTTTACAATGCTTACATTTCTAGGGCAATTGTGATAATGGCTAGCATGAGAAACAGGGCCTGAGGATCCAACGATGTTCGGAGTGCTATGATTAATGAGAGTGCACATGAGTTTATAACCTCATCCCACACAGACTGGTTTAAATTCAATGAAATGAACAGGAAATTCGCCAGCCATGACCACGACAATTATCCTTTTTTAAAATAAAATAAAATAAAAAAATAAAAAACTTTTCAGTACACAAAATTTGCCCTATAACTCAGCCGTTGCTGTCGGGATCTCTCATATCGCTAGTTTGCTCTTTTGAATCCCTTCCCTGGAAGGTGACCACATTGACTAGGGGGCATTGTTGAGAACAATAATTTTTCGGTGCCATCAAATGCACACAGATGTCAGCATGATTTAACATGAGCTCCAGCTGTAGCCAGCCGGGCTGCTGATTTCCCCAATGAACTGTGAACCTCCGAAGTGCTTTCGCTGACCTTGATCTGAATATGCCTCGGAGGGGGAAAATACGACCATGTCGAAGTCGCGCTCATTTCAAGAACAGCCTCTTGTGTGTCGGAGAGCCATCGGTCAGCTGTTACACTGAGGCTCAAGCAGCAGGCGGAGAGAGAAGGTAGGTGAACTGGTAAATAATATAAGATGGTGTCCAACAGACAGTTGTATGTGGGAAAACCAGCAGGAGAAGCCGTGGAGATGCCAAGCTCACTTCTTTCTATGATGACTTTAACCATTCCAAAGGGGAATTTCTACAGGTTTGAAACTTACTATGCGCTAAGGAAGTGCGTCGCTGTGGAATCCAGCCCTTTTAGGTCATGATGGACTCCCAGTGAGTCCCTGACCGGGCTTGCATTTGTGGGCCAAGCTGCGGGGCTTTACCGGGAACCTTTTCATTTTTTAAAAATGTACATATATAGAAATGTGCGCAAATTGTGCGGCACAATTTGCATGATTTATGCCAATTTCAGCCACGATTGGCATGATTTATCAAAGTTTAATCCAAGAAGTGATTCCCAGTAGAAGTGATTCAGTAGGGATGGATGAGAGGGTTGTCCCGATTCTTCCTTGGCCAGAATTTACCCAGTTTGCACCTCCGCAAACTGAAGATGGACCTGAATGCAATTAGAAGGTGAAGTCCGTACATTTGATATTGCATTTTTATATTGTTTTTAATACTGTTGCTTGTTTTATACTTTGATTTGTGTCTGATGGTTTTAACTTTTGTAAATAGAAATGTAATAAATAAATAAATAAATAAATTTCCACATTTGCAAGGCAATTCGCAGAATACCATTGTGACTGCAAACGTGAACAGTAATCAGGCCCAAGGAGAGCGGCAAAATTACATTAGGAAAATCCTGGTGATCGTGATCATCACTCATTCACCCATCCCTTGCTCCAAGTGATCCCATTCCCCATTCCCCAATCTCCAATCTCAGTAGGGGGTTGGGGGTTGGGTAGTTTCATGTCCTTGTCCCTGCATGCTGGGAGGATGGTGGGTGGTGGGTGGAGAGAAAGTGTTATGCATGTAGCACTCTGGTCCAGAAAGTGCCCTACCCCTGTGTTAAGTCGAAATACAATGCAAATCTCACCATAGTGGAGAAGATTGTGAGGGGCAATGTCAAGATACTCCCCTCTCCTGCATGGTTCTTATCTTTAAACTGGATCTGGACTTCACAGATCTTCAAATAGAGGACACCTTCAAATAGAGGACACCTTCAAACAGTGGACAAAGGGCCACCCTGCATGGGTGTTGGGATAAACAATGTTAACTTGGCTGACCCAACTGGTTCCTGTATTGGGAGTAGAGCAGGACCATAGAACAGGGTACATCATATCTATGGGCATAATCCTATGGAAGTTTAGACAGACAGAAGTCCCACAACTCCCAGCTGTCCCCAGCCAGCCATGTTTCTGTTTCAACATCCCTCAGATTTCACCTTGAGGATAGTAGTTCTCAATTGTCTTGGCCCATCGTTGATCTCTTAATTGCCTTGCCAATCCTTGAACCCTCAATCAATCAATTCTTTATTTACAGTCAACAGACCAATTATACATCACATTTTATAAACAATTGCCCTGGCTCATCCTTGAACTCTCAATCACCTTGGCCCATTCTTGAACTCTCTGTTGCCTTTTCCCAGCCAGCCATGTTTCTGTTTCAACATGCATCGGATTGCACCTTGAGGGTAGTAGTTGAACTCTCATTTGCCTTGGCCTGTCCTTTCTTTTGGCACTACTTTCCCATTACAACCCTGGCCATGATCGCTGCTCCTCCACATCTACTACCCTTCAAGGTGCCATCCTATACAGGTTGAGACAGAAAAAAAAGCCCTACAGTTCCCAGCATGGCTGGCTGGAGAACATTGGGAGTTGGAGGATTTTGTCTGTCTAAACCTGCATAGGCTTGCGCCCTAAGTCAGGTCGACTGAACACCAACAGCCTAAGAAATCAAAGAAGAGAAAAGCTTTAAAAATTATAAGTCAAGCACCTTCCAATTTCCCATTTGCCCTCTTTCTGGCATCCTGTGATGTAGCACTCACTCTCCGTGCTGAGAAAGAAAACACTAGAAAATTATCACAGCATGGTCATGCAGATTTCATTTCGACCACATTACTGGTGCAATGGCAGCCCACTCGCTTGATCAGGGATTGCGTTCCTTTTTTCTTTTCTTGATTTCCTTCAGTTTGCTCAGCATTATGACACACCAGGCTGTCATATTATATAACTTGCTTATTTTTTTCCAGGGGAATATAAACTAGTTTTGTTGTTTGTGTGTGTGTGTGTGTGTGTGTGTGTTATTTTTTTTTAAAAAAGAAACCATACAAAAGAGCTTTACAAATTGGTCTTTCCCCAGCAAGTTGCATACGCCCTGGAAACTGTGAATGGCTTGCAAGACTGCAAAAATGTGCCCTCTGAAAAAACATCCTGTTCCGAACATCACTGTTTTCTCATCAGCTGTAACAAACACATCTGGGGGGGGGGACAACCTACAACTTTGGAGAAAGCCCAGATCTACACCAAGTAGGATATAGTGGTATGAAAGCAGTATATAAAAGGCAGGAGCCACATTACTCCTTTATTGCGGTGTTGACGTGCACTGACAACTGCTGGGGCCCATGGACACATACTATATACCACTATATCCTGCTTGGTGTGGCTCCTGCCTTTTATATACTGGTTTCATACCGCTATATCCTGCTTGGTGTAGATCTGGCCACAGAGTGGAAGATAATTCGCATGTACACAGCTGACTATGTGCACTGCCTCCTCCAGGAGGACCCGTAATTCAGCGGCAGAGCATAGACTTTGAGAACAGAAGGTCCCAGTTTTAATCCCTGCTATTGCCTAGTAGGGATGTATGGATTTTGTTAAATCCAATATGTCTGTGTTTCATGGATTGTCAGGGTTCCTCCTTCCATCATCCACTCATTGCTGGAATCATATTTTTTTCTGTTTTAGGGATGTACAAGAATTTAGTCCTACTTGTGCAAATCCACACGTGTGCTAATTTCTTTTTAACAGATCTGCAAGTTTGCAGAATCTGTGAGTGATGCAATAAAAACCAGTCCACTATGGCATCTGCCATAGAAGTCCAAACTCAATTGAACCCATTGCAGGTTATTCTGACATCATGATCATGAGGTAGGGATGTTGGAGAAATTTGTTTGAGGGTGGTGGATTCCATGTGCTTTCCTAGCCTCCCCCCCCCCCCCCCGACTTCGTTTCAGTTCCTGTTGTTGGGCCCAAATCAATCTGCAGTGGGTCGGGCCAGTTCATGAGTTGTGCATTTCTCCCCTCTGCAAGTTGCAGATGAACAGGGTGGGGGGAGAAATAGGATTCTGAATGCCTCACCCACATGCCTATATTACTGTTAAAAAACCTAGCCCTTTGTGTCCTCTTGCTATGGGGCTATGCTGTGTTTAAAGCAAGAGGACTGAACCTCTTTCAGCCAGAGGGCTAAATTCAGTTTCAGCAACAATCTTGGAGGCCAGGTTCCAGTGGCCGGTTGGGCCAAAGGCAAAAAGGAGCAGGGCCAAGTCATCCCAAATATCAGCATATTGTAGCTGAAAGCTCTTATTGCCCTTAACTAAGCCTTAGGAGAGGCATTTTCACCTTTTTAGAATGGGAAAAAACTGCACAAAAGCCAGGAGACCGCCAAAGAATTGGCAGTTGGGCCAAAGGGGGGGGGGGTAGGGATATCAGAGGAATCAGTTTGCAAGGTGGAACACGGTGAGCTTTTGCCAGCTCAGCCCCCCTAAACTCCAACCCGACATTCAGCAGCTGGCCTGATCTGGCGCGCACGGAGTCGGGCCAGCTCGTGGATTTTCCGCCTTTGCATGGTGGCAGCAGAGCATGGGAGGGGAGCACTATGGCCCATGGTTCTCTCCCCTCACCCTCCTGCTGCTGACACACAACCGTCCCTCTTTCTTTGCCAGTGCCAACCCCAGTAGGGAGAGAGGGTCAGTTGCACAGCAATGTAGCAGCATTTTTCAGAAGGAAAAAAAAAATCCTAGTGTTTGGGATCAAACCTCCAGCTCGGCTTGAATAGCAAGCTGAGCTGGGGGTGTCATGGGACCCTGAAGGGGCCTTAAAGAGCTGGATTTTCATGTGATGGATATCCTTAAAGAGGGTGGGGGCAAGGGAATGGAGGATGGCTATCTGGGGAAGTTTAAAAGGCCAAATTGGGAGCCTAGTTTGACCAGATTTGGCCTGCAGGCCTGAAGTCCCTCTCTCCTAAAGGAATGGAGCTGCTGATGTCACATCTACTTTGGCCCTCAGAGTAAATGCAGGCCTGGGATGCCGGGGTCTGAGATCTCCCACACAGCAAATGGTATCCTGACTGTTGAAAGCTAGCATGCTGAGGAGAAGGATGCGCTAGCTTACCTTAACTGTGACATTTGTTTTCTACATGTACACTTATTCATTCATTTCAGAATTCCTCACCCTGCCTTCTTAAGTGGGTAAAGCTCACAAAGACCTCTGGCAACCGACTCAATATTTATGTGGACAGGGAAGGCAGTCAGCATCGCCTCTGCCCTCTATTTAGTTGCGAAGAAGGAGAGAATATTTACTTTCATTTGTCAAAGAGCGTTTAGCTGTCCGGCACTCATCTCCATTGTCCTTGAGATGGAAAAGAGAGAGAGAGAGAGAGAGAGAGAGAGAGAGAGAGAGAGAGAGAATCAAAGCTTAAGATTGGTTGCTCCCACTCACCATGGTGACCCGTGAAAGGTGGAGAAGATGCTAACGGGGTTACCCTTCCTCTTCTTCTTCCCCCTTTTTTGGGGCTAAGTATTACACCGTGCCAGCTTACTGAACGAGGCAAAGTACTTAACCTCACATTACCCTTGACAGCATCGCCTGGAGGGAACAGTTATATAAAAGTCATACAACAACAGCTGCCTTGCAGACCTGGCTAATCGAGTTGATCTGTTTGTTGTCATGTCAGAGGGGAATTGTGGTCACAGTCACACACACCAGCACACACTAAGTATGCTCCAATCCAAGGCGCCTTCAAATATAGCCGAACCTATCAAATCACTAAGCAACAACCGGGGCACTTTTGTTCTTAAATGAACAGCTCCATTCCGGTGTTTATCGCGGCCGTACAGTGTTATGGTTTTCCCTTGCTACGAAATAAATATGCTTTATGGTGTTTGCTTAAGTTATATGGGCTCTCCCTTGAAAGGTTTTTCATTTCAAAATGTGCTTGCGAAGGCTGCGATTAGGTAGCTAATGTAATTGCCTTTTATTACAGGTCAACTGGTATGAATTCCATCACCAGTAATGGTGGGAACTACATTAAGATAAAGCTGATTGGGGGGAAATCATTACCGTTGATTAGCATAAAGATCACTCATTTCCCCAATGCTCATGCCAAAGAAATACGCTCATGTATTTAGCAGAAATTACGCCCCATTTAATTTCTTTTGAAGGCGATTGTGTTTTCTTTCCTCTGTCAAATCGGGGGCGGGTTTTTTTAGGAAACATTCTTAAATGCAATATATATTAGCGAAGTGGGGGTATTTTTTAAAAAACAAGACACCACCATCCCCACCTTCCCCCACCCAAATATAATCTTAGCATATTTAAGACATGATGCTGCATATTCATTATTTGTAATTTGGCCTGATGAAATTAATTATTTATGAACGCTTCAGTGGAACCTTAATTAAGAGAACAAGAGAATGAAGATGATTACCTTCCTAATCAGTGAAATCCTGATCCCAAAATGTGAATTACGTTTCACATTGGAAGCTCGCACAGGGCTGGCAATCCCCTGCTGAGACCGCCTTGTGAAAAGCATCTGGTCTCTTGGGTCAAAGGCCCTCCAATAACCTCCAGTGGTCTTTCAAGTATTTGGTAGGATTGCTCGCAAAACCTTAGATGGTTTTCAAGGTGATCCATATCTTCTCTTGGTGTAAATTCACTCATGACTAACTTTAGACAGATCTGACCCACAGGGCATAAGAACATAAAAACATATGATGAACTGCCATGCTGGATCAGACCAAAGATTCATCTTGCCCCTCATTCTGATCTCGGAACCCTACAAGCAGGACATGAAGGCAACACCACCCTCCTGCTCATGCCCCCCAGAAATTGGTGTACACAGGCATACAGCCTCTGACACTGGAGGCAGCATAGAGCCAGCAGGACTAGTAGCCGTTGATCACCTTATATTCCGTGAATTGTCTAATCCCCTTTCAAAGCCATCCAAAGTGGTGGCCTTCACTATAACTAGCGGTAGCAAATTCCATAGAACTATACACCGTGCTTCCTTTTATCTGCCCTGAATCTCGCACCGATCAGCTTCATGGGCTTCCCCAGGTACAAGAATTACAAGTGAGGGAGAAAAATGCTCACACCATGTATGTTTTTGTATATCATTATCATTTCCCCCTTACTCCTTTTTTCTCTAAATGAAACCATCAGAAACACTTGTAATCTTTCCTCCGAGGGAACTTGCTCCAGCCCATTTTAGTTGCTCTCTTCTGCATTTTTTTTATGACACCACAATATCCCTTTTTAGATTCAGTGACCAGAACTGTACACAGTATTCCAAGTGTGGATGCACCATAGAGGAATATAAGGGCAGTATGATATTGGCAGTTTCATTTTCAATCCCTTTCCTAATTATGCCTAACGTGGAATTTACCTTTTTTGCAGCAGCAGCCATACACTGGGTTAACATTTTCTTTGAGATATCTGCCACGACCCCAAAATCACTTTTCTGATCAGTCACTGCTAGCTCAGATCCTTGAAGATGGGATTTTTTGCCCCAACTTGCATCACTTTATGCTGGCTTACGCTGAATCCCATTTTCCATTTTGAGGCCCATTCTCCCACTTTGGAAAGATCCTTTCAAAGCTTTTCACAATCCCATTTTACTTTAACTAACTGAAATAATTTTGTGTCATCATCAGCAAACCTGGCCAAAAAGGGGCCCTTTCTACTAGGGGTGTGCACGGACCCCCCGGATCGGATCGGGACCCGGATCGGGACCTCCAATTTTGTCCCGGACCGGTTCGGACAAAATCGGAGGCCCCCCGGACCGGATCGAGTCCGATCCCGATCCAAAAATCGGAAATTTTTGGATCGGCCGCCATTTTTTTCCCCATAGACTTGCATTGCAATGCAAGTCTATGAGGAAAAAATGGCGGCGGGTGGGTAAGGGGGGGCCTAACTCCCTCCCCCCCCCGGGGCCGTCCGCTGTGGACGGCCCCGGCAGGTAAACCCCCTCCCCCGCGCTCCCTACCCCCCCTGGGGCCGCCTGCTTCCATCCGCTGGCGCCCGCGGGCGCCAGCGGATAGAAGCGGACGGCTCCGGGGGGGGGTAAGCCCCCTTCCCCGCCACTTACCTTCTCGGCACGTCCGGCGCCGGCGGCTACTACCAGCGGGCTCCGCGGCCTACTCTCGAGTAGCGCGCCGGGTGATGACATCACCCGGCGCGCCACCCTGGAGCAGGCCGCGGAGCCTGCTGGTAGTAGTAGGCGCCGGCGCCGGACGGGAGCCGCCGGGCCGGGCAGGTAAGGGCCCCCCTCCCCCCTCCCCCCTCCGCGCGCCCCCTCCTCCCCTCCACGCACCCCCTCCTTACCTTTCCGGCCCGGCGGCTCCCGTCCGGCGCCGGCGCCTACTACTTCCAGCAGGCTCCGCGGCCTGCTCTAGAGTAGTGCGCCGGGTGATGACATCACCCGGCGCGCCATCCTAGAGCAGGCCGCGGAGCCTGCTGGGAATAGTAGGCGCCGGCGCCGGACGGGAGCCGCCGGGCCGGAAAGGTAAGGGCCCCCCTCCCCCCTCCGCGCGCCCCCTCCTCCCCTCCACGCACCCCCTCCTTACCTTTCCGGCCCGGCGGCTCCCGTCCGGCGCCGGCGCCTACTACTTCCAGCAGGCTCCGCGGCCTGCTCTAGAGTAGTGCGCCGGGTGATGACATCACCCGGCGCGCCATCCTAGAGCAGGCCGCGGAGCCTGCTGGGAATAGTAGGCGCCGGCGCCGGACGGGAGCCGCCGGGCCGGAAAGGTAAGGGCCCCCCTCCCCCCTCCGCGCGCCCCCTCCTCCCCTCCACGCACCCCCTCCTTACCTTTCCGGCCCGGCGGCTCCCGTCCGGCGCCGGCGCCTACTACTTCCAGCAGGCTCCGCGGCCTGCTCTAGAGTAGCGCGCCGGGTGATGACATCACCCGGCGCGCCATCCTAGAGCAGGCCGCGGAGCCTGCTGGGAATAGTAGGCGCCGGCGCCGGACGGGAGCCGCCGGGCCGGAAAGGTAAGGGCCCCCCTCCCCCCTCCGCGCGCCCCCTCCTCCCCTCCACGCACCCCCTCCTTACCTTTCCGGCCCGGCGGCTCCCGTCCGGCGCCGGCGCCTACTACTACCAGCAGGCTCCGCGGCCTGCTCTAGAGTAGCGCGCCGGGTGATGACATCACCCGGCGCGCCACCCTAGAGCAGGCCGCGGAGCCTGCTGGGAATAGTAGGCGCCAGCGCCGGACGGGAGCCGCCGGGCCGGAAAGGTAAGGGCCCCCCTCCCCCCTCCCCCCTCCGCGCGCCCCCTCCTCCCCTCCACGCACCCCCTCCTTACCTTCCCGGCCCGGTGGCTCCCGTCCGGCGCCGGCGCCTACTACTACCAGCAGGCTCCGCGGCCTGCTCTAGAGTAGCGCGCCGGGTGATGACATCACCCGGCGCGCCACCCTAGAGCAGGCCGCGGAGCCTGCTAGTAGTAGTAGGCGCCGGCGCCGGACGGGAGCCACCGGGCCGAGAAGGTAAGTGCCCCCCTCCTCCCCCCCCCCGCTGTCCACTTTCATCGGCGGGCGCCCGCTGGCGCCCGCCAATGGAAGCGGCGGTGGGCGCCAGTGGGCGCCCGCCGATCCGCCGATCCGCCGAACCGGTTCGGAGCTTTTTCGGACCGGTTCGGATTGGATCGGCCGATCCAGCTGCGGGATCGGAAATCGGATAATTTATCCGATTTCCCACTGGACCGGACTCGGATCGTGGATCGTGTCCGATCCAGTGCACATCCCTACTTTCTACACCATAGGGGTGTAGAGGGAGGAGGGTGGGCGATTCCAGAAGGACCTGCTTCCGGGATTGTCGCTCTCAGTACACATCATGGGTACAATGTCCCGGGTTCCTCCCGGGTCGTCGCATGTCGCGCCCGCCATTTTGTTTTTTGTTTTTTTTAATCTGGGAAGAGTGCACTTGTGCTCCATTGCTCAAGGTATGTTTAGAAAAAAAAAACATGCGCGAAATGGGCCCCCTCCCCCCGCCATCCTGGGGATGGCGAAATTGCTGTCCCCCTCCCCTGATGGGCACAGAGCTGTGCGGTGCGTCTCTGTGCCCATTTCTGTTTCTGTGCTTACTCGTGAGTAAGCGTAGCAGCAGCTGGGACAGGCAGCCACATCTCCCATGGTCCCGGGAACTTCCCAGGACCGTAGGAAGATTCAGGAGTTTCCAGGAATCCCTTATCCCTGGCAAATCCCATGGCCATTCCCCCCAGCACCCAGGAATCCCTGTGCATCATTTGGACTCACAGGGATCCCAGGTAGGGTGACCAGATAAAATCCAGGTCAGGGCTCATGTAACTTTAACAGTTGTAGAGAAAAGGGAATTTCAGCCATTGTCATTTGTATGCAATTAGTTCCTGGTGAAATTCCCTCTTCATCACAACAGTTAAAGGTGCATGCACTATACTAGAGTGACCATATACAAAAGAAGGGAATTTCATCAAGGAACTAATTGCATACAAATGACACTGGCTGAAATTCCCTTTTCTCTACAACTGTTAAAGTTACATGAGTCCTGACCTGGATTTTATCTGGTCACCCTAATCCCAGGCAAACAGCAGTAGCAGTGTGGAGTGAGCTGTGGGACAAGTCAGTAGCCAGGACTGAAGAGTAGCTCAGACCCAAAGGACAAACCAGGAGACAAGGTCAAGAAGCAAGCCAGAAGCCAGGACCAAAGAACAAGTCAGGATGGAAGGACAAACCAGGAGGCAGGAGTGAGGAGTGACGTAGGCCAGATCTACACCATGCAGGCTATAGCGATATGAAAGCAATATATAAAAGGCAGGAGCCACACTACTGCTTTATAATGGTATTGAAGTGCACTGACAACTATTGGGCCCCATTGACACATACCATATACCACTACATCCTGCTTGGTGTGGCTCTTGCCTTTTATATACCGCTTTCATACCGCTATATCTTGCTTGGTTTAGATATGGCCACAGAAGTCAGGACCAAGGAACAGCCAGAGTTTAGAAAGACCTTGCTGTTCAAGCAAACCAGGCTGAACTGAGACAGGAAGCCCTCTTATACTCCTTTCTCTCTAGAAGGCCCAATCATCAGCCTGGGGATGGATGGGGGAGGAGTCAGTCCTGTGCCTTTAGGTACTTCAATGAGAAGCTGCCATCTGCAGTTCAGTGATTTAACACACAGGGATGCTGGCTTCACACAGCAGATGGAGCAACTCCTGACAACGATCCACTAGGACATTGATCCTTGCAAACCTCATTGAAATGGCTTGAGCTCCACAAAAGCACAGTAATGCTCTTGCTTTGATCACTTTGATGTGGCTGGCTTAGGAGAATGTCCTGAGGGATCATGCCCCATGGTAAGCAGTGGGAGGTGAATACTATTTGCATTGTCTATCTCAGACACAGGAAGTCTTGCTCAGGCTCTGCTTTTAAGCAGAATTAAACTGACTATCTTAAAACACAAATTTGATAAAAAATAGATGCTATATTAAAGGAGGGCTTTAACTGAATCCTAAGGGGTGGGAGATGTTAAATTTGAGGCAACAATGGATGAAGGCTTATGCACCATAACAGAGAGAACAGTTCCAATAGTGCCCCAAAACAGTTTTCACAACAATGTAGGAAAGAAGCCAGACTACAAAGCACATGGGCTTTGATGTCTAAATACCAATGCTCAGAGCATGGGAAACAAACATAATGAACTTGAACTCTTAATACATGAAGGCAAATACGACTTGATAGGTATAACTGAAACTTGGTGGGATGACACCCATGAGTGGAATATAGCAATTGAAGGGTATAACTTGTTCAAAAAGAACAGAAGAAATAGAAAGGGAGGCGAAGTCACACTATATGTTAAAAATACATATCCCTGCACAGAAACACAAGAGGATGAGCCTGGGAGCCCCATCGAGAGCATCTGGATTAAAATAAATGGGGAAAGGAATAAAAGGAGCATGATAGTTGGAGTCTACTACCCAATCAAGGAGAATATGAGGACATTTTTGAAAACCAAATTGCCAGTGTTTCAAGGAAATCTGATGTTGTAGTAATGGGGGACTTCAATTACCCCGATATCTATTGGGAGACAAATTCTGCCAAAAGTGGCCCCTCCAAGAAATTCCTGACATGTGTGGCTGATAACTTTCTCTACAGGAAGTAGAGGAAGGAACAAGAGGAACAGCTATCCTTGACTTGAAACTGGCCAATAGGGATGACTTAGTGGATAAAGTGGCAGTTACAGGAACTCTGGGGAAAAGTGACCATGTCATACTTGAGTTTTGATTTTAAAGGAAGCAAAAGCTGAGTATAGCCTTAAGCGTACTCTGGATTTCAGGAAAGCCGATTTTTAATAAACACAGAACTATGATAAGTAAGGTCCCATGCCAAGTGACCCTAATAAGAAAAGGAGTCCAAGATGGGTGGGAGTTTTTTTAAAAAAGAAATTTTATAGGCACAATGACAACAAGGAAAAAAGATAGAAGACAACAGAAGAAACCAAGGTGGCTCCACAAAAAACTTAGAGATGACCTGAAAAAAAAGAAGGATACATATAGGAAGTGGAAGGAAGGCCAGGCTACAAAAGAAGAGTACAAAGAAGCAGCACAGAAGTGCCGGAATGGTATCAGGAAGACTAAAGCTGAGAAGGAGCTGCGGCTAGCAAGGGATGAGAAAAGCAATAAAAAGCCTTTCTTCAGATACGTGAATAGTAAAAGACAGAGGAAAGAAATGGTGGTTCAACTGCTTCATGAGGATGGAAAATTGGTAACAGATGACAAAAAAAAGTCTGAAGTGCTCAATTCCTACTTTGGCTCAGTCTTCTCTCAAAAGCGGGTCTATGACCCCCCCCCCCCTTGGAAAAAGTGAAGTACAAGCTGAAGGGGCAGGATTGCAGTTTGAGATTGATAAACAAATGGTCAATGAACACCTACTTTCTTTGAATGAGTTCAAATCTCCAGGGCCCGATGAACTTCATGCTAGAATAATAAAGAAGCTGGAAGAAGAACTCTCAGAACCACTGACTATTATCTTTGCGAAATCATGAAAGATGGGTGAAGTGCCGGAGGACTGGAGGACTAATGTTGTCCCTATCTTCAAAAAGGGCAAAAAGGAGGAACCTGGGAACTGCAGACCAGTCAGTCTGACATCCATCCAATCTGTAAGCACCTTGAAAACAATGCAGTGATGACTAGAAGCCAGCATGGATTTGTCAAGAACAAATCCTGTCAGGCTAATCTGATCTCATTTTTTGATCGAGAAACCTCCCTTGTGGACTGTGGGAATGCTGTGGACATCGTATACCTTGACTTCAGCAAAACTTTTGACAAAGTACCCCATGACATTCTGATTAGCAAACTAGTGAAAAGTGGGCTAGGAACAACTATTAGGTGGATCCACAGTTGGCTACAGAATTGGACTCAAAGAGTGCTTATCAATGGTACCTTTTCACACTGGGGTGAGGTAATGAATGGGGTACCACAGGGCTCAGTCTTGGGCCCAGTGTTCTTCAACATTTTTATTAATTATTTGGACAAGGTGGTGCAGGGAATACTTATCAAATTTGCAGATGACACAAAATTGGTTGGGATCACTAATACCCTGGAAGACAGAAACAAACTTCAAAGTGATCTTGATAGACTGGAGCACTGGGCTGAAACCAATAGAATGCAATTTAACAGGGATAAATGCCAAGTTCTACACCTAGGAAAAAGAAACCAAATGCACAGTTACAAGATGGGGGATACGTGACTCAGCAATACAACAAGCGAGAAGGATCTTGGAATTGTTGTAGAACACAAGCTGAATATGAGCCAACAGTGTGATGTCGCTGCAAAAAACCCCAAAAACAATGCTATTTTGGGCTGCATTAATAGAAGTATAGCTTCCAAATCGTGCGAGGTACTGGTTTCCCTCTATTTGGCACTGGTTAGGCCCCATCTTGAGTATTGCATCCAGTTCTGGGCACCACACTTCAAGAAGGTGCAGACTAGCTGGAGCATGTTCAGAGGAGGGCAACAAGGATGTTCAGGGGTCTGGAAACAAAACCCTATGAGGAGAGACTAAAAGAACTGGGCATGTTTAGCCTGAAGAAGAGATGATTGACAGGAGACATGATAGCACTCTTCAAATACTTGAAAGGTTGTCACACAGAGGAGGGCCAGGATCTCTTCTCAATCACCCCAGAGTGCAGGACACCGAATAATGGACTCAAGTTACAGGAAGCCAGATTCCAGCTGAACATCAGGAAAAACTTCCTGACTGTTAGAGCAACACTACAATGGAACCAATTACCTAGGGAGGTGGTGGGCTCTCCCCCACTAGAGGCATTCAAGGCAGCTGGACAACCATCTGTCAGGGATGTTTTAAAGTGGATTCCTGCACTGAGCAGGGGGTTGGATTCGATGGCCTTATAGGCCCCTTCCAACTCTACTATTCTATGATTCTATGATTCCTTTGGAGTGTGCTGGGGGGGAGGGACCAACACTGTTTTATTTGGTAATAGGTAAAAAGTGAGATTTTTCTTTTCTATAAATTTTTTTAGTTCCCCCCCCCCCCCAAAAAATGGTGTATAGTTTAATTCCTCATAAACTTCTAAGACCAGCAAAGCTAATTCCTGTTATAGGAATTGGAGAAAATGGAATGTGGAATCAAACTTGAGTATTGCTGAAATTAATACCTGCAAATATCTGAAATAATTCAATATTTCAAATTTTACCACTTACATTTGGCATGGTTCCCCTCCACCAAAAGATATTTTGAGTATAAAAAAATATCAGAAATCAAATGTTGAGTCCTTTGGACTTGTTATGATTGATTGATTCTATGCAGACATGAAATATCATATATTGTTGACTGTCAAATATTAAATACCATTGCAGTTAATAGTATTAATGGCTGTCAGACACTAAATGCCTTTATATATCAGCCATCAAATCCTGAAGATTTGTTTATTGTGGCCTGAACATTCATAGACGAAAGCCAATATAACTGTATTTCTAACATTTTCCCATATATTGATCTAGGTTCTGGAAAGGTTCTAAAATGATTAATGAAGCAGTCAGTCTGTGAGCATTTAGGAAAAACATGCTATGATCATAAAGAACTGGCACATATATCTGAATAACAACTCATGCCGGACTAACTTATAAAGTTACTACCTAGGTAGATTAGGGAAATGCTGTGGATGTGGTATATCTTGATTTCAGCACAGCTTTCAACAAGCTCCCCATGATATTCTTGTTAGCAAGCTGATAAAATGTAGGCTAGAAGATGCTTCTGTTAGGTGGATTTGTAGCTGGTTGACAGACTGCTATCGAGGTGTGTACCTGAACAGCTCCTCTTTAACCTGAAGTGACAGGTGGGATTCTACAGTGGCCTGTTCTGCGCTAGGCATAGTAACCCTGTTTGGTGTTTTGTATCTGAATAGGGCAAATACATGATGGGAGGGAGAGCTCCAGTCTTGCCCCTCTCCCTCATCACATTCATTACCCTCGACTTGTAGAGGGCAACTGTTTGAAGAGAAGTTCCTCCTCTATCCATAGAAGCTCTCCAGATGAGTTAGAATGCTGGATAATCAATGTTCTCTCTTGTGTCTTCGAACAGTTAGAGTTAGAGGGTGACAAATGCAACAAAGGAGAGGTGCGGCTCGAGTACTTTCCTTTAATGTTCACTCTGCTCAGGTATAGAATGCTCGAACAGGACTAGTGTTGTTCAACAAATGACTTGGATGAAAGAGTAGAGGGAATTCTCATAAAATCTACAAATGACACCCAACTGGATGGGGTAGAAGGCAGAAACAGGATTCAAGTTGGTCTTGATGACATTATAGAGAACTGGGCCAAAACTAAGTTTTATGTTTAAGTAGCAGAAGCCAGGTGCACCAATACAGGATGGGTGATACCTGGTTTGGCACCAGTACTTGTAAGAGGGATCTAGGTAGGGATGGGTGAACAAGTGCTGATTGAGCTTGTGAATGTTCTTTGGACATCAGCTCATTGCTCGTCTCTCCTCAGTTTGCGCTTGTATTTGCGATCACTGCTTATTTTGCATGAATAGGAAAATTGTGCAAAATGAACAGCTATCTGATGTGAAAGTTGTGCAAACAATCTCCAAATTTGTGCAAATTTCTAAAATCGGACAAATTCCCCCCCCATAGCATGGGTGATTTGAAATGTGTGCACTTTGAGAAAGGTGTGCATTTTTCAAATACACATTTTGTGAACGTGACGGCAAGTTTGAGAATTTGTGAACATTTCCTAAGAAAATGTGCTCCCATTTGATTTGCATTCGGGTTTGCAAACTGGGCATTTTCGAGTGATTTGCAAACTGAAATGAAATTCTCATACATCCCTGGATCTAGGGAGTTTAGGAACCCAGATGCTAAACATGAGTCAGCAGTGTGAGGTGGTGGCTAAAAATGCTAATGGACTTCTAGATTGCATCTATAGACGTGTAAGTGCCCAGATTGTAAGCACTGTAGTTTAAGAAGGATATTCACTAAGACAAACTGGTCTGGAGGTGAGTGACACAGATGGTATGGGCCTGGAAACCAAGTCCTATGAAGAGAAGCTGAAAGAAAGGTTTATACTTAGCTTGGCAAAGAGATAATGAAGTCATAATATGATAGCCATTATCAAATATTTGAAGGGAAGTCATAGAGATGATGCAGCAAATCTGTTCTTTGTTTGGACCTGAACCAGTGGGTTCAAATTAGAAGAAAAAGAATTTCAATTTGATATTAGGAAGAACTTCCTGAAAGTACAAGCTGTTTGACCGTGGAAGAGGTGGGGGACTCCCCTTCATTAGAGGTTTCAAGCACACTGGATTGCTCCCTATCAGGTTGTAGAACTTGATTTCCCGCATCAGGTTGGACTGGCTTAGCTTTGAGGTTCCTTTCAACTCTATGATTCTAGGTGGCTCAATGATCTGCCTCAGCATAGTCAGGTGAGCCAGGAATAATGCAGCTTTCTAAATTTTCAGTATAAGCCAGCTTCCATAATTCTACCTTTCATACATTGGCCATATCTAAACCGACCATTATTCCTGGGCTGGTCACATGGTCATCCCTGAGCATCCAAATGATGCACAGTGGATCCCGGGGTGAACCAGGGATGACCTTTCCATTTGCCCAGGATATCTGGGACTCCACTTGTCCCGATTTCCCCCCATGTCTCAGGAGGATCCCGAGGTCCATTGGCAGTGTGGGCACACCTCCTGGGGTCTTCCCTTTTTCCTGTGAGTAGTGGGGGTTAGCAAACAGGCCAGGAGGCCAGAGGGGAGAGTGGAAAGGTATCAGGGGTGAGGGGGAGAGCATTTCCACAATCCCCTGGATGGCTCTCGGCATCTTCAAGCACCAAGGTGTTTAGATTTTGGGGAAGTCCTACCTTTGTGCAGGATTGATGCACAATCCTCCTCTTCTTCAATTTTTTAAGCCCCTGGAACGACTCTTTTTTATTTTCACCCTGAGGGACGATCCCGGACGTGGAAAAGCCAGTGATCACCCCCCTTTCCAAAGGCCTGCAGGTGTAGATGAGCCCATAGTTTGCTTCATCTGATGCATGAAATAGACTGAAAGTGAAGTGTGGACAATCCCAGTGGGCACCCTGTGGAGCCTGCCTTAGAAACAAATTTCATAAATATTCTGTTTACGGCCAGCAATTGATGCCCAAGTATCTAACAAATTCCCAGCTTCTGTAATCATCAAAACAAAATACTGCATAGAAGTTTGTGTTATAATTCCAGAACTCAAGGTATTAAAAATGATGAATGATGCTGGATTATGAGAGAGCGTGGAGTGTTGGCAAGCAAAGTCATGAATGTGTGTTTGTGAAGCACAGTTGATTTTATTTGTTTTCTTGTTTGGAGGAGAGGGGTGGGGATATATGCCAGTCCTCAAAAACTTTTCTATCAAGGCAGCTGCACAGAAGACAAAAAGTTGCAGTCACGACTCTGACATTGGCCTTTGTTTGATCTGTGGGGACTGTTGACAAAGTCTGTCAAGTTATTACAGAAGCCTGCGGAGAGCAGATAAAAGGACAGCAATTAGAACAAAGGCTTCAAACCAGTTCCAAACTGCCCGTGTGGTCACCGCATGCTTTCTGTTATGGACTCCACACCAAGGCTGCTCTGCCTTAAGCCAAGCAATCAGCATGTTCTGAAGAAGAATCAATACTCTTTATTGTCATGATATATATATATATATATATATAGAAAGAGAGAGAGAGAGAGAGAGAGAGAGACCTATCCAAAAATGAGGACACCCAGTAGGGGGTGGGGTGGGAAAGCACACTTTTCCCTCCTCCACTCCAATGGGGGCTTTAACAGCCCTGATCGGGGCGGAGGAGGGGAAAGTCTGTCATTCCTGCCCCCTCACTGGTCCAATCAGAGCCTTTTCTATAATGTCCAGAAATTACATGCTTTCCCCTTTAAGCCCCCGATTGGAGCAGTGGGGGTAATGATGCACCTCTGGAAAGCGTCATGCTAATGGTGGACTTAAATGGGAAAGCATGTTATTCCCGTACATTACAGAAAATTACAGAAAATTCCCCTTGACATGCAGGATAGAACAAAAACCTGGACAAATCCAGGAAAACCCTGAGAGTTGGTTACCCTCCACCATCCCACTGAGCTTATGTTGTAAACCAGAGGTGGGTAACAGAAGCCCGTGGGCCAACTGTGCCCCCCAGCTTGTTTTGCATCTCCTGATGCCCTCCAAAGTGCCACTGCACTGCCACATTTGCAGTAGGGGTGTGCACACCAAAAATATCATTGTTTATCATTATTGTCCTTTCGGACCAAAAAAATTATCGTCTTCATTCATATTGTAGGTGAACCGTATAGTCTTCATGATAATTATCGTGAATTTTATTTTTTTGCAGCCCTATTTTTAAAGAAAAAATGCCTATAACCTCTGTATTTTAAAAGTTAGAGGCTTGAAACTTGGTCACAGTGCTTATGGGGTATGCCTAAGTATGTGTATGAAATTTGAGATCGATCTCTCCAACTCTCGATTTTATATGAATTTTTTAAAGATGTTTCTGTTCTGACAGGTCTGAATGAACGCATGTGGCGAGCTGTCATTCTGATCTGTCAGAACTGAAACAATCTTTAATAAATTCATATAAAATCGAGAGTTGGAGGGATCGATCTCAAATTTGGTTTTTGTATCGTTATCGTTAAACACATGCACGATAATGACCTTATTGTATCGTTATCGTACATTTTAATGATACGATACACATCCCTAATTTACACAACAAAAAGGCGCATTTCCATTGCAAATGGAATGTGTGCAGCCTCAGCATTTACATCAGCAATAGCCAATGATCTGAATAGGGAAGGGTCAGAATCTCATTTCATTTTGGTTTTGTTAAGAGTTCACCAAAATTCACAAATTCCTCCACAGAACTTGATCTAAATAAATAAATAAAAATGGAAAGTGGGATTCAAAACAGCAACAACAAAAACTAACCAATTTGTCCATCAAGGCCCAGGTCAAAGTTTGGGTATGGATCCATGTTAGTTCTCAATTAGGGTGCCACTTCTTTTTTTCTGACAGGCTCCTCATCTTTAACAGCTAGATGGCAGGCAGGTACATCATGGTCCTCTTCACGTTGGGAATAGCTATTCCTATTGGATTTTGCTGGTGATGATTTTGGTTCAGTTGGTTTTTTATAAGAATGTACCAGGATCCATAAAGTCTTCAAATTCATGAGAGGAGAGTGCTTGAGATTTTTTAAAAAACAAATGAATGAACAAATGTGAAACAAAACCTGAATGAGGGTGAAAGCAAGACTGACAGATTTACCAAAGCAGAGACAGAGTATTGCAATGTATAATAATGCCACAGTTGGAATGTAAGATGTAGTTCTGCCTTTGTCCGCTATACTACAGTAGAATATGGGAGATGCCCTTTGGCAAGCATTAATGCAAAATTTGAAATATGCAAGGGATAAAAGCATATCTGCTGTGAGGTGGACTGAATTTACATCCCTAGCATTTGAAGCCTTAGGCCTTTCCTTTGCATCCTCCTAGAAAATTCTTTTCTAAATTATAAAATGCTGATTCCCAGGACTTCCCAAGGCTGATGTTTTATGATGCTACTATTCCTGACAAAACTACAAAAAACAGTCATTTCACCTAGTGTTACTTCTCTTGAAAATATGCGCACACACACACACACACACACACACACAATCAAAATACAACAAGGCTAGTCCTACACATGTTCCATATTCCAACAATCTTAAAATTCAACTTTTGCTCATGTTCACAGAGGCTAATCATGGTCCCTTTTTTTGAGAGAGAGAAAAGAGCTTTGTTGAAGCAACAATCTGGTCTGTGGACCTTAGGTACAGCAACCGGTTTTATCTCATACAGAACAGGAGGGTTATATACCAGAGCTGAATGTAAGTGGGATTTAATTAGAAGCCAGGGGGAGACCGAAGGCCTGCAAGGCCTACGAGAGGAATAAATCAATGTTTTTGATCATTAGACCTTGTGTGGTTTCTGCTGCTGCCATAATGGGAAAACGGTACAAGTGCCTACCTTCAAAGCCCTTTGCATGGCTATGATATGCTCCTCTGGAGTGCTGATGAACAACTGTCTTTGACTTTCAGCAAACACAACGCAGGCAGAGCTCTACCTTTGCCTGTACTGTCAAGCTAAACAGTAAAATGGTTGCTCAGGCAGCAGCAGCAGCTAGGGATGGATGAATCCATCAGTTTCAGGTTTTCTCAGTTTCTCAGTTTTTCCATCCCAAATAGGGCTGTGCAGAGCCCCCGACTCACCTTAGAGAATGTTTCAGAGCCTCCAAAATGCCCCAATTTGACTTAGAATGCTTTGTGGGGGTGCCCACCTCACCTCAACACCACAGCTCAAGTGAGATTCAGCCCCCCCTGAAGCGACTTGGCAAGGCCAACCAGGAATCCATGGTACTCCTGAATCCCCATTCCCCACTTGCAGCCCCCATGCCCCCCATTCAAAGCCCCTTCCCCCTCCCCTCTAACTCAGAGCTGCTGCTGCCAGGACTTGCCTGTAAATTACTTCCTCTTCCCAAACAGCCGAGCCACGTTTTATAGTTAAGACCATGGCAGCTCTCAGTTTTTACTATATCTATGGCTCTTTATGACTGCATAGTTTGTGGCCATAGATATATTAAAAACAGAGAGCTGCCATGGTCTTAACAATAAAACATGGCTCGGCTCTTTGGGAGAAAGACGCGATTTACAGGTAAGTCTTGGTGGCAGGTGTGGCAGGCACGGTGGTGGAAGTGGTGGTGGCACGGTGGTGGGAGGTGAGCGGGGAGGGTGGGGAGGGGGATGGAAAGGGAGATGAGTCAAATGGACTCATGGCAGGCCTTGCACCAGCTTTCCTGGGCTGGGGGGGCGGGGACCGCTGCTCTGAATTGGCCCAAGGCACCCCACACTTCCATACTGATTTGCTTCAGTCTTGGGGCATCTTGGGCAGACCTGGCACTGACTCTGATACAAGCCAAGGCAGGCCAAATCAGCCCACCTTGCTTCAGTTTCAGGGATTTGGCTTGAGGTGGTGGACAGCCCTTGTCCCAAACTTATGCATACATATGTGTGTGTGTTTGTGTGTTTGTATGTTTTTAACATAATATAAACATTTTTGCAAGCAATTTTCCTAGTATAATGCATTTCTGAATGTTATTTTCCCTAATATATGCCTTTTTGTATGCAGTTTTTGATTGGAGAACTTGACTGCATTATTTGGAGAATTGCAAATATTGAAGGGCAGTGGAGTTTTGGTCTCAGAGAGGGCAACTTATGAGCCTTCAGAGATTTTGGCCTACAACTGCCATGGGCTCTAGCTATCATGGCAAATGGTGAGGAATCATGGGAGCTGTAGGCCAAGACATCTGAAGGCCTACAAATTACCCACCCCTTGCATAGTGGTTTGAAAAGGCAAGGTTAGGTGAGTTTGCATCAAAATGTAAACTAAACAAATTTATCTCCCATCCCTGGCAGCAGCCATAAGAAAAGGTCCTACTGTAACCAGAGAGGTATGAAGACCTTTGACAAATAATACACTCTAGCCAAGTGCAACCAGGTGAAGGGTGGGGGATCCTGGTAGTTGGACGTAATTTGTCACACAGCACAGTTAAGCAATAGAATGCAATGCTACAAGAAGTGTTGAAGGCTCCCAACTTGGACAGCTTTAAAGGTGGTTAGATAAATTCATGGAGGAGAAAGCTATCAGAGGCTACTCAACACAGCTGCGGTACAGTACCTCCAGATTCCGAGGCAGTATACCTCTGAATACCTGTGGTTGGGGAGGAACAGTGGGAGAAGGCTATGGTCCTGATGCCCTATTTGTGGTCTTCCCAAATGTTCATGGTTGGCCATTGTGGGAAATAGGCTAGAGTAGATAGGTCTTTGGTTTGACCTTGCAGGGCTCTTCTTATGTTTCTTCATACTAGTCCTCACACTGAACTTATATGCCAATCACTGGGGCACACCTCAAATCTTTTCAGGAAGAATAAGGTGTAAATGCAACATTTTCAACCAATTTTTGAAGAAACAAATTCTTCAAAATATCAGGAAGACTCAGCCATCAAATGTCAACTTGACTACCATTTTGTGTTTGCAATTTATTACTGATCTTTTGGTAGAAATAATAAAACAATCCTCTTTGCAATCTCCTAAGCTAAACAGTTGGGTGCATTGGAACTAACCATTCTATTGCTCCTGATAGATACACGTGCCTGACTCCCGTTTGCATCATCCTTAATAGCAGCTCAACGAAGGCAAGTCTATTTCATAGAGCCCAAGAAAAAGAAGAGATATGCATAGGCTTTTGCCTTTCTTCCAGTATTTAGGGATCCCTGTGATTATGGTTCATAATGTTCCTTAATGGAATCTACACTTGAACAGAATAAGCCTCTTTGTTTGCCCTGTAGGGAATGAAGCACCTTCATTCTGTTTGTACATTTTATCCATATTGATATTGACCTAAAAGACTCATACATACTGGAGTTCATCAGGAGCCCACAAAGAGAAGTTCCAGATCAATATGCAGGCCAACTCTGCTGATTATTTATAAGCCACATAACAAAATGACTTTTGACTCATTTGTTAGCTATCGCTATCATGTTTGTTTTACACATGGGCATTTTTCCTATAATGAACCATCTTCAGGGACAGAACTGAATTTACACCTCTTTCTTGCTTTCCCTTATACTCAAGAATTCCCTCTCAGAACAGAACACCACTGTCTCTTGTCCTTCAAATCCATTCTCACAACTAGGGATGTACAAGATTTTTGTTCCTGTCTGCAAATCATGTGAACATGTTCCATTCTCAACCCTGAATGTGAAATTAAGGAATTTTTTTCTTGGCTTGCAATTTTACTGAAGATGCATAAGGGTGGGGTTATAAAGGCTTGTTAGCCCAGCATGGAGGAAACATTTGGGGGCAAAGAAGGGATTATGCTTTTTTTTTAGAGCCTGGGTATGTAGGAAACCAATAGAGTTTTTATTTTTTAAATTTTTTTCTTCAGCCCTCTTGATTTGAAGTTATTATTATTTAGAAACATAGATAAAACTCAAACATTACAAACACCAACATTTCAACATCCAACATTAAAATGGACTTCCAAATTTCTCCGACACACAAAAAATATAAGTTTTCTTTTATGCCTTATCAAACAAATAAAAATAAAAATAAAAGTTTAGTGGATGGATTGCCCCACCTTCCCCCTCTTATCCATTGTTTTACTCCCATGTTAATCGCTGAATCCACATGCAAATATCTCATTCCCTTCTCTTAGGGTAGGGGAAGCTTTAAGGTATAGAAGCTCGTTACTTGGGGAGGGGAAAGTATGGATCCTGTGTTTGTTGATATGCTAACCTATTCTGCAAAGAATGGAATGGAAGAGAAGAAGTCTTGATTTCACCTGGGATTGTTAGCAATGCTTTCCTTAACCTTTGACTGATTTATCCTTTAACACCAGGCACCAGAATTAGTCCAAAAGTCGTTAATCTCAAAATGACTAATTGTGTAAATAGACCCATGGAGATCTCTGGCTCTCTAGCCCTGTAAAGCTATGACGACTCCTGTTTCCTTTTTTTTTTTTTTTTAATCCACATATTCTCCCAAAGTTGTTTTTAAATGCAAGTCAATACCAGCCATGTCGACCTATTTGTAAATGCAATCCTCATACCTTTTGAATGAATCCCCTTTTTCCTCCTACAATTCCTCTCCTTCTCCCCAACACTAATAAATCTAGAGAAATCATTTTTAAAAAAGAAAGAAAAAAAGAAAAGAAAGGGCTGTTCCAAGAATCTGCCAAGAGATGTAGAAGCAATCAAGATAACTCAAGTGAAAAGTACTGCTTAATGATCATGCAATACAAGCTGGTTAGTTACCCATTACTTATACTATTATTTTAAAAACTATGTCTGCCTGAGGACCCCAGTACTGACTGTAGTTGCCAGATTACAGTTTAAAAATACAGTTAGAGGCAGACAGACACACAGAGCCTCTCTACACTGCTCATTGACACACAAACACAGAATAAGGAACTGGGATTTCTGGCAAAAAGGTGATTCATCTAGGGTTGTTGTAAACATCTGACTGGGTCCAGGAGGCCTGCATCAGGCCCCTGGGACCCAGTCAGGCACCCCCAGTCATGAGCGCGGACCATCACTGAGAAGTCGCAAGGACTGGGCAAGTGCTCGGCAGCCACCTGGAACTGCTAGAAAAACCGCACACTTCTTCCTTTCCTGTTAATGGCAGGAAATTCACAATTTCTGGAGCCTTGGTAAATCGTGCATCCCTCCCTGCCTTTCCCCCTTTCATGCCAATGATGGTTACCGTTAACGTGGAAGAGGGAGGGAAGTGTGCGATATCGTGAGCAGCTGCAAGTGACTGCCAAGCGCTCACCAAGTCAAGCTGAGCCACAGAAAAGACTTATGTGGCCCAGCAAGCAGTGGGTGGAAGCTGGTGATGATGGGAGAGTGCCTGCTGAGGGGACAAAACTCACCCCTAGTTTTGTCCAACTCCATCAATGCATTGTTCACTGTAGTATCTTCTTAAGTGCTTTGACTAGGGTGACCATATGGAAAGGAGGACTTTTATTGAAATGGAATTTCAGCAGGTGTCATTTGTATGCATGCAGCACCTGGTGAAGTTCCCTTTTCATCACAACAGTTAAAGCTGCAGGAACCCCATCCTAGCGGGACCAGATCCAAAAGAGGGCAGGGCTCCTGCAGCTTTAACTGTTGTGATGAAGAGGGAATTTCACCATGCATATAAATGACACCTGCTGAAATTCCTTTTTCTATACAGCTGTTAAAGATACAGGACCCTTGTCCTCCTTTTCATATGGTCACCTTAGCTTTGACCAACACCCACTTTTAAAAACAAATAAATAAATAGACAGCTTTTACCAATTCTTGGGGGAGAAATTGGAATGATCAAAGTAAACCATAGATATCAGAGATGGGAAAAAACAATGTTCCTTTGTCCGTTCCAGGCAATGCAACAGCAACTGCCAGCACTGTATTTTATTTTAATTTTTTAGGAAAACATTCCTATAAATATGCAGCGCTAGATCACTGGTGAGCCAGTGCAGTGTAGTGGCTAAAGTGTTGGACTGGGAGTCGGGAGATCTGGGTTACAGTCCCCACTCAGCCATGGAAACCCACTGGGTGACTTTGGGCCAGTCACAGACTCTCAGCCCAACCTACCTCACAGGGTTGTTGTTGTAAGGATAAAATGGGGAGGAGGAGGAGGATTATGTATGCCACTTTGGTTTCCTTGGAGAAAAAAATGCAGGATATAAATGTAGTAAATACAAAATGGTAGGTTTGACAAATGGTAGGAGGGAGAGGGCGAAAGGCAACTAACTGTACACTCTTAAATCAGCCTTCCCCAACCTGATGCTGTCTAGATCTTTTGGACTTCAATTCTGGAAAGTCTAGCCAACACGGCCAATGGTCAGGAGTGCTGGGAAATATCTGGAGGGCATCAGGTTAGGAAAGGCCTGCCTAAGTTAGGCATTATTGTCTCGTCAGAACAAAATGAATCCTCAGTCATTCCTTTGAGAAACTCCTCTTTCCCAGCTCAGGTTACTCCTGGAATTTTGTTTTTGAAACCCTTCTTGTTCCTACAACTTTCTTTTGGCCTAAAACGAGAGGAGCGCTGATGAGCTCTTTTCCGGCATTCTGCCACCCCCCCCCCCCCTCCGTGATGGAACGTTCTTCTTGACGAGGGCTGCTTAGTGCCAACATGGATATCATTTCAGTGCCAGGTTAAAGCTGCTCCCTCCTCTCAGGCATTTGGCAGGATGCAATGCATGTTTAAATTAGGTCTTGGATAATCTTTGGCTGATGGTTTGACCAATTGTTTTTAGATACATGTTGTCTCTGTGTACATCATCCATTTATATGGTTTTGGGTAAATGCCTTTATTTTTGTACTTTGCATAATGGGATTTAATGGGTTTTAATTTTTGTGAACCGCCCAGAGAGCCTCGGCTGTGGGGCAGTATAGAAATGTAATAGATGAAATGAATGATGAAGTGTTTCTTTTTCTGTTGAGGTCCTCTTGATGAATAAGGAAACCTAGACATCGACAACCCTTTTCTCCTACTCTTTATGCAGCGTCCATTATACATGGCATAGATAATGATGGATGGCCAAACAAACTCTTGGTCATGTTCCAGCATACTCAAGAGATGGACTGGCTTCGGGGTGGAGTAGAGAGAATGGAGGAATCGACAACGAATTCAAAGGCTTCGGTTTTCTATATATCCAACTTTTGTATTCTGCGTATTCCATGTTATGTAGATACCACAGACTTGTGGACTGTTTTTTTTAAAAAAAACTTTTGTGGAGGAGTCTCTCAAATTCACATTTGTTCTAATGTGCATTAGTGGAGGTGGAATGAAGAGTTTGTGCATCCTCACCCTCCCTCCCGGATTCCATCAATAAGCAGACAACGTAAAGGAAGGCACCTGACAATCAGCCTGAAACACACAGAGAACAGATTTAACAAAATCCATACAGCCCTAAGTAGAGAGGGGTGGAGAAAGAATTTTCCCAGGTGCATTTTCCAGCTGTGCTGGATGAGACCAAAGGCCTGTCTAACCCAGCATTCTATTCCCAGAGTGACCAACCAGATGATCATGGGAAACTCACAAGCAGGACTTTCATGCAATAAACATTTGTGCTGCTTCATACGATCCTACTCAGAAGGAGCTGTGGAATCCATTATTACTGAAATCTAAATTTTGGGTTGTCCAGCTTCATATCTTCAACCTCCTCTGCCTGTGCCATTACAGCAGGGGTGGGGAACTTCAGCCCAGGGGCAAAATCTAGTCCTCCTGGGGTTCAATCTGGTCCTTTAGGGTTCCCCAAATAGCTACACCCCCCTTTCCTCCATCCTCGGATGGGTCGGTTGTTTCCTGGTCTTTGTGCCATTGTTTCCCCATTCTAAAAGGTTGGAATGCCTTTCCAGAGGCTTAGTTCTTGGCAGCAAGAGCTTTAAGCTACAAGATGCTTGTACTTCTTTTGTGTTTTTGGACCCCAGCACTGGAACGCAGCTCCCGAGAGCTTCTCCAAAATTGAATTTCATCCTGGGGCTCCCCACCCTTGAATTACAGGTTTCCTACCTATGGATTAAACATATCTCTGAGTTGCACAGTCACACTGTTTGGTAGCGGGTGTTAAGTAATAAGCCGAAAGAATCCACGTAAAACTATTGTCCAAATTACTACCTCTTGTATGATAATGAAGTTTTGTTTTGTTTCTCAAGATATGTTGTATTCTGTTTGTTTGGCTCCCAGTAATAGCTTTCTGGTATGTACCTGAATCTTAAATATTTGTTCAGGGAACGCAAATTTCTCATTCAGTTGTAAATGCGTTTTCTTGTGCTCTGTTGGAGCACTTAATCGGGTCTATTTACTTATCAACAGAGAACACAGAGTTATTGCATCAATAAACATGCCTGTGTAGAGGAGAGTAAAATACCTACCCTTGCATTCAAGGAAATGTGTGAACAATCCAAATAGATGATTCTCAGCTGTCTGTATGCAGGAAAGCCAAGCATGCTGGGAATTAAATTAAAAATGATGCAGCCTTTCCCAACCTTGGGTTCCCAGATGTTGAAGTACAGGTCCTATCATTCCTGAGCATTGACCATGCTGGTGGGAACGAGGGGCCTTGTAGTCCAATATCATCTGTGGTCCCAAGGTTGGAAAAAAAAGGCTGACTTAGACTATAGACACCTTGGAGGATTTCAGTTTGGTGCCCTTTTACGAATGGATATTCTTCAGGGAGAACCTGGCAAAGCATGGAAGACTTTTTACCATAGCAAATATAAAAGTGATCACAAATGATAATAGTAAGTGTACAAATGTATGTATATTAGGGGAAAATGCACATAAATGGCATTATATTAGGAAGTAATTTTTGCAACCAATTTCCCTAATATACATTATATTAGGAAAATTACTTGTGGAAATGGGTACTTTGATCAAATTGCAAAGAAAAATGCATGTATTAGGAGAAATGGACACAAACATGCAAATAATTTTTCATATAGATGTAATCCCCCCCTCCCCTAAGTTCAGGAAAAACTGAACTTAGGTTGGAAAAATTAAAAACTGTGAGAGACCAAAATGGACCCTACGTTTGAACCCTTGTGAATGGTGCTTTAGCTTTAGAATGTAAGAAGAGCCTGCTGCATCACACCAAAAGTGTGATGCACCAAAAGTTCATCTAGTTCAGCATCTTCTTCTGGTTCCCCGAGTGGACAACCAGATGCCTCTGCGAAGCCCATAGGCAAGGGATGAAGGCAATAGCTCTCCAAGCGCTATCCTTGAATACTAGTATTCAGTGGCACATTCTTCAGGGCTCCATTTTAGTGTGGCCTTCATAGTGAAGCCACACATTGTGGTCATGATACCACTTTGTTGCTGACCTCATGTTGCACTTCAACATGCAAAGTCAATTTCTCTCCTCCCCCCTGCCCCCCACAACTCCATGTTTGGAGTCTTCCATACAAAATGTCCCAGTTTTAATCCCTGGCATCTCCTCCTCCGAGGACTGGGAAAGACTACTATCTGAAAACCTGGATAGTCACCAGTGATGTAGGAGAACTTTGTTTCTTTGTTTCATGTCCCGCTTGCAACCCTGAACACAAATGCAAATGTAATTGAATTTTTTGGGAGAAGCTCACATATTTTTAAATTTGCGACTGCATTTGCAAAATGTGTCCTGCTTGGAAAATGTGCACTTTAAAATCAGCATTTTTTTTAAAAAGGGGCATATTTTCATGTTTTAATCAATGCAGGGGGAAAGTGAAAGTGGGCATTTGGGTGTTCTAAAATAATAAAAAAAAACATACATTCAGGAACAAGAATGAGGTGAAATGATCACTGAGGTGAAAAATGGAGAACATTGATGAGCTCAACCATCAGACAGTATCAGTCAATATCCCATCCCTAATAATCCCTGCCTTTCAGTGCAGACAATTATGAACTGGCTGGTCTGATTCAGCAAAAGGCAGCTTTCTTCAACCTGGTGCCCTCCAAATGTTTTGGACTTCATCATGCACGGGCAAAATTATGCCTGGTGTGGAAAATGTGGATGGGGAGACATTTTTCATCCTCTCTCATAATACTAGAACCCTATGGGGTCATCTCATGAAGCTGATTGGTGGGAGTTTCAGGACCGATAAAAGGAAGGAGGTCTTCACAATGCACATAATCAAGCTATGAAATTTGCTTCTGCAAAATACAGTGATGCCCACCAAATTGGATGGCTTTTAGAAGGGATTGGACAAATTCCTGGAGGAGAAAGCTATCAGTGGCTACCGGTCCTGATGGCTCCATGCTACCTCCAGTATCAGAGATGGTAAGTTTCCTGTGGGCAGCTGATTGGCCACTGTGTGAACAGAATGCTGGGCTAGATGGACCCTTGGCCTGATCCAGCCTCAGTCAGCATGGCCCATGGCCAGGAATGCTGGGGGCTGTAGTCCAAATTATCTGAGAGGTAGCAGGTTGGAGAAGGCTGTTATTGTATATCTGAGGATTTAGCACTGCAATCTGAATTGGTCCAATTTGGGCCTTCTCTAAAGCCAAAAACACAGTCTTCCTTTCTTTCCAGCCCCATGTTGCTATCAGTTGGAACAGAATATAGACAGAAGCTAAGAAAGCTCTAAGGATTGAGGAAGCTTCAAAAAACAATCCGAAAGCAAAAAACTAAAATAAAAAATAAAATAAAAAATACACCAGTCATTCTCTGACCTTCCTTATGGGTTTATGAATCCCATGGCTACCATGCCTGAAAAGAAGAAGAAGAAAAGGTTCCTTTATCTGCACGGCTTAAAGCCAGAGTGCATCCCCACACCACGGGAGACCACAACCCCGTTCCAGAAGTCATGTTTTTCTGATAATAGTCTTCAATTGCAGACATCTCAAAACCTACAGGGCAGTGGCCTTTTGCAGCGTTCTAGAGGGAAAGAGAATGGCTGCAACAATGCTTTGTGACATTTCAACAAATAAAGTGCAGTTGTCTACCTTCTCCAGCTTTCTCTGGAGAAATGCCCAAGTGAAACATCAACAATCTTTGGAAACTCTGCATCTTCCGTGAAATCTCTTGGCAACTTTTCAGACGTGAGAACCCTCCAGATTCAGTTAATCACTGCTACCCGATGCATTTTCATTATGAATTATTGTGAAAAGTGGGGAAGTGCAATTCGAATAAATAATTCTTCTGTTGCAATTGAAGGAAATATTGATTCTATTATTTTAAATGTGCTTCTGTTACCACAAGACTAGGTCACTACAGTGCACTCTATGTGGAGTTGCTCTTGAAAACTGCTTAGGAACTTCAGCTGATGCAGAATATAAAAGCAATAGCTTGACTCGTTTAGACCATCTGTGTGCTAGTACTTTATTGCTCAGTATCATATTTTTTTGGCTTTTCTGCGTACGCCCAGAAAAGCTGGGCATGAGGCCAACCAGGAGCCCATTGGACTCTCCCCCTTCCACCCACTACCCCCAGCTCCATCCCAGCTCCATCCCAGCTGCTCCTCCTGCTCACCTGCCAGCTGACTTAATTGGGGCCTTCACATGTGCCAGCAAGACTCTCGGTCTCCACTCTGGGCTCCCCCTCCCAGCTACTCTAGGCTGACCAGACCCTCCGGGGTTTCCCGGTCCTAAACGGGAAAAATGGGTCAAACTGGGCCGACCGGGCCCCAGGGGGCAACCTCCGGGAAACAGCTCGTTCTCCTCCCGCGAGGAGGGGGGGCGGCGCGGCGTGGCGTGGGTGGGGTGGGCGGCCTGCGCGGGGCGGGCGGCGGCACGAGGCACTTACCTGCTGGGGCGTCTGCTTCCCTCCGGTGCTCGGAATCTACTGAGAAACAGGCTTCGTGGCCTGTCCCTCAGTAGCGCGCCAGGTGATTATGTCATCACCTGGCGCGGTACTGAGAGACAGGCCAGGAAACCTGTTTTTCAGTAGATTCCGAGCACCGGAGGGAAGCGGACGCCCCAGCCGATAAGGAGCGCGGGGCGGGCGGCGCGGGGCGTGCGTGCGGGCAGCGCGGGGCGGGGGGGCGCCGTGGGGGAGGTTGTTTTGAGTGGGTGGGGTGGCGGGGGGGTGTCCGGGATTTTGATCCTCAAAATCTGGTCACCCTAAGCTACTCCCCCCACTCCCTTCCAGGCATTCCCCCTGCTCCCAGCTGTGTTTATATATGTCATGACTCTGGCTAACTCTCCAAGCTTCTGCTCACGACTTTAGGCACACTGACACACAACAATAACAGTGGGATTTCTTTTATTGTAAATCACACGGAATTCAAAGCATGACGGTTTCATTTCTGCAATCACACACTTGAAGCTGAATACGGACCACACAGCTTTCAGGTAGAACGGCTTAATGAGAACAGCACTCACTCAGGGGTAGACATTTAGAGATTAACCCTAGTCCTTAGAGGGCAGGAGCGGCCACACTGCACTGGAATCCTCTGGAACATAGGGACACTCACGGAAAGCCTCCAGACAGAAGGTAAGACTATCTTGAACTAAATCAGACTCAGCCTGTCAGGGAACGCTGAGCAGATCACCGAAGCAAGACGTCAGGAACTGAACCTCTTCGACCTAGGGAGCCTTCCCAATTCACGTAGCTTTAGCTCTGAGGAAGGTCCTCTCGCAGGTCCCAAACACACAGAATTGTAGAATAGCAACAATCAGCTTCTGCCTCCCTCTGCCCATAACTTTGGCTCCATGGAGGGAGACAGCAGGCTATAGAACACGAATCCAGAACAGTAATCACAAGTCCAAATCTATGAAAAGCCACAGTGCACTTTTCATGGCATAGTTCGTAGAAGTTCCAAGCCTAAACAGCAACAGAACATGTACAGAGTGCCTCATACAATTCTAAATCAGATAGAAACTCACAACAGCAGAATAGCACACAAGCAGCAAGAGGTTTGACGAGATAATTCCTAGCAAAGGAATTACTCTCAGGACAAAGGTAATATAGTGTGGAGGCTGGGCAATTCTAAGCTACTTTGATAGACAGGGCTTCAGGCCTGTAATCTAAACTCACGTGCCAACAGGGCGGCACGGTTCAACCTCTTCTGATGACGCCACAGTGTGAGGAAGATAGCCCCCACCTTTGCAAAACATAGTTTAATTTCCAGAGAACTTTCAAGGCCTTCGGCCTACCATTTGAGATAAGCACATAACAGAGAAGCAGAGATACATTTTCTCATGACAAATTGCCAAGTCTTCAGTCTACAATTCACAGGGCCAGCCCTGTGAATTGTCTATGAAGCACCTGACACCCAGCAATATATCCTATTGCTTAGTAACACAAAGTTCTTCTCATAGTTTGGAACCTCCAGCATACAAAGTTCTTCTCATAGCTCAGAACTTCCAGCGTGTCATAGCTCAGAACCTCCATGCCATGTATCACCTTAGTGTATATATATCTATATCTACTAGTGTCGCATCTATCAGGGATGGAATGCTGGGAGGACATGATTCTGGTGCTCACGTGTGAACATTGGCATCGTGTGTGAGTGTTTCTGGAAGCTACAATTCAAGGTGATGGATTTGCTGAAGATCTAAGCAGCTTAGCCCCAATATAGCTTAGAGCAGAAGTGCTCTAAAACCCGGGAATCAAATCACATTCTCTGGGGGATCCAACCCAACCCTTTGGGGTTCCATAGAAGGCCATGTCCCCAAACTATCCTCTAACCGCCAATAGTTTGATGGTGTCCCTGTTATAGTGGAGTTCCCCCTTGCACCAGTCTAAAACATTGAAATGCCTCTCCTAAGATTTATTTACTGTCAAGAGCTTTAAACTAAAATAGAGCCAGTGTACTGTAATGGTTAGAGAGTTGGACTGGTACTCAGGAGATCTGGGTTCTGTCCCTCACTTAGCTATGAAGCTCATTGGATGTCTTTGAGCCAGTCACTGGCTGAATTCGGATGACACAATAAGCAACTGGGGGCGGGGGGAACAATCGTCAGTTGTATTGACTATTGTGTCGTCCGAATGCTGCCATAGTCAACTCAGCACTGATCCTAATCTACACCACAGTTGATTATTTATTACCATGTTGTGTGGAGAGTACCCCCTAGATGAACAACTGTAAAGTTGATTATTACTCCACCATTGACTATTGTGCTGTCCGAATTCAGCCAATGTCTCTCAACCTAATCTACCTCACAGGGTTGTTGTAAGAATTAAATAGAGAGGACAGGAGGATCAAATAAGACACCTTGGGTTCCTTACAAGAAGAAAAAAAGGTGGGATATAAATGTAATAATGAATAAATAAATATGCTTGTGGTTTGTTTGGTTGTTGTTGTTGTTGTTGTTATTTGGGGACATGCCCCCTTTTGCCTTCGGCCCCACTCATCATCTCAACGCAGCCCTCAAAAGTTTTATCAAAATGGAATTTGGCCCTTGGAGTGAAAGAGACCACTACACCTTTGCCATAGAGTCTGCTTTCTCTTCCCTACCCCATCTTGGAGATTCATTGAGGGCAGCTTCTAAATGATATCATCTGTTCTTCAGGTGCAGGTGTGCATTAGGTGTGTCAAGAGCATGGGAAGAACAATTCTTGATGGTTATGGAATTCCTGAACACTCATCCAAGATCCCCCAGAAACAAGGTAATACTCGCTTGTTTAAACTAGCTTTGGAGCTCAGGGATAAGGCTGGAACATGATGGGAAATGTTTCAAGGAAGGAGATTGGGGTGAAATAGTGAGTGAACTAATTCAGGCAGTTATTGTTGTAGCTGAGTAAGGATTTGAACTAGGGCTGTGCATGGATCCCCTCAACCCACTTTGGAGGCTAATTTGGGCTTTCGAATCATTCCTATCCGCCACAACCCAATTTGAGTCCAGTCCTACCTGCTTTCAATCTGGAACTGAAGCACAATCCAGACATCTGGAGTGGGTCAGATGTTGTGGAAAAGCTGGGTGCAAGGCTGACTGGATGTCCATTGGACTCCCCCTCTCTTGCTCCCCAAAATGGCCCTTTGTGGCCACCGTAGTTTTCAATATTAGATCTAGGAAAAGGCAGAGCTGACATCTTCCTTAAAAATGGTGGCTCTCATGAAGGGCAGATGGTTGCCAGGCACAAGTGGACAGGTCGAGTAAGTACCGTGGGTGGGGCAGCGGCTTGGAATTGTCCTGGATCAGGATGAAGCAGTCTGAAGCATTTTGGACCTGATCAACCCACTCTGGACCCCTTTGACCTGTTCTGGTCCTAATCTGGATTTGGACCTGAAGCGGCATACAGCCCTAATTTGGACTCAGGTCTTCTCTGTCATAGCCACTAAACCACCCTAGTTCCTTCCTTCTTTCCTTCTTTTAGTCCTTCTAAGTAAAAAAAGAGATACAAATACATAAAAATTCTGCATAATGTGATTTAAAAAACTAAGAATCTGCTCTTATCCATGTGATCCTTAATATACATTTATACAATCTATGACTGAATCCAGAAATGGTAGCTTATAAAATCACCCCAAGCAGGTCCCTAGAAAATGTACTGGGCTAAATGAGTTGGTGATCAGGATGCTATTCCTGTTTAGACCGTAATAGACTTGGCACATTGGACGGCCTTTGCTGAGGAAGAAAATAATTTTTGAATAATTTTAAAGGCACTTTTCATTGGAGCGGAATGACCCCATCTGAATGCTGAGCAGAGCCAAAGTGAACAGTTAATCAGAGATCAGACTCCAACAAACAAGTTGCTTGCCAATAAATTCCAAGACAATCTAGCATGATTTCCTCAATAGCGTCAGGCTTGCAATTAAAAATCAGCCCAGTCCTGTTTAATTTTCACCAGGCGTGCTGTATGATGAAGTGGCCAGGATTCGAAGATGGCTGAAAACCATTCCATGGGGGAAAATTGGGCTATTAGATAATTTTCAGGTGTCCAGTCAAGTGATGAGACAGCTTTAGAAAGCAATGGGAAAAAATGGGAGCAGAGACAAATAAATAACATAACTTGGACAAGAGATACGCCATATTGTTGGTGCTGCTGATCTGAAGTTTGGGACCACCTTCTTTCTTTCCACATCAACTTAAGGCTGCAGCTGTTCTCCTTACAGTAGGCTTGTAAATAGTCACCTTCCTACTCACCTATGGTGAGTAGGACTTGCCTGCAGGCAACAAGACAGGGAAGCAGTTGTGCTAATTCGAAACAGAATCAGTCTTTTTCTTTTTCTTTTTTTCAAGTCCTGAAGTTACAAAAGAAGCTAACACTAGAACATAGGTACTGGCCTTGTACCAAGTCAGACCAGTGGTCCATTTAGCTAAGTAAGACTGGCTTTTGTTTTGCTTTTTTACTTTCTGGAATTTTACGCAAATTTAGTCATAGAAAAATACATATATATATATATATATATATATATAATGTGCATTTCCCCCATAGGTTAAAGCATGATAATGCAGACTTTTTTGGAGGGATTTGCCATTTTTTCAAGAGATTCTCACTTGCATGATTCCATGGAATGTATGAACTGGCTTCATTGAAAAGTATGTATGAGTGGACATGAGTTGTTTCATCTGGCATGGCTGATGAATATCTGTATGTGAACCAAGCCATTTCCCTCAATTTGCATAGAGATCTGTGTCTCTGTGAGCACAAAATAGCATTTGTGCCCCTTATTTTGACCTTATTTTTCAAACCTGCTCTCTTATTTGCACTCTGTTCTTTGAAATTACTGATTCTTATTAAAGACAGGAATGCTGGGAACAATGCTAAATGTCTCTCTGAGGTAAATATCTCCCAGAGCTTTGTTGTCTTTTAATTTGTATATGCAAATCTGGCACCAAACATCGCGACTTGTAAACGTGGGAAGGGAGAAGGTGAAATTGTTTTGACCTGGGGGCAAAATGGTAAGTACAAATTAATTGGGAACAAAATACCACTGAACTCTTTTGTTTCCTGTTTTGTGTGGGGTTAGGGTGACCTTTTTCTGTAGGAACCTGGAGTCCCTGAAGCATAATCAAGAGAGAGTTCTATGTGCTTTAATGACTACTTGATGGGCAGTAGACAAAACCATGAATATGGAGGTTTAGGAAGACAGAGATTATTCTTAGCTTATCGGTACTCAACTTGTGCTCCAGCTACATATTTAGCAGCAGGCATCATTTCAGGAACCTAGGTCACCATCACACAGCTGAGGCAATTTATAGCTGTGGGAGAATAAGGTCATTCACTTCTCCTTTGCTTGTCCCTTTCGCCCTGCCATCACAACCCCCCCCCCCTGCAACTTTCCTATCAATCCAGCAGATATCCATCTTGAACCCCTGATGGGGGTTCAAGATGCTCAGGGGGGAAGTTGTGAGGTAAAAAAGGCAGGTGAGAAAATGTTTAGTGCTACTGGACCGGGTTCAAAGGTCCAGGAGGGTGCTCCTGACTAGTTTCAGGGAAAGGCATGGTTGGGCATCTACCAAGGGCCCTCAGCCTCAACAGGAGTCCATTGACAAGAGCTCCTTGGGCAAGCTCCTCCTTTTCGCCATTGAACCTGCTTATTCACCTGCCTGTTCCTCTGGCCCAGACAATGATGGTGGTGAGAAGGAGTAGCAGTAGATGCCATGGACTACTTGCTCCTTGGCTCTCTGCCTGTCAAGCAAACAAGTGGTAGCCATGATGAGGAAGAAGATGAGGAGCAATAGCAGCTGGTAACAACGATGGTGAGATGGTAGACTCACAGAGGTCCAGGTCTCATTGAGGGCATTTTGCTGTAAGGCCCCCCAAAACTGGAGCAAACACTGAAGTAGCATTCCTCCTGTCTAGTTCTTTCCCTCTTGGCAATGCTAATGGCTCCTCAATGGGTTTTGCTGCTGCTCCCCAGAGGTCGCCATATAATTTGACCATGGCTTCAGCTGTCAACTTGTAAATGTTGCCAATTTTATTTAAATCATTTTAATTTCTCTAAAAATTTCTTCAGATGTTTCACTCTACTAGGACCTTCCATGTTTGCTTTAAATTTCACTCCAGGCTAGCCTGCATTCTCAACGTCAGTATTCTACAAAGAGGTACCAAAGGATTTCAACACCACTCACTCATTACTTACATGAGTACTCCCCATCTATTTCACTATGCTGGGCCACCAGACAAAGGCTACTGGACATGGATCTCCAGGGACAGCGGGGGCTGGCCAGTGGTCCATGCTCGCCATCCTCACTAGATATATCCGACCATGTTGGTAAAGAGGGAATGGCATATTTGGCCTGGTTAACGGTGCCCAAATATAGGCGAGCTTTTTCACTAGCCCGATTTAACACTCTCACCTCCAAACTTCTGGAGGGCAGATATAGCAAAATCCCAGTCGGTGCCAGATTTTGTCCATGTAATAACTCAGAGGTTGAAACAGTTGATCACATTCTATTTGACTGTAGGTTCTACAGCCCGATGAGAGAAATTTTGATATGGCCAATTACTCGAGTCTTAGCTGGCTTCCCAAAGAGCACCCTGACAATATCCTCCTTCAGAGCTCAAACAAGCATAGGACCCTGCAAGTAGCCAAATTCTTGCATTATGCAATTGGCTGTAGAGCTCTAATGGCTCTATAACATCATACGGGTCCCTACGCCAATATCTTACCAATCCTACATTCTTCAGTATGCTAACCTACCATGCACCAAGCAGGCGGATATGCTTCAAACTGGGGTTCCCTACTGCTTATCTGTTTACCTGTTATTTATTATATTGTCCCTTACCTTCCAAGGGGGGTGTCCACCGCCTGGTCTACTAACGTTTTATCTAAAGTGTTTTAAAACTATTTTATTACTATGTATATTTAAATCTGTGTACTACTGGCCAATAGGCTGTTAATAAACTTTTACTTTATTATTTCACTATGGATTGGGGCATGGATAGAGAAAATCTCCCATGATGCAAAACAGACCAATTGGCTGCCATGAAGCTTCTATACAACCAACATTGCTGAGGTTCAGTAAGCATTCAAATTGTTGAAAACGAACAAAAAATGCATAGATTAAGACTGAAATCCTCAACACTCTGACACCGGAGTAAGTCCCATCGAAATTAATGGGTTGGAGCCAGACTTAGAGTATGCTTAGAGTATGCTTATTGAAATCAATGGTACTGAAATTAGTCCCATTGATTTCAATGGGTCTACTCTAAGCACCATCAAATCTGGACATAACCCAATGGGACTTACTTATGAGTGGACATGGAGATGATTTCACTATAAAAAAGTTCCCAAATCTATATTAACGCATCTAGAAACAACTGCTATGTTTTGTTGACACATCTCAAGACACTCTGATAGTGTGAAGTGCTAGACTGTCATTCTGGGCTGTCAGTTAAGTAATGCATAAGCTAGCAGTGATGTGTTCATTGATATGAATGGTACATTAGGACAATTTCTTTACACATGATACATGAGTGGAAATTTATACTGCAAAATCAGAGCAAATGACATATATTTCAATTGTGCGGTGTCTTCTGTCACTGCCAATTGATTTTTTTTATCTCAACTGAAACACACGGAAATAAAATAGAAAGCTTGAAATGGAACCAACCACAAATACATTATCTTTCAGATCTACCTAAATAGGTTGAACAGGGCAAGAAAGTAGGGTATTTAAAATTTTGTATTTACATAATTACTGCTTGCATAAATCTCCTGAATATATACTTCTGTATGATTCACTCAAACACATTGTGTAACTGGCAAGCCATCTCAAGGAAATCACCCATCTTTCTCTCTTCCTCAACATATGAAGAAATTCCTCTTGCAACTCTGGTTCATTAAATTTCCTTGTTTGATTTCCTGCTGTGATGATTAAAGTTGCAGGCTGTAGAACGTTACATCTCCAGTGTCTTGCATTATATCCTTTCCTCTTTAAGCAATGACAATGAGTGTCTTGTAGCTGTTTCTCTTAGATCAACCTATTTTTATCGGAACCATTCTTCCTTGGCAATAAAAGTGGCTCATTATTTCCCTGCAACCTCCTTTCTCGAATTAAAAATAAGCTTCTTTTGGAAACTACACAAAGAACTCTTGTTAACGGATGCGTTCACCCTTTGCGGTTTCCCCCAAAGTAATTACATCCGGTTCTACTCCCAGGACAACCATTTGGCTTCTATGTTTCATCTAAACATTCTAATTACTCCCAGTGTAATTATCCCCCATTTGCACTGGTTTAGCACTTCCTGTGCTTCATGCTGGCAAATGCTACTATTCCCATATCCTGATACAGAGCATAACCTTAATGCCTTTCTCAGTCACCCAAGTAATGGGATGGTAAACCTGTATGCCCCAACTGGAGGTATACCCAGGGATTGAGAGATATCTCTAAGGAACAACCTCAGAGTACTAAACAACAATGATCATGTATGTATTTATTTAATATATTTCATAGCTGCTTTTCAAGACATTGGTCTTCCTGAGGCAGGGTGACCACACGGAAAGGAGGACAGGGCTCCTGTAGCTTTAACATTTGTGTAGAATTTCAGCAGATGTCATTTGTATGTATGCAGCACCTGGTGAAGTTCCCTCTTCATCACAACTGTGAAAGCTGCAGGAGCCCTGCCCTCTTGACCAGAAATGTATCAGATATGTGGATATGCATTGTGTTTACGTGTTTACATGCCTCCTTGAGTATAGTTTTCAGTAAGAAAATAGGCTATACATTTTAATAGAAAAATATTATTTTATTGTTTACTCTTTCAACCCTTATGATCATAACAGCAATCATATCAATAAAACAACATAAAGTCAGCAACGTTTGAAATATAACAACAAATGCTATACATAGCATCTCTGGAAGTCACAGAATTAAAATCAATATACTTTTCCTGCAGAAATGAAAGGAACAGACTGTAATCAATAAGTTGTATATTATAATATACAGCCTCTACAATTTTCTAAATTAAACTTCATCAACTGTTTTGCTCAACTTTTGAGCAACCATCACAAATCTGGTACTGGTTAGACAATAAAAATGCAATTTTATCTTGATCATGAGCGTTAGACATACCATGTATCAGTTTAAAATACATTTCTCCCTTTTAATAACAATAATTTTTCCAGATAATGGGATGTGATAGGGTTGTATCTAAAGAAAAGCAAGCAAAAGGAATGTCTTGATGGGATGCAGGTGATCCCTCTACTTTTTATTTTTTTAAGAAAACTGAAATATAGTCATAGAAAGCTGCTCATTTATTCAAAGTGATGGTGGGTGGGAGAGGGTGTTTAAAAGCAGGTTCAAATCATTGGGTGTTAAGGTTTCATTTAGAAGCAGTCAATGAGACAGCCAAATGCAGTTCCTGAGAGAGAGAGTTTCACAGTGTTGGGGCCAACACTAAAAAGGCCCTTTCTCTCATGCCCACCAACCAGCAGGCACATGAGTGGGGCCTCCATGGTTGATTGAAAGGACTGGTAGACTCATATGGGTGTAGATGTAAAATTTTCAGAAATTTTAAGGCCATGGGGAAGACAAAACATTTTTTCTGTTTTTTTTTTTTTTAAATGGAGAATTTGGAAAAATTGAAAAATGAGCAATACTTTTTGTTTTTAGCTTGCTTTGCAAATCTAAAATCACTTTGTTGCTTTAAGATAACCTTCCCCAAACTGGTGCCCTCCAGATATTTCAAGCTTCAGCTCCCATCAGCCTCAGGCAGCATGGCCAAAGATCAGGAATGCTGGGCACTGTAATTCAAAGCAACTGGAGGGCACCAGGTTAGGATGGGCTGCTTTAGCAACATAAAGCAGCCTTTCTGTTCCTAAAGTTATGCATAATATAGTTTGATCATATATATATATATATGTGTGTGTGTGTGTATATATAACACTCAGTTTGCAAATTTGTAATTATTTGCACCACCTTTATATAAGGCAGGATATAAATGTAATACATACATAAATAAAGATTGCTACAGCGTCAGAAGCACAGGACTCTATAGAACAAAACCCAAACTGTCAAGAATACACATTTATTGTCAGGAATGCACAACGGCGATTCTATTCACATGCTGGGAAACTGAGCATAAATATCTATCAGTAAAATATACTTGAGATCAATAATTTTAATAAGGAATGACCCCCCCCCCCCCAATTATGCTGGAAATTTTACAGAGAGGATTGAACAAATGTTTTTCCCCATGGCTTCATTTCCCCCTGACATTTTACATCTCTAGTCTTTCTATAAAAGTTCTTATTACATAGTTTTAGGAAATCATTTCGTGGGGGAGTAAAGAACTGGGGCCAGATCTACAGCTTGTGTCAAATCATTACGAACGTGTGGAACAAAAAGCAGGAAATAACACCATGAAAGCGGTATATGGAATGTGGATTGTGCCCCAACAGTTATCAGTGCACTTCAATACTGCTATAAAGCAGTAAAATGTGGATCTAGCCCACGTAACAATATATAAATACTTCATCTTAAATTCTAAAAGAAAGTATTTTATAAACCAAAGCTATTCAATTTTTCAAGGACAAACAAACAAACACACAAACAAACAAACAAACAAACAAACAAAAAACCAAATACAGTCCTTGGAGGGAAACACTTTTTTGTGTTTTTTTTTTTCCTGTGTCTTCACATCTCTAGGTGTAGGTAGTCCTTCATGCAACCTGGCCCTAATCCACATAGGGCTTTAAAAGCAACAACAACCAGCACTTTGAACTGATTCCGGAAGCACACTAACAACCAGTGAAGCTTGTATAAAATCAGTGATACATGGGCTGATCACCTGGTTCCCACAATCAACCAGGTAGCTGCATCCTGAACCAGCTTCAGCATCGTTGGGTTGCCTTCAAAGGCATTGCGGTGCATTCAGCATCTATTCAGGCTGCCAGAAACGTGACGATTGCTGCACTCCAGAAAAGGAACAACTGTTTCCCTTCTTCCGCTACTGTAGAAGCAAGTAAACTGCCATCATCACATTATCTTCATATGATCTACATAACATCTGCTTTATATACAGCATATGGTAAAGAACCAGATCCATATTATTTAATGCACTCCTCTGATGTCCAAAATAATGATATATATCAGTACTTATTCTGCAGGAGTTACCTGATGTTTTTATTTTCATATCTCTTGAGTAATTTTAAAAGAGAAAAGAAAAGAAAAAAAGAATTCATAGCACAGACACTCCTGGATCTGCAGCACAGAATTGGTAAGAATCCAGAATGATTCCTCCTTCAAACATTTTTTTTTATATTTTGAGTTACCACTCATTTGGTTGGCAGGTTCGTTCAGAAAAAAAAGCAAGGCAAAACAATTTCTACATCAGTTGAAAAGAGCCATGTATTTCTCTGGACGTAACTAATATGGCGTAGGATTCTGCAAAGGTTACTTTGGCTTTTAAATGCAAGTTGTGTATGAGAGAGTGAATTAGAAATAGCCAGCAGTGTCTTCAGTGGAGTTTTTTTTTCACAACTTGTGAGTCAAACTCCACTAAATTCCCATTGACTCAAAAAAGGTTTAAGCATGTGCTTAAAGTACAATAATTGATTTCAGAAGGGCAGTCAAGAAGATGCTTAAGTATCTCCTAGTAAAATCAGTGGGACTTAAATGTGCTTGGCGTTGGTTTACTTTTTGATTTCACTGGTTTATTTATTTATTTATTTATTTTATTCCATTTATATACTGCCCCATAGCCGAAGCTCTCTGGGCGGTTTACAAAAATTAAAAACATTGAACAATTAAAACACCAATATACAAAATTTAAAAACATAAAGCATAAAAACAAGTTAAAATTACAATATCCTTCTGGGTCAAAGCACAACAACAACACAAATTGTAATTCAGGCCTGCATTGTGTATTTATTCATTCATTTATTGCATTTCTATACTGCCCAATAGCCTGACAACATGCATGATGAACCACCAGGGGTTCAGTTAACTTCCCATTTCGTTCTTTCCAGTAGAAATTGCAAAAACGGGGTTGTGTTCTGCATTTAGCTAGGTGGGTCTCAAATTGTGGAGGCCTTTGTTACACAGACCAGTTTGCACTCATTGTCCTCGTATTAGGGGGTCTTGGGGAGTGGGAGGTTGATGGTAAGGGCAGGGCTGGCATCCATGCCCAGCACCATCAGGCATCTTACAGGGCCCTAGTGCTCTGCCTGCTGCCTAGGGCGACCACTTCCACAATGCCAAAGAAAAGGACAAAAGAGGGTATCAATTTTGCATAACACTTGCCTATACACATTTATATGGGCAGGTACAAATTTATGGGCAACATCAAGGCCCCCTGCTGCTCTCTCTCCTTAGGGTTCTTTTTCTGTAAGCCAGACTTGGACCTGGCAGCCCATCCAACAGAGGATACCTTGAAATAGAGGGCTGTCCTCTGCCAGATTTCCAAAAACAGAGGACTCTCCTTTGTAAAACAGGGCACTTGGATGCTGCCCAAACTCATCCAGTGGGAGCAGCTGGATATTGGGAGTCACTCGTCATTTAAATTTCCGACAGTGCCCTGAAGTAATATTATGGCAGGGCATGTTGGTTAAGAAAACTGATGGGTGGATCACAGATGGCCACCACATCTGTGATCCACCCATTGCTGCCTGCCACCCCAATAAGCCCATTGGGGAGACAATGATGTTGGATAGGGCCCACCAGAAAGCATTTTTCTGGGGCCATCTCAAAGGTGTAGCTGTCCTGGTTGATGAATTAATTCCATGTGCAGAGTGGCTGGTTTAAAAGGGAACGGAAGTGTGCAGCAAAGGACTGGATTCTTTTTTGCCTTGTGCTTCCTATTTTTCATGCACCTTTGTGGGAACGGATAAAGAGCCAGTTTCAGAACATGTGGAACAATCATCAATGTGCTCAGAAGTTATGCGCGAACCCAACTCAGTATCATATAACATTAAAGGAGGTGGCACGAGAAATGTCCGCTCAGGGAGGAAATATATTTTTTTTCAAAGGCAGTTCTTCTTTGCTTGCTACATGGGATCACATGATAGCTTTCATTCCACCTTTATCAATAGATAAAGCTGCCCAAGAAACACTAGAACTGTTGGCTTAACATACATAGAGCGCTAAGCCAGTGCAAATATTAAAGGAAAGAATAATTAAAGATATGAAAGACATGTGCAAATAAGATGGAATGCAGTATATTTTCAGAGTGTGCCAATCATGTCAGATTAATCCAATATCCTTTTACAGAAAGACACCTGGTTTTCCGGAGAAGGGAAATGTGGAGAATTGATCCTATAGATTTGGAGTGCTGCACTGCAGCCAGGTAAGAATGCAAGGGCCCACAGCAAGAGACGTTACCCCCCAAAGTGGAAATCATCACCAACAAAAGGAGGACAAAAGAAGATCCTGATTTGCCTACAATTTGTATATGCTAATTTACACACATAGAGGCACATTTAGAAATAATTATTTTAATTTATATAGAAATATGGTACATCGCCCCATAGGGTGGATGACTGTAACCAAGTGACTTCTGTGCCTTGCTCAGTCTTCTGTCCAGGCGCTGTTGATGGGCAGCTTCAAGGCAAAGTTTTCCTTCTGATGATTCTTTATCTTTACATTGGAATTAGACTGGACAACCTTTCAAATTGAGGATGCCTTCAAAATAAAGGGCAGTTCTCTGGCAAGCTTTCAAACAGAGGACTGTCTTCTGTAAAAGAGGACCCTAGAGACGCAGTCCAAAGTTGGTAAGGCTGCCCACACCACTGTCATGTGTCCTTTGACATGCTTGTTCAAATCCCATTCACACAGTCACACAATGAACCAGATTCGCTTGCCCTTCACCTTTGTGTTTGGGTAAGGTGAGAGGTAAGTGGAACCTTTGAGACCTGATACTTCAGGGTGCCAGGAGAGCTTCGATGTGGTGGCTTGCAACTGATCTGGCTTCAGTCACCCCTTACCTTTCTGGATGGGGCAGAGCTGACTGAATTCTTACTTCAATGAGTGATCTTGAGGTGGAGGGGTGAGGGATGAGGTGAGGGGTGAAACCTTGAGGTGAGGTGAACCTTGAGGTGAGGTGAATCTTGAGGTGAGTTGAACTTTGAGGTTCGACCTCATTCAAACTTGAGGTGAGGGGAACCTTGAGGTGATAGGAACGAATGCTGTGAGTATCCGACTGGGTCCACAGACATGCCCCCCCAGCATGGGCATTTCCAAGTTTTGCGCCAATGGTGGCTGCCATTAGCATGGAGGGGGAGAAAGGATGTGTGGTTGCTGAGCACTTGTGGGGGCTTGTGAGTGCTTGGCAGAGGTTCATGCAGCCTGGTTGTGGGGTGGCCAGCGCGAGTGGCAGGGTGAGCACTCACAGGGTGGACATGGGGCAATTTCATCTTTCCCCATTGATGGGAAACTCACAAGCAAGACACAAGTGCAACAGCACCCTCCAACCTATGTTCCCAAGCAACTGATGTACATTGGCATATTGCATCTGATACTGTAGGCAGCATACTGTAGCCATCAGGACTAGTAGCCAATGACAGACTTTTCCTCCAAGAATTATCTAATCTCATTTTAAGGCCATCCAAGTTGGTGGCCAGTACTATGTTTTGTGGTAGTGAATTCCATAGTTTAATTATGCAGTGTGGAAAAAAGCCTTCCTTTTATCTGTCCTGAATCTCCCATCAATCAGCTTCACAATTTTCTGAATTTCATTCACATTTGAAAGTGCGCATTGTACAAGTGCGAACCTCTGAAAATCTGCAAGTGTGAAGATGCGCATTCCCCCCTACCCCGATCTGCATTTTATGCTTTAGCCCATGGGAGGAAAGTACACATTTTGGGTGTGCACGTTTAAAATGCACATTTTTTCTTGATTTAAAATGCACTTTTTCCAAAATTGTGTGGAAGCAGACGTTCACATTTAGGAACCTGAATAGGGCACAGTGAGCTCTGAGGAGGAATTTGGAGAACCTCAACGAGCTCGAATATTGCATGTTCACCCATCCCTAAGGAAAGTTTTGTATATATATATATATATATATATATAATCAAGTCAAACAATTTTGAAACGGAATGCAAGCTAGCTGTCAAATGCTGTCGGATGACTGCTATTGTACGTTAGCTGTCAGGTAGCGTCAAATCATTCCTTTTATATCTGATGCTCAGGAGGTGGATGCTGTTGCTTATGTAGCCAAAATGGCACTACCCGTGTACAAGAGGAAGGTGCCAGCAAGCTTGTGGGAACTCTGACGTTTGGAGAAGTACAACACATAGATTTGGGGGGGGGGGTGGACAGGGAGCCCTAAGGAGGGGTCAGAGAAACATACAAACCAGTGAAGACTGAACATGCTCTGTGGCTACAACAAGTGGGGGAACGAAACAGAATCCTGAACAGGGATCACTCCACACTGCAACATTTTCTTGCAGGATGCAATAACTAGGTATCAACTAGGGATGTGCACTGGATCGGACCCGATCCACGATCCGAGTCCGGTCCAGTGGGAAATCGGATAAATTATCCGATTTCCGATCCCGCAGCTGGATCGGCCGATCCAATCCGAACCGGTCCGAAAAAGCTCCGAACCGGTTCGGCGGATCGGCGGATCGGCGGGCGCCCACTGGCGCCCACCGCCGCTTCCATTGGCGGGCGCCAGCGGGCGCCCGCCGATGAAAGTGGACAGCGGGGGGGGGGGGAGGGGGGCACTTACCCTCTCGGCCCGGTGGCTCCCGTCCGGCGCCGGCGCCTACTACTACTAGCAGGCTCCGCGGCCTGCTCTAGGGTGGCGCGCCGGGTGATGTCATCACCCGGCGCGCTACTCTAGAGCACGCCGCGGAGCCTGCTGGAAGTAGTAGGCGCCGGCGCCGGACGGGAGCCGCCGGGCCAGAAAGGTAAGGAGGGGGTGCGTGGAGGGGAGGAGGGGGCGCGCGGAGGGGGGAGGGGGGCCCTTACCTTTCCGGCCCGGCGGCTCCCGTCCGGCGCCGGCGCCTACTACTCCCAGCAGGCTCCGCGGCCTGCTCTAGGATGGCGCGCCGGGTGATGTCATCACCCGGCGCGCTACTCTAGAGCAGGCCGCGGAGCCTGCTGGAAGTAGTAGGCGCCGGCGCCGGACGGGAGCCGCCGGGCCGGAAAGGTAAGGAGGGGGTGCGTGGAGGGGAGGAGGGGGCGCGCGGAGGGGGGAGGGGGGCCCTTACCTTTCCGGCCCGGCGGCTCCCATCCGGCGCCGGCGCCTACTACTCCCAGCAGGCTCCGCGGCCTGCTCTAGGATGGCGCGCCGGGTGATGTCATCACCCGGCGCGCTACTCTAGAGCAGGCCGCGGAGCCTGCTGGAAGTAGTAGGCGCCGGCGCCGGACGGGAGCCGCCGGGCCGGAAAGGTAAGGAGGGGGTGCGTGGAGGGGAGGAGGGGGCGCGCGGAGGGGGGAGGGGGGCCCTTACCTGCCCGGCCCGGCGGCTCCCGTCCGGCGCCGGCGCCTACTACTCCCAGCAGGCTCTGCGGCCTGCTCTAGGATGGCGCGCCGGGTGATGTCATCACCCGGCGCGCTACTCTAGAGCAGGCCGCGGAGCCTGCTGGAAGTAGTAGGCGCCGGCGCCGGACGGGAGCCGCCGGGCCGGAAAGGTAAGGAGGGGGTGCGTGGAGGGGAGGAGGGGGCGCGCGGAGGGGGGAGGGGGGAGGGGGGGCCCTTACCTTTCCGGCCCGGCGGCTCCCGTCCGGCGCCGGCGCCTACTACTCCCAGCAGGCTCCGCGGCCTGCTCTAGGATGGCGCGCCGGGTGATGTCATCACCCGGCGCGCTACTCTAGAGCAGGCCGCGGAGCCTGCTGGAAGTAGTAGGCGCCGGCGCCGGACGGGAGCCGCCGGGCCGGAAAGGTAAGGAGGGGGTGCGTGGAGGGGAGGAGGGGGCGCACGGAGGGGGGAGGGGGGAGGGGGGCCCTTACCTGCCCGGCCCGGCGGCTCCCGTCCGGCGCCGGCGCCTACTACTCCCAGCAGGCTCCGCGGCCTGCTCTAGGATGGCGCGCCGGGTGATGTCATCACCCGGCGCGCTACTCGAGAGTAGGCCGCGGAGCCCGCTGGTAGTAGCCGCCGGCGCCGGACGGGCCGAGAAGGTAAGCAGTGGCGGGGAAGGGGGCTTACCCCCCCCCCCGGAGCCGTCCGCTTCTATCCGCTGGCGCCCGCGGGCGCCAGCGGATGGAAGCGGGCGGCCCCAGGGGGGGTAGGGAGCGCGGGGGAGGGGGTTTACCTGCCGGGGCCGTCCACAGCGGACGGCCCCGGGGGGGGAGGGAGTTAGGCCCCCCCTTACCCACCCGCCGCCATTTTTTCCTCATAGACTTGCATTGCAATGCAAGTCTATGGGGAAAAAAATGGCGGCCGATCCAAAAATGTACGATTTTTGGGTCGGGATCGGACTCGATCCGGTCCAGGGGGCCTCCGATTTTGTCCGAACCGGTCCGGGACAAAATTGGAGGTCCCGATCCGGGTCCCGATCCGATCCGGGGGGTCCGTGCACACCCCTAGTATCAACCGCTGTTGTTCAATGTCAATGGTCCGTCAAACATTTCTGATAGTTTCTGTTGATACACTGCTGACCTTGATTGTTATTGCAATGTTATATCTTACATGCAAATATCATTGGGGATAATCATCAATGTCCATGAATACAGAACCACTTTGGATAAACCTCCTTTGTGAAGGAGGTTTATCCAAATTGTGAAATTGCAAAGCGTTTACATTTGAAAGGATTCCATTTTACTCGGTGGCCTGTTATTTGACAGCCCTGAATGCAGGCAGGCAAAGCGGAGAAAGATTTTATATTGGGAATTTATGACCCGCAGGTGTGACATCATGGATTTCAGCAAAGTAACAGCTAATTGAAGATCGGAACCGCTCCCTCTCCTTACGTTTTTGTTGGTAGTCTTTCTTTGTTGTCTTTTGATTTAATTTAAATTGCAATTAATTGTGGGCTTGTTTGTTTTTAAAGAGAAGGCTTCATCTTGCAAATGCAACCAGATGGCCCATCTTTCTAAGAGCTTCGTTAAATTGGCACTACCTGCAAATCACGTGTTCTGGAGTGAGTTACCACAGCTGCCTATTTAGCACCACTGTCTGCTTGGGTCATGCTGAGAAATGAGTCCATATTGGTCCAAAATACAGGACCTTGAATCACAAATATTGTATGTTTTCAAAGGACCTGGCTTCTAACATTCCAAAATGAGCGGTGTGCTGGCAAGTGACCCAAGGAAGGACAAAAGAGAGAAAGAGAGAGGGGGGGCAGAGAGGCGAAACAGTGTGCACATAATATGGAACACGGCTTCCTCAAATTCTCAGTATTTATTTATTTATTTTTTAAAAAACCAGTTCCTGGCCCTTATGGCAAGGAAGATAAGTGTGCAATTTTGTGGTAATGCCTGCTGAAATTTCAAAAGCCAGAAGAATGGAAGAATGAGATTTGAGACAGAGTAATCTTCTGGAGTGGAGCTTCAATACTATTGCTTAAAAAAATAAAAGCAAGATACATTATGCAAAGTAAGGGAAATTATGCACACCAGGTAGTTTTTTTACAGATCCCAAAATTCAACTTTTTGTCATATACACTTTTTGGATTGCTTCAATGCAGTCCTCTTGTGACAAAATCACAATGCTTGCCATGTTGTATCTGTATGAATGCATATATGTGTTTGCTGTATCAGATAGAACCCACGTAAGTTAGGATTAATTGTATAGTACAGAGTGAGTGAAAAGTGGAAGCGGCTTGTGTGTGCATGAGGAGACTGAGGCCCTTTCTACACTTAAGGGTATAGAGGGAAGGCCTGGGGATGGTCCCAGACTTACTCACTTCCGGGATCATTGCCCACTTTCTACACAGGGAGCGTGACATCCTGGAAACAGACAGGATGCCACGATTGTCGCGGCTGCCATTTTTTCTTTTAAAAAAATGATGGAGCCGGGAGTGCCCTCGCGCTCCAATTCAAATGGAAGTAAAAACAATCCACACACACACGAAATCGCAGCCCTTACCTCCTCCCTTGCCATCCCATGGATGGTGAAAATGCAGCTCCTCTCTCCCTTGATGGGCATGAAACCGCTCCATGTGGCTCCATTCCCATTTCTGGTGCTGTGCTTACTCGTGAGTAAGCAACTACCAGGTAGTTTGGGCACCCACACCTCCCATGGACTCGGGACAGTCTCAAGACTGCTCGAAGAATCGGGTTTTCCCAGGGTTTCTTATCCCTGGGAAAACCTGTGCCCATCCCCCCTGCCCCCGGGAGTCCCTGGGCGCACAGGGAGCAGCCAGGGACAACCATGGGGAAAATGGCCGGTGTAGAAGGGAAGAGCAGACCGTCAGATGGATAGGCCTTAGGGTTTGATGAAGCTATGTTGAGTTATTGGAGGAAATTGAGGAAATCGTTAAACTTTCTCCTTTAGCCCTTTACCACTTCATACTTCACATGCTGTGGTTTTAATTGTCAGCTGCCCAGAGAGCCTTGGCTGTTGGGCAATATAAATATGTAATAAACAAACAAACAAACAAACAAACAAATAATATTCTTCCACAGTAATGGTGTTAATTGTTTTATGATAGTTCTAACCCATTCAAGGGTGTGTATTTGTGCTGCACTAATCCATTTATTTAAATATTTGTAGGTTGTCTTTTAGACCTCACGCAACTTTTATTTTGAAGGCTAAGCCCTAAGGTGGCTTACATCAAAGCAACTATAAAATGCCACAGCACACTTCAGTAAAGCAACCTTTTCGAAACAGCAGTCTAAAACCAATTCACAGACTAGCAACACACGATGATAACGTTAATGTCTAACTAAAAAGGTGCAGGGATCAGTTAGAGCTAATTAAAGTGGATGAAGGCAAAAGGAAACTTTGCAAGTCCATGGTATTAGGGTCCAAATGACCCCCAGAAGGTACTAAAGAAATGAGAGTAGATTATTTTCAGAAGTGTTCCCATTTTTTAAAATGTGTTTCAAAAGCACTCCCATATTCTAATGGGTTTTGACAGTAAGAACGTGTTGTCAGAGGCAATGAAAAGCAAAACTGGAAAATAGAATTCAACCAAATGTCTCATACTGTATGGCTTTAAGATGATATGAAAACACATTTCACCATTTAAACATTTTCATACAAACTCTTAAGTATCCAGAGATTGCTTATCAGTCATAGAATCATAGAATAATTTTGCTGGAAGGGACCTATAAGGCCATTGAGTCCAACCCTCAGCTCAGTGCAGGAATCCACCTTAAAGCATCCCTGACAGATGGTTGTCCAGCTGCCTCTTGAATGCCTCTAGCGTAGGAGAGCCCACCACCTCCCTCGGTAATTGGTTCCATTGTCATCCTGCTCCAAAAGTCAGGAGGTTTTGTCCTGATGTCCAGCTGGAATCTGGCTTCCTGTAACTTGAGTCCATTATTCCATGTCCTGCACTCTGGGATGACTGAGAAGTGATTCTGGCCCTCCTCTGTGTGGCAACCTTTCAAGTCCTCAGTACTTCTACAATGTTTCAATGCCTTGGCAAATGGAAGGCACAATCTAGTTGTGCAGTGATCTGGGGATAGGGTTATGCATCACTCTTTGATAGCGATGTTGCGGGCACTCGACTGGGTCTGGGAGCGGCAGCGATGGGGCAAGCATCCGATGAATTGGATGCAGATGAGCCCATCCATCCCTACTCCTTGAGGCCCAGTCCAAACTTGTAAAATGGACCTTTTCCTCATGCATACCACAGTCCTCTCCTATACATACTATCTGAAAAGTTTCTATTTTAATTTTGAAATGATATTTTCTACATTTCTGAATTGCGCCATAGCCCACAGTAGCACTTTTCTGCCACAACTCCCCAAACACCTCCTTTTTAGCTGTTTTTTTGTTTAAATCCTACAAAGCTTGCTGACTCAATTTAAACTCTTTTCTTGCTCCTAATAAAGCTGTTATGCTGCCGATGATTGCATATATATATATATATATATACACACACACACACACACACACACACACACACACACATATATCCAGTGGACCAATACATCTGCAAACACTTTATAAATGTATAAATTCAGTTGAAAATTCAATTTGTTTTTCAAGGTCACATTTCACAGACAGAATTGCTTGCTGGGTAGCAAAACCACCAATCTTGCCCCATAGTACAATGGCTGCAGGGTTTTTTTTATGAGGGCTAGCTTACAGAAACCTTTTTGAGCTTCTGTCACAGGCATGGCCAGTGGGCAAAGAAACAAATTAACAAAAACAAAGTTCCATAGACTTAAGTCTACCTCACTGAAAATTAGTTACAGGTGTTGTTTTTTTAAAAATGTCTAATTTAGAGAGCCATCCTATAGTACCTGGGTGAGCATCCCAGGGACCATAGGATGACTCAGAAAACCCCTTCTGAGGTCAGGGTCAGCGCTCCGACCTTGGACGGGAGAGTTGGAGATCTGTCTCTCACCCACTCATAGCTGGCACGGAGAGAACAGCAGGCCACCTCTCCGAGATCAGAAAGTGGGTGGGGAGGGAAGGAGACTGGAGAGGCCAGGATACGATTCATTCTGAACCTCCTCCAGCTTCCTTTCCTCCCCCTTTTAAGCACCCTTGCTAGATGGGCTGAAAAGCCCATCTAGAAAAAATAAAGGAGATTGGAGGACACAGAGCAAAGATCATCTTCCCTGCTTCTCCTGTTATGTTGGCTGTAGGTTTTGGGGCTTCCAAGCAGAGAGGGCACAGCCCATAGGATTGTGCCCTTAATAAGACCAATGGGGGTAGTTTATACTCTTTTCTCTAAACAGATGAAAGTTTTTTGTTTGTTTGTTCCAGATGCAACATTTCACAAGGGAAATTCTTAGAAGAGTATGCAGTAGACTTGCGAATTAGCCATTTACACACATATCTTTTGGGCTTGTAAATCCTATCAGGCCCACTGGCTCCCATGGTCCCTGAATATTATGTTGTTTGGTCCTCCTACCAGGTATCTCTCCTCCTGCCTTTGCACAAAGAACCCTGGGACTGGTAGTTCTGGAGGGACCATGCCACCTGGGGAAGCAAAATCTCTCTGTTCTCTCAAACTACAACCCCTATGGTAATTGCACAAGCACACTCCCATTAGCCCTATACCGACATTCTTAATATGGGTAGCCTCTACATTTGTGGAGGAAAAGCAGGGATGAGCACCTTCGTTCCATCCCCCTCCATCCCCATCCTCGTTGCTACTCATGTGTAGAGGGCAACTGGTTACAGTGGGGGTCCTCTCTATTTGTGGAGATTCTCCGTGCAATTTGGAACCTGGATTGTACCCTGATCCTGAACTCCAGGTCCAACTCAATACCTTTAAGATCAGGTTGTATATGCCCAATGAACATTTCTTGCCTTAATTATGAAGAGCAATCTTGGAAACTTCCAAACTTACACCCAAGTTTATTTTCATCAATATTTTGATAGATATTTGAAAAAAAGAAAACATTTTATAGACATGTGGGCTTTCAGAATAGAATTCTAAATGCCATGGTTATCTGGGAACAGATGGCCATATAAAGCAGTCTCTTAGTCTGGATAGTATTTGCTATGAGTTACAGATGCTTGGGGTCTTTCCTAATGTGCTCATTCATTCATGGTTTCTGGCTTGTATGTCAAGTTGGAAGAAGAAAATGTGTCTCAGTTGCTCAACTGACTGCAGTTCAAGAATACACGTTTCCTGACACAGTCCGAGGTTGCTCCATTCAGCTTTGTACTTTATCCAACAATGGTTCAAATCATGAAACATAAGAATATTGCCCTCAGAAACAAATATCTTACCCAAAATACCTGGTTCAGCTGGTTATGTGGGAGGGTTAGGCTTGCTTTAGGGTAGAGGTAATTAAAGAACATCAGATTATGTGATCTAAAATTATTGAAGAGAAAGCAAAGAGGGGAGTTGCATGTACTTGGCCACTGAATAGGATACTGGACTAGGTAGGCTTTTGGTCCAATCCAGCAGGTCTCTTCTTACCTTGTTATGTTCATGTTAACTGTACAATTCTGCAAATCTACAAATTCAGAATACTGAATGATGCTAAGACCTCTAGCCAGAGAAGTGTGTGTTGGTGACCTGTTGTATCATTGATATTAAAATAGTTCCAGGACAGATGTGCAAAACAGCCAAAGTCGAACTCATTGAGACTCTCCAAATTCCACCTTGAAGCTTGTTTTGAATTGCGTTCGTATCAATTTGAGAGCTTTGTTTCCACCCCCCTTTCGCATGAAAAGCCATGTGTATGCTTTCATGTGCATTTTTCCAAAGGTATGCATCAATTGTATGCTTTAAATGTATACATTGTTCTCCCATTACACACATTTTCCAGAAGCATGCTTTTTTCATGCACATTTTTGAAATGTACACATTTTAAACACATTTTGAATTTGTTCCATGAATCTCGAGATTCATGGAACCTTGAGAATGTATAGACTAGAGTTGCAGGTTTTGTTTGGGTCCGTATTCAGTTTTGGGAGGTGGCAAACTAGATAAATTCTGGTCAAAAATAAACAAATTTCTTTTACATCCCTAAGTTGCAATGATGATAATGATGTTGAAAAGAAGAGTTGGATCTGATCAAATGTCTATCTAGTCCGTATTTACAGTCCTTCTTTGCAAGTGAGCACTCCTTTTTATGGGAGTCCTGCTGGCCTGCTGCTTGAGGTGGCAACACTCCTGGAGGACAGGGCATTGCTCAGCCTCTGCCCCAGAGGCTGACTCCCTTCCCCCTGACAGAGATGAGCCTGCAGCCATCTCCTCTGAGGGCCCAGGCTCTTCCTGGTCTTGTGACAGTGACTGATCCAGGGTACCCTCAGTCTCTGAGAGCTCTGGGTCTTCCTCTGAGGAGGATTCCTCCAGTGGGGGCATAACAGCATTGAAATCAGCATGGGTAAGATCAATTTTATTTGCAAAGTGTCACACAAATTGGTCACAGCAATTTTTCGAGAGGTCCACATCCTCTTCTTGTGGGCTAGAGCATAATAGGCCTCCGCCCATCCAAAAAAGCTATGTTGGGTGTCTCTGCACAGATGCAATGGTGGCAATGAGGTGCTATATATGGATAAGGAGAATTTCAGAAACATCCTGACATTCAGGTAAGGTGGCCCACTAGTGACTCCTTTACATTTTCTTTTCTGATACTGGCTGGGACTGCAAAACGGGAAGACTTCTGGCAGGCCACAATACATACCTGGTCGGCCATATTCAGCTCAGGGAGGTGGGATGTTACAAAGTCCTGTATTCTTCTTTTCTATATTACTCACTTGTTTTAATGATTTTCTTGCCTTTGCTGTATTCTTTATCTTTGTAAACAGCTTTGAACCCAAGATTTTAATCAAAGCAAATGCAGCCCCTGCCTCATTAAAATGAAACTTAGGTCTGCCATTTTGCAATATGGGTTTCTATTTAAAACTCTACATATTGTTCCCCTCCTTCTGTTTCTCTTGGAAACAGTGTTACTTCTCTGAAATTTAAATAATGAGGCCGGTCCAGGGAAGGCTTTTACGCTTCTTGCTCCATGGGTAGTGATATCTTGATAATTACTTGAACCCTGCAGATGCTTATGAAATGAGATTGACAGATCATTTATTGGATACTTGGTTCATGACTTTGAAAAGGATACAGTGATTAAACTTATTAGCGGTTAAATTTCCTACGCCCAGATTTCTATTTAATTTCATCTTCTCCTTTATTTTTTTTAAAAAGGCTTGATGTGACAGCTAACTGACTGATGTCTGCTGCTTATCCATATTGAAAGCAATCTTGGAGAGATAAAAGTGGAAGCATTTCTATGCCATCTGACAAACATTTGAATTTTCATGGAATAGACACCATTTCCATGTGTTAGATAAAAAGACCTTTCTTCTCTCCCCTCCCCGCCATCAAAAATCTGTCTACTGAAATCAGCTCAGGATCCTCACTATATTTCATTAAGTTATTGGAAGCATTGTGAACATATTAATTCTATTAGTCTCCAGATTTGCTAGAGCTATTAAAACAGAGATATCAGCTGCAAATAGCATTTAGGAAACTAAATTGTATGCAGAAGTACTTAGAAATTTATTTGTATAAAACATTGGTTATTACAAGAGGTTAAAAGTAGGGCTGTGCACAGATCCCCCAATCCAATCCGGATCCCAATCTGTCAGGTCCAGATTGGGCCCGATCCCACTCGGATCCAATCTGGATCTGTGCACAGCACTCCTCCTGCTTTTCCCGCTCTCCCCCTCCCTCCCCCACTCTCCCTGCTTACCTGCTGCTTCCTCCGTGTTGTCCTGTTGTCATCCTCTCTCCTCGCTGTGTGCCACTGCATTTCCCGCTTGCGTCGGCGGCAAATGCGGTGCTCCAAACAATTAGAGCACCACATTTGCCGGTCACGGTTGGTTACGTCATCACCCAACGCAAGTGAGAAATGCGGTGGCACACAGCGAGGAGAGAGGACAATAGGGGATGCTGCGGAGGAGGCAGCAGGTAAGCAGGGAGAGGAAGGGGGAGAGTGGGAAAAGTGGGAGGGAGTGCTGTGCATGGATCCAAATCAGATCTGGCCCAATCCGGACCCAATCCGATCCTGGATCTGGGAGGCCCGGATCACTCCAATCCGCTCCGGATTCGGCATCCGGATCTGTGCACAGCCCTAGTTAAAAGAAGGGTAGATCATCATCTGTACAATTAACGGAAATAGATTTCAAAAATTTTGCTCTGATTTTTTTTTTTAGGTGCAATTGCTAAACAGGCCACCCTATTGTTGTTGTTGTTGTTATTATTATTATTATTAATAATAATAATAATCTCTTTCTCGCTCATGGCAGTTTTTCTAGATGGACATGATGGGCTTTACCAAGTTATGCTGTCTTTTATTGATTCAGGAATTTCCTGACAATTAAGCATGGTTTAATTATGACTGCTTTCTGGTGTGGATGTATTCTGGTCGGCCCAGTTATTGGAGGTTTTCTGTATATTTTTTTGATGTGATTCCAGTGACTAATATGACTAATGGAATAATTGTGACCTTTTCCTGATGCTATAGTTCTTTGACTTCCATGGCCAGTGGTGTATATTTGTCTCTCTTTTCTTCTTCCTTTTCAACAACATTTTTGTCATTTGGTATTGCTATGTCGATGAGGTGTGTGTCTTTTTTGTCCATGACCGTTATGTCTGGTCAGTTGCAGGGTATTGTCTAGTCAGTATGAATTGTTCTGTCCCAGTATATTTTATGATTTGCATTTTCCAAGATTGTTTGAGTGAGTATGTATAGTATGGTGTAGATTGTTTGATAAGGTTGAATTTGATGGCCAGTTGTTGGTGAATTATTTTTGCATTGTGTATTGTGTTTGTCTGTATAGCCCATTCCTGCCAGAATTTTACATCCTCGTGTTATGTGGTCTATTGTTTCTTGGAACTGATGGCATTTCCTGCATAGGTATGTTGTTACATTGTTATCTTTTATGATGTATTTTTGGTAGTTCTTGGTGGCTATAACTTGATCCTGAATAGCTATTAGGAATCCTTCTGTTTCTGGAAATAGCTCACCCTTCCTGAGCCATTTGTATGATTGTTCTTTGTTTATTTGTGTGTTCTGTATTATGTTGTAGTGCTTTCCATGGAGTGCTTTTTGTGCAAAATTTTCTTTTTTCTCTGCGAGTGTGAGTGGTCGTGCTTGGTCTTCGTTTTGTAGTGCTAGGTTAAGTGGGGTGTAATTTTTATCTGCTGTTACTATGGCTTTATGAATGGGGGTGTTTTTAGTGTGGAAGTATTCTCTGAATGATTTTATCTGTTTAGCATGCATTGTGTTAATGTCAAGCAGACCTCTTCCTCCTTCTTTCCTGTGGATTGTTGTTCTTTCAATACATGAGTTGGGATGGAGCATGCGGTGTTTTGTGAGTTTGATGTGATTGAGTCTGTTTATTTCTTCGAGTTCAGTGTGCGCCCAGTGTATGATTCCAAATGAGTATGTGAGAATGGGTATTGTGTAGTTGTTGATGACTTTGAAAATGTTTTTCAAGTTGAGTTTAGATTTTAGGATTTCTTATAGGTAAGTTTTATATTGCATTCTTATTAGTTGAGTTGTATTTTTTTGGAATCCTAAGTATTTGTATGTTTCATGTTCTTCCATGTTATCTAATATTTCATTATTTAGTGTTTCTGCTGTTTCTTCTTCTTTCCATTTTCCTCTTTCTATGTGTAGCATCTTGCATTTTCCCATCCTGAATTCCATTTCATGTCTGTTGTCAGTTCCTCAGTGATTCGCAGGAGGCCTTTTACCTGTGTCAAGGTTGAAGCATAGATGATGATGATGATGATGATGATGATGATGATTTACATTTCTAAATTTAAAAACATAAAAAAACAGGCAATATACATCTTAAACATACAACTAAAAACAAATTTGAGCAATCAGTCAAAGCCTACAGCAAATTTGGGATCGATTAAAAACTCATCAAATGCTGCCAAATGCAGTACTAGCATTTTTTTCTGATTATATTCTATCAGACATTGTATTTAACAGTGGAACAATCACTTTCTTTCTTGGAGATTAATACATCTCACAAAACAACATATAACAGACAATATTCTCTATTTGTAGAGCTCTGCAAATACATACTCACTGTATGATTGGCAATTTAGCAATTAAATTGGATTGAATTTATGGCTGGAATTTTGGATTTAGATTAGGAAGACCTTCTTATAACTCTCAGCTCAACTGTAAAGCTCACTGGGTGAACTTGTGCTCAATGTTTCCCCTCAGCCTGAGGATGCATCCAGAAATTCATAATTTAGGAACAGGAAACTGCCTTATGCTGAGTCAGTCCATTGGTCTATCTAGCACAGTATTGTTGTTGATGCTTCTGGAAGGAGTCTTTGGTGGAGAAAGACAACTTCAATAGGTTGAGCATTGCTTATCAATGTGCAGCCTTCTCATTAGACTTGGGGCTAATAGATTTGGCGGACACATGCTCATTTTCATGTTCAAGTTCAGGGCTTCGAATGGAGCATGGTTATATGTTTTGTGAATAGAAAAAAGAAATTGTCACAGATCTTCATGAACAAATACATAAAAGAAGTTAGTAGGAACAGAAGAGCAAGTGGCTTCTGAGAGAAGAAGTTATGCTGCTTTTCATGGGGCATATCCACATGAGCCATTTATCCCGGGGTCAGCTCAAGGAAGTCCCTGTGCATCCAGGGGATTCCAGGATCAACCAGGGATAACCTCTCAGTTGTCCCGGGATAACTAGGACTACTTTTATCTTGATTTTTTCTGTGGTCCCGGGACAACAGCAAGGACCACGAGCGGTGTGGTGCACGCTCCCTGGTCCTCCCTCCTCCCTGCAAGTAGCATGGCACAACAAACGGGCATGGAGCTTTTGGGGGGCTCCATGCCCATTAGGGGTAGGGGTGGTGAGCTTTTTTGCTATCCTTGGGATGGCTGTCGGCATTTTACAGTGCCAACTTTTGATTTATTTTTCTTTTTAAAACTTGCTTTGGCACTGGTTCGCACCCTCGCACTCGCACAAAAGTCTCCTTCTGACCCCCCCCCCCCGCTGTGCCGGATGTCCTTCCGGGATGGTGCACTGCTGTTTGTACACTGGGGGATGATCCCGAAAGCCGGAAAGCCCAAGATCCTACACCCCCATCCTGGAAAGCCTGTAGATGTAGATGAGCCCATGATGAGCTGTTGTACTACAATAAGGCCACTATTCAATATCGATCTTCATGGAAGTAAGTCTCATTGGGACTTACTTCTGAGTACACTTAGAAATAGAGTTGGAAGGGACTCTTGAGGTCATCTAGTCTAACACCCTGATCAATGCATGATTTGCAATGCAAGGTGCAACTACAGCATCCCTGATAGATGTTGTAGACCGATTCAGGGAAGCCAAGAGGCAAAGGGGCAAATCCGGGTTTGCTCAAACATAGAATTCCAATGAAAAAGGAAGCTAGACCTTAAAATAAAATTGGAAAAGTACCTTTTTCCAGGATACTCAATTTCCCACCAGTTTTCTGCAACTTCCACCCCTGCAACAATCAGTCAGCATTTTCTGGGCATGAACAATCCTCATTGTGGTATTTTGGATCTGTCCTTTGGTTTTTTCCACAAAGATTTCTAGGACTTCTATAAACATTGGGGTTCCTCCAAGGCTGCTGATACTTTCCTCTTGTGCATGGATGGGGATCTTCTAGCTATGCAAAAATCTGCCCTCAGAGAATGGAGTTCATTATTAGTAGATAGGATCAAACATAGTCATAATTGCATGCACATACATTAAACATCACATTATTTCTGTTGGCTTTGTTTTCATTTCCTAAGTGCATCGCGAACATTCAAGAGAAATTATAGGTACATAATGACTGGAAAATAACCTTTCTGATGTCTACAGTTACATCCAAACAAAGCAATACATAGGCAGTTTAAAACAAGACAAAGAGACTCAACTGTGTCTTGGCTACTGCGTTAATGCCTCATGGCCACTTTGAAAACTCAAAGACACTCTTATTAGAAATGTCGGCTTTATCTGGCAAAGAACAAAGCTCATTACGACCAGAATAATCAATAACTTTCTGCTAATGTGTTCAGCTGGCGACATAGACAAGATCGATCCAACTTGCCACATGCTTTTGTTTTAGGAAATGAAGCCTTTTAGATCTTAATTAAAGGAGAGACCTCTCATCCTTAATGATATTTGCAATTGCCGTAGAGGAGAGGAGAATAACGTCTGTTTAGAAAGGACTTTGGGGTAGAGAAACTTCCAAATTTCTTGTCATCTGAATGTCTCCACAGATTGCGCCAAATTACCAATTGATCAATAATAGCAGCAGATAAAACAGTTACCAATCAACCCAAAGTCCCACTCCAAAATCTTTGCCTTTGCCTGCTTAGTCCCCCAACCTGTCTGTGTTGAGGGGGGAAGTTTAAAGGGGAGGTTCTGTTCATTTGACTCCATATAGAAGCTTCTGCACAATCAGAAACTCTGCTGTAGCAGGGTGTGATCTTATTACATTGCTTTACAGACTAAAGCTGCAATCCTATGCATGCTTTGACAGAAAAAGGCCTACCACTCCTAGGGTGACCAGATAAAATCCAGGTCAGGGCTCCTGTAACTTTAACAGTTGTAGACAAAAGGGAATTTCAGCCAGTGTCATTTGTATGTAATTAGTTCCTGGTGAAATTCCCTCTTCATCACAACAGTTAAAGTTGCAGGCACTACACTAGAGTGACCATATACGAAAGAAGGCAGGGCCCCTGCAACTTAAACTGTTGTGAAGAAGAGGGAATTTCACCAGGTACTGCATGCATACAAATGACACTGGCTGAAATTCCCTTTTCTCTACAACTGTTAAAGTTACAGGAGCCCTGACCTGGATTTTATCTGGTCACTCTAACCACTCCCTGCATGCCTCAGCTAAACAAAGCATGCTGGGAGTTATAGGGATTTCCCCCCCTGTCTAAACATGCATAGGTTTGTGCCCTTGTCAGTGTTTCTCCTATGACCTGGACTCCCTGAGCAACTCTTTAAGGATCTGTGCCTCCTTAAGAGTCCCAACTTCAGTTTGACTCCCCCTTCCCAATAATGTGGGGTTTAGGCTGTAGACGTAGGGTGAATGACACTCCAGACACTTGTGGCTTAACACAACAGTTTACTAACAAAGTAAAACAAGCAGCTTACAACCAAAGGTATTTAGTCAATAGAGCTGAGTGATACAAAGGCATTAAAAGACAATAAATGCAAGTTCTTTTACCCTAATCTGTTTCTTTCTACTCCTTCCTTAAGGTAGGGTGACGAGATAAAATCCAGGTCAGGGTTCATGTAACTTTAACTGTTGTAGAGAAAAGGGAATTTCAGCCAGAGTTATTTGTATGCAATTAGTTCCTGGTGAAATTCCCTCTTCATCACAACAGTTAAAGTTGCAGGCACTATACTAGAGTGACCATATACAAAAGAAGGCAGCGCCCCTGCAACTTTAACTGTTGTGATGAAGAGGGAATTTCACCAGGAACTAATTGCATACAAATGACACTGGCTGAAATTCCCTTTTCTCTACAACTGTTAAAGTTACAGGAGCCCTGACCTGGATTTTATCTGGTCACCCTACCTTAAGATCTTGGCCTTTATCACATGTACCATTTCCAACCCCCCCCCCCCCCAATTGCTTCTGTGGGTTCCCTCTCCGTTTCCTATGGGAATGTAGCGTTTTGAATCACACCTACCGTAGTCGGTTTTGCTCTAATACCTCAGCTCAGCCTGTTGAACTTGCCTGAACTTGCCTGAAATGGACCAAAAACGGAGCACTCAGGGCACAAGAGCAGCAGGAGGGAAACAACCTCATTGCAAACCCAGCGCTGAAGAAGTGGAGCAAAGCCAAGGTGGGTGTGCTTAAAACTGCCCGTGTGATAATAGCAAAACGTCTTTCTCTGGGTCTGGTCTTCCTGTGGCCTTGGTCTGGCTCCTGGCTGACTCTCTCACTCTTTTTAAACTCTCTTTACCCAAAACAGAAAGTACTGTTCCCACTTTGAGGAAATGAACCTTAAGTGGAGAATGAAACTTAACCAGGAAATGAACCTGAAGTGGAGAAATGAAACTACTCCCCTCAGGGATACCCCCTTCCCAACAGAAAACTCCATGCTTTTAGGCCTGAGTTTGTTGCACAAAAGTGACAGGCTTGTTTTCCTAGGAGATATGTCAATTCCCCCTAAGAAGCACAGACTCCAAAGATCTGGTCCAACGTACTTTTATTACGTTCAGCTGAGCGGGTGCACTCTAGCAAGCTACCAGCCTACCAGAGCCACCACAGGGGCATGCAAGCCCCCTCTTTTATACTATACAGCATAAGATCTACGTCATTGCTTTATACAGCGCAAGTGCAAGCAAAACCCCCTGCATTTCAACGAGAGAGTCACTGCCCTTTGACATACTGTTGAAAGCTACTGCGCATGTTTCAATTGTTACTGGGGTAGCTTCTGTAGCTTCTGATAAGGTGCGCTGACGGCCTTGCATTAGGACAAATGCTACAACCAGATGAAATCGGGCTTGTGGCAAGTCCTTTTCAGCTGCATACGCACTTTAAATTTTTCTTCAGCCTTGAGCAAGGTTCCCAGCATTCTGTACGTGTAAGCAAAGATGACTACGCTTTGGCTAACAATTTCTAACAAGTTTATTACTTTGCCTTTGCAGGCCTCAAACTTTTACAACCCTTAACCACCATGGGAGGATGGTTTTTCTTGAAAGTTTAAAATCTGAAAAATAAATCAAATAAAATTGAAAGTATATATGTGTTTGTGATAGGGCTGGCATCAAGGATGGGCATGGCTGGGCTCCTGCTGTGGGCACACACCCCAGCAGGTGGCCACTGACAAAAGCCCTCTGGAGTTGTCCTCCTGTTTCCCAGATTGCAGCCTGCTTGTTCAACTGTGGCTTGCTCTGGCCCAAACAATGGAGGTGATGAGAAGGAGGAGCCGTAGATGCCATGACCTACTTGCTCTCTGATTGTTGCCTGTCTAGCAAAGAAGAGGTTGCATTGATGAGAAAGAGGAGGAGGAAGAGCAATAACAGCTGGGGACAACGGTGATAAGAAAGTAGACTGAGGCCGTTTCTACATCAGCCTTTTGATGCACAGGGACTCCCGGGGGCAGGGGGGGATGGGGATGGGTTTTCCCAGAGTTTCTTCATCCCTGGGAAATCCCAATTCTTCATGCAGTCTCAGGATGATCCTGAGGACCACGAGCGGTGTGAGCACCCATCCTGGCTTCTTCCCTCTTCCCCGCAAGTAGCAGGGGTCTGCAAGAGGGAAGGAGCCGGGCTGGGGGGAATCTAGGGGCATCGGGGGTAGGGGGAAGCAGGGTCAGGGTTTTTGTTTTTGTACTTACTTTTGCTTTGGAGTGCAAGTGCACTCCCGGCTCCATCTTTTTTAAAAGAATGGCGGGCACAACAAGCTCGACATCCTGTTTGCTTCCAGGACATCGCGCTCCCTGTGTAGAAAGTGGGCTACAATCCCAGAAGCAAGTACGTCCGGGATTGCCCCCAGGCCCTCTCCTTCACCCTTAGGTGTAGAAAGGGCCTCACTGAGGGAAGGGGCCAACTGAGGGTATCTTTCCCAAGGGCCTTAAAAAAACTGGAGCCGGCACTGATTTTTGATAGAGATGTGTCAGGACTTCTGATGCATTCTGTGGAACACGAAAAATGCATCCAGTAAAATGTACACATTTGGAAACTGAGCCAAGAAAAATGTGTACAAACACACTTCACTCGATGGGTGGAGGCAAACAAATATGCACACATTTATTTTTTTTTTTTTTTAATGCACACATTTTCTTTTTTTAAAAACAACAACAACACACACACTACCCCCATATGGATTTTTTGCATTATTATTATTATTATTATTATTATTATTATTACTGACATGGAACAGACTTTGAAGTGGAAAAGAAGAACTCTGTGGAATCGACAGATTCACCCATCCTTAGTTTGTGACTCCTGAATGCTTGATTTTGCAAGCTGCGGAATGCTGGGAATTGTAGGACCTTTTCGGTCAAAACATTCACAGCATTGTGTCTTAACTCTTTCAGAAAGAACCGCCATGCTATGGAGATGCAGACTCTACCGTGCAGAGCATCAACACTTCTGTGCTGAAATATTTAATTAGTCAGAGATACAAACAGATCTTTATGCAATCAAGCCCACTTCTATTGTGCATAATTTTTTTATAATTTACATTGTTGTTGTTTTTAAAAATATTTGTACTTTTACCAACTAACTGCACGTTTAATGCAAATGTAATCACACCAGCGTGAGACCTAATCTATAAAGAGTACATGAAAAGGTGGGAGAAATCATCAGAAGTGTTTTGTAAATAAGGAGGCCAAAGACGCTGCATGTCACTGGCGAAACACACTGTCAGAAATTTGACATAATAATAGCTATTTGGACAGAGAAAGGAGGCAAATGTGCTATCTCCTAAGCATTCTACTAGTGGGTTTGCTCTACACTAGAGGTGAGCAACCTCTAGTGCCTTCCCCTGACCAAATTTGCCAAGGCAGTGGCAGAAAAGACAAAGTTTAGCTGCCGAAATTTGGTGGCATGGTGATAGCAAAAAAAGGGGTTGAACTTCCTTGAAAACAGGGCACATGAGAGTAAGTGCCTTGATTTCAAGCAAAATCACTCTCCCACACACCTTGTTTTAAAGGAGAGTCACCTCTGTGTGTGTGTGTGTGTGTGTGTGTGTGTGTATGTATGTGTGTGTGCTATGAAAGCACCATTTTTGGTGGCTGGGCACTGGTGGAGGGCAGGAATGTGGGATTAGGGGATTAGGGGAGGGCAAGAATGTGGGATTAGGGGAGAGGCGACGTGGCCCTTGAGTCTATCAGAATTAGCCCACCACTGTTCTACATATTCATAAGAACATAAGAAGAGCCATGCAGGATCAGACTAAGGACCCATCCAGTCCAGCACTCCGCCCACATGGTGGTCAACCAGCTGTCAACCAGGGACCCACAAGCAGGACACGTTGCAACAGCACACTCCCAGAATCATCCACGCAGCATGATAGAGTGGTTAGAGTGGTTAGAGTGCAGGACGAGTTCTGGGGAGACCTGGGTTCAATTCCCCGCTCAACCATGAATTTCACTGGATGGCCTTGATTCAGATCCCCCCCCCCCCTCGATACTGCCCAGAATGCTGAACAAGGTCGACTTTTGTTCTGATTCAGTAATGCCATTAGTATAGGTTTACATTTCATTTTTTATGGTATGAAGATCGAATTTTCAAGCCCCATTCAAGGTCTTAGACACCCCCCCTCATACCCATAACAGCAGTTGCCTTCAGTCTTCAATAATAGTCCAGTGCTTTTTCATATCCTTTATTTCATTTAGCCTTCATTTCTGATGTAGACATTTTTCTCCAATTTTATTAGGGATCCATGAATACCACTGAAATTATTGGTTATGGTAGTTAGTGTGTGTAAGTGTGCATGTTCCACATCAGTTGGCTCCTAAGGGACAGTTTTGTGGATAGGATTCTCATGAATTTCTTCTTCCAAGGTCTTTGCCTTGTTTATGAGTTTCGAAATCTGTACAACTTAGCTTGTACTGGAGCTCTACCAAGAGATATTAAAATGGCAATAACAACAGCCTCATTTGGCAGTCTTTCAGCTTCCCTCAAAATACCTCAGATATTTCTGCTGAAGAGGAACCATTCACTCCAAATGTTGCTTAAGGCAGGGCTTCCACAATTTCTGCTCTATCAGCCATGTAGAAAATCATTTTAGAGGCTGGATGACCATCCTGTTTACGTTGTCATTTTGGGATTGAAAAACTTGAAGGGTGAAATTCCTGGCAGGCCCCAGTACATATCTGGAGGGCCATTTTTGCCTTGGTGCCCACACGTTTTCTAGGTCTGCTTTGGACAAGATTTGGAGGCAACCTCTCAGGTTATTTCAGAGATGACAAGCCAAAATGGATGCTTAACGGAACTACAATTTTGTTGCCTGGAACAATCTAGAACAGCAGCATAGCTGACTGCCTCAATTTGGGCACAGTGCCACCTAGAGTTAGGATAGCAATATAACAGTTAAACTTCCCATCACACAACCTAAAACATTTGTCTGAGAAATAATAATAATAATAATAATAATTTATTTATAACCCGCCTCTCCCTCTGGATCGAGGTGGGGAACAACAACAAATACAAAACACAAAAAATCACAAAATAGTTGAGCTATTAAAAACAATTAAAAACTAATACATCATTAAAAACATCTTCAAATTCTGATTCATCTCACTGATATTACTATTATTTGACATATTTATGCCTCAGCGTTCATCTACTTGGTGTTCAAAGTGATACACAATTTTAAATAAGATAACGAGTAAACAAAATGACATGAATACACCATAAAAGAAGAAAAAGCATAGGAGCATGAACATTGAATAATAATAATAACAACAACAACAACAACAACAACAATTTATTTCTTACCCGCCTCTCCGTCTGGATCGAGGCAGGGAACAACAACATGATAAAATACAATGAATCAGAGAGCGACATTAAAAACCATTAAAAGCTCAACTCCTAGGGAGGGATTTCCAAAAATGGGGTGCAGCTACAGAAAAGATCCTGCCTTGAGCATCCTCCAAACTAGACTGTCTAGCTAATGGGACATATAACAGGATCTGTGATGACAAATGCAAATTATGGGCAGGTTCATATGGGAGGAGGTGATATTTCAGACATCTTGGGCCAAGACTGTTTAAGGCTTTTAGGTAACAACCAGTAGCTTGAATTGTGCAGTGAACAAAGCAGTGAAGTTAACGCAGGACAAGTGACATGCACACCTGACAGTAGGCTGGCCACCATATTTTGCACTTGCTTTAGCTTCCTAGCTTCCCAAGGGTAGCCTCACATAGTAATCTAGACAAGAGGTGATTAATCATGGTGGTCAAATCTTCATTCACAAGGAAAGGGAGCAGTTGGCACATCAGGTGAATTTGGATAAAGGTAGTCCTGGACACCACTGCCCACTTGACCTTTCAAGAGCATGACTGGATTCAAGAGAACCGTTAGAAGGTTGCTACCCCATCAAGAATACATTGTACTCTCTATTTCAGGTTGGTTTGTGTACTGACTAGTGATGCCACCAAACTGCAGTTAATCAGGTCGTTGGTCAAAATTCATCCATTTGTGATGCTCACCAATTTAGCAAATCTGGATCGGTATATTACAAATTCACTGTTAAGTTTAAGATCAGTTGATTGCTTTAGAGTGTGCACAGTAAAGTAGTATACAGATTCCCCCTTTAAATTTCAATCATTCTACAACCCCCCCCCCCCAATAATACTTTAAGCATTCTCCTTAGATGCTTCCCTCATTGACACTGCTACAGCTCTGGTTCTAAAGAGGAGGAAGACGAGGAGGATTCTTCAGGTCTATCTTCATACCAGCGATCAGTGATGGTGAGTAAACATCACATGGCATCATTATGCAGGCGGGCTATGTGAAAGCAACTAATCAGAGAGGGGTGATGCATGATGTCATGCAGCACTACGCAGTTCCAAACTACAGCTTCCCAGAGGCACCTTGCTATAGCGCATGCACAAAATCTCACATACATGGAATAAGGTTTTGTATTAAAGGAGAGCTTCCATCTGAGCACATATGGATGAATTTGTTACTTTCCAAGTAAATAACAAATTTCACTTGGGATAGGTTCACCCATCCCTAGTACTGATGAACAAGATTTTGTATGCCCCCATCCAATCCATCATTGATCCCAGGCAATAGGGATGGATGAATCTATCAATTTCACATCCTCTCCGTGTCTCATTGTTCCAATTTGGTTCTGCCTTAACTTTTAAATTTTCCTTTTAAAGTTCAAATGAAAATTCATATGGAATTTTGTGTACATGTCTCCTAAAACATGCACCTACATATTAGGGGTGTGTATCGTATTGTTAAAATGTCCGATAACGATACGATATGCTCTTTATCGTGCATACGATTAACAATAATGATATGATACAACTTCCTATGATAATTATTGGAGACGATAATTTTCAGCCCGATTATATTGGATTATCGGACTGCCATATAAATAAACCTATAACTTCTGTATTTTCAAAGTTAGAGGCTTAAAACTTGGTCACAGTGCTTATGGGGTATGCCTAAGTATGTGTATGAAATTAGAGATCGATCCCTCCAACCCTCAATTTTATATGAATTTATTTAAGATCATTTAAAGTTCTGACAGGTCAGAATGACAGCTCGCCACGTGCGTTCATTCAGATCTGTCAAAAAGTTGCACGATCTTTAATAAATTAATATAAAATTGAGGGTTGGAGGGATCAATCTCAAATTTCATACACATGTCTAGCACATGTTACTACACATATGTGCCAAATTTCAGATCAATCCCTCCACCCCTGTATTTTATATGAATTTTTGAAAGATTGTGCAACTTTTGACCTGTTAGAACTTAAATGATCTTTAATAAATTCATATAAAATTGAGGGTTGGAGGGATCAATCTCAAATTTCATACACATGTCTAGAACACGTTGCTACACATATGTGCCAAATTTCAGATCAACCCCTCCACCCCTGTATTTTATATGAATTTTTGAAAGATCGTGCAACTTTTGACCTGTCAGAACTTAAACGATCTTTAATAAATTCACATAAAATTGAGGGTTGGAGGAATCGATCTCAAATTTCATACACATACTTAGGCATACCCCATAAGTATTGTGACCAAGTTTCAAGTCTGTAACTTTGAAAATACAGAAGTTATAGGCATTTTTCTTTAAAAATCAGCTCTATAGGGCACAATGGGGCTGCAAATTATTTCCGATAATTATCGTGAAAATGATAGGATTAACCTACGATATTATCGGAGATGATAATATTTTTGGTCCAAAATTATGATAATGATAAAATACTATATTTTTGGGCATGCACGTCCCTACTACATATGCAAATTTGCCTAATATACACATTTTTGCAATATTTAGAGATGTGCAGCAGAATGGATCTGATCTGATCCACGATCCGGATCCTATCCAGCCAAAACTGGATAAAACTAAATGATTCTGATTCTGATCCTATGAACCATCCGATCCGATCTGATCCAATGGGACCCGATCCGGATCGGAATAAATCAGAAAATTGGATGCCATTTTGAATGCTTTTCCCCTTAGCCTAGTATTGTGTTACAAAAACGCCTATAATTTATCATTTTTAAAGATAGAAGGATGAAACTTGGGCACTTTGTAGATGGGTTGGGGGTAGTTATCTGTGAGAAATTTCAGAAAGATTGGTGCAGGCATTTTGTGGCAATGAATTTTTTAATAACGAACCAGGAATGCCATTAATTGTTTCATTTTTAAAGTTCTATACATGAAACTTTGCCACATTGTAGGTGGTATGTTGGGACCATGTGTGTGAAATTTCATAAATATAGGTGCTTGCCTTGTGTGTCAATTAATTTTAAAAAAATGGGTAGCAGTGGGGTAAATACAGTTATGTCTTCAACTTTTTTTTATTTTTAAAGATACAAACAGGAAACTTGGGCCCATTACAGGTACCACTTTGGTTGATATGTGTGAGAAATTTCAGAAAGATAGGTTCAGGCATGTAGTGGCAAGGTATTTTTGAAGCTATGCTTCTGAAATGTATCACACATGTGAACCAAAGTTGTATGTCTAATGTGGAGAAATTTCAGAAGCATAGCTTCAAGCATGTAGTGGCAAAGTTTTTTTGAAAAATGAGGAAAGAAACACTTATAACTTTTTTATTTTAAAAGTTAGAAGTCTGAAAGTTGCTCACTCTGTAGATGGGTTAGGGGTAGTTATCTGTGAGAAATTTCTGGAAGGTAGGTCCAGGCATTTGGTGGCTATGAATTTTTTAGATTAAAAGTTACAACATTTTGACAGATAAAAGAGGGAGGGGGAGTTGGGGGTGCAATTGACAGCTCAAGCCTCTGTGGAAAAACTTTTGTAACTTTTAATCTAAAAAATTGGTGTGGAATTTTAAAAATGAAAAAATTATAGGCATTCCTGGTTTGTTACTAAAAAATTAATTGCCACAAAATGCCTGCACCAATCTTTCTGAAATTTCTCACAAATAACTACCCCTAACCCATCTATGAAGTGCCCATGTTTCATCCTTCTATCTTTACAAATGAAAAAGTTATAGGTGTTTTTGTAACACAAACTAGGCTATGGAGAAATGCATTCAAAATGGTATCTGATACAAAATCGGACGTCCGATTTTTGTATCAGAATCGGATCCAATCCGATACAGCGGACCTCTGATTTTTACTGATCTGATTTTTTTTTTAAAAAAAAATCCAATTCCGATTCTGATCCAATTTTTCAATCTGGGCACATCCCTAATATATATTCCAAATATAATGTTATTTTATTTTATTTTCATTTTTGTGTGCACTTTTCCCTAGTATACACATTTTTGTACATTTTTTAAAAAATAAATTGGGAACTCCATTGCTAAATCCAGAGATCTGCACATTTTGAAAGATAATTTTGGTTCACATATTATTCTGAATGTGTGAAATTAGGTGAATGTATTAAAAAGTTTGCATTAATATGTGAACCAAACTAATTTTGAGATCAGCCGTAAAGGCTGATCATTTCTGGCAGGCCTACCCAGTTGAATTTTAAGATGACTATTATTTTAATAATGTATTAGTTTTATATGTTTTTCATCAGTTTTATGATTTTTTTTTAGTATTTTTGTATTCAGTGTTGTTCCCTGCCTCGATCCAGAGGGAGAGGCGGGTAAGAAATAAATTATTTTTTATTATTATTATTATTATTATTATTATTATTATTATTATTATCTTATCCCTATCACGACTTCCATAGCTTGGTTGGTGGCAGTGGAAAAGAAGAGATGGAGCTGTGCATCATTAGCAAAGAGATGACAGCCAATCCTCAAATTCCGACCGAATGACCTCACCCGGTGGCTTCATGCATATTTTAAAAAACAGTTGGGGCAAATTAGAGCTCTGAAAAAGTCACACAGGCCAATGGCCAAGGGACAGAGCAATACCTTCTGGTGTTCTCGAGTCCCATATCAGCTCAATGCCCCTTAAAGATATCATGGTCAATGGTATCAAAAACTACCAAGAGTCCAGTTGAACTAACTGGGACACACTCCATTTGTCCATCTCCCCACATAGGTCATCCACCAAGGCAACAAAGGCTGAAGCTTGAAGGGTGTCCAAATAATTATCTTCATCCAGGAAAACCATCAGATACTCCAAGATCTTCCTCTTTCTTTCTGATGTTTTGCCCAAGGATTGGGAAAACCTCCTCATTCCCATTGAACCTCCTAAAGGAGGCTCAGTCTATTATCTAGAGGGAGGGTGGGCAGATGGAAGATTGGGATGTACTGGTATATTGCTGGAGGATTTGCAATAGATCACCAAAGGATTCTGATGACTTCCACTTGTTTAACCATAGCAGCAACAAACCTATCTCTCCAGCCCACTCTGTAAGTTAGGCTGTTAGAATCCCTGACCTGTGATAACTCAAGGCTAGATTTGCTCTTGATGACCCATGGGATGTGGTAGCTAATTGGCTCAGCCTCTGAACCACCACATTGTATCTATCTTTTCCACTGCCATTATTTTGTACTTGGCTCTGGTTGAGAGATCCTGAGGTTCAAGCAAAAGTTGATCCCACAAGCCTCACATCTACCATGCCCCAAGGAACATTCATTCCCAGCACTAATATTAGATAGGCTTTAATTAGTAACAAGGCTTAACATAGGGTGGCCACATATCCTCTTTTACTGAGGATAGTCCTCTATTTGAATGGCTGCCAGAAGACTGCCCTCTATTTTGGAAGTGCCCTCTATCTGAAGGGCTGTCCAATCCATGCCAAATTTAAAGCTAACGAACCCTGAGAAGGAAGACCTGGGCCTTGGATTTGCCCATCAATACCACTTGGATAGCATACTGGGAGAGACACACAGGTGACCTGATTACAATCTTCTATCCTATGGTGAGATGTCTGGTATTTCTATTTAAATTATAATAATTATTTCTAAATACCCATCTATACCTATAAATCCTCATATGTAAAGGTCCTCTTAAGAATGCCTACTCTAAAGAAAGCTTGGAGGCTGGCAACAAGGGAGAGGGCCTTTTCAGTGGTGCCCCCAACTATGGAAGGATCTCCCTGATGAGGCTTGCCTAGCGCCAACGTTGTTATCTTTTCAGTGCCAGGTTAAGACTTTTCTCTTCTCCCAGGCATTGAACAGCATATGTTGAGTAGTTTAACTGACCCTGGATAGTTGATATGCAGTTCGTTTGTATTCTTTTTATGGCTTTAAATTCTGTATATTAGTTTTTAAATGTTGAATGTTTTTAATATTTGTAAACCACTATGGGGCGGTATATAAATGTAATAAATAATAAGTAATAAATTATATGCAAATCAGCACCCTCTTTTCTGGTGAATCATAAGTAGCCACTCTACTTGGGATGTCAAACATGCAAAGCACAGGCATCTCAAATGAACTACATCTCTTCCTGCATCCTTCCACACGTAAGACCTCACACGACAGGTTTCGTCCTAGAAAATATCTGTTTATTGACAAGTTATGAAACCCGGCAAAGTGTGTGTGTGTGTGTGTGTGAAATGGAGTTTAAAATCAAAGTGCTGACACAACATTAACCACAGTGAAGATGAATGTCACAACAGTAATTTACTTACACGCCGCTTTTCAATTACTTTTGTTGCTATTGTTATCATTTTTACGGCAAGGATTATTTTTCAACAAGTTTTCAGATTTGCAGTTTCTTTTTTTTTTTTACTTCCATCTTTACAGTTGGCTGGGGTCTTCATACAAATTAATTACGCCGTTCACGGGAATTGCTTAGGCCCAGAAAACTGACACAAACCATTACGGCTGTGAGTTATGCTGGAGAAAGGAAGACCAGCCCTGCTGCAGGCTGCTGCATTCCGCATCTGCTGGAGAAGCTGCATTAATAACAATGTAATGGTAAAATTTAAATGAAGTGCAGACACTTGTCTATAAATCAAAGAGAATCCAGGCTTCATTTTCATCTCACAGTACTTCTCCCCCCCCCCCTCCATTGGAGCTATTTTCATGGATTTTAGTGTATTGATTCTGGGTTTTCGATTTTAAACGAGGCCAATTAATATTTGTAAGTGAACAGAAGTCTAACGCTAAAGCCCAATCAAAAGCTAATGTGAAGTGGAGTAGGGCCCAAATCTGTATCCAGTGGAGTTAATTTACAGCTGAAGCTGGGATATGGGAAAAAATGAAACCCACTTTAACCAGAGATTAAAGCATAAAAAGTGCTTCAAAGGCAAGGAGAGGCAGGCCAACATTAGCACACAGCATCCTTCGGAAGCTGCTTGCTGCATCCTTTATTTAGGAAAAAAAGTTACTCCAGACAGTGCTAGGAACTGCCATTTAAACTACCTATGATGATCCCAATGCAGCATCACTCTGGGGCATTGTGGGAAATTAATGCAGCTCATGGTTGCCTGGTACTGATTAGAGTACCAGCACTGCTTGTTGCTGCTAGGAATGTCCAGCATGGGGAATTCTTGGGGCTCGATGGATTTCCTGTGGGCCTCCAGCTCAGCTTGCAGTAGCGAGCCAAGCTATGGGCTCCCAGCCAGAACTTGCAGGCACTGGGCTCTTTTTCCCTTCTGGGACCAAGGAGAGAAAAGGAATAATTTATGCACAGTGATGGCAGGGTAACTAAATGATTCCTTTTCCCTCTTGGGTCTCAGGAGGGAAAGAGGAACCATCTGCGCCCAGCGGCGGGGGTGCTGTGAGCAAATGATCCTGTTCAGACAACACTCAAAGCCACAGTGGTTAAGCATTTTGAGCTAAACATTATGGCTAGCCTGTTGTGCAAACCATGAGTTAGGTCCCCTCTACAAGGATTCGCTTTTGCGCCTGGTTAGGTGATTATGCGCATAATCGCAGAAGAGCATTTACGCCTAATCCCTCTGCACAAGAGGTGGCGAAGCGCATTAACAGATGTCCAAAATGCACTTTACAAGTAGTTAATGCGCATAAGCGCTTATTCACACAGTCAAAATGCGCTTTAACGGACGGAGCAAAATAAAACTCGCGATTTAACGCGCATTCGATAATGCGCATAATTGGGGAGATAACGCGCCTTTAAGCCCGATTTGCGCTCCGTTCTTGTAGAGGTAATTTTTTTAATGCGCCTTGAAAGAGCTTTAAATGCCTCTTGTAGAGGCACCCTTAGTGTGCCGTGTGAACCATTCCTAACCATGGTGGCTACATAACCATAGTTTAAACATGCTCACTGATGATTTGCTGCAAAAGGGTTAGTGGCCTAACCATGATTTAGCATATTGTCTGAACAGGTCCAGGAGGGATGCCTTATGCCAAAAACCCACTCAAATTTGAAGCTGACTATGGCAGGGAGAATTATGTGATGCCATTCAAAGTTAAAGGAGCTATGTATTTTCTGTAGTGCATAAAGGATGTAGTGCTATATAAGATGATAGCTGTTGAACCCCAAATCACGCCACACACACCTGTGCACACACAAACACACACAGGCTGAAAAACAGCGAACAGAGGTAAGAAGGTAAGGCTTGAACAGCATGTGTGTCTCTTGAAACCAACGTTCCTTCTATCTTGCTGCTTCATTTGGGCTTCAGTGGCCATTTGCAAATGGCTAAATAAAAGAGGACACAGATCATTAAAAAGAGGACAAGAAAGGGACACATATTTGCATAAAATTTGCATATGCGAATCCATATGTATTGATGCGGATTTAGGAATAGTTACTATAATAGTATACCATGTGGAGAGTGGAAAACACTGTGACCAGGTGACTTGTGGGCAAGCTCAGTCTGTCATCCATCTAACAACTGTTGATGGGCAAATTGAAGGCAACTGATCTTAGGGAGATTCCTGGGATTGAACCTGAGACCTTCTGCATACCAAGCAGATGCCTGAGCACTGTGCCAGGGCCCCTCCTCTGTTTTAAAAGAATAGAAACATGGAGTGAGAGATGGCTGCGACCTAATCTATGCCTTCAGCCCTTTCGCAATGGAAGAGGGATAACTGCGAGGTTTTCTGCTTCCGTGATCATTGCTCATGGGCACACATGAGGGAAGTTTCCCACAAGTCAAGGAGAGCCGTTGCGGGAGGACATGTGCCTCGTGACGGCAGTTCCGAATGTGCATCGGCAGAAGTGGCCGGGACTGGACAGATAGGTACAAGCACAGATTTTTTAAAATAACTCCTCAAGATACGCACCAGCAAAGACACACAGCAATGTGTGTGTGTGTGGGGGGGTATAGGTACTGTGTCAAAGATGCGTTCCTGCACATCAATATGTTTGCGTTAAAAAAATATACATGATTGGCTCCAAAACACGTCGACCACCAATAAAAAAATGGCGGGCGCCCACTCCCACACACTTCCGAAACTGCTGAACACGCCCCTGACTGTTCACCAAGCCAGGAGCTCACCCCAAACAGCAATAGCTTTGAGAAGGGGGGGCACACCAGCCGCAGATGTCAGGACTATAGTGAGATAGCTGGAAAAGCCATGACAAATCCAGTCAGCGATATTCCTGAATAACTGAGGGATCAATCTGCGATCACCGCAGGAGTAGGTGAACATCATGTAGCCCGCCCGGTAGGGACGACTGCAATATTATTCAGGAATAAACGGTTGGTGTAGACACAGCCTGTGAGTCCACATAGTGGAGGGGAGCCTCTCTCTCAATGGAAGACACTGTTTTCTGAAAAGTCAGTGTGTGTGGGAGTGGCTTGGACTAGACAGGGGGAGTTAGAGATGTGGTGTGCAAGCAGGTAATTAGCCTTGCTGATGTTCACCCAAAGTATTTATCATAGGGTGCCCAGATAAAATCCAGGTTAGGGCTCATGTAACTTTAATAGTTGTAGAGAAAAGGGAATTTCAGCCAGTGTCATTAGTTCCTGGCGAAATCCCCTCTTCATCTCAACTGTTAAAGTTGCAGGGGACCTGACTTCTTTTGTATATGGTCACTCTAGTATGGTGCCTGCAACTTTAACTGTTGTGATGATGAGGGAATTTCACCAGGAACTAATTGCATACAAATGACACTGGGTGAAATTCCCTTTTCTCTACAACTGTTAAAGTTACATGAGCCCTGACCTGGATTTTATCTGGTCAGCTTAATTTATCATGAAATCTGGAAGTGGTAATGGTCAAGAATATAGGGGTGGGCAATCTCCCCTGCATGTGCCTCGGAGGGCACTCACCCTGTTGCCACCCCTGCTGCCTACCCCTGCTTGCTGGGCTTCTGAGGCTTGGCTTGCCCCAGAGAGTGCTTGGCAGCCACTTGCCCCTTTGCACCAAAATTACACAGTTACCCCCCCCCCCGAGTCAATGGCAGCCACCACTGACTCAATGAGAGAACTGCACAGATCCTCTGTAAATTGCGCATTTCCCCATGCTGCATCAATGGTGGCAGTAAAGACCCCATATATGCAAGGATAAAGATGCAAATGCTCCATAAAGTCCCCAAATACACAAGGGTAAAGGCCCAAATGCTCCCTTCATGTCTTTACTTTTACATAAATGGGGCCTTTATGGCCACCACTGATGCAACGGGGGGGGGGGGAGTGCCCAATTTATGGTGGCTCTGGGAATTTCACAATTCCCCCATTGAACAATGGCAGTCGCTATTGATGCAAGGAGGTAAGTGAGCGAATTTGGTGCGAAGGTGGTGGGGGGCTGCCAAGCCCTCCCCGGGCCTTGTGGGCGCTCGAGTGGGATCCACACTTGTGCCAGGAGCTCCTGACAGGGTCCGGGGGGTAGACTGGGGGAGTCCACCAGACTCCCAGACCCAGTCAGATGCTTGAGACAATCCTATCAAGAAGCTTTCCTTTACAATTTCTGCTGATCAATAGAAACATTGTTTTACAGATGAGTAACACTCACTGAGAACACATACTTTATTAAAGAGAAGAAGATTGTATTGGGTTTTTTTTAAAAAAGCATTTAACTTTCAGCTAAAAGTTATAGGTGATAGCAACTTCCTGTTCCTTTTTCTGCTTGGCCTCAGTCATTCCTACCTGCGCATTTTCCTCGAGGTTACACCGCATGGCGAAGACTGACGTTAATCATCCTCTTTCCAATGTTGTAATAACGAGAGCCTCAACTCCGTTGAAAAAGGCTGTTGTGAAAAGTTGGCATGATCTCGCAGTTCTAGGTGGACAATCAGCTAATTGAAAGCGGGAGTAAGAAAGGGGATGATGGGTTTTGATTCAGACTTCGGGAGCAATCTCAGGTCCCCTGGACAGCGTCTGGGGGAACATGGGATTGTTCACTTCCCTGACTCCGAACTCATAGGCCCTTTCTACATGGTGTAGAGGGCCGGAGTGGTGGCGATCCTGGAAGTAGCCACTATCGGGATCATCGTGGTGAGTACACATCACAAGCGCGACGACCCAGGCTGCTCCTGGGCCATCGCGCCGTCGCAACCACCATTTTGTGTTTTTTTCTTCAATGGAAAGGAGCACAGTTGTGCTCCAGCGACAAAATAAGGTAAAAAAAAGTGTGTGAAATCAGGGCCCCCTCTCCCCTGCCATCCTGGGGATGGCGGGTGTCCTTTTGCCCCTCCCCTGATGTGCATGGAGCCATGCAGTGTGGCTCCCAGGCCATTTTGCTGCTGTGCTTACTCGCGCATAAGTGCAGCAGCACCTGGGACAGGCGGGCACATCTTCCGCGGTCCTGGGAACTTCCCGGGACTGTGGAAGATTCAGGATTTTTCTAGTTTCTGTACACACTGAAAAATCCCGTGCCCCCCCCTCGGACTCCCTGTGCGTCATTTGGACTCACAGGGAGCAACCGGGGGCCAACGCAGGCAAAAAGCCTGGTGTGGAAAGGGCCATAGACAGGGCTCTGAGCTGGGAGCCAGGAAACTCCACCCTCACTCTTCCCTATCTCCCACATAGCTGGTGTGAAGAGAACTGTGCCAACTATCTCTCTATGCACAGAACATGGAGCATAGAGACCTGGAAAAGGGGAGATTTCTAGGGGTGAGGCGGGGAAGAGACTAGGGCAGTTGTGTTTTGCTGTTTCCCATGGCTGCTCCAGCCTTGTTTCCTCCCTCTCCAATGTGGCACTGCTAGATGGGCAAAATCGCGTGTCTATCTGAAATGCAGGGCAGGCTGGAGTGCAGAGATGAAGATTACCTCCGCGTTGCTCCCACCCTACATTGGATTCCCATCAGCTGCCAAGTTCGGATGCTGACAGGAATTGTGATAGGAGGATTATGCCCTAAGTCATGCTTGGCATAGACCCATTGCAATCAGTGAGACTTAAATTATTCATTGCTAATTTGTCCCATTGATTTCATTGGGTCAACTCTAATCATGGCTAAGTCTGGATGCCACCCAAGGTACCTTAAGAAGTGAACATTTTGTGTGTAAGACATGCCAAAAATAAAATCATTTTTTAAATAGGGTGGAATTTTTGAACATTGCTAGTAACGTTTATCTCAGCTTTAATACAGAAGATAACTGGAAGGTTAGCAAGAAGTGATATTAATGTTGCCATTACTGTAGCCAAGAATGCTTTGAAATAAGTATGACTTTATAATAAAGATGTGGCATGTTACTGCTTTGATGCAGTACAGCTATTTTCTACATAATCCTCTTGCTGCTCATGTTACATTTAGAAAGCTATCTAAGGTAATTTTCTCATTTGTCCATCGTTTAGAAATATCCGTACTGCTGTTATTTAATATTGGTGGGCTATTTATTTGTTCACGACATCTGTATGTTGCCTCCCAGCATAATGTTGTTTGTGCGGCTTGCAAGAAACGTGAAAACAATCCAAATACAAAATAAAACATAAAACTGTAAAATAAAAAACAAAATAAAACTCACAGCACCCAAGAATTAAATACAGAGATTATAACATTGAGAGGCCCAGGCTATAACAATATTTCAAAGGCTTGGGTGACTTGGCACTGAAAAGGAGAAAAGGCATGTGCAGGTCAGGGCGGATGTGAGTTCTGCTTGGACCTGTGCCCCTTTGTTGTGCTGCAGCTGTGGGGTGAAAATTTGCCGGGCGCATCCGTTAGGACACGGGAGGTCCGGATATGGGGGGGGGGGTCTGGTCCTCTCAAGGGCCCAGGTGGATTTTTGCCCCATCGCTACTAACAGCTCTATTTGGGACCAACTGCAGTTTTTGAACTATTTTTAAAGGCAGCCCCACATATGACACAATAGCCCAAAGAAGACTTTCCCAGAGAGCATGTCTAATGCTAGGCGATCCTTTACCAGAACATTCCTGATAGGAATCTGATTAGGATCTGGGATGCCCAAGTTTGGCTACTGGGAGAGTTTTGGTTCTTGGGCAGTATAGAAATATAATAAATAAATAAAATAAATAAACTTAATCAGGGGTTGTGTTCCCCATTTGGAGAAGGCTGTAGGGCTTTTTCAAGCCAGATCTGTTCCCCCCCCATTCTAAAGCAGAAATGTACATAAAACATACATTAAATGACGGCAGCAGCAACAATCAAATTAGAAGGAATGTAATCATTATGCAAGAAAAGAGCAGGGTTGAATATGAAAAGCAATCTGCTACAAAATGGCCACGGATAACCCCCAGGTTTGTGTGAATGCCATACAGGTGTGTCCATCTTTCCTGTTCCACATCTTCCTCTGTCTTTCCCCAGTTTGTTTCCTTCTGTTTATACAGGCGGCAGAAGAGGATTCAGTTTGTGGTCTATAGCCAGCAATTAACACCACGTAACAGCTGCTAAATGGGGTACTCGCCTGTTGCTATCCTCATGGAGTTTAATTCAAATGTTAATTGCTCTCTGTGCAATGCTCATAAACCCACTGAAATACCAGGTAAGATCCGATGGAGATAGTTGGTGTGAAACAGGCAGAAAATATTGGCCTGGCAAATGGGTAGTTTGATTATTGGCAAAGATACTGGATAAATCTGAGGTGTCAAGAGAATGTAACATAACATGTTGATGAAATGGGAAATGTAGAAGTAGATCTCTAAATAAACATTTGACTCTGATTTGCATAGAGTCAGAACAGGGATGTCATGGACGTCTCATACGGGAGAGGAATCTGATGGCCTCTCCCCACCTAACCTCTTGGATCCTGCTCACTGAGCTGTATTTCCCCCAGTGGAAATTCTTCTCCACCATCTTTACACCCGGAGCTCTCTATGCATAATTATTTATGTGTGTGGAGGGATCCTGAGTTTTTTGTTAGTGCATATTAATAAGAACATCAGAAGTGCCATGCTGGATCAGATCGAGGGTCCATCTAATCCAGCATTCTGTTCACACAATGGACAACCAGCTGTCAACCAGGGACCAACAAAGAAGGACATGGTGCAACCGCACGCTGCCACCCATGTTCCCCAACAACTGGCACACACAGGCTCAGATACTGGATGTAGCACATAACCATCAGGGTTAGTAGCCATTGATAGCCTTCCCCTCCAGGAATTTATCCAACCCCCTTTTAAAACCATCCAAATTGGCGACTGTGATGTTCTACTGTTTGTAGTTGCAAATATATTGCAAAGTTTATTGTTTGTGATATGCATTTGTTTACATCTTTAAAAAGAAGTAAGAATAATAACAGGTAAAGTAAATAACTAGGCCAAAATGTACTTACTGTTTGTGGTTAAAGGTCTAGGTAAGTATGGAGTGCCTGGATTGGCTGGCTGTGTGCCTGAATGGAAAGTGAGTGCTGATTGGCTAGTTGTTTAGAGTGCCTGGAATGGTTGGTTGTGTAATAGTGGAAGGAGCTAGATAGCGAATGGAGTATATATATGTGTCTGACAGAGAGAACTGATGATTGGGGGGAGATTTGAGGGGGAATTTTGAGAGAGACGTTGAAAGGATTTTAGAGAATTGAGAGATTGAGATAAGATTTTAGAGCATAGACCAAGAACAGTTTATAAATGTATAAGAGTTCTGACTGAAACCAATAAGCATTGAAACCTTGTAACCGATACGCAATTGAACTGAAGTAACCATTAAGCTTGTTGACACACAATTTCTTATTCATATATTCTTGTTAATTCCATCTTCTGGTGTGGTCTGTGGGTGTACCTGAGAAGGTGCTGGTGGCAATGGAACAAAGAAGTTATCTGGAGGCCAAGTTGCTGGGCTGTAGTGCTGTGGGGCCTAAATAGTAAAGGCAAAACAGGGGCAGCAGCAGCAAGTGGTCGAGGATAACGTCACAGTGACCATCACTACATCTTGTGGTAGTGAATTCCATAGTTTAACTATGCGCTGTGTGAAGAAGTACTTCCTTTTATTTGTCCTAAATCTCCCACCAATGAGCACCCTGTGATGACCACTTTGGGTTCAGGTATTATGGGAGGAGAAAAATGTCTCCCTATCCACATTCTCTACACCATGCATAATATTGTACACCTTTGTCACGTCTCCCCTTAGCCTCCTTTCTGGCACATGTCACTTTTGCCAGTTTTTCTTTAAAAAAAACCATCTTTCTGTCCAATTTCTTGCATTAATCTGCAACTTCTGAAGAATCCTCTCAGAATACTTTTTTTAAAATTAGGGCTGTTCTGAAATCACCTTTTCTTGTAGGCATGGATGGACTCACCTGTGCCCATGCTCAGTGGGGTTTGCCTAGTCACCACTGTCATCTGACCCCACTCTTCAGGCTGTGCATTCCTCTGGAGGGCTCAGCAAGTGGTCCACAAGTACCCCACAGCCACCCAATTTTTGATTTGAACTGCCATTTTTACGCAAGGTGGCAGCTCTCTAACTTTTATATTTCCAGTATGGCACAAAATGGGAGCCATATAGACCCATTTCCACAACGTTAGAGGAATAGGGCCCCCCATTATGTCTCTAATTTTGCAGAAATGGTCCTTTATGGCTGCCATTTTATGCAACATTAAAAATGCGAAAATTACAGAGCCGCCATCTTGCATAAAAATTGCATCTCGCATTGAGGAGTGGGAAGCTGCAGGGCTGAGTGAGGTGGAGTCTAACAGACTCCACCCCTATGTTGGGAGTTTGCGGCATCCCTGCTTTCTTGTTTTGTGGGGTACATCACAACCACCCTGTGAGATAAATGTGCATGAGAGAGTGATTAGCCAAAGATCATCCAGTGAATCTGTATCTCCCCAGTCCAAATATTGAAGTTTAACAACTCGCTAGCCTTCTTGACAAGCTCCACCTTGCCGTCTGAAAATGTTTTCAATGAAAAAGTTTCAGAGTGGTTTTATAACCAAAGTTGATTCCAAATGTTTGCATTTTTTTTTAATCCCAGGCAGCCATACTGAATATTTGGGATCATATTTCATCTCATGTTGTGCTGACATATGATAAAATACAGGGGCAATAACTGAAGATTTCCATTCCTCGTCCTGAGGAGTCGATATTGGAACCAGGTTCCGTGTAAATAATTCTTCCAAGAATCACAAATATATTTGGGGGGAAAAATGCTGAAATGAAAAGTACATGTTTTGATAGGCATGAGAAAAATGTAATTATGGTCTCCAAGAAATGAAATGGTGGGAAAAAGTACATTCCTCTATGATCAATCTGCAAACATATTAATACAAATACTCTCTACCTTTTTGGCTTTGGATAGTCTTTGTCAGATAAATTAATCATAAGCTAATTAAAAGAGTATAAATCAAGAGCCTTGCTAGATCCATATGGGATCCGCTATTGACCTGTCCGCTAAGGAGGAGGGATCTTTTGGGTCTTCCATTGTTATTTCAGCATACATATTAACAATGGTAATAAATTAAATAGTGCTCTGTATCTTAGATGTATGAATATAGATAGATAGATACTTGGCTTTGTAATGAAGATAGAACCCTGCTCTACCAGTCAAGTGTTGACAATACTGGGCTAGAAGGACCCATGGCCTGACTCAGTACGAGACAGCTTCCTATGTTCCTAGCTGATCACTACTTTTCTAAGAAGGCTGTGTGTGTGCAGTTCTAGGAGAGTGCTGCCTCAAGTGTCATTTTTCTCAGTAGAAAGGCAGGGTGCAAATCAAACAAACAAAGAGATAAATAAAATCAATCAAGCAGAGTTGGGGTCAAAACAGACAACACATTTAATCTGTATCTAGCAGCTACATTTTTATATAGTTTTACTTGAAAGTAGGTGTAGGGGCCTTGATCTGGATGGGACCCTAGCTTGGGGTGGGAATGAGGTTTTTAAGGTCTGGATCATGCCCCCTGTGCCTACTCTAGAGGAAAAAATGTGTGTGGGGGAGACAAAGTTGCTAGTTATGGATTTATAGTAATGTCTGTTTGGGCCCCTTGCCTCATGCATGTAATACTCAACTGTGGTTCTTTAGGTAGTTATGGATGCTTGCACAGAATCCTAATTCTGTGCTCATATTGCTCCTTCCCCCCAGCTGGAGCAGGAGACAACTTGAAGAAACAGCAATTCTCCGAAATGGCGTGGCAAAAGAAGGATGTCAATCAATTAACCAAAGGACATACTCAGTCTGGATCCAACCTCATTTAATTGCGCTAGTTCTTTTTAGCAGTCTATTTCGCACTCTAGTCTATTGGCAACCATAAGGGCAGTATCCAAAGGGGCTGCTCCCTCCACTGGTCCCATTGCGACTGCTTGCTCAATAGGGCTCATTTCTGGATTGGAACAGGTCAGCAGAGCTCCATTCTGAAAGTTCTACTGACCTGCCCCATTCCAGGAATAAGTGTTTCAGCTCATTTTTGGGTTATTGTTTTTGAAATGTGAAAGTCCCTTTGCATGAGTCATTATTCCTGTAAGTGCACAAACACAATAGGATACTACCCACATGCATGCATTAATTCATACATACAGGGTCATGAGAACTCCACAAGACTTTTCTACCACAAATCAACATAACTTCAAGCACTTGATTCCATCAAATGCTCTGATCCCAAGACTAGCTGAACCATCTCACAAGCGCTTAGGCTGCTCTGGCAGCAAAATGTGACAGAAGAACAGTGCTACTGGAGCAGGCCAAAGATCCAGCTAATCCAGCATCCTGTTTCCTATATAATGGGCAACCAACTGTATGCCTCAAGGAATCACATCAGCAGTGCATGAAGACAATGGCCTTCTCCCACAATTGCTCCTGAGAGCAATTATAAAAATCAAGCAAGGTTCCCTTTCTCATTGTGCATTAGGAGAAAGCTCTTATCTCTGATCAACTGCTGATTGGAGATAAGAGCTTTTCCTGGCAGGGGAATTGTCTGTGGGGAAAAAAACCCCCAGGTGGGTTGGATGGTGAACCCCTGTGAACCCCTGTGAGTCATATCCATTCTGTGGGCCAGAGGTTCCCCATTACTGTTGTAGATAATACTCCTATATTTCTTCTATGACCTTTTCACTGTCATTTATGGTCATGTTCAACTTTCTTTTCTGGAACAGCATTCTACCCATTAGAGGTTTGCTGCCACCAGGGTGTACGTAGCCAGCAGATGGTACAAATGACTCTTTCCATTGACTTCTCTTTCATGTCATAGTCTGGAGGCACCTTGCAAAGAATGCTGAGTCAGTGCGCACTATTAATGTTCCTCCAGAAGACTCTTAATTTTATAATAATTACTTTGTGGGGGCCCAGATTTCCAATAAAGGAAAATCCATACAGCATAACAAATCTAATGACTAGAAATGTTTGGTTCCCTTGGTCTCATTATTATCACACATGGGGTTGACAATAAAACCAGTGAAGCTTTCACTTGTCCTTCTCTGAGAAGCTCAAAGAAAGTATGTCTTACACTCAACTATGTTTTCTTCACTGAAGGTGAGATCATAAATGCACAAAAATGATAGGCCAGCTCCAATAGTCAAAAAAGTAAAATGAAGAAGAAGAAAGATACCCCTGTTCAGTGGCTTCTGTCATGCCACTACTTGAGGAGTCTTCAGCAGTAGAGCTTGAGGCAACAGAAACCTAGGGCACCCCAGACCTTCAGAAAAGGTCTCCTCAGGAAGAAGTGACTCCTCAGGAGTAGGACTCTAGAAAGCAAGCTCTGATTTCTGCAGCTGAGCTCTGGGTGGGGTACATAGGGTGACAGGGAGGACAGGGCTCCTGTATCTTTAACAGTTGTATAGAAAAGGGAATTTCAGCAGCTTTAACTGTTGAGATGAAGAGGGAATTTCACCAGGTGCAGCATGCATATAAATGACACCTGCTAAAATTCCATTTCCTATAAAACTATTACAGATACAGGAACTCTGTCCTCCTTTTCATATGGCCACTCTAGTAGGCTGATCATATGGAAAGGAGGACAGGGCTTATGTATCTTTAACAGCTGTATAGAAAAGGGAATTGTAGCAGGTGTCATTTCTTGCATGAAGCACCTGGTGAAATCCCCCTCTTCATCACAACAGTTAAAGCTGCAGAGGTCATGCCCTCTTGACCAGATACAAAAAAAGACAGGGCTCCTGCAGCTTTAACTGCTGTGATGGAATTTCACCAGGTGCTGCATGCATACAAATGACACCTGCTGCAATTCTCTTTTCTATACAACTGTTAAAGATACAGGAGCCCTGTCCTCCTTTCCATATGGTCACCCTAGGCCTAAACGCTGATCTGGCATGAGCACTCACGAAGCCCCTACAAGTGTTCGGCAGCCGCCCACCCAGTCTGCTGAAATTGCACAATTCCCCTGATTGATGCAGTAGGGGGAAGTGCATAATTTCAGCAGCAAGGGCAGGCAGCTGCGGAGCGCTTGTGTCGAGGGGAGGAAATTGACGAGGGAAATACGCTTCTGTGGAGCAACATAACAGACATTTGCACAAGATCACCATGTTAAAAAATGTGCAATTTTTTTTAAAAAAGCAAAAGAAAATGTGCAAATTGCCACCTTTAAAAGAAAAAAAGAAAAAGGAATTGGCATATTGGCTTAACTCACTGCAGATCAAGTCAACATCAGCAGGGGGAAATGGAACGAAATCTGCTGGGCTGAACCAGAAAAAAATCTGTTGAGTTTTCACCACCACCCCTAACAGAATTCTCATGCATCCCTAGCTTGTATATTTGGATGGGGCGAGGGGAGACAGATCTCATTGCCATTAGTGTTGAATATTGCAACAGGACTTCAGGCACCAATTAAAGCTGATGACCACGTTCTGTATGCCAACTAAGCTACTGCTCAGCCTTTCCAGTGCAGTCATTTTAATCTTCTCCATTCTCCTGCTGTGTCTCTGTCTGTCCCATTACCTGGTATCAGATCCATAAATGCACTGCCAGCTTTAAATCCTTTGGTTAATGTAATCCAATCTATGCTTCCAAAGTAACAAGATGACCACATATGCTTGTCAGCATTAATCACTGTGGTTCTTAATGTACTCTAATTCGTCATCCAAAGTATTTAAGAGAGAGAGAGAGAGAGAGAGAGAGAGAGAGAGAGAGAGAGAGAGGTTTGTGTTATTGAATTGTGGGAAATTGTCTTAATCTTAGTTCTATTTTTTGCCAAGTAGCAATTACCTACTGATTCCCATATGTCCAGATTTTATAGAAAAACCTTCAACACTGATAGAAGTGTCTTAGCATCCCAGGTGTTGAGTAATCAAGTCAAGAGAAATTGAACGATGTGCAGGTATAAATCCCTCCTTTTTTTTTTTTGACCAGCACAGATACTAAGCACGGAACTCGACGTTATGGGAGAAACAGGGCAGCCACCAATCATAGCTAGGGAGGTATGAGGATGTTGGTTTTGCATGTGAAATTTGCAAATCTGCCCCGCTTCAAAGCTCCAAATCCAGGGGCGAGCATGTCTGTTGAAAATATTCGCAAATTGTCAAAAATGTGCTTGCGTTCATCTCATTCCTGATTCCCAGTTCCGTTTGCAGAAATTTCCTCTGGGGGCTTAATCTAGGGAAGAAAGTTGTGCAAATTAGGACATTTGCCAACATGTGGGGAAATTTGCACACATGTGAGGAATCTTGCACACATCTCCCAATTTGATCACTGCTTGATTTACGCAAGTTTCCCATTAGCGCAGAGTGAACAGAGATCAGGGAAAAGACAAGGAGCAAAATGATGTTCGGTGTATCCTGGAGATCTCAAACATCATTCATTTGCCCTTCCCTAACCATGTAATATCCCTGTTGAGTTCTCCCGGTTTCCAAAATGTAATAACACCCAGTGCCAGGCTAACATATCCTTGTGCACTCTCAACAGTAGCCAATAATGTGGAATGGGGACAGGATAATGCAAGCAGAGTCATGCCATGACAATGCAATGGTGTTATTTCATGTCACAAAGCAGAAGAATTGGAACTTGGGGATGCAGTCTCCAGTGGCAGCCCTATATCTCCCATACCAAGGTTGATCTGTTTCTCTATCTAGCCCAGTATTGGCTATTCTGACTCTCCAGACTCACAGGCAGAGAGGGGGCTTTTCGTTTCACCTAGAACTGGAATGCAGCTCCCATGAGCTTCTCTGAAATTGGACTTTCAGGCTGAGCCCTCTCTCTCTCTCTCTCTCTCTCTCTCTCTCACACACACACACACACACACACACACACACAGGCATCACCATTGACAAGGGTTGTAGAACTGCTTATTTTTCTCTTTTCTTTTCTCTCCAAAGGTTTTTTTTTAAAGTTTCTTTGCACTGCCTCTGCAAGTGGCAACAACATAAACTATGTTGTCAGCCTGCCCCCCCAACCTCTATTTGCATCCTCTACAATGGACCATATACCCAGCATCACTCCAGAGCATGGCGAGGAGGCAATGCAGACACCACACAAAAAAATAATCAAGTAAATGTGGAGAAAATTTTGAAAAAAATGTCCTTTTATTTCTAGAAGGGAAGAAAAGAAAAATCCCAGGAATTTCCTGAAAGTTTTCTTTCCCCCATGAAAGGGGCTTCCACTTTTCTGCCTTGTTCTCAGGGCATTTTATCATTTATTTTGAATGTGTGATGTTTTTGACCTTAACCAATCACTGATATGTGGCTGAGAGGATTGTCTGTATTTTTCTTTCTATTACAAATCTCACCATTGCTCTACAGACTCCCAGGCTGGCTGCACTTCCTGATTTGAAAACCCCCTATGGAAGGGATACATTTCGTGATATTTTCCCCTGGGCAGGTAGTGCAGGAAGCCAAGGAGTCTCCACTCCAGGCAGTTAGAGAGAAGACTGTTCAATGAAAGACAGGACACTCACACATAAGTAAGGTCCTTTAGACTGACCATATGAAAAGGAGGACAGGGCTCATATAACTTTAACAGTTGTAGAGAAAAGGGAATTTCAGCCAGTGTCATTTGTATGCAATTAGTTCCTGATGAAATTCCCTCTTCATCACAGCAGTTAAAGTTGCATGTACTACAGTATACTAGAGTGACCATATACAAAAGAAGGCAGGGCCCCTGCAACTTTAACTGTTGTGATGAAGAGGGACTTTCACCAGGAACTAATTGCATACAAATGACACTGGCTGAAATTCCTTTTTCTCTACAACTGTTAAAGGTACATGAGCCCTGCCTTCTTTTGTATATGGTCACTTTAGTATAGTGCCTGCAACTTTAACTGTTGTGATGAAGAGGGAATTTCACCAGGAACTAATTGCTTACAAATGATACTGGCTGAAATTCCCTTTTCTCTACAACTGTTAAAGTTACATGAGCCCTGTCCTCCTTTTCGTATGGTCAGCCTAAATATATGGGAAGAATCCTATTCATTTATATTTGTTAACAAAATTATACCCTGCCTTTGCATTCATATGGCTTGCAATACATAATACAAATTAAATAATAAAACAATTCTTGTAGTTTGCTAATGGATTTCCCCCCAGTATGATTTGTTCATCAAAAGGTTTGCAGTGAAAATGGAGAGAGTAGGTAGACCCTTCCTGCTGCTTTGGAACAATTCTGCCTCCTGCTTGCTGGAAGGAGGAATCTACCCATTTCAAACTGATTCATGGTTGCCTAGGGAGACACACAAGTCTCCTTCAGTTTGTTTTCTGACATTTACTGAAGTGTCAAATATCAAAGAGTGTTGCACTGCAAAGCAGCAGAAGGCAGTCACCCAGTCTTGGCCCTTAGCCTGTGCTCTAGGCATGCTGAAGAGACGTTAAACTATGGATCAAAATGTTGCATTTGGATGGTGTTCAGGAAACCGTATCACCTGCTTGGTGATCTTGGCACATGATTGAGAGGTATGAAGCTTGGGGCAAGTTGATGAATGAAATGAAACATGGCAAGTTTTCACCATTACACTGAAAGAATAGAACTTTTACTGGTTGTAAAACCAGATACCCGATTATGGAATCCCAGTGATCTCAAATTCCAATGAAGTCAAGTCACATAGTTGCATGCGGATTTGGGGAAACTTTGTTTCTTTTTCATTTTGCTTGTACATATTACAGCAGTAAATGATTCTTTCAGCTCTAGTCAAACCACTTTGCTGGATGAGTGTATGGCTTGTGTGAGTCCTGTAAGAGGTTAGGTTATATTTGTGGTATCCTTCATCATTGACTTTATATTAGGAAAGAGCAGATCCCCTTGATTCCACTCTGAAAAGCTGTGAAATAAAAAGCAATATTGAAAATGTTGACACTCTTGTTGTGGTGGAGGCTTCTAGGCATCCAGGGATAGGGGAAGGAATAGCATGGTCCAAGGTCTCTGGATTCGGAAATGATGAATCTGTCAGTTTCACTTTCTCTGACACTTGTGGATTCTCTGACATCCCTACATGGACGTTTCATAGAGCTGTGATGACTAATAACCACTGTAAGGCCCTCCCCCTATGAATTGGTTTAATTCTTTGTTAAAGCTATTAGCCAATTACAGAATCTTTTTTTTTTAAGCTATCCTTCTTCCAGTTCTCCTGGAATATTCTCATAACTCATTCTGCCAGGCTGGGCTTGGGTTACCAAGAGTGCTTGAAATACTTGCAATATAACTGTTGTACTTTTATAGGTTGAGATGGAGCTTAGCAATGGAGAGGCCCTCATAATTCCAATGGCAGGTCCTGAAGGAGATGAAACAAAACTGAAATGGAACCTGCCATCCAGAAGCGCTTTTCCCTGCCTGGATATGGCAATGTTTATTTTTATTTAGCATAGGCCTTTGCAGTCGATTACGGATTTGAGATGCCAAGCCGCATACTCTTTTGCTAGCTTCACTCACTCTGTTTGAAATCCGTAAGGGTGCAGGATGGGGGCCTTCTCAGTGGTGGCACCCGTAATTGCACACAACCTTTTCAAAAGAGGTCATCTTATTAATGTCTCTCTGGGCCTATATTGTCATCAAGATGGATGTTTTCATTTAGGAAGACTCTCACCAACTGTTGACATTTTAATGCTGCTGCTAAAACTTGCTCCGTATAAGTCATCATAGGCTTAAATTTGTATCACTGTTGTTTTTAGTGCGACCCTGAGTCCGTTTTATCTATTATTTTGTTTCTTAGAGCCATTTTATCATTTTAGATTTGGTTTGTATATAGCTTCAGGAACTTGGAAATGCAAGAATGTAGTCAGTAAGCTTTATAACTTCTAGACAGTTTTCCACTGCAGCACTGGTCCAAAGGTAAATTGTGGATCACTGGCCAACTTCAGCTGGCTCAGTGCCTGCAGCTTGCACGGATTCTTACAAAGAGGGCTACTAGATGGCTAAGAGGACTGTGATTGGATTCTGCAAGGCTCAGGAATAGGTTCCCTTGACAAAGAGCTCATCTACATCAGAGGGCCTAGCAGGAGAGAGGGGGAGGATTGCGTACTTACGTGTTTCTGCGATCCTCTCCCAACTTTTATATGGCCATGCAGTGTCCCAGAAGGCAAGAGGGATGTCGTGGGCACCATTTTTTTTGAAGAGGAGCCGCATGCGGCAAAAAAGTAAGGACCCTCCTGCCATACTCCACACCCAACCCCATCTCCATCCCAGGGATGGTGCAATTGCTGCCCCACCCCCATGGGCACGGAGCCACCACACGCAGCTCCGTGCCTGTTTGAGGACCCGTAATTGAGCGCCACACCAGCCGTGGACCTCGGGGTTGTCCCTGGTTTCAGTTATCCTGGGGAAAGTTTGTGCTCATGCCCAGTTGACCCTGGGATCCCCTGTGCATCCTTTGGAGACACAGGGATGACCTAGAGATGATCCCGGGATAACTGCCTGGTGTAGACATAGCCAGAGATGATATTTAACAAAGCATGGAGCCCTAAAATTTGAAGTTGGTAAATTTAGCCTGGAGAAGAGACATTTAAGATGCAATATGATAGCCATCTTCAGGTATCATATGAATCAGCCCATAATTAACAATATTCATTGGAGGCTCTGTTATGTGTCCCATGACCTAGAGAAGTTAGGGTGGTGTGTACTTGAGACAGCCTTTTCTGTAGCAGCACCCTGATTTTCAAACTCCCTCCCTAGAGAGGTCAGATTAGCTAATAGGTTGGCCATGTGTCTTATTTTACAGAGGACCATCCTCTGTTTGAAGGCCCATCTGCCCCAAGTCAGATTTAAAGATAAAGAAAGAAGGCCAAGACCTTGAACTTGCCCATTCACTGTTAGCACTTGGGCACAAAGCTTACACAGCTTGGGACCACAATACCTGACAGAACAGCTCTTCCGACATGAACCTACCCATACACTACACTCAACATCTAAGGTCCTTCTCCGGGTGCCTACTCCGAGGGAAGCTCAGAGGATGGCAACAAGGGAGAGGGCCTTTAAAGTGTTGCCCCCCCCAATTATGGAACAATCTCCCCGACGAGGCTCGCCTGGCACCAACATTGTTATCTTTTCGGCGCCAGGTCAAGACTTTTTTCTTCTCCCAGGCATTTAACAGTGTATATTTAGGGTTTTTTTTTCCTTTTGACCCAGAATAGTTTTAAATGGATATTGTATTTGTAATCTGTTTTTATGCTTTTTCTTTTTTTTAATTTTGTATATCAGTTTTTAATGTTCATTGTTTTTAATCTTTGTAAACCGCCCAGAGAACTTCGGCTATGGGGTGGTATATAAATGCAATAAATAGTAATAATAATAATAATAATAATAATAATAATAATAATAATAATTTCCCCCACTATGGTGAGATATAATGTATTTCTAATTAAGTGATAGGCATTATTTCTAAATATGCACCTATATGCATACATTAGCACATGCAACTTTAAGGGAAATCTGTGCCTTCTTTTGTCCTTTTTAAAATTGCGCACTTCCTCTTTTTGGGCAAAATGAGAATGGCCACCCTAATTATGCCTTAGTTGGGCTGTGTAGACCATCCTGTTCTGTTGGACTTTGAATGATATTTAATGTTGTTTCATGTCACTCTTCACTGTCATTCTCTAACATTATTCTATCTATTTGGCTTTGTTTGTTTTTTATGATGTAGATGTTTTCACATCAGAGGCTATGCTCCTAGTGGTTCCTCATGGACCTATGGTCCAATTGGAGACCATCGGGAGAAGAGCCTTCAGTGCGGTGGCCCCCTTCCTATGGAATTCCTTGCCTTTGGAGGTCAGGCAGGTGCCAATATTGTATTACTTCCAGCGCCTCCTGAAAATGTTGTTTCAGGATGTTTTCCTGGCCACAGTTTTAGCAGGACTTTGTTCTTTTAGAAATGTCATTTTTAATTTGGCGTTTTTATTCTGTTCATATTCTTTTTGTCTATTTGTTGTTCAGTGCTCCAAAATCTTTGGATGGGGAGCGGTATATATAAATATTGTAAATAAATAAATAAAATGAGCTAGTATATGCATTTATTATGAAGACCCCTGTCTTCTTTTATCCTCTTTTTGATTATGCGTTTTGGGGGGGGGGTGATGTGAAAAAGGCCACCCTCAATGGCCGCCTGATGCCCATCTGCAAATTGGGTTGAGGAAGAACCTTCTGTCCTCTCTCCCCTGTGTAAATGTAGTAGCCACCATGACAGGGAAAGTAAGCATTTCCCCTTCTTTTGAACAGTTGGGTAATTGTATCCATGTGCCTGCAGGGTTGCAGAAGATAGTTGGAGCCTCCCTGCATTCATCGAAAGGCACCAGCTGCCTCCATATTTGACTTTGCATAAACAAAGTGAAAACTACAGAAGAAAATATTATCTCTTCTGCTTTACTTCTAATGAGCTTAAGTGTTTAAGTGTTAATTAGCCTGAACAGCCTTGATTATGAAAACCACAAAGCTGGGTGTTTTGGAGGGGGTTGGTTGGTGCTGTTTTGGAAGTGAGAAAGACATTCCGTGAAACAAATGGTAAACATACTCTACACAGTGTATACAGCTGAAATCTAAAAAGTTTTAGGGAAACTGTCATTGCATGGTTGTTGTTGTTGTTGTTGTTTTAAAAATCTGAGTTTGTTATTTCAAGCTTTTAATTAGAAGAGTTTAAAAGAATAGTAGCCTATGGATTTGGATATGTGACCTTCTAGTCCCTAAATATTAACAACCTATGCTCTTGGGCTAAAATGTGACCAAATAATGAGAATAAGATCAATTACTAGAGCTCATTAACTTTGACAATTTAACCTTCCCACATCGAGTGCATGTTTCTTGAACAGCTGCCACCAGATAGCAGTTATCACATTGTTTTGTGGCAGGTTACTCTTCTTTTTTTTTTTTACATTTCCTTATTTATGCGTGCCCAACCATGCTGAACAAATGCATTCTTGCAAACATGGATATGCTGTGTTGTAATATGTGGAATACGCCATGACCGGATGGAGGGTTTCCAACCTTTTTCTGGATGAAGTTTGACTCCCCTTGAAGGAGCAGGTTCACAGCTTGGGGTCCTCCTGGAGCCATCTCTGTCACTTGAGGCTCAGGTGGCCTCAGTGGCATGGAGTACCATCTATCAGTTTCAGCTAGCGGCCCAGCTACACCCCTATCTGGGCAGAGATAACCTGGGCCTAATCTACACCAAGCAGGATATTGCACTATGAAAGTGGTATATAAACGGCAGGAGCCACACTACTGCTTTGTAGTGGTCTTGAAGTGCACTGACAACTGTTGGGGCCCATTGACACATACCATATATTGCTTTCATACTGCTATATTCTGCTTGGTGTGGCTCCTGCCTTTAATATACCGGTTTCATATGACTTTCATAGTGCAATGTCCTGCTTGGTGCAGATTAGGCCCTGGTTTCAGTAATCTATGCTCTGGCAATCTCCAAGTTAGATTGCTGCAATGAACTCTACGCTGGGCTGCCCTTGAAAACTGTTCAGAAACTGCAGCTTCTGCAAAATGTGCCTGCCAGATTGCTAACTGACACCAGAAAGTCTGGACATATAAGAACAATTCTAACCCACTTGCATTGGCTGCCTGCATGTTCCTGAGCCCGATTCAAAGTGCTGGTTTTAACCTGCAAAGCCTTATATGGTTTGGAACTGCAATACCTGACAGAACACCTCTCCTGACCTGAATATACACAGACACTATGATCAACATCTGCTCCCCCAACCTCCTGAGTACCACCTCCAAGGGAGACTCAGAAGGTGGCAACAAGGGACAGGGCCTTCTCAGTGGTGGCCCGCCTACTACGGAATGAGCTCCCCACTGAGGCCAGCCTAAGGTGGACACTTTCCCCTTTTTGGCACTAGGTAAAGACTAGGGGTGTGCACGGACCACCCGGATCGGATTGGGACCCGGATCGGGACCTCCAATTTTGTCATGGATCAGTTCGGACAAAATTGGAGGCCTCCCGGACCGGATCGAGTCCGATCCCGATCCAAAAATCGGAAATTTTTGGATCGGCCGCCATTTTTTTCCCCATAGACTTGCATTGCAATGCAAGTCTATGAGGAAAAAATGGCGGCGGGTGGGTGAGGGGGGGCCTAACTCCCTCCCCCCCCGGGGCCGTCCGCTGTGGACGGCCCCGGCAGGTAATCCCCCTCCCCCGCGCTCCCTACCCCCCCTGGGGCCGTCCGCTTCCATCCGCAGGCACCCGCGGGCGCCCGCGGATGGAAGCGGACGGCTCCGGGGGGGGTAAGCCCCCTTCCCCGCCACTGCTTACCTTTTAGGGCCGTTCACTCCCGTCCGGTGCCGGCGGCTACCGCCAGCCGGCTTTGCGGCTTGCTCTAGAGTAGCGCGCCGGGTGATCACCCGGCGTGCCACCCTGGAGCAGGCCGCGGAGCCCGCTGGTAGTAGCCACCGGCGCCGGGTGGGAGCGGACGGCCTGGAAAGGTAAGGGCCCCCCTCCTCCCCTCCGCGCACCCCCTCCTCCCCTCCGCGCGCCCCCTGCTTACCTTTCCAGGCCGTCCGCTCCCGTCCGGCGCCGGCGGCTACTATCAGCGGGCTCCGCGGCCTGCTCTACAGTAGCGCGCCAGGTGATGACATCACCTGGCGCGCCACCCTGGAGCAGGCTGCGGAGCCCGCTGGTAGTAGCCGCCGGCACCGGACGGGAGCGGACGTCCCTCAAAGGTAAGCGCCCCCCCTCCTCCCACCCCGCTGTCCACTTTCATCGGCGGGCGCCCGCTGGTGCCCGCCAATGGAAGCGGCGGTGGGCGCCATTGGGCGCCCGCCGATCCGCCGATCCGCCGAACCGGTTCGGAGCCTTTTCGGATCGGTTCGGACTGGATCGGCCGATCCAGCTGTTGGATCGGAAATCGGATAATTTATCCGATTTTCCACTGGACCGGACTCGGATCGTGGATCGGGTCTGATCCAGTGCACATCCCTAGTAAAGACCACCCTCTACTCCCAGGCATTTAATGGTATATGATGAGGCATCTATGACTCCTGTTTTAGAACAGGTCTATTGGGGAAAACATTGTGAATTTAAATTGCTTTTAGCTGTTTACATTGTTTTAATTTTTCTTTGTTAAAAATTTTAAACTGTTTTTATTATGTTGTATTATGTACTTTTATGAATTTTTGTATAGCACCCAGAGTGCTTCAGCCATAGGGCAGTATCAAAATGAAATAAATGATGATGATAACAATAATAATAAACCTGCTCCTTCTACCTTCATTCATCAATGTGTGTGTAAAGAAAGACTGAATTAATTGTGTTTAGGACTCTCTCTCTCTCTCTCTCTCTCTCGCTCTCTCTTTCTCTCTCTCTGTTATCTTCTGCAATCCAAAATGACCTGTAAAGTGCTTGGAATGACCATGCAGATGGCATGTGATGCATTATATTCCTCATTGCTTGTAACTATAATAAATGGCATTGTTATTCCACAGGCAGGGGGGTAATTAATAAATGTGTCCTGAGTGGCTCTTGGGGACTCTTGAACCTACAGAGCCATTGGCAGGCAGTCTACTCTTCCTGGACTTTAATGTATGAGAGCAATGTTCTGCAGAAAAGGTCACAACATTAGACAAATGTTCAGGAATGAATTCAGAGGGCTTAACACAACAGTCTGTTAGAGTGGCTGACTCTGAAGTATATTTGGGAAGCCCTCAGCTTATATTCCTGCCATGAAATACAACTGCATATGCAACAGAAGGAAATTGACATGAGATGGTAGAACCTTGAGATGGTAGAATGGACTATTCCACTTTTGACTAACAATTGGTTGCTATTAACCCAGTGGGCGGAAGGACCGAAGCCAGCTGGGCAGCTGCCGAATGCTCACGAACCGTGCGAGTGCTTGGCCTGGGTTTGCAGGACCCAGCTCACAGGGGCAGGCCAAGACAGTGGGCGGGGTGAGCATTCACGGGGTGAGCACTCCCCAGCTCACAAACACCTAAACTGGTCCCTCTTAGCCTCATGTTTTCCAAGCTAAACAATCCCAGTTGTTGTAACCTTCCCTCATAGGGGAGATGCCCCAATTCCTTGATCCTTTTAGTTGCCCTTTTCTGCACTTTTTCCAGCTCTACAATATCTTTTTTTAGGTGCGGTGACCAGAACTGAACACAGTATTCTGAATGAGGTCACACCATAGATTTGTATAAAAGCAGTATGATATTGGCAGTTTTAGTCTCAATTCCTTTTCTAATAATGCCTAACATGTTTGCCTTCTTTAAAGGAGTTGCACTCTGAGAGCCTATCTATACTACTGCTTTAAAACGGTTTAAAATAGGGATGGGTATCGTAACGTTACGATGCCCGATAACAATCTGATAATGGCTTTATCTGACATATCGGGCCTGATAACGATACGATGTTTACACCCCCCCCCCGATATTATCGGTTACTATAATTATCAGATTTTATGGAAAATATTGGACCGCTATTTTTTTAAAGTGTGTTTCACACATGACTAGCCAGATCCCATCTTCAATGTCCCACGAGTTTCAAGTTTTTATCTTTAAAAATGAAGTAGTTACAGTGGGGGTGGGGCTTTTGGGGGACCCCCTATAACTTTTTAATTTGAAAAGAAAGAGACTTGAAACTTTTTGGTCATAGCAGATTGGATCTTGCTAGTCCTGGCTCCCCAGGTTTCATGTCATAATTTAAAATAAAAAAGTTATAGATGTGTTTCCCCCAATGCAAGCCTATGGGGGGGGGGGGAAACAGACAACAAGTCTTTTGACAGCAGGGCAGACAGGTCAACCAGCTGTCAAAAGTAGAACACTCTTTTAAAAAATCATATAAAATACAGGGTTGGAGGGATTGATCTGAAATTTGGCACACATGTCTAACACATGTTGCTACACATATGTGCCAAATTTCAGAAGCTTGGACTCCTGAGTCTCTGACCTGGGATCCAGGAATCTGAAGTATCCTATCCCCCCCTCCCCAACTCTGTCAAGGGGCCATAGCACTGCTCTCTGACACAAGACATTGAAAACCTAGGCCCTTTCTACACCAGGCATTTCGCCTGGGTTGTCCCCCAGCTGGTCCCTGTGAATCCAAATGATGCACAGGGAACCCGGGGGCAGGGGGGGGTTGGCCACAGGATTTTCCAGGCTTAAGGGAAATCAGAAAAATTCTGAATTTTTCTGCAGTCCTGGGAAGTTTCTGGGACCACGGGAGATGTGGCCACCTGTCCCGGGTGCTGGCCGCTTACTCACGAGTAAGCGCCCAGCAGAAATGGCCATGGAGCCACACCACATGGCTCCGTACCCATCATGGAAGATGGGGGAGCAAGTCCACCATCCCCAGTATGACGGGAAGGGCCCACCGATTTTGCATGCATTTTTTTTTATCACTAACCTTTTGCAGGAGCACTAGAACGCTTTTCTCTGATAAAAAACAACAACCACAAAATGGCGGCCGTGACAACGAGACAGCCCCGGAGCAGCCAGGGTCATCGCATTTCACATGTGCATTGGAGCGACGAACCCGGAAGTGGCTTCTTCCGGGATTGCCTGCTCCCCGCCCTCTACACCCCTATGGTGTAGAAAGGGCCCTAGCTGTGAAGCTGCTGTTTGACCTTGGGCAGGTCGTTCTCTCTCAGCCAAAACTACCCCACCAAATGCTTGTCCAAATAAAATGGGATGTCCTCACGTAACATTGTCCTGAGTTCCTTGGGGGAAGGGCAAGATTCCAGTGCGATTAAAGAAAAAGTGTCTTTATCCTGGTTTTGTTCATGCCAGAGCTCTCCGCCCATGTGAGCGGTGTTCTGAGTGGCTGAGGACACGTCTCTTGGTTCCAGATCTGAGGCTTTATAGATGAGTTTATGGAATGTCAGCTCGTATTATCTGCAACATGGAGTAAACGACCCGACTGTCAGAAATCAAAGCATCCGCATGTCGGCGTGATACTCTGGGGACCCAAAGCCACTGACCCGCCTTTTAGTGATATAAACCTGTCTGCGGTGGTATAAAAATAAACCTCCACTAAGGACAGAAGAAAGCGTTTGGCGATCCGAAAGGTCAGATGTTGTAATCGCTCTAACGGAAATTGCATGGTGATAAAAAGTCTAATGTTCGCTTTCTTCAGTGCTTTCTGGGGTTTGCTGGTCTTTATTTATTTATACGTTTCTTCATTAAGTCCATACTTGAGTTTTGTAAAACCAACTCTGGCAGGAAAAGAATGCTTGTTGTTGATTCTGATGCTTGGAAAAAGTTCTCTAACCAAATGATAGGTTTCTACTGAGAAGTGAGACGTGCTCTTTACTCAGATGCAAGTTATGGGTTCAATGCGACTTACACCCAGCTTAGTGTGGTTTAAGGTTGTAACCTCAATGATTGTGGAGGGAGGAAGAGGCCTGCTGTGGAGCCTGTGATAGTGTGAGGCCTACAAAGGGAAGGTACTAAAGTCAGGCCTTAGAGGCCTAGGGGTTTCTGTTGAGGGGAGCTCTTGAGAGCAAGTGTGATTAGAGTGTTGGACTGGGACTTGGAAGATCCGGGTTCTAGTCCCCACTCGGCCATAGAAATTCACTGAGAGACTTTGGGACAGTCACAGTCACTCAACCCAATCTACCTCACGGGGCTGTTGTTGTGAGGGTGAAAACGGAGAGGAGGATTATGTACGCCGCCTTGGGTTCCTTGGAGGAAAAAAGGTGGGATAGAAATGCAGTAAATAAACAAATAGGTTCATTTCTCCAGTTAAGAGTCATGTCTTCAAAGTTGGAACAGTACTTTCTATTTTGGGGGAAGAGGGTATAAAAGAGTGAGAGGGCCGGCAACAGAGTGCCAGAAAAGACATGAACATGGAGAAGAAACAGCTTGGGGAAGGGTCATTGCAGATAGGGTAAAAGAACTTGCATTTTCCTTTGCGAGCGGAGAAGAAATCACACGAAATAAGACACAGACACCAGAGCTTGGGATAAACTAGGGCCTCTTTATTTAACATGGAGATTCTCCCCTCCATGGATCTGAGCATGAACGTGTGGGAATCTCGCTTATTAATCTCAGGCAACTAGCCTGCCAATCAGGGCGAGCCACTCCATTGAACCCAGGGGTCGGGTATACCCGGCCCCCTATTCAAACAACACTTGAGTGTTTGGTGAGACCATCTGCGTCATCCACAGCCCAGGCTGCACAGCTCAGGTAGATGAGACAAGCCGGTCCCCAAAGGCAAGCCATATCCTGACACGGGATCTGCACAGCCCCCGAGGAGCAGGGCCTCTGACTTGCCAATCACCTTAAAGGTGCCTGAGTGCTCACCATTCCTATCCTCATCCCCCCAAAATTCCCGCACCATCTGCCTATCATTTAAATTCACCTATTAATCCTCCATCTAAAGATTAAATCCAGTATGGAGTAGGCGAAACCTTTGCATACTGATGCCAGGGAAAATTCCTACTCAGCCTCCTCCCCAAAGAGGACGACTGGCTAATCCCATACTAGTTGATAGGGAGGGAGGGAGGGAGGGAGGGAGGGGCCAGAAGAAAAAGAGGCCGGATGGCTGCGCAGGGCGAGGCTATATAGGCTTGGCTCCGCCCCCACGCTAGGCTATATGCATGGCAAGCATGCTTATAGTCTTCTTTCGTCTCTTCCTCCCACCCGCAAAATCCGACCCCTCCCAAGCCATTCTGGCTGGGTGGGGATCGGGCTTGCGAGCGGAGAAGAAATCACACGAAATAAGACACAGACACCAGAGCTTGGGATAAACTAGGTGTAATTGTTTGGCCACTAGGAATAACCAATCTTGACATTGTAGCTTCTATAGTATGCCAACCAGTGCTAATACCAATAAGGAATAAGCATGGCATCTTAATGGATTAAACCATGGGAACACTTTAAGATGTGCAAAGGGTGATAAGGGATAAGCCTAAAACATGGCTGGCCTTTACATCCCTAAATTAGTTCTGGTCCCAATGCTCACTGGTTCTAGGCTAAACAGGTAGCACTAGGGCCCCTTAAGAAGGGCTCTAAACTATCAAAGAATGCCTTCCCTATACAGGTAATTGGCAGAAGGGCCAAGCTACGAATTTACCTATTGACTTTTGGCATTACTCTATGGGCATGCCTACCCTCACACTTCCAGCACACAGGGAGCAAGTTATCTGGCTATCCAGATATCTCCCAAGTCTGCCCTAGCCTGTAAAGTTGAGGACTTCCGGTCTAGGGACCCTATTGGCACCATAGCTGCAGCGGGGCAGAAACCATTTATAGAGGAGATGCCACTACAGCATGCCTAGCTTGCCACCCCACCAGGATGGAGGCCAACTGACCAAGACCAAACTGTGAGACAACAGTTGCTCATGTCGTTCTCAAGCTGGCACAGATGCCTTGCTGCCTCAGCAGATTAGGATCCACATGGTCTGTAGTGTCCTTCACCAATCTCCCTTGACTAGGACAGGCCACAAGGCCTAAAACTCCTCTCTTTCATTCTGAAAAACTAAATTCCCTATCTACTCGGTGGTATGCCACCACGGGTCACATGGCTTGGGTCATTGCTTGTCCCAGATCCCCAGGCACACCAGGCGTAGGATCTTGGTACTGTCTGGCCGCAAGGATTAATGGATTAACGCCAACTTCAGAAACCTGCCCAAATATGACAGGCAAAATGGAGTGTAATTGAGGGCAACCAGGACTTATGGCCCTGACCAGCCCCATCCTGAAGTTCCCCAGGTGACAAGGAGGCAACTACATGAGTCGTAGCAAGCTGGCAGGCCAAGTTAAACAAAGGCTAATGATAAATTTTTTTGGCCTGAGCCCGATCACTACTACAAAAGGAAACAAATCTCAGTATCACTGCTTCCAACCCAGGTGGAGACCTAAATGTTTATGTAACAATAAGGGTGTCTGGCCCCACTAAATGATACTCCTCCTCTCCACTTTATCCTCACAGCAGCCTTGTGAGATAAGATATGCAAAAAACAAAACAAAACCAGCAACTGGCCCAAAGCCAGGCAGTGAGCTTTATACATAGCAGTGTGGATACTAGAACGCAAATCTCCTGAGTCCCAATCTAATGACCTAACCACTAACCAAACTGTCTCTGTTATTTATTATTGGGGGCAGCCTTATACTGAGTAAGACCAATGGTCCACCTGGCCCTTTATAGTTAACACTGGAAGGAGCAGCTCATCATGGCCTCAGTCCCCCGAGGAAGCAGTCCCCAATCAAACATTCTAACCACTACACCACACTGTCCATTACTATGTTTTGTTTATTATTGGAAGGCAGCCTTATACTGAGTTAGACCAATGGTCTGCCCAGCCCTTTTATTGTTAAGATTGTTTTGTTGTTAAGACTGAATTGCTAACACTGAAAAATAAAAATAATGAAAAAGGCAGTAGCTCATCATGGTCTCAGTCCACCCAAGCTAACATTCCAACCACTACACTCCTCTGTCTCTCATTTATTATTGAGAAGCAGCCTTATACTGAGTCAGACCAACATTCCACCCAGCCCTTTTATTGTTAATACTAAAAAGTCAGTGGCTCATCATGGCCTGTCTACCCAATCTAACATTCCAACCACTACACCACACTGTCTCTCATTTATTTATTATTGGGAGGCAGCCTTATACTGAGTCAGATCAATGATCCACCCAGCCATTTTACTGTAAATGCTGCAGCTCTCTATAGCCCCAATCCATGCAGAAATGCCTGGCCTACACCTGCTGACAAGCACAGGCTCGTGTGTCTTTGAGGGAGGTGGGGCCACTGCAGAGACCCAGCCTCCCAGACCCTAAATGCAGCCCCACTTAAAATGGCTCCTGCCTACCAATACCCCTTTGCTCCACAAAATGGCTGCTAGACCAACTGGGCCCATGCTGCGGCCTGCCAATCCCCAGGGCTGTTAAAGTGGGGCCTTCTGAGTAGAGGCCTGGCTATAGCCCCGGCACTCCAGCAGATTCTGCCTCCCAGCCCCACACTGGACGTTGAGGGTAAGAAATTGGGAATGATCCAGCCGGATCATGCTTCCCCAAACTGGCGCCCGCGGGCATCTCAGCAGCTTCTTGAGGGAGGGTGGGGGGGGGAGAAAGCACTCCAAGCATGGCAATCCAACCCACAAGAGGGGAGTGCAAAAGAAAGCCCCCCAGAAGCAAAACTACCGCCTAGACCACTCCACCCGACCCCAGAGAAAACCGACGCTTGAGCAGCAGGTAATCCCAGCCATGCCCCTACTCATGAGTAACAAATACTACTGTAGTCTTTGTATGAGGCACCCTCTGCTCCACGGGGAGGGCTAAGGGCAGGCAAGCCGCTCTTTCAAAAACCCATCCCCCCAACTCCAAACCGTTTGGGCGGGAAGCCTCCTAGCCCCAGCTCTCCCAATGAGTTTGCGCTTGCACCTCGTGGCTGCAAACTGTCTCCTCGCTCCTCGAAGCAAAACAAAAACCTCCGAGCAGAAATAAGCATGCGGCTGTGAGTAAACGCCTCGTGGCCGCACGCTCCGTCCCTGCTCTGTCGCCACCCTCAGTGCAAGAACAGCAGAGGAATTACGAGGAGGGCGACTGAAAGGGTGGAAGCTCCTCCAAGCCTGCCCTCCAATCTCCAAACCCTTAGGGCTGGGAAGCCACCCAGCCCCAGCTCTCCTGAAGAGTGTGCGGTCGCTGACAAGCCTCCTGGCCACACACTATCTCTTTCCAGCAACGTCTCCCGTCTCCCGTCTCCTGGCCAGAAGAAAAAGAGGCCGGATGGCTGCGCAGGGCGAGGCTATATAGGCTTGGCTCCGCCCCCACGCTAGGCTATATGCATGGCAAGCATGTGTATAGTCTTCTTTCGTCTCTTCCTCCCGCCCGCAAAATCCGACCCCTCCCAAGCCATTCTGGCTGGGTGGGGATCAGGCTTCTTGTAATGCCTTTTATATCACTCAGCTGTATTGACTAAACATCTTTAATTGTAATTTGCTTGTTTTATTGTACTAGTAAACTGTTGTGCTAAACCTAAAATGCCTTGTGTGCCAATCACCACATGTTTACAGCCTAAACCCCACATTACTGGGAAGGGAAAGGCAGAAGATGGAAAGTGGGACTCTTGAGGAGGCAAGAGTTGCTCAAGGGGTCCAGGACACAGAATAACCTCGACAGGCAGCAACACAAGGGCTGGGAACATTTTGCCCCAATGTTAGGGGCTCCGAGTGGGAATGTGGAGAACATATAGGATAGTATCCAGTGATGCCGTTCTGCCAGCAAGAGGGAACCACACTAGAACAGATCTGGGGCACACATGGGGTGGTGGTGTAGGAAGGGGAGAGGATGTAGACATTCCATTGTGTAAGTGGACTTCTCTATATGCAAGGTCTGATGTGACCGAAACAGAGCAGAGTGAGACATTTTGTTAGTCTTCTTATCAGTGGTGCAGGTGAGCCAAGGCTCAGAGGGTCAACGTAGAATCATAGAATAGTAGAGTTGGAAGGGTCCTATAAAACCAAGCATACTTGACAGATGGTTGTCCAGCTGCCTCTTGAAGGCCTCTAATGTGGGAGAGCCCATGACCTTCCTAGATAATTGGTAGGGATGTGCACGGCTGAAATTATTGTATCGTATCGTCATAGGAAATTCCGATATAAAAAATTTCGGATCCGGTCATATCGGGGGTACCCAGATTTGATCGGATCCTAAATCCGATAAAAATCGGAAGTTCCGATCCGATTACGGTGTTTTTCCCCATAGGTTTGCATTGGGGGATAGAAAGCTTTTCCCCAATGCAAGTCTATGGGGAAAAACACTGGGCTGGCACTCCCTTCCTCCCCCCACTCACGCTCCCTCCCCCCACTCGTGCTCCTTACATGCTGCCGCCACCGCCTCCACCGCCAATGCTGCCACCTCGTTGTTGCTGCCTCCTTCTCCACCGCCGCCCCTGCCCTATAGTACTGCTAAACAGGCTTTCCAGCCTGTTCATCAGAACAGAGCCACACCGAGCAATGTCATCATCACTCGGCATAGCTCTGTACTGACAAACAGGACGGAAAGCATGTTTAGCACTATTACGGACCGTTGGCAGCGGCGTGGAAAGCCGCAGGTAAAGAACGCGAGTGGGGGGAAAGGGAGGGAGGGTCCCCTAGGGGTCCCCACTTACCTGCAGCCTTCCCCGCTGCCGTCCACTGCCCTTCGCTGCTTCCGGACTACTGATAACTAGGCTTTGCGGCCTAGTTCTCAGTAGAGCGACGACACTCCAGGTGACATCATCACCCGGCACATCATTGCTCTACTGAGAACTAGGCCGCAAAGCCTAGTTCTCAGTAGTCCGGAAGCAGCGGAGGGCAGTGGACGGCAGCGGGGAAGTCCGCAGGTAAGGAGCACGAGTGGGGGGGGGAAGGGAGAGCCGGCCCTAAACTGGTGGTCCGATAATCCGATATGTCCGATCAGATAGGGCCTCCTTAGAAATGTATTGTTATCGTTAATCGGATGTCCGATAATGACCTTATTGGATCGTTATCTGACATTGGAATGATACGATACACATCCCTACTAATTGGTTCCCTTGTCGTACTGCTCTAACAGTCGGGAAGTTTTTCCTGATGTCCAGGCAGAATCTGGCTTCCTGTAACTTGAGCTTTTATTCCATGTCCTGCACTCTGATATGATTGAGAAGAGATCCTGGCGCTCCTCTGTGTGACAACCTTTCAACTATTTGAAGAATGCTATCATGTTTCCTCTCAATCTTCTTTTCTCCAGGCTAAACATGTCCAGTTCTTTCAGTATCTCCTCATAGGGCTTTGTTTCCAGACCCCTTTTGTCTGGAAGTGGTCTGGCTCTTTTGATTCACATCTTCCACTCCCTGCAGTCCTTCCAGTAAATGGGGGGAGGAGCTGGGGATCAATTTTCCCAGGATTCCTATTGTAACACAAAGCACTTTGGTGTGGAATGGAAAATTAAGATCCATTAGCTTTACAGAAGACTTACAAAACACACAAATAGCACAGGCAGAGGGATGAATCAACACAGCTCTCAGGAGGTTTGATCTTTCCTTGGGGGTGCGGTGATGGGGACTAGGGGTAGGCAAACTCCCCTGCATGCACCTTGGCAGGCATTCATCTCATTGTCAGCACCGTCCATCCCCACTTGCCATCCCATGTGAGCCTCTTCTGAATCTCGGCTTGCCTGGTGAGTGCTCGGCAGCCACCTGTCCCTTCATGCCAAAATCAGCACTTATCCCCCTGTGTCAGTGGCAGCCATAACGGTCCCATATACGCAAGGGTAAAGACCACCATTGATGCCGTGGGGGGAAGTGTGCAATGTGTGTGGCTGCCAAGTGTTCTACGGGCCTCATGGAAGCTTGAGTGGGTTCTGCGCTCACATGAGGGGAGGGGGAGAGGGAGGTAGACAAGGGGAGGTCCACCAGACTCCCAGACCCAGTCGGGTGCTCAAGACAACCCTAGATGACACAGTATGTGTCTGTCTGCAGTTCAACATTTACCACTATACCACTGCTTATTAGCACAGTTCTCAGGGTTTCCTTGAAACGTCCTGTGCTTTTTCATCTGAAGAACTGCAGGATTCGCTTCAAGTGTTACTTCAGGTGAACATTGGTGACAGCCCTGAGCCGCTTGGAATCCCCTTGAGAAATGTGTTACTTGTCTTATCAAGGTTTCCTCAACCCCGCTTTCCTGAAAATAACTCAGATTTTTTGGGTGGGTGGGGTTTGAGGAGCTATAAACACAATGTAAATATTTTCCCAATCCCTGTGTACTCCAACCACCATTTGTAGTATGTTCACTGAGCATGGAAAGAGTTGCTTGATTTTTTTTTATACAATGGGCTGCTATATGTTAATCACATTAACCTTGATGACAGCAGCATGGTGGCAACACACACACACACACACAAGCTTTATGGTTCAGTGTTAGCAATTCCAGCTTTTCCATAGCGTGTCTTGCATTTCATATAGCAAAATACTTTATATGCAAAGGAAGGGGAAATCGCCAGCCTCTGAATGGGCCTTCTGGCTTCATTCTTGGTCTAGAACATTTTGAAAATAGATGTTTGAGAGTAGCAATTTTGTATGTCCAGTAAAACTCCTTTTTTTTTAGGTGTGCTGAAGATGTATCTTCCATATACCAGGGGCCTACTGATATGGATTTAGTAGCCTAATTATAAGTATGAAGGGTTTGGTATCGCAGCTATCTCTCTTGAAAACACTGAGGTATAACTCAAGCGCTGGCATACACACATGCACACACTTGTTCAGAGAAGGGAAAAGAATCATTGTTCATTGGTCACAAGAGCCAGAAAAGAAGTATTGTAGGAATAAAGTGTGAGAGGTATTACTGCAATCAATAAGTTTAGGGCAGAATTTGAAGGAAAGGGGTCTAGGGATAAGATAGCAGGCAGCATTTTATTACTGTACCTTGGAGACCTTGGGTTGCTTCAGTCTAAAATAACATCATTTATTGAACCTTCGTCTTTTAGGAGAAATTTTCAGGAGACTTGATGTCTTGAATCTTGAGCAAATATTGGTGATATAATGTGCTAAGTGCATGAGGATTTGTAAACAAATTGCTTCAGAAGTGATTCATGTGATACATTAGGGCGAGCACTGCTGGAGAATTTTGCTTGGTCCATAATTTTAAGTCAACCAACTCAATTCGTTTTCCCTGGAACGATATACAGACACCCTAAATGTTTGGATTCTGCAGTTCTCCAGTTTTTGTGACTAAGTTATTAGCTCAAATATTGCATACACAAGTGCATAAATTCTGGAAAGCTATATACAAAATGCATATACAATGGTCCTGTTTAGACGACATGCTAAGCCACGATTAGGCTGCTAACCCTTTTGCAGCAAATGGCTAGTGAGCGTGTTTAAACTGTGGTTATGCAGCCACCACAGTTAAGAATGGTTCCCACGACATGCTAAGCCATAATGTTTAGCTCAAAATGCTTAACCACTGTGGCTTAACACATTGTCTGAACAGGGTCAATGTGTATGTTAGTGAAAGATCTGTACAAAAATATGCACATAAGGAAAAGATGTATACAAAAGTGTATACAAAATAGATGTATACAAAAATGCATCCAAACTGCATACATTGGAGGAAGTTGTGTATGAAAATACATGCATTTTTTCATGCAGTTAAAAAACAAAAACAGTAGAACGATGTGAAATTGAATACTTTTGAAACTGACATGGACCAGATATGGACTATTTCATACATCCCTTATTAAGACCAATGGCATAGTTAGTAAAAGATTAAACATTTGTCCGGTTCTGTGTACTCTCCCATCAGTTGCTGCCTTCTCAATTCTTCAAGGTAACCCCAACTTTGCTAGAATGCTGCTGAGAAGCCGTCTCTTAGCATCATATTTTAGACATCCAAATTAGGATATGCAAGTTTTATGCAAATTGGTATCCCCTTTCATCCTGTTTTTTTGTTGATGCATACCTCTTTCTTTTTAGCAATGTGCCAGTGGCCACTCTAATCTTGCTAAATTCTTATCAAAAATAAAGTGAAATGAAAGTCTCACACATCTGCACTAGCTAGGTGCCTGTCAGAAAGAAGAAGACGTGGCATCCCCCTAATTTATGAAGTGTGTGTGTGTACCCCTCAGTTCTATGTTCCTGAGTGTTTCAATTCCCTAATAAACGAATGAATACCCCTGTGCATGGGAAACCTCCAGCCAGTGGGGATTTCCTATTCAGCCTGCCAGCTTCCCCCTCAGGCCTTGCTGCCTTCCCCACCACCCACCCCAACCAGAAAATCTCTTATCAGCACCTAAATGGAGATAAGGGACAAACCATAATTCTGACTCCACTTTGGCTGGATCACACCGATTGCTGTTTAATGTGTTCTACCTAAGCTTCATCCGAAGCTTCATCCATGAGATTCATAATATCATGGCTGGATAGTTTCATAACCACTCCTAAATGGGCATGTCCGACACAATGACATGGGTAATCAACATTTAATCCTGGAATTCATTATTTCATCGGTTCTGCTCGGAAGGGCAGAGATATTCCATTTCAGAATTTTTTTGCATTCAACATTTGCTGAACGGGGTGAGGCGCCTCAGTCCATTATATCTGAGAATTCGTCTAGCTTTACAGATTCCTCCTTCGGGGTATACGTGTCATGCGGTGCAGGCAGGTCGCTCCGATTTCAGTGGGGCAGCAAATCCATTCTGGGTTTCAGTCAAAACTATCCAGAACTCTAAAGTAGCTCCCCCAAACTAGGTTCAAAACTTTGGATGACTCCTTTAGACTTCTGGGCGGTTCTGACTCAAACCAGAATGGATTCACAGCCTCACTGATCCATGCAGGTGTTCGACCTGCGGTTCCAGGAACGTGCCACAGGTGCCTGACTGGGTCCGAGGCGAGTGGATGCAGAGGAGTCTGTTGGACTTCCAGACCTGGTTGGGTGCTTGCGACATTCCTAGCTAGGATGGGTTAGTATAGTAACCCAGGCATTTTTCTCCTCTGTAATGATTGTGCACTGCATGCATACCTTTTGGGTACCAAACTTTGTAAGGCAATGAAGTCTACGTGCTTGGACTTTTAAAGCGAGTGTGTTTGAGCCAACTTCCCCAACTTAGGAGAGACTATTCTTCATTTGAGCAAGAACATAGTTCTCCATTGTGTGCACACTAAACCTCGTGTTAAAAGTTCACCTTTGAGTTGTGTTGCTTGCTGCACAGGTATACATGCTAGTTTCATGTGTGTGTGCAAGCAAAGATGCCTAGCCGGATCGCACCAGTTACAACCTGGGCCACTGTGCTAATGCTGTGGTCTGGCCCAGGATGACACACTCACATTGTGGGATGGGTTGGTGTGATTGCAGCAGAAACATCCCTTGGAAACATTTTAAAAAAAACAAAAACCTGTCAGATTCTTTTAACACAACTCCCAAACCGGCATTGTGGTTTGCTTTTTTATAGGCATTACGAGTTATTCCCTGCTGGAAAACAAGTCTGTTTTCATGCCCTTCAAATGCCTTTGGCCATTGATGGGTGAGTCACCATTTATATGTTCTGATAGAAAGATCAATTCTATAATGTCCTTTGTGAGCTTCTGAAGCAGGGCAGATTTCTGGCTGTCCTATGTAGTTTTTCCTTTGAAACTTAGAGGTATCCTATTATCCCCTTCATCTTCTGGGGGTGGGGACATGACATAGTCTTGGCTGGAAAGATGTCAGCACAGCAGCTCCCTGCTGGTACCAATTACTCTAACAGATAACCCCAGAACCTTTTTTTCTCTCTCTTATTGGCTGAATTCCTTTGAGACTAACTTGTTGGAGGCCACACAGTGGTGGCACTGGAGTCAAAACCAACAGTATGCTTGTCCAAACCCTTCCTCCTCTCTCTGACACACCCAATCTCTCTCTCTCTCTCACACACACACACATACACACACACACCTCCTTCTTTCCCCTCCCTCTCCTTCCTAACCCATCCGGTTGCCCAGGGAAGGATAGATAATTCTTGCCCAAGGTCTGAACAGAACACTTGCAGAGGGCTTTGAAACTGGGCCAAGGGCTGAATGCATCCATAGGGGCCACAGTTGCCATCCCTCTTCTAAAAGAAATATACTATAAAAACACGTAGGGAGCAATCCTATGTCTTCTCAGGGAGCATCTTCCAGGGACATAGAATTGTTCTGTTTCTGGGCTCCAAGGTTGGAAACAGGGCTCCAACTTCGGAGCCCACAAACTGTGCTCCCCCTTGCAATAACTGTTTCCGAGCACAGAGATGGGAAAAAGAGGATGTTCATGGCGACGGGGAGAAGAGGAGACTGGGGCTGCAGCCATCAGACTTTTCCATTGGCTGCCTCACACTCCTTCTCTCCTGCTCCAAAACACCACTACTAGAAGGGCATAATTGTCCATCTAGCAGAAATGCAGAGCGGCTAGGGCACGGGGTCAAAGATTGCCTCCAGCTGCATTGGATACTCAGTAGCCTCTGAGTTCGGAGGCTTCTGACTATCCTAATAGGATTGTGCCCTTTGCCAATTAAGTATACGATAGCCCAGTAGTTGGGCCAGTGGTATAACTTCAGGATAAGCATGTGGAGATACCATATCCCCTCTCCAGTCCTTTAAAACCCTGACTTTCGAATCAAATCCTCCAACCGTTAGTTCATAAAAACATGGCCATTCAGGTCTTTTGCAGATCAGTGGTGCTGCCAGAGGGTTATATCCAGGGATGGAAGAGAGCTTTATTCAATTCGCATATTGCTATGAACTCAACAAATTTGAACTTCCTGAATTATTATGTGTACTAGAATGCAGTCACCCTGGAGTAGTCACACTTCTCTGGATTTTTGTGATGTAGTTCTCTGAACAAAGATGCAAACAACAATGTATAACATTGGGGGAAGGTGTGCACAAAAATGTATCTATTCATGAAAGAAATGAACAAAAATGTAGGGCTGTGAAAGCCTCGGGCCTCAGAATCCTGAATCTGAAGCCCAGAAGCCATTTTAGGATGGATCCATCATAAAATCGCAGATCCGCCATTTCTTCGCCCACTCCCAGGCCCCAGAAAAGTCTACAATTCCAAGCATACAGTGCCTGGGAGGACTGGACTTACAAGGGCCCAGGAGCAGAGGGTAGAGCTATTGTTGTTGCCGCCCGCCATGGCATTGTCCACTCCTCGGCACCGGCGACTCTATGTTCCCAGCATCAGTGCCGGAGAGATTCTGGGGAGAGATCTCGCAAGATTGCCGGTGCCGAGGAGTGGGCAATGCCATGGCGGGCGGCAGCAACGATAGCTCTACAGCTCTGCTCCTGGGCCCCAGTAAGTCCAGCCCTCCCAGGCACTGTATGCTGGGAGTTATAGACTTTCCTGGGGCCTGGGAGTGATGGCGGAAATGGCGGATCTGCCATTTTATGGTGGATCCAGCCTAAAATGGCCTTTGGGCTTTGGATTCAGGATTCTGAGGCCCAAGGCTTGCATAGGCCTACAAAAAAGCATTATTAAGGGAAAACTCCTTGAAAAAAAGTGCATATTAGGGGGAAAGTGCATGCAAAAATGTGCATATTAGGAGAAATACATACAAAATCCATACAAATTTATGTGCAAAGTATTTTTAAAAATTGCAAATTGATGCTAAAACAGGGTGGGAGAAACTGAAGGCTCGAAAGATGAGAAATGGAGAAATTGAAATTGAATCCTCCCAATCTTGTTTCTCCTGAAGAGTGGAGGATTTCTCTTATTCCGCTGCTGACTCCAGTTTCATCAAATCAGTTCCTAATGAGGCTATAGATAGTAGGGGTGTGCACGGACCCCCCGGATCGGATCGGGACCCGGATCGGGACCTCCAATTTTGTCCCGGACCGGTTCGGACAAAATCGGAGGCCCCCCGGACCGGATCGAGTCCGATCCCGATCCAAAAATCGGAAATTTTTGGATCGGCCGCCATTTTTTTCCCCATAGACTTGCATTGCAATGCAAGTCTATGAGGAAAAAATGGCGGCGGGTGGGTAAGGGGGGGCCTAACTCCCTCCCCCCCCGGGGCCGTCCGCTGTGGACGGCCCCGGCAGGTAAACCCCCTCCCCCGCGCTCCCTACCCCCCCTGGGGCCGCCTGCTTCCATCCGCTGGCGCCCGCGGGCGCCAGCGGATAGAAGCGGACGGCTCCGGGGGGGGGGTAAGCCCCCTTCCCCGCCACTTACCTTCTCGGCACGTCCGGCGCCGGCGGCTACTACCAGCGGGCTCCGCGGCCTACTCTCGAGTAGCGCGCCGGGTGATGACATCACCCGGCGCGCCACCCTGGAGCAGGCCGCGGAGCCTGCTGGTAGTAGTAGGCGCCGGCGCCGGACGGGAGCCGCCGGGCCGGGCAGGTAAGGGCCCCCCTCCCCCCTCCCCCCTCCGCGCGCCCCCTCCTCCCCCCTCCCCCCTCCGCGCGCCCCCTCCTCCCCTCCACGCACCCCCTCCTTACCTTTCCGGCCCGGCGGCTCCCGTCCGGCGCCGGCGCCTACTACTTCCAGCAGGCTCCGCGGCCTGCTCTAGAGTAGCGCGCCGGGTGATGACATCACCCGGCGCGCCATCCTAGAGCAGGCCGCGGAGCCTGCTGGGAATAGTAGGCGCCGGCGCCGGACGGGAGCCGCCGGGCCGGAAAGGTAAGGGCCCCCCTCCCCCCTCCGCGCGCCCCCTCCTCCCCTCCACGCACCCCCTCCTTACCTTTCCGGCCCGGCGGCTCCCGTCCGGCGCCGGCGCCTACTACTTCCAGCAGGCTCCGCGGCCTGCTCTAGAGTAGCGCGCCGGGTGATGACATCACCCGGCGCGCCATCCTAGAGCAGGCCGCGGAGCCTGCTGGGAATAGTAGGCGCCGGCGCCGGACGGGAGCCGCCGGGCCGGAAAGGTAAGGGCCCCCCTCCCCCCTCCGCGCGCCCCCTCCTCCCCTCCACGCACCCCCTCCTTACCTTTCCGGCCCGGCGGCTCCCGTCCGGCGCCGGCGCCTACTACTACCAGCAGGCTCCGCGGCCTGCTCTAGAGTAGCGCGCCGGGTGATGACATCACCCGGCGCGCCACCCTAGAGCAGGCCGCGGAGCCTGCTGGGAATAGTAGGCGCCGGCGCCGGACGGGAGCCGCCGGGCCGGAAAGGTAAGGGCCCCCCTCCCCCCTCCCCCCTCCGCGCGCCCCCTCCTCCCCTCCACGCACCCCCTCCTTACCTTCCCGGCCCGGTGGCTCCCGTCCGGCGCCGGCGCCTACTACTACCAGCAGGCTCCGCGGCCTGCTCTAGAGTAGCGCGCCGGGTGATGACATCACCCGGCGCGCCACCCTAGAGCAGGCCGCGGAGCCTGCTAGTAGTAGTAGGCGCCGGCGCCGGACGGGAGCCATCGGGCCGAGAAGGTAAGTGCCCCCCTCCTCCCCCCCCCCGCTGTCCACTTTCATCGGCGGGCGCCCGCTGGCGCCCGCCAATGGAAGCGGCGGTGGGCGCCAGTGGGCGCCCGCCGATCCGCCGATCCGCCGAACCGGTTCGGAGCTTTTTCGGACCGGTTCGGATTGGATCGGCCGATCCAGCTGCGGGATCGGAAATCGGATAATTTATCCGATTTCCCACTGGACCGGACTCGGATCGTGGATCGGGTCCGATCCAGTGCACATCCCTAATAGATAGCCAATTCTGTTTACCTGGACGCTCATTTCATTAATTGTCCATATCCCAGCTGAACATCTATTCCTGTAAAACCCCCTCTGCCCAACGCCCAACATCTAAGAAGCGCTCTCAAAAACACAATAAATGGCTTTCATTCTTTCCTCCATATCCCAGACCTTCTTTCTCCACTCATATTGTGCAAAGGACATCTCAAAAGCAATACACAAAAAGCAATTCCCACCAAAGCACACCGTTTCTGAAGAAGAAGAGATTAGCCTTATCCCCGTTGCAGGGTGATAGGGAAGGGGGGAAAAAACCTAGCCAAGAAGAAACTGCACTTCAATTTCTCGAGCAGCTGCCTGAAGTCCTTGAGATAGAGCTCTGGCTCAAATTTGGAGAGCAGTGTTTGTTACGGTTGCTAGGTTGCAACCCAGAACGAAAACTTTACACTGAACAGCACTGATGCTGCAGGAGAGGATGCTTCCTTTGGATTCCTTACCCCCCATTCTTTCTCCGTTCTGCTGCAGGTAGGGTCGTTTGAGGATGTTGCTTCCTTCGTAATTTGGAATGACCTCATTTGAACAGAGCTTTGATCAGAATGGAGCTGTCCACGTGTCTACAAGCCTTTCTGTGGCTCAGTTCCACTGTTCACATTGTTCTAAAGTACTCCAAAGGCTATCTTTAAAACAAGCCAACCTATTTTTATCCATTCCTAGCCACCCAGTGCACCTGAAAATGCCCTGGAAACAGCAGTACATTTTGACGTGCCATCTCTTCCTGGATAATTGTATGGGGGAAAAGATGGCTGCCCCCAGGTATGGTTGGAGATAGACATCGTCTAACTATACAATGTTCCTGTGAGGCTAACAGGGACTATATACATATATATATATACTCCCTCTCTTGGTAAATGGTACAGCCATTTCCCCACCCCCTCCAAATACACTTATCCAGAATGGAGCTGTGAACCTTATTGGTAGGTGTGGTGAATGGGTGCCGGGGGCATTGAGCTGAGGGGAGGGTGCCAAGCTGAGCTGAAGGGGGCACCAAACACACCCCTTGCCCAGGGGACAATTTATCTTAGGGTCAGCCCTGCTCCCAATAGATGTTTCAGATAAATATGCACAGTAGTAGATACGTTCCACTTTAGGAGAGTAATCCATCTTCCTTTGATCTCCTACTGTACGTGGCTGCTGTACATCTGGCAAAGCTGTTTCTGCTGAGGTCTGTTGGTAAAGAGAGCCGCATTCAACAACATCTGGAAATAAACTTTGACATAATGCATATGTTGACCCATTCCTCGCTTCTGTTTGTACACCCAGTACTCCTGCTTGCTTGAGGTTGGGCTTCCAAATGACCTGACATTGTCAGGTCAATCCAGAAAATTGAGAATGAAAATGCACCCCAAGCTAGAAACAGCAAGACAAGAGTACAACACAATGGGTGCCAGGAAGCAGTTTATTGAAAGCATGGTAAGAGTAACACTGAAGATGAATTCTTTTCAGTAACTGGCAAGGTGGTATCTTCCGTCACTGAATCGTTACTCTAAGCTTGAAGAGTTGGTTTGCACCGAAGACTGCCACTGGAGGAAAAGCAGCCATACTTAATAAGTCCATGGCCATGTCGACACCATGCAGTTATTCTGGGGTCATCTGTAGGTCATCCATGTGTGTCCAAATGACACACAGGGGATCCCGACATCAACCAAGGTCAACCAGAGACTTTCCCCGGGATAACTGCAACCGTGGATGTCCTGGTTTTTCCGCGGCCCCAGGATAACCCGAGGATCGTGGCCAGTGTGGTGTGGACTCCCAGGTCCTCAAACGGGCATGGAACTGCACGGGGTGGCTATGTGCCCATGGGAGTGCTCCCCCAGCAATTTTGCCATCCCTGGGATGGTGGTGGTGGGGGGTTGGGCATGGAGTTTGGCAGGGGGTAACTTACTTTTTGCCGGATCGGGTCCGCAGCTCCTTTTCTAAAAAAAAAAATGGTGCCTGCAATGTCCCTGTTCCCTACTGGGACGTCATGCAGCTGTATAGAAGCTGGGAGAGGATTGTGGGAGCAGGTAAGTCTGCGATCTTCCCCCTCCCTCTCGCTAGACCCTTAGTTGTAGATAAGCCCAGTATTTAATGTAGTGGCATTTTGATTTTTATCCTTTGGACTTGAGGCTGAATCATACAATGCTTTTGGAAAGTGCTCAGTGATGATCATGGGGATCATGCTGAAAAATCATATGTCCTGGTTCAGAAATACAAAACTTGAAAGGGTCGAAAGGCTCACCTCTATATCAGGTGAGCATTGTGAATCCCAAAAGTTATTCTCTGTCTTGGATTAAATACCACTGACATTCTTTCCTTTCCTTTCCTTTTGCTTCTTGCTTTATTGAAGGGTTGGTAGCAGAAGTCCATGCCTCGGGCAACCACGCTGGAAATCAAGCCATAATTATTGAAATGTTGGAGCCTTTATGTCTGAGCGATAAAGTCACTGGCTCTAGAGCTCTTCTTTAGCTGATTTATATGTAGTCAGTGTTGAATGGGTACACAGAGTAGCACCTATAAAATTCATAATGTGGGCTACTGATTGATTTAGCCCAGCATTGATGATGATTCCCAGAAATGCTTTGGGATGAGGGTTTCCAGTATGCACTTGTAATTAAATGCATCATACAGTATCACTGAACTAGTAATCTATTGCCTTTGACTTTCAGTGACATTCAGCCATAGGGCCATAGGCTGGAAATGAGGGTTATGAGAAGTGCAATAATAAACTGGGTCCTTCAGATATTTTGTTATGTATTAGGGCTAGGGTAAACTTTAGGTTCAGTCCAGATGTTGTATGTGTAAGGGTGAGGTCAAGGCGAAAGAGGAGATAAAACTACCTCATCCCCTTTTGACATTTTGTGTGTGTGTGTTGAATTTCAAGAGCAGGAACACAACATTCAAGGACACTGTCTGACTTTTCTCCATGTCATTCCAGGAATTGTGGGGATTTCAATATGGTGGCTGCCGGCAGAGAGGAGCCATGAGGAATACTGACAAGTTATGCGCTCACCCCACATATCCAAAATAGTCCTCCATTTTCCTGGCCTGTGGGGCCATGAAAGTGTATGTGTGTGGGGAGGTGGAGTCAGGAGGGGTTTTCCTACAGTTTCTGTACTAAGAGTTCATGATCCAAAACTCCACAGAGGGGAGGCAGCAGAGGGAAGTGAAACAAAATGGAGGAGAGAGTAAACAGCAAGAGACTGAATATTCAGTTCAGTTCAGTTGCATTTACCTAGGTTTAGCTACAGTATGGCAGGGCTGCTGAATTGATTGAAGGCAAAAGGGGGTGGTGCCAAGGAAAAATGTGCAAGGCCAAACTGCCAACAATACGAGTACTGTAGCTTAAAGAGAGCTTTGGCTATGGGGTGGTATATAAGTGTAAATAATAATAATAATAATAATAAGAAGAAGAATAAAGCTCTTACTGCCAGTGATGGGCATTCTAACTGTGCACTGTCTCAGATCCAAATCTGGATTCCGTACCAAAGTGGGCTGATTGTCTTGGTCCAAATCCAGATTGGGCTCATATCAGGACATAGTGGTCCAGAGCAAATTGGAGTGAAGTGCTTCGGGCTCCTTTGGCGCAATCTGGCATGATGGTGAGCCGCTGCCCCTGCACACCCACGGAACTTACCTGACCCATCCAGAAATGGCCCTTAAGGCTGCCATAGATTGAAGAGGAAATGACAAAGCAGCCATCTTCCTTAAAAATGGTGACTCTCATTGAGGATGGGCAGCTGCTGGATGGGTCTGGCAAGTCCCCTGGGTAGATAGGGGAACTGACTAGCCAGGTTCAGGGGGCAAGCAGGGAGGGTGAGGTGAGCGGGAGTCTGATGAACTCCCAGAACCTGCAACATCCAACCCACTTTAGATGTCCAGATCTGGCTCTGGCTCTGATTCCGAAACAGGTCAGACTAGGCCCGCAGCAACATGAGGCAGATCAGGACCGATTTGGAAGCTCTGAACTGCCCTCCGAAGCATGTCAGGGAGTCCATGCACAGCCCTCATTTTACCTTTTAGAATGAGAAAAAAAACCCAACCAGGAGGCCATCTGGGGAACTCTGGAGGGCTAGGTTGGAACTTGAAGTGAGCTGGAGTAGTTCTCAAACTTTTCCACAGAAGCCTCACACTTGACTCTTTCTTCAGCAGACAGCTCAAAAGAATTGATTACATTGACTGCATGAAGCACCTGGCAGGTTAAGAAAAACACCTGTTTTCTGCACATCTCTCTGAGAAGCCAACTGACCAGCTGTTTTCACTTTAGCCTATGTGTGTGTGTTCCCCGTCGATTTTTCTTCTGACGTCTCCTCCAGTCCTGAGCGGCAGCATGCAAGACAGTCCATGGACGTGGTGCTCTCAAACATTCTATTGTCGCTTTCAACAGCATACTTCTCTTGTGCGCCATTTCACTCCCACTACCACGTGCTGTTGATTTGATTAAATGCCCAATTCAAGGTGACATTTTATAACTGTTATTTAACAACAACAATAAGCAAGTGCATAGAGCTCTAAAGGATAACACATCCTCACTCTTAACTCTCCATTAAGTGACCATTTAACTGCCTTTCTCCTTAAGATGTTATTTCTCTTAAAGCTTTAGTAACTCTTATCCGCACAAGGACTAAGGCAAGATGTTGTGCCGAAAGCATCATGGAAAAGAGGCGGGTGGCTGATTTGAAGGAGGACGCAGAGCAGCATCATAAAGATGCTCTGGAAGGAAAGTAAACATGGTGGACCTGGGGAAGTAACATATATGGCTATGGAAGTAGGGATGGATAGATCAGTCTATTTCTGGAACAATGCCATTTGCACATGTATTCAAGGACAAGCCCTTTTCATCTAGTTTTTAATTTAAAAACAGTAATAACCACACGTATGAAAATTCATAATGAGATTGCATGCATTTCCTCATGAAGACCACCTTCTTGAACACATTTCTCTAAAATATGCAGGTTTGCGTGCATTTCCACCTAAAATACACATTTTAAGCAAAGAAATGCATGGCACAGTTCAGAGAAGTACGCAGCCCAAAGGTTCACTGTGTTCTGATTCATGTGCGAGCAAGCTGGGTCCACTTAAAAATGTGGACCAAACCAAATCCTGCATAAAATGAGATGCTTAATGAAATTCACAAAACCCATTCCCTGATTTCTATTTTAGCCAAATTTTAAAAGAAGCACACATTCACCGGTGGAGAATTCCATTTTAGAAACAAGATAATTAGGAAGTCCAAAATCCAGGGAGGAATTAAACCGAGGAACATTTTAGAAGCATCCTTATACATATGAACAAACATTCTTTTACTGCTTGATATTCTATCTATCTATCTATCTATCTATCTATCTATCTATCTATCTATCTATCTGATATATAGGTAGGCTAACAACTGAGTAATTTCAAAATATATTTAGTGCTAAACATTGCAGTTTCCTCATACATCAGTAGCTGTGATGTTAAATGGATACCAAGGATAGCGTGATATATCTATATTTGTGTGTGTGTGTGTGTGTGTGTGTGTGTTAGATGTATGAGGATTTCATTCCTATTCTCACATCACAGTTGGGATTGCAAACTGAACATGAGCAGGAGCTCAATTCTTGGGAAATTTTTAGCAATTTTCCAAATTTGCATTCATGTGTGAAAGTGTGCATTTGCAAAAATGCACATTCCTCCCACCAAATCTACATTTTCACTTTAGCCTGTGTGTGTGTGTGTGTGTGCGTGTGCATGAATGCAGATTTTTGGTTGCATACTTATAAAAAAATACATTTTCCCTGGCTGAAAATGTACATTTTTCCTGAATTTTTTTTTTTTAAAAGTGACTGTGGAATGCTGGGTGTGGGGAATGTTGGGAGTTGTAGGCCTTTTTCTGTCTAGACATTAATAGGATTGCATCCAAAGTATTTCTTTTTGGTTATGCCAATTTGAAAAATGGAAAGAATATAGGCTTACAGCACAGGTGAAAAACAGGTCCTCTTTTAATGCCACATTTCTTAGAAAAATATCATTGTAGAATTTTATAGTTGTTAGAGACCTTGAATATTATGTAGTCTGACCTGCCTGGTCAGTGCCGGATTTATATATCTTCACTTTGATATTTCTATACATTTTCCCTAAAAGATGCAATTTTTTACACACGTTTCCCTAAAATATACATTTGTGCAAGCACTATTTGAGCCAAGAAGCACGTCATAAAATTAGAAGTACACAGTCTGAAGGATAACTATTTCTAAATCTACACTACTGCTTTATAGTGGTATTGAAGTGCACTGATTACTGTTGAGGCACAATCCACATTACATATGCCACTTCCATGGTGTTATGTCCTGCTTTTTATTCTACATTATCTAAAATTCTGCAACAAATGTCATTGTGTGTCTAATGAGATATGAATTTGCAAAAGGAATATAGAGTTACTATGATGGAATCATAATGATTTGTCACAAGGTGTAGATCTGGCCCAGGTCCTTGTTTAACAAATTGCTCATAGTTTCCCACATCAACCTACGTCTTTTAATGGAACAGGGGTCCTGAGGGCTGGAGCCACCATATGTTCATTTGAGGATGCAGCCAATGTGGAAGGGGGTTCAGAGGAGGGCAACAAGGATGATCAGGGGTCTGAAAACAAAGCCCTATGAGGAGAGACTGAAAGAGCTGGGCATGTTTAGCCTTGAGAAGAGAAGACTGAGGGGAGACATGATAGCACTCTTCAAGTACTTGAAAGGTTGTCACACAGAGGAGGGCCAGGATCTCTTCTTGATCAATCCAGAATGCAGGATACAGAATAATGGGCTCAAGTTACAGGAGGAAGCCAGATTCTGGCTCTACATCAGGAAAAACTTTCTGACTGTTAGAGAATATGACAATGGAACCAATTACCTAGAGAGGTCATGGGCTCTCACACACTAGAGGCATTCATGAGCCAGCTGGACAGCCATCTGTCAGGGATGCTTTAAGGTGGGTTGCTGCATTGAGTAGGGGGTTGGACTTGATGGCCTTATAGGCCCCTTCCAGCTCTACTATTCTCTAATTCTATGATAGAGGTCAGCATTTTTCTCCTTTACTCATGTCATTACTGTGTGAACCCAAGTCCCATGGTTTCCACCACCCACAGTGTTGCTGGTGGGGATGTCTCTCCATACTGTGTAGTTGGGCTCAAAGATAGTTTGCAGTAGAAATGGCATCCAATTTCTCACCCCATCGTAAAGAGACATACCGTGTTTGAAATATAAATGAAACCACTTCTAAAAAGTGGCATTAATTATCCGTTTCGAGCTGCTCACTGTTACTGCTCGGTAGTAATGAGCCAACGTTATAAATGACTGTTTAGTTTAGCATACATTTATGAGCAATGTGACAACTATAACTTTTCATTTAGAGCCATAAATTTATATGACTTTTTTCCCCAGGAAGATGACACACACATCAAGAGCGGTTTGTGGGAGAAGACTCAGAATTCAACTGCTTGTGTTGCCATGACTTAAAGAGATGGAAAAATAGAAACTTTTTTTAAAAAAACAACAGTAATTTACAGTGCAATTTAGACCGAATTCATCAATGATAGGTAGGGGTATGTAGATCAGTGCTAGGGAAGACGGTATGTAGCTCAGGGGTGCAAAACCTCTGCCCTAGGGGTCAATTCTGGTCTGCCAATCATTTGCCCGGGATTCCCCAGATGGCCACACACCCTTCCCTTGCGTCTGCCCCCTTTTCCCCAACCACAGATTGGTGGTTTCTAGCTGTTTTGCAGATTCTCCCAATTGTAAAGGGTTGAAATGCCTCTCCTCCCTTATTAGCACAATGAGCTTTTGGCCTCACCTTTTTCTTTTGTCCTTGCCCACCACTAGAATGTGGTAGGGATGTTGCTGTGCCATGTTATGTTCGCTGCTCCACTTTTCAAGTGCCCTATGGCTCAGTGACCACCCTCGTCTGGGACCTCCATTGTGCGCAACAATAGCGGCTCCGAAAATTGCATATTTCCAAAGTTGCATAAATACGTCATGATGGTCACTCACTATCTACTTTGTCTGCTTTCATGTAAGCTTCCAAGACAACCTCAGATGAATCCAGAGGAAAAGAAAGAAATAAGAGCCATTTGCCAGGACAATGTGAGACTGTGGGTGAACTTGTTGGGTGGGTGGGGGACTGAAATTAATTCAGCAATGCCAAATTGAAATGTATAAGGGTGTCCACAAGAAATTAACAACAGGTGACTTATTTTTGGTGGTTGTATTCTGTGAATCCGGGTTGCAGCTGGAGAAGGTAAGGGACTAAAGTGGATGCCACATAAACACACTCACATACAGTATACTTAAACTGACCACTTCTATTATGAAGCTGTGGGGTCTCAATCCATAATGTGCTCCCAATCTGTATCAAATTCTGCTCCAGTTTCTTGCTAAAAATGGATTATTATTATGGCATTTATATTCCACCTTTCTTCTTCTTTCAAAGAACCCAAGGTACTTTACATAGTGTCCTTTCTCCCCATTTTATTCTCACAACAACCCTGTAAGGTAGGTTAGGCTGAGAGCCAGTGACTGCCCTAAAGTTACCCAGTGAGCTTCATGGCTGAGTGGGGAACAGAACCCATGTCTCATGAATTCCATTCCAATACTCTAACCACTATACTGGCTCTCTAATTGTCCCCAGAGCCTCCCTCCCACCAGGAAACAATATATTTGTGGACAAAGCAAAAAGAAAGGAAGGTGATGGTTTTCTGCAGGAAATTAGGCCTACCCCCCATCAAGAGTAGGAGCACATTCCGGAAAAGCATGAACACTGTGATGTGTAGTTTGGCCCCAGGGAACTGGAACTGAAAGTGCAGCAGCAGAACACCATGCTCCAATGACCAGGTCAAATCATAGTATACATAAATAGCAACCCTCCTGACGAATCCTAAAGGTTGGCATTCAAGACATTTGGCCCAAGACATTTTGCTTTCTGAGGCGAAGAACAAGATGGCACCCTCTCCTGTTTTATGTACAAAAAGTGATTAAACTGGCGATGGAGCAATGTCCTCCATTGAACCTGGAAGCAGCAGGCTAGCTTAGGTAGGCTGACCATCTGAAAAGGAGGACAGGGCTCCTGTAACTGTTGTAGAGAAAAGGGAATTTCAGCCAGTGTCATTTGTAGGCAATTAGTTCCTGGTAAAATTCCCTCTTCATCACAACTGTTAAAGTTGCAGGGTCCCTGCCTTCTTTTGTTTATGGTCACTCTAGTATAGTGCCTGCAACTTTAACTGTTGTGATGAAGAGGGACTTTCACCAGGAACTAATTGCACAGAAATTACACTGGCTGAAATTCCCTTTTCTCTACAACTGTTAAAGTTACAGGAGCCCTGTCCTCCTTTTCAGATGGTCAGCCTAGCTTAGGGAATATAGGGCAGGCTGTGAGGCATACAAGTGTCTCCTGCAGCATCTTGCTGCTTCCCCCCAGCATCTGTTGAGGTTTTGATTGACAGTGTGGCCAGGCTTAACAGTTTAAAATGTTTTAAATGTCAGTTGTTTTATGTTTATGGTTTTAAATTTTGTATATTGTCTTTTTAGTGTTCAATCTTTTAATTTTTGTAAACCGCCCAGAGAGCTTCGGCTATGGGGCAGTATATACATGTAAATAATAATAATAATAATAATAATAATAATAATAATAATAAATCTGCCACCTGAGGTGACTGCTTCACCCTGCCTAATGGTAGAGTCTGCTCTGTTTGTGCTGCCTGACAATCACAGGGAGGGATGTTTCACACCCTCTTCCCTTCTGAGCTTAAAGAGGTCTATGAGGGAACCAGGGTAGCTCAGGAGGCTAGGCCCCATCCTCAGATCCCAAATTATTCAAGAGCTGTAAAGATGGGGGCTTCTGAGGAATAATGGCATATGATTGACAGCAGTGCCCCCCCTCCCAGTGGCACCCCTAGCATTAGCGTTAAAGGTCTCCCCGGCCAATAGAAAACTCCCAGAGATTTCACTTAGCTTTTGGTCTTCTTGTTCCTAGTTTTAAGCTCCAGAGATTTCTCACTTTATTGTAGTACATACACATCTGTACTTTTCCCGAGTTACATCCAATTCTGCCAGAATTCCCTCAACATAAACTAGACATTCACTCTCATAAATGTGCCACAAGATTGTAAAGACTCTTTGCCGCTTGAAATATTGTTGCTCTGACCTTTTCTGACCCTTGAAAGTGTAAGGGAAAAAAAAGTAATTTAATGGTTTAAATCTTTCATTTTCAGAATTTCTTTGGGAAAGTCGGTAGTTTCTGCAACGGGGGTGGTGGCTGCAGAACTATAAATTAGGCTAGTAAGGGCCACCGTTGGATATGAACGATGACAATCAGCAATGGGGAGGGAAACACTCCAGAAAATTGCTTCCTAGTTTACTTAAAGTAATTTTGGTCCTCACTTTCTGCACCCTGGAGACTGATATAGTCAGCTTCAATATACAGAACTAAGACAGGCAACCAAATGTTGCAGAGTGTAGTAGTGCTTATGTTCAGGATTCCAGCCTGCCAGCTGGCTGATTCCAGCCAGCCATGCCCTTTTCGGGGACACTCCATCGCACCCCCTCCCATTTTTCCATTTCTCCCCACAATACACAATCAGCATCCTGTGCCCACTGAGCATACCCATTTCCCATTTACCTCAATGCAAGCCCAATGCAAGCTGTACATGCTCAGTGAGTATTCCCCCTACAAATTTTTTTTTTTGTACATCTGTGAACTTTGTGCTTCCCCCAAGTCCACAGATTCCTTCCTCTTGTCCATGCATGGGGGTATTTTTGGCTACTTAAGGATCCACATTCAGAGAATGAGCTTGGTATCAATATATAGCTAGGGATGCCATGGACATCCAACTTGGTCCAGGAGTCTGACAAATTCTCCCATGTCCACCCCCCCACCCCCCATGTCCACCCTCCTAGACCAAGCTCGCTGGATGCAGCACATTTGTGGGCCCATGCTTTGAGTGCCCATACAACCCGATGAGCACATGGCAGCCCTCCACCCTCATCTGGAGCCTCCATTGCTGTGAAGAATGGCAGCTCCAGAAATTATGTATTCCCCCATTGTGTAAATGGTGGCTGTAAAAGCCCCATTTCTACAATATTAAAGGCATGAACAGAGCGTTCACTCCTTTAATCTTGCATAAATGGGGCCTTTACAGTCACCATTTATGCAACGGGGGAACGGTAAAATTTCTGGAGCCTCCACTGTGTGCAAAGCTGGAGGCTCTGGAAATTGCATATCCCCCCCCCCCCCAGATGAGGGCAGCCAGGCTCACGATGCCATCAGATGCTCGCCAAGCCTCAAAGAAGCTTGCACAGCATCATGAGAGGGAGTGGCAGGATGAATGTCGAATGTGTCTGACATGAGTGAGTCCGTCCACCCCTAAATATAGCAGCCTCCTCCAACCTGGGGTGTTCCAGATGTTTGGACTTCCGTTCCCATGACGTCCAGTCAGCACAGCCAATATCCAGATGTTCTGCAAGTTCTAACTCAAAACATCTAGAGGGTTGGGGGAGGCTGCTGTATAGGATGCCCATGGGGAAACTACTGTGGTGGGCAAATATATCACCTGTAGTGAAAGTCCCAAACCCATGCGCAGAGGGAATTTGCAGGAGAAGGCAGTGTGGCTCTGTGCATGGAGCACATGAATTTGCACTGCACTCTCACAGCGATGGTTACCATTTGACAACCTTTCCTCCGCATAGATCTCCCCGCCATCATAATGACATTTATCCAGTCTGCAATAAATGCCATCTTCTACATCATGCTTCTCTAGTTACAAGCTCATAAAGTTCTTTCTGATGATATGTTGCAACCTCCCTACCTCTGAGGACTTCCCTTATGGTGGCTCCTCAGGTAATGACCTCTCAAGTGAGGATAACCACAAGACATAGTGAAATAGCCACTAATTGGGATTGCCTTTAAAGGTGATTTAGCCAATTCCTTCAATGGCTTCCAGCCATGATGCCTATATGCTACCTCCAGGATCAGAAGCAGTATGCCTCTGTCTACCAGTTGCTGGAGAACATGAGTGAGAAGGTGCTGTTGCACTCATGTCCTACCTTTGGCCTTTCCACAGGCAGCTGGTGGGCCACCATGGGAATACAATGCTTGACTTGATGGACTCTTGACTCTTCTTTGGTTCTTATTATCTGCCATTCTGCCCCCCCCAAATCTGCTAGACCTAAGGCTGACCTGAAAGTATGATGATAACAGTTCACCTGTCTTTGTCTTTTGAAGTGCTGCTGCCACCAATTTCACAATTTCCAATTGTTTTGGACTTCAACCATCAGCTTCATCCAGCATGGCCAATGGTCAGGAATTCTGAGAGTTGTAGTCCAATGCATTTGGAGTGCAACAGGTTGCTGACAGCTTTCCCAGGGCAAGGCACTACATCATGAAGTAGCATCCTTCCTATATGACTTCTGGGGGGAAAGCTTCTTGGAAGAGCACTACTTGCTGACAAGTTCACCCACGTATTGTCTGCTCCCTCTTCCCCCCCCCACCACAAAAATCAATGAAGTGACTTCCCAGCACTTTGCCTGCAAATGCAGTGGCAAATTCAAATGATTTAAGCTTAGTCCCCCTAGCCAAACCTAAGGCCTTAGTAGGAAGTCCTTCTAGTGCTCCAGGATTCCACATTGCAGTCTTTTCCACCTCTACATGGAGATGCCATGGAAGGAAACTGTCCTCTGCCCCATACCTTGGTAACCAAGACAAAACTGGCAACCTTCTCTTATATCAGCACAGCAGGTCACAAGATTGGGCTGTGTCTAACAGAGCCATCCAGTTCTGTTCAGATCACAACATTAGGGCCTCATCTACACCAAGCAGGATATTGTACCACGAAAGTGATATGAAAGCGGTATTTAAAAGGCAGAAGCCACACCAAACAGAGCAGTATGAAAGCAGTATATGGTATGTGTCAATGGGCCCCAACAGTTGTTAGTGCACTTCTATAAACCTCTATAAAGCACTAGTGTGGCTCCTGCCATTTATATACCATTTTCATACCGCTTTCATAGTGCAATATCCTGCTTGGTGTAGATGAGGCCTTGATGCTGTTACATCAGGGATAAACTAGACCTTCACCCTCCCCCTTTTATGTATTCAGCTGCTTCACACATCCTCCCCCACTTTTTCCTTCTAATCTTTATGAACAACTTTATGCAGCATTATTCTACTTCTTATGTCATTTGTGAGATCAAATAGGTTCCAAATCAAGCAGATAGATTTCAAGGAAGAAAACAAAAAGGTGCTACCGTAAACACGTTGGGGAGATCAAAGAGGTTTCAGAGCAAAGACATAACGAGAGGACTATGTACATACAAATGTAAAAGAATTGTAAATTACTTTATTATTTATTAATCAAAGATCTGGCAAGAATAGCTGGGTGAAAGTGGGAATGATCTGACAAGGGCTGTCAGGAGCCTCAGGAACAAAGGGAAGTATGGGAGAGGGCGTAAGCTGCTTTTGAGGAAAGCATTTAAGAAAGCACAGATAAGGAGGGAAGGAACGACAGTCAATAATAAAACCTGCCAAGCACTCGTATTAACCCAACATTGCTAGAGGTTCAGAGATCCATCAATGTCAATAAAGCAGGGCGTGTTACTGCTTTCAGCGAGAACAGGGGACATCACAAGTTTTCTGTGACTGAAAAATTGCCACACGAGGTTTGAATGTGCTAGCAAAAATGTCTCCCAAAGACACCTATTGAAATTTTTGTTAAATAGTGGGTGAAACCATCCTCTTTCCATGTAAAGTAGTGAGGGAAGAGCAGCCTGCTACTTGTCCACATCAATTAGTTTAGGTGTCATTTCATTTCGTTTTGTTTCATTTCACTTAGACTGGATTGGACCAACTTTCCACAACCTGGTGCCCCCCAGATTTCATGGACTTCATAGAAACTTGTCTTCATCATATTCAAGGTAAACAAACAATAAGAGCAGTAAATAAAAATGATCAATGAACATTTCAATCACAAGAATGGCAAACCATTTCATTCAAAATACCAATCCCTTCAGGTGGGAGGAGATGTCTGTTGCATGAATAAAGCTTTGTAGATTACACAGCAGACCTCTTTATTGTCTCCCAATAAAGCAAGGGGTGTTGGGAAACAGAACAGCAAGCAGCACCTGGTGAAATTCCCTCTTCATCACAACAGTTAAAGCTGCAGGAGCCCTGCCCTCTTTTGTACCTGGTCACTCTAGTATAGCTCCTGCAGCTTTAACTGTTGTGATGAAGAGGGGATTTCACTAGTTGCTGCATGCATAACAATGACACCTGCTGAAATTCCCTTTTCTATACAACGGTTAAAGGTACAGGGGCCCTGTCCTCCTTTCCATATGGTCACCCTAGCTAAATGATATTGAACCTTCCCCATCTCTCTTAGGGCATCTTAGTACCTTCCCTTGTCAGTCCTTGAAGAAGCCTTTTCCTTGGGTGGACCAAGGCAAGTGGAGTCACCAGTCCCTTGATAGCAGCCATGCATAGGCTGACCATATGAAAAGGAGGACAGGGCTCACGTAACTTGAACAGTTGTAGAGAAAAGGGAATTTCAGCCAGTGTCATTTGTATGCAATTAGTCCCTGGTGAAATTCCCCCTTCATCACAACAGTTAAAGTTGCAGGCACTATACTAGAGTGACCATATACAAAAGAAGGCAGGGCCCCTGCAACTTTAACAGTTGTGATGAAGAGGGAATTTCATCAGGAACTAATTGCATACAAATGACACTGGCTGAAATTCCCTTTTCTCTACAACTGTTAAAGTTACAGGAGCCCTGTCCTCCTTTTCAGATGGTCAGCCTAGCCATGCATGACTCTCCCCCATCTCTTCAGTTGCTTGATTGGCCTTTGAACATTCTTTTGAAATGCTTAAAAAACATTTTTAAAAAATGTTTAAAAAGAACACTTGATGGGCCTGATTCCCCCCTCTCCCACTGCCTGAAAACTCATCTCCCTGTCCCAAAGGGAGAAAAACTCACCATGGGAATAGGATTGAAGGAGGAGGAGTTGGAAGAAGGCTCTGTTGATGATAGTGCAGCCACTTCCACATCCCCAAATAGACAAAATGCATCACCCAAAAAAGAGGACACAGAGTTGTATAAAATTTGCACATGCTAATTTACTTGTATACATGCAAATATAGACATAATTATTGTAGTTGAAATAGCAATACAGTTTCATAGTGGGGAAGACTGACCAGGAGACCTGTGTGCCTACCTGTGCATTCTGTTGTTCATGTACTAACCATTGACAGGCAATGTCAGGGCCTTTGCTTTCCCTCCTTACCATTCTTTGAACTGATCTTAGATAGGGATATGTATTTATTTATTTGGCATTTATATCCTGCCTTTTTTCTCTCCAAGGAACCCAAGGCAGCATACACAATCCTCCTCTCCATTTTATCCTCACAACAACAACCTGTGAGGTAGGTTGAGCTGAGAGTTGGTGACTGTCCCAAAGTGACCCTAGAGATGAATAAGCTGCAATGGATCTGCAATCTTTGCATCCAGAGCAGTCAGCAAACAGGAAAGATCTGCATGGAAGCCACAAGCATTCCTATCATATGCTCCTTGGAATGAACCAACAGCACCATTTTAAGTAAATTTCAGTTACTTTCCCCAAAATGTCATAATTAGGGATGGGTGAGGAATGGGTCCCATCAATGTGTGTGTGCGTGTGTTTTACACATTTATCTTATTTATTTATTTACTTATTTTCTGCCTTTTTTTCCTCCAAGGAACCCAAGGCAGTGTACATAATGCTCCTTCTCTCCATTTTATCCTCACAACAACAACAACCCTGTGAGGTAGGTTGGGCTGAGAGTCTGTAACTGGCCAAATGTCACCCAGTGAGCTTCCATGTCTGAGTGGGGACTAGAACCTGGATCTCCCGACTCCCCGTCCAGCACTTTAGCCACTACACCACATTGCCTCTCTCTGGATGTTGTGGGCACCTAACTGGGTCTGGGAGTCCAACCACCTCCCCTGCATCTGCCTCCCCCCAGACCCAGCTCTCTGGGCCAGGGCATGTTCGTGGGCCAGTCTTTGAGCTCTCTGTGGCCCAATGAATGCTCGGCAGCCACCTGCCCTCTCCTGGAGCCTCCATTTAGGCACCCAATGGAAGCTCCAGAAATTATGTATTTCCTACTTTGTGTAAATGGTGGCCGTAGAGGTAGGAAATACACAAGGTAGGAAACTCTTAATTTCTGGAGCCTCCATTGTACACAACAATGGAGGCTCCGGATGAGGGCTGATGGGTTGCAGCTTCATCCAGCGCTTGCTGAGCCACAAAGAACCTTGCGTGACACCAGCATCTTGGTGAGCATCCAATGGAGCCAGATACAGGTGAGTCCATCCCGAAGCCTGGACAGGACAGCTCTTCAAATAGAGGATACCTTCAAATAGAGGGCAGTCCTCTGGCAATCCTTCAAATAGAAGAGTGTTCTCTGTAAAAGACTGATGATGGGAGAGGTCCACCAGGCATCTCTGCCCCAGAAGAAAATGGGGCAGAGACGCTTGGTGGACCTTTCGCATCATCAGTCTTATGCCACCCCTGATCAAGGGGATGGAACTACAACCATTCATCATTTACAGCCAATAAGAAACTATTCACTATTCATTTTCTGCCAGGGAAACATGGGCATTGAAGAAACTGAGAACACTAGAACCATCATGGCACTGGTTACGTCACTCCCTTCTAACCCTGTCCCTCTCCCAACTTTGACAGAGGCTTCCAATACTTCCTGCCCCAAGATGAGTTTTTCACCTCTTGGAGAGGGGAAAAGGGTATCAGGCAGCAGAGGGAACTGGCCATTTACAGAAATTTGGTAGACAACTCTTCCTCTGTTCTTAGCCAAGCGTTAGACGTTCACAAACAAATACAATAAGAGAATGGAGGATTGTCCTCTTCTTGTTTCTGTCTGGTTGCCTCTTTCCTGCATTAGTTAGATGTTCAACATAGCAATTAGCAGGCTGTTGATGCTAAATATATGTTAATTAGTTGTAGCTGTAATTAATGTACACTGACCCATGGGTTACCCTGAAATCTCATTCAGTATGTGGGTGTAATGAAGGGCAAAGACAGGAAGAGGGACACCTTTCTCCGAATTTGGCGGAGGGGTGTGTGGAGACGAGGGAGGGAAGACTGCATCCAGACTTCAGTGTGTCACTGTCTGCCCCTGAAACTTGCATACCGAATATATTGGAGTTTCAGCAGAATGTTTTGATGTACTAAAGGCCGGGGAATTTCACATTTGTAATTACATGAGCTCATGATCTTTGATCGTGTTTGCAGCTAATGTACAAGGCCGTTATAGCATAATCAGGGAAGGGGGCGGGAGAGAAAAGGCTGCCTATGTCTAATTCGGAAATGAATTCCATTTAGTCTTGTCTAATTACTCGCTTAATTTCCAGACATGGCGTGCAGCTGGAAAGGAAATTGACATTGTGTCATTGGCGCCTTCCTAAACTGGACTCAAACTGCTTACCCTCTAGGAAAAGTCATGTGGACTTGAACTACTTCCAAAGGAAATTAGTAGTCTTGATTTGTTTGTGAAAATTATTATCCGCACCATGAAACCTTTCTGACAGTTGTTCAATTGAGCACTAAAATGGGCAATCTTTCTTCAAAGGAACTGGTCAGAGCGGCGAAGGGGAAAGTCGTATATCTTGTGCTCTTGCACATAGACTCACCGGGGGAAAATATATCTAGTTTAGGCTTCAGTTCAGCACTGCAATAAAACGTCACTATTTTTTATGAATGGTGGGCTTGTTGAAAAATCACCTACTCATCAGCCTCGGTCAAATTAGATGAGGTTTACAGATGGCACACAATTTTAACCCATTACACTGTCAAGTGCAAATGGATGGAATGAACGAAGAACACCTTAATGCCGCTGCATCCACTTAGTACATTGCAAGGGCTTTAAAAGGGTCTTCATGATGGATCGCAGTCTGATTAATCTGCCTGTTGTTTCCTAGAAACCTAAGTGTTTGTTTTTAACTTAGGGATCTGTGCAAAAAAAACCCTCTCCTACAATATCTGAGTATGTTGTTTGGCTTTTTGCCTTTTAAACAATCAATGATTAGGCTGACCATCTGAAAAGGGCTCCTGTAACTTTAACAGTTGTAGAGAAAAGGGAATTTCAGCCGGTGTCATTTGTATGCAATTAGTTCCTGGTGATATTCCCTCTTCATCACAGCAGTTAAAGTTTCAGGCCCTATACTAGAGTGACCATATACAAAAGAAGGCAGGGCCCCTGCAACTTTAACTGTTGGGATGAAGAGGGAATTTTACCAGGAACTAATTGCATACAAATGACACTGGCTGAAATTCCCTTTTCTCTACAACTGTTAAAGTTACATGAGCTCTGTCCTCCTTTTCATACGGTCAGCCTATCGATGATGCCATGCTTAATTTGTAATATAGGACTGAAGTTCTTGCCTACTAGCTCTGGATGTGATGACTAAGGCTAAATCTACACTACTGCTTTATAGCGGTAATGAAGTGGATGGATAACTGTTGGGGCACAATCCACATTTCATATACCACTTTCATAGTGTTATCTCCTGCTTTTTATTTCACATTTCTAATGATTTGATACATAGTGTAGATCTGGCCTAAGCAAGGCCCAAATCCATTGGCTTATCCAGCAGTTTTTCTGCAAACTGGATCTTCCCAAAGATTTCAACAGTGAACCTGGTGACCATATAGCCATTTGTACACCAGGATGTTTGCCTGGGATGGCCCCTGGCTGGTCCCTCGAGACATCACAGAGCCCGTTGGGACGTTTAATGAGTTGAGAACTCTAGTTTATCTCATTTTATTTTGTATTTATTCTTGTATGTTTTCATTGATTGATGTTGTGGCAACAACCATGAATTTACAGAGAAGTGCCTTTTTCCTCTCAGCTCCTGATGAAGGATTTATCCGAAACGTGTCGAGCGGGTTGAGGATAAGACTAGAGATCAAAGAAATATTTTCATACAGCACCAGAGCTTGGCTCTCATTTTTTGTCATTTTGTGGTGCTCTTTTCCCTCCTCTTTCCAGGAGCAAATGAGTTGCCAGTTGTTTTTGGGCCACATGGCATTTGCTCTTCACAAAGTTCACTTTGGTATTTCAAACTTTGTAAAGATGAGTGTTCTTTTAAATGCTGTTCCTTTGGGGAGAGCTGAAGAAATGTCAGGAAGAAACTTGTGAACATTCACCCTGCTAGATTGTTTTGTAGTGCCAACGAACCACAGGAATCAGAGAGGCAGAAGGGATACAATGGCGTTCAAAGACCCTACTCTCAGGGAAAGCTCTCCGCGTGGCTCAGTTTCAAACATGCTGTCTTCTGGCTAAGTTGTCCACCATGATTGATCTCTTCAATGCAGAATCCCCCTGAGACATTTTACTAGTCTTACTGAAACTTATTTTCCCCATTCATCACCATTCCTGAGATGTTTGTCCTAAGCACAAACCTTCAACTTTGTCCACCAGTTTTCCAATTAAGATGAAATTCATTGGCAAATTGACTCTCAGATCTTATTACCTTTATCCACCATGTAAAGAGTTCCATTGATATTCTGGGTTAACTGTTCTGCAGAGCAGGATTGTTTGGCTCTGTTATTAACCTGCAGGTATAGACCTCCATCACACCTAATTCCCCTCCCACCCCCGGTTTGCCTCTGTACATTTTTTACCAGCGCATCAAGCTTATGATCTCTTTCACTTGAATAGCTGCTGTTTCGCTACTTCGCTCCATCAGTCCCTTGCTCTTCTGCTCCACCCTACCCCACCCCACCCCACCCCTCCCCTCCCCTCCCCTTCTTTTTCTCCCTCCAGTCAGGTCCTGTCAGATGAGTACTTCAACCAGACTGCCTTTCTGCACGGCAAAAATGGAACAACCCTTTAGACTGGCTCTTTGGGGGCATCGAGGGAGTACAATCCTGTCTCTGCAGAGATTCAGGCATTGTATGATATTTTAAAAAGCTTTCGAGCCTGGGATGCAAGGTTTGGGTTTTATATTGAAGCTTTGAGCCAGCTACTGGGACAGATTACTTTTCCCTGCCAGGCCCTGATGCAATCCATTCAAGCCCCCAGTTCCTTTAAAACTACATGGAGGCTTAGGGTGCATTAAATATGCTCAGGGAAAATAATCCAGACTTTTAGCGTTCTAGGAAAGGCTGAGGAAGAGGTGAAGTGTCAGCAGGACAGGCACAGCGTCATGTGAGTACCGTGCTGCAAATCCACACACCAGGCATGGTGAGAGTGCACTAAATCACTGGTGTAATGGAGCTCTAAGTGAGAGAGAAACGAATTGTACATTCTACTTGATCTATTACTACTAAATTTTGTGGCTCTTATCCATGGTAAAGATGTCTGAATGGCTTATGAAAGGAATTCTCTATAGCAGTGGAGGTATAGTACGACCAAGAAGATTCCAAACGGCTCCAATGGAGCACAACTTCACACCTACCCTCGAATATTGGGTAAGTTCATCAGATTCAACATCAAGGTGAGCTATGTCGTATTCTGGGTAGGGATATCAGGAAGTTGTCCATGCCAGTCTCTTTGAGCATCACTATCAGAAAAGTTACAGCTCCTTCCTCCAGAACAGGTTTAATTATTTGTGTGTTATTGTGAGACTCAGATCCAGTTGCAGCCTACCTCATCGCAGTTGTTAACGAACGTTTCTCTCTCTTTCCTTTCCCCTCCAGTGCCCATCCTTCAGCTCAATTAAGGTGGAACACTTGCGTATTCCCATTGGCTTTGCCTTGAATTCACTGAATTGAACTGGTCTGCATCTGCACATTCTGCTTCGACTGCTTTGTGGAGCAGGTTGTTTGGCTCTGTTCTTGCAGCAGGACACATGTAGGTTGTTTTCTCACCTAACGAGAATCCCGGGATTGCCAAAAAAAAGGGCATCTTGCAGGTTACATCTTACTAGCCTGAGAATGAAGCCAATGGAAGGCTTGCCCCCGAGGTATCTCTGTGTTTAAAATGGAAATGCTATTGTAGAGTCCTTCAGGGATGATTCTGAGTGAGAATGTGAACTTCCTACAGAATTGCCAACAGCTCGCTACAACTAAATCACCTTACCAGTGCAGAACAGTCTGGAAGGAGTGTATCTAGCTTGTTATTTAAAACATCTAAATGTTATTCCCCCCCCATTATTACTTGCCAGCTTCAAAGTTAATCCTATGCATGTTTAGAAAGAGAAAAGTCCTACAACTCCCAGCATGTCCCAGCCACCAATTCTGGGATTTGTAAGCCTTTTCATTCCCTGTCTAAACATAAATAGAATTTTCCTTTACAATAGAAATCGAGAACATGGAATTCCATTGATGGTAAAACTATATTTGATGGCGGTTTTGTAGAAGCAAAAAGCGGATTGGATCTGGAGGCTTAGAGCAGACTCGTTTAAATGACTAGTATGCCAAAACTGGATCTAAATATATTAAGACTAGATACAATTTAGTGTGTCCACTCATGTGGCACCTGGTTTTTGTTGATCTTCCCTATTTCCTCCAGCTGCCCATGCCATATTCTATACAGTCCCCCAACTTTCAGAGTCCTCCAACCCTTTTTCTTTGGGTGGGTGGGTGGACTGAAGCAGATTGCAAGGAATCATAAAAACATGTCCTACTTGTGCAAGCAAAAATACTTTCTGTTAGTACAAAGCCATTGCTGGGTACAATCTTTAATATATAAGAATTCAGTAGCTATTATTCTCACCCTTCCGCACCTGTTAAATTCATTGATACAACTATCCCCAGCATGGAGAGAACCATGATGTTCCTGCAGAGATGTTGGAGAAATCCTCAGAGGAATCAAATTATTTCAGATTTCTAGGAACCTGACCTGTGAATTCCACAATGGGCTGGCATTTCCTGAGTCACACAGATCTTGGGAACTTGCAGACTTTTTTTTTAAAAAACTTTCCAGAATTTTACACAAATTTAGTGATGGGAAAATATGTAATGTAAAAAAAAAAAAAATTGGGTGAAAATGTCAATTTCCTCCATAGGCCAAAAACTTCCCTATCTGCCTGCCATATAGGTGTAAAAGATGAGGAGCCCACCAGGAAAAAAAATGAAGACATGGCAATCCAAAGAAGCCCTAACATAGTTGAATATACAGGGACTCAAAGCCAGATTTTAAGAGTTATGCACTCAAAGCCCTTGGCCTCATTTGACAAATTTGTCAGTTTTGCTTTCTCCCACAGTCCATTGTGTTAAATCTTAAGTTCTTTTTGTCCTGAATATGGAGAACTTTGTTTTTGATAAGCGATTGCCAAAATTTGCAAACTAAAACTAAATTCTCATCCACGTGTAGTTGTGCATACCTGACCTTCAGTGCTTGGATCTGGGCGCATAGATTGGAGGTTTCTGGCCATTGTGTCTCATTTCAGAGAAGTGGACCTCATCAAGCATTTATGCAAAAGAGTCACAGAGTTTGAGCCTTCTTTAAAAATACCAAATTGCAGCATCATGAATTATGAGAGAAAGCACTGTCTTCATCAGTTATACTTCTCACGGTCCTGAAAAGTAATACCAAATAACTTCCTACTCCTCACTCATATCATATTTTTTCTCTCTCTCTCCAATCTTGAAATGTTTGAGCAATATTTTTTCCCCGTGAGCTGACAACAGCAATGGAGCAGCATGATGTTGCCAGCTTGCAAAGGTGTAGGCAGACAGAAATGGCTGGCAGGTTGTCATAGATCAAATAAGAATCGGAGTGGGTTATGGAGGAGAGACAGAGAACTTCCACGAAAGCAGGAAAAAGAAAAATCTACAAAGCAAAATATCCCTCGGTACATTGACTTTGAACTAAAACCCCTGGGCTGATGCGTTAAGGAGCTGACACATCCTGTATTGATGGAAGCCAACAAATAACTGCAGTTTATTTATGGAGATCTAAGAAAATATTGGTGACATCATCTTGGGAGTTCTGGAAGTTTTCTCTTAGGGTTGCTATGAAGCAGATTAAATTTTTTTTGAAGGTTTGGCGATCCCAGGGAAACTTCATGTGAGGTTGCTTTAGTATGCATTTACACAGATAATTGCTTAGTTTTCTCTTAATAGTGGGCCACAACTGTGATGGAAGGGCTTCAGAGGAAAAGCCTGTGTTCCCCCGCACCCCAATGAAATGCCAAAAATGGAACGGTCGAAATTTTCGGCACAGTACTAGTCTTCACTACTTCCTGTGAAAATTATAATTGTGACCATGATGAGAATGCCATCGATGTGCGTAACACTTTACAGGGTAACATTAGTAAGACAATAGCATGCATCTCAGGGGGGATTGTGATAGGAAATGAATCAGTTAATGTAGTTACATATACATGCTCATTTAGGAATGAAGACTGGGGATCATGATCCATGCTTTGCCCAAATTGTGAACTTTTTTGAGGCATTTAATGTACAATCCTTGCATGTTTAGACAAGGAAAAAGGCCCTACAACTCCTAGCATTTCCTTAATCCTACGATTGTGCCTTGATGAAAGAGAGTTAAGTGACACTACATAGGTACATAGGTATTCTGGAGAGAAATGATTGTCCTAGAACCGTGAGACATGTTCCATGGCTTCCTTGCACTCCTTTCATTCTTTTCTGGTTATTTCTTCCAACGTTTAGACTGTATCATAGTTATAGAATTTAGATGAATTAAATACTATCTCTTGCTGGGGGTCCTCAGAGGCCTACTCCCTTCAGAACAAACACATACACACACAGTGGGAATAGTTTATTTATTTAGAAGATTTAGATGCTACCCTTCATAATGTATATCCCAAGGCAGTTCATGGTAAAAAAAATCCATGTACAGCACAATGCCATGAGAAACAGCATAACAATTGTCAAAGTACTAAAATCACTTCAAAAGGAGAGTGAAAGTATGCAATAAATCTAACCAGTGTTTAAAAGGTATTTAAAAAGTAGTTCAAATGCCTGGGATGATAAATATGTTTTGCCTAATGCCTCAAATATAGGGATGCATGAGAAATTTGTTTCAGTTTATAGGGAGGTATGAGAAATTTGTTTCAGTTTGTTTTTTTTAATGAAGCTTTTTTACCCAGTTCGCACCTTCCTGACTGAACACGGGCACAGACGCAATCTGCAGTTGAAGCCGGTACATTTCTGAGCTTGAAATGCCATTTGTTTGACAGCTTGCACACGTTTCTAAAATGTGTGCATTTCAAAATGAGTACATTTCAAAAGCATGCACAATTGATGCGTGCATTTGGAAAGATGCACAGGTTTTCATGCAAAAAGACGGGAAAAAGCTCTCAATCTGATACAGACTTGGGTCGGGAGCAAGCTTTGAGATGGAATTTGGAGAACATCAGCGATCTCAAGTTTTGCCAATTTGCACAGCCCTACTAGTTCACAAGTTTTCTTTGTGAGTATGCTTTTATTTATGCCTATGGATAGTCACAAAGAGTATGATAAAAAAAAAAACCCTAACAACAACTGGTTGTCCAACAAACATCCTTCAGCTATGGTGGGAACGGAGTGGTCTCAAGGGTGCCCAAGGAGGAATGGCTAACACAGTTCATGTTGCAAGTTGCCCAAATGGGCCCAATTTACAAGGGCCGCCACTAATTGGACAAACTGAAATTGCACAGCTTTTCCAGCTGGTGTCTGCAGAATTCATCACTCACTGGACTCATTTCGGCACTTATTCGGAGGATGCTATAGTACACTCCTGTTGTTGCTGCTGCTCATCCAATGCAGTTTCCTACTTCCAAATCCATTCTAAGCATGAGCTGCAGTGTTTAGTGTCATGGTAGAAACTGTATCCGCATGTTAGACGAACTTCAAGGAAACTCCAGCTACCATGACCATGACAGAGAATTAAACATGAGAAGGGATCTGTGCCAGACTATATCAAACTCTTCCTCCCATTATGGCCCTTTCCGCACCAGGCAGTTTGCATGGGATGGACCCCAGTTGCTCCCTGTGAGTCTGCATGACTCACAGGGAGTAGCGGGGGGGCGGGGGGGGGCGGGCACGGGATTTTTCCCGGTTCCCTGGAACCAGGAAAATCCCGATTCTTCCACTGGAGACTGTGGCTGCCCACCCTGGTGCAGCCGTGCTTACTTGCGAGGAAGCGTGGCTGCAAAACTGACACAGAGTTACACTGCGTGGCTCCCTGTCCATCAGAGGAGAGGGTGACAGCAGTTTTACCACCCCTGGGATTGGCGCACGCACATTTTTTTTTTTTAAAAAAATACACTAACTTTATGCACATGAGCACTCTTCTTCATTACAAAAATAAAAAATAAAAAATGGCGGGTGTAAGTTGCGATGGCCCAGGAGAAGCCCAGGCTGTCGCATTCTGGTGCAGCTTGAGTGCGCCGAACCCAGAAGTGACTACTTCCGGGCCCGCTCACTCCCGGCCCTCCCCTATGGTGTGGAAAGGGCCTACGTCTTCTACAGGTATACAGTGGGTTACATTCACTAGATGCCGTTCATACTCTAGCATAATCCTGCCCCTTGGGCCCTATAAGTCTCTCCTTAAAGGAGGGACAATAGTTTATCAGTAGAGGACATATTTTGCATGCTGCAGCTCCAACTGGCATCTTCAATTAACTGACACCTTCAGAAAATGTAACCTGGTGACCTTTGCCTAGGACTGTGGAGACCTTTGGCCAGTCAGATAAAACAACAACAACATACACACTAGGTTAGACAGAGGAACAGTTTGACTAGCTATGCATTCTTCAGTTTCTCTAATATAGTTGCCTGCCTTGAATTGAAGAAGGGCAACATTAGGAGTTGCCAGTGGTCTGCTGTGGAGAAATTCCTGACCGTCAGCAGCAACCACTAGGGTGACCAGATAAAATCCAGGTCAGGGCTCATGTAACTTTAACAATTGTAGAGAAAAGGGAATTTCAGCCAGTGTCATTTGTATGCAATTAGTTCCTGGTGAAGTTCCCTCTTCATCACAACAGTTAAAGTTGCAGGGGCACTGCCTTATTTTGTATATGTCACTCTAGTATAATGCCTGCACCTTTAACTGTTGTGATGAAGAGGGAATATCACCAGGTGCTGCATGCATAGAAATGACACCCAGTCCTCCTTTTCATATGGTCACCCTATCAGCAAGCCTCTATGAGCATCAAAATAAGTTTACACTGACTGATTAGCAGGGGTGGTTGGTGGAGGTGGTCGGTGATGGGGCAAGTATCCAACGAATTGGATGCGGGTGAGTTTGCCTGTCCCCATAAAAATGTATTGTGCTTCTTAGTTGTATGCCTCTTCTTTCTCAATGGCAGACTTTGCTTCTCCATTCAGTAATGGCGTTATCTATCTTGTCCTCTGCTCAAGGGGTAGAAAAGGCCTGATGCTGTCTCTGCATAACAGAGGGTAACCATCAGCATTAATATTCTACAAATGCTGTAGTAAATCTATTAACACATCCTCCTATTGGTTATTCACAAAAACATTCTTTCCATAAAATTATGCTGGAGCTTGCGAAGGAAAAAAAAAAAGTTTAATTCATTTGCATTTTATTGGCACAGAGCAAAGTAAAAGCTATAAACCTCTTTTCTCCCCTGCCCTCGAACGTCCCTGAGCAACAGAAGGAAAAAAGAGGTGAATTTAAAAAAGAGAAAGAAATCATGGGCAAACCTGATGAACATTTACTAATTAGTGTGTCTACGTTAACAAAATACACTGGAAAGTCAGCAGGCTGCAAATTCATTAATTAAAATTTATGTGTTTAACCTTCTCTACTAGTGAGAAGGTTACATACTACTGCACATCTATAGATTGCTTTAGTAATTATCTTTAGTGGAGGGCAATTCCTTACATGCATACGGTCCAGAGAAAACCTGTTGAGAAAATTCAAGTTCTTTGTCTAATGCAGATCTGTTATCTGAGATCTTAGGGAGACAGGAAGGTGAACAACCTTTAAATCCATATCGTTTGAAATATGGATCTATAAAATTGATATTGTTTCTACTCTGTGTGAACTTGAAGATCACAGATGGGAGATTTAGGAGAGACAAAAGGAAGGATTCCTTCACATAGCATGTCAGTAAACTTAGTGATGTGACACAAACTTACCTGTCATTTTCCTTCCTCTTTCCTTCAGACGTTGAGAATTTCGGAAAAAAATCTCAGAGTGCAGAGTAGGGATGTCATGAACGTCTGAGTGGGTCCAGCGGACACCTCTGTGTCCAGAGCCCTGGACCTTTCTCACCAAGCAGTGTCATGCTCACAGGCAGGCATGCTGAGTACCTTGTGGCTCAGTGACCTCCCAACAGGGTAGTCCGCCCTCTTGCTGAGCAGCCATTTTGTGCAAAATGGCAGCGTGGGAATATCCAGGAAGGCCATCTTGCATAAATGGCCACTTTACGGCTACCATTTACGCAACATGACATTCCTGGATATTCCCAAGCCAGCATTATGTACAAAATAGCAGCTCACAAGGGAGCCGTGGGTGGGCGTGCAGCCTGATTGGGGGCTCAATGTGGCCAAAGGAAGCTTGTATGGTGCCACAGGTTGGAGTGGGCGGCAGCGGCACCCCAGCAGCTCACCAAGAAGCTGTCAAAAATGGGTGTAGGTGAGTCTGTCCATCCCTAGTGCAGGGCTTCAGTGCTTACGTCATTCTAATGAGGTGGTCGAGGGGTGTGTGTGCTCTTTCTTTTACTTTATTTATTTATCTATTCATTCATTCATTCATTTATTAAAACATGTATATCCCGCCCGATATTGCAAGGATCTCAGGGCAGTTTACAGATAAAATTATATATAAAAAATAGAATAATAAATATACAATTCTAAAACAAATTAAACCATTAATATGTTAAAGCCAACATGAAATTTTAAAACAGTAAAATCCGATGAAAACAAGACATTTCCTCTCCCATTCTGTTCTTGCAGCCTTTCCGGCTGCTTGAACATCTTGAAAAGCTCACTTGAGGACTTAGGCCATAAACTTCATCCCTTGGGGCTTTCCAGTGCTGCTGCCTGCTGGGTGCCTGAACGCTGAGAGAGAGGCATTTTTGATTTTGCTCTGTTGTTATAAAAAGTCATTTTATTAACAACAAGGAAAACAACTCCTCACAGTCTCCAGTCACCCCGATTGACACCCTCCAGGGTCCCCTGCTCCTCTGAGATTAGGTAGGTAGGTAGATAGATGGATTTGAAACCAACAAACACCTACACATCTTTTTCTCTGACCTTGAGAAACAGGCCTCCAGGTGCCCTGCATTTCTCCTTTCCTTTGCTTAGAGAATTCTTCTGTGGAAAGGAAGGAGGCAAGGCAGATACAGGCGGCTCCTTAGAGAGTTAAAAAGAAAGAGAGAAAAAAGGGGTGTACAAAACCGTTTGCAGAAGTGCAGAAGTTTGCAGAAGTGCGGGGGAGAGGGAGTGATCTGGTGGTGGGGGCTGGGATTAGAATAGCCTGTAGGGGGAGAGAGAAGAGGGTTTTTGAAAAGACTGGGGTTGTACCGTGGGGAGCATCTGGGCAGTGATCTTCAGCCAGTCACAATATGAGTCTAAGGCCCTTTCTACACCTAAGGGCCTTTTAGGAGGGTGGGGGAACAATCCCAGACATACCTGCTTCCGGGATCGTCCCCCCAGCATACAAACACCAGTGCGACATCCTAGAAACAAGCAGGGACATCACAGGTACCTTAAAAACACACACAACACAAAACACACACACCACAGGAGCCGGGAGTGCAATTGTGTTCCATGGAAACATAAGTTTAAACAAAAAAGCCCCGGCCCCACTCCCCACCCCACCCCTGATGTCCCCGGACTCCCCCCAGACCAGCTCCTTCCCTCTTGCTGACCCCCGCTTGCGGGGAGTAGGGAAGAAGCTTGGGCGGGCACCCATACCACCCGCGGTCCTAGGGATGGTCCTGGGTCCACGAGGAAAATCGGGATAACTGGGGAACCAGTTATCCCGCAAAAAGTGAGAGGTCATCTCTGCATGCTCCCAGGATCCCCTGTGCATCATTTGGATGCTCAGGGATGACCCAGGGATGACCCCAGGGGGAAAACATTGTGTAGACATGGCCTAAGCCAACACCTGAGTGACAGTGACAAAGCAGGAACAAATGCAGAGCATGCAGAGAAAAATGGCTCCAACAAGAAGATGTAGGAAAGCACAGGAGGGTTAAGAGAGGACCTACCCACCCCCCAAATTCAGTGAAGGAGGCAGGTTGCTGGGGAATTGTCATGACGGTGTCATGGACTTCTGTGGATGAGGCAAGTTGATAGCGCAGTAAGAGTCCTGCTTGGAAGCATGCTTAGTTTCAGCAAGGAAGCTTCCATTGGTTCTAGTCCTAACTTCACATGTATGTGCATGTGCGAGTGCATGTGTGTTTGTCAGGGAAAGGTTAAATCCAGTGGAGGCTGGTGGCTCTCATTTTGGTGAGGCTGTGAATCCCCTCAGAACAAGCCAAGTTATTTTGCGGATCTGGTTCAGCACCTTGCATAGCTCCTGTAGTGTTCTGGATAGTTCTGACTAAAACCCAGAATGGATTCACAGCCCCTCTGAAACTGGAGCCACCAAGTCCCATCGGTTAAATCTCCCCTCCATGCACACTGCAGTCCTGATAAAAAAAAAACCCGGTGTGGAGAAACTAGAATCTTAAAAATTCAGCAGTGTGGCTGCTAGTCACGCAATTAAGCTAATGTGTAGTTTCACCCTGAAAGATGATATCAGCCAGAACGGGAATTCATCTCATTGCTTATCATTGGTTCACTTGACAAGATCGTTGTCTCGTTGCTGAATCTGAGAAAAACGCATCAAACGCTCACGTGCTCACACACAATTAGCATTCTCTTTTATAAGTATATGACACCCCCCCCCCCCAAGTGTAGTTTCACATTTAATTTCATGGTGGGAAATGTTGCAAGGACCCGAGGGCATTGCTTAATGGTGATATGCAATGTAGTGTCAATTGCACAGAAAGAAATGCATTCTTGTAAGTTTTCCCAAGCATTCAGGTAGGGAAGTCACCCCAGTGGGCAACTGTAATTACTAAGAAAAAGGTTACTCTGGCTACGCACTTGCCAGTAACCTATGCTATACACCAAAGCACAGTTTTAGATTGCTTTCCTACACAACTAAATTGAAATTGCTCATTTTCTGTTCCTTTTATATGCAGTTTACAAAATAAAAGGAACAGGGTTCCCCCCACTCTCAATAGAGCCTTCCCAATAGCATATCACAACATGCCATAACCATGGTGTTGCTTACTTTGATACAACAATCAGCACTTGTTATCATCAAAAGGCTATGACTATTCAAGAAACAATATGCAGTGTTGCTATCTGAGGCCAAGCCAAGCATCAATAGGGAATGCATGACGTCAGAACATCTATCGGATCATCACCATTGTAACAAAGTGCATGGAAATAATGTCCTCCATTGAAGAAGGGAACTTAGAAGATGCCGGCTTTGAAATGGGGAACACCTCACCTTGAATGTAGTCTCAGGAATGGTGCAGATGAGGTTTAATATTAATTTATCTAATTACAACATTTATATACCGCTCCCCATTCAGAATTTCAGAGTGGTGGACAAAATAAAACAGAATTAAAAAAAAAAACATTAGAAGTACATTTTTAAAAGAAACAAAGTGCAAAAAAGACCGTGGCTGGTCATTAAGGGAAGGCTTCCTGGAACAATGGTGTTTTCAGGAGGTGCCAGAAGGAAAACAAAGTTGGCGCCTGTCTGACCTCCAGAGGCAGGGAATTCCATAGGAAGGGGGTCACCAAACTGAAGGTTTTTCCTGGTGGACTCCAATCAGATGATAGGTCTATGCGGAACCACCAGGAGCATGCCCTCAGATGACCTCAGTGACTGGGCAGATTGATAGCAGAGAAGGCGTTCTCTCTATTATCCTGGTTTCATGACCACATGACTCTAATCCAATGGTGAACACTCTCCACCAACTTGTTTGCCCCTGTTCACAAGGTAAGTATGTTTGGGGAAATTGGAAACAGGGTTGGATGAATCTATCGATTTTGGTTCCTTGCAGTTTCTCATTTTTCCAGTCTCCAGTTCAGTTCATCCCAAGCTTTTCAGAATTTGTTTTGAAAGTTTGCATGAACAGAATTTTCTTTGCAAGCAGTTTTCCTAATATAGGGCTGTTGCACCATGGCTAGCAAAAATATGGGCAGGACCCATGGCTAGCAAAATGGGGAGTCATTGGTTCATAAAACAAGGCAGTAAATAAATGGGAACACTTGTTTTTGGATTGGGACAGGTCAATAGATTTCCCTTCTGCAAGCTTCACTGATCTGGCCCTTTCTGGAAATGAATATTTCTACTTGTTTCTGGTTTCTTGGGTCCCTCTGCCCATAGTGCACAGGAAGGAAATACAAGGGAGTAGCAACCACTCTGCTCATACATGCACACATGTGCACACACACATGCACACACATGTGAGACTAGGCATTGATTTTATGTTACATTTGATTTCATGTAATATTTTATGGATGTCTCAGCATTGATGTATCCATAGTTCATATTAGATTTTGGGTGAATGAGTTCCTGTAGAATGAATGACAATGGGTTCAGTAAGGCAATGAGCTATTGAGTATTGAGGTCTCAGAAATCATGTCAAAAGCAGTTCTGAAAATGGGTGAAGAGACTCTTACAGTCTGAGGTCAGCAATTGCCGTGGTAGCAGTGATAGCATCTTGTGGCACAACCGTTCAAAATAGCCATTGAAACATCCAATAGAATAACTAGTAGGTGTGTGGTCAGCTCACCCCGGAGCATTGCATACTCAGCAATAACCCCGCCCCTTGACATCTGAATTGAAGGCTAAACGTCTGTGAGATAATGCAGGAATTATGGATTAATGCATGTGGCTCAATGGCCAAATTGCCAGTGAGGTAATGCCATGACCGTGGATTTAAGGATATAAAATGGGCCCGGAAATAGCCTGAGTCTGAGTTCTCAAGACATCTGGAAAGTAGGCTGACCAGATAAAATCCAGGTCAGGGCTCCTGTAACTTTAACAGTTGTAGAGAAAAGGGAATTTCAGCCAGTGTCATTTGTATGCAATTAGTTCCTGGTGATATTCCCTCTTCATCAGTATAGTTAAAGGTGCAGGCACTATACTAGAGTGACCATATAGAAAAGAAGGCAGGGCCCCTGCACCTTTAACTGTTGTGATGAAGAGGGAATTTCACCAGGAACTAATTGCATACAAATGACACTGGCTGAAATTCCTTTTTCTCTACAACTGTTAAAGTTACAGGAGCCCTGACCTGGATTTTATCTGGTCAGCCTACTGGAAAGCACACACCTTGAGACCCCATACTCTCCAGAGCAAAGTCTCACTGAGTGGGGTTGACCTCCTATTGTAGTGAGTGGAGAGTATGATTGGATAGGGACAAATTCCATTTATATCTGATATTTGTGATTTGAAGTGCAGATTCTATATATGATATTGGTATAATCAATAATCAATCTTGTGGGCAGCCTCATTACCCTTTTTAGATCCCACATCTCACTGGGACTGTTCGGGACTGTTTTTCCTAGATTTGGTTACACACACACACACACACACACACACTGAATTCGGACAACATATTAGGCAACAAAGGGGTAAATAGCATACTGACCATACGTTAGGCAGGCAGTGCTCCCCAAACGACATGCTGCAGCCGGCGCTGCTCGGCACCGGCAAACGCCCTGGTTGCTAATAATGGACAGCGGCCATTTTGGTTGCAGCATCTGCACCCTCCCCCTCCCTCAGTCCCCCAGCCATATCCCAGCATGCACCATGAGTTCTGCCGGCTGTATAGAGCAGTCGGAGGTTTTCGGCTGCTCTGGCCAGCAGAACTCTATTCCCAAATGGAATAGTCCATGGAGGGGGGGGGGGCTCAATTCGGACATTAAACAACGGGGCTTCGGGCTAAACAACGTGCAAGCCCGTTGTTTCTCTCCATTGCTTAATTCTCCTACTTAGCGTACTGTCAGTTGTGTGTGTGTTGTGTGTTACTCCCCACATGACACAATAAGCAACACAACTGACGATTGTTCCCCCTCCTCCATTGCCTAATATGTCATCCGAATTCAGCCACACACTCACACGTCCCTTACACTTCTCATTTTCCATGTTAGAGTTACAATCGGAACACTTTCTTTGAAATAAACTATATGTTGGATCCCTGCCAGATTAGCTTTTTCTCTAATCTTATTGTATTTGTAGCCACTCTTATCTTGTTTTTTTTTCTTTATTAAAGGATTAAGTCTTCAGCTTCGGCCAGAATCTTTCTTAACCGTTGTATTATGTGAATATATCTGCCAATTGCATATGTTTTGCTTTTAGAAAATCTATGCTCAGTTTATCAATACTCCATATTTCACCATTGAATACCCCTTTTCTTTAAAAAGAAATATAATAATAACCAGATAATATAACTTCTGGGTTGACGTAATAATGATTTTTCTGTGATTTCTAACCATGATCCTTAATTAAATTACCATCAAATTTAAGACCTCTGCAGTCTCCGGAGTGGGTTTCTCCATAGTTGCTCTGATTTGCTTCAATAATTTCAAACTTCAGCATTTTAATGGGAGTTCAACTGTGTATTTCTAAGCAAAGAGGAGGAAGAAAGAAACACTTGGGGTTCAATCCAGTCTTCGTCACACGTAGAGTAGACCTATTGAAAGAAATGGGACTTAAGTTACAGTGCAGTCCTATACATATTTACTCAGAAGTAAGCGCCATTGAATTCAATGGGACTTACCCCCTGGAAAGTATGAAAAGGCTTAGTTTCATGGGCCAGATCTACACCTTGTGTCAAATCATTATGAATGTGGAATAAAAGCAGGTATATGAAATGTGGATTGTGCCCCAACAGTTATCAGTGCACTTCAATACCGTTATAAAGCAGTAGTGTAGATCTAGCTTTAATATATTTGTGGCACAATCCTATGCATGTTGATACAGAAAAATGTTCTACAAATCCCAGCATGCAACACCTACGCTGGCAGGGAAATACTGGGAGTTGTATCAATCTCAGTTTTATTGGCATAATTTGATTTTAAACATTTAAAATGTATTTTGATTCTTTTTCCTATCTTTCTATTCTTCACCTTTAGGAAACCTTGCTAGATATAGGGCAAATATAAACTAGGGGTGTGCACGGACCCCCCAGATCGGATCGGGACCCGGATCGGGACCTCCAATTTTGTCCCGGACCGGTTCGGACAAAATCGGAGGCCCCCCGGACCGGATCGAGTCCGATCCCGACCCAAAAATCGTACATTTTTGGATCGGCCGCCATTTTTTTCCCCATAGACTTGCATTGCAATGCAAGTCTATGAGGAAAAAATGGCGGCGGGTGGGTAAGGGGGGGCCTAACTCCCTCCCCCCCCCGGGGCCGTCCGCTGTGGACGGCCCCGGCAGGTAAACCCCCTCCCCCGCGCTCCCTACCCCCCCTGGGGCCGCCCGCTTCCATCCGCTGGCGCCCGCGGGCGCCAGCGGATAGAAGCGGACGGCTCCGGGGGGGGGTAAGCCCCCTTCCCCGCCACTTACCTTCTCGGCCCGTCCGGCGCCGGCGGCTACTACCAGCGGGCTCCGCGGCCTACTCTCGAGTAGCGCGCCGGGTGATGACATCACCCGGCGCGCCACCCTGGAGCAGGCCGCGGAGCCTGCTGGTAGTAGTAGGCGCCGGCGCCGGACGGGAGCCGCCGGGCCGGGCAGGTAAGGGCCCCCCTACCCCCTCCCCCCTCCGCGCGCCCCCTCCTCCCCTCCACGCACCCCCTCCTTACCTTTCCGGCCCGGCGGCTCCCGTCCGGCGCCGGCGCCTACTACTTCCAGCAGGCTCCGCGGCCTACTCTAGAGTAGCACGCCGGGTGATGACATCACCCGGCGCGCCATCCTAGAGCAGGCCGCGGAGCCTGCTGGGAGTAGTAGGCGCCGGCGCCGGACGGGAGCCGCCGGGCCGGAAAGGTAAGGGCCCCCCTCCCCCCTCCGCGCGCCCCCTCCTCCCCTCCACGCACCCCCTCCTTACCTTTCCGGCCCGGCGGCTCCCGTCCGGCGCCGGCGCCTACTACCTCCAGCAGGCTCCGCGGCCTGCTCTAGAGTAGCGCGCCGGGTGATGACATCACCCGGCGCGCCATCCTAGAGCAGGCCGCGGAGCCTGCTGGGAGTAGTAGGCGCCGGCGCCGGACGGGAGCCGCCGGGCCGGAAAGGTAAGGGCCCCCCTCCCCCCTCCGCGCGCCCCCTCCTCCCCTCCACGCACCCCCTCCTTACCTTTCCGGCCCGGCGGCTCCCGTCCGGCGCCGGCGCCTACTACTTCCAGCAGGCTCCGCGGCCTGCTCTAGAGTAGCGCGCCGGGTGATGACATCACCCGGCGCGCCATCCTAGAGCAGGCCGCGGAGCCTGCTGGGAGTAGTAGGCGCCGGCGCCGGACGGGAGCCGCCGGGCCGGAAAGGTAAGGGCCCCCCTCCCCCCTCCGCGCGCCCCCTCCTCCCCTCCACGCACCCCCTCCTTACCTTCCCGGCCCGGTGGCTCCCGTCCGGCGCCGGCGCCTACTACTACCAGCAGGCTCCGCGGCCTGCTCTAGAGTAGCGCGCCGGGTGATGACATCACCCGGCGCGCCACCCTAGAGCAGGCCGCGGAGCCTGCTAGTAGTAGTAGGCGCCGGCGCCGGACGGGAGCCACCGGGCCGAGAAGGTAAGTGCCCCCCTCCTCCCCCCCCCCCGCTGTCCACTTTCATCGGCGGGCGCCCGCTGGCGCCCGCCAATGGAAGCGGCGGTGGGCGCCAGTGGGCGCCCGCCGATCCGCCGATCCGCCGAACCGGTTCGGAGCTTTTTCGGACCGGTTCGGATTGGATCGGCCGATCCAGCTGCGGGATCGGAAATCGGATAATTTATCCGATTTCCCACTGGACCGGACTCGGATCGTGGATCGGGTCCGATCCAGTGCACATCCCTAATATAAACCCCGTAGTAGTAGTAATAATAACAATAACAACAATAATAAAGATAATACACAGATAAATGCAGAAGTAGGCAAATATATGCACATTAAATGGGTTAGGGTTGGGTGAATACATATGAAAGTGCCATAGACTAGAAATTAGACATGGGAGAATGAGATACTTGACACCTGCTGATATTCCCTTTTCTATGCACCTGTTAATGATAGAGGAGCCCTGTCCTCCTTTCCATATGGTCACCCTAATAGTGGACTCATTGGCTCAATTCGGATGACACGATAGTCAATGGTGGGTTGACTAACCTTAACCCTAACCCTAGGGGGTACTCCCCACACAACATGGTAATAAATAATCAATTGTGGTGTGGATTAGGATCAGCACTGAGTTGACTATGGCAGCATTCGGATGACACACTAGTCAAAACAACTGACGATTGTTTCCCCCACACCAGTTGTTTATTGTGTCATCCGAATTGAGCCACTGACTATCTCCTTGGGAAAAGTTCGGTTTTGTGGAACTCTAGACAGTGGTCAGATCTACACCAAGCAAGATATGACACTTTGAAAACAGTTTGAACACTGTATATGGAATGTGTCCTAGGCCCTAACAGTTGTCACTACTGTTATAAACCATTTCAAAGCAGTAGTGTAGATCTGCCAGGGAGCTCTAGTCAGCCAGCATGGACAAAGGTCAGGATTGATAAGAGTTGTAGTCCAAAATATTTGGGTTGCCTCCCCCCTCCCCCCGTTTTAGTTAGTGTTTTGTTGATGTTGTTGTTGTTGTTGTTGTTGTTGTTCTCCTTCATGGCAGGGATGGGCATGGGGCCATGCTTGACACTAAAAAAATCCCGGTAAATAAATGTTCTTTTTTTAATGAACTGTCTTTGGAATTGTTCAATTGCGATGAGATCCGTGAATCGCACAGGATGTCTGCATGACCACATGGATGAGTGCATGGAAACCATGGTTTTATGTGCAGCTAGAATGACCCCAGTTTATATAGGGTGACCATATGAAAAGGGGGACAGGGCTCCTGTATTTTTACCAGCTGTATAGAAAAAGGAATTGCAGCAGGTGTCATTTGTATGCATGCAGCACCTGGTGAAATTCCCTCTTCATCCCAATAGTTAAAGCTGCAGGAGCCCTGCCCTCTTTTGTATCTGGTCACTCTAGCTAAAGAGGGCTAAGTTTCCATGGCTGAGTGGGGACTAGAACCCAGATCCCCAGACTCCCCGTCCAACACTTTAGCCACTACACCACACTGCCTCTCTCTGGATGTTGTGGGCACCTAACTGGGTCATGGAGTCCAACCAACTCCCCCACATCCTCCCCCCCCCCCAGACCCAGCCCTCTGGGCCATGTCTTCAAGCTCTCCATAGCCCAATGAATGCTTGGCAGCCACCTGCCCTTGTCTGGAGCCTCCATTGAGGCACCCAATGGAAGTTCCAGAAATTATGTATTTCCTACCTTGTGTAAATGGTGGCCATAAAAGTAGGAATTACGCAAGGTAGGATGCACTTAATTTCTGGAGCCTCCATTGTACACAACAATGGTGGCTCTGGATGAGGGCTGATGGGCTTGCAGCTTCATCCAGTGCTTGCTGAGCTGCAAAGAACCTTGCGTGGCACCGGCTGCAGAAGACACAATAATTGGAAAAGCTCTGGACATTGCATATTGCACCCCACCTGGAAATAATGAGTAAGCACTAAGTAATGGGTTTGACTAGAGTCATGACTTTATTGAGTTAACACAGAAGAGAGCTGCAGCGGGGTAATTGATGCAGGATACGTTGGGATGAGTGTCTCTTGGCCATGAGAGCAGGGCAGCACCTTGCAGGGTCCCACCCTCTGGCCATACCTTTAAGTGTTGAGGAGTACCCTCCTGAGTCACAGGCCCTTGACTCCCATAACTCTAAGTAGGTGATGCATCCAGGCCCCAACAGGTTGTGGAGGGGTTGGTTCAGTAGGCCCACATCCCTAGGTGGTAACTGTTGTGATGAAGAGGGAGTTTCACCAGGTGCTGCATGCATACAAATGACACCTGCTGAAATTCCCTTTTCTAGTCAACTGTTAAAGATACAGGAGCCCTGTCCTCCTTTCCATATGGTCACCCTACATTTATAGCCCAAAGTGATGCAATTGGTCTCGATGAAGACTGGCAGGAGAATGCGTTCCGTCCTGCAAGCCATGACTTGGCAACATTTTGTCTTCCTGCAAGGGTGAGACATTGTTTGACAATTTCCTTTTCATAGCCGAAGCTGATCTTCATTCAGAGATACGTGGAAGTGGGAGAGAGAGAGGGGGGAAGGAGGAGAGCAACATTTCAAGTCTTTGTCAATTGACCCCATGGCCTGAAGATATCAAGTCTGCTTAAACCTATTCATTCCTGTCTGTTTTAATTAGAAAGGCCAGGAGAGCATGTTCCAAAAGCAGTGGGGTTTTTTTTTTGATGCGCAGATGCACCTCGTACAGCGGCCTCAGACCTGCTTTAATTAAGAAAGCCACTTGCCCTCTCATACGCAACATGAAATGGAACCATTGCTGAACATCGTCCCTCGGCCTCCCAAGCATACGAACTGCCAGACGAGAGCAGGAAGCAGATGTGACAGTTCCTGCTGGCAAACAGCCCTTTTATAGCCTGACGATGCCACGCTTGGACCGAGGGGAAAATAAAATAGACTATGTCAGGGCGTGAATTTTTTTTTTCCAGGCAAATCAACTTGGATTTTCCTACCCCAGAGAGCCCTATTCTTCCCAAAGGACTCGGAGTATTGTATCATTAGAATGCTTTTCCAATTTTTCCTTTTCCAAAGAAAACATATAGGGCAAAATGACATGGCACAGTAGGGGGATCATATGGAAAAGAGGACAGGGCTCCTGTATCTTTAACAGTTGCATAGAAAAGGGGAGTTTCAGCAGGTGTCATTTGCAGGCATGCAGCACCTGGTGAAACTCCCTCTTCATCACAACAGTTACCACCTAGGGATGTGGGCCTACTGAACCAACCCCTCCACAACCTGTTGGGGCCTGGATGCATCACCTACTTAGAGTTATGGGAGTCAAGGGCCTGGGACTCAGGAGGGTACTCCTCAACACTTAAAGGTATGGCCAGAGGGTGGGGCCATGCAAGGTGCTGCCCTGCTCTCATGGCCAAGAGACACTCATCCCAACGTATTCTGCATCAATTACCCCGTTGCAGCTCTCTTCTGTGTTAACTCAATAATAGGCTGACCATATGAAAAGGAGGTCAGGGCTCCTGTAACTTTAACAGTTGTAGAGAAAAGGGAATTTCAGCCAGTGTCATTTGTATGCAATTAGTCCCTGATGAAATTCCCTCTTCATCACAACTGTTAAAGTTGCAGGGTCCCTGCCTTCTTTTGTATATAGTCACTCTAGTGTAGTGCCTGCAACTTTAACTGTTGTGATGAAGAGGGAATTTCACCAGGGACTAATTGCATACAAATGTCTCTGGCTGAAATTCCCTTTTCTCTACAACTGTTAAAGTTACAGGAGCCCTGTCCTCCTTTTCAGATGGTCAGCCTACTCAATAAAGTCATGACCCTAGTCAAACCCATTACTTAGTGCTTACTCATTATTTCCGGGTGGGGTGCAATATGCAATGTCCAGAGCTTTTCCAATTATTGTGTCTCTTCCAGCAGCCTGTAAATTACGCACAGCTTGTTCATCAGTATGAAAAATTTCCCCGCTTGATTCATAAGCATTTCCCTTACATAATGAATCACTCTACATAATTAAGCACCGCAGGAGGTATTGCCTAACAGGTTTTAAAAAACCCTTTTCTTAATTCAACTTGAAACAGCTGATATCAAGTCAATTGTTTTATCTTAATTCCCCTTCATAACATTAAGTCAATCATTATTGCTTTCACTGGGATCACTTTATATGAACTTACTGAATGATGTTGAAAAGCCAGTGGTTTTGCATCCGTTTTCCTGTCTTGCCCACCTAGATTCATGCAATGGGACTTTTTTTGCAAGTAGTTGTTCTTTCAATCATTGGATGATCCTAGGCTGTTCTAGTGGCTGATCCAGGAACATTCAGATTTAAATCCATACTCAGCCATATGTTCACTGGTTGACCATGGGTTGGTCACTTTCAGCCTAGCCTAACCTACCTCAAAGGGTTATTGTGAGGATAACATGGGGAAACATAGGAAGAATGCTGCTCGATCATACCACAAAGATATATTTAGTCCAGCATTGTGCTTCACACAGCAGTGAATCAAATGCATCCAGGAAGCCCAGAAGCCATGCTCAAAGGCAAGACATGCACACCCTGAATTCTTTGGAGGACAGGTGGGATACAGATGTAATCAATATAATTTACTGGGAAGGAAATTCTGTGAACCATTTCCCATTGTACAGTAGCCTCCAGCTGTCTGGAGTGGCTTAGGGTGACCAGATAAAATCCAGGTCAGGGCTCCTGTAACTTTAACAGTTGTAGAGAAAAGGGAATTTCAGCCAGTTTCATTTGTATGCATTTAGTTCCTGGTGAAATTCCCTCTTCATCACAACTGTTAAAGTTACAGGAGCCCTGACCTGGATTTTATCTGGTCACCCTAGAGTGGCTATCACTTTTTACACATGCTACAGGCATTCATGTAGAGTCCTTCAGTAGCAACAGAGTCTATGTGCATGCACTACTCACTATGCACTATTAGTAGGGTGACCATGCGGCAGCTTGGCGAATGGGGTAGGGTGACCAGATAAAATCCAGGTCAGGGCTCATGTAACTTTAACAGTTGTAGAGAAAAGGGAATTTCAGCCAGTGTCATTTGTATGCAATTAGTTCCTGGTGAAATTCCCTCTTCATCACAATAGTTAAAGTTACAGGCACTATACTAGAGAGACCATATACAAAAGAAGGCATGGCTCCTGCACCTTTAACTGTTGTGATGAAGAGGGAATTTCACCAGGAACTAATTGCATACAAATGATATGGCTGAAATTCCCTTTTCTCTACAACTGTTAAAGTTACAGGAGCTCTGACCTCCTTTTCATATGGTCAGCCTATCACTATGCCACAAGCACTACTCAATTTCCATACAGAATCTGGCTTCTTCAAGCAATGGAGTCGAATAAGAAATACCTGGGACGTCCTTATTTCTCTCTTCCAACTGAAGCTGCCAGCTACTGCCAAGGAGAGTGAGTGGTTTGTGGCAGAAATGGCACTAGCACAGCTCCAAGGGCTGGAGGTGCCTGCAGTAGCTCTCAGAAATGACAGCTATTACAGGCAGCTGGAGGCTTCTGTTCATGCCAAGGCTGTCCTGTAGGTTCCTGTGCAAAACAGCCTTAGGTCTGCTTAGCACTATAGCCTTAGGCCCTTTCTACACCAGTCATTTTTTCCTGGGGCTGCCCCTGCTTGCTCGCGGAGAGTCTGCATATCGCACAGAGCATCCTGCAAGCAGGTAGGGGCCAGCCCTCCATTTTCCCAGGAGTTCAGGGAACGCTATTATCCCAGTTAGTTCCCTGCTCCCGGGAGGGAAGCGAGATGGGTGGCTGGTGTGGTTGCCCATCCTGGGCACAGCCGTGCTTACTCGCGGGGAAGCGCAGCTGCACCAATGGCCACGGAGCTGCACCGCGTGGCTCTGAGGCCATCAGGGGGGGTGGACAGCAAAATTGCCATCCTCAGGTTGGTGGGGGGCTGGATCACATGCGGGTTTTTTTTTAAAAAAAGGGTACTTACATTTGCGAAGGAGCCCAGGCTGTCACTTTCTGGTGCGGCCTCATTGCGCCGAACCCAGAAGTAAGCACTTCCAGGTTTCCCCGCTTCCCGCCCTCTCCACCCCTATGGTGCAGAAAGGGCCTTAATGTTCATACTTGTACCCTTCTCCTTCTCTCCTCACAGGTAGCCTTTGCAACTTCTTTACATATTTTCTCAAGGAGGTCCATTCTTTCCATCACTCCCTTGCTCCAAGTAACTGCTTCAACCATTTTCTCTCTCCGGTTTCCTCCATTGTCACTGTCAATCTTCCTCTCTCTCACTCACTCTCTTTGAGTCTCGCAAAACAAAACAAAAAAAATCCCCAGGAGGAGCAGCCAAAATGGCATGATGAATATTCATACGTTGCTATGATCTAAAATAGAACTGCCTATTGTGCAACACTTGGATTTTAATTTTAAACTCTTCGCCACAGTTTCAAGCTGCATCTAGGGCACTTGGTTAGTCTTTCAAATGATTTTCATTTAATGTCTCAGAAATCAATTGCAGTGGACTGCCCTAAGGAATTATAATTCAATTCTTTTTCTTTTGTTAGATTATTTCCTCTTTCAAACACATGTTATTCTAGGGAATGATATTTCATATATTTATTAATCCACCTAGCAGCCTAAATCAATAAAATTTAAACTTCATATGCCAAACTGTAAAACCAATAAGAGTTATTACTAATGGCGGGCCAACTTCTTTGCAAAGTTTATTTCTTGGATTAAAATTTATACTTCCAAACACATCAGGGGTGCTTTAAAAATCCAATAGAATATATGAGTAGAGGAAATTGATACATTTAGTTCTCCTTAAACTTTGGTTTGAGGAACACTAGTAAGGATATGGGAGAAATTAGTTTGGTTCACATTTTAATGAAAACTTACTTAATTTCAGAAGTTTGAACTACTATGAGAATTATAACTCAGTTATCCTTCAAAAGTCAAACTTCTCCAAATTTTGCAATGAAGTTCTCCCATAATAAAACGACATACAAAAAACATATATTAGGGGAGATAATGTTAAAAATGAGGGATGTGCACGTCCCTGAAAATTGTATCGGAATCGAATCGTCCAATTTTGACCTGTATCGTATCGGATAAACTCGGATGTCCCTCGAATCGCTTCAGATCCGATTCTGATATGAAAATCGGACATCTGATGCGAGCATCGGATGCCTATTTTCCCCTAAAGGCTTGCATTGGGGAAACAAAATGGCTATAACTTCTTTAATTTAAAAGATAGAAACATGAAACTTGGTGACATTGCAGATGGGATGTTGCTAGTCATGTGTGCCAAATTCCAGAAAAATCTGTGCAAGCGTGTCATGGCTATGAAGTTTTGAAAGATAGTGCTTCTTGTGGCATTGTGTTCGTCTTGAAATGGCCAGTGGGACTTCCTCTGACAATCGTAGTTGTCGTCCAGGTATATATAAGGGAAGGCAGTCTGCTAGGTATGCTGGTCCCAAGTTGTTTATGGCTTTGTAGGATAACAGCATAACCTTGTATGTGGCTCAGTGGCTAACAGACAGCCAGTTGGGCATGGGATGAACAACCCAACAACAAAAAAGAGACCACACAGTTTAAACATCAAAATTTTAAAATGTACTGAATGACTATTATCAAGGGGAGGGGAAAGTTTTAACATCTGAAAGGTTATATAGACACACAAAACCATAAAGCAAGAGGAGGTAGAAAGAATCAGGATAAATCCCTCCAGCTAAATCTAACTCATCAGTTTGCATCTCTACATTAAGGGAGGGCCCCCCATGCCCTGACCATTTCTTCTTTTGGGGTCCTTCCATGTTGACTATAGCTTTTTTAGATGGCAACCAATGGTGACTACATGATTTGTAATTGGAAACTTCCCCTCTTTGCCATGATTCATAAAGTTGAATGGAACAGAGCCATCTAATGGCCTGCAATATCCTGCAATAATTTTAAATAGTGCATTATTGCCAATCTTTTTAAAAGTGAGATTACCAGGGGAAGGTGCGGGAGATGTCCTGGAGGTTGCCAGTGTCATGTGAAGGACCCACAAACGTCTGTGAGCAGCCAACCATGAGCATGCAACAAATTGCTCATATAGAAAAGCACTGTTTCTTATTTTCCAAGGTCTTCCCAGCAATAGCTTACTGTCTGAGTTCTCAGTTTCCCAAGCAGCTTTCTAGCTTGACCTTTCCTTTTCTGTCCTTCCAGCCTGTTAGTATTCCTCACTCTAATCCTTCCTTCCTCTTCGTCTTCCTGTTCTTCAAACTTTTTTGTGTGTGTCTCAACTAGGGGTGTGCACGGACCCCCCGGATCGGATCGGGACCCGGATCGGGACCTCCAATTTTGTCCCGGACCGGTTCGGACAAAATCGGAGGCCCCCCGGACCGGATCGAGTCCGATCCCGATCCAAAAATCGGAAATTTTTGGATCGGCCGCCATTTTTTTCCCCATAGACTTGCATTGCAATGCAAGTCTATGAGGAAAAAATGGCGGCGGGTGGGTAAGGGGGGGCCTAACTCCCTCCCCCCCCCGGGGCCGTCCGCTGTGGACGGCCCCGGCAGGTAAGCCCCCTCCCCCGCGCTCCCTACCCCCCCTGGGGCCGCCTGCTTCCATCCGCTGGCGCCCGCGGGCGCCAGCGGATAGAAGCGGACGGCTCCGGGGGGGGGTAAGCCCCCTTCCCCGCCACTTACCTTCTCGGCACGTCCGGCGCCGGCGGCTACTACCAGCGGGCTCCGCGGCCTACTCTCGAGTAGCGCGCCGGGTGATGACATCACCCGGCGCGCCACCCTGGAGCAGGCCGCGGAGCCTGCTGGTAGTAGTAGGCGCCGGCGCCGGACGGGAGCCGCCGGGCCGGGCAGGTAAGGGCCCCCCTCCCCCCTCCCCCCTCCGCGCGCCCCCTCCTCCCCTCCACGCACCCCCTCCTTACCTTTCCGGCCCGGCGGCTCCCGTCCGGCGCCGGCGCCTACTACTTCCAGCAGGCTCCGCGGCCTGCTCTAGAGTAGTGCGCCGGGTGATGACATCACCCGGCGCGCCATCCTAGAGCAGGCCGCGGAGCCTGCTGGGAATAGTAGGCGCCGGCGCCGGACGGGAGCCGCCGGGCCGGAAAGGTAAGGGCCCCCCTCCCCCCTCCGCGCGCCCCCTCCTCCCCTCCACGCACCCCCTCCTTACCTTTCCGGCCCGGCGGCTCCCGTCCGGCGCCGGCGCCTACTACTTCCAGCAGGCTCCGCGGCCTGCTCTAGAGTAGCGCGCCGGGTGATGACATCACCCGGCGCGCCACCCTAGAGCAGGCCGCGGAGCCTGCTAGTAGTAGTAGGCGCCGGCGCCGGACGGGAGCCACCGGGCCGAGAAGGTAAGTGCCCCCCTCCTCCCCCCCCCCGCTGTCCACTTTCATCGGCGGGCGCCCGCTGGCGCCCGCCAATGGAAGCGGCGGTGGGCGCCAGTGGGCGCCCGCCGATCCGCCGATCCGCCGAACCGGTTCGGAGCTTTTTCGGACCGGTTCGGATTGGATCGGCCGATCCAGCTGCGGGATCGGAAATCGGATAATTTATCCGATTTCCCACTGGACCGGACTCGGATCGTGGATCGGGTCCGATCCAGTGCACATCCCTAGTCTCAACCTTTATATGCTAAAGCTAGCCTGTGCTCTTGCAAATGACCAACCTTGAGGGCTCACCTTTGCCTTAAATTCTTTCTGCTGAGCTACGAGCACATTTTTACAAAGTTTCTGAATTTTGAAAACTGAAACATATCTGGAAAAACTACAGACCCTTCACTTCCACAATGTAAAGAAAACTTCTGTAGGCTATTTATTTATCTGGCCCTCTGTTCAACCTCAGCCCACTCCCTTTATACCCTCTAGTTTTGAAAACATGATGGCACCAAAACCTAATAAAACATTAATTGAACATTTGGCCTTTTGGGTTTAAACCAACCAGGGAAATGGGGAAAAAAGTAACCCTATAACATTGAGACTAAACTATATACAAAATTAGTGCAGACAGTGTAGAATACGTGAAAAAAAGCATGATGTTACCTTGTGCCAATCAAGTTAACAGGCAAAAAGATCCTACTTGGCCCATAAATGAACTGTGTCTACTACACTATAACCCTAGGTAGGTCCATGGGTGCTGAAGCCATTGCAAACCGAAAGATCTAGTTGGAGTCAGAACAAGCTTAATTAGCTGTGCTTGGCTTTGCGTCCTACCAGCATCAAAATGGAGAGTTCATCTATACTATGCCTGGGACATATGCCCCATCCTGATGCAGGCCAGCCACAAAACCACCCTAGCTCAAATCCTTTGGATCGAGTGGAAGGAGGCTGCTTAGCTATACATGGAACATGTGTTGCATATGCTAACATTCAACTGGCATTCCAGCTAGCAGCTAAGAGATGAGTCAGTGTGGTGTAGTGGCTAGAGTATTAGACTGGGACTCAGAAGTTCTGGGTTCTACTCCCCACTTGTCATGATGCTCACTGTGTGACTTTGGGCCAATGATAGACTCTCAGCCTAACCTGCCTCACCAGGTTGGTGTGAGGATAAAAATGGAGAGGAGAAGGCGTATATAGTCCATCTTGAATTTCTTGGAGGAAAAAAAATGCAACAACAACAATAATACAGTACCATCTCGTGCCATATTTTCTTTCTTTCTTTCTTTCTTTCTTTCTTTCTTTCTTTCTTTCTTTCTTTCTTTCTTTCTTTCTTTCTGCAGGCCATCAGAGTATTTCTGGACCTTCCCAGTTTTTCTGGAAACATTGTGTAGTAAATGAAACTGCCATTTAATGAAAAATGTGACCACCAGACGAAAGGGGATTGAAGCATTTGATGGAAGATAAAAGTATGAGAGCCTAGGGAGGGGGAAAATGCATTTAATATAGTTGAAAAACAGAGCAAGCAGTGTTAACTGTTTGTTGTTTTTAATGCATTGATTTGCAGCACTTAAGTAAATAATATGTAGCAGTCACTTTGTCAAAGCAAGTAATGAAGATTTACTAGGATAAAAATATATCTGTTACTTGTAGCAGGATTGCTGATAAAAATGAATAACCCATGAGCCTTCTGGGCAGCCTACCGACCAAGTTAGTGGAATACCATTTGACTTTAGTGCTTATAAATGATTATTTAAGGTGAACATTATTTATGGGAACAATTAAGTTATAACACTTCTTTCCTGGGTAAAGATCAGTGTTCTTTTCTCTTTTTTGTCTGTTCCACAACCTGGTGTTCTTAACCATGAAAGATTCTACAAAGCACTCAGAATGCAGGGAACTGAGAGAGAACCAGTGTGGTGTAGTAGTCAGAGTGACGGACTGAGAATCAGGAGATCCAAGTTCTAGTCCCCACTTGGCCATGGAAACCCACTGGTTGACTTTGGGCCAGTCTCAGTCTCTCAGCCCAGCCTACCTCACAGGGTTGTTGTTGTGAGAATAAAATGGAGAGGAGGAGGATTATGTATGCCACCATGAGAAAAAAAAGGTGGGATATAAATGTATTAAATAAAATAAATAAAATAAATGAGAACAAGACTCCATCGAAAGGGAACAGCCCTTTCAACTGCATCTCCAGGACATTGTCTGGCTATGGGAAATGACAGATGATGATGATGATGATGATGATGATGATGATTTTGTTATTTTATTAGGAAATAATTGAGATTTAAATGGCCTGATTCCATGTAGATTTTCAGCCAAAGACTTACATTTTCCAGTTTAAGATTAAAAAGATTTTTTAAAAAATCAAATCTATCTGAAATTTCTTCTTGCCTTTATAATCTAATTAGCGATCACAAAATAACCATGCCTAGCTATACCAAAGCCCTTTTCAGGCATTTCTCTGCATCCAGGTCAAACCCATAGAAGGGGAGCAGAACTGCATTTGCTGACCCTGTTCTCAATGTCACTTCATCCTTTTAGCTCCACCCTCAATTGTCATGAATTCAGCTTGACCTCTGGAAATGGGTGCCTCTGTGCACACAGCTATACATGCAGATAGCCCACTGAATGCACACATGATGTTGCAGGGTGTTGGGGGGGGTGTTGGGGAGATCATCAGGGGTGGTTCCACTCCACCTAAACATATTTACCCTCTGCATAGAAGATGTATGAAATGGGATCCAGTCAAGTTCCATTCAGTAGGGATGTATGAAAAATCCATGTGGAGTGAAACCTCAATAGATTTTATTGCATTGGTCATGGTGGATTTCCCTCCCATTGGAATTCACACAATCTCTAACAAGTTTATCCATTACATAGATTTTAGGTTTTGTTTTTTTTTAATGGTAGAGGCAATCTGCTAAAATAGGGTCTCCACCCCTCCCCCCTTTCGGTTCTTTAATTTTGCACAAATGGGATTGTGATTTCTTTTAATTGGAGGTCTTATGCAAGCATGCATTTGTAGAAGTCTGTTTGTGCATTATGTAGCCTCATAGAGGCATATTTCCTTTGTAACTATCGTTGTCAGTTTCAAACCCCCTCCACACACTATTTGCTTTAGCTCACCAGAGCCACCATACTTATCAAATAACTTGTCAATTTCATCCTCCACTTCCATGCTTCTGGAGCGAAACTCCACCACTCTGTTGCGCTTTCGCTCAGGATCCTCAGCCGGTGGTATACAGACGCACATTGCTTCTGATACTGGAGTTCACATATAGCCATGGTTACTAATCATTGATAACCTTTTCCTCCAAAATATTTTTCTAATCCCTTGTAAAGCAATTCAAATTGGTGGCTCTCACCACATCAAGTACAATGGAATTATACAACTGTACAATTTATAGGCTCAATTCGGACGACACGATAGTCAATGGTGGAGTAATAATCAACTTTACAGTTGTTCAACTAGGGGGTACTCCCCACACAACATGGTAATAAATAATCAACTGTGGTGTGGATTAGGATCAGTGCTGAGTTGACTATGGCAGCATTTGGATGACACAATAGTCAAAACAACTGATGATTGTTTTCCCCACACCAGTTGTTTATTGTGTCGTCCGAATTGAGCCATAGTCTTCTCAGTTGTTAACTTAGGTCACACTCCTATGCATGTTTGGGTAGAAATGAGTACTACAAATCCCAGTATTCCAGTCATGTTTTCTGGGGAATTCTAGGAGTTGGACTTTTTTCCCTTTCTAAACATACATACACTTAAGTTTTCAGCAGTTCCTCCCCCTACATAGCCTAGATTTAACATGCCAAGTATTTGCTTAGGAGTACAAGTACTTTTCTACACCCATTTACCTGTTTTTTATCTGCAGGCTAAATTGCTAAATTCTTATGAGCTTTATTCCAGCCATAGCATGCAGCCAGATGAAAGAGATACATTGTTGAAATAGCTGTAGCCATGTCGGCATTCAGTGACATGAACACACACACACATTCAAACGCTACAAGCAATCCTGATGTCTCCCATTACATTCCACTGCAATTCAATTTCATTAAGTACCATGTCCATCAGTGTAGCAGTGTGTAAACTTTTTTTTTATCGTTTTCATCAACTTTTCCTAAAGAAAAACTGAAAGGAGATGCTGTGGTTTCTGCTCAGATGAAACGTCTGTAAAAATAAAATCAAGAAAACTCAAAACAAATGTTGATAAGGCTGTGGTGGGGGGAATCTTGAGTAGGAGGAAAAAGGGCCTGCGTATTCCTGGTTGTTATCAAAATTCCCCTAAAGTGAAATGGAATACAAGTTCTGAGACTCCTGCTCAGGAGAAATCTGTAGAAGTTCCTGATGGAACTTAAAATATTTCTAATCAGATTTGTGAAATATCTCAGGTTAGGAAGGGCAAACAATATATACAGTGGTATCTAAGGAAGCATGTGTTAGGGCCATTAAGATAACATGTTGCATTGAATATGCAAATAATTGGATTGGAGCTATTGTCCAATTGTCCAACTGAAATATTTGTTTTAAAAGTCTATTGTATTAAGTGATTTTGTATAATAAGTTTCAACATAGGTCTACAAGTTGGTCTTTCTGTGTGTACTTCCCCTGGAATAACTTTGTTGGCAGGGGCAGGAGAGTTACTGCTCAAGGGTTGAACAGGAAGAGAAAATCATACAGTATGTTTGGGAAACTTAAAATGGTACCTGGATGAGAGCCTTTCTCTTGTTTATTCATAGGGGAATAACATTATTTTCCCTTGTTTCAGGCAGCCATCAATACCTTTGTGACATCAGCAAAAGTTACTCAAACTCCCTTCCCCGTGCGGACCCAAGGCATTTTGCTGACTGAGGTGAAGGACAAGATGGCACCCTTCCCCATTCCGGTTTTGGTGGGGTGGAGATTCCATTTGAGATTTTAGTTACAACCAGCATGAAGCCTAGAAGAGCTATCCAAAGTGCTGAAATTTATCCCCAAACTGGGTCCAGCACCCTGGATAGCCCCTTTAGACGGCTGGCTGATTGTGACTAAAATCCAGAAATGGAATCTCTACCCACCCAAAACCAGCTTCCTCTGTCCATCACACCTGAAGACAGTAGGCTAGCCTAGGGGATGCAGCACAGTCCTTGTCACCCCTGGCTCTCTCCACCATCACTTTGCTTCTGGCTCCTGGCATTGGCTGCCTCAGATAACTACCTCACATGTCAGGAATTTCTTGGAGGGGCCACTTTTGGTGATGATTGTTGGACATTTGTGGCACTTTCTCCTCCTGGTGTTTCGGTTACTGCAGGCCAAAGTGGCACAGTCTTGGAGGTTGTGTGTGTGTGTATGTGTGTGTGTGAGTGCAAAAAGGCAATGAACTTGAGTGATGTTAAGATGAAGATAAGACAAGAGAATTACAGGAGACCTCTCACTTCCTTACTTTGGCAGCTGTCCTCATCTTCATCTTCTTCTAATGTGACCTAATTATCTCAACATATGAACATTGGATCACACCACAAGTCAATTTGTGTTAGTTCTAAGTTTAGGGAGGAGTGCTCCCAGGCAATTAGATTGTCATCACATACTGGAATTACTGGTTTTGGGGAAACCTTCAGAATAGTGTGGGAGTTGGCACAGGGGGGCTTCATGGGAGACTGGGAATGGTGAAAATCACCTCCGTCCCTGTTCCACTGGTGGAAGATTCTGCTGGTTCAACTGGGGTACCACTAGATTTCATCCAATGAATTTGGACAACTAGGCATCTAGTTTTGTGTTTTGAGGGAAATAAACACATTTCAGGGTTACCAGGGTGAAATCCACAAACATTTCAAAATGTCACTGTCAGATCAAGTCATGGACATCAGTGGAACTGATGCAATATTTGGAAAAAAAATATAGATTTGTATTTAGTTTTTAATTTGATTTTCGTTTGCAGGGGCAGTCAAAATTAAATGCATATATAGTTTGTATTTAGAGGATCTATAGTGATGCCTATCAGCAATATGTGTAATATAACTATATACATATGTTATGCATAAATGTTCCGGTTCTTTTTCTTAAGTTACTATCCAGCCAAAAATTAAACACTTTTAGGTCTCCTTGAGTTTGGCAGGAGAGTTAAACAAGCGCTTTAGGTCTCGTTCATTTCAGAAGAAAAGTTAAGCATGTGCAGTCACAATACAGTCTATGGGAAATTAATGGGACATAAGGTTCTTAGCTGTGTTTTTAGCTTTCAGTTTTAGTCTTAGCAGCAATGCATACTCTCTCACACAAATGAACTTAACATTAGTTTGAATTTAAAATTTCACTTATGTGAAGCCAACTTTTTAACCTTGAAGTTAACAGAGTTGGATTGCATCCTATGTAATGAGCGTGCCTACATTTCATTGTGATGGGGGACATATAATAATGCACACATAATTTATTTCTACTAGTAACAGTTTACTGGTTCCTTACACCCAGTGAAAAAAACAGGTAAAATATTGCCAATGCTCAAAATGAATAAAGCTACTTCCTTAAATCACATGCCCCTTATACTGGAGAAAATGAATTCATACTAGTGAATCAGGTTTCAGAGGAGTCCTCCAAATATTACTCCCATGGTCCTCTAGATGGGTGCAAGGGTCTTGCAGAAATTATTTTCAGCAACTATAAGGCTGTTGTTTTTCTCTCACCTCTACATGATGAGCTGCAGCTGACTTTTTTTCTCTCTTCTACACAACATTGAAAATTGACTTCCTGTCCTCCTTGCATCTACCCACTCAAGAGATAGGAGGAACATATTATGTGTTGTGTATTTATGGATTAGTTTCTATCCATCAATCATTTATCTGCCTAAGAGAGCTATCCTATGGCCCCTAGACAGCACTGAGGTGGGGGCATAGGATAGTTCAGTTTCCTGGCTAGGAAGGCAGAGCCCTGGCTCTGACCTTGTGGCCAGGAAACCATGCTCTCCACCTCTCCCTTACCCCCTTACAGCCACTGTGGAGAGAACTGCAGTAAATGGAGCATGGAGATGGGGGAAAAGGGTGTGACCCAGGGTCAGGGAGGGCAAGAGACAGGGGTGGCTGCATTATACTGAATCCTACGTCTCCCCCAGACCAGCCTCCTTCCCTCCTTCTCTGAAATGAGGGTCCTAGATGGGTGAAATAGCATGTCTAGCAGAAATGCAGGGCAGCTGGGTTGCAGGGGTGAAGATCGCCTCCGTGGACCAGCCGCCTTGGATTAAATGCTCTTCAGCCTCTGAGATTGGAGGTGTCTGACTCTCGACATCGGAGTGCACCCTAAAGTGGGTCCAGTTTTCGTTTTAGAATTAAAGGTGGTCCCTGGGTCGATAAAGGTTGGAGATGACTTCTCTAAATCATTCTAGGGATCTCGACCATGGCCATGGACAGTATAATAAGTCATAGGACTATAGGAAGCCGCCTTATATTGAGTTAGACAAGTGGTCTATCTAAACCCAGTATTGCCAACACTTGCTGGCAGTGATTCTCCAGGGTTTCAGGAAGGAGTTTTTCCTGCCCTACTCTTGGAGAAGCCAGGGATCAAAACTGGCTTGGGAAAGTCCTTTCCCAAGTCTTTCCCCCTATAAATCCCTTGCATTACTCAAAGATCGAAAGTGGAGGAGGGGAGGATTCAATATGGAGTCAGTCATTCTAAATCATTCTTGGGATCTTCTAGATCACATTTGGGCAACCCATGACCCTCAGAGATCTCCTGGCAGTCCACCAAGGCCTTGTTTCATCTCCCAATCTCTCATGCCGCCACCCTCACATGGATGTTGACAACGACAATGTTTATGCTCCTTCCCAAGGCAAGGAAGGTTTCCTCTCCTGCTTGGAGAGTAGAGTGGAAGGAGTACTCTAGCCTGCTGTACTTCATGCTTTCTCTCTCAGATTCTGGATAGGGGGAAACAGAGTATGGAGGGGTGGACCTATTTGTTCATTTAACTTATGCACAAAACGGAGCCCAAGTCAGCGCAACATCATTAAAAACGAAACAACATATTTCGTGATTCTAGCCCACTGTACTCAGAGGTTTCTCTCTCAAGAATAAGGTCCTTCAGAGTGAAACCATGGAGTACGGTGCGCTCGAGGAACAAAAGATGCTGCAGCCCTTCATGCTGTGTGGTTTTCTCTCCAGAATCTGTGAAACCACAGAGTAAGGCAGCCTAGAGTGGCACTCTCTCCTCTCAGGAAGAGGAACGTCTCCCTTCCCATAGGGGAGGGAGGGTTTAATCTGTGAAAAGGTGAGAGGGGAGTGAGTTGGGGGAATGTGGGAAAGAGAGAAAGAGACATAGGGGCTGTCGTGATGGTGCCAGGTTGCCACTGCGTTTAGGGAAACCCTGCGCTTTCTCTGCTGCAGGGTAGCAGCGGCTAAACTCGATGCAGAGGGGAGGCAGCCATTCGGCTCACCACTACCCCACCCTCTGCCAAGGCAGACAGTGACCAATCAGGGGTTGCCATTCGCCCATGGACACCTCCGCCATGATGCGAGGTAAGACGGCAGATGCACCCTACTCACCTTGCTCCAGCAAAAAAGTCAGGGTTAGTCCCTGACCTTTTGAAATCACAGCTGTGTGGGAAAGTCCTGTGATGGCTGCAAGATGGCTGCTACATCATATAACTGACAGAGCACCACCACACAGCGACCACAGGGCTTTCAAAGCATCTAGGCAGCCCCATGGAGAGAGGCAGTTGTAATCAGTAGTCAGTCTGTGGGGGGCATCTCTCTCTCTCTATCTCTCTCTCTCTCTCTGTGAGAGGGAGAGAGTACATTCTCAGGATACAATTCTATGCTCACTTACCTGGGAGTGAGCCCCATTGAACTCAGTGGGGTTGACTTCTGAGTAGACAGTAAGGGTTGTACGGTCAGAACATAATCCGATCATTTTAGTTTAAAAGAAACAAACATGCTGTTTGCTTAGTCATTTATTGAAATGAAATATTTATTAATTGCCCCCTCTGCTCATTGAGGGTTTGAAGCAATGCTTATTATGCATTTGTTTAATATCTTTTGGTGTCACCCTTCCAGGAGAAACTCTTCTCAAGGTGGTTTACAAAGCAAAACTACAACTGAAATGTAAATACAATTAACTAAGCAGCATAAACCTTTCATTTCAATATATATATATATATATATATATATATATATATATGCTGCAGTTAAAACTACAGAGCAACTTATCAGAGCAAGGATAGCCCTTTGGGAAATAGAGATCTGACTCTTCTTGTTGGCCTAGAGTGATTTGTTAAAGCTACCTTGGGGATATGTCCAACAGCGGCAATATATCTACAATAGGGGGGGGGGAACCATAAGAGAAAAGAAACCACAAGCCACTTGTTTGCTACTACTATATTATCTGTACTGGAAAGCTCAAATATTGAGGCCTGAGTGCCTAAGCAGATATATAGCTGGAAAGTTTTAATTCAATCACCTGCCTCCGATGTGTGCAAATGGATAAGCTGCCTCAACAAATGTGAGTGTGTGGTGGGGTGAATGTCAGAATTATTTTGTTTAAATTACCAATTAGGTTTTAGACTTTAAAAACAGAACCTGTTCAGGTTTTTTTTTAATTCAAAATTTTACATATCCACTTTTTTTTTTTTAATGCTTCAGCAATCACTTTGCCTTAGTAATGCTTGAAACCATCTGGAGAACTGCCATGGACGCTATCTGGGGATGTCACTCCATTCTAAAAAAACCAAACACCCCTCCCCACAAAAATATCCACATAGGGTGTCTTTACATTAAGGGGAAAATCACATTGCTTACCTGGGGCGTTTGTGCTTTCTGCTTTTTGGCATGACTGTTATGGGCTACGTTACACAAATGCAGAGGGGTGACCACATGGTTTGAATTGAATACTTCCCCTTTAAGCATTCTGTGCTCACTCCCATTGAGACAGAGCCATCTAGTGATGAAGGATCCTGTTTTTTCCTGGATATTACCAATTTAAAAGAGGTTCTTTTCATGACAGAATTTTCGGCGGATGCTGTGAGAGACGGTCATTCATGGTGTCGTTTAAAAGACTCACAAACTTTTATGAGAGGCCAGTCATGAACATGCAATAAATCGCTTGTATAAAGGAGCCCTTAGTCAATATATGGCATGAGTTTTAATTAAATTAAGCTGTTAAGTAATTGATATAATATGTATAAATAAATTTCACAGAGGGTGAACAGGAAGCATTGGCCTCAATCTGAAATTGGCCTCATGGTACCATGTGGCCAATGAGTTCAGGATACACAGTAATATCTTCAATCAAACCAGAATTGCTTCCTGATGCCTTGTTGGTAGAAAGAATGGGGGAAGAATTGATTCTCAAGAGTAGCAAGAAGGACAGTGGCCACCACCAGGACCCCAAACATACAGCAAAGAAGTAGAAAATATGAGCAAAGATTAGTTTTTGCCTCCCTCCCCATTTCAAGCGGAAAAAAGTTTGATGGAGAGCTTTCAGTTCAGATTTAATGCATGGATCCCGTGTGGCAAATCAAGCTATAAGGAGACATGCCAGTGCATGAAACCAACCCCTACATTGCGATTCAACTGATGTGCTGAATCCAGTGATATCTGCAAAGGATTAAGGGGCCTGCTGTAATCCTGCTGAAAGACCTGCCTGTCATTTGAATAAAACATTAAATCAAGGCCTTGCCTACTTTGCAGGCATTATAGACAACATGACATGTCTAAAAGGAGAGCAGTAGTGATTTGATATACCCCAAAGACTCTAGAATTGCTGCCTATCAGTCACATGAACTCGATTACAAAGACGGCTCATAATGGTCTATCACATGCATCCAGATTTGCTTAAGCACACTGTTCCCTGTACAAATCTTGCACCTGTACATGCTTATGTAAAGAAATGAGTGCTGGACATTGGCATTGTAAAACTAGCTGCGTTGTAAACAGATTATTCTTGCTGTTAATACTCAAGGACTCATTCATGGGTATCACTAAGATCACACTTATGGGTTAATTTGGTACTGCCTGTTATTCGTTGACCAGATCTATTTCTTTCCTGATTTTTCATTCTTCCTCAATTGGTGAACGCCAACTGTAGCCTTGTGCAGTGTAGCCCACAGGGCCTGTTCAGACGATGCGTTAAGCCATGGTTAGGCAGCTAACCCTCTTGCAGCAGAGGGTTAGTGAGTGTGGTTAAACCATGGCTATGTAGCCACCATGGCTAGAAATGGTTCACGGAACATGTTAAGTCATGGTTCACATGACACACTAAGCCATAATGTTTAGTTCAAAATGCTTAACCACCATGGTTTAGCATGTCGTCTGAACAGGGTCACTGTTGCAATGCTAGCATCTCAACCCTTTTCATCCCCTGATGAGCCACTGTAGGAAGAGGGGGGGGGAGGAGAGAGGGGGGGGAAGGAAATATTTTGTGAGGAAAGATTCTAAGGAGGCCGTAAAAGGAGAAGGAGCCTGGGGTTGAAAAGGAATGATTTGGAAGAAACTTTGAAGAGACAGAAAAGAAGGGCTCTGAGGGAAGACCCAGAAAGAGAGCAGCACCTGCTGCATTCCTCTTTTGAGCCCATTACCTGTCAGGAGCGATCCCATCACCAACTGAAAGTAACTAAAACCTAGGGACACAAGTAGCATTCATTTGGGACCCCCAGCTCAGTGGGTTCCCGTCCATTTCACCTGCTGGATACCAGTTTGCGGACCCTTGCGCTTGCTGGACTCTGTGTCTGTCCAATAGAGAGATGCACAGTTGCACGGCAGGAGTGGCGGCAGCCCCCGGCACTCCTTCCTTGCAAGGCGAGCACAAAGGATGGAAAAGGGGCCTTTGCCATAAATCGGCCTTAAGGAAAAGCCCCTCTCTCAACTCTTTGTGCATCTGGGGAGTCTGCTAAATGGTTCCTTCCCCCACCCCCTTTTGGGACCCAGGAGGAGGACAAGGGACCATTTATCACACAGTGCAGGTGGTGGCGGTGGCAATGACGCCTGCCGCTGCTGCCTGTCAGTCCTTCATGCTCTCCTTCCTTGCTTGAATGAATGAATAGGGTGACCAATGAAAAGGAGGACGGGGCTCCTGCATTGGCAGGCAGTGATGGGGACTCCCTTGAGCTGCCACTTTTACACAAAATGGCAGCTCTCTCAGGGGAAGGGTGCATGTCAGGGGCACACCGTTACCACGCGGCCACTTGGTGAGAGGGTCTTGGTGAGAAAGTCTGAGCAAAGTGAGCAGTTGCGGCTTGACAAGCACCCACCAAAACTGGATGGCGGCGCGTCTGTCCATCCCTACCTATGACTGCATAGCTTAAGACAGGGTTTATGAAATCAGCAACCTTTATATAACCACTGGACTATATAACCACTGGGCTCCCTTCCATTTTATTGTTTTAGAGACTTACTTTAAATCATTTATTTATTTTTTGCATTTCTATACCACCCAATGGCTCAATAGCAGAAGCTCTCTGGGCGGTTCGCAAAAGTCAAAACCATCCAACTCAAATCGAAGTATAAAACAAACAACAGTATAAAAATGCAATATAAAACACAATATAAAAGCACAACCAGGGTAAAACCGAGCAGCAATGCAGAAATCTATACAGATTTAAAAGACAGATCCAAAACAGCAAAGTTAAAAGACTAAGATGAGAAACTGTTAATCTGAATGTTCTGCTTCCTCTTCACACACACCCGCTTCCATGTTACATGAATTATAGTTCTTTTTTTAAAAAATTGCTCTTTTCTCCCCACCCACCCTCAACTCTTTTCAGAGATCAGGAGTCCTGGTGGGCTGGAGGGCACCACATACTAGTTTTGGGGTCAGTCCTTTTATTTCACACCTATCTCACTGCTGTATGAACCCAGGTCCCATGGTTTCCACCACTCCACAGGGTTCTGGCAGGAGAAGTGGGTTATGCAACAAATTCAGTGGGAATATAAGTTGAAATCAAAGACTCCAAAGAATCTTAGTATATTGTTCTAAGAAGAGCCATGCTGGATCAGACCAAGGGTCCATCTAGTCCAGCACTCTGTTCACACAGTGACCAACAAGCAGGACATGGTGCAATGGCACCCTCCCACCCTTGTTCCCCAGCAAGTGGTGTACATAGGCATGCTGCCTCTGCTACTGGGGGTAACGTACAGCCATCTGGACTAGTAGCCATTGATAGCCTTCTCCTCCAGGAATTTATCTAACCCCCTTTGTCAAAAAGCCTTTTGGAAGTCCAAGTAAACAATGTCTCAAATTCCAAAATGTGCCTACAGGTCCCAAGAGATTGGGTAGCCCTGTTGTAACTTGTGCTCTGGGCCTGCACAACTTGTGACTCATCCAGTGGAATATTCCAGAATTTACTACTGAGAGCTCAGACTATTAGAGCACATGTCCTCCATAAATGTGAAGCTAGGTGATAACACCTTGGGCCAGTTGTTCCATCCCCTGGACTAGTGTCTTGAGAAAGAATGATTCCCAAGAATGGAGAAGCTGGGCATACATTCTCCTTCTTACTCAGAGGAAGATGCTTGGAGTGGTGAAGCAGAGAAATGTGTAGGGCTCTATACCCATGCATCATACTAACCACTCCAGTGACCTCCATGATATTCTGGTCTATGAAACCAATTGCTACAAAATATACACCCTGTAGACATTTTCCTTCTCATTTGCATTGAAACCATTTACCTTGTAGTCACAATGATTTAAAATCTCACCAAATCCTCACTTTTTGTGTGTGGTATAATTACCCCAAATACTCTGATATTAAATTGCAGTAAACAGAACCCATTGCAACAGCTAATATATATCTCGGCGTCCCTGTTTTCTCTTTTTTCTTTTGTTTTTGTACTTATATGCAAGATCTAGTAAATGATGTGAGTTCTCCACATATAAATGTGTTGCAGGGAGAAAAAAATAGCAGCCATTAAAAGAATTCTTGGCACAAATGTTCTCCTCTCTCCTGAGGTCTGTAAATTAGACTATAAACAAAAGCTACTGGAGTCAGCAAGAGGCAAAGGAAGGCCTGTACACTGGTCGATGGCTGTTATACATAAAATGATTAGATGGAAAAGGAAAGGGGGAAAAGGAAAAGGAGATTTTTGCTTTGATGTAGTGTGACATTCACCTAACCGTTTTATGTGGCATAGTTTTGATTGAAGCAAACTTTGAAACAGATGTGTTTCCCACCCTGAAACATTTGAGGAAAAGTTTTGAGGAAAGCCTGAAGAGTTTTGGTAAAAACTTTCCAAAACATCTGGAAAGAGATTTTGCATATCTCTAGTTTTATGGGAAGGCTACGGTGGGAGTAGGTTTTCAGGACACAGGGAGCATCATCAGACGAGTGTTTTATCGCATGCTAGTTACTAGTCACTCTTTTCGCTGGTCCTTTTCATGATGCTGGTCACCTCCTGTGCGGCTCTTGCTCCTTCTACTCATTTTTCCATCAACCCCCCCCCCCCCAGAAAATCCATGTTTTTGGCTGTAATGAAACTTGCTGCCATTTCCTGCTGTGTGCAGGAGAAGCAGCGTGATAAAAAACTCCCACGGAATGGGCCATGTAGTGATTGCTGCTTCCTCTTTCTTCCCTGTGTGAGGATAGAGAAAGCTGTTTGTCCCTATTGTGGGACAGAAGCAGGAGACAAAGTGATGCTAGGGAAATGCGATTCCCCCCCCCCCCCGCACCTGTCTGATGATGCTCAGGGTCTGATTTATTCTGGGTGATTTACATACTGCATCCATTCTAAGGAGGTGCATCGGATTTGGATGAAGCCCGAAGCCCAAGCCGAATCAGCTCAATTTGGTCTGGTTTTGTTGCTTCCTGAGGCAAAGTAGGCTTCCCTCTGAAGTCAAGAAAACTGAAGCCAGAACTGAATAAGGCATTGCTACCAACTTGTATTTCAGAATCATGAGAAATGCAGAAATTACGTCTCCTGCAAATAGTATTTTTTTTTAGCTTCAGTTCTCTAAATGCTGATTATGAGCAGGGGGCGCGAGAGTGAGTATGTTTTAGTGACCTTCTAATCATAGAGCATGTTTAGTAGGGTCTTCAATCACTGGGCTTTGGGGAGGTCAAGGATGGGGTTGTCGGATGGCCCTTCTTCTGACCTAATCAGATTTCACTATGAAAAATGCCTTAAACTGGTTTTCAGTCATCATAATCCTCTAGTCCCTGAACCCTTCCGTTTTAAACTTTTCAGGTCTCTTGCTTGGGGACACTCCTCTGTCATGTGTCATTGTATACAAGTTTCCAAAACAAACAAAACAAACAAACAAGAGGGGGAGGAGGAAAGGGGAAGAATGTCATCTCTTTCCCCAATTTCAAGACTCCCTTTCCTCAAGAACCTCTGCACTCTCCCTCTGAAACTTTGCATCTTTCTTTCTTTCTTTCTTTCTTTCTTTCTTTCTTTCTTATTTAGGGTCACTTCTAACCTCTCAGTTTCAGATCAATGGTCCAAAGGAGCACAGGGGGAAAAGTACATCTTCTTTTGCAGCCCCCCAACATTTCCATGATGCTCTTGTAACCATCTTCCCTGTAGCTATTGTTCTGATATTTGGCAGGCTTGCCCCCCTCTTAAGGGGCATCAATGCCTGCACATTTCGTTCAATTCAGCAGTTCTTTTTTATAATAATAATGATAATAATAATAATAATATAAAGGCATGTAGCACAAAAACCTCTGCACCTATATTCCTGATATTTGGCAGTCTTAATCCCTATTTAAAGGGCTACCATGCCTGCTACTAACATCCAATTCTGACAAATCACAGAAAACGTTGTAACCATTTTTCATTTTCCATGATAGTCAGTGGGAAGCATGAAACCTCAGATTTCCAAAATTTGACTTGGGTTCTACACTGAATCAAAGTGGACAGACTCCAACTTAGTCCAAGCCAAGGTAGACCATTTTCTGAAGTGTGTAATCAGGGTTCGAGTTGAAGCCTGGGATCATTTCACTGAAGAAAACATAGTCAAATGCCCCTTCCTGAACTTCATCTAGCCAACCATTGCCTCCTGCATGCTATGTTCATTTAAAAGAAACTGTCTTCCATTGATTTAAAATCTAAAAGGGGTGTTCATGGTTGGGTGGAACACCAGAAGACTAACAAGACAGGCAATAGGATTTTTGATAAAACTCGTGACATTTCTCAGGGGGATTCTGCACATCCTTAGAAAAACTCTCTAAATCATGATAACCAATGCCGAGTCCTTCAAGGACTCAAATGCCAGCACCCACAAAGCAAATAAGCCAGGGTATTTACATTTAATCAAAGTTAGTCTGGTGGGGCTTCAGCCCAACTCCACCACCTTTATTAATTTGTGCATCAAGATATTCATTATCTTGATATTAATTCAGACTGAAGGTTCTCTGTGCATGGGTGCCTCTCCCTCCTTGTATTACAATTAGTGTTAGTAAAATCTTCTTGATGCTGCTTAAAAAGCATTCCTCCCCCACCATTGTCATACCTTATATATTTAAAGGTACATCAGTTATGACATTAGGTAGCTGCCATTGGTCTATCACTGTATTGTCTGAATGCATTGATAGTAGCTCTCCAGTGTTTCTGACGTGGGTTTTCCCAGCTAAACCTAGAGGCATCAGGGATTGCATCAGAGACCTATTACATACAAAGTATACACTCTGTCACTAAGCTATAGCCCTTCTCTAGACATTGACTGCCATCACAACCAAGGAAGGCTCAATCCTCCCTTGTTTCCCTCTCACATTTCCTGTTGTCTCTCCCCATGCCCACCACACCCCAATTTTGTCTGCTTGCCCTCCAACATGGGGGAAGACGATGGCTAGAACATCCTATAAAACTCTTCTTCATTCTCCCGACATGAACCTACCCGTACACTACGATCCACATCTTAGGTCCTCCTCCGGTTGCCTACTCCAAGGGAGGCACGGAGGGTGGCAACAAGGGAAAGGGCCTTTTCAGTGGTGGCCCCCCAATTATGGAATGATCTCCCTGATGAGGCTCGCCTGGTGCCAACATTGTTATCTTTTAGTCGCCAGGTCAAGACTTTCCTCTTCTCCCAGGCATTTAACAGCATATGATGAGGGGTTTTGTGTTGTTGTTGTGCTTTGACCCAGAAGGATATTGTAATTTTAACTTGTTTTTATGCTTTATGCTTTTAAATTTTGTATATTGGTGTTTTAATTGTTCAATGTTTTTAATTTTTGTAAACCGCCCAGAGAGCTTCGGCTATGGGGCAGTATAGAAATGGAATAGAATAAAATAAATAAATAAACTTTGAGAAGCAGTGTGCATTTCAGATCTACAGATGTCAGAAAGTACGTTTTGCCTCCTGTCAACTTTTTTCTTCTTCTTTTCATGTTGGTGGTTGGATGTGGTATCAGGCAACCTAAATACATCTTGACACATTGGCTGCTTCTGGTAGAGTAATTCATTGAGTAGAGTAGTTTCATTGAGGATGGACAGAAGGAAAAAAATCAGCTTGGATCCAAATTTGGTGCTTTGAATAGAAGGTCAATTTGCCTCAGACATCTTTGGGCAACAGCTGGTCTGCCTGAGGATTGAGGTGAAGACTCACTTTCATTTCCAAAGAGTTGAGCAGCTGTCAAAGGGAAGACCAAAGAACATGAGAAGAGTGGCGCTGGATCAGACCAATGGTCCATCTATTCCAGCATTCCATTCACATAGTGGCCAACAAGCAGCCCGGGGGAACCCCACAAGTATGACCTGACTGCAACAGCACCCTTTGGACCATGACCCCCACAAACTGATATACACAGGAATACTGCCTCTGATGTTGGAGATAATGGCCCTGTTCAGATTACATGGTAAGCCATGGTGGTTAAGCATTTTGAGCTAAACATTATGGCTTAGCGTGTCATATGAACCATGACAGAGTGTCATGTGAACCATACCTACCCATGGTTTAGACACACTCACTAACAATTTGCTGCAAAAGGGTTAATGGACTAACCATGGCTTAGTGTGTTGTCTGAATAGGCCCAATATATAGCCATCATGGCTAGTAGCCATTGATATCCATTGATAAATGCTGTGCCTGCTTTTTCACATCCCAGCAAAGGTTCTGTTGCTGCAAGGGTCCTTGGATGAGAGTTCCCCCCCCCCCCCCGAGCAACCATTTTCAGGGGTGTAGCCATCTCTATAAACTTCCATAGAAGAAGAATAAAGGCACCAACACCACAAAAACCAGCCAGTGTGTGGAATCCCACCCCCCAGGAAGGGTTCTTGATGTTGGATGTGCTTTAGCCCCACACCTGATGTGTTGGAGGCTGCAGCCTTAATTCTACCCCATGCAAGCCTATAGTTGCCTCCATACACTTAAATCATCGGAAATAAAGAGAACAATCCTAAACATGGCTGGTGTAGGGAAAAAGTGCTTATCAGCTGAGGATCCTAGGGGCAACAGAGTCCTTGCTAGGAATGGGTCTCCTCCTCCATCCATTTTTAGAGGTCCATTCTTTAATTTCCCCCTTGGGAAATCAATGGAGACAACACTGCCTCCCGAGACTTGAGGCTTTGACATTGTCCCTACAAAACTCCAAAGTGACGTAAAGCTTCAGGACCAGACCAGTTCACTTTGCCTTAGACAACTTTGGGGAAGAACCTCATTGCTTTGGGGGGAGTCTGTGTACTTCCAAAGCAACCTGCTCCAGTTTGGTGTTTGGCCAAAGCCTGGCAGATTGTACAGTATTACTCATCTCAGCCATCAATGTGATCATCTATTGATAAAACTGGCCAAAACTACTAGGGCTGTGAACCGCTTTGGTCCTGGATCCAAATCCTGAACTGAAACAGGCAATTCAGACCAATTCCGGATTGGGGCCGGATCGGCCTGAAGCAATCTGGAGCAGGTCAGACCAATCTGAAGCACTTTGGACTGTTTCAAAACAATCTGGATGATGGTGAGCTGCTCTTTATGGCTGCCATTGTGCGTAATATTAGATCTATGTAAATACAGAGCCCTTCATACAATGGTGGCTTGTATGGAGGAGGGGCAGCTGCCATGTGTAGGGTGACCATATGGAAAGGAGGACAGGGCTCCTGTATCTTTAACAGTTGAATAGAAAAGGGAATTCAGCAGGTGTCATTTGTATATATGCAGAACCTGGTGAACTCCCCTCTTCATCACAACAGTTAAAGCTGCAGGAACTATACTAGAGTGACCAGATACAAAGGACATCTGCTGAAATTCCCTTTTCTATACAACAAAGATACAGGAGCCCTGTCCTCCTTTCCATATAGTCACCCTAGCCATGTGCAAGTGGGGGAGGAGGTTTATTATTTTTATTTACATTTATATACTGCCCCATAGCCAAAGCTTTCTGGGCGGTTTACAAACATTAAAAGATTGAACATTAAAAAGTCGATATACAGGTCCAGGGGGTGAGTGGGAGAGAGGGAGTCTAAAGGACTCCCAGTTGGCCTCATGTCTGAGAAACCATAACATCCAACCTGGTTCAGATATCTGGATATTGCTTTGGATCCAGATCCAAAGCAGGTTGGACCTGGTTCAAAGTGGGCTGATGCATCACATGGTCAATTTAGAAGCTCCAAATCAGCCTCCAAAGCGGGATGGGGGTCCTTGCACAGCCCTAAAATCTACCACATGTCATGCTCCTGTTAGAGGAATCCTCCTCAGAGGAGGAAGCAGAGCCCCCAGAAACCAGGGAGACACCACAGCTTGTACTGGCACCAGACCAGGAGGAGCCTGGGCATTCAGATGAGATGGCACCATGGCTTTCCCTGACAGGGGGAGGGAACTCTGGAACAAAGGCTGAGCAACCCCCTGCCCCCCCCCCCCAGGAGCGTCGTCACCTCAAGCAACAAGCCAGTAGGCCTTCTGTTAGAAGGAGCACTTGTTTGCAAAAATGGTCTCATTGGGAGAAAGCAACTCCTCCTGAGTAAGCCAGAGAGCTCTGATGGACAGCACCTGATCCTGGGTGTGACTCAGCAGCCTTTTTGAATAAAAGCCAGCAGCAAGCGCCTGCTGGTTGTTGGAAAGAATGTTTCACTAATTTCTTTTGTTGTGTCTCTTGGTTTCCTGATTCTGCCTTGTTGTAGAACTGCTGTGCTTTGACCCTGAACTTCTGCTTGACTTTGATACCAGATTACGTATGTATTGGACTGCCTAACTGTGTTTGACCCTTTGCCTGTTTGACCACTCCTGCTTTGCCTGACTCTATATTGGACTGATTGCCTGTTCTTTGACCCTGTGCCTGTTATCTGGATTACTTCTGCATTTGCCTGGATTTAAAGCTTGTCTGCTGGAACCTCGGTCTGGGGAATTCCTTGGCCTTGTGCTACAGTCAATGCAGGACACACATTTTTTCTTACTTCAGCCCAAAGTTTTAGTCATTTGCCATACAACTACAGATAGACATTATTGCATTATATTTTGCTGATCACTGGAGGATCATGTTGGGATGATGTAAAATGTTTAAGGATTTTTTAAAAAAAACTATGCCAGCCAACAACTAGAACACCTGGTTAAGACAGGAACTGCATTTTGTTATGTTCCAAATATTCCATGACGCTCAAGCACAGGAGTTGGAGGAACTGAAGTCCTGTGGAATGAGGAGGGAAGGAAGCACCAACAGGCTGGAACTGAAGTTCACCAGATGGTGTTGGACTCCAATTCCCAACAGTCAGTACCGGACTCCAATTCCCAACAGTCAGTACCAGAATGGCCAGTGCTCATGGATGATGGGAGTTGTAGTCCAAACACAGATTAATTGCTCCAGGTTCCCCACCTTTGCTGCTGTGTGACAAAGGAATAGAATCCAAGATGGGGCTATGCAAATGAAGAGGAGGGGCTATGCAGATGGAGCAACATAACTTCTCCATGGCTGTGGTCAACAGGGAGAGCTATACGAATGTGTATATCCAAATTCACTGTTCTTACTGTTATGAATAGGCCCCCTTGGGCTGAGAGAAGGCATTTCAGGCAATCAATCAGAGTCAGATTCTGATGCAGAAGAGATGGTGCCAGAAACATAGCAGCCTGTACGGGGAGTGGGGAAGGTGACTCTCACAGGCTTGTCACCAGCTGAGAATGAACTTTTTCCAGCCCTTATCTCTGAGGGTGTAAACAACCCGTAAGCTGGGAATCAGTGTTCTTCCAAGGGGGAGGGTACTGAAAGCCTAGCTGATCCTAGAATCTGCCACAGATTAAAAGGGATGGAGCGAAAGGAAGGTGAGAGGAGGTCAGCCTGGCTAGTTTCTCGCCAAAAGCTTCTTCAGAACCAGTTTCCTTGAAGTTAAAGTGTACTTGGAAAGGACTTCCCCCCCTTTTTTTTTTAAAGGACAATTATCTTGCTTAGTTTGCATAATCTTGCCTAGAGAGAAGTTCTTGGAAAAGAACTCCTTCAGGTGGGAGGAGAAGTTCTTGGAAAAGAACTCCTGCTTCAGGTGGGAGGAGATGTTTATTGCCTGAATAAAGCTTTGTAGAATATGTGGCAGACCTCTTTATTGTAGGGATGTGCACTGGATCGGACCCGATCCACGATCCGAGTCCGGTCCAGTGGGAAATCGGATAAATTATCCGATTTCCGATCCCGCAGCTGGATCGGCCGATCCAATCTGAACCGGTCCGAAAAGGCTCCGAACCGGTTCGGCGGATCGGCGGACGGCGGGCGCCCACTGGCGCCCACCGCCGCTTCCATTGGCGGGCGCCAGTGGGCGCCCGCCGATGAAAGTGGACAGCGGGGGGGGGGGAGGAGGGGGGCGCTTACCTTCTCGGCCCGTCCGCTCCCGTCCGGCACTAGCAGCTACTACCAGCGGGCTCCGCGGCCTGCTCTAGGGTGGCGCGCTGGGTGATGTCATCACCCGGCGCGCTACTCTAGAGCAGGCCGCGGAGCCTGCTGGTGGTAGCCGCCGGCCCCGGACGGGAGCGGACGGGCCGAGAAGGTAAGCAGGGGTTGCGTGGAGGGGAGGAGGGGGCGCGCGGAGGGGGGAGGGGGGCCCTTACCTTCCCGTCCCGGCGGCTCCCGTCCCGGCGCCGGTGCCTACTACTACCAGCAGGCTCCGCGGCCTGCTCTAGGGTGGCGCGCCGGGTGATGTCATCACCCGGCGCGCTACTCTAGAGCAGGCCGCGGAGCCTGCTGGTAGTAGTAGGCGCCGGCGCCGGACGGGAGCCGCCGGGCCGGGAAGGTAAGCAGGGGGTGCGTGGAGGGGAGGAGGGGGCGCGCGGAGGGGGGAGGGGGGCCCTTACCTTCCCGTCCCGGCGGCTCCCGTCCCAGCGCCGGCGCCTACTACTACCAGCAGGCTCCGCGGCCTACTCCAGGGTGGCGCGCCGGGTGATGTCATCACCCGGCGCGCTACTCGAGAGTAGGCCGCGGAGCCCGCTGGTAGTAGCCGCCGGCGCCGGACGGGAGTGGACGGGCCGAGAAGGTAAGCAGTGGCCGGGAAGGGGGCTTACCCCCCCCCGAGCCGTCCGCTTCTATCCGCTGGCGCCCGCGGGCGCCAGCAGATGGAAGCGGGCGGCCCCAGGGGGGGTAGGGAGCACGGGGGAGGGGGCTTACCTGCCGGGGCCATCCACAGCGGACGGCCCCGGGGGGGGAGGGAGTTAGGCCCCCCCTCAGCCACCCACCGCCATTTTTTCCTCATAGACTTGCATTGCAATGCAAGTCTATGGGGAAAAAAATGGCGGCCGATCCAAAAATTTACGATTTTTGGGTCGGGATCGGACTCGATCCGGTCCGGGGGGGCTCCGATTTTGTCCGAACCGGTCCGGGACAAAATTGGAGGTCCCGATCCGGGTCCCGATCCGATCCGGGGGGTCCGTGCACACCCCTACTTTATTGTCTCCCAATAAAGCGAGGAGTGTTGGGAAACATGACACTCTCAGAAGTGAATGGCTGCTCTTCATACATTAGGGAATGATAATACTGCGCTTGGCAATACTGTTGCAGCAAGGGCAAAGTCTGCCTTCTACCCATGACACACTGGCACAGCTTTCAGTGACAGGGATTCTGTGGATCATGCAACGTATCTCTGGTATGAATCTGCAGGAATCTTTGCAACAGTAACCTTCCCTTCACACACCAACACCATCACCAGCCATCATAATGAAAGGCATTTTGCTAGAAGATATTAAAACAAAAGAGAAGATCTTTCCTAAAGAAGAACTTTCCTTATGCAGGAAGGGAAAGTTGCGTTCCTCGGACCTAGAGGCAGATCACAGAAAAGCTGATATTATAAAAGACATTAACTTGACCTGACCTTCCCTTTGAAGAGTTTATTAGCAAAATGATGTATACTTTTGAATGTTAATCTTTAAAGATCAGCCAGTTTATGATGGGGCCCAAGTTAATGAACTTTGAAGCTTCCGTGAACAGCAATAGAACTCAAATTAGAATGGTAATATACATTAGACTTTAAAAAGCAGGAATAAGAAATGTGGATAATTTGTGTAAGATTGCTACCAATGTGCAATTATGCATTAGTATGCAGCCCTTTTGAACTTGCAAGGAGAAAAAAAAGGACCCTCCCTCCAAAACACCCACTCATATCAAAGGCGTAAATTATAGGTTGTAATTCTCCAGAGAGGCCCAACTGATATTATAAAACACAAGGACAAAGCTTCAATGGTTTATATATTCATCTAGGACTTGAGATGGAATTATAGCTCAATAACTCAGGTAATTTTTATTTGATGTAATATACAGCTTCTTTTTAAATTTCTTTTTAATTTATTTTTGGTCCCTTGTCCCATCTTGTTCTGTGCTATCCCCTTTGCCTTCTCTGTGTTAACCTCACTCCTTTCCTTTGGTTCTGAATAGCAATTCTTAGAAGGTTACCTTTAGGTCTGAAAAGTGTGCCATGGGAAAACATATTTCCCCCCTAAACCCAACCTTTCTGAGCAGCCACCTTTTCTGTGCCTTTTTGTTGCCTGAATGATACCTCTGCTTCAATGCCATTCCTCTCTCCCTCATTCAGTTTTTTTCCTCATTAGCTATGTGATCCCAGCCAATCAGGGATCATGTAACGAATGTGGAGATGTCATGATGCTACATAACCAATCATATTTGTCTGAAGAACGAGGTCATGGAATGCAAACAAAGCCAAATGAGAATGAAGGCAGTTCCTGGATTTCCATCGGGGTGCCATGATAACCTGTTGCAGTAAAATCATAGGTCGCCAATTTGCCTTGACTCTAAAGCAGCTGCACAGGTGAACACTTTGCAGTAGGGATGTGCACGGACCCCTGGATCGGATCGGGACCACCAATTTTGTTCTGGATCACATCAGAACAAAATTGGAGGTCCCCTGGATTGGATTGGACCCAATCCCGAACTGAAAATCAGATGTCTGATTTTTGGATTGGCTGCCATTTTCCCCCATAGACTTGCATGCAAGTCTGTGGGGGGAAATGGCAGCGGGGGCGAGTGGGGGCCTAACTCCTCCCTCCTGTTCCCCAACCCCCTGCGGTTACCTCTTGGGGCCATCCACTGGTGCCCGTGGGTGTCAGCGGACGGCCCCAGCAGGTAAGCCCCCCCCCCGTGGTTCATACCTCCCGGGGCTGTCTGTTGGAGCCCACAGGTGCCAGTGGATGGCCCTGGGAGGTAAGTGGGGACCCCTCCTTCCTCCTCCTCGTGCTCCTCCTTACCTGCCTGGCCCGTCTGCTGCCATCTGCTGCTGCCCGGGCGGCAGCAGATGGCAGTGGAAGGGCCCAGCAGGTAAGGCCCCCACTGCGCTCCTCCTTACCTGCCAGGGCATCCGCTGCCTTCACCTGCTCAAATCTACTGAGAACTAGGCTTTGCGGCCTAGTCCTCATTGCACCGGGTGATGATATAATCACCTGGCACTCTACTGAGGACTAGGATGCGAAGCCTAGTTCTCAGTAAATTCGAGCAGGTGAAGGAAGATGACGCCCTGGCAGGTAAGTGGGGAACCCTCCTTCCCTCCTCCCCTCTCGTGCTCCTCCTTACCTCCTGGGGCTGTCTGCTGGCGCCCCGGTAGGTAAGCCCCCCCACGGTTCTTACTTCTTGAGGCCGTCTGGTAAGTGGGCCCCCTCCCCCCTCCCCCCTCATGCTCCTTACTTTCCGGGGCCATCTGCTGGCATCTGCTGGCAACCGCTGGCGACCGTTGGCACCCACAGATGGCAGAGGACGGCCCGGGCTGGTAAGCCCCCCCCCCCACGCGCTCCTCCTTACCTGCTGGGGTTCTACTGAGGACTAGGCCCCAAAGCCTAGTTCTCAGTAGATTCGAGCAGGTGAAGGAAGAGGATGCCACTGCAGGTAAGTGCCCCTCCCTCCTTCCCCTCGCGGGTGGCAGTGGATGGAAGCAGATGGGCCCATCAGGTAAGTCCCCCTTTGTGCTCCTCCTTACCTGCTGGGCCGGTCTGCTGGCACCCGCTGGCACCCGTGGATGGCAGCGGATGGCCATGGCAGGTAAGCCCCCCCTCGCGCTCCTCCTTACCTGCCAAGGCTGTCCGCGGATGGCCCCGACAGATGACGTGCGCGAGTGGGTGGAAGAGGCCGATCCTCCGATCCAATAAGATCCGGGTCCTTTTTGGATCGTATCATATTGGATTGGCCGATCCAGGTGCTGGGGATCAGATTGGATAATTTTATCCAATTTCCCCCGGATCAGGTCCGGATCGTGGATTGGACCCGATCCGTTGCACACCCCTACTTTGCAGCACCTTTTGCTGAGCCCCCGTCCCTAACTTACTGAACGAAGGGAATGTCGGCAACTGTCAAACATGTTATTGAAACATTCCCCCTCAAGCTCAGTCTAGGCTCTGGTGGTACTTTCCTTAGGGATCAATCCTATGTATCATTAGCTGTGGAAATCCTGAAAGTTATAGGGCTTTTTTCCTGTCTAAACATAAGAGTGTGTCCTTAATAATGTACACTGCCAATCCAGGTTCAACCATGGCAATATTAGCTGATCAATTATTAGCTATCAGAGTAATTTGTCTCCACTAGTGTTGCTACCTTTGGACAGATAATAGACAGTCCATTCAATAAAATGATTTTTAAATTCTACTTCAACTATGTTGGTATCAGGTATCATCTCTTTTTAGCAAACAGTATTAAACAGCCTCCCCCAACCTGGTAACCTCCAGATGTTTTAGACTACAACTAGGGATGCTGAAGGAATCTGGTTGGGGGGTTGGAGCTCAGCAGGTTTTCGCCGGCTTGACCCAGGGACTCCAGCCTGATCACTTACGAGTCAGCCCGATCTGGCACGTGACAAATCAGGCCAACTTGTGTTTTTTGGGAGGTGGGGTTGTTTTTGTATGCGAATTGTGTTTCACACAAAATGCTGGCCATAAATAGTTAAAATTTGCATGAAATGGCTGCCGTAAATGGTCTATTCTCTGCAAATTAGACCATTTATGCCTGCCATTTTGTGCCCCCTCCCGGTAAAGGTCTCAGGTTTTGGGAACTGTCATGCAGCTCAGTTTATGAATGCAAGCCAAGCTGGGTCTGTTGTGGGGATTCATCTGGCCCCCAAAGGGCCTTATTTCCCCATGATGGGCAACCTTAACTATAATCCTCCTCATCTCCATCCACCAGAGGCAGTGGTCAGAGATATAAGTCCAACATATATTGAGGGCATCAGGTTGGAGATGGCTGGCCTTGAGTATGGGTTAGAGTCATCATTTTCTCCCCGGGTCTGAGCAGCAGGGGTTGTAAGCACTAAAACAGTGCTTCCGATTCTAAGCATTATATCCATTTGGGAATGGCCTACTAATTTTTCAGCATCTTTAGAGTGCTGAGCAGCTAGCATCCTTCCAGCTTCTCAGTGCTTAGCCCTTTGCAAGTGCGGGCCCTATAAGTGCTAAGGATTATGGTGATTATCCTTCTCACTTGCAGGACTTAACGGCTTTAAAACCTTCGTTAGTTTGACGTGCTGATCTGCTTGCTGCCATTCATGTGCTTTCAGCTCCATGCACTGCACCGAATCAGCAAAAAGAGCTCCCCAAAGTCTGTGATTCCAGAGGTGTTGACTGAACACGGGAGAAGGCTCAGACTGATGACTCAGCAGAGGTCAGACAGATTAAGGCAAACATCCAGTTCTCCCATCAGTGCAGTAGTCATGAGCACAAAACATCCAAACTTGTCATTGGGACTTTGAGGGATCATGGAGGAGAGATGAATCAAGTTTACCATCTAAATAAAGGCTGGCCATATGGGATTCGTTCCGGAAGTTTCAGCCAAGGAAAAAAAGATGGTTCAGCATCAAGGCACAGATGTGATAGTGGGGAGAGAAATGCCGCCTAGCACGTACAGAAGTTTGGACTCCAAAGGATCAATGAATAAAATATTTATGCATTGTTGTTACCAAAACATTGGCTGTGGAATACTGCATTTGAAGTGGAAGTTTAAGAGCCGTACATCTATTAGGCAGGTATTTACCAATTGTTCTCAGAATGTTTCTGAAGGCATTTAGAAATTAGGTTACACCCAAGAGGGGAGGAAATAGCACACCTCAAATTCCTGGAGGGCATGCAATTAACAACATAAACACTTCCCGAGAAGTTTTTGCTCAGTTTTGAGCAAATTTGGAGCTTAAAAACATTGTTAATGTTCCTGTTTGAAAAACACTACGGGGAGATACTAGGAAGCCGCCAACCAATTAATTTCCTTTTTTTTTATTATTGTAGCTGAAATCCTGGGAAATATTTTTAACGTTCACCTGGGAGGAAATAGAACATATACCGTACATGCAGGTTTGGGCTAGCTGTTTTCATTCTGGTGTTTCCAATAGGGATTATTTTTTAAAGGAAAGAAAGCCAAGAGAGGAATGATATGGGACACAATCTTGTACCACAACTGTTGGCACAACTTTGATCAATAATTCCAGGCAATGCAAATGTGCAACAGGTGGTTTAAAAAAAAAATCCAAACTTCTTTTAGATCTGACTTCTTCCCTCCAACAAGTGACAAACATCTGTTTGGTGGGAGAGACTTTTACATGAAGCATGCATGCCATTCTGGATTGGGACCAACATATGTTGTCTGCCCATTATCTCTCAGTGAGACAAGTTTAGCATCATGGAAAGGAGAATATCCTGTCAACCACCAAGCCCCCGGTTCACACTTCAGGCCTGCCACTTCAGGAACTTACTAGGTAGCCTTAGACAAGGCATACTGCTGTCTCTCATACCCCCCCACCCCCATTTGTAATATGGGGATAATAACCATGGCTTGTCTTGTAGATGCTATTGTGAGATAATGGCTGTGGAGCAGTTTGAGTGCTTAGGAAAAAGGTCTTATAAATACCAACCATTATATTATTATAACAAAAGAATATGGATGTGCTCTTAGAAAACTCCCATTAATTTTAATAGCATTAGAAAAGCTACCTCTAATCTAGGTTCTGGAGACCAACAGCAGAGGATGGCCAGTGTGGTCTAATGGCTAAAGTATTGGACTGGGAGTCAGGAGATCCAGGTTCTAGTCCCCACTCACCCATGGAAACCCACTGGGTGACTTTGGGCCAGTCACAGACTCTCAGCCCAAAGGCCCTTTCTGCCACGCCCGGCTTGCCTGGGCAGGCAGAGGCAGTTGCGGGTGGGGGTGAGGGTGAGTATGACGCATGGAGACCAGCCATTGTGGCCTCCGTATGGGGCCACTAGCTGGGGGTGGAGCTGTAGGCCTATTTAACCAGCCTCTGTGGCTCCCCTTCCCACCTTTGTTGTTTAGAACCCTCCCTCGCTCCCTGTAGACAGTGTGGCTCGCTGGCTGCCTTTTTGGGAGCCAAGTAGGAAATTTTTAACTTCAAACTTCATTTGGGTTTTTTTTTTTTTTGCCTACTTCACACTGGGAGACAATGGGGTAGAGCTAAATAGGTGAATTGGTTGAATTTGGTCACATTTAATTGAGGGCAGGTGTGCGGGCATTGGGAGCAAGTACAGGTTTGGTGAGCATTCGCAGGCACCGTTGTGGTGATTAGTGAAATCTGAGGCCCTCGCCTGGGAGTCCTGCGGCACCAGGTGTGGGGATAAGGGTTATCTCTGAGGCCAACCTTCACCCACTCTGAGTTTTGCAACCTGAGGGGAGGTGACATAGGAAGGCTTACCTACCCCAAATGGGGAATCCTGGAAGGTGTTGATACACCAGCGACACCTACTAGAATATTGAATGGCTCTCCCGATCCCAATTATGGCCAAGATGTTGGCCAAAGACAGGATGCCCGCTTAGGCCTCCATCTACCTTGTGTGTTAATAAATGTGGACCTTTTTAAAATCCAACTTATCGTGTTGTCTCTTTAATCTTGCCATCCATTCCTGCAACCTACCTCACTGGATTGTTGTTGTGAGGATAAAATAGAGAGGAGGATTATGTATTCCACTTTAGGTTCTTTGGAAGAAAAAAGGCAGGATATAAATGCAGAAGTAAATAAATAAATACATTAATAAATAAATGATTTTCATGTTCTGTTTCTGAGTTTCCTGTGGTATCTGCTGGTTGGATTTTGGAAGCAGAATCTTAGTTTAGATAGACCTGGTCTCTCACCCAATCCCCTCCCCATTTGATTCCCCCCCAATTCATCATGTGATTTTAGCCTATCATGGATCGTGTACTGAATGTGGTGATCTCGTGGCATTATATAACTCACCAGTCCTATTTAGTGACATGATAATGTTACTCAATGCAAATGAAGCCAGTTGAGAATAAGGGAAATTATTCTTGGATTTACATGGCTCACCAATTTGCTCTGACTCTAAAATCGTTGCACAAGGGAACATGTCACTGTACCTGTTGCTGAACCTTGTAAAACACTCATGGAAAGAAGAGGCTTAAAGGACATGTCTCATCCTGCAAAGTAATTCTTACCATTTAAAAAATACAAATACATATGAAAATGCAATTATATCCCACCATTTTTGTTCTTGCAAGGAACCCAAGGCAGCTCACATGGGCCTTGTTCTCGCCATTTGATCTTTGCAACAACCCTGTGAGGTAGGGTGGACTGAGAGTCAGTGACGGGCCCAAAGTCACTTAGTGAGCCAAGTCGGGACTAGAATATGGATCTTCCAAGTCCTAGTCCAACACTGTCACCCCACTGAACATAATTCCTTTGTGCTTATTCTTGATAGAGAGTATTGATCATTAATTCGTTGCATTTTATTTTAACCTATTTTATTGAGCTATATATTAGGGGAGTGAAGAGCGGGTTTGCTCCTCCCCAAAATTCAGGGCAGAGCTCTGATGAGGCACTTCTTTGCTCCAATTTTTGGGGCAGGTCTATCTCTCTGCACCATTGGATTACCCATCGGAAAACCACTCAATTTTTGGAGAACCACGCTATTAACTAACAAAAATACATACATCGCTGTCATTTTTAAAGATAAAGAGATGAAACTTGGCACCCTGGTAGCTCTTAAATAGTGTTTTAGCCATGCCGAGTTGGAGGCAGATCCCTTCATCCTTGATTTTTAGGATTTTTTTTAAAATCCCTCCTCAAACCATCCCCCCATACACTTCCGATGCACTTCATCTTCTCTCAAGAGAGCTTGCAGAACTTTCAGAAACTAAAAACCTCCTATAAAAATCAAAGCCCCCTATCTACATGTGTGGAACACACACACACACACACAGCAAATAAAAGCAGACAGACATACACAGAGAAAAGAAAACCCAGCAAAGAAAGCTGATTCTGGCCATGTTGGGAGAGGGAGAGGCGTTTCTTCTATTCCCCCCCCCCACACACACAAATTAGGTCTTCCCTTTTCTCTGCTGCTTCTGCTGGTCCTTCTGAAGTGTAGCAGAAGAAGTCAGGTGTGGTTGCTCTTCAGGCTCCACCCGCACCCTCTCCTTCAAAATGCAAGTCATTTTTCTTTGGTGGCAGAGGATCCCAGGTTTGCTAGATGCAAGATCTGGCAGGCTGAGATCAGCAGGGGGATATCTGAAGATGCATCTGGGCACATCGGCCATGCTCACTCATCTTAAGAAGCTGCACCCTCTTCAACCCAGTGGTCAGTCTCAAGCTGGCAGCAGAGGTAATGCTGTAGACAAGACTCCTGACTCTGGCACACAGAGGAAGGTCATGCTGGACCAGTGGAGCAAGGGCGGAGGGGGCTTCAAAATGGCCCCAGATATGAAGGTGCTAGGGAGAGCTGATGGAACTTTCCCATTTCCAGGATGATCAGTTGGCCTCAGTCGCATTGTGAAAGAGCAGTATTATGGGCTCTTTCTTTTATAATTCGCAATCCCTTCCCTTAAGCAACATGATTGGAGGAGGAGGGAGGAGACTGTGGCTATTGGTTAGTCACAGATGTCAATCTCAAAACTACCCCTCCCTCACCTCTCAGTGTCTTTCTAATATGGAAGTGTTCAGTTAGTCATCCATCAACATGAAACAGTGTGGTGTAGTGGCTAAAGTGTTGGACTGGGAGTCGGGAGATCCGAGTTCTAGTCCCCACTTAGCCATGGAAACTCACTGGGTGACTTTGGGCCAGTCACAGCCTCTTAGCCCAACCTACCTCACAGGGTTGTTGTTGTGGGGATAAAATGGAGAGGAGGAGACTTTTGTATGCCGCTTTGGTTTCCTTAAAAGGAAAAAGGTGGGATATAAATGCAATAAACAAATAAATAAACAAACAAACAAACCCTCATATTGCCTAAAAAACTTTGGGATACCTATGGATCCCTTTAGGGCTCTGAACAATCTTCTAACTGCACTGCGGGTTTCTGACAGTTTGAAACCTCCCCCTAACTGCAGTGTGATTTTGGAGGTCTGTCGGAGGTCTGTCGAACCCCTCAATTTTCAGAGTGGAGCACTCACCCCATATATATATAGTTTCTGAACATGGAGTCTTCACAAAGATATCATATTTGATGCTGTTGCTAGACTTCTATGGATTTATCTAAACATCTTTAAAGCTATCTCCTATGGCTGTAGTGATGATGGCTGCCAATGTGGATTTTAAAGTGGGAATTAGACAAATTTATAGAGGATAAGGCTATCAATTGCTGCTACTTCTATATTACCCCCAGTATCAGAGGCAGCATCCTCTGAATGCCAGTTACTAGGAAACATGAGCAGAGGATTCTCATCCTGTTGTGGGCATCTGGTTGACTGTGCTGGGAACAATATGCTAGACTAGATAGATCCTCAGTCTGATCCAGCAGGGTTCCTTTTATGTTCTTATGAAGGTGATCTTATGGTTCAGTAGCTAGATAATTTTCAGCCATAAAGTATCTTCTACCATTTATTTCAGTTTCTAAATTAAACAGCAAATGAAGGGGGTTGGGTAAGTATTTAGATAACAATCCTGGTGAGCTTTCAACGTCCTCATTTTCTGAGGTTTATTTTTTTATAATTAAAAGGTTAGTATAAATTGCTTTGCAGTTAACAGTTATCCAGTTACTGAACCATAAGATTAGCTGCCTGATTATGAAATGTGGATGGTCAGGGCATATAGATTCAACTTCTTACACAGTAAAAATTACTTTACATTCCTTCCCTGAATTTCCTTTATATAACACCTAATTTCCAGTTCTGTTTGCACACGTTTCCTAATTTGCACACACGTTCTCAGTAGACTGAAACAGCTCCTCTTTAGTCTATGGAGGAAATTGGCACATGTTTCCCATTTGTGCAGCAATCACAAACAGGAATTGGGGATGAGATGATTGGTGAGATGATGTTCGGAGAATCAGAGGCCTCATCTACACCAAGCAGGATATTGCACTATGAAAGTGGTATTAACGCAGTATATAAAAGGCAGGAGCCACACTACTGCTTTGTAGCGGTATTGAAGTGCACTGGCAACTGTTGGAGCCCATTGACACATACCATGTACCACTTCCATACTGCTATATCCTGCTTGGTGTGGCTCCTGCCTTTTTTAATACCACTTTCATACTGCTTTCATAGTGCATTATCCTGCTTGGTGTAGATGAGGCCCTAGTGATCTCAAATATTGCTTGTTTGCCCATTCCCTTGTTGTGTATGATTTTAACATGGCAGGAGTATAAATAAAAAAGAATGAATTCATTTAATGGGCTCTATTGAAATGGGCAGGAGGTCTGCAGACATTTGAGGGAGCCCATCAAACTTCATATTGGACACTTGAAATACCCAGAGATGTGAAATAAATGTTACAAAATCTCTGTCCTCATAAGAACGTAAGAAGAGCCATGTGGATCAGACCAAGGGTCCATGTAGTCTGGCACTTTGTTTGCACAATGGCCGGCCAGCTTTCGACCAGGAACCCACAAGCATGACACAGATGCAATAACACCCTCCCACCCATGTTCCCCAGCAACTAGCAAATATAGGCTTACTATCTATGATGCTGGAAGTAGCACATAGCCATCAGGACTGGTAGCCATTGACAGCCTTCTCCTTCAGGAATTTTTCCAATCCCCTTTAAAATAAATAAATAAATAAATAGGGACAGAAACCTCTGCTATCTGCCATAACTTAAGTCCACCAGCCCTGAAAATGCTTGTCCATTTCCTCAGCCTGAGAGTGAGGCTGTGAATGTACAGAGACAAATTTGGACCAGTGCAAACTAGGATGTTCCACATGCAAGTCTGTAGAAATGTAGACCAATGAAGGGATGGTTAGAATGGCACTGTCCATGCCCACTTACCTGTGTACCTGCTTCACAGCCCCATTTTCAGCTCTACCAGCACCAGGTTTTGGCGGGCCTTTGGGCAAGACACTCCGCGCCCCTTTCCCTCATTGAGTCTACGTTCCCACTGCCATTGTCACCAGCTGCTACATCTCCTCATCCTCTTTCCCACATTGCTACCATTTGCTTGCTTCTCAGAGAGACAATGAGCAATTAGGCAGGGGCATCTACTGCTCCTCCTTTTCACCACCACCATTGACTGGGCCAGGGTGAGAGGCAGGAGAACAAACACGTTGCAATGGTGGAGCAACTCCAATGGGCTCTTGTCAGTGGTCCACTACTGGGATGTAGGCTCTTGGCAGGCGCCTACCTTTTTTTCTGGTCCTGATTTTCAGGCTATTAAAGTGGCGTGGCAACTTCAGGGGTGGAGGATTTAGTTCTGGCAGATAGCAGAGGCTTCCCTCCCCAATACAGATCCTTGCGGAACCTAACAGTTTACATTCCTCCATCGTGAGGACTGACCATGCATTCCTATTCTCCCCTTTACATTCTTTAAGGATCCATAAGGGGACTTCTTATCTCATGACTGCTAAGTTTGCTAAGGAGTCTTTGGTGAGTTGGAAGGAGATGTTGGAGATCATCTCATCCCATCCTGGCTCCATAAAGGACTTGCAATGCAGGATACAACTACAGCATCTGTAAAGAGATAGGTGTCCAATACCTCCTTATTAGATTCCTCCAGCAAAGGAGACCCCACCATCTCCATCTCAAAAGTCCTCTACCTGTGAAAATGCCTGTCCACTTCCTTAGCCTGAGAGCAGAACTGTGAATGTTCCACTGTCAAACAGCTCTGACTGGTAGGGAGTTTCTCCTAAAGTTTAGGCAAGATCTACATACTTCCCTGCATTTTCCACCTGTCGTTCCTAGTCCTTTAATGCAGGCATATGATGACTGCACTGTTGGTCACCTGTCATGCAAATAGAATCCCCCACTGATTAAAGCCTATTTCACATATTGAAAAATGGGAATCCACAACCATCTAAGACAGTTGCTGAAAGATTAGTCCATTTCCATTTCCCCAAGCCTTGATTTCATTGTTAAAGGCTCCATTAAAAAGTGTGTGTGTGTGACAGAGAGAGAGAGAGCAGTACTTAAGGTCATTTTCATTTATTGGTCATTTATATATACCACCTGTTAGAAATAAAACTTTCTGATAGCGGCTATAAAAAGTTGAATTAGTAAGAGACTGCAGTATGCTAATGCCTCCAATTTAATATGTCTTCTTAATTGGATTATACTACACTGGTGGATTTACAAATATTATATATATATATATATATATATGGAATTCCAATTACGTTGGCAAAGTTTCCAAAATTCCTCTGTATGTACACTCCTCAAGCACTTAAACTTGTGGAATGGATAAAGTTAAGCTCTTAGGGTTTCTTTTCAGGAGAACAGTGTATTTCATAGTGATGCTATATATTTTTTTCTTGCAATTAGTCTGCTTTGCTTTTTGACGCATATGGAGGGGAGGTTTACAAGTTTGCTGTTACATTTGGAATTGATTGCAAGCTTCTGAGCATGTGCAGTCTGTCTCTCACCATCCCTAGTAGAAGGTGCAGGTGTTTTTTCTGGGTGGTTCAGCCTCTCAGATCCATGTATTTAAAATTCCTTCCCATGGACAGCTTTGCCAACTCAAGGCCCAGATGGAGAGATATAAATCTTACAATTTCAGTTTCTCTCAATTTTGAATCAAACTTTAGAAGTTCTCCAGTGTTCAGTTCTTTCATCCCAAGCTTTGACAATTTTTTTTTTGAAGTTGCATGAAAACTCATAAACCATTTTGTGTGCACATTTTTCCTAATACATGCGTTCCATTTGCATTTTGCATACCTTGTAGATTCATTGCAAGCAATTTTCCCAATATATTGCAAAAACATTGTTTCCCTACCGTAAACATTTTTTTTTATTGGAGAACACCATTCTGACATCTGGAGAAGTGCAAATTTTGAAGGAAAACTGCATTTCAGGTCGCGTAGTTGTTTGAAACTGCAATATGAAGTGAATTTGCATTTAAACGTGAACTGAACAATATTAGTCAAAACTGTGCAAAAAAGGCAACTATTTGGGGAATGGACATAGAAATGGACATAAATTTTCAGGTGGACATAAACAAATTCTCAAGTTACAGGATGAACAGAATTTAAAATTGGAGAAATGAGAAACTGCTAGAAAGTAAAATTGACAGTGTCATCCATTTCTATTCAGTCCACAGGATATAATGTGCTGATAGTACCAAATTGATGCAATGTGCTAATGCTCAACATTTCCCTTTTGTAAGAAAATTATTGGTATGTGTGTGTGAGTGAGTGCATATATGTCAGTTTATGGTAATATTCAAATAACAATTATGGAATTGCCATCTTTAGAGAATGCAAAGAGTATATATATATATATATATATATATATATAATTCCATTTATATACTGCCCCATAGCCGAAGCTCTCTGGGCGGTTTACAAAAATTAAAAACATTGAACAATTAAAACACCAATATACAAAATTTAAAAACATAAAGCATAAAAACAAGTTAAAATTACAATATCCTTCTGGGTCAAAGCACAACAACAACACAACAACACAAAAAACCCTCATCATATGCTGTTAAATGCCTGGGAGAAGAGGAAAGTCTTGACCTGGCGCCAAAAAGATAACAATGTTGGCGCCAGGCGAGCCTCATCAAGGAGATCATTCCATAATTGGGGGGGCACCACTGAAAAGGCCCTTTCCCTTGTTGCCACCCTCCGTGCCTCCCTTGGAGTAGGCAACTGGAGGAGGACCTTCGATATGGATCGTAGTGTATGGGTAGGTTCGTGTCGGGAGAGGCGTTCCATCAGGTATTGTGGTCCCAAGCCGTGTAAGGCTTTATAGGTTAAAACCAGCACCTTGAATTAAGCTCGGAAACGTATAGGCAGCCAGTGCAAGCGGGCCAGAGTAGGTCTTATATGCTCAAACCTTCTGGTTCCTGTTATCCCTCTGGCCGCTGCATTTTGCACAAGCTGCAGCTTCTGAACCGTCTTCAAAGGCAGCCCCACATAGAGTGCATTGCAGTAATCCAATTTAGAGATTACCAGAGTATAGACAACTGAAGCCAGGTTATCCCTGTCCAGATAGGGGCGTAGCTGGGCCACCAACCGAAGTTGGTAGAAGGCACTCCGTGCCACCGAGGCCACCTGAGCCTCAAGTGACAGAGATGGTTCTAGGAGAACCCCCAAGCTATGAACCCGCTCCTTCAAGGGGAGTGCAACCCCATCCAGAACAGGTTGAACACCCTCCATCCAGTCAGCAGAACCACCCACTAACAGCATCTCAGTCTTGTCTGGATTGAGTTTCAGTTTGTTAGCCCTCATCCAGTCCATTGTTGCAGCCAGGCACTGGTTCAGCACATCCACAGCCTCACCTGATGAAGATGAAAAGGAGAAATAGAGTTGTGTGTCATCAGCGTACTGATGACAATGCACCCCAAAACTCCGGATGACTCTCCCAACGGTTTCATGTAAATGTTGAACAGCATGGGGGATAAGACTGACCCCTGAGGAACCCCATACTGGAGAATCCATGGGGCCAAGCAATGTCCCCCAAGCACTACCTTCTGGAGCCGCCCCGCCAAGTAGGAGCGGAACCACTGCAGTGCAATGCCTCCCACTCCCAACTCAGCCAGTTGTCCCAGAAGAATACCATGGTCGATGGTATCGAAAGCTGCTGAAAGATCAAGGAGGATCAACAGAGTCACACTCCCCCTGTCTTTCTCCCGACATAGGTCATCATACAGGGCAACCAAGGCTGTTTCCGTGCCAAAACCAGGCCTGAAGCCAGACTGAAATGGATCCAGATAATCAGTCTCATCCAAGAGTGTCTGGAGCTGGCTCGCAACCACTCGCTCAAGGACCTTGCCCAGGAATGGAATATTTGCCACAGGTCTATAGTTATTAAGATTTTCGGGGTCTAGGGAAGATTTCTTCAGGAGTGGTCTCACTACCACCTCCTTCAAGCGGCCTGGGATCACTCCCTCTCATAGAGAGGCATTAAACACTTCCCTGGCCCAGCCGGCTGTTCCATCCCTGCTAGCTTTTATTAGCCAAGAGGGGCAAGGATCCAATACAGAGGTGGTTGCATGAACCTGTCCAAGCACCTTGTCAACATCCTCAAGCTGTATCAACTGAAACTCATCCAAGAAAACAGGACAAGCCTGTGCTCTGGACACCTCATTAGATTTACCTGCTATAACACTGGAGTCTAAGTACTGGCGGATGCCAAAGATTTTATTCTGGAAGTGCCTAGCAAATTCAGTACAGCGGGCCTCAGATGGTTGTAGCACATCCTTGGGGCCAGCATGTAATAGCCCCCGGACAACTCTGAAAAGCTCCGCTGGGCAGCAGATAGATGATTTGATGGTGACAGCAAAGTATTGCTTTTTTGCCGCCCTCACTGCCCCTGAATATACCTTACTATATGCACTTACCAGTTTTTGATTGCATCCATCAGGAGTTCGTCTCCATCTGCCCTCAAGCCGTCTCCTATTTTGTTTCATTAGTCTCAGCTCTGGGGTATACCATGGAGCCGTACGAGCTCTACACAGGAGAGGGCGCTCAGGAGCAATCGTGTCAACCGCCCGGGTCATTTCTGCATTCCACAGATCAACCAGGGTTTCGACAGGAGAGCCAGCCCTATCAGCCGGTAAACTCCCCAGAGCCCTCTGGAAACCATCCGGATCCATTAGCCTCCGGGGGCGGACCATCTTAATAGGTCCCCCACCCTTGCAGAGGGGAAAAGCCGCTGTAAGTCTAAACCTCAGCAAGCAGTGATATGACCATGACAAAGGGACTGATGTAAAGTCCTCTACTTTCAGATCACCATCTCCATGTCCAGTTGTGAAAACCACATCTAGAGTATGCCCTGCTACATGCGTTGGGCCGATGGCATGTTGGGACAGTCCCATGGTTGTCATGGAGACCATGAAATCCTGAGCTGCCCCAAATAAGGTGCCCTCAGCATGAATGTTGACATCCCCCAGAACCAACAGTCTGGGGGATCTCAGCAGTACACCCGAGACCACTTCCGTCAGCTCACCTAGGGAGTCCGTTGAGCAGCGGGGTGCGCAGTACACCAACAGAATCCCTAATCTGTCCCGCTGACCCAACACAAGGTGCAAACACTCCAGACCAGTAGTCACATGGACAGGGAGCCTGCAGAGGGAAATGGAGTTCCTATAGACCACAGCAACCCCCCCCCCCCTCCCCGGCCCTCAGGTCTACCCTGATGCTGAGCCAAGTATCCTGGTAGGCATAACTAGGAGAGGCTAACTCCTCCCTGCTCACCCACCCAGGTCTTGGTTATACATGCCAGATCGGCTGCCTCATCCACAATTAAATCGTGGATGAGGGAGGTCTTATTATGTACCGATCTGGCATTTAAGAGCAGCATCCAGAGTCCCTAGGGCTGGCTGATAGGGCAACCAACAAACCTGTGGTTGCGAGGAGGACTGGAACATGGCACAGCCGTTAATTGTCTGAGCCGCATTCCCCTTACCTGGCACATCCTCCTCACAACGCCATATTTCCCTCTACCCGTCACTATATATATAATTTATATCTAGGCTGACCATATGAAAAGGAGGACAGGGCTCATGTAACTTTAACAGTTGTAGAGAAAAGGGAATTTCAGCAGGTGTCATTTGTATTAGGGTGACCAAATAAAATCCAGGTCAAGGCTCATGTAACTTTAACAGTTGTAGAGAAAAGGGAATTTCAGCCAGTGTCATTTGTATGCAATTAGTTCCTGGTGAAATCCCCTCCTCATCACAATAGTTAAAGTTGCAGGGGCCCTGCCTTCTTTTGTATATGGTGTATACTATACTAGTATAGTGCCTGCAACTTTAACTGTTGTGATGAAGAGGGAATTTCACCAGGAACTAATTGCATACAAATGACACTGGCTGAAATTCCCTTTTCTCTACAACTGTTAAAGTTACATGATCCCTGTCCTCTTTTTCATATGGACAGCCTATATATATCCAGATAAAGCAATAGCAGATACAATAAAACCAATACTACCTGTGGGAATTTCTCACTCACACTCAATCTCTATGAATTTTATGAAGATTTGCCACATTGTTTATTATGCCTTGCTTCATGGGCTGCATGAGATTAATTCTCAGACAACAAAACTTTGCTCTCTGAGAACTAAACTTTGTGATATCTTCAGACGGCGAATGAACACTTTAGGGAGAAATGTCTCGGGTTGGGGGAGAAAGGATTGTTTAGTTTACTAGCTTCGAAGTTGGAGACAGGGCTCTGACTTTAGAGCCAGTAAACCAGCCTCCTCGCTCCCTCCCCCTCCCCCTCATAGCTGGCTACTTCTCCATGCTTGGAAATGTGAGCAGGGAGACAGGGGAAAGGGGGCGGTCCGGAGGGTGGGGATGGGAGGAGACTGGTGAAGCCGCCTTACGCAGCTTACTATACTCATCCCAGCCTCCTTCAGTCCCGCTCTGAACCACTGCTGCTAGATGGGCAAAATCACCCATCTAGCAAAAATGCAGGGTGGCCACCCTGCATTAGGATACTTGGCAGTCTCTGAGTTTGTAGGGTCCTGACTAGGGATAGCATGGGCACCCAGATGGGTCTGAGAGTCCTATGGACTCCTGGGCACTCAGCCCTCCAGGCTGAGCCCCCGCTACTTACCAGAACTGACCCTAAGGCAGCTGCATAGTCCACAAGCATCCAGTGGCTGCCTGCTCCCTCTCCCAGTTCCCATGTTATATAAAAATGGTGGCTCAGGTATTTCTGCAGCTTCCATCTCTTCCTCCTCCTGCCCCACTGTTGCTGTTGCTGCAGTAGCCAGGATGGGAAAGAGAAGAAGGGGGCACCAGCCAGTGCAGATGAGTGAGCATTTCATTTCAGTTCAATTTTGATAACAACATATCAAAAATTGCAAATTTCTTCGTATTTCGGATGAAAAGAACTTGAGTTTTTAAAGAATTGAAATGCAGAAGAAATCAAAACTTGCCTATTTGTCCATTATTATGCCAAAGCTATGGGAGAAATTTCAGAAGCTGAGATAGGGGGTGTTTTGTCTTCCAATTATGAACTGAAGCTTTAAAGGTAAGTATGGTACAGGGCTCATTAACATTCTTCTGGGATCATATGCTAACCTCTATCACATAATTAAGAAACCTAGTCTGAATAAACATTGCTGGTAATTAATAAGCAATTAAGCTGAATAATGAAGTGATGTTCTATAGATGCTGTGACTGTTGGATTCACCATGAGTTTCAATACATTTTGTCATAAAAACATTCTAATAATGGGCAGTATCCAACAGTGTCATATCACAAACTCAAATAGCACTAGTAGGGATCCCCCAAATCTTTCTGTTGTGCAACAGGTTCCATAAGCATAATACACAACAGGTGGCACAGTGGTTTGTGCAAGCATAATGCACAGCCACTTGCACGGACGCACTTATGCAAATGTAACTGTAGTTGGATTCTCCTCTTGCACACATTTCATAACCTAGGGCTCATCTAAACCTAAAGATGTAGAGGGACGGGGGAGGATCGCAGACTTACCTGCTTCCGTTATCCTTCCCCAGCATCTAGACAGCAGTGCGACATCCCAAGAGGAAAGGGATGTCACGGCTGCCATTTTTTTAAAAGGAAGAGGAGCCCCCGTCATGTGGCAAAAATGGTAAGGAATCCCCCACCAAACTCCACACCCATTCACTCACTCTGCCCCCTACCCCCATGGGCACAGAGCCACCCCATGTGGCTCTGTGCCTATTTAAGGTACTGGGACCATGGAAAAAACAGGATATCCCTGGTTTCTGTTATCCCTGGGTCATCCCTAGGTGTCCCCGGTTGACCCTGGGATCCCCTGTACATCATGTGGACGCACAGGGACGACCCTGGGATAAATCCCTGGTGTTGACATGGCCCTGGTTTCCACTATCACAATGCCATTTGGGCTAAAAGAATGACACAGCTGAATGCTGCCCAAATAATAGTTCTGCTTCAGTGTGTTCTGCTCATTAGGTGAAGTCCAGTGAGCTGTTGTGCCCCCTTATATAAATAAAACACTGAGACTAAGTATGAGCCAATCTACACACACAGGATAAAACACTTTGAAAACATTTTGAAAACTGTATATGGAGTGTGTCCTGGGCCCCAACAGTTCTCAAAACTGTCAGCCTATCTACACTACTGCTTTAAAATGTTTTAAAACAGTATAAAATGGTTTATAACAGTTTTGAGAACTGTTGGGGCCCAGGACACACTCCATATACAGTTTTCAAAATGTTTTCAAAGTGTTTTATCCTGAGTGTGTAGATAGGCTCAATGTTTACATTAAAAAACCCTCATTTCCCCCCTTTCATTCTTTGTTTCCATCTTAATCATCAGCTACCAGAACAGAGTGAAAAGTAAAATGAATCAAAGGGTACTAATATATTCAAGCAACTATGCTTTGCAGAGGCTGAACCTGATAGAATGCATTTTTAGTTTTATAATATATTATGTTGTTCTGCCCATTCCTTCTTTGCTTTCTTTCTTTATATTCCAGATAGAGGCAAACATTATTATTATTTTTCTCACTAAATTTTATCTTATACTGTATGTGTTTGTTTGTTTTAAAGGGCTAAAGAATTATCTGTGGCACATCCATGACTATTATTACTAAATACTTAATAGCACTTCAATTTCCTAACTTGAACTGTTGTGTCCAGGCTATTTAAAGATATTTATGGACAAATTCCGGCAGTGTTGTCATGTTAGTTCATTGTAGAAAACAACAACACAGACTTATGGTGTTAGCATGAAAGATTTTGGCTTTATTGTGGCATAAGATTTTAATCACCAGAGCTGGCTTAGTGAAATACATACAATAGAGCAGAGGTGGGCAGGAAGTACATCTCCAGATGTTTTGGACTAGAACTCCAGCATTCCTTCCTGGCAGGGGCTTCAGGGAGTTGAAGTGTAAAACCTCTGGAAATATACCTTCTGTCCATTCCTGGGATGGATTACAAAGAGAAGAAAATACATCAGTTGGTTTTCTTTAATAAAATGGGGCCAAAAAATCAAGTAACGTCAGTTGGTAAGGTGGTCAGGGATGGACAAATCTTTCGACTTTTCTCAGTTTCTTTTTTTTTTTTAATCTTGAATTCAGCTCATTCTAAAGTTTACAATATTTTTTATTAAAGGTTGCATGAAAATTCCTATGCATTTTGTGAGCATTTCTCCTATTACATGAATTTTACTGGTTCCTATTACCGGAACCAGTAGGTTCGAACATATAAGACCTACTCTGGCCCGCTTGCATTGGCTGCCTGTATGTTTCCGAGCCCGATTCAAGGTGCTGGTTTTAACCTAAAAAGCCTTACATGGCTTGGAACCACAATATCTGATGGAACGCCTTTCCCGACATGAACCTACTCGAACACTACGTTCAACATCGAAGGCCCTCCTTCGAGTGCCTCCTCCGAGGGAAGCTCGGAGGTCGGCAACAAGAGAGAGGGCCTTCTCTGTGGTGGCCCCCCAATTGTGGAACTATCTCCCTGACGAGGCCCGCCTGGCGCCAACATTGTTATATTTTCGGTGCCTGGTCAAGACTTTCCTCTTCTCTCAGGCATTTGGCAATATCTGAGGAGCCTGGGTTTGTTTTGTTTTGTTTTGTTTTTTTGTAACCTTTTGAAGTGTTGTAGTGGTTTTAAATGTACTGATTGTGTGTATGTTGTATGTTTTTGCTGCTTTAATTTTTGTATATTGTTTTTAATTGTTTTTAATCCTATGTAAACCGCCCAGAGAGCTTCAGCTATGGGGCGATATACAAATGTAATAAATAAATAAATAAATAAATTTTATGCAGTTTTGCCAAATATATACATTTTTGCAAACCATTTTCCTAACAGGATGCATTTTAACATTATTCACACCTGTATATCCATTCTTGAGTATCCTTTTCCTGAATTTACATATTTTTGTATGCATTTTCTCTGATTGGAGAAATCGATTACGAAGTGCAGAGAAGTACGAATTTCAAAGGATAACTGAATTTGGGTTGACGTATTGGTTCAAAAATGCAGATTGGAGTAAGTTCACCTTATAATGTAAACTGGAAAATTTTCTTCTTCATCCTCAGAAGTGGTGCACTACACACACACCCGAAAAAAGAAAAAAGAAAAAAGTCGGGCAGTGGCCACAGTATGATCATGATGATGGTGAAGGTGGGGAGAACAAGGATAGGGGAACGAGCAATGTCCGAGCAATATTTGAGATCGCTAGGATTCTCTGAACCTCACCTTGCTGCTCATCCTATGTCCAGCTCTCCTGTTAGCATTTGTGATTGCTGCTCACTTGGCATGAGTGGGAAACTTGGGCAGATTGAGCAGCGATTGGATGGGAGATTTGCGCACATTTCATAACCTGTGCAGATTTCCTGCTTAGGTTTAAACAGGGCTGATTCTGTCTACTGAGGACATCTGTGCAAATCAGTGAACTGGGAATTGGGAAACATGAGCAACTTGCAAGTATTTTTGATGGACATGTGTTTGGGTTCATAGACCTCCATCACACCTAATCCCCACTCTGGTTTGAGTCCGTGTTTTTTTACCTCTCAGGCAGAAGTACATCAAATTTATGATCCCTTTCACCTGAATAGCTGCTCTTTCGCTCCTTCACTCCTATGCCCCATTTGCTCTTCCATTCCATTCCATTCCACTCCACCTTTCCCCTTCTCTTTCTCCCTCCAGTCAGGTCCTGGCAGATGAGTACTTCAACGAGACCGCCTTTCTACTGGGCAAAAATGGAATGATCCTTTAGTCTGGCTCTTTGGGGGCAATGCCTGAATCCTTTCTCTGCAGAGATTCAGGCATTGTATGATTTTTAAAAAGGCTTTCCAGCCTGGGATGCAAGGTTTGGGTTTTATGTTGAGGCTTGGAGCCAGCTGCTGGGAGAGATTGTTTTTCCCTGCCAGGACCTGATGCAATCCATTCAAACCCCCAGTTCTTTTAAAACTACACAGAGGCTTGGGGCACATTAAATGCACTTAGGGGAAATAATCCAAACTTTTAGCATTCCAGGAAAGGCTGGAGAAGAGGTGGGGTGTCAGCAGGACAGGCACAGCATCATGTGAGTACCGTGCTGCAAATTTGCACACCAGACATGGCGAGAGTGCACTAAATCACTGGTGTGATGGAGCTCATATTCAGAGCTTCAAATGGGACATACCCATACATATTTTTCAAGCAAAAATGAAATTCTCATTCATCCCTAGGGGAGAAGGAGATGGTGGAATCATTGAACCACATAGTTGGGAGGCACCTTCTAGATCATTTAGTCCAACTACTTGTTTGATGCAGGCTAGCACAACCTCAACAGAGCATCCAGACCTCCAGTGAGGGAAAGCCCATTCCCCATCCATAGGTAACTGGTTCCATCACCGAACTGCTTTTGCTCTTAAGACGTTTCTCTTAATGTTCAATTAAAATAGACCCTCCTGTAACTTAATGAGATCTAATCATGCCCTTTAAGAACATAAGAGCCATGCTTGATCAAACCAACGGTCCATCCAGTCCAGCACTCTGTTCACAGAGTATCCAACCAGCTGTCAACCAGGAACCCACAAGCAGAATACAGGTGCAACAGTAGGGCTGCGCATGGACCCCCCAATCCGATCCGGTTCCTGATCTGTTATCACCCGGCACGAGCAGGAAAGCAGCCATCTGACATCGAGGAGGCAGCAAGACGCGGAGGACGATGCGGAGGAGGCAGCAGGTAAGCAGGGAGAGTGGGGGGAGGAAGGGGAGAGCAGGAGGGAGTGCTGTGCATGGATCTGAATCGGATCTGGATCACGGATCTGATCTGGCCCGAGCCGGGCCCAAGCCGGATCCAGGGCCGGATCTGGGAGGCCCGGATCTGCTCCAGATCTGGATCCTTGCACAGCCCTATGCAACAGCACTCTCCCACCCATATTCCCTGGCAAATGGGCCAGATATACACCAAGCAGGATATAGCAGTATGAAAACGGGAGATAAGGGGCAAGAGCCACACTACTGCTTTATAGCAGTATTGAAGTGCACTGACAACTGTTGAGGCCTATTGACACATACCATATACCACTTTCATACCGCTTTCATACTGCTATATCCTGCTTGGTGTAGGTCTGGCCCTGATATCATACTGCCTCTGATACGTATTGCCTCCGATCTTCTCTGAGTTTGGGCTCATTGCATGCATATGTTGTTGGTCTGTCTATCATAACTGAATTGCACTTTTAAATTATTATTTTTGCTATTTTCTTCATTGTCTGGTAGAGCAGAAGGATCACATGTATACACCCTATGTATACTATAAAGCAAAACCTACACAAGTTGAACCTGATGGTGGCCTGCCTGTAATATATGGCAACCCACCGCAAACTCAATAAACTACTTTGTGTTGCAGTTCTTCTGGGATTACTAAAATCAGTTGTGGGGATCATTCAGCCCCTGTTAGGTCCCAAGACATGGGTGATCGGCTGCATCGGTCTTGGTGAGTTGCAAGTTGTACATGTCTGCTATAAGGTATGGCTTCAAAAATAGTTGTAGTTTCATCCAGGAAGGGGAGGGGAAATGAAAGAAAACAAATTGGATAAACTGAGAGTTATTACAGGTTAGATTTTGTGGACAGGTTGACCATTTCTCGAGGAAATTGGACAATATCGTTATACACTTCTGTCAGTTGCTATACACATTGCTGAGTGTGCCTCCTGCTGTTACTTTATCATGGGTGTGTGGGGATTGTATACCTGTGGTTTGCTTGGGGCAGAGTGTGTGTGTATGTGTGTTGGGCATATCGAAACCGTGTAAGAGTGCAGCTTGGAGCTTGCAAATGTGACCACTGTGGCAAGATAAATACAAGAGAGGGAAGGCTTTTTCCAAATGACTTAAAATATTTTTGAAAGAATTTATATTCCATGCAAGTAATTCCCTGCATAGCCTCGAGGGTGTGGAAAGCATTTTGATTTAATTCATCCTCACTTTTTCATCTGCCTTTCAACTCCTCTCAAGCTTCCATTAGATAGACTTTTGTTCAGAGATATCAATCTTTCTGCAACCATGTTTGTGGCAAATACATTGAAATGGATCCAGACTAAGTCACCATGCTTTGAGTAGCCTCACTGACACCATTTAAGTGTTTATGCCCGCTCAAAGCATGACTAAGTTTGGACCCAATCCATTGGGCTGGATCCAGGCTTAATCCGGATTAGAGTAGGCCTATTAAAATCAATTAGACAAGTTACTTGTGACTAAATGAAGTCCCATTGATTTCAGTGTGTGTACTCTCAACATGATGAAGTCTGGATCTAATGCTAGGATTATTGCAAGGTGTTATATGTGGGGCTGCCTTTGAAAATGGTCTGGAAACTTTAGTTTGTCCAAAATAGGGTGACTAGACTGCTAACTTGGAGCGAATCTACAAGCTAAGTTTTTAACGTTTTATAAGGGTTATGAAAACTCTTTGGGCCACATGACACACTCCCTATAACGTTGTATATCTGAGGTTTTTTAAAACTCACTTCAGTTATATACAACGGTTTCACTTTTAATAAATCGTTTTAAGTAAAATAATGTGTTGTTCCTTACCGTTTGTGATTCATGGGGGCAGTGCTTCATTTACTGGTGCCCAAATGCTTAGCAGTTGATTGGTGGGGAAGAAAGCAGGGCTAAGGAGGAAGTGGGTGAGTGAACTACAACACCCACAATTCTTAGCCCTATACTCGCTAGGGAATGACAGAGGAACAAAGGAGGAAGTGGGTGACTGAACTACAATGCCCACAATGCCTTGCCCTAAACTCATTGTAAAAACGAAACAGAAAGAGACAGGGCAGAAGAGTGTGTGACCGCACACACCGCTTTAAAGACTGAAGAATTTTTCTCCTGTAATGTGAGTACTCAGTAATGTGGCCTAAGACTTTTTAGAACACACTTATTTGGAACGTTTTAAAATACTATTTAAAACATTCCAAGGAACTGTGTAGATAGGCTCTTGGACTGGCCTGTGTGATAATAGTATGCCAGTAGTTAGGGTGACCAGATAAAATCCAGGTCAGGGCTCATGTAACTTTAACAGTTGTAGAGAAAAGGGAATTTCAGCCAGTGTCATTTGTATGCAATTAGTTCTTGGTGAAATTCCCTCTTCATCACAACAGTTAAAGTTGCAGGGGCCCTGCCTTCTTTTGTATATGGTCACTCTAGTATAGTGCATGCACCTTTAACTGTTGTGATGAAGAGGGCATTTTACCAAGAACTAATTGCATACAAATGACACTGGCTGAAATTCCCTTTTCTCTACAACTGTTAAAGTTACATAAGCCCTGACCTGGATTTTATCTGGTCACCCTACCGGTAGTACTCCATCTGTGCTAGCTGCCAGTCTAATTCTAGTGCCAATTCAAAGTGCTGGTTTTAACCTTTACAGCCTAAATAGCTTCAGGCCAGGTTACTGATGGAACATCTCCTCCCATATTTACCTGCCTGGACATTAAGAACTTAATCTGAGGCCCTCTTCCAGGTAACCCAACAAATCAGGCAAGGTGGGTGGCTACAACACAGAGCCTTTTCAGTAGTGGCAACCGATTTGTGGAGGCTCACCTTGCACCTACATCATATTCTTTTCAGTGACAGGTGAAGTCCTTTGTATTGCGGGTAATGGAGGGTGGAGAAATAACGAGGCGACACACAGAAGTGGATTTTAAGCAGGGCAACTTTATTAAAGATCTGCAGAGTGGGCTTCCCAGTTCTCCACAACCCAGACTGCCCCTTATAGCGTAGGAAGGCCTTCCGATGTCAATCTCCCCTTGCGCCGTATAGCTCCGTGTAGGTGAGGAAGGTTGGCCTGAAAGGTAACCCTTATCCTGCCAGCTGAGGCTGTAAAACTCACAGCTGGGGGCCCTCAGGCATTACCAATCACCGAAACAGTGCCTGTGAATGCCCACCAACCCTATGATGCTCCAGATGCCCGCACCTACCTGCCAAAATGTAAAAATGACCGAAACAATTATGAACATCACCTATTTAATACTCCCTGGATGTCTTGCAGTGTGAAGTAGGCGGAAAAAAACCCCATAACTGAAAGTGATTATGAGTCAAAAAATCCTACTTGGCCCTGAACGGAGCAACCGGCAAACCCACACTACCTACAGGGAGGGAGGGAGGGAGCTGCAAAAAGCTTCAAGCATGTAGTGGCAAGGTATTTTGGGAGAAATGAGGAGAGAAACCCATTTAACTTTTTTATTTTTAAAGATAGAAGCATGAAACCTGCCCACCTGGCAGATGGGTGTGAGGTACTTATCTATGAGAAATTTCAGAAAGATAGGTCCAGGCATTTTGTGGCTATGAATTTTTTACTTTAAAAGTTCAAAAAGTTCAAAAACGGAGGCTCTGACAGCTGTCAAACCACACTCCTCCTCCGCCTTCCCTCCCCCGTTAGCTGTCAAACCCACCATATTGAAATTTTTCCTCCCCATCACAAAATAGGCATTTCAAATGACCTTACTCTCAAAGTACACACTTTTATTGTTGTTTTAGCCCAGGAATTCATTGCAAAATTTTGAGAAGTGCCACATCCAAAGGTGTTCGGATCAACACATTAGTTCAGGAGGAATGGATCAAGGCAGTTGGTACTGGAGTTTGCCTGAAGTCCTCAAGCATCCCAAATTAGGTTCCTTCCTGAGTACTGGGCTTCCCGCCATCCCATCTTTAGTGCTGGGTATTATTCTCTTTTTCACACACGCCCATTACTACTGCTCAAATGAAAGAAGTTAGCAGAGCTTTTTAAAGTTAACTTCCATCTGTAAGTGAAGGGTTGCCTCTTAACTCATTAACAACTACAAAAACCACTTTGGAAGGCAGTCTGAACCGTCTGGACAGACATTTGGGACTCTCTCTCTCTGATCCATTTCTATTTAATGTGATGCATTTTCCAAACAGAGCTTCGATCTATTTAACAAGGACTGTCCAGTGGTCGCAGAGCCCATTAAAGGAAATCTCAGAAGAACAGGCTCTGACCATGGAAAAGTTAAGTGCCCTTTCCGAGAGCACTAAGGAAATCCCTGCAATGCCCGTTCAGTTAGTTGAGAAACCCACGAGCCTCACTTGACAAGTAAGGCCCCAAAATCTAAGTAACTTTGTGACAAGTCAGTGAGACATTTGACTGGTTGATGTATGGGATGGGCAGACTTGTCAAGTTTGATTCCATTTAGTTTCTTATTTTCTAAATATTAAGTTTGTTCCATTCCATTTCTGTACCAGTTTGCTTCCCCTACTCTAAAAACCCACGCAAAAATAAATTAAAAATGCATGCATATTTTAGTCGGCAGTTCTTCTAATACATGAACTTATATGTACTTTTCCCAAATATAATGTTCATTTGTATGCTCTTTCCCCTAATATGTGCACTTTTGGGTGTGCTGTTCTCTAATATCTGCATTTTGTGGGCACCTTTCCCTATTACATGCATTTTGGTGCACGTTCTTCAATTTGTGAACTGCGCCAAAATATTCGTAAAAAGCCAAACATTAATGGAGAACTGTGTTCTCCATGTTTAGGTTTGCGAAGGGCAAATTTGGCAAGTTCACATTCAATTGCAAACCAAATTGCAGAGTAGAGACAGGTCAAAAATCTGCTGGGGCCCCACGTTTGGCCTTCTTGGGTCCCAATGAATGTGCCTGGTGGATTTTTGCCCCATGCTTCCTTCGTGAACAATGGGGGCACTGGTCCTGTTGGGCACAGGAAAAAATGTTCAATTTCCCCAGCCTTGGGAAATTGCGGTAATCCTCCCTGCCCCACTGATGGCCTCTCTGCCCCACTGATGGGGGACTTAGAGGCCCTATGGCTTTCCCACCCCCACCCCACCCCCATCAGGGCCTGAAGGGGCTTCTTAATGCAAGCATTAAGAGTCCCTTTCAGGACCCAATGGGTGCAGGCTGGCCAGGAAAGTGTGCTTTCCGGGCCTCCACGAAGTGCACAGATTCCCCCGGCTATGCCATTACCATGGCCAGGGGTATCTGTACACTTTCCTAAGGCCTGGAAAGGACACTTTTCCACACCTCTACTCCTTTGTCACCCACTGGGGCTGAAAGGGCCTCTTAATACAAGCATTAAAGTTAAAGTTGCAGGGGCCCTGCCTTCTTTTGTGTATGGTCACTCTAGTATAGTGCCTGCAACTTTAACTGTTGTGATGAAGAAGGAATTTCACCAGGAACTAATTGCATACAAATGACACTGGCTGAAATTCCCTTTTCTCTACAACTGTTAAAGTTACGTGAGCCCTGTCCTCCTTTTCAGATGGTCAGCCTAGTTCATACATTGTTGGGATTTTTTTCCTCTGAAAAGAAAGGGAATGTAAAAGGGGACATGAGGATTTGTATATTTGCAATCTATTCAAATGTCCTAACTGGATTGCTCCTCTTCAGAGTTCTAGCCAGCCGTTGCATTATGTGAGGTGAACAGTTATCCTTCCAATGTTGTTATATCAGTCTTTCGGCTGTCATAAGGGCTAAAAAACTCCAAAAACAAAACAAAACCAATTTGTGCTGACCATATGTTAACTTCCAAGAGATCAGTAACTGGTTTAGGAAGTCATGAACATTATTCGGTATTAAAGACTGTCCCAATATGATGTTTATCCATATTATGAACTCCTCCCAAAAGGAGGCGACTATTGGGCATTGCTAAAACATATGAATAAAAGAAGCATTAGGTGTGTTACATCTTCAACAATTATGCAAATTAGACAAGCCCTCATTAAAAAGTTGTTGTGGAGTCCAATAAATCAGAAACAAGATTTTGTTTTTTTGCTGAATATTAAAAGAGGTTCAAGCAGGCTTTTTCATCAACACCACACATTTTCCCGTCCAAATGACATTCAACACAGTATAATTACTGAGCTTGGCCAGTTCTCATTCCACCTGCTGGGGGTGGGGGGATTTCTTCCCATGTTAGTTTACATACTAATGTTGGGTGTTTTTTTGTTTTTTTTTTGTATTTCTGCAACCCCCAAGGTTCCCCTGAGCATGCAGATGCTACCTTCTTATTTACTAGTGGCCCCATTTTGGCTTCTGTCTGGTTGGCACTCACTCCTTGAATTTGCTGTTTAGAAAGAGTGAGGCTGAAAATATCTGGCAACTATAAATGACAGGGCAAACTCTTCTGCACATTAAAACTATCATTGTCTAAAGCAACCGGCACACGTTAAATGAACTAAATTCTGCATCGGTTCTGAGAGGCTGTCTCAACAAATGCACCCCCCCCCCAAAAAAAAAAGCATTTCCTAAATGTGAGGCATTAAAGATGCCAGGACAATAGCTTGCGAAAGGAGAAAAATAACAGCCCTTTCAGCTCATTTGAATGATGGAAGCAAAGTCGTGAAAAGGTACAATTTCAATCTTGATTTAGAAACAGATAGAGTCACAGCATAGCACTTACTGTGAAGGAAAAGAATGCCGTAAATGAAGACTAGAGTAGGTAATAGCTTTTCTCTTCACACATAATACCACCTTGTGGGATTGTAAAGTTAGTTAGCCACATTTCAGTAGAAATACCAAGTGCATGCAGCAGCCAGGCAACTGCTGAATTATATTTAATTGTAATTTCCAGTTGGCTGACTATTTTTAGAATTTCTTGCAATATAATCATAAATATAATTTGCCTCTGCCATAATAGCTTTCACTAGGGTGACCAGATAAAATCCAGGTCAGGGCTCATGTAACTTTAACAGTTGTAGAGAAAAGGGAATTTCAGTCAGTGTCATTTGTATGCAATTAATTCCTGGTGATATTCCCTCTTCATCACAACTGTTAAAGGTGCATGCACTATACTAGAGTGACCATATATAAAAGAGGGCAGGGCCCCTGCAACTTTTCTCTACAACTGTTAAAGTTACATGAGCCCTGACCTGGATTTTATCTGGTCACCCTAGCTTTCACCTTACCTCGTCTAAATCTCTTTTCCAGAGGGGCAAAAATACTCTATACTGCTCCATACTTGCGGGCCTTGAGGAGTGTATATAGTTTTGCTATATCAACTAGAAGAACCCTTCATAGCAAATGTTAAATCTTAAGGAGTATCAGGTGTAGGCAGTGGAGGCTGGTGGCTCCAATTTTGGTAGGGCTGTGAAACTACCCCAGGTTTCAGTAAGAACCAGCCAGTACCCTTAAGGAGATATCCAAGGTGCTGAATCTATTTTGGGGAATAGGGCTCAGCACCATGTATAGCTCCTTTAGAGTTTTGACTGGTTCTGACTGAAAACTAGAATGGATTCCAAGCCCCACAGAAATCAGAGCCACCAACCTCCACTGGCTCCCAGCTCTTGGGAATTTGGTTATGTTCCCTTATTTAAAGAGTGGGAACATTTGGAGATTTTGACTAGTTTTACTTTTCTTTGCATTATTATTTTTAAGCTGGTTATACTCAGATTGCCAATGATCTGGTTAATTTCTCAATTAGGGATGCTGCTAAAATGACATTAGCCAGTTCGTAAGTAAAGTCTAGTAGATTCATAATTCTCGAATGAATAAGGAACCGTGATTTCATTCCAACTAACCAAGTCTGGTTATGATTAATTTACTGTTTTCTTCACATGCACTTCCTGCATGACTAAGCATCCAAACACCTTCATCTTTGCACATGTCCACACGCTCATTGCTGCAAACAATCCACATGTAATAACTGCCCATCAGAGAAGGATGACTAATGATGGATAGCTCTGTGGCATGTGGTGCTGGAACAGAACACCCTATTACAGACACCACATTCCTGTGAAGGTCTTCTACAAAACTTAGAACATAATTGGAAAACTTGTTATAATGGAGAAACATTATCCAAATTTATAATGTCGGATTTGTAACTTGGCGAACTCATAATGAATTATGATGGGTCATCATTCCCCATCTCTAGTCTCAACAGAACCTCTTAAGGTTGTACTGATGATTGAATGGCAATTGAATGAGGGCTTGTCTGGTGTTATGTGGGGATTGTAGTGATGGATTAGTTTGGGGAAGTTTGGGTTCAAATTCCTATTCAATTATGAAGTTCACTAGATGATGGGCCTGGTCTGCCTTATAGGGTCATTGTAATGATAAAAGGGTGTGTGAGTCTCCTGTCATTCATTGTATAATCATCTTTCTGATAGCCTGCAGCCTCCTTGGCTTCCCGCAGTTCCTGCTCAGGGGAAAACATCATGAATTTATTCCTCTCATAGGGCCTTTTCAGATCAGGAGGTGCAGGCAGCCTGGGAGACTATAGAGCAAAGGTGAGATGTGTAATAGAAAGGAAAATACAGACAGTGCCCTCAGCCACCTTACAGTGATGAGGTAAGGTCCAAAACACCACCAACACACATTCAAAATAAATTATAAAATGCCCTGAGAATGGGGCAGAAAAATGGATGCCCCTTTCATGGGGAAAGATAACTTTCTGGAAATTGGAGGACAGTTTTTGGCACAGCATGAGCTCCACCCTTTCCCTGGAGCTGGATGCAACCCTGCCCTCCCCCATCTCACACCTGCTACAGGGCTTCCAGTGAAGGGGCGGTGTTGCTGGCACCTGCTTTAGAGATAAGATGTATCCACAATCATGCCTCAGAAATGGAACATTTAAAAAACCCCAGGGAAGGTGGTGAACCCTGAAGAATGACAACGAGAGTGGAACCAACATTTCTCAGAATACATGTTTCTTAGAAAAGTCCTGCGATTTTTTTCTTTTCTCAACTCCTAGAAATAAAAGATCACTTTGCAGGATTTTCTCCAAATTTTCTTCGCCATTATGTTTTGGTGCTGGCTGCATTCCCTTACCTGACCCCTGCCTAGCCCTAGAATGATGCTAGATATATGGGGCATCGTGGAGGATGCAAAATAGGGGCCAGGTTGACAACACATTTGATGTTGTTGCCATTTGCACTGGCATTGTAAACTCACCCCCAATCTATAGGCAAAATAGAAAGAAGCTGATCTGCAACCCTTGGCAATGGTGATGCCTACCTGTAAGAAATTGTTGGAGAATTTCTCCTCCCCATGGAGAGATTTTGTGAAATTGTTCCCCCCCCCCCCGCAATTTCTCTGCCCACAAAATAGGGCCACTTGTGCACAGCTCTAGAATTTACCTCTATTTAATTCATGGCCAAGGTTCTCAATCACTTTGAGGAGATTATACATAAACAACAGTTCTAAAGCATATCTATCTGCCTCTATCTATGTTTGTTCTTTTCAATATTTTCTACGCATTCTGTTACAAACTAGTGCTCAGGAGACTGATACTCACTCACAGTTCTCCTCCAGTTTCAAGTGAGGTCTTTTAATACATTTTCTTCCATGGTCTCCTGACTTTGTTAATTTCACTTTATAGCTTTAGATCCCCCTTTTTTTTACAATCCTTCTTTTGTTGAAGTTACTGCTCCCTCTTACGTTCACTGTCTCCCTCAGGCTCTTCTGATGTCTTATTAGCCCAGGCCTTCATCTTTTCTCCTCCACCACCTTTTATATCTCTTAAGATTAAAGCATGTTTTCAACTTCTTTGATACTTTCCGGGGGAAAAAAACGAGGCATCAAAGATGACACAGGGCATGAACATTCCTTTGTAACTTGAGATGTTTCCTGAAGGGGGCCCTACATGATCACTTCCGCTGCTGCTTGGCTCTGAGACAGGAACACAGAGAAGACAAGCTAGCACTGAGCTCAGCGGTTTGTGGAGACATCAGAATGATCTTTGAGTATTTTATGATGTATGGTTTTTTTTGTTTTTTTTTAGCAGTGATGTTTATGGCACTTTCACAGTTTGAGGGCTGAGCCATTGTCTCAAGTGAGTCAGGAGGTAGAACCCAAAAGTCATGGGACCAGCCAGTAGGTGGAACCCAAGCTTAGGAGTTAGGAGCCAGGAGCCAGGAGGAGCAAATCAGGTGCTCATCTACACCTAAGGGTGTAGAGGGAGGGAGGGGGGAGGCTCACAGACTTACCTGCTTCCAGGATCCTCCCCCAGCTTCTATATGGCTGTAGGATGTCCCAGAAGGGAAGAAGGACGTTGTGTCACCATTTTTTTAAGAGGAGCAGGTCGTGCGGCCCCAATCCAGGGAAAAATATAAGTTTTTTTTAAAAAACCTGCGGGCCCAACCCCCCACCACCCCAGGGATGGTGAAATTGCTGCCCCTACCCCTGAAGGGCACAGAACCCCCAAACAGCTCTGTGCCTGTTTTGATAGCTGTGGTTACTCGCATGGAGGCGGGAAGCTGGAATGGGTGCCCCCCCCCCATGGAGCTCAGGATCTTCCCAAGACTGTGGGAAAAATCAAGATAACAGCGATCTTGGTTATCCAGGGGAAGGTCTCTGCCTGTGACTGGTTAACCCCAGGATCTCCTGTGTATCATTTAGACACAGGGATGACCTCGAGGTGACCCTGGGAAAAAAGGCTGGTGCAGACATGGCCCATGAGTCAGGAGAGGGAGGGCCTTTCTACACCGTACAGGTGTAGACGGAAGGGGGGATGAGCCCGGAGGTACCTGCTTCCAGGCTCATCGCTCTAATCCAAACAAAAGTGCAATGACCCGGCTTCCTCCTGGGCCATTGCACCATCACACCTGCCATTTTGTTGTTCCAGGCAGAGCGGAGAAGAGCTCTGTAGCGCTCCATTGCCAAGGTATGTGTTGTTGTTTTATTTTAAAAAAATAAACAGCCCCCCACCCCCCTCTCTGCCCTCCTGGGAGTGGCGAAACTGGTGTCACCCCCTCCCCTGATGGGCATGGAACTGTGGTACACGGCTCCATGCCCATTTCTGCTACTACACATACTCATGAGTAAGTGCGGCAGCAGCCAAGTTGGGTGGTCACATCCCCCGCGGTCCTGGGAACTTCCCGGGACCGCAGAAACATTGGGTTTCCCCAGGGATCTGTTATCCCAGGGAATACCCATGCCCAACCCCCTGCTCCCAGGAGTCCCTGTGCATCATGTGATCATACATGGACAATCTGGGGGCGATTCCAGGCAAAAAGCCTGAGGTAGAAACGGTCAACGTCAGAGCAAGGAGACAAACCAGAAGGCAGGAACAGTGGGGGCTGGTGGCTTCCAGTTCAGTGGGGCTGTGAATCCATGCTGGGTTTTAGTCAGAACCAGTCAGAACTATAAAGGGGCTATCCAAGATTCTGAACCTATTTTGGGGATAGGGCTCAGCACTTTGGATATCTTTAGAGTTCTAGCTTGTTCTGGTTCTGGCTGGTTCTGACCAAAACCCAGAATGGAATCACAACCCCACCAAAATCAGAGCCAACAGCATCCACTGGGCAGGGCCAAAGAATAATTGAGAATACAGGAACACCTCTGGCTGTGGTCCAGGAAGTCCTTCTTGTTCAGGCAAGGAACAACTGGAATTGGGAGCCATCTTCCTGCTCTGGGGGATCCAGTGGCTAGCCTGAGTGGGCAGACTCCATCCAGAAACTGAAGCTACATCACTGAGAAGCTGCCAACCTATAGTTCAAATGTTCACGCAGTTCTAGCACTCCCTGACATGGAGGCCTAAAATAACCAAACACAGGTTGTGGAAGGCAAGTAAGCTACAACAAAAATTGTAATGTACCAGTGGCAACGAAACCTTTCCATGAGCAGTGTAGGTGTCACCTGGGTGGCTTCCACCCCACCCACCACTTCCTCCTCCAGCTGGGAATGGGATGAAGAAAGTGCCCTGAGGTAGAAGCGTGATCATTTCACTCCAAGCTCTCACCATCTGCAGGATCTCCCTGCCCTTGGGTGTCACAGCAGAAGCAGAGAAGAAAGGTTGGGGGTCAGAGGTCAGCATTGCTGGGCACCTGCTGAGGTACACACTGCCATTCTACAGAGTTCTGTGGCCATGTTGTTGTTGGTTTTTGCTTCTTGTCTTTGCTGGAGAGAAGCAAAGAGAAGAAGGAGCAACATCCCCTGCTCTCTCTGTGTGTGGATTTGGCCCAGAAGGGACTGAGTGGGCAGTAGAAACAGTAAAGATGTTTACGCAGAGAGCCCCACCCCCCAATCCCCCTGAAGTTTGACAAGACCCCTTTCCTTTGCAAGGAGATCTGGGCAAATGAAGAAGTAGAACACATTCACCTTTTTTTCAGGTGCATGGGGATGGGGATGGGATCATCCCTCACTTCCCCTAGCCAGGGATGTACAGGTTTTGTAAAATCTGTTCCATCTGCATTTCTTGGATTGTCAGTGCCTCTTGTTCCGTTGTCTAGTCATTGACGAAATCAGATCCCCCCCCGTTTCCCAAATTTGCACAAATTCCCATTTGCATAAATGCACACTTGTGCAAACGTGTAAATCCTCCCCCAAATGCAGAACCCCCCTCCCATAAATACATATTTTCAAACTTTAGCCTATGGGGGAAATGTGTATCTTCAGCCAGTGGTTTTTATTTTACATGTTTTTCTACAACTAAATTTGTTTAAAATTCCAGAAAGTAAAAACAAAAACAAACACACACACACACAAACACACACACACACTGGTCCATATGTTCTTGGAATGTGACTCAGGAAAAGCTGGTCTATTGAAGAATCCATGGGTTGTATCTATAGAAATCCAAACTCATTTGATTCCATTGCGGATTTTTCCGAGTTCCCTGCCCCTCTTCTGTGACAAGTGGAAATGATCAAATCCAGGGTCTGTTTTTATCGTTCTTCATAAAGTTGTTTATAGTTGTTTTTAGAGGTCTGTTTCTGTGTATGTTACATGTTTGTGGTTTTAAATTTTGTTTATCTTTTTTAAAATTGTTTTAATCTTATGCATACTGCCCAGAGACTTTTGGCTATAGGGTGGTATAGAAATGTTAATAATATTATTATTAATAATAATAAGTTGGTCTGTTTGGATTTCTATAATCTCCAAAGTTTTCTCCAGCACAAGTTCGTTGTGTCCTATTTTCGCATCAGTTTATGAATGCTCTTAAAAAAGCAACTCTGCACCAAAAGAATGGTCTTGTTCATCACATTGTAACATACACATTTTTGCATGCACTTTCCCCTATGATCTGCCCTTTTGTACTCTATTTTCCTGAAAGCACACATTTTTCTTCTTCTTTTTTTCAAAGTAAATTAAAACTACATTGACAACATTATGACAAATGTAGTGGCTGTTTCTTCCTGATGAAAATATACATTTGCAAAAATATATAGAGAAAAAACTTACAATATTGTTCTCAGTGGAAGCTTTGTTCATATTTGCTTCCATATTTCATCTTCTATTTGCATGTGTAGGTCTGCTTACCACATATTTTTCAGTGTCAGGGAGGAACCTCCCACTTTGTCTAGCAGTAAATCATAATTCGCTAAGGTCAAGCCCTTATCTTTTTCCCTTGGGGCCTAAACGTAAGTGCTCAAAGGCAATGAGGGGACCAAGATCTACTCCCTGGCCAAACCTGTGGTTTAGAAAAGTTCTTACTTGCTAGAGTTGGAACCAGGTAGGCTAAATGCCATTTAGCTTTTCTTTTAGCTTACTATCATTAATTACTCGCCTCTTATCTATCAAGTCTCTCAAGCAATAGATATCCTCCCTGTCCACACCCTGCAAACTGGGGATATTTATCTCCATGTCTAATAGAGGGATGGCCCAGGAAGAGTAGCATTGGAGATTCTGATGGAGAAAGATACGTTGACCGTTTTTTTCCAGATACCAAAGGTGAGGCATGTGAATGGATTAGAGAGTCTATTAATAGTCACCAAGGAGGGTTTTAAAAAAGGGAGAACAGATATTGCAGGTTATTGGGGGGGGGCACTTCCATGTGCATCCATGGGATTCCATTCTCACCTTTAATAATTCTGATAAGCTGCCTGAGCTGGAATGCCTCAAAATATGTTTGAAAATCAGGCATTGCCAAACATTTCCTATATAGGCACACACTATTGTACACAAGTTGTCCTAATATATGCATTTTTGTACACATTACAAAGTTCCAGAGAAGAGCAAAATCCAAAGGATAATTGTGTTCTGTTTCATGTATTACTATAGGAAATATGAAGTAGGTTAGTTTGTATTAAAATGTGAACTCAAAATGTTTTGTCTGTTCATAGTGACATGCGACCAGGAAATGTGGCACCCTAATGAGAACTAGGTCATGAGGCCTGGTTCTTGGTAGACACATTGAGATGGCGGCTGGGTACAGAAGCAGCAGTGGAAGCAGCGGCGGCAGCAATGAGGAGACAGCAGGTGAGTGGGGAGAGTGGGGAGAGGGAAGTCTTTCTAGGGAGAGCTGGGGGGAGTGCTGTGACTGGATCCAGATCGGATCTGGATTGTGTATCCAATCCGGCCTGATCTGGGCCCAATCCAATTTGGATCTGGGATCCAGAGGTCTGGATCGCCCCGATCCAGGCCCGATCTGACCCGATTCGGATCTGAAATCCGGAGGTCTGGAGCACCCTGATCCGACTCGGATTCGGGATCCAGATCTGGATCCGGTCACAGCCCTATTAAATACTTCATATTTCCCTCATTAGATTTTACTGCTCCACATTCCACTGCTTGTGGATGCTGAAGAGAAGCTATTCAGACATAAATAGTGAAAACATAAAGCTCGGGAGAGGAGATGACATACACAATGGAAAAAGTTATGTTGTGTGAACAGCAACCTTCCAATGGTGTGACATATTACTAAAACAGCTGTGCTGGGGGGGGGGGAAGAAAAGGAAATGAAGATATGTAAGAGAAAATGGCTCCTTCTGTAGATGGAACATCTTGTTTGTATCTCGAAATGTGGAAACACTCAAAAGAAGAGAGATGTAATTCACATGAAATCTGGTATTAGCCTGCCCATTTCATGCATTTGGAATGGGATCTGTACATTTTACCATGTAGTGCTGGCAACTAGAATGTGGGCAAAAGTATGAGCCTGTTCAGACAACACACTAAGCCATGGTTAGGGCACTAACCCTTTTGCAGTAAATGGTTAGTGAGTGTGTTTAAACCATGGTTATCTAGCCACCATGGTTAGGAATGGTTCACACAACATGCTAAGCGGTATTTAGGATTACCTATTTGTCTGATAGATGTCACAAACTTGTCCTCCCTTTTGTGTTTCTCTGTTTCTTGTGTTTCCCCATCTTAGTCCATCATCAGCTTGTTTGCCAGAATGCTTGAACCAAATTTCCGCTGTTTTATGAAAGGAGCCATTTCATGGGGTAGGGGTAGGGAAAGCTCCATCAGAGTTAACACACCACCAGAATATACTGCACCTAATTGTCTCAGAACAATAGGACAATGGACACCATTAATGGATGACATGAGGAAATGGTGCTAGCACGAAGGTCCTCATAACCTTGATGGAACTGGCCTTCATAATATGCCCACCATGTTATCATGGTATTCTAATCAGAATTTAACCAAATTAGGAAAGAGATTATTAAAACTTCCTTTGAAATATGTTCAATTAATTGCTGTTGCAGAGGGAAGCAAGAATGTCTCAGGAGGTAGTGACCACACCTTCCCAAGGAAAGGACATAAATATAGGGTGTTAGGCCAATAATAAATTCTGTTTGCACAACCTTTTAAATATACCATGGGAGTCAACAATATCTCCATATGATGGACACACAACTAGAAAGAAGTCATCTGTAAAGGTATCCAGCTATGTCAGCTCAGATCTTTCTACTTTATCTTGATAACATAGGGTTGGCTCCAGAATTATTCCTACTTAGAGAAGTCTCCTTGAAAGCAATGAGACTACTTCAGGTATGACTAAATCTAGACCCAAATCTTAGTTTCTCTTTTCAATTACTTTCCCTGTATTTTTTTAAAATACATCACCTCTGTTAGTGTAGTTAACTGTGTCACTATGTCCAGTGATTAATTGCAGTTCTATTTTCCAAAAAGGGAGGGGGAAGCCTCACTTTCCTCTGCCAATTTTGTTTGGCTTCATTCAGGTGCTTCATGTAGGAAGGAAGATCAATGCTTTCTTCAAAGCCATTTCACCAGCAGTATTTTTAGTCACCTCTTGATGGATGATATTGATGGACGATAGTTCAGTTGGGAATAGGGATGGATGAATCTGTCGATTTCAGTTTTTCTCTGTTTCTAATTTTTTCCAGTCTTACACTCAATTCATCCTGGATTTTGATAATTTTTTGAGTGTTAAGTATGGTTCATCCCAAACATTAAGATTTTTTTATTTAATTCCACTTGAAAATGTGTGTATACCTTTCTCTTACTAGATGCATTGTTTACCAATATGCAAATTTTGCAAGCAATTTTCCAAATACAATGCATTTTAGCATGATTTCCCCTAATACACACTTTCTTTTGCTTTGCTAAATTCATAGAAGTTTCAAAGATGTGAGATTTTCAAAGGATAACTAAGTTTCAGTTCAAAATCCAAAATTAGACAAGTTTCCATTTTAGTGTGAACTGAATGAATTTCTCCCAGTTCCCTAATTGGGTATAATTAGATCATAAATCAACCCAAATTCAGAGGTCTCCAAAAGGTAAGTCACAAAACCCTTGCATTGACTTGCTATTTAATCACATGTTGAATGCGTTGCTAGGGAACATGGGTGTGAGGGTACTGTTGCACTGAGCCCTGCTGGTGGGTTCCTGGTCGACAGCTGTTGGTGTGATTCAGCATGGTCCTTCTTATGTTCTTATGTTCTTATGATTGATGAGGACACATGTGCCACTTTGTCACAAGATGCCTAAAACTATCTCATTGTGGCTGGAATTGTAGACAGATCTTTCTTTCCCATTGGCTACTGCTGAACCGCCATAAACACAATCATCTTTAGAACATCGTCACACAGGAAAATCGTGTTTCCTTACCGTTGCTTCTCCACCCCAACTTTTGCTCTCGTTACTTCCCATTCAGGGACTGTTTTTATCATACTGCTTTTCCTGCACACAGCAGGAGATTGTGGCACATTCTAATTTTTTTTTAAAGGGTCAGATTAAAAGGGGTCAATTTTGCTAGGGAAAAATGAGTGGAAGGAGTGGGAGTCACGCAAGAGGTGGATGTCATCATCTAAAGGATGTATGCACATCTGTAATTGGGCAGTAGTGAGTGTGCAATAGAATGCTCATCTGATGAACCTCTTAGCATTTGTGTAGATCACTTTAGAAGAGAACACAAAATGTTTGACATTTTCCCCCAAATTAGTAGAATGCAGGTTCATCCCGTGAAGCTGATTAGTGGGAGATTCAAATCAGCTAAAAAAAAGTACTTTTTCTCACCGTTCACTATTCAACTCTGGACTTTGCTACTAAAGAGGTAGTGATGGCCACCAATTTGGATGGCTTTAAAAGGGGGTTAGAGAAATTCCTGGAGGAGAAGGCTATCAATGGCTACCAGTCCTGATGGCTATGTGCTACCTCCAGTCACAGAGGCAGTAATCCTATGTACACCAGTTGCTGGGGAACATGGGTGGGAGTATGGTATTGTACTTGTGTCCTGTTTGTAGGGTTCCTGTGGACAACTGGTTGGCCACTGTGTGAACAGAATGCCAGACTTGGTGGACCCTTGTCTGATCCAGCATTGCTCCTCTTATATTCTTATCTTTAGCAGACATTATCACAGTAATTCTACAAGTTAGGTCAGTATCATTAGTCCCATAAATCAGGTAAGAAGTTGGGATAAGACTGAGAGATGGAGCTTGGCTAAGGCCACCTAATGAGTTTATGACAGAGGTGAAGTTTTAATTGGGCACTTCATGACTTCCTTTGTCTGCTTCTTTACAGTAACCAAGGATTACATCCAGGCTCCATTCCACGCGTGGGGAGTCTGAATTCCAGACATCATAGGCTAATTAACCAGAGCTGTCTCTCTCTGGCTGCAATAGAAAACACTATTATTTCCCATTAAATGCTAAAAGTGCTCAGTGTTGTTTGTGGGGAGCAATATGGAGTGACTCCATAAAATATAATTAAACCCTGGTGGCCATTATGGCAGACGTTCCCTCTGTATGACATATTTATGGATCTCTGGTTAGGAAGTAGGAGAGGGATTAATTGTATTACAGGATCATTAGCCCATTTATTTCCTTCTCTAACTTTGTTAGTATGGGGGGTTGAGTTCAGTCTTTTCACCTATTTCCACCTTCACGCAGAAGGGACAAATCTAGGGATGAAAGAGCTTGTCAATGTTGGTTTCTCTCAATTTTTCATTTTTCCAATCTTAAATTTGGTTCATTCTGAACATTGAGTTTTGTTTTGTTTTTAAAAAAGAGTTTGCATGAAAATTCATATGCATTTTTGTTTGCATTTCTTCTAATATATGGATTTTATATGAAATTTTTCCAATATAACCTTTCTCCTAATGTTTATATTATTATTATTATTATTATTATTATTATTTCATCTCTTTCTCACTCGTGGCGTTTTTTCTAGATGGATATGACGGGCTTTGCCAAGTCATTTATTATTATTATTATTATTATTATTATTATTATTATTTTATATACTATACCGTTTCTGAAGCTCTCTGGATGGTTTACTACATCTGATAAAAAATGCAAGAAGCAGCATAATAGAAATAGTCTAAACTTTTAAATTTTAAAACAATGTAAACAGCTAAAAACAAATAAACAATGTTTTCCTAATAGACCTGTTCTAAAACAGCAGACATAGTTGCCTCATAATATACCAATAAATGCCTGGGAGTAGAGGGTGGTCTTTATCTGGTGCTGAAACCTATTGGGGAAAAAAATGGAAAAGTGCAAATGTTCGAGGATGACCTCTTAAGTTCTGATGGGTGAAGCAAGGACCACCAATTTGGATGGCTTTAGAAGTGTGGATGGATAAATTCCTGGAGGAGAAGGCTATCAATGGCTATTAGTCTTGATGGCTATGTGCTATCTCAAGTATCAGAGTGAGTAAGCTTATATATACCAGTTGCTGGGGAACATGGGTGGGAGTGCTGTTGCACCTGTGTCTGGCTTGTGGGTTCATGTTGAACAGCGGCTGGCCATTTGGTGAATGGAGTGCTGGTCTAGATGGACCCTTGATCTGATCCAGCATGGCTCGTCTTATGTTTTTATGAATTTCAGTTTGTGAATTGGTTTGATAGATTGAGATTTCTCCTCATTCTCTAGCCAAAGCTGATTCCATCAATTGTCATTTGAGTATCAGACCCTAGGATTTCAGGGTTTCAGACAGGGATTGACTCGCAGGTATCGGAGATGCTGGAGGACAACCCTGGCATCCTTCTCAGTTATCCCATCTTATTTATGTTTAGTGACTAGAACATTACATAGGAAGCTGTGTTGTATCAGGTCAGACAATAGCCCTATGCAGGTGTTTGCCAGCTCATGTGTGGGGTAAAAGTGGGGAGGGGATCTGAGCATGCACATACACCCCACCCCAATGTCCTTGCTTGATCAGCTGCCAGTAAGACCATTGTGAAGGTCTGCAGAGGAACTCTGTAAGCATGTTCAACTGAACATGCTTACAGAATTCCTGTGATTGCAAATTCCCTGACTAATCTGGGTTTCCAATCACTGTAACTATGTAAGTGCATTCAGCTAAACACACTTATAGGCTGAATTTGGATGACACGTTTAACAACTGTGGGTTGTTGAAGCAACAACCCATTGCGTTGTTAAACGTGTCGTCTGAATGTAGCCACACAATGGAGCAACAACCCACAGTAGGCAAAGTAACAACATTCAACAACTGAGAGGAACAAATCACTTTGCGAGTTGGTTGTTGAATTGTCAATTGACAAACGTGTCATCTGGAGCGGTGCGTTGTTGAAACAATGATTGTGAGTTGTTGAGAACGGAAGATCAGAGAGTGGAGCAGCAAGAGAGGCAGAAAGCGGGCGGCCGCTCAAGCACTTTCACAACAGATCCCCGGCATTGCCGCCATAGCAACCAGGATGCCCGTCTCCCCCACCAGGCAGCCAGCACAGAGCTCAACAAGGGGCCAGCTCCTGCAAACACTCACACAGGGTGCCCAGTCAGTCACCCAAACGGAAAGGAAAGCGCACCAGAAGGGCACTACGGAAGAGGGGGGGGGAGGCGGAGATGGAAGAAGCAACAACCCTAGGCGCCCAGGAACAAGGGGTAGCCCCCCCACTCCAACAGGGAGCTCAGCAACCCACCCGAAGCAGACCCCACACCCTGTGAGTGTCGGCTGTGGGGTTCCATCTCTGGACTGGCATCCCTCCCTGGCATGCTGCCCCTCTCCTCCACATCCCCTTTGCACGTTCCCTGGGGGTGTGGCCTTGGCCGTCCCCTCTTCACCGCAGTGCCTTCCAGCCACCTCCTCCCTTCCCAGGGGTGACTGTCCTTTCCGTAGGCTGTGCCCTGGCTTATTGATGCCCATGTGCCTTACTGCCCATGTCTGAACTCCCTGCTGAATAAAGTTCTCTACGCTACCCCACTCTCGCTGTCTTTCCTATGTGTGCGGCATAATGCTCTAGGAGGGAGGTGGGGGGGTTGGGGGCTGGGGCAGGGGGCCGTGGGACTTCCTGGTGACTGTCCCGTCTCCCGTGGAGGGTGGGTGGAGGGTGGCTCCCTGGGGCGTGGGTGTCAACGTTGGAAGTGCAGTGCTGGGCGTGGGGTGTGACTGTTGTATTGGTGCTGCCGTTCCTCCTGGCTGCCTCTTTGCCCGAGGCTGCTGAATTCTGCCCATTGACTGGGGCTGCCAATGGGGTTTGGGAGGCGTGTCCTGCATCAGCTTCAATGGTGGTGCCCATGGATTTCGGCTGCAGTGCCTTCTGGGATACCTGCTGGAGGACTAACAGAGGTCGGTGAGCAGGGAAAATGGCGGCCGAGCTGTCAGTCAGAGCCGAGTAGGCAATTTGCAACCGGGGTGGTAGCCAATTCCTTGTAGCGCCTGCTGCAGCATGTTGTCTGTAGATCACCACCTTTTTCAACAACCGTCAGTAGGTAATTCAACAACCTGTGCTCAGCGTGTCGTCTGAATTGAGCCATAGAGTCCTTTGCAGAGCCCAACACAAGAAGGTCTAACCAGTAGCCAGGTGCACAAGAACATTGAAGGTGGGAATTATGTGTTCATCCACATCCCCTTCCCCAGGTTTATCCTACACAAGAACAAGCAAACACCTGCAGAGGGCTTAGTTGTCTAGGAGGACAGGACTCCTATAACTTTAACAGTTGTAGAGAAAAGGGAATTTCAGCCAGTGTCATTTGTATGCAATAGTTCCTGATGAAATTCCCTCTTCATCACAACTGTTAAAGTTGCAGGGGCCCTGCCTTCTTTTGTATATGGTCACTCTAGTATAGTGCCTGCAACTTTAACTGTTGTGATGAAGACGGAATTTCACCAGGAACTAATTGCATACAAATGACACTGGCTGAAATTCCCTTTTCTCTACAACTGTTAAAGTTACATGAGCCCTGTCCTCCTTTTCAGATGGTCAGCCTATAGTTGTCCATCAAACCCAGTATCATCTCCTCTGACAGGAAGCAGCACCCTGGTGTCTTAAGCATAGGTTTTTCCCTTCACCTGCTACATGACCTTCTTGTCCGCACTTTAAGATTGGGAAGAGAGGACCTTCTCATTTGCCCACCTATGAGAGCAGTTAGGTGGGTGATCACACTTGAGATTGCCTTTTTTATGGTGGCCCCACACCTTTGGAATGAGTTGCCATTGGAGGTCATTTCAGACATTTAAGAAAGCCTAGAAAATATATCATTTTACCTTGGCCTACTGTTGTTCCTGTTGTTCCTGTTCCTGTTGTTGTTGTTGTTGTTGGTGGTGGTGGTTTTATTATTGTCCTGCATTGTGTTTTTTGATTGCAGTTTTACTTGGTTTGTGTTTTTACGGCTTTAAATATTTAACTGTTTTTATTTATATTATTGCTGCAAGCTGCTTTGGGAGAGCTTCTGCCCTGAAAGGCGGCCAAGAAAGATATTCAATAAGTAAATAATGACTAAACAATAGAGACATCAGGGATCCAACCTGGAACCTTCTGTATGCCAAGCCTATGACCTATCACTAATCTATCCCCATCACTAACATACTGTCTAAGGATACTAGCATGAGACTCCTGATGTCTAACATTAGAGCAAAATGAACACCAGAATGTAAGAAGAGCCCTACTCTATCAGGAGAAAACCCTATCTAGTCTAACATTCTGTTTCCCACATTGACCAACCAGACGCTCAAGAGGAGCCTACAAAAAGGACATCAGCCCCCTCTTGCTTGTCTTTCCCAGCAGCTGGCATGCGGAGGCATACTGCCTTTGATAACGGACCTAATATCATGACTGGCAGCCATTGATAGTGTTCTCCTCCATGAATTTGTCTAACTATCTTTTAAAGCCACCAAAGTTGGTGGCCGTCACCATATCTTACAGTGAAAACTCCATAGTTTAACTATTTGCTGTGTGAAGAAGTAATTTCTTTCTCTGTCCAGAATCTCCCAGATTTAGATGCTGGGTCTCTAAATCTTATGTATGACTTACACTTTCTCAGTGTGGAAGGAGTAATCTCATTGTCAGTTGTATTTTCCACACAATGCATAGGATTCCGGTTGACTTCACCTATTAATTTTTATGGGATTTTATGCAGCTTGTGAACAGGATGTCAGCTTTTGTACTCACACAGGCATCTATGTACATCAGTTGATTTCTCGTTTCTGGGTTATTCAATGCTCGATGGCTCTCGACTAATGTGTACTGTCTCCACTGAACAATTTTGCGTTTCAGTTGATACAGTGTTTCATGACAGTTCTATCTGTGGTAATCAATCTGTGACAATTCATTCACACATGCAACTCATCCATTGACACAGTGAATATATGTGAGTGCACCAGCTCTGAGTATCTTTAAGGTGCCATTATTTCTATTTCATGCTTCATTGACATTATTTCTGTTTCCCGTTTTAAGCAGGTCCTGTTCATTTTTGTGGAGTACAGTATATAGTAATGGGCATACATGAGATGGGGAGTTCTTATACTGCCCGATCCTATAACTGTGTATTTTGGAACCCTTTATCTGGGGCCCTAGGGGCTTATTGTCATGTAACTGTGTACACAACTACGACCTGAATTCATTTATGCAGACCTTTCCTGGGCCTGTTCAGACAACATGCCATGACGGTTAAGCATTTTGAGCTAACCATGATGGCTTAGCATATGAGCCTCTGCCAAAGGAAATGAGGCAGGGGGCTACTAGAAGGAGGGCCTTCTCTGCTGTGGAACCCCGGCTGTGGAATAAGCTCCCTAGAGAGGTTCGCCTGGCACCTACATTATACTCCTTTTGAAGCCAGGTGAAGACCTTCTTATTCTCACAATATTTTAACAGGTTATTATCATAGTCTTTTAACTGTATTTTAAATCTGCATTGCTGGACGGGTTTTTACTCTGGTTGTGTTTTTACATTGTGTTTTTACATTGTGTTTTGATATCGTGTTTTTATACTGTTTTGTTGATGGTTTTATTTTTTGTGAACTGCCCAGAGAGCTTCAGCTATTGGGTGGTATATAAATGTAATAATAAATAAATAAATATCATGTATAGGGTGTTTTCCCTAACCATGGTGAATACATAATCACACTTTAACTTCCCTCATTAACCACATGCCTCAAAAGACTCAGTGGCCCTAACACTGGTTTAATGTGTTGTCTAATCAGGCCCAATGTGGATAGTGCTAACTACCATTCACCGTGGTTAGCCTAACCAACTTTCCCCAAGTTATGTCTGAACAAGACCACGGTTTTCTTTTATTTTTAATACTATTGGAATTTCCTTGTCTGTGGAAAAAAAATAGGGCTAATCTGGATATCTCTCCACCCCAACCCCCACTTTCATGGAAACAATTCAGCCTCCATGGAAGTGGGAGGGGGATATTTGGGAACTTTTAGAGCAGGGGCAAATTCTAAGCCCTTTCATGGGGAGGGGTGTACCTTTAATTATATGGCAGCTGAGTGTTTATTTTTCTCTTTTCTTTATTTTTTTTCTTAAAAAAATAAACAAATAAAAGTAACCTGGCCAAGCGGTGGCATAGATGCCCATAGAAGTGCAGTCACATTCCTGAATAGCGTTGCCATTCCCAGGGGGCAATTCTCTTGAGGAACGCCACCAGGCTTCTGTGGGGAGCTGAGCCTCTGCTTGAAGTGGCAGGAAGGTTTATTTCAAAAAGTAAAAATTGGAGAGGGGCTAAGAAAAAATACTTCAGCCATGGTAAGCCCAGCACTACGAAACAATCTCTCCATCCCACTGCCTCAATTTTATTTTGGTAAAAGAATTTAAGGATTTCCCCTCCCCCCCCCACATTTTGCTAAGAGTGTATGGAAATTCTCCCAAATGCATACACACATATTATTTTTGTTTTTATTATTTTATTTTGTTTCACTTAATGGGGTTCCTTTTACTTCATTCAAAAATCTTTGAAATCCACTTCTAATTTTCCTTTTTTTTGGGGGGGGGGACAACTAAACAACCTAGTAGTAACTTTATCTTCAATGCTGACCTTGTAGGAAGTCAATTCTTAAGAAACCAACATGACTGTGTTTTATTGTAACACATTGGAATCCTCTATGTGTCTACTCAGAAGTAAGTTCCATGGACTTCAGCGGGACTTTCTCCCAGAGACGTTTGTATTAGGGGTGTGCATCGGATCGGATCCGATCCACGATCCGAATCCGATCCGCCCCAAAAATCGGAAAATCCGATCCGATCCGATCCGATCCGATACACCATCCGATCCGATCCGATCCGATCCGGCGAGGTCCGATCCGGATCGGATCGGATCGGCGGATCGGACGCCATTTTAAATGCGTTTTTCCCATAGCAAAGTATTGTTGTTTTACAAAAACGCCTATAACTTTTTCATTTTTAACGACAGAAGGATGAAACTTGGGCACATTGTACACTGGTTAGGGATAGGTATCTGTGAGAAATTTCAGAAAGATTGGTGCATGCAGTTTGTGGCAATTAATTTTTTAATAAATAACATGGAATGCCTATAACTCGGTCATTTTTAAAGTTACACACATGAAACTTTGCCACATTGTAGGTGGAACCTTGGGACCCACGTGTGTGAAATCCCAGAACCGTGGGTGCTTGCCTGGTGTGGCAATGAATTTTTGAAAAATGGGTAGTAGTGGGGTAAATGCAGTTATGCCTCCCATGTTTTTATTTTTAAAGATACAAACAGGACACTTCGGCACATTACAGGGAACACTTCCCTTGATATGTGTGTAAAATTTCAGACAGCTAGCTCCAGGCATGTGTTGGCAATGAATTGTTGAAAATTGGGTAGCAGTGGGGTAAAATACAGTTTTGCCTCCCATTTTTTTATTTTCAAAGATACAAACGGGAAACTTTGGCACATTGCAGGGAACACTTCACTTCAAATGTGTGTGAAATTTCCGGAAGCTAGGTGCAACATTTTAGTGGGAAACGAACGTTTATTCATGGCATTTCACATGGGATTTATGGGTTGGTTTTAAGAGCTACAAACCTCTAACTCGCTCACATGGCACAGGACCTATGCCCGCTCAAACGCTGGAAATTTAACAAACTTTGGTGCAATGCTTTAGTGGGAAAACAAAGGTTTATGCATGGCATTTCACATGGGATTTATGGGTTGGTTTTAAGAGCTACAAACCTCTAACTCGCTCACATGGCACAGGACCTATGCCCGCTCAAACGCTGGAAATTTAACAAACTTTGGTGCAATGCTTTAGTGGGAAAACAAAGGTTTATGCATGGCATTTCACATGGGATTTATGGGTTGGTTTTAAGAGCTACAAACCTCTAACTCGCTCACATGGCACAGGACCTATGCCCGCTCAAACGCTGGAAATTTAACAAACTTTGGTGCAATGCTTTAGTGGGAAAACAAAGGTTAAACTTTATTATTTTAAACCTTCAGGAAAGGGAGGGGGAGGCTGTGTTTGTGTGTGTGTGTTTGACAGCTTGATCCACCAATTGTGCTTTAGAATACATGACTGAATCACCCAATCCTGTGAAGACTTTCTTCAGCCTCCAATCGCAATGCTGGAGGAGGGCACCAGTATATATTCTCTCAGCCCTGCCCTTCTGGCTCTTTGTGGGTTGAACGTGGAGGAGATTAGGGAGTGTTTTGGAGCTGTGTTGGAGAGACTGTATTGATTTGATTGCATTTGGAGGTGGTTTTGAGGAGTTTCTGATCTTTTACTTCAGCTTTTCTTGTTCTCTCTCTTGGCTTTCCTTTCTCTCTTGCCTTTCCTTTCTTAGATAGCACGTTTGTTTGTCTGTAAGTTCAGTTTGTCTTTGCAGTGAGTGTGTTTGTTTGTTCTACTTTCGCTTTCTGAAAAAAACCCAAAAAAATAATAAAAAAATATTTCTATCCTCTCTCTCTCTCTCTCTCTTTCTCTGTGTGTGTGTGTGTGTGTGCGCGCTTGTGAGTGAGTGTGTGTTGCTGGGCTGTGTAGCCTGCTGCTACAAACACAAAAAAAGTCAGCAAAGCACACACTTACACAAAAATAAATAATAATAAAAATAAAATGAAGCGTGGCACTCAAAGGGGGGGTGCTCCCAAGGCAGCATTTGGGAGAGGCCGCTCTGGGCATGGCGCTGCTGCTGCTGCTGCTGGGACCAGCAGCAGGCAGCCTACTTCCACACCCCCAGTTAAACTGAGGCGTTCTCCACTGGGGCAGCAGAAGCAGGCAGAGGCAACTCAAAGTAGTGCCTGCAGGGCACTCTTTCAGCAACATGAGGCAGGTGCTGGGAGCAGCAGTGGGCATGAAGAAGGAGCACTATATCCAGCTCCTTCTTTGGTGGGTGAGCCTGTGAACCCGCTGACTGATCTTTTCCCAGATCTTGTGGAAGTCAGCGAGGTTCAGAGTGAGAAGGAGGACTCTGATGTGGGGCAAGAGGAAGAGCAGGCAGCACCAGAGACTTACTCTCCACAATCCGTCCTCTCTTCCACTCATTCCCTTGCTCCTGAGGTGACACCACAGAGCGAAGGCGCCGGCAGGCCGTCTGTGTCACCCCAGAAGCGACAGGCAAGCAAGGTGTGGGACCACTTTGAGGTGGCAGTGGATTCCCGCTTTGCTGTCTGTCGCCACTGCAAGATGTCAGTGAGCAGGGGAAAAATGCCAGGCCACTTCACCACCACGAACCTCACCCGCCACATGCAGAGGCACCACCAGTCTGTTTTGCTTGGGACCGAGGCGGGCACCTCGCAGCAGACTGGTGCTAGCGGCAAGGGCAAGCAGAAGGCTCCTGCAACTTCTGCCAGCTCTCGACCTCCCATCCCCAAGAGGCTTCGCCAGGCCACCATGGAAGAGATGGGGTGGGGGAAGTATGGAGCCACAAGGTGGCGTTTTCCAGCGCCCAACCAGATCACCAATTGCATCGGTGAGATGGTGGCGTTGGATGACCAGCCATTCAGCCTCGTCGAGAACGCAGGCTTCAAGAGGCTGATGGCTCTTGTGGTTCCATACTACAAGCCGCCGTGTCGCACCACCCTGAGCAGGCGTGTGGTGCCCTCCCTGTACCAGGCATGCAGGGAGTTAGTTCTGGGTCGTCTGTGCCAGGCAGAGGCACAGAAGGTGCACTTCACTTCGGACATCTGGTCCAGCGAAGGAGGAGTGCACGCTTACCTGTCCCTGACGGCTCACTGGTGGGGAGCCTCAGGGCAGGAAGCACCCAGGACTTCTGGGACTGGGAAGGAGGGCTGCCGCTGGGCCCTCCTTCATACCGCAGTCATGGACCAGTCCCACACGGCGGAGGAGATTACGGAGGCCATGAACCGCATGGTGGCAGGGTGGCTGGGCGGGCACCAGCACACCCGCGGTTACATGGTCACGGACGGGGGAGCCAATATGCTGAAGGCGGTGCGCGATGGCGGATTTGAGGGCATCCGCTGCATCGCGCACGTCTTCAACCTGGTCGTGAGGGATGGCCTTGGAGGCAGCAAGGCCCCTCTCCCTCCCCAAATCCGTAATCTCCTAGAGAGCTGCAGGAAGGTGGCTGGGCATTTCCACCACAGCGTGAAGGGCAGTCGGTTGCTGCGGGAGAAGCAGCAGGAGCTGGGACTTCCGCAGCACCGGCTAGTGCAGGACGTGGCAACACGTTGGAACTCCACCTACCACATGCTCGAGCGTATGGTGGAGCAACAGCGTGTTGTCCACGAGATGTTCAGGGTCGGGGACATTGGCATCCAGGCCCCACTGTCCAGGCAGCAGTGGGAGGCCATGTCCCAGCTTCTGGTGGTCCTCAAGCCGTTCCTTGAGGCCACCGAGACCCTGAGCAGCAGCACTGCCCTTCTCAGCCAGGTGCTCCCCGTGGCCAGGCATCTCCAGAATCAGATGGGCGAGTTTCTGGAGGCCGGGGATGCCGTCACCGGCAGGCGCTTCCTGCCAGAGGTGCGGGAAGTGGTGACGAGGCTGAGGGAAAGCCTATCCCGCCGGGTCCAGCCTCTCTACAACGAGAGGCAGTACATGTTGGCCACCATGTGCGACCCGCGCATCAAGGATGGGTTATGTGGGCAGACTTCCCGGGCAGGTTGGGTGGAAATGCTGGTGACGGACGTTCGGGCGGCCCGGGATGCCAGGATTGGGCAGGCAGAGGAGGAGCCCACCGAAGCCCAGGCGCTAAGTCCGCTGAGCACCACCAGCAGCGGCGGCACCAGCACCACCACACCCAGCAGGGGGACAGGCCAGGGGTTTTGGGACAAGGCTTTGCAGGCTGCGGTTGGGCATAGAGGCACTCAACCCAGCCGCCGCCAGGATGACGCTGCAGCAGCAGTGCAGCGTTACCTGGCGGAGCAGATGGAGGACGGCTCCATCGAACCCCTGGCCTACTGGTCATCTCGGCGCCAGATGTGGCCTGATCTGGCGCGGGTGGCCATGGACAGAATCAGCTGCCCACCGTCCAGCGTTCCAAGCGAGCGGGTGTTTTCCATGGCGGGCGACGTGGTCACACCCCACCGCTCTCGCTTGGACGCTGAGATTGTGGAGCAGCTGGTCTTCCTCAAGGTCAATCTGCCCCTGCTGGGATACCCCACCCTCATGCCCGCGGGGGAGTAATTGGCAGGCACCCCCCATCCATCCCACACCTTTGGGCAGGCACCGGCAGGCCCTTGATTTTTTAATTCTTATTTTCGGTTAATTAATTTTCTTTACTTTAATTTACTGGCTGTGTTGTTTACAGCTCAGTAACTCAACTCTGAACGATGGATCCCGAAGGGATCTAGTTTCTTCTCCTAGCCTCTTACATTGAGGGGATGCACAAGCATCTCACACATTCTATGTTGTTTGACTTGAACCAATGTGCTTGCACGTGTGCCTCTGAAATTGGACTCCGATGGCTCCCTCCAGGCCTTCTGTAAGGTCCCACACTTCCATGGGCGTTTCTTCTTGTAAGACCACGTCAGAGGCTCATGAGAACTTTGGATAAGAAGAAGGCTTAATTTTATCGCCAAGGAACGCATGCACCTCTCTGACTATGAACGAAGGACGCGATAGGATTCCTCTTCCAGGCTCCTACATTGAGTGGATGACAAGCAGCATCCCACACTGTTTCTGACTGTGTCTTTTGGACTTATGTGGCAGCCTTGCAGGGCTGTCACTGTGTGTTGTGTTTATTTTGGCTATATGATTTAAAAAACTGCCTGCCCGCCTGCCCGCCTGCTAGGTTGCCGCCATTGTGAAGTAGCCGGAATGCGTGGGCTGGTCTCACGGTTCTATTGCTTACTTGTGCAATGCGCAAGCGCCTGGCATCATGCCCGCCTCTGCCTCTGCCTCTGCCTGCCTGCCTGCCCGCCTGCTAGGTTGCCGCCATTGTGAAGTAGCCGGAATGCGTGGGCTGGTCTCACGGTTCTATTGCTTACTTGTGCAATGCGCAAGCGCCTGGCATCATGCCCGCCTCTGCCTCTGCCTCTGCCTGCCTGCCTGCCCGCCTGCTAGGTTGCCGCCATTGTGAAGTAGCCGGAATGCGTGGGCTGGTCTCACGGTTCTATTGCTTACTTGTGCAATGCGCAAGCGCCTGGCATCATGCCCGCCTCTGCCTCTGCCTCTGCCTCTGCCTCTGCCTGCCTGCCTGCCCGCCTGCTAGGTTGCCGCCATTGTGAAGTAGCCGGAATGCGTGGGCTGGTCTCACGGTTCTATTGCTTACTTGTGCAATGCGCAAGCGCCTGGCATCATGCCCGCCTCTGCCTCTGCCTCTGCCTCTGCCTCTGCCTGCCTGCCTGCCTGCCTGCTAGGTTGCCGCCATTGTGAAGTAGCCGGAATGCGTGGGCTGGTCTCACGGTTCTATTGCTTACTTGTGCAATGCGCAAGCGCCTGGCATCATGCCCGCCTCTGCCTCTGCCTCTGCCTGCCTGCCTGCCCGCCTGCTAGGTTGCCGCCATTGTGAAGTAGCCGGAATGCGTGGGCTGGTCTCACGGTTCTATTGCTTACTTGTGCAATGCGCAAGCGCCTGGCATCATGCCCGCCTCTGCCTCTGCCTCTGCCTCTGCCTCTGCCTGCCTGCCTGCCCGCCTGCTAGGTTGCCGCCATTGTGAAGTAGCCGGAATGCGTGGGCTGGTCTCACGGTTCTATTGCTTACTTGTGCAATGCGCAAGCGCCTGGCATCATGCCCGCCTCTGCCTCTGCCTCTGCCTGCCTGCCTGCCCGCCTGCTAGGTTGCCGCCATTGTGAAGTAGCCGGAATGCGTGGGCTGGTCTCACGGTTCTATTGCTTACTTGTGCAATGCGCAAGCGCCTGGCATCATGCCCGCCTCTGCCTCTGCCTCTGCCTCTGCCTCTGCCTGCCTGCCTGCCCGCCTGCTAGGTTGCCGCCATTGTGAAGTAGCCGGAATGCGTGGGCTGGTCTCACGGTTCTATTGCTTACTTGTGCAATGCGCAAGCGCCTGGCATCATGCCCGCCTCTGCCTCTGCCTCTGCCTGCCTGCCTGCCCGCCTGCTAGGTTGCCGCCATTGTGAAGTAGCCGGAATGCGTGGGCTGGTCTCACGGTTCTATTGCTTACTTGTGCAATGCGCAAGCGCCTGGCATCATGCCCGCCTCTGCCTCTGCCTCTGCCTGCCTGCCTGCCCGCCTTCTAGGTTGCCGCCATTGTGAAGTAGCCGGAATGCGTGGGCTGGTCTCACGGTTCTATTGCTTACTTGTGCAATGTGCAAGCGCCTGGCATCATGCCCGCCTCTGCCTGCCCGCCCGCCTGCCTGCCTGGAGGTGCCCATGCAGCTGTGACTTTGCCTCTGCCAGTGGGACTTTGCCTCTGCCACTGGGACTTTGCCTGGAGGACCCTGTGCCAACGTGACTTTGCCTGGAGGAGCCTATGCCACTGGGACTTTGCCTGGAGGACCCTGTGCCAATGTGACTTTGCCTGGAGGGAGCTGTGCCAAACTGTGACTTTGCCTGGAGGACCCTGTGCCAATGTGACTTTGCCTGGAGGGAGCTGTGCCAAACTGTGACTTTGCCTGGAGGACCCTGTGCCAATGTGACTTTGCCTGGAGGGAGCTGTGCCAAACTGTGACTTTGCCTGGAGGACCCTGTGCCAATGTGACTTTGCCTGGAGGGAGCTGTGCCAAACTGTGACTTTGCCTGGAGGACCCTGTGCCAACGTGACTTTGCCTGGAGGAGCCTATGCCACTGGGACTTTGCCTGGAGGACCCTGTGCCAATGTGACTTTGCCTGGAGGGAGCTGTGCCAAACTGTGACTTTGCCTGGAGGACCCTGTGCCAACGTGACTTTGCCTGGAGGAGCCTATGCCACTGGGACTTTGCCTGGAGGACCCTGTGCCAATGTGACTTTGCCTGGAGGACCCTGTGCCAACGTGACTTTGCCTGGAGGGAGCTGTGCCAAACTGTGACTTTGCCTGGAGGACCCTGTGCCAATGTGACTTTGCCTGGAGGACCCTGTGCCAATGTGACTTTGCCTGGAGGGAGCTGTGCCAAACTGTGACTTTGCCTGGAGGACCCTGTGCCAATGTGACTTTGCCTGGAGGGAGCTGTGCCAAACTGTGACTTTGCCTGGAGGACCCTGTGCCAATGTGACTTTGCCTGGAGTAGCCTATGCCACTGGGACTTTGCCTGGAGGAGCCTGTGCCACTGGGACTTTGCCTGGAGGAGCCTATGTGCCACTGGAGTCCTCCGATCCACAGCCGCCGCACGAATAAGGTAAGTGTGTGCAGTCAACGCAGGGACACCTGAGAGTGTCCAGAAGTGGGGCAGTGTGAGATCTTACTTTCGAGTAAGCAAGCAGACTGCCCATCTGCCCCAGCCACGGCCGCATGGAGGTGGCCCCTCGATTCACGTCGCCCCTACGACTCAGGTAAGAGTGCAGGCAGAGTGGCCATATAGAAAAGAAGGCAGGGCCCCTGCACCTTTAACTGTTGTGATGAAGAGGGAATCTCAGCAGGAACTAATTCCATACAAATGACACTGGCAGAAATTCCCTTTTCTCTACAACTGCTGAAGTTAGGAACCCTGACCTGGATTTGATCTGGTCAGCCTAACGTAGGGTGCTATTAGGAGTGAATGAATAACCCAAGGACAAAAGAAATGGTGATTCTCTAATGATCCGGTAAGCTGTGTCCTGCCAGACACAAAAGGATAGCCAATCCCTCTAACAATGGGCTCAGAAGAGTGATTTAGAAAGGGAGGGGTGCAGGAGAAAGAGGATTGCATCACAAACAAGAGAAGTGTGCCGGTGGGAGACTAGTTACTAGGACTTGTTTGTATTAATTAATACAAATCTTTATTTATTTTCCTTTCTTCTTTTGCAGTATAAAAGTATTTATGTAATATTCATTATCCCCCTCCTCTTCTTTTGCAGCCTATGGCACTCTCACTGCCACAGTGCCCGGGAAAGGAGAGACTTTGCCCATTACATGCCAGCCTGCCCGCCCGCTGCTGATGCCGCCTGCCGCCTTCCAGATCGTTCCTGCGAGGCGGGCCAGCCGCCTTTCTTGCACAAGCCATGGGACTAGGGTTCCTCCAGGAGAATCTCACCGAGTCCTCAACGCCCTCAGGACTATGGTAAGTGTTCTGTGAATGGGGGGGGGCACCTTCCACCTAACTGAAGGTTGGCTGTCTGCCTGCTAACTTCCGAGTGAGCAGGCAGCCCCGTGTGCCTGCTGGGGCGTGGGCACTCAGGACCGGGCACATGCCAGTCTTGGGTGGGAGGGAGCCAGTGGTGGAAAAGTATCATTTTTCTCATATTCTCCCCCCCCCTTCTTCTTTTGCAGCCTATGGAACTCTTTGCCACAGTGCCCAGGAGAGACGGTAATGCAGACTGCCCACCTGCCCGTCACTGCCCGCCTGGAAGTGGCATCTTATCAACAACGCCCTCAGGAGGACTACGGTAAGTGTTCTGTGAATGGGGGGGGGGCACCTTCCACCTAACTGAAGGTTGGCTGTCTGCCTGCTAACTTCCGAGTGAGCAGGCAGCCCCGTGTGCCTGCTGGGGCGTGGGCACTCAGGACCGGGCACATGCCAGTCTTGGGTGGGAGGGAGCCAGTGGTGGAAAAGTATCATTTTTCTCATATTCTCCCCCCCCCCTTCTTCTTTTGCAGCCTATGGAACTCTTTGCCACAGTGCCCAGGAGAGACGGTAATGCAGACTGCCCACCTGCCCGTCACTGCCCGCCTGGAAGTGGCATCTTATCAACAACGCCCTCAGGAGGACTACGGTAAGTGTTCTGTGAATGGGGGGGGGCACCTTCCACCTAACTGAAGGTTGGCTGTCTGCCTGCTAACTTCCGAGTGAGCAGGCAGCCCCGTGTGCCTGCTGGGGCGTGGGCACTCAGGACCGGGCACATGCCAGTCTTGGGTGGGAGGGAGCCAGTGGTGGAAAAGTATCATTTTTCTCATATTCTCCCCCCCCCCCTTCTTCTTTTGCAGCCTATGGAACTCTTTGCCACAGTGCCCAGGAGAGACGGTAATGCAGACTGCCCACCTGCCCGTCACTGCCCGCCTGGAAGTGGCATCTTATCAACAACGCCCTCAGGAGGACTACGGTAAGTGTTCTGTGAATGGGGGGGGGCACCTTCCACCTAACTGAAGGTTGGCTGTCTGCCTGCTAACTTCCGAGTGAGCAGGCAGCCCCGTGTGCCTGCTGGGGCGTGGGCACTCAGGAAGGGCAATCCTGGGTGGAAGGGAGCTGGTTGTGTTGAAGTGGTCAACTAATATTCATTCTTTTTTCCCCCCCTTCTTCTTTTGCAGCCTATGGCACTCTCACTGCCACAGTGCCCGGGAAAGGAGAGACTTTGCCCATTAAATGCCAGCCTGCCCGCCCGCTGCTGATGCCGCCTGCCGCCTTCCAGATCCTTCCTGCAAAGAGAGCAAGCCGCCCTCCTCGCACAAGCCATGGGACTTGGCATTCGCCCTCAAGGAGAATGTCACCCAGTCCCCAATGCCGCTGTTGGACTTTGCCCATTAAATGCCAGCCTGCCCGCCCGCTGCTGATGCCACCTGCCGCCTCCCAGATCCTTCCTGCAAAGAGAGCAAGCCGCCCTCCTCGCACAAGCCATGGGACTTGGCATTCGCCCTCAAGGAGAATGTCACCCAGTCCCCAATGCCGCTGTTGGACTTTGCCCATTAAATGCCAGCCTGCCCGCCCGCTGCTGATGCCACCTGCCGCCTCCCAGATCCTTCCTGCAAAGAGAGCAAGCCGCCCTCCTCGCACAAGCCATGGGACTTGGCATTCGCCCTCAAGGAGAATGTCACCCAGTCCCCAATGCCGCTGTTGGACTTTGCCCATTAAATGCCAGCCTGCCCGCCCGCTGCTGATGCCGCCTGCCGCCTCCCAGATCCTTCCTGCAAAGAGAGCAAGCCGCCCTCCTCGCACAAGCCATGGGACTTGGCATTCGCCCTCAAGGAGAATGTCACCCAGTCCCCAATGCCGCTGTTGGACTTTGCCCATTAAATGCCAGCCTGCCCGCCCGCTGCTGATGCCGCCTGCCGCCTTCCAGATCCTTCCTGCAAAGAGAGCAAGCCGCCCTCCTCGCACAAGCCATGGGACTTGGCATTCGCCCTCAAGGAGAATGTCACCCAGTCCCCAATGCCGCTGTTGGACTTTGCCCATTAAATGCCAGCCTGCCCGCCCGCTGCTGATGCCGCCTGCCGCCTTCCAGATCCTTCCTGCAAAGAGAGCAAGCCGCCCTCCTCGCACAAGCCATGGGACTTGGCATTCGCCCTCAAGGAGAATGTCACCCAGTCCCCAATGCCGCTGTTGGACTTTGCCCATTAAATGCCAGCCTGCCCGCCCGCTGCTGATGCCGCCTGCCGCCTTCCAGATCCTTCCTGCAAAGAGAGCAAGCCGCCCTCCTCGCACAAGCCATGGGACTTGGCATTCGCCCTCAAGGAGAATGTCACCCAGTCCCCAATGCCGCTGTTGGACTTTGCCCATTAAATGCCAGCCTGCCTGCCCGCCTTCCAGATTCTGCTGTGGAAGGAGAAATAAATAATACTAGGTGCTGCAAGAGACCATGTGGATTGGCTCTACATCAAAGCAGCCTTCTGGTTTAGAATTACATAGTACACAAGAAAAGAACAATCACTTATCCTGCAAGATCCCTTCCCAGGCTAGGATCTGAATAATAGCTATTAGCTAGGATCTGAATAGCTATTACCTGGGATTAGCTACTAGTGCATTTGGTAGCATTCCTGCAACCAACACCTGTCTTGTCATGTAAATGTATGGGTCCCTAAAGCAATTTACAATCACTTTACATTTTACAAATGAATAAGTGAAACTTTCTTCCCTCATTACCAATCCACACCAGGCAGGCAATGTCCCCTTCCTGAAGGTTTAAAATAATAAAGTTTAACCTTTGTTTTCCCACTAAAGCATTGCACCAAAGTTTGTTAAATTTCCAGCGTTTGAGCGGGCATAGGTCCTGTGCCATGTGAGCGAGTTAGAGGTTTGTAGCTCTTAAAACAAACCCATAAATCCCATGTGAAATGCCATGCATAAACCTTTGTTTTCCCACTAAAGCATTGCACCAAAGTTTGTTAAATTTCCAGCGTTTGAGCGGGCATAGGTCCTGTGCCATGTGAGCGAGTTAGAGGTTTGTAGCTCTTAAAACCAACCCATAAATCCCATGTGAAATGCCATGCATAAACCTTTGTTTTCCCACTAAAGCATTGCACCAAAGTTTGTTAAATTTCCAGCGTTTGAGCGGGCATAGGTCCTGTGCCATGTGAGCGAGTTAGAGGTTTGTAGCTCTTAAAACCAACCCATAAATCCCATGTGAAATGCCATGCATAAACCTTTGTTTTCCCACTAAAGCATTGCACCAAAGTTTGTTAAATTTCCAGCGTTTGAGCGGGCATAGGTCCTGTGCCATGTGAGCGAGTTAGAGGTTTGTAGCTCTTAAAACCAACCCATAAATCCCATGTGAAATGCCATGAATAAACGTTCGTTTCCCACTAAAATGTTGCACCTAGCTTCCGGAAATTTCACACACATTTGAAGTGAAGTGTTCCCTGCAATGTGCCAAAGTTTCCCGTTTGTATCTTTGAAAATAAAAAAATGGGAGGCAAAACTGTATTTTACCCCACTGCTACCCAATTTTCAACAATTCATTGCCAACACATGCCTGGAGCTAGCTGTCTGAAATTTTACACACATATCAAGGGAAGTGTTCCCTGTAATGTGCCGAAGTGTCCTGTTTGTATCTTTAAAAATAAAAACATGGGAGGCATAACTGCATTTACCCCACTACTACCCATTTTTCAAAAATTCATTGCCACACCAGGCAAGCACCCACGGTTCTGGGATTTCACACACGTGGGTCCCAAGGTTCCACCTACAATGTGGCAAAGTTTCATGTGTGTAACTTTAAAAATGACCGAGTTATAGGCATTCCATGTTATTTATTAAAAAATTAATTGCCACAAACTGCATGCACCAATCTTTCTGAAATTTCTCACAGATACCTATCCCTAACCAGTGTACAATGTGCCCAAGTTTCATCCTTCTGTCGTTAAAAATGAAAAAGTTATAGGCGTTTTTGTAAAACAATAATTTGCTATAGGAAAAAACATTCAAAATGGCGTCCGATCCGGATCGGAAAATCCGATCCGCGGATCGGAATCGGATCCGATCCGATCCGACACACGATCCGATCCGATCCGATCCGACCCCCCAGGTCCGATTCCGATCCGCTATCCGATCCGATCCGGGGGGTCAGTGCACATCCCTAGTTTGTATACAATTGCAGGTTTTCACTTGGATTTCACATGGAGAGCCAGTGTGATATAGTGGTCAGAGTGTTGGACTGGGAGTTGGGAAATCTGGGTTCTAGTCCCCACTTGGCCATGGAAACTCACTGGGTGAGTCACAGATAGGGTGACCAGATAAAATCCAGGTCAGGGCTCATATAACTTTAACAGTTGTAGAGAAAAGGGAATTTCAGCCAGTGTCATTTGAATGCAATTAGTTCCTGTTGAAATTCCCTCTTCATCACAGCTGTTAAAGTTGCAAGGGCCCTGCCTTCTTTTGTATATGGTCACTCTAGTATAGTGCTTGCACCTTTAACTGTTGTGATGAAGAGGGAATATCACCAGGAACTAATTGCATACAAATGACACTGGCTGAAATTCCCTTTTCTCTACAACTGTTAAAGTTACATGAGCCCTGACCTGGATTTTATGTGGTCAGCCTAGTCACAAACCAGTCACAGTCTCTCAGCCCAAGCTATCTTACAGGGTTCTTGTTGTGAGGATAAAATGGAAAGGAAAAGGAGGATTATGCACACTGCTTTGGGTTCCTTGGAGGAAGAAAGGCATGATGTTAATGTAATAAATAATAAATAAAATAATTTCAAGGCGTCACATTTTTTTCTTCCTTTCAAAAGATATATTCAGGTCTGGCCCAAGCCATTTTTTGCTGTCTGTGGCAGAAAATCAAATGGCTCTTTCACCCCAAGTCAAGATGCATACAGAACAAGGCTGGACAAGTTATTTTGTTACCTGAGGCAGAAAATCCCATACGTTCTTCTCTTTCTCCATGGCAGTAAAAAATATATATGATAATCATAAATTAAATATCTAACAATTTGCTGTCCTTTCACACAGCCTGAGGCAGCCATCTCGCTCTGCCTAATGTCAGGGCCATCCTTGAATATATTTCCACAAGGGTGGGGGGAGGTCTGTGTCCGTTTTATATCCATTCCTTATTTAACGCTTCATTTTCACGTGTGATTCCTTTTAGGGGGATAAGTAAAATATGTAGACTTGGGTGCTTAGTGATACTGGGAAGGGTTTTGGAAAGGTAATGTGTTCTTTGTGTGTTCACCATTTGCATCATTGTGTCACATGTCTTCTGAGTGATGGTGTGTGTGTGTGTGTGTGTGTGTGTACTGTCTATGCCCATGGCTTCATAATATGCTAAACAAAGCACACATGATAATTACCAATCAGAAAAGGATGTGTCATGATGCATGATGTCATAATGCATGGTGTGGGGAACCAATGCCATATTATACATACATCCCCTGAATTCACTTTGATGATTCTCATACACAAACATTCTCATAATTACAGAGAATGTCTGTCTGAGTTTATAACATCAGGTGTGTAACTTAATGAGCAAATCATACATTAAGGCAGGATCACTTTGACCATTACCAATTAAGTTAGTTCTGCAGAACACCATTCTCTTCTATACTTTGTTCTTTCATTTTCTGCTCAGTAGGAATGTGCATGTTGTTTGCCTCCACATATGCTTTTGGGATATGGGGTTCTGTGCTAACCTTGGGAGACCACTGAAATCTCACAGTCTTCTGGAGCTAACCCTCAAGTGTGAGAACATTAATAAGGGATTAAATGCTCTTATAATTAGTTTTTGTACTCATTAACATTTGCATTCCCATGCACCGTTGTGATTTCAGGTCATACCTGAAAGAACCCAAAAGAAAATACAACAGGGATCACCTCTGGGTGTTCCTGAACCACAGTTTAAACCCATTCCACTTTTTAAAAAAAATAAAATAAAATGGAAGATGGTGTGATTCTGTGATGGGAATATTGTCTGCATTTGTGAGCTGACATGTGCATTTTTTTTTGCAAAATCAGCCAACTAAAACTTACCTTCCTTGGATACAGACTATTACTTCTGTGTTCACTACACATCAGATATTATTAATGGGGTTCTTGTACTGTTGAGCCCATTGAAAAGACATAGTGTCTGAAAAGTAGATGATACCAAGGGAGAGTAATGAAAAATGGGGGTCTTGTTGGAAGATTAATTGAGAAAGTAATTATTTGATTGATGGAGTTCACTCGTAAGTACCATCATTGCTCCTGGGATTCCTGTAATAAGACACCACTCATTAACAATTTAATGTGTGTGTGGTGGTGCTGGCACGGGGGGGGGGGGATTGCACATTGGGATCTAGTTGTAGCCTAATGAGTGAATCTCATAATTCCCCTCTCTAAAAAAATAATCTACCATGTCATCTCTATCTTGACCAGCTGTAATTTTTCAACCTCTTTGCTACCACTTACTTGTTTGACAGGCAGAGAACCAGTGAGCAGGTAGTCAGTCCCATCTGAAGGAGCAGGTGTGTAGCCTGGGAGTATTCCTAGATCCATCTTTGTCACTGGAGGCCCAGGTGGACTCTATGGCCCAGAGTACTTAAGGCCAGCTTCTGCTGATCTGCCAACTACAGCCTTTCCTGGACAGCGATAACCTATCCACACTAGTGCATGCACTGGTAACTTCCCAATTAGACTACCGCAACACACTGTAGGTGGGGCTGCCCTTGAAGATGACTCAGAAATTGCAGCTAGTACAAAATACAACAGGTAGACTGCTAACCAGTACATCCTACAAAGTCCATATAATACCAGGCTCAAAGGAATTGCACTGGCTGCCTATATGCTTCTGGTCGGAATTCAACATGTTCGTAATGGCATTGAAAGCCCTAAATGGCTTGGGACCTTGATACTTGGTAGTGGCTCTCCCTATATCTGCCTCCCCAAGACATGGAATCAGTTAGACGAGCCCTCTTCCACGTCCCAACAATGTGAGATGTACACTATGGTGGGTCATGGGAGAGGGCTTTCTCTATTGTGGTACCCCAGCTGTGGAATGCCCTCCCTTTGGAGGCCCAACTGGCACCGGCACTGGCTTCATTTCTGTACCAGGTTAAGGCTTGGCTTTTTAACAAAGCCTTTGATGGCTAAATCCACCAAGTTTGCACATAGTTTTAGTTGTTTTAATTTGTTTTTACTGCTTTTAAATTCTATACTAGTTTTAACTTAATTTGTTTTTAGCTGTGTATATTTATTGTTTTATATTGTTAGTATGATTTTATCTGTATTCTGCCCTGAGGTCCTAGTGGCATATGGCGGGATACAAATGTTTTAATAAATAAATAAAATAAATTATCTTCTCCTCCTCCTCCTCCTCCTCCTCCAGACCACCACCACCACCACCACCACCGTAGTCTTGGCCAAAGTGGGAGCCAATGGTGAAGAGGAGAAGCAACTCCAGTAGATTCTTGTTAGTGAGCCTCTTCTGGGGTGCAGGCCCTCTGCAGGTGTCCAAACTCGCCTCTCCTTGATGCCAACCCATGATGAGCCATGACACGGCCTGGCAAGGTCACAAGCGATCTCACTAAGTTGTTGGGAAGACTCTGAAATTGGGTCTGGTAACTAACAAGCATCTTTTTTTAAAGTTAGCTCACATCCTTTTAGAACTTTCAACAATACTACCTGCACAGACTTCATATGGCAGCATCTAATTAGCTTGAACATGGCACATAAAAAAGAGTGTCCGCCTAAGACAAGACTGAGGGCAGAACATTCAGAGGTATAATTAAACATGCCAGCAGCTTCTTTACCAATGTGATATTGTTTGTAGAGCACACTGCATTATTCAGAAGAGCATTGCTTATAGCAAACACGAGCCTATGGTTTCTGTGGAAACAGGGTCAGAAAGCTATAGGTAGTCAGTGCAAAGCCATCAGTTGTGGGGGAGAGCTTTCGCTTGCAGATCTCATCCTTGGCTTGCCTGCTGAGAGACCCTCCCAGACATCTTTCAAAATCAACGCTGCAATATTTCATGAGGTGGGAAATGTCTTCTAATTAAGAGAAAACAAAGCTCTCTTTAAGAAATATCTTTCCTTCTATAAAGTTATACAAAGTTCACTTCACATACATTCACTGGTTCTCACCACAATCCTTTTCACTCCATCACTATTTTGGAGGCCGCAAGGCAAAGCATTTCAAACTGGGGCCAGATTTACACCAAACTGAATTTGACACTTTGAAAATGGTTTGAAAACTGTATATAGAGTGTGTCCTGGCCCCCAACAGTTGCCACTATGGTTATAAAGCAGTAGTGTAGGTCCTGCCTCTATCTCAGGAATAGAGACAGGGTAGAAATTCATTTTGTTCACATTCTAATGGGAATTTACCTAATTTTGCAATTTTGAACCATTACGTGAACCAAAACTCAGTTACCCTGCAAAATTCACACTTCTCTAAATTTTGCCATGGGGTTCTCTAGTAATAACATGCTTACAGTTTTTAATTAACTTCTTTATTTTTACTTTCATTTTTAAGTGGTGTTCTCCCTTTGTTACCTGCCATACTGTATCACACTCTTTTGATGGGGAAAAACATGTAATGGCAGACAAAATTCCCTGAAAGTCAACATGTCCTCCGAAACCAAATGTATCCTATAATCAGCAGATGTACAGGAGCGTGTGGGGTCTGTTCTGAGTCTCAGACTCAGTTTATGCTGGGCAATGGGGAGGGCCACAGGCCTGGCCAGTGTCCTGCATAAAACGAGTATTGATCCTAGGTAATATAAACAATCTAAGATATTGCTTTGTGCCATTTTTACTGAAGACACTGGCATGGCATTGATTAAAATGTGCATCCCTGATTAGTCTAGCCTATGTGTGTGTGTATTTATAAAAATTGCAGATGACAGGTACTATTTCAGAAGAGTCATTTTCCCCTTGTCTCATTCCTTACCTCTCTCTGTGTGTGTTTCGAGAGAAAGATCAGAGATATCCTCTGGCCCTCCAGGGACCATAGAACAACACCCCTAGTCACATGTTGATTGACATTACAATCCTCTACATACCTACTCAGAAGTAAGCCCCATGGAGTGGTAGGGGAGTATAGGATTAGACCCTTAACCAGTTAACTAATCTATTAATCTATTAATTAACTAAAGCTCACACAATTAACTGAGATGAATTAAGATTTCTTAATCAGATGGGAGTTGTATTAGTATTATTAGTATTGTTGTTGTTATTCTTCTTCTTATTATTATTCTTATTATTATTCAGCAGAACTGCAGAAAGCCAGCACTTTTGCAAGAGGAAGACACTAATAAAATATCCACATGTACAGAACATTTGCTATCCATACTTACAAAACATTGTTTAAATCCCCTCTTCATAAAGCAAGCACAGAATCAATTGGGTGTGTGTGTGTGTGTGTGTGTCTATGAGTGTTTAAAGAGCTCCATCTGCTCTGAGACAGCCAGACCTCCTCTTTAAGAAATTTTGTATTCAGGGTGGATAATTGCAATGCAATGCAGTTTTACTCACATTTTCATCCTAACTGTGGCACTTCTTTTGCGTGGATGTGCAGCATCTGCTTGTCTTTGCTTAGCATATGTTGGGAGCGCTGATCAAGTCTGCTCTCTAACATTACCTCTCGTGCCTGTCTTACCTGGAACTGAGTCTCCTGGCATTTTTTTTATGGGGTGTACAGAATTATGGCCTTTTTAGGGTGTATCTAGTAGGGGTGTGCACGCCAAAAAATATTGTCGTTTATTGTTATCGTCATTTTGGACCAAAAAAATTATCGTCTTCATTTATATCATAGGTGAACCTTATCGTCTTCACGATAATTATCGTGAAAAAATGATATTTTTGCAGCCCTATTTTCAAAGAAAAATGCCTATAATGTCTGTATTTTAAACGTTAGAGGCTTGAAACTTGGTCACAGTGCTTCTGGGGTATGCCTTAGTATGTGTATGAAATTTGAGATCGATTCCTCCAGCCCTCATTTTTATATGAATTTATTAAAGATCGTTTCAGTTCTGACAGTTCAGCTCGCCACGTGCGTTCATTCAGACCTGTCAGAATGGAAACAATCTTTTAAAAAATCATATAAAATCGAGAGTTGTAAGGATCGATCTCAAATTTCATACACATACTTAGGCATACCCCAGAAGCACTGTGACCAAGTTTCAAGCCTCTAACTTTTAAAATACAGAAGTTATAGGTATATTTATATGGCGGTCCGATAAAACGATAAAATCGCCCGAAAATTATCATCTCCGATGATTATCGTAGGTTTTTGTATCGTATCGTCATCGTTAAACACATGCACGATAATGACCTTATCGTATTGTTATCGTACATTTTAACGATTCGATACACATCCTTAGTATCTAGTGCTCTGCCAAAATTCTCTCCTACATTTTGTTCCAACCATTCTCACTCAATTTGGTAGAAAAGAAATTGCTTTTGAAAAGGAATTCAAAGGGGAAGAATTTTTTGTAGAAATTCTCATGGGTTGGGTCTAGATTTTTTGTGCTCCCCTTACTGATGAGCTGGCCAAAGAGTGCATGTAAGTACCCTGTCTTTCATTATACAATCATATCTTGGTAGCCTGTAGTCGTCTTGGCTTCCTGCACTTCAGTTTAAGACATCATGAGGTAATTCCTCCCATAGGAGGTGGTGTTTTTTTTTTGGATCAAGAAGTGCAGCCAGCCTGGGAAGCTGCAGAGCAATAGGACCCGTCACAGCACCCTTGATCACTTCACAGTGATCAGGTATGCTCCAAAACACCAACAAAAATAAATTCAAAATAAAGTATTACATTGCCTGAGAATGAATGAGACAAAAATAAATAAATAAATGGAAGCCTCTTTCATGGGGGAAGAAAACTTTCAGAAAACTGGAGGACAGATTCTGCAGAGTCCCACCTGTTCCCTGGAGCTAGACACAACATGTCCTCCCTCGCACCTGCACTGTGGTGTAGGCGAGATGGGGGCCTGCCTGCCTACTCAGTTGATGCTGTTGCCACTTGCAGAGGCAGTCCACCCCCCACCAAAGTAGGAAAATGTAGATGCTGTGCAACCCCTGTCCCCTACCAATGGCGAGCCCTAACTCTAAGAAGCTGTTAGCTAATTTCTTTTCCTCCTGGAGAAATTCGGTGAATTCTAAAGGAGCTATCCAAGGCACTGAACCTACTTTGGTGGTTCGGGTTTAGCACCTTGGATGGTTCCTTTGGAGTTCTGGGTGGTTCTCACTAAAACCCAGGATGGATGCACAGCCCCACCAAAATCCAAGCCACCAGCTTTCACTTCTCTAAACAAAACTCTAACATTTTGCAAGTTGAGCATCAAGATTATTTGAATATCCAGCCTCCATTTTTCCCCCAATGATGGAGACAATTTTGCATTCTTCTCAGTATGTGGCCTCCTGGAGTAAGTGTCTGGCGTTGTCAGGTTGTTGTAGCCAAGCCAGACTTATTTAGGAAACTATTTTTAAACAAAGTGTCTAGTGGAGATGTTCCCCCCTTCAAAACAGAGGCTTTTAACAATATATAGCTTTCCTCAATTAGGTATTTTTAGTTGAATATATGTATGTGTATATATATACACACACACACACACACACACACACATATATCTTGAGATAGATTCTCCCTCCCCCTCTCTTTCAAAATGTGGGCCAATGTTTTTAAAGGGGGGGTGACCAGGATCCTGAAATAAGACAGAGTGTTGCAATATTTAATCTGCACAACAGCATTCTAAATAAAGTGCTTTTTAACAGTCTGAATAATTGAATGGATTGTAGGCCTATTAAGGACTGTTATGCTTTGATGGGATCTTCTAATGCCCTTCCTTGCAGAAGGCAAAAGGAGAAAGGCTAACCGTGCTGATGGCAAGATACCTCCAGGCAATTGGTAGATAGCCAGGAAGTCTACTTTTCTAAGCGATAAAGACCAATGGCATGCAATTAGGGATTTGTACGTGAACTCTGCCAGGTAGGATTGATTCCAACTAAGTGTATCCAAGTCAGTGGGGAAGAATGTGATTTCTGCATTGCCTTAAGGGTCCTGGTCTACTCTTGACTACTGGAGTTATTTCATCTGAAATTATTTTGATGGTATAATATACCAATTGCCATTATTTATCGATAGCAAAATGCTCATTTATTATGGCTGGTGGGTTATGTGCGGATGGCTTATATCACCCTTTCCCAGCCTGCTGCTACCATATAGGTGTGTTGGGCTACAGCTTCCATCATCACCAGCCAGGATGACCATTGGTTGGGAAAGACTTGCACAATACAAATCAATGCTTGAATGGTATTCAACACTAGCAAGATGCAATGGGATGTTCTTGGCTAGTCCTTTTCAGTGCGTGAAATGTAAGGCACATAGAAGAGCAGACATTTCCTGCATATGGTGGAGGTGTCAACAATAGGTCAGACCGAAGTTCATATGAATGGACCAGATCTGGGCCAGATTTTATCTCATTCAGCAGAAACCAGCTTAACAAAAGGAATGAAAGTTATTCATTTAGAATGTATTGATTGTTGCTAAAATAGTTTGGACAGAATATGGAAGGGTGGATGGGACCTCAGACCTTTCATCTTTGGAAACCCCCAGAGAGTTTTTGGCTATTGGGTGGTATAGAAATGTAATAAATGAAATGAAATTCACCCCCAAAATAGGGGGGAAAGTGTTTGGAATTATTATTATTATTTATTACATTTATATACTGCCCCATAGCCGAAGCTCTCTGGGCGGTTTACAAAAATTAGCCAAGATGGACAAGGTAAAGGAGGAACTCCACATGAAGGATGGAGTTCTGAATCCATCAGACATTTCTTGGGAGAACCCCAACATTGGCAGAAGTACAGAAAATCTTTAGAAATAACTCCCCCAAGAAAGACTTATTCTTACAGCTGTGCACAGACCCCTCCACTCCACCCACTTTGGAGGCTGATTCAGGGCTTCTGAATCAGCTTCAATCTGCCTCAGCCCACTTTAGACCCGATCCGACCAGCTTCCCATCCAAATCTGAATCAGGATTCGGACATCTGAATTATCCAGGTGTGCATTTTTCTGGGTGCCTGCCAAGCAGCTGTCCCTGCTCCCCCCTTTGGACACACAGAACTAGTGTGCGAGCCACCTGCCAATCCACAAGAGTCCCCTGCTACTTAACCAAAGCCATTGCCAGCACCCACAGCCATCCATCTTTTCAAGGAGTTGGCCATTTCCTTTTAAAAATGGGCCATTTATGCCTGTAATGTTGCATAAATTGCTACTTTACAGCTGCCATTTCCGCAGAATTAGTTTTACAGAAATAGACGACTCCAAATTTTTAAAAAGAAAATGGCAGCTCCCTTGACAACAGCTCCAGGTAAGGAGCAGGAGGCTCATGTGGCTTGGCAGGCCACTTGTCTGGATCAATCCAAAGTGATTCGGATCGATCCAATGTGCTTCAGACTGATCCTGACCCGCTTCAGATCTGGACTGATTCAGTCCAAATCACCTTGTTTCGGCTCGGGATTTGGGTCTGAATCGGAAGTGGTGCACAGCCCTACTGATTATGCCCGGTGCCCATGGGTTGCTGACTGACCATTGGAGGAAGGGATGGGAAACCAAGGGAGAGAGGGAATTGAATAGAGTATCCTGGAAGAGGCCAGCTATAAACAGGAATATTCCACAATCCACCCTTTTGGTACAGGAGTTACTTGTATGTTTCAGTTCCTCTTTTCATATGCACAGGATAAGTCAAACAGAAGAAAAAACATATAAACAAAATTGCCAGAGTCTATACAAAGGATGTATCAGAAATTGGTTTCAGTTTGGTTTTGACCAGGGTTTTATCCAGTCCACAACTTCTGGACCCAACACGGACTTTGACAAAATATGCAGTCAAAGTCCGTACATTTCTGATCTTTCAATGCACTCTGTGGACCTCCCAAAAACGTGTTTGACAGCATGTGTACATTGAAAAATGTATGCATTTCAAAATTGTGCACAAATATGCTTTAATCATGGGAGAAAAATGCATACATTTTAAAAAACGTATTCACTTCAAAATGAGTGTATTTCAAAAATGTGTACAATTGATGCATGCATTGGGAAAAAAATAGGCATGGAATTTAGGTTTTTTGAGCTTGGCTGATATCAGCTTCACCTGTGTAATCTGCCTCAAAGAGCTGTGCTGCGTGAGCCTCTGCCACGCAATCACAAGGCTCGTGAGCCTTGATGAGCCCTCGGCAACTGTCTGCCCTTCCCCCCTATGCTAATGCCAACAACTGGCCGCCTTTAGCATAGAGAGGGGAATGTGCAATTTCCAGACTCTCTGGAAATCACACCTTTTCCTCCTCCCTAGCCAATGGGAACCTGAAAGGCCCCTATTAACAAAGGGCTGCCTCACATTAAGAGGGCCTTTAAGGGCCCAATTGAAGCAGGAGGGGTAGGCATGCTTTCTGGAGCCTCCAGAATTCCTCTGGCCACACTCATGATGGCTGCCATTAGCACGGCTGGGGGAATTGCATGCTTTCCAGAGGCTCTGGAAAGCACACTTTCCTGCCCCCCACTGCTCCAATCGGGGCCTTAAAGGCCCTCTTAAAATAAGGCTGCTTTGTGTTAAGAGGACCTTTCAGGCCCCTCCTGGAGAGGTGGAGTCAGTGCACTTTCTGGAGACTCCAGAACGCAAGCAGTTCCACTGCCATGCTAATGGTAGACCCGATCCCAACCACTTGTGGGTGTTCACAAGCGCTCGGGCCCAAATCTGCCCTCGTGTTGGATACATCCAGTTGGGTCCGGGAGGTCTGGAGGCAGGGACATCCCCAATGGAAATATGCATGGGTTTTCATGCAAAAAGAGTAACAGACAAACAAACATGGGAGAAGAATGCGTACATTTTAAAAATGCCTACACTTCAAAATGAGTGCATTTCAAAAATGTGCACAATTGATGCGTACATTTGGAAAAGTATGCAAGGAACTACACATGAACTCTTGCAATATGATATGGACTCAAATGAGAATGAACTGTGAGATGGGATTTGGAGAACTTAGTTGAGCTTATATTTTATTGATTCACACATCCCTGGTCTGTCTTGGGAGACCATAGCCTTTAATGTGAACACCAGAAGATCAAACTTCCTTCTTTTGGATGTGACTAGAGCTACTCAGTAAATCTCCATACTATATGCTGTAGCATAGTCTGGCATATAAATTTCTTGGATTTTAAGATCATTGTAAGCCAGTGTGGTGTAGTGTTGGCCTGGGAGTTGGGAGATCAGGGTTCTAGTCCCCACTTGGCCATGGAAACTCACTGGGTGACTTTGGGGCGGTCAGACTCTCATCTCAGCCCAACCAACCTCTCAGGGTTGTTGTTGTGAGGATAAAATGGAGAGGAGGAGGATTATGTATGCCGCCTTAGGTCCCTTGGAGGAAAAAGGATGGAATATAAATGCACTAATAAATAAATAAAATTAAGCAATTGCTGATTTTTTTTTTGTCCTACCTTTGTTTTTCTTTGTTTTTCTTTTTCTTTTTCCTTTTCCTAACTTGACTTTACTTGTTTACAATATCTGGTCACTGTGTGATTCATTTGCACATTTCATATTAAATTGCAGAGCCTATACTGGGACAGATTAAGCCAGTGTACAAATACAGCAATGAATAAATAGCACAAAGAAATATTAAGTGGTTTAGAGAGCCTCGCTGCGACGAGGTTTACCTTGCACTAAAGAAATTAAGTACAAAGATCTTGACGTTAATTTAAAATGGTTAGTTGTTGTGACTTGAATTGTAATGTTCGGACTGTGAGCTTTGAAGGAATTGTATGGTTTAGTAAGCATGCATACTAATTTAGATCGTTAGCACTATACAAATGAATTTGACTTACCTATATATTTTGTATAACTATGATGGAAAGGCATGGTGCCAATTTTAAATATTTTTACTATGTTTAAACTATGACTGAACACTTTAAAATATGCCCTAATTGTAATACCTAGTAGAGAGCAATCTGTTTAATTCATTAACTCTTCATCCACCCCATCTGGCTATGCAGACTTCATGACTTCAACAACAAATTGACGTTGAGCCCTTGCCAAAGGAAGTGAGGTAGGTGGCTATCAGGAGGAGGGTCTTCTCTGCTGTGGCACCCCGGCTGTGGAATGAGCTCCCTCGAGAGGTTCGCCTGGCACCTACATTATACTCCTTTAGATGCCAGGTGAAGACCTTTTTATTTTCTCAGTATTTTAACTGTTCATCAGATTAATTTTTAACTTTGCTGTTTAAATTTGTATTTTAAATCTGTATTAATTTCTGCATGGCTGCTCGGTTTTAACCTGGTTGTGCTTTTATACTGTATTTTATATTATGTTTTTATACCGTTGTTTGTTTTATATTTTGAATGGTTTTTAATGGTTTTAATTTTTGTAAACCACCCCGCGAGCTTCGACTATTGGGCAGTATGAAAATGCAATAAAGAAATAAATAAGTCAAGTCCCCCACTCCCTTCCAAATACACACACACACACACACACACACACTTTGCCCAATGAAGAGATATTTATGCTTGCATTAATGGGGCCTTTAAGACCACCATTGGCATTTACGGAGGCCCTGGAAGTTGTGCAAATGCCCCCATTGCATCAGTGGTGGCCACCTTTGACAAAGGAAAGGGGGTGCACAATTTCAGAGTGCATGAGGCTGCTGAGCACTTGTTGGGGCACTGCGAATGCTCGAGTGGGGGTCCATGCTTGCAACAGAAGTACCAAACTGGATCCGGTGGGTTGGACATGGGGGGATCTGCAGGATTTCCAGACCCATTTGAGCGCTCGCGGTATCCCTACGAGTAACTCTTAAATTGCTCTATCAATCTATGTTCTTTCATCTACAATACTCCAAAAACACTCTCTCAAACAATCCCTGCACAATCGCCATAGACCTCTCTCTTTCTCTCCATCTTAAAATCCTATCTCTAATCTAAACCCTTGTACATCAATACTCTGTCTGTGGTCTAAACTATTTTCCATTAAATCCCTGTCTGCCTCACATAGGCGCAGCACCCAGTTTAGATAGATAGTACATATACATTTCAACCTCTCCGTCTCACTCTCTCAGCCAATCAACTCGCACATGCAAATCCATCATTCTCACCCTAGAGATACTTACCAGTCCACAGATTTATAACAAGAATTCACAGTTATAAACATAAACTCAGTATTTACAGATGTGTAACATCACTTTATAGCGAAAGCATTTCATGTAGATTTTGCTCGTTTGGTCCTAAAGCAGGTGTGACCTTTGGTGAACAACAGCTATCCTCCCTAACCATTATTCTTTCTGTCTAGGGCTGATGGGAGTTGGAGTCTCCTACAACAGGTTCCCCACCCCTTCCCTAAAGGCTCCCCCGCAGGAACTTCCCAGCACAAAGATCCTGGGGAATTATACTTGCCAGAATTTCTGGGTTATGACTGGAAGATGGGTGACATCTGCTTCTGTCATTTTTTATATATTTGTATTATGTTATCATGGCCTCTTCTAATCATCCAATCTAATCTCTTTCCCTCTAGGCTGAACACCAGCTGTATAAGCTTTCCCTCATGTGTTTGCCTTCAGGTTTGTTCGGTTGCTCTTGCTTAACATATGACATGTTTCCTTAAGTGCCTGCCATGTCAGTGGTCTAGAGATAGGGGACATTATCAAATACCACCCTTTCAGGATTTACCATTACATGATAGTCCCAGTGACTGCCCTTTTGGAAAGCATAAAGCTTCTCAACATAAATCAATCTCACTGCAGGTAATATGTTCCTTCTCGTAATCCTTGTTCGGGTTGAATGGAATTCTTCATATAACTCATCTTGGCAGTAATTGTACAAGCATCAGGCTGACAGCGGTGTGGAAGATTCTGCAGCAAAATTGCATGACTTGGTATCACTTAAGGAAGAAATGCCCAATGCACATGGTTGTGGCTCATATTGATTAGTTATAGGGTTGGATCCTGTATTGGAGTCATTGGTAAATCACATCACAGCCTAACAAAACAACTGGCTGAACTGGTTTAGCACAATGGAAAAGACGGCAATCATACAGTATGTGTACTTATCCGGAGTTGTGCCATTGATCTGTGGGTTTCCTGAACAAAAAATGCAGAGGGTTATGATGTAAGGGACTAAAATGAGAAACACCCCTGCAATGCATTTCATAACTTGCTTTTTTTTGGAATGGGGGAGAAATTAATATGGTACACACTGAACAGAAACTTACTGAATTTTGCACTTCCAAACCAATACGTGACCCAAAATTCAAATTATCCTTTGAAATTCACAGTTCTCCAAATTTTGCAATGGGATTTTCCATTTTTTTTTAAAAAAGATACAAAAATGTGAATATTAGGTAGGACTGGATGGACTCACCTCTGTTCGTGCTGCTGGGCACTCACCAAACACACTTGATTGATTGATTGATTGATTGATCTATTTCATTACATTTGTATACCACCCCATAGCCGAAGCTCTCTGGACAGTTTACATAAGATTAAAACAATTAAAAACAATATTCAAAAATTAAAACAGCAAAAACATACAATATACACACAATATACACATACGTTTAAAACCACTATAATAACTTTAAAAAGCTTTAAGCCTAAAACAAAACAAACCCAGGCTCATCAGATATTGCTAAATGCCTGAGAGAAGAGGAAAGTCTTGATCTGGTGCCAAAAAGATAACAATGTTGGCACCAGGTGGGCCTCGTCGGGGAGATAGTTCCACAATTGGGGGGCCACCACAGAGAAGGCCCTCTCCCTTGTTGCCGACCTCCGAGCTTCCCTTGGAGTAGGCACTCAGAGGAGGGCCTTAGATGTTGAACATAGTGTTCAGGTAGGTTGATGTCAGGAAAGGCGTTCCGTCAGGTATTGTGGTCCCAAACACAAACTGTTCCACACATCCGCCAGTCCCTTCAGCGAGCTGCCATTTTGCATAAAAATGGTGGCTTGTTATTCTGCAGAAAAGGTATTTTACGCAAATAGCAGCCATAAAGTTGCCATTTACGCAAGATTAGAGGCGTGAATGGTAACTCACTGAGGTGTGAATGGTGACTCACTCATTCCTCAGACTCCATCCCCATATCAGATACCCACATCATCCCTAACATTAGGGGGAAATACACACATTGAAAAACATGTATCAATGAAATAATGTTAAATGCATTATACTATAGGCATGTTGCAGGTGCTTGGCTGGGGCTTATCAGCTATTGCTAGTCTGTGGATCCATGGTGAGCAGGATCGGGCGGGCAGTGGCAAATGGTGTGCAAGATAGGCTGTGATAAGGTTGCCCTTTCCTTTTGTACAAGGGGACATGCTTGGAAATTTTGTATACTAGGCAAAATTATGTAGACAAATGTATACACTGGGAGAAATATGCATGCTGACACAAATATGCTTACTTATTGTCATGCAAACTTCTTCTTCTTCTTCTTCTTCTTCTTCTTCTTCTTCTTCTTCTTCTTCTTCTTCTCCTTTTTTGGGAGAAAAGACATTTTTATTTCTTTGCATCTTCCCCACGCCCTACATTTGTAATTTGTGGTTGACTGCCATACCTTACAGAGTTGCAGTAAGGCCTATAAGGATGATGGATGTCAGATTAGGTGCCAGAAAGTGTTCGAGGAGATTCTGATATTTATCATAGAATCATAGAATAGTAGACCTGGAAGGGGCCTATAAGGCAGTCCAACCCTCTGCTCAATGCAGGAATCCACCTTAAAGCATCCCTGACAGATGGTTGTCCAGCTGCCTCTTGAATGCCGCTAATGTGAGAGAGCCCAACACCTCCCTAGGTCATTGGTTCCATTGTCGTATTGCTCTAAGAATCAGGAAGCTTTTCCTGATGTCCACCCAGAATCTGTTTTCCTGTAACTTGAGTCCATTATTCCGTGTCCTGCATTCTGGGATGATAGAGAAGAGATCCTGGCCCTCCTCTGTGTGACAACCTTTCAAGTATTTGAAGAGTGCTATCATGCCTCCCCTCAATCTTCGCTTCTCCAGCCCAAACATGCCTAGTTCTTTCAATCTCTCCTCGTAGGGCTTTGTTTCCAGATCCCTAATCATCCTCACTGCCCTCCCCTGAACACACTCCAGATTGTCTGCATCCTTCTTGAAGTGTGGTACCCACACTTCTTGGAAGCTTATCATGGGTCCCTCAATGAGAAGACCAGTGATAGCTAATGAGCTTCTCTGTAAGGCAGATTGACTATCACACGTCTGTTTCCTGCTGCAGAATCGCCCTGGTAGAAGAACAAGATGAACAAGGTGCTCCCTTATATTGAGTCATCTAGTTCAGTTTTGGTACATCAGTAGTGTCTATGCTAAACTGCACAGATATCTTTGGCTGTTGGGCAGTATACATATGTAATAAAATAAATAAATAATAACTAGAAGCAGCTTTCCAGGTTTTCAGGTAGGGGTTTTCCTCAGCCCTATCTATTGATAATAGGAATAGAGTTGTGAATATCTGAATATGAAATATCTGCTCTACCACTGACCTCTGGCATCTCCCCCAAGTGATGACCATCACTCATGTGAATTATGTGTGCCCCAGAACACATCCCACACCCCTCTGCAATGCTCACAGGTAGATGCTCATGTGTTCCTTGGGAAGACTACAGGTTGGTTGGTAAGCTTGAGCCCACTGAGTTCCTCTGACCCTCACTTTGAAGCTTGGATCTCCTCTCTCCCATTTTCATCTGTGACCTGATTTTCTGATCATTCAAATGGAGGAAGTGTGCATTTTGATCAGGAAAAGTGTACATTTCTGTCCACATTTTTTTAAAAATGTGCACTTTCTCCCATTAACCAAAGTGTGCAAACGTGCATTTATTTATTTATTTATTTATTTTGATAAATTACTATTTTAAAGCTCACATTTTTCATAGCAGTTTTCTATTCTGTGATCACAAGTTTGGGAACGCGCAATGTTTTCTTGAAAAAACATGATCCCATTCACATTCTGGGTTTTCAAATGGGGCAGGTTCTCATGATTTGAACTGAACTGAAATTCTCAATAGGGATGTCGAAGGAATCCATCTTGGGGGTGGAGATCACTGAAAACCTTCTTGCGAACTGGCCCGACTCAATTTCATCGAGCTGGGCCATCTTGCAGGTTTTCCTTTCGAGCTCCCCAGCCATAGAACTGGGACCCCTCCCTCCCTGCCACTGCTGACATCATTGACACCACTGCACAACCCTTCCTCTCTCCCAGCTGCCATTAGCCCCGCCTTTCTTTTCTGATGTGTGGGGTAACTCTGGGCTGGGGGCAGCAGGGAGAAAGGGAGGGCTGTGTAGGTCAGCAGGTTAAAAAAAAAAGCTACAATTACAGCGATTATAAAAACAACCTTATTAAAAAGGGGGGAACCAGAGTCATGTATCTGAGACACAAAACGTTGTAAATGTAACAGCAATGGTACCTCTACAAAGGCTGGTGGCCATCCCTGTTTCATCATCATTTTTTTGCAGGTGATAACAGATGCACAGGTTCGTGCTACATTGTAAGTTCTGGTCTGATAATAAATATTCTAAATAAAATGCTTCAGATCTCCTTGTTGTTGTTGTTGTTGTTTTAAAGAATTGGGGCAATAAAACCTTTGCGGAGGTCATGGTAAAAAGGACAACAGAGCAGTACATGGGCTTAAGTTTCCACACTTCCTATGTCACATGGGAATAGGTTGCATAGCAACGGGCAGCAGCGGCAGGGCAGGAACGTTTTTATTTAAATTTTGTTTCCACAAATTGTGGCCATAAACTGTGCATATTACAGCTGTAATTTGTGGAAATTGGTGTTCATGAGGGTGGGGTGGAATGAATAAGTTCCCCGTATTTCAGGAACAACCCCCCAGCTTGGCTTGCTGAGGGAAGTGAAGTCAGGGGTTCTGCAAGATTCTATTGGGCCCAAAAATGGGTGGACTTACCTGTGCCGGATGTCCCTAAATCTCATACATCCCTACCAATCTGTGCTTTAAGATGGGCCAAGGAGGCCATATTCATGAGCCCACCAATGGTCATGGGTTGAAGTTTGGTGACTCAAGACAAGACATTCTCAGTGGTGGCACCCAACTTGTGGAATTTCTTCCCCAATGAGGCTCAATTGCCCCCTACATCGTTAGATTTTTGGTTATAATTAAACACATGTCTCTTCACCCAAGCTTTGGGGATATAATCTTATGGTTTGTGGCTGTGTTCACTGAATTAGCTATATGAATGGAACTTTTAATTACTTGTATACTGGTCCATATGAAAAGGAGGACAGGGCTCATGTAACTTTAACAGTTGTAGAGAAAAGGGAATTTCAGCCAGTGTCATTTGTATGCAATTAGTTCCTGGTGAAATCCCCTCTTCATCACAACAGTTAAAGTTGCAGGGGCCCTGCCTTCTTTTGTATCTGGTCACTCTAGTATAGTGCCTCCAACTTTAACTGTTGTGACGAAGAGGAAATATCACCAGGAACTAATTGCATACAAATGACACTGGCTGAAATTCCCTTTTCACTACAATTGTTAAAGTTACATGAGCCCTGTCCTCCTTTTCATATCGTCAGCCTACCACAATGTATATTTTATTGTGTTATTGTACTACCCTCGGCTTCCTTGGGAGGAAAGGTGGACCCATAATCATCATCATCCAATGTGGAAATGGTTCCTTAAAGGCAGAGATTTTGATCATGGATATTTCCAAAAAAAATGACCAATAAATGGGGATGTTGCTGGTGGTCTGCTTTCTTTATCGTTCAGGATTTAGTTTGTTTATTGCAACTGTGCAGCAAAGAGGCACCCATTTAGTGGAATGCAAGTGGAAGATTTGAGAACGTCTAAAGCACCAGCTAAATACTACCCTTACAGAAAGACATTAATTTGCCAGGGGGACCATTACAGTATATAAGCAATCATTCATTGAATAAGAAAGCGTTAGGGCATGAGAGTAAAGTGATTCACAGATGTGCTTATTACACAGTATCTAAATGGATGGAGAAAAATATCAAACTGATGAGAGGCTAATTAAAATGAGCCCATTACATCTCAAAATACACTCGGTAAGGGCAGATATGCATGTTAAGTTTCTGCAGATGTTGGGCTGGCATATGTGAGAACGTGTAATAGCCACAGTCCAGATAAAATTAAATGAACTTAAAATGCCATTGAGATCAATGGGACTGAAATGCTTAACTGCCTGCTCATCAACTCATTGGCTTGCAGCAGCAGGGGAAAAAGAGGCAATTATGATTTTATGAAGTATTAGGAAATAAAATCGCAAGCATCATCATGCCTCTATAACAATTGGAGGGGTGCAGATTCAACATGGATCCAAACTTGGCACTTCAGAAAACAGCCCAATTCTCCCTGGATAGATTTGGATCCCCCCCCCCCACTTTGACTCATGTACTGACCCCGAGCCAAGATTTGGAAACCTGAGGATTCAGGCCTCCCACTGACTATGATGGGAAATAACACAAACAAAAAGCTAGAACTTTCCCCCCTCTTCATCGGAATTGGACGATGTTTGCTGGCATAGTCATGCCTTAGGAGGTGATTATGCCTGACAAATGTCAGGGGGTAAAAGCGCATGCAGGTTTTTGGGGCTACACATGTTTAGATTTTGGTTGTGTGTTTTTTCAAGGGAACTTTTTATCATTTCTTGGCAGTATTGGAATCTGCAGAGGTATTTGCTTCTTCTGAGGAGCCTGCCAAGTGAGATGAATAAGTCCAGTGTTGTTTTGTTTTTTGCAGGAGCAAACATTACATGTGATACCATTCCCTCAAATCTCCTTTTGCTTATTTGTTGTTAGTTGTTTTAGCGTGTGTGTGTGTGTGTGTGTGTATGAATGATAAAGTGATTATGAAAGCACTCCTAAATGACATAATCATAAGGGGTGTGCTTCACCTCAGTCCCAAACCCTGAAGCAGGTTGATTCTGCCCACCTTGGCCCAAATCTGGTTTGGGACCGGATTGGGCCACTTTGGCCTGAAGCAGATGAAGTGGTTCAGGGCAATTTGGCACAATGGCTAGCTGCTGCCCCCTCTCCTTCCGTCCTCTTTAAAAACTGCTCTGACCTGCCATAGATCTACTGTAGTAAAGTACGGTGGGTGGAAATGGCCATTTCAGGTCACTGTATTTTACTACAGCAGATCTACGGCATTCAGAGGGGCCTCATGGAGGACAAGTGGATCCCCGGCATGAGCGGAGGTTTCAGGTAAGTCCTGCTTATCCTCTTCCTACTTGCCTGTGGGATTTACCATTTCTGACCAGTGTAGTTTACTACAGTACATACACAGCAGGCCAAAGTGGTTCTCACAGAGGATGGGCGGCTTGCCGGAGCACATGGGGACTTCAGGTAAGTCCCTCTGGTGGGAGGGGAGGGGACAGGTAGGAGGGGAGTCCAATGGATTCTCGATTGGTTTCACACCCAGGACTGAATCCGAAGTGGGCCGGGACAGTGCTGAGGCAGCCCAGGTTGAAGTGGGGCTGATTTGGAAGCTCTGAATCAGCTTCTGAGTCAAACCAGGGGGGGCTGTGCACAGCTGTAATACATATCAAAAGAAGAGATATATTTACATGAGTGTTGGCTCCACGGAACCTGAAGGAAAAGCCTCTATGGATTTTTCCTAGTCTATGGTGAATAGCATACATCTCAGTGATGTAGGATACACCTTTCCATGTACCTTTCAATAATGTGATTCATGGAAACATCACAGCCTTCCATAACCTTGCGCCCTCCAGATGTAAAGAACATAGGAAGAGTCATGCTGGATCAGACCAAGCATTCTGTTCACAGTGGCCAACCAGCTACCCATGGGAAATCCCAAGTAGGATATGAGTACCGCAGCACCCTGCAGATTTGGACTTCGCCTGTTTTGGCCTTCAGGTGCCAATGGTCAGGAATTCTGGGAGGGAAACAGGTTACATAGGTCTGTTATACTGAATTCATTGCATGCTTATTGAATTATTGATTTTGTCTTTGGTAAAGTTCTTGGCTCAATAGTAGAGTGCATGCCAATTAGAGAAGTATGAGAAATTCATTTTAGTTTGTTTTCGACCGTAACTTACCTAGTTTGCACCTGCTGGAGCTGAACATAGATTGGAACATGACCTGTTATCGAAATCTGTAGATTTCTGAGCTTGCAATGCAATTCATGGAACAAAGAGAAAGCTGTTTTAAAAAATGTATACATGCCCGCTTCCCACTAAGCTGGCACAGCTTAGGCAGAGGATGGCATTTGCGGGTGGGAAGGAGGAAGGAAGATGCTGCATGTGTGCATGGCACATGTGCAATATGAAGCATGGTGGGAGAAAGTCTATAATGGCAGCCCCCACTTTTTTCTCATCCTCTTTTGCTTTCTGGCTCCCACCCTCCCTCCGTATAGCCAGTATGGGATTAGCCTGTCACTTCCTTTGGAAGGGCCAAGTAGGAATTTTATCTGTCATGACTTGGCTTTTCTGTACAGTTTTTTTGCCTACGTCATACTGGAATTATTTTTTATGGAGAGTGGGTAAATAAGTTGATTGGAATGGGCAGGGTTGTTCAGGAATTTTAGGATATTAGAATAAATTTGCTGAGCACTCAGTGGCTGCATTCGGACAACGCTATAGTCAATGATAGTCGATGGTTGGTTATTGCGTTGTCAGTTGGGCAAAAACCACCCCACGGTTGACTATTTCCCCAAAATAACCAACAGAGAAACACAACGCTCTGCAGTGTTGACTAGTCACACAACCATTGGTTAGTGTGTTGTCTGTTGGGCTCAGTGGACTATTTTGCAGGGTTGAGTGGACTATCTCGACTGGCTACAGAGTCCCCTGGCAAGAGTGACCAAAGCGACAGCTGCCACTCTAGTCTAGCCAGCAGAACTCACAATAGCTGCTGGAATAGCACCAGGAGGACTGAGGGGAGGAGCAAGGGCAGGGAGAGGGGCAGGGGCTGTGTCAGTCAAAGGCCTGATTGTCTATTAGTTCACTCAATGCCAGCCTCAACCACTCCACAGTTGTATAAAACATGTTGTATGCTGAGTAACCCCTCTAATATGAACCCTGGAGTTTACTATTAACCCACCTTTGACTACTGGGTTGTCCGAATGCAGCTAGTGACACATTTATGGAGATTGGCAAGTTTGGAGGCCTGCTTCTTGGAGGCTGGGTGGCTTTCTTGTCAGGATATGGCTTGCCTTTGGGGAGCTTCCTGCCTCACCTACTTGGAGCTGTGCAGTACTGGGCAGGGGTTACACAAGGTGATCATCCCCCATTATATGCAGCCTAGCTTAAGGAAGGGGCTGGCTTCACCCTATTCCTGACTTTGGCAGAGTGGCTCTCCCAGAAGACAGGCTAGTTGCCTGTAGAAAGGTTAATAGATTTCTGTACTTTCACATGCAGATCCGGTGTGTGTGTGTGTAAATAACCCATATTAAAGAATGAGGCCCTAGTTTATCCCAAGCTCTGGTGTCTGTGTCTTTATTTCCCCAGTTCCTTCTCTGCTCACAATTGAAAAATGTGCATGAAAAATCGTACTTTTGAACACACACACACGAACACACTTAAATCAATGAGAGAAAAATGCATGCTTTTTAGGGATGTGCACTGGATCGGACCCGATCCACGATCCGAGTCCGGTCCAGTGGGAAATCGGATAAATTATCCGATTTCCGATCCCGCAGCTGGATCGGCCGATCCAATCCGAACCGGTCCGAAAAAGCTCCGAACCGGTTCGGCGGATCGGCGGATCGGCGGGCGCCCACTGGCGCCCACCGCCGCTTCCATTGGCGGGCGCCAGCGGGCGCCCGCCGATGAAAGTGGACAGCGGGGGGGGGGAGGAGGGGGGCACTTACCTTCTCGGCCCGGTGGCTCCCGTCCGGCGCCGGAGCCTACTACTACTAGCAGGCTCCGCGGCCTGCTCTAGGGTGGCGCGCCGGGTGATGTCATCACCCGGCGCGCTACTCTAGAGCAGGCCGCGGAGCCTGCTGGTAGTAGTAGGCGCCGGCGCCGGACGGGAGCCACCGGGCCGGGAAGGTAAGGAGGGGGTGCGTGGAGGGGAGGAGGGGGCGCGCGGAGGGGGGAGGGGGGCCCTTACCTTTCCGGCCCGGCGGCTCCCGTCCGGCGCCGGCGCCTACTATTCCCAGCAGGCTCCGCGGCCTGCTCTAGGATGGCGCGCCGGGTGATGTCATCACCCGGCGCGCTACTCTAGAGCAGGCCGCGGAGCCTGCTGGAAGTAGTAGGCGCCGGCGCCGGACGGGAGCCGCCGGGCCGGAAAGGTAAGGAGGGGGTGCGTGGAGGGGAGGAGGGGGCGCGCGGAGGGGGGAGGGGGGCCCTTACCTTTCCGGCCCGGCGGCTCCCGTCCGGCGCCGGCGCCTACTACTCCCAGCAGGCTCCGCGGCCTGCTCTAGGATGGCGCGCCGGGTGATGTCATCACCCGGCGCGCTACTCTAGAGCAGGCCGCGGAGCCTGCTGGAAGTAGTAGGCGCCGGCGCCGGACGGGAGCCGCCGGGCCGGAAAGGTAAGGAGGGGGTGCGTGGAGGGGAGGAGGGGGCGCGCGGAGGGGGGAGGGGGGCCCTTACCTTTCCGGCCCGGCGGCTCCCGTCCGGCGCCGGCGCCTACTACTCCCAGCAGGCTCCGCGGCCTGCTCTAGGATGGCGCGCCGGGTGATGTCATCACCCGGCGCGCTACTCTAGAGCAGGCCGCGGAGCCTGCTGGAAGTAGTAGGCGCCGGCGCCGGACGGGAGCCGCCGGGCCGGAAAGGTAAGGAGGGGGTGCGTGGAGGGGAGGAGGGGGCGCGCGGAGGGGGGAGGGGGGAGGGGGGCCCTTACCTGCCCGGCCCGGCGGCTCCCGTCCGGCGCCGGCGCCTACTACTACCAGCAGGCTCCGCGGCCTGCTCCAGGGTGGCGCGCCGGGTGATGTCATCACCCGGCGCGCTACTTGAGAGTAGGCCGCGGAGCCCGCTGGTAGTAGCCGCCGGCGCCGGACGTGCCGAGAAGGTAAGTGGCGGGGAAGGGGGCTTACCCCCCCCCGGAGCCGTCCGCTTCTATCCGCTGGCGCCCGCGGGCGCCAGCGGATGGAAGCAGGCGGCCCCAGGGGGGGTAGGGAGCGCGGGGGAGGGGGTTTACCTGCCGGGGCCGTCCACAGCGGACGGCCCCGGGGGGGGGAGGGAGTTAGGCCCCCCCTTACCCACCCGCCGCCATTTTTTCCTCATAGACTTGCATTGCAATGCAAGTCTATGGGGAAAAAAATGGCGGCCGATCCAAAAATGTACGATTTTTGGGTCGGGATCGGACTCGATCCGGTCCGGGGGGCCTCCGATTTTGTCCGAACCGGTCCGGGACAAAATTGGAGGTCCCGATCCGGGTCCCGATCCGATCCGGGGGGTCCGTGCACACCCCTAATGCTTTTTTCCAAAAAGAAAAAAAGAAAAAAAAGTAAAGCTTGCAATCTGATACAGACATGGGTCAAAAAGAGCTTCAATGTAGGACTCAAAGAACCTCTTTGAGGTCAGGCTTTGCTGATTCACACAATTCCAATGTTCTCCTTATATTAGTCTAAGAGGTGCAAATTAGGCTGGTTCGCTTAAAAATGCAGAACAATATTTTCTCCCACCCCTAGCTTTTTCATCTCATGTGAATGAGCAAGCAACATGTCGTACTCACTAACAAACCTGTGGAAGTTGTAAAAAGCAATTGGGACTTTTTGGTTTAAAAGATGAATATGAGGTCACATGATAGCAGTGGTGAGGAGGAGGTGGATATGGAGAAGTCTTTCTCCTTGTCTCATAATACTAGAATCCATGTTTAAAGAAGACCCATCCATATTCAGATGGAAATAAGTAGTGGTGGAGGGCTGTAGCCTTCATACTTTGTTCATAGGCTTCCTGGAGGCAATTGGTTGGCCATTGTAAAATATTAGATACTGTATTAGAATAAATGTTTGGTCTGATCTGATCTGCAAGGCTCGTCTCGTGTTCTCGTGAAATCTAGAATTGGATTGCATTGGTCTTTCATAGTCAGAATGAATTCTTACCAACTCAAAGATTACGTCTCTGTGGGCACTGGAATGAGTCCAGTCACTTCAAAATGGTGATGTGCAAAATGACCCTCAATACGGCACAAGAGATCACACCGAAATGCATTTATGTGCTTCGACAGTTTTGTCAACCAACAGCTTATTAACTCATATAACTGCATCATTAAGTACGGAAGACACCTATTTTGCCTGTGACCCCAATTTCCACAGCTTCGCAGTCTTTCGTATACTTGCTCCTAACAACGTACTGCTTGTAGGGAAGTGCTGTAATTAACCTCGCTTTTCATATTAGAAGAAAGAAATGAAAGCCGATGGCAACCTTGCAGAAGCGAGAACCACCATTGCTTGCAAAGCCTAACTTTTCACATAATATTTTCACCCTATTCACTCTATAGTAACTTGCCCATGCTTCCTTTTTCCTTCCAATTGTCCCATGTGATTCACTTGTAATTGAAAACTCACCAGAGGGGTGGCCAACTTTGGGGATTCTGCGTGCCACCAAATTCCAACAATAGTAGTATCAAAACAACTGACTGTTTGCCACTGACTTTTGGTGGCAAATCATGACTGTGGCCAAAAATGGCCAAATTGAGTTTGGCCTTAGCTCCCCAATCATCTGAAGTTTCCCACCTGAAACACCAAATGCACAAGCCGAATTTGGGAGGATTAGCTTTCACCAATTGGGGATTTTCCAGCCTTCACCAAGAGGCATGCCGTGATGGGGAAATTATCTGCATCCTTGGAGAAACTGGGCTTCAGGCCTAGGGATGCTGGCAAAATTTGAGACAGATTAAAAGGAATTTGGGTTTCTAAGAATCTGACTTGTGGCCTCTGCTGCAGACCGGCCTCCCCAGCTGCGCGGAGTCCACAGGCTTTTGGTTTTTTTAAACTTTCCTGAAATTTATGCAAATTTATTCACAGGAAAATACTAGCGCTGTACAAGCTTCGGCTTCCGAAATTCCAAAGCAGCGGTGGCCATTTTCTGTCGAATCTGCATTTTGTGAACACCCCTAGTGCAAAATGGGGGGAAATCCTACAACTCCCAGGATGCACTGCTAGAGAGGGATGGACTTCTGGGGATCCAGGAGTAGCAGGCACTCATGGCTTCACTGCTGCTGCTGCCATTCACTTGATTGCCCACTCATGTGCACGATCTGGGCAGCAGAGGTCCATGGATGGCTCGCCACATGTTCTGCAGCCACCTGCTTCCCTGAGAGCCACCGGCTTCTTGCAAATGTTGGGTTCCCAAAAGCGTTCAGAAATGGTCATGCACACAATGGCTGCCAGAAAAAGGCATTTCTGCAAGACCAGAGGTGTAAAAGGGCCTTTTACCAGATATCACACTTACCATGTAGCACATTCATGTTTTGCTCAACTTTGCCTTTCAGTCATAGACTTTGGAAAGTCCATTAGAAACTGAATTGCTTGATCTAATCTTACACTATTGCTCTCAACCTCATCCCTGTGCCCTTCTCCCATCTTTGCTAAAGCTGGGAATGAAGTCACCTGGCAAAGTAACTTTCTCTCTAAACAGAATCAGTACTGTTCACTCTGAAGAGAACTACTTTGTAACACTCCCCCCAGTGATGACATCACCAATTTTATTGATGATGTCATCATGAAAATTATACAGGTCGCGAATGGTAGACTTTCTTCACTGGATATCCAATCATTTCAACTACACTTTCTAATTAGACCTAGGGATGGACGGACTTACCTGTGGCCTCATTTGCCATGTGCTTGCTAGGGATGTCACAGGCATCTGGTTGGGTCTAGGAATCTGGCAGACAATCCCCTCTCTGAATGCCTGGACCCAGCTTGCATGTGCATGCTCGGCAAGTGCCACATGGTCCATGAGCACCCCACATCCGCCTTCTTCCCCTGTGAGCCGCCCACTTCTCCTCACTGTCCATAAATGCTGGTCGCTCAAAGGTGCACTGATCTGATCTTGTACACAATGGCTGCCATAAATAGCCATTTGCGCAAGATTAGAGGCATCAAGTGTCCCTTTTAGGCCTCTAATCTTATGGAAATGGCTATTTACGGCAGCCATTGTCCGCAAGATCAGCTCTTGAGCCAGCCCATTTCCACAACATTAGAATCATAACGTTGCAGAGATAGCCATGTACACCTGCCATTTTGTACGACATTAGATATACACAAGTTTGGGAGCCCCCACTTTCCATAAAAATGCCAGCTCACAGGGAGGGGTGGGTGGGTGGCTGTGGGGCACTCCCAGACCGTGTGATGCTTGACAAGTATATACACAAGTTCTTCACAGGTCAGCAAGTGGGGTCCAGGTGGCTGGGCCTAGGGGAGCCCGCTGACCCCCTAGACCCAGTGAGGCACTCACACCATTATACTGCCTTTGCATATTATACTGACTTTGCATTGTACTGACTTTGCATATAAGTAGAGACAGACAACAGTCTCTAGGCTAATTCATGTCAATGATTCCCCCAACCAGTTTTTGGTACATGAAATGCATGTATACCAGCTTTGAATCTGTTAAACTCTCTGAAACACTCTTACTGCCAAACAGTGAAATGACTGCACTATACTGCCTGGTGGAGATCAATACAAATTTCCATGAAGCATCAGCATTATAAATACAGGTCTGATCAAGATGTAGTCTGCATGCAGGATAAGCTAAAAAGAGTATGGGGAAGACTTCCTAATGGGAAGAGTCAACTTGGCAGGAAAGATGTTGGTAGCATCTGCTGAGTGGCTAAAAATGCTTTGTGCTAGCTGTTAACTTCACGTTGGTGCCAGTCTGAAGCATTTGTAAATGACTAGCTAGTTTACTCTGTCCATACAGGGGTATCTTGGAATACAAATATCTTTCATTAGGGATCAGGAATAGCAAGCATTGGGGCATGGCTATAAAGACATTATAGTTACTCTGCACTTGAAATGGTACAAGATGTGTAGGGATGTATGAGAAATTTGTTTCAGTTCATTTTTTAAAAAAATCAGGATTTGACGCAGTTCTCACTTTCCAGATCCAACACAGACTTGGACTCAAGCAATCTCCAGCTGAAGTTTGTACAGTTCCAAGCTTGCAACCCAATTCTCAGATCAAAACAACAGCATGTGTACATTTCAAATCAAGTATATTTCAAAAATGTGCACAATGACACTTTCATCATGGGAGAATGTGTATATTTAAAAATGCATATATTTCATAAATCTGCTCAGTTGATGCATGCAGTTCACATGGAAATGCACAGATTTTCATGTGATTTTTAAATTGTTTTAAAAGCACATAATGTGTTATGGGCTCAAGTCCTAAACAGCTTTGAGATGGAATTCAGAGAACTTTGGAGAGCTTGAGATTTGCTGATTTGCACATCTGTAAGGTTATGTTTTCCTGTTGTTAGAATGTTGCTGTGTACAAAGCAGCCCTGAGCCTTTTACATATGGCGTACTCATTACCACTCTAGTTAATACTGCTAAGATGTCATCTACACTGCTGTGTTTTAGGTCTGGGCTCCAAAGTTAAAGCAGGGTGTGAACACATTGAAAAAAATGTGGAGAAGGGTTCAAAGGATGATCCCATTTGTGAAAGACAAACTAGAGAATGGGAGGCTGAAAGAATTGAACATCTTTAAATTAGACAAAGGGAGATGGAGGGAGGAACAATCCTGTGGCCACTAGACACTGTCTAGAGGGCCATAGGACTTTTGGTTTCTGGGAAGCAAGGTCAGAACCCAGACTCTGACCTTGGAGCACAGAAACCACTCTCCCTGCTCCCTCTTCCACCCCATGTAGCCTGCATGATTCTCGCCATGTTGGCTACATCTCTGTACTACATAAGAACATCAGAAGAGCCCTGCCGGATCAAACCAAGGGTCCATCTAGTTCAGCACTCTGTTCACACAGTGGCCAACCAGATGTCCACCAGGAACCCACAAGCAGGACACGGGTGCAACAGCACCCTCCTGCCCATGTTCCCCAAGAAATGATGTATATGGGCTTACTGTCAGTGATACTGGAGGTGGCACAGTAGCCATTGATAGCAGGAATTTATCCAACCCCCTTTTAAAGCCATCCAAATTGGGGGACATCACTACATTTTGTGGTAGTGAGTTCCATAATTTAACTATGCACTGTGTGAAGAAGTACGTCCTTTTATTTGTCCTGAAACTCCCATCAATCAGCTTCATGGGATGACCCCGGGTTCTAGTATTTTGAGAGAGGGAGAAAAATGTCTCCCTGTCCACATTTTCCACACTATGCATAATTTTGTACACCTTTATCATGTCTCCCCTTAGCCTCCTTTTTTCAAGCTAAACAAACCCAGCTGTTGTTACCTTCCCTCATGGGGGAGATGCTCCAGCCCTTTAATAGTTTTAGTTGCCCTTGTCTTACTTTCTCCAGCTCTATAATATCTTATTTGTATGTATGTATGTATGTATGTATGTATGTATTACATTTGTATACCTCCCCATAGCCAAAGCTCTCTGGGCGGTTTACATAGGATTAAAACAATTAAAGTAATATACAATACCTTTTTTTAGGTGAGGTGACCAGAACTGTACATAGTACTCTAAGTGTGGTCGCACAATAGATTTGTATAAAGGCAGTATGAGACTGGCAGTTTTAGTCTAAGTCCTTTTCTAATTATGCCTAACATGGAGTCCACCTTCTTTACAATGGCTGCTCACTGGGTTGCAGCAGCCACACACCGTGCTCAGAAATGGAGCACAGAAAGGGTGAAAAGGGAGTGGTCCTGGGGGCAGGGAGGGGAGGAGCCTGTAAAAGCTGCTTCACACAGCTTCCTATTGGGTTTCCAGGCCCCTTCCCTCCCCTTCCCCAAAGCCCCACCTAGATGGGCAAAATCTCCCATTGAGGGGGGGGGGAAATGCAGGTTGGGCCAGAGCACGGAGAATAGGATCCCCTCTGTGTTCCAGCTGCCAGCCATAAGATAGTTGGCAGTATCCAAATTTGGAGGCTGGTGGCTATGTGGATAAGATTGTGCCCTAAGGCAGGGGATCTCAAATCATCAATTTTTTCCCTTTATATAAAAATCTGTGGCCCGAGATGTTAAGTTAACTTTGGACCTTTCTACACCTGTGGGTGTAGAGGGAGGATGGGGTGAAGATCCCGGACATACCTGCTTCTGGGATTGTCCCTGGGCACCCAAAGCAGAAGTGCCATGTCCCAGGATGTCACCCTCATCACTGGCGCTATTTTGTTTTTACTTAAAGGAGCAGAAGGATCCAGGAGCATGGCGATGAAGGTAAGAACCCCCTGCGTGCACCTCCACCCACCACCACCCTGGGGATGGCGGACTGCCTGTTTCTGGTGCCGTGGTTTCGAGATGGTCCCAGGATCGGTTGAAGAATCAGGTTTTCCCAGGGTTTCTTTATCCCTGGGAAAACTCATGGCCATCCCCCCTGCTCCCAGGAGTCCCTGTGCATCATTTGATTGCACAGAGAGCATCCAGGGACAACCCCAGGAAAAAAGGCCAGTGTAGAAATGGCCTTCCTCTCTCATTGTGTTCCACCAGCAATTAAAGACTTTCCCCCTTTAATATTATCTTTTGATTGTGTTGTTGCTTAATTTAGTGTATTGATTATTAATTGAGGCAATTTGTGCATTTGTTCTTTGATGCTGCTAGCGCTTCAACAACGGCTTACTGCTTTCATATTTTGTAAGCCATTTGGAGTGAGTGCTTTTTTGGAAGAGAAAAAATTAATGACCAAAAAATTAATGAACGGAAGTGAAATTCAAAGGGAATTTCAGTTTTTCCCCCTCTCTGGGAGAAACGTTGGAGGAATTCTGCAGGGTGTTTTGATAACATTGGCAGCATCTCTCAGAGGTTTTGCACCTCGCTGAGGAGGCACAAGATTTCAATTAAAGAATAAAAATGAAGCTGCATTTAGGTACCTCGGCATACCAAAACAGAACAGAGGTGAGTGAACCATCCAAGATTCACTTTCCCTCCCATATTGGAAAGAGGAAGATGTAGGCTGCATAAGAAGCAGCCCTAATTAATTAACCCTGGCTAGAAATTAAAGCAGGTAATTCAACTATTCCCTACCGTGTTGAGATGCACAAATTCAAGCTTTACTAAATTAATTGGAGATTTGGCGGTAGCAGTTAGCATATGTGGGTGGCAGCTTAGGATCTTTTGAATCATTTCTCCCCCACCGCCTCAAGCTTTTAAATGGCACAACAACTGGGGACTTGTCTAAATACCCTATATCCCACGCTGTAGCTGCACAGTTGCGCCCCATTGTTTCAATGACACTGCCGCCAACTTACAGCCACATCAGAGTTTTTCCCGTGAAACTGCACTTTTTTAAAGTGTCATTTTATCATGACTTTTCAATTGTTCCAATGTCATGACATTAGTTCTTGGTCTGTCAGTGGTGACTTCACTTTGGGTTAATACAGAGAGCATAGCTGTCGGCAGATTCCATTGCAGAGTAGGCCAAATGGCTGCCATGGCTATGTTAAAGAGGAAGGAAAGTAAGGGCAGTTCATATTAAATAAAGCTCCTGCCCCATTAAATGAACTGGAGTGGTGCAACTTTCAAAGCTGCACAGAGTTGCAAGGAAGGTTTTCACGGTTTTTTGCCCCCCTCGGTTTACTCCCCATTCCGCTGTCAGACAATGGGTGTGCCAAGGATCCTCCATCTTGTAACTGTGCACTTGGATTCTTTTTCCTAGGTGTAGAACTTGGCATTTATCCCTATTAAATTTCACCCTGTTTTCAGCCCAACGCTCCAGCCTATCAAGATCACTGTGAAGTTTGTTTCTGTCTTCCAGGGTTTTAGTTATCCCACCTAATTTTGTGTCATTTCCTGCACCTTCTCGTCCAAATCATTAATTAAAAAGTTGAAGAGCATTGGTATCAGGACTGCCCTGCACAGTATCCCACTTGTTACCTCCCTCCAGTTTGAGAAGGTACCATTGAGAAGCAGTCTTTGAGTCCGATTCTGCAGCCAACTGTGGATCCACCAAATAGTTGTTCCATCTAGCCCACTTTTAGCTAGTTTGTGAATCAGAATGTCATGGGGCACTTTGTCAAAAACTTTGCTGAAGTCAAGGTATATTACATCCACAGCATTCCCACAGTCTACAAGGGAGATTACCAACTCAAAAAATGAGACCAGGTTAGTCTGGCAGGATTTATTCTTGTCTAATCCATGCTGGCTGCTAGTCATCACTGCATTGTTTTTAAGGTGCTTACAGATTAACTTCTTTATAATCTGTTCTAAAAATTTCCCAGGGATGGATGTCAGATTAACTGGTCTGTAGTTCCCAAGTTCCTTCTTTTTGCCTTCAGGCACGTCACCCGTCTTCCATGATTTTGCAAAGATAATAGACAGTGATTCTGAGAGTTCTTCTGCCAGCTCCTTTATTACTCTTGGATGCAGTTCATCAGGTCCTGGAGGTTTGAACTTGTTCAAATAAATTAGGTATTCCTTGGCCATTTGTTTATCAATCTCAAACTGCAGTCCTGCCCCTTCAGCTTGTACTTCACTTTTTCCAATGGGGTCATAGACCCACTTTTGGGAGAAGACTGGTCCAAAGTAGAAATTGAGCATTTTGGCCTTTTCTTTGTCATCTGTTATCAATTTACCATCCTCATTGAGTAGTTGAACCACAATTTATTTCCTCTGACTTTTACTATGCACATACCTGAAGAAAGCATTTTTTTTGCTTTTAGCATCCCTCACTAGTCTCAGCTCCTTCTCAGCTTTCGCCTTCCTGATGCCATTTCAGCACTTCTGTGCTACCTGTCTGTACTCTTCTTGTGTAGCCTGGCCTGCCTTCCTATATGTGTTCCTTTTTGTTTTCAGGTCATCTCTAACCTTTAAGTGGAGCCACGTTGGTTTCTTCTGTTGTCTTCTATCTTTTTTCCTGTTGGAATTGTTTTTAATTGTGCCTTTAAAATTTCCTTTTTTAAAAACTCCCACCAATCTTGGACTCCTTTTCACATTAGGGTCACTTGCCATGGAACCTTGCCTATTGTCATTCTGAGTTTATTAAAATCGGCGTTCCTAAAATCCAGAGTACGCATATGGCTACACTCAGGTTTTGCTTCCCTTAAAACCAAGAACTCAAGTATGATGTGGTTACTTCCCCCAGAGTTCTCGTAACTGCCACTTTATCCAATAAGTCATCCCTATTGGTCAGTATCAAGTCAAGGATAGCCATTCCTCTAGTCCCTTCCTCTACTTTCTGTAAGAGAAAGTTATCAGCCACACATGTCAAGAATTCCTTGGAGGGGCCATTTTTGGCAGAATTTGTCTACCAACAGATATTGGGGTAATTGAAGTCCCCCATTACTACTACATCACACTTTCCTGAAACATTGGCAATTTGCTTTTCAAAGGTTTCATCCTTGTAGTCTCCTTGATTGGGTGGTTGGTAGTAGACTCCGACTATCATGCTCCTTTTATTCCTTGCCCCATTTATTGTAATCCAGATGCTCTCAATGGGGCTCCCAGTCTCATCCTCCTGTATTTCTGTGCAGCAATAAGTATTTTTTAACATATAATGTGACTCTGCTTCCCTTTCTATTTGTTCTGTTCTTTTTGAACAAGTTATACCCTTCAATTGCTATATTCCACTCATGGGTGTCATCCCACCAAGTTTCATTTATACCTATCAAGTAGTATTTGCTTTCATGTATTCAGAGTTCAAGTTCATTCTGTTTGTTTCCCATACTCTGGGCATTAGCATATAGACATCGAAGCCCATGTGCTTTATAGTCTGGCTTCTTTCCTACATTGTTCTGAACACTATTTTTGGGTGCTATTGGAGTTGTTCTCTCTGTTATTGTGCATAAGCCTTAATCCATTGTTGCCTTGAAGTTTACATCTTCCACCCCCATAGGATTCGGTTTAAAGTAGGGGTGTGCACGGACCCCCCGGATCGGATCGGGACCCGGATCGGGACCTCCAATTTTGTCCCGGACCGGTTCGGACAAAATCGGAGGCCCCCCGGACCGGATCGAGTCCGATCCCGATCCAAAAATCGGAAATTTTTGGATCGGCCGCCATTTTTTTCCCCATAGACTTGCATTGCAATGCAAGTCTATGAGGAAAAAATGGCGGCGGGTGGGTAAGGGGGGGCCTAACTCCCTCCCCCCCCCCGGGGCCGTCCGCTGTGGACGGCCCCGGCAGGTAAACCCCCTCCCCCGCGCTCCCTACCCCCCCTGGGGCCGCCTGCTTCCATCCGCTGGCGCCCGCGGGCGCCAGCGGATAGAAGCGGACGGCTCCGGGGGGGGGGTAAGCCCCCTTCCCCGCCACTTACCTTCTCGGCACGTCCGGCGCCGGCGGCTACTACCAGCGGGCTCCGCGGCCTACTCTCGAGTAGCGCGCCGGGTGATGACATCACCCGGCGCGCCACCCTGGAGCAGGCCGCGGAGCCTGCTGGTAGTAGTAGGCGCCGGCGCCGGACGGGAGCCGCCGGGCCGGGCAGGTAAGGGCCCCCCTCCCCCCTCCCCCCTCCGCGCGCCCCCTCCTCCCCTCCACGCACCCCCTCCTTACCTTTCCGGCCCGGCGGCTCCCGTCCGGCGCCGGCGCCTACTACTTCCAGCAGGCTCCGCGGCCTGCTCTAGAGTAGCGCGCCGGGTGATGACATCACCCGGCGCGCCATCCTAGAGCAGGCCGCGGAGCCTGCTGGGAATAGTAGGCGCCGGCGCCGGACGGGAGCCGCCGGGCCGGAAAGGTAAGGGCCCCCCTCCCCCCTCCGCGCGCCCCCTCCTCCCCTCCACGCACCCCCTCCTTACCTTTCCGGCCCGGCGGCTCCCGTCCGGCGCCGGCGCCTACTACTTCCAGCAGGCTCCGCGGCCTGCTCTAGAGTAGCGCGCCGGGTGATGACATCACCCGGCGCGCCATCCTAGAGCAGGCCGCGGAGCCTGCTGGGAATAGTAGGCGCCGGCGCCGGACGGGAGCCGCCGGGCCGGAAAGGTAAGGGCCCCCCTCCCCCCTCCGCGCGCCCCCTCCTCCCCTCCACGCACCCCCTCCTTACCTTTCCGGCCCGGTGGCTCCCGTCCGGCGCCGGCGCCTACTACTACCAGCAGGCTCCGCGGCCTGCTCTAGAGTAGCGCGCCGGGTGATGACATCACCCGGCGCGCCACCCTAGAGCAGGCCGCGGAGCCTGCTGGGAATAGTAGGCGCCGGCGCCGGACGGGAGCCGCCGGGCCGGAAAGGTAAGGGCCCCCCTCCCCCCTCCCCCCTCCGCGCGCCCCCTCCTCCCCTCCACGCACCCCCTCCTTACCTTCCCGGCCCGGTGGCTCCCGTCCGGCGCCGGCGCCTACTACTACCAGCAGGCTCCGCGGCCTGCTCTAGAGTAGCGCGCCGGGTGATGACATCACCCGGCGCGCCACCCTAGAGCAGGCCGCGGAGCCTGCTAGTAGTAGTAGGCGCCGGCGCCGGACGGGAGCCATCGGGCCGAGTAGGTAAGTGCCCCCCTCCTCCCCCCCCCCGCTGTCCACTTTCATCGGCGGGCGCCCACTGGCGCCCGCCAATGGAAGCGGCGGTGGGCGCCAGTGGGCGCCCGCCGATCCGCCGATCCGCCGAACCGGTTCGGAGCTTTTTCGGACCGGTTCGGATTGGATCGGCCGATCCAGCTGCGGGATCGGAAATCGGATAATTTATCCGATTTCCCACTGGACCGGACTCGGATCGTGGATCGGGTCCGATCCAGTGCACATCCCTAGTTTAAAGCCCTCCTGATGAAGCTCTTCGTATTGTGGTCCAACTTATTCTTCTCAGTCCTTGTGAAATTGTAGTTTAGTCCGTGGTCCCCAAATCCAAATCTCTCACATCGGCACCACCTTCATAGCTAGTCGTTCATCTGGAGTATTTTTCTTTCCCTTTCCATTCCTCTTCCAAGAATTCGGAGGAAGTTTGCATACATGTTTTTCTTACACCCACAAATCATTCTCAGAGGAGTCTGAAATATGTTTGTTTTGTTTTTCCTCTTGCTTTTAACAAGTCAGATTTTTATTTCCTTTGCTGTTTCAAAGGAGTCTTGCAGAAGGAAGATAAAACACTCACCGAGTTGACAAGCTTCTAATAAGGATGCCATTTTTGACTAATACAACTAAAGTAAATAACAATGTAAATGAAATCCCAAACATTAGAGAGCAAATTTTGCAGGAATCTGCCTGGAGTCCTGTTTTGTTCTGGAGTTTGCTTGCTTGTTGTTGTTTTTTTAAAACAAACAATTAATAACAAAACACATGGTTGTCTTGTGATTCATCCTGAAATGTTTGGCATTTTTATCCGTGCAGAAATGTCTGGATGGATATTTCAATGATTTTTCAATTGGAGAAGGGAATGAAAAGATGCCACAAGGCAAAAAGAAGGAGAACTTGTTGAAAGATATAAATATATATTTTAAATGGTGTGAAACTGAAAGCAGCAGCCAACATTATCAACAAAGGGAATAGATGCTAAAGGAGAAGAGAAATATATTATATAGCATAAAAATGTTCAGAGATTTTGGGCAGAGATACGCTGTTTGTTAACTTTGGCTATGCCAGTGTGTGTGTATTAGCTTTGGCTATATTACTGCGTGTGTGTGTGTGTGCATGTGTGCTAATTTTGGCTATGCCTCTGTGGGTGGGTGTTATTTATTTCAGATAATTTCCATACCTCTTTCTATTTCAAAAAATAATAATCCCAACATGGTGGCTTTAAAAGGGGCGTGGATAAATTGCTGGAGGAGAGGGCTATCAGTGTCCTGATGGCTAGGTGCTACCTCCAGTATCAGGGGAAGTAAGCCTATCTGCACTAGTTGCTGGGGAACATGGGTGGGAGGGTGCTGATGCACCATGTCCTGCTTGTGGGTTCCTGGTTGACAACTGGTTGGCTACTGTGTGAACAGAGTGCTGGATTAGATGGAGCTTTGGTCTGATCCAGCATGGCTCTTCTTATGTTCTTATGTAGTACAGAGATGTAGCCAGCATGGCAAGAACCATGCTGGCTATGAGGGGGTGGAGGAGGGAGCAAGGATAACAGTTTCTGTGTTCCAGGTTTGGAGTTCAGGTTCCTAATGAAGTGGCGGGGAATTGTGTACTTTCTGGAGGGCCTGGACGAGGAGTTTGCCTCCCCCCCCCCATGCCAATTAGGGCCTTACAGGCCCTCTTAATCTAAGGTTTTAAGAGGGCCTTTAAGGCCACAATTGGCAAATGGGGAGAATGTGATTTCCCCAAGGCTGAGGAAATCATGTATTTTCCCCCTCCACTCTAATGCCAGCCTTGTGGAAATCATGTTTCTACCTCCCCCCACTGATGGTGGCCTTCAAGTCCCTGTTCATAGGGCCTTTAAGACTCCCATCAGTGCGGGGTGGGGTGGGGGAAGAGAAACACAATTTCTCCAAGGTTGAGGAAATTGCATATTTTCCTATGTTGCATTAATGGCAGCCATCATTAAATCAGCGGGGGGAACGGACAAAGGGCACAGGTCACGGCAGGACAGTGGTTCCCAATCATGGGGAGAATGCTACATAAGTCTAGTTGAATGCACGCAGAAGCCCCCTTCAGACATTCCTGCTAAGTGTGGAAAGGTTAGAAGTACTGAGAGTTGTGATGAAGAGGGAATTTCACCAGGAACTAACTGCATACAAATGACACTGGCTGAAATTCCCTTTTCTCTACAACTGTTAAAGTTACATGAGCCCTGTTCTCCTTTTCATATGGTCAGCCTAAACAACAATATATAATGGTCAGCAATGTGATTCTAAAAAGGGAAGGCCTGCTGAAATACTAGAATCTTTCTTGCCTGCTTAAAGTCATTCAAGGGGCTGAGCCAGTATGCATGCCCCCCAGCCTCTCCATGAGACAGAATTCCCTATTCAGGCAGTATGCCTGAACAGGGCTAATCAGAAACCATTTGTGCGGGGCTAAAATTCATAGCCACATTTGTGTGGGGCTAAAATTCAATTTGAGTTCTGTTTTGCAAACAGCCTCCATCAGCTGCTAACTCACAGCTCCTTGGAAGTAAATACACTGGGGGTAGATTTTTGTGTGGGGTGGCATTTCTCTTCTCTTTGCAGTGATGTAGTAAAAGATTGTGAACTTCATCGCAGATGAGCAGAGACCTGCTGAATGGATCAGAGTTAAGCCGTGTACTTCCAAACATGGGCCATCAATGAGATGGACATTTCTTCTTTATTTCTGGTGCATGCAGTCCAAATGGCACCTTTACTACAACTTTAAATTTTTAAAGTGGCTATTGTCTTGATTTAGTAGAAACGGCAACATGAGAGATTGTAAAACAAAAGTCACATTATTTTTTAAAACCGTGAAATAGATTTTAGTGTCTTTTCTGAGAGGGAGACAGGAGGGAGGGAGATGGGGTGGAAAAGGCTGAGTTTCACTTCCCTAGCTGCTGCACCATATTTTTGGTCTGACACTTCCAGTTGTCTCAGTAATATTGTGTTCTGCAATGTCAATAGAGTAATGAAACATGACTGAAGCAGTCAGACATGGCACTGAAATAGTAGGCCACCAAATGAAACAAGACAGGCCTTTCCAAACTGGGAAGGAAAATATAGGTTTTTCTTTATTGTAGCTGTTGGATATCTGTTGTTGATATGTTCCATGTGACATCAGTTAGGGTGGGCAGGAGAGTCTCGCTCAGTTATGTGTGGAGGTTTGCAACTCAGTCCCTGATTTGGCAGCTTGGAAAATGGCCCAGTTCTGCTCGGTCCAATTCAGAGGCCATCTGCTTTGACTCAGGTATAAAACCTGAGCCATGATTCAGGAATTGGAGACTTTGTCCCTTTCCACATCAGGCCTTTTGCCTGGGATAGCCCCTGGCTGGTCCCTGTGCGCTGATGGTGTGTATTAGGTACTTCTGGGATCACCCTCCCTCCGCCCCTCTCCACCCCTATGGTGTAGAAAGTGCCTTAATGCTTTCTGTTGGCTATCGTGGCTGCCATTAACACAGTGGAGGGAAATGTGCACTTTCCGGAGCCTCTGGAAAGTGTGCTTCCTCCTCTGCTCCAATGGGGGCCTTCAAGGTCCTCTTAAGATGATGTGCCCCAGTGTTAAGAGGGCCTTTAAGGCCTGCATTAGAGTGAGGGGGGTAAAACCTTTAACTTTGCATTAAGAGGACCTTTAAGGGCCTCCATTGAAGACTCCATTGGAGTCTCTGGAAAGTGCATATTTCCCCCAACTGCATTAACGGTGTCTGCATTAATGTATACATTTTGGGCATGTATTTTTAACGTTTGTGTTTCCCCTAGTATTTTCATTGCTAAAATGCTGTTTTGCATGCAGTGTTCTCAAAAATACGCATTTTGTGTGCACTTTTCTGTAATATGCACTTCCCCCTGTGATGACCTGTATTGGAAAGCTCACCAAAACATGGATATCAGAATGCAACTCTGTCCTGGCCATTGAAAGTCTCTGGAGGTGCCACTAGTGAGAGCCAGTGTGGCATAGTGGCTAGAGTGCTGGACTGGGAGTCAGGAGATCCAGGTTCTAGTCCCCACTTGGCCATGGAAGCTCACAGGGTGACATTTGGCCAGCTACAGACTCTCAGCCCAACCTACCTCACAGGGTTGTTGTTGTTGTGAGGATAAAATGGAGAGAAGGAGCATTATGTACACTGCCTTGGGTTCCTTGGAGGAAAAAAGGCAGAAAATAAGTAAATAAATAAATAAGATAAATGTGTAAAACACACGCACACACACATTGATGGGACCCATTTCTCACCCATCCCTAATCATGACATTTTGGGGAAAGTAACTGAAATTTACTTAAAATGGTGCTGTTGGTTCATTCCAAGGAGCATATGATAGGAATGCTTGTGGCTTCCATGCAGATGTTTCCTGTTTGCTGACTGCTCTGGATGCAAAGATTGCAGATCCATTGCAGCTTATTCATCTCTAGGTTTTTGCTGGCTTTATGAGTTTCCGTAGATATGTTAATTTTGCAGAGCTTAACGCCAGTTTTATTGTGTGACACTCCAGCAGCTAAGCATCAAGAAAACTCACTATTTTTGCCCAGTAACAATAAAAATCTAATCCCATCTTCTGGGTATAGTTGAAAACAAATTAATACCTCTGTGATAAAGAAGGCATTTCCAAAAGAAGTGGGGTTTTGTTTGTTTGTTATTAAATGTTTTCATGCCTTTCTGCTTAATGTCTTCTTATAAGTTTGGGGGGATTTCCCTGCCCTGCAGACTCACTGGAACAAACAAATAAATATGCACAATCTATTTCTTGGCTTTTGAGAGCCTTAGCTGCATGATGGAATTGTTCCTTTAGACTGTAGCATTGGTAACATGCACCTTTAACTTTCTGATTGAGATACACATGTATTAGCTGTTGTTTGGCCATGATGTGAATTCTAATTGTCTTGCATTTTTTTCAATTGCTGCTATAAAACAAACATCTAACAAAGATTCCTCCCGCCAGGAATAAATATATTTTGACATCTGCAATTAGATATCTCACTCCCTATCCTCAAAATGGGTTTATTATCAAGTCAGAAATTGGTCTGGAGAATCAGCAAACCACGGGTTCACCAAAATTCTCCAAGTTCCATCTTGAAGCCCATTTGGACTCAAGTCTAGACCAGATTGTGAGCTTTGTTTCTTTCTTTGCATGAAAATCTGTCTGTATTGTGTGTATTTTTCCAGGTATATGCATCAGTTGGGTGCATCTTTGAAATTTTCCAATTGATGAAGTTGAATTAGATCACTCATGCCTGCAATGTTGCATAAATGGTGCTATGTATGGCTGCCATTTTGCAGAAAATCATGATTTATGTGAAAAGTGTACATGCAATTTTTTGCAAAATTGTGGCTTGTGCGGCAGTGGGATGCCACATGTTACTTGGCAGGTGCCCGCAGACCATCTGCCAGTTCTCCCTGCATGTCAAACAGAGTCCAGCAGCAGGTGGGGATCTAGTGAGCAGGGTACAAGCTGGTGGTGGGTAAGTTTGGCCATCTCTAGTAGGAGTGGAGCTTGAGGTTGACAGAGAAATGGTCAGGGAATATCTAAGCACCAGGTCCAGATGAATTGCATTCTAGGGTGTTGAAGGAGCTAGTGGATGAACTCTCAGAACTGTTTTATCTTTAGAAATCCTGAAAAATAGGTGAAGTAGCAGAGGACTGGAGGAGGGCAAATGTTGTCCCTATTTTCAAAAAGGCAAAAGGTGGGGAACTATAGACCAGTCTTTGTGACATCAATATCTGGGAAGCTTCTAGAGCAGATTATAAAGTACTTGGTCTTTAGGCACCAAACAGAATATAACAGTATGAAATTGGCATGAAAGTGGCATATGGAGGCAGGGTCTACACTACTGTTTTATAACAGTATTGAAGTGCACTGACAACTGTTGGGGCCCATTGACACATTCCATATACCGCATTCATACCACTTTCATAGTGTTATATCCTACTTGATGTAGATGTATCAGGGGCCCCAACAGTTATCAGTGCACTTCAATACCACTATAAAGCAACAGTGTAGATCCAGCCCTTGACACTCATGCAGCGATCTCTGGAAGCCAGGATGAATTTGTCAAGAAGAGTTCTGCCAGACTAATCTTATTTCATTTTTCGATTGGGCGACTTCCTTAGTAAATTTTGGAAATACTGTGGACATAATATACCTTGACTTCAGCAAGGCATTTGACAAAGTGCCTGATGCTATTTTAATTAGCATACTAGTTAAGTGTGGGCTGGATGGCAGTACTGCTAAATGGATCCAATGGGTGCTCATCAAACTGGAGGAAGGTATTAAGTGGGGTGTTAATTTCCCTTCCTCATTCTGAATCTGAGCACAGGTGCCCCAGTTTTAGTCAAAAAACATCATTGTAGGGATGGGGGAAATATGTTTAATGAAATCAGAATTTTTCAATCATTCTCACCCTCATAATCAATTGAAACTTCTGCACTGAATTCCAAGTTCTGGACAGTTGAAGTGGCATTCCCAAAATTTGAAATAGATTCTGGAATGCTTACAAAATCTTGCTTCCATTTAATTAAAGGGTGGGGGCTCCATGGATCTCAGCAGAACTCACCATACATATATCAAGACTTCCAGTACATTGTGAAGTTGGCATTGGCATTGTGATCAACCCTGTAACATATCAAAGGCCCTTGTTTAATGTAAGCTGCAACATCTGTCACTAGAACCTGATAAGTAATAGATTCTGATTTCTAGAAATCCTAAGAGATTTTGATGCTCCCTGTGGTGGTAAAGTTAGAAGAATAAACAAAATAATCAATGATTTGCAGGTCTTTAATACGATCTCCAAAATTGTAACCTTGGATGTGCCGGTTCATTTTCTGTACTGATAAAACAAACTCTGGTACCTGTCTGGAAGTGACTATGTAACTTCAGTAGGAAGAACACAATCCAGCACAAATTGCAGTTGGGACAGAATTTAGCAGCCTCCCTAGTTCATCACAACCCATTACTATAATCATTCTGTTCATAATGGACCTGTTCAGACAACATGCTAAGCCATGGTTAGGCTGTTCTCCCCTTTACAGCAAATGGTTAGTGAGCATATTTAAACCATGGTTATGTAGCCACCATGGTTAGGACTGGTTCACACAACATGTTAAGTCATGGTTCACATGACACATTAAGCCATCATGTTTAGCTGAAAATGCTTAACCACCGTGTCATCTGAACAAAATAATTATGTTATGGAAAAAATGCTTTGTGGTTGACTCTCAATGATCTCGTTTTATAATTCTGCATCATTGTTTCATTCTACCTGATTCTGTTGCATAGAGATGTATAAAAGAGACAAAGGGAAAGCTTAATGAGTCACTTAATAAGCTTAAACAACAAGATGATTATTTTGTCCAACTCCTTGCTATTATGAAAGGTCAATCAGAGCATATGAAATCATGAACTGTGGAAACTTTCACATTATCTCCTTGCTGTAACAGTTTTGGCAAGTGTTCTGTTATTATTTGAGTTAATTTGGTTTAATTATGCTCAAATTAGTTGCATTAGCACAAACCAATTAAAAATACTGGGCCAACAGTAATATTATGTAGTATATAAATTCGTGAAGACTGATTCTGAAAATATCACTAACCTTAATATTTGGAGGTACTTACATGTATCTTGTTCTTGTTCCCAAATCAGAACATAATTTCTTAGGCTTTGTTGCAGGCTTCCTCACTGCCTGCTAAGAAAGGGGATTGAGGCCATGTCTACACATAAGTGTGCAGAGGGAGGGAGGGAGGAGGGATGTTGCGCCCACCATTTTTTTAAAGGAAGAGGAGTCACGCAGCCCTGAGCCACCAACAAAAGTTACAACCCCCCCCACCATCCTGGGGATGGTGAAATTGCTGCCCCCACCCCCATGGGCATGGTGGAAAAAAACAGGCTATCCCAGTTTCCATTATCCCGGGGTTATCCTGGGGTCATTCCTAGAGTGTCCCCGGTTGCCTCCAGGATTCTCTGTGCATCAAGTGAATGCACAGGGAAGACCTAGGGATGACTCCAGGATAAATCCATCATGTAGACATGGCCTGAGTTACACTTGTTCATGGACTGCCATTGACCATGGTTAGTAATGGAAGGCCATGAATACACAAAGCTTAGGTATGCAAACTCTGGCTGAATTCGGACAACACGATAGTCAATGGTGGGGTAATAATCAACTTTACAGTTGTTCATCTAGGGGGTACTCCCCACACAACATGGTAATAAACAATCAACTGTGGTGTGGATTAGGATCAGCACTGAGTTGACTATGGCAGCATTCGGACGACACGATAGGCAATACAACTGATGATTGTTCCCCCCCCCCCCCCAGTTGCTTATTGTGTCGTCCTAATTCAGCCTCTATGTAGGGATTCACATAAATGCAGATGATAATAGGTACAGTGTTTTATACACTGCCTGTTGGGGAGGACAGTCAACATAAAAAGCTATTGGGTGGTATTTCTCTGTGCCTTCGACAACATCGTCAGCTAAGGATAGTGTGTCTCCTCTGAATGAATGTTTGGAGGCGGTAATGGGCTGGATGAGGAAAAACAAACTGAAGCTGAATCCAGACAAGACGGAGGTGCTTGCTGTCAAAGGCCCCAACCTGGGTTTGGAGGTGTGTCAACCAGTTCTGGATGGGGTTACACCCCCCCTGAAAGACTGTGTTCACAGCTTGGGGGTACTCCTGGATCCGTCGCTCCAAATGACAGCCCAGATAGATGCGACGGCCAGGAGTGCCTACTATCAGCTTCGGCTGATACGCCAGCTGTGCCCCTTCCTAGAGTTGGAAGACCTAAAGATGGTAGTGCACTCACTGGTAACTTCGAGGCTCGACTTCTGCAATGCGCTGTACATAGGGCTACCTTTGTGCCTAGTCCAGAAACTTCAATTAGTTCAAAATATGGCAGCCAGGTTGGTCACCGGTACACCTAGGGGTGACCACATAACACCAATCTTAAAATCACTCCACTGGCTGCCCATTAGTTTCCGGGCGACATATAAAGTGTTGGTTATTACCTTTAAAGCCCTACATGGTTTGGGTCCAGGTTACCTGCGGGATCACCTTCTCCCGTATAATCCACCCCGCACACTCAGGTCCTCTGGGAAGAATTTACTCCAGTCAGCCAGAACTAGGCTGACGAGTGTTACCCAGAGGACCTTCTCTTCTGCCGCTCCCAGGCTGTGGAATGGCCTGCCGGAGGAGATTCGACAAATTAGCAGTCTTCTGGAATTTAAGAAAGCCATGAAGACTGTTCTCTTCCGGCAGGCCTATCCAGTTTAATTTTAAGATGTTTTTAATAATGTATTTGTTTTTATCTGTTTTAACGGTTTATCTATTTTATTGTTTTATATTTATATTTGGCGTTGTTCCCCGCCTCGATCTAGATGGAGAGGCGGGTTAGAAATGAAATAAATAAAATAAAAAAATAAAATAAAAATAATAAATAGCTCACAGTCATCCTAACTAAACAGTCATCCCAACATATGAACAAATATATTACACAGCAATTTGTTTTACAGAGAGTTTGCATCACAAGGTAAGGAATCCATGGAACTGCTTGATAGTTTCATGTTGATTTAAGTAGGCACACCTAACTTAAAACTCTTGTTGCAAGCATGGAAGAATAGAAGAAGGAAGTAAAGGCAGAAAGAAGCAATTGATGAGTGTGTGTGTGGAACAGGACAACAGGGAAAGGAGAAGAGGAAATAAATGGATATAGGTGTGGTCTCCAACCTTGTGTACAGAAATAAATGGAAGGTACAAAAGAGAAAAGCAGCAGAATTTAATGTGTATTTGGATGCAGGAGAACGTGAGGAATGTTAAGTCCAGATCTAAACATCTCTTTAATGTGGGGAAATGACCACATCTTCATCAGTGACTAAGACGTTAAGGACGTTTGGTGGGGGGGGAGGCAGAAATATAGTATTCACTTTGTTCAACTTGAAAAACCTGTGAGGTTTTATCAAGGCATGTGCAATTCCTAGCTTTTGTGCCCTCTCAGATGGGGGGGGGGGACTGGGCTGGGCCGGGGGCATTTCGTCCATCACAGAGGGAAGCAAAACATAATTAAAATGTGTGGGTGCACATTGTGGCCAGACAAGGTCCTCTTCCTTCTTGAACCTGGTGCTCATCCTCCCGCTATTTATGTGTCATTATAGGTGAGACTGGTCACTTCTGGGCCAAGTAGGATTTTGTTCGCTGTTGAGTGGATGGGCTGTGTTCATGATTTTTTCACCTACTCTTCAGTGCATCTCAGGCCAGATCTACACCAAGCAGGATATAACACGGTGAAAATAGTTTGAAAACAGTATATGGAGAGTGTCATGGGTCTCAACAGCTGTCAAAACCAGTATGAATAATTTTAAAGCAATAGTGTGGATCCTGCCTTAGCCTCAGGTGATGCAGATACTGGCTTGGATAGTGTTAGGTTAAATAGGTTGATCGCATGCAGGGCAGGGCAGAAACAGGAGAATATAGGAACATACAAAATTGCCTTATACTGAGTCTGACCTTTGATCCATGTAGCCAAGTACTGTCGGCACTGACAGTAAGCAGTTCACCAGCTCTTACTGCCTCTGATCCTGGAGGTTGCACTTAATCATCAGGTTTGGTAGCCATTGATAGCCTTCACCTCTAGGAATTTATCCAATCTCTTTTTAAAGCCATCTGAATTGGTGGCCATCACCACGTCTTGCGGTAGTGAGTTCCATAGTTTAACTATGTGCTGTATGAAGAAGTACTTCCTTTTATTTGTCCTGAATTTCCAACGAATCAACTTCATGGGATGATCCCAGGTTCTAGTATTATGAGGGAGGGAGAAGAAGTCTCCCAATCCACATTCTCTACACCATGCATACTTTTATACACCTCTATCATGTCTCCCATCAGTCTCCTTTTTTCCAAGCTGGACAATCTCAGCTGTTGCGACCTCTCCTCATAGGGGCAATGCTTCAGTCCCTTGATCATTTTAGTTGCTCTTTAGTACATACTGATTTTTCTAGTAATCCACATAATAATCCACACAGAGCAAGCATGGAATGGACTTGGAGGTGGGAAAATGAGGAAGTCCACAGAAGTGGACCTGACAGTTCTACCCATCTCTAATCTAACTTAGTTTTCTCATTTTTGATGGACAGATGGTATACCAAATGGAGAGTAACATGTCCTCTTTTCTCCTTTTCTTTCAAACCAGAACTAGAAATCATATTAGACATTTCTTCTCAAAACAGCACTCCCTCGTTTCCACCTCCCTTGTCCCTGGCAATGTATCCTAATTTATATGCATTGTAATCAGGGATGCTTGAGAAATTCGCTCTTTACGAATTTCCATATGAACTGATCAGATCTTTACCTCCCACACTAATGTGCAGGTCAGAATAGAGTTCTCCTCTAGATTTCACACTTCTACAAAACATGCAATGCAATTCTTGGCTCAAAAAGAAATGTACGAGGATGCACATAAAAATACACTTTTGTGAGAAAATATGTTTGTTTGTTTTTTTAAAAAAAATCCTGTTTAAATACATTTTAAATACGACTTTCCCCCTTTAAATTGCAGATGAATCTGGATGTGAGACTTACGAATAAACACGTGTGAATCTGGCACAGAGCATGGACTGATCTGCTCATTCCTACAAGTTTTGCAAACTGTGCGATATGAGGTCATCACATTCCACAGTTTTCCACTCCTCGGCTTCATTTACATCACATGTTTTCTGTTACAAGATGTTGCCAAGAAGATGGGGAACATGCAACAGAATGGGTCTGCAACGTCTCGTTACAGCATAAAGAGATCTCATGCCTGTTTTTAATAGACCTCACAGCTACATTCTGAAGGCAAAAGAGGTGATACCTCCAGAAACATACAAGGCAGCGATTGAGGTCAGTAGTTGCAAATGAACATATTTTAGTTAGTTAGTGGCTGAATTCGGACAACACGATAGTCAATGGTAGGGTAATAATCAACTTTACAGTTGTTCATCTAGGGGGAGCTCCCCACACAACATGGTAATAAATAATCAACTATGGTGTGGATTAGGATCAGTGCTGTGTTGACTATGGCAGCATTCGGACGACACGATAGTCAATACAACTGACTATTGTTTCCCCACCCCCAGTTGCTTATTGTGTCGTCCGAATTCAGCCTGTGTGTGTATGTGTGTGTGTGTGCATTTAAGGGACTTACAAAGGCATTGAAATATTGCAAACACACTGGCTGTACTCCAATATGCCATGTAATTGAACTTGGATCCTTTACTGGAAGTAATTAGGCCTGATTTGCATAAGTAAGGTCATTTAACAACTTTCTTTGGGAAAATAAATCTAATTAAGATTAATGAGTCTTATAAGACTGCTACTCTTCCACGCAGCATGCCTACACAATAGCTGTTCAAAACTAATGGAATGATATAGAAAGACTAGGAATGGATGATGACCCTCCCCAGCCCCTAAAACTGTATTCTCATCCCCCATCCCTTATGCAATTCCCAAGACTTATACTGTACCAAGAATTATATACTTTGGAATTGCTTAGGGTGTGATCCAAGCCCCATGGGGGAGCCAGCTAAGAACCATAGCAAGCAGTGTTAGAGTTGCCCCTTTGAAAAAGATGGAGGCACACCAGCAAGATGAAACTTATGCCCCTAGGAGTTCCCCTGCATGTCCGTGTGGAAAGCTCTACTGGCATAGATTTCCACCTGTAATGTTCCAGTGGTGGAATAAGGAAAAAATAGGGGGTGGGGGAGGACATTACAGAACAGATAATTTTTAGGGATATCACAAGTGCCTGAATGAGTCTGGGAGTCTGATTGACTCCCCTGCACCAACCCCTTAGAACCCAGTCAGCGTCCACAGCACCATGCTCCAGCGCTTGCGAGGCCCTGACGAGCGCTCAGCAGCTATCTGCCTTTGCTGCTGAAACTGCGCACTCCCCCCCACTACATTCTGAATGTTTGTGCCTTTACCTGTGCATGAATGGGGTCTTCAAGACCACCATGATTGCAATAGGGGGAAGTGTACAGTTTCTGGAGGCCCCATTCACGCGGGGGGGGGGAATGCACAATTTCAGCAGCGAGGGCAGACAGCTGCCAAGTACTCATCCAGCTGAGCTAAGCCTCAGAAGAAGCTCGCATGGCCCAATGGGCAGGGACAGATAGCAGTGGTGATGGGGTAAGCATCTGATAGGGCAGATGCGGGTGAACTCGCCCACCCCTAAATTTTAAAAGTTTATTAAATATTTAAATATATATCAGTAAGAAACTAACATATTTAAAAACAGGCAGGTTGTGAACTGCCTAGAGAGCTTTGGCTACTGGATGATATAGAACTGTAATAAATAAACCCAATGAGTAAAAATAATTACTAAATACAGTACTGTACGTTTCAAACCTCCATTAAAAAACCCATTATCCAAATTTCAAGATGCATTTTCAGAGTAAATATTAACCATAACCCAACGATGAAACAGAGAAAGATATCAGCAAAACCAGTGAAATAATCATGTTTCTTCAATACAGTCCTTTACATTTGCCTTCTAAAGTTTGTTACATGCTTTGGCGAATGTCAGTAAGAATGTAGTTAGTCGCTTCTCTTCACAATATCTTGAAGCCTCTTTTAATAATAATCATAATATAACTTTTGACAAACTAACCAGTTAGTGCACAATTCTAAGCTGAATAAAGGTATCAAAGTATATTTAGAAATGCCTATTTTGAGAGAAAATACATTGAAATGTATTTATTATTATTATTAGCTGTTTTAATATACATAAATAAATTCACAAATATCCATAGCGATGAAAACGTATGAAATGCTACAACTTTGTAGCAATTATACATAGATTACAGCAAAAGCAGAAAGGATATCCAACTAAACATCCATTTGACGGTGGCAACTCTATGCTACCTATTGAAATGTTGAAACGGTTATAAAGTCCTTAATCCATTGCAGTATAGACAGTGAGCATTTATCCTTCCAACATTGAAATATTAGTCCTTTTTATCATCAGCAAGGTGAAGACACCATTTACTCTGGCCATCCATTGATTTCCATGAAGCAAGTAAACAATTTTTAAAAAGCATGTGCATTAGTGAATATTAAAAGACTGTTCCAGTACAAAATGTATCTGTATAATAACCTGCTCTGAAAAAGAGAGAGCTATTGGACATTACCAAAACACTGGTTTTAAAAAAGCATTAGCTGCGCTGCACCACTAGCAGTTAGCTGAACTAGACAACCCCTTATTAAAGAGACATTGCAGTGTTCAATAGACACAAAACAAAAGTTTTGGAAGAATAAGATACAAACTGATCCAAAGATGTGACAGGTCTAGATGCCAAAGTGGTAATCCACTGATAAGGCAGAATGGGACCATTGAAGTCCTGCTTCAAACGCTGGTTCTCATATTGTCTTTATAGACATGGATCAATGGTTACTTTTCCTGACTAGCCTCAATACGTGCTTCCAACAATGACAGAAACTGTGATGCTGAACAACTGTCCAGGCCAAACCTAGATCTGGTTCTAGTTCAGCCCACTGTTTGTTGCCGGTTCTCAGGATGCTAAAATACTTTATTTCAAAGCCTAACTTGTTGCGGCCTGTGATGTTTTGTAAGACCTTCTTCAGGGGCTGTAATGTTAAAAATACATTAAATTATGTTTGAAGGGATAACGCATAACATAGCAAAATTAATATATATGTTTAGAGGTTAGTTAGTTACATTGCCCCAAAGGCCTATGCCCATATGTAAGTTTTTTAAAAATATATTATTACAATATGAAGGCTCTGGGGCCTGTCCACATTACACATTTAAACTTGTATAAATCATATAAAAACATTTTTAACAAAAATATAATATACAGATTCTTACTTGATAAGAGATGTCTGCAGAAATACTCCTAACAAGATGATAGTCTCCTACGATAATTACTGGTGACTGGGAAAAATAATAATTCCAAGACCTCCTTATATTCTAATTAATGTTTTTCTTTCCTTCATTTTTCTCATTTTTATCTGGTCACTCTAGTATAGCTCCTGCAGCTTTAACTGTTGTGCTGAAGAGGGAATTTTGCCAGGTGCTGCATGCATACAACTGACACCTGCTGAAATTCCCCTTTCTATGCAACTGTTAAAGATACAGGAACCCTGTCCTCCTTCTCATATGGCCACTCTACCCAACACTTCCTTTCTGCCTACATTTGCAAAAAATGCACATGGGTTTTTGTTCAGCCTTTTAAAAATAAATAAATGTGGTACAGATATGGGAGAAGCATGTGTAGATCTGAAAAATAAGAAACAGAAAAACCAAACTGGAGTGATTGATCCATTCATTTCCTTAGTACAGGAACATTGAACAGTGATGGCAATGGGAAACTTGCTTTTTGGATTCCATCTGTCCCTCTTAAAAGTGACTGCAGCATCCTCTTTCGTGTTGTCCCCAAGTGGATGCCTATAAGCTCCATTATTTCTTGGCTCCCTCCTGAAGTGTGCCTCTCTGGAGATCCAAGGTGCCTCCGCTATCTTTTCCACCACACATATATGCTTCGAAACCTCACACTCTGCTGGTGAGATCTCCATTAAAATAATAATGTTTTATTGATCCCATGATTGCTTTATTTACCTTGCCATTTCCTGTTTTTTAATTACAACGATTGAGAAAGTGTCTGAAGTGTTTCATTTGTCAGACTAAATAGCGCCAGCTGCTCCGAGGGGGAGACATTCAAAAGATGCATGGTTGCCACTTCATTTGCATGAGGAGCGCAGTCCAGCATTTTCCTCCTGAACACATTGAATATGCGCTGCTTCCCTACTAGCGAGTGCAGTTTAATTAAACTCAAAATGTAATAACGGAGATATAAATCAGGCATAATTTGAGAGGTATCCTTTAACTATGGATGTGCAAAACCTGCTCATATTTCTTTATGCGGATGCTCCAGCCTTTCCGCTCAGTGGCATCACATGCCCAGGACTCTGATGTGCAAGAGCAGGTCTGTGTCTTCTGTATTTCATCTCAGAACCATTGGTAGATCATGCGGTCAGTTGGCAAAAGATCCCAGGTTCAATCCCTGGCATGGGACTGGGAAACCACAGAGAGCTGTTACCAGCTGATGTAGGCAATACTGAACTTGATGGGCCAAAGGTCTGATATGGGCCATGTAAACCTTTATCCTGGAGTTGTCTGTAGGTTGTCCCTGTACATCTATATGACACACCGGGGATCCCAGGATCAATCAGGGATGACCTAGAGATGACCTCAGGTTAACTGGATCCCAGGATATCCTGGTTTTCCTGCAGTCCCAGGACCATACCGCGGACTGCGGGTGATGTAGCCACTGCTTCTAGGTTGTCCTTTCCTCCCTGCAAGTAGCAGTCTCTTAAAATGGGCATGGAGCTGCGTGGGGGCAGTCTGTGCCCATTGGGGGTGGGTGGGTGGGTGGAACAGTTGAAAGGGTTGTGTGTGGGTTTTGGGTTTTTTTTTTACTTACAGATGCTGGAGCACAATTGCATGAACGGCTCCATTCTTCTTTTTAAAAAAGAAGAAAGATGGTGCCCACGATGTCCCTCTTGCCTTCTGGGATGTTGCATGGCCATCCAGATGCTGAGGGAGGATCATGGAAGCAGGTAAGTCTGTGATCCTCCCCCGCCCACCCTCTACACCCTTAGGTGTAGATGAGCCCTTGATATAAGGCCCCCTCCTATTTCATAGGGCATTGTTTTGATTTGCCTTTGTACAGTGGTGGCTGGTCGCTCTGATTTTTGTGAGGCTGTGAATTCATTCTGGGTTTCAGTCAGAACAATCCAGAACTCTAAAGGAACTATCCAAGGGGCTGAACCTATTTTGTCGATAGGGTTCAGCACTTTGGATAGTTCCTTTAAAGTACTGACTGGTTCTGACTGAAACCTAGAATGGCTTCACAGCCCCAGTGAAATCAAAGCCACCAACCTCCACTGCCTGTGTGTCGTCCCCAAAACAATTGATTAGTTAGCTAGCTAATGTTTGAAATTATATCTCTCCAAAAAAAGTGCCTGTCATTCCATTATCTGCTGATTGACAGAATTGGATTCCCCACCCCCATTTTACTAAATTTGCACAAATTCGCACAAATTTGTACTTGCAACAATGCACAAATCCCACCCACATGTGCATTTTCACACATTTTCAGCCAATGTTGATAGAAATTCAAAATCATTTGATTCCGTTGCAGCTTTCTCTGACATCCTTATTCACCTCCAAATATTTGTGAATATGTGAATGGCAGAGCAGCGCTACATGCTCTGCCCTGCCTTCAATGTTGTCATCCCTGACTCCACCCACAATCACATGGTAAAACCTACACATTGGCTTAGTTCAGACATACAGTTTTTATACCACCATTGAGAAAAGTGTTTTCTGGAGGGAAAACTACATCCCATGGTGGAGTTTGTTTTGGAAAACACTCCACGCTGAATATCCATGCTGTGCAGAGGAGAGTTCCTGCACAACTGTTGTGTTCCGTGTTGTGTGGAGGGCGCTGTAGAATTTCCTGTTGCATTGAGTGGACTTTTTCCATTGGCTAAAAAGTTCTCTGGCTAGAGCAGTGAAACAAATGAGTGCCGCTCTAGGAGAGCTACTGGGATTGTTTTTTTCTTTTTTTGCAGCAATGGCTGATGGGATTGCATTGGGTGGACTGGGGGAGGAAAGAGGGCAGAGGAACTGCCAATCAAATGCCACGTTGACTTTTACTCAAACTCCATGGTAGCCCACATTCATACAACAGTGGAGTTGGAACATGTTGTGTGGTGAGTACCCCCTACAAACTCAACCATTGAGTGAAGTTTTCACATTGCATAGAGAAACGTGTTATGTGAACTGAGCAGATCTTCTATGCATGTCGAGGCTCCCCTTTCAAACTCTCCACCCAATGTTAGTCTACCTTAAGTCTCATTCATTTCACTAGGTCAACTCTTGTAGGCCTAGCAATTGATACATTGCATTATAAGTGGTGCTGGTCCACACAGCCTCACTCTTCATCTCCATGCATTCGGAAATGTGTTGGAAATCTATGTCCACCCTAGTAGTCTAGGTCCACACATCTTTAGAATGACTGTGATCCACCCCACCCTCTCTTCTTCTTCTTCTTCTTCTTCTTCTTCTTCTTCTTCTTCTTCTTCTTCTTCTTCTTCTTGTTTGTTACATCTGTATACCGCCCCATAGCCGAAGCTCTCTGGGAGGTTTACATAGGATAAAACAATTAAAAACAATATACAAAAATTAAAACAGCAAAAACATACAACATGCACACAATACACACGTACATTTAAAAACTCTATAACACCCCCCAAAAGCTACAAAAACAAAAACAAAAACAAAATCCCAGGCTCCTCAGATATTGCCAAATGCCTGAGGGAAGAGGAAAGTCTTCACCTGGTGCTGAAAAGATAACAACGTTGGTGCCAGGCGGGCCTCGTCAGGGAGATCGTTCCACAATTGGGGGGCCACCACAGAGAAGGCCCTCTCCCTTGTTGCCGACCTCCAAGCTTCCCTCGGAGTAGGCATTTGGAGGAGGCCCTTAGATGTTGAACGTAGTGTTCAGGTAGGTTCATGTCGGGAAAGGCGTTCCGTCAGTGTGGTCTTCTTCTTCTTCTTCTTCTTCTTCTTCTTCTTCTTCTTCTTCTTCTTCTTCTTCTTCTTCCTCTTAATGAAAAGTAAACTTCCCAAACTCAACCCATTAAAGGAAATTATGCACCGATTGCTTCCATCCCTTTCAATCAGCAAAGGATATTCACATCAATGTTGAAATAGGAAATTAGTTTTATAGGAGAAGGCTAATGATATGATAATTGTCTCTTATGAGCGTATGACCTTGAGAAGCTATAATAATAGAATTGGCAAACAGCTCTGTTATCTATACATGTGATATTCCCTTTTATTTTTCTATATTTTTTTTCATGAAAACACAAAACCCCCTAAAACCATTATGCATAGATTACACTGTATCCTGAAGGGGGGAAAATATTTTCTCTGCATGAAACTTTAATTGCACGTTCCTATTGGTTTTTCAGTCATTTACAGTATAGGCAGGCTTATAGACAAAGTAATATTGTTTGCTTTTCATAATAAGTTGCTACTTTAAAAAAGCAGTAATACCTTAATGTTCCATTATGTGAACTCATTTTCAAAACACGCTAATTGGCTGATCCTGCGAGTTGTTTGGCTCAGAGTCCTGGTGGCCTAACTTGTCACCATGCACTACTGCTGCTATGGCTAAGGATGTGCAAATCCTCACTGAGGGGCTGAATCTGTACAAGTCTTGCCAACTAATGACTTCTGAGGCAATTGGAGACATTCCTGCATGGGAGAAATCTCCTGAAATAAATGTCAATTTTAAAAGAATTTTTGGTAAGATTAACACCATTTCTTGGGACTGGATCTTCCTTATGCCCTTTCTTCGGCTGGGGAGAATCTGTGATTTGAGCAGAAATTCATGAAATTGTCTCAGTGATTCATGGAGAGACTGAAAGAACTGGGCATGTTTAGCCTGGAGAAGAGGGGATTGAGGGGAGACATGATAGCACTTCAAATAATCAAAAGGTTGTCACACGCAGGAGGGACAGGATCTCTTCTTGATCATCCCAGAGTGCAGGACGCGGAATAATGGGCTCAAGTTACAGGAAGCCAGATTCAGGCTGGACATCAGGAAAAAAATCCCGACTGTTAGAGCAGTATGACAGTGGAACCAATGACCTAGGGAGGACGTGGGCTCTCCCACACTAGAGGCATTCAAGAGGCAGCTGGACAGCCATCTGTCAGATATGCTTTGATATGGATTCCTGCACTGAGCAGGGGGTTGGACTCGACAGCCTTATAGGCCCCTTCCAACTCTACTGTTCTATGATTCTGTGAGAAACAGTTGCATGAAATGCCCCCTCACTAGGGATGGATGGACTCACCCCATTCCGCCTCGTGCTCCATTCACCGGTGGCCCACCCAACCCCTGTTCACCCTGCTACATGAGCTGCCAGACAGTCAGTGAGGGAACAGGCAAGCGGTGCATGGCCACCCATCCCTCAGCAAGCCGCCTTTTTGCGTAAAAATGGTGGGTTGTTCTTTCACGACTGTAATCCTGAGTACCTTGCTGCTCTACAGCTGCCATTGGTGTAAAAGGCCCTCTATGTAAAAGAACAAGTTGTCTTTTTTACACAAAATGGCAGCTCACTGAGGGAGTGGGTGGCCTCGCTGGGAGCTTGGGGACTGGGTGGCAGCTGGTGCTCCATGCCAAACATGGTCAGGCAGTCAGAGGGGTCTGCAGACTACAGTCCAGGGGCCTGAGTAGGTGGATGTCCTTTGAACCCCTCACCCATTTCCCCCCCCCCCATTTTGCTGATCCTTCAACACATGTACTTTGGAATCCATCCCACTGTGGTACTGGTGTCTGAGCTGACATGAAGAAGACTGCACAGGTAATATCTGATTTGCTTCTCTACCTTGGGTTGTTGTAAGCGCTGTCCCCACAGTCCCAGTCGGGCACCTCAGCGGACTACTCCCAAGCGCGGACCATTGCCGAGTGCTCACAAGGCCTCAGCAAGTGCTCGTCAGCCACCTGCAGCTGCTGCCAAAATGGTGTACTTCCCCTCTCCATATTAATGACGGCTGCCATTGGTGCAAAAGGGGGAAGTGTACCATTTCCGGAGGCTCTGGAAAGTGTGCATTTCCCCCTTCCATGTTAATGGAAGCTGCCATTAGCATGGAAGGGAGAAATGAGCAATTTCCAAAGCCTAGGGAAATCACATGATTCCCCCTGCCCATGCCAATGGGGCTTTAAAGGCTCTATTAACAGAAGGGGGAGGTGGGGACAGGCGGGGGCAGCCAGTGCTAGCTTGTGTCAAGTATGTGCTCAGTGATTTTACCCATCCCTACCTCCACCTCTCAAAAAATGGGATGGGACACCTTTTAAACCTCTGTGTCCACACTGAAATAAACCTCCCCACCCTCTCTCTCTCTCTCTCTCTCTCTGTATGTGTTTGTTTCGCAAGACATTATTTAAAAACATCAATCCAAATGTAATTCCCCCCCCCTTTGTTTAAAGTGTACAACATCTTTTTCCTAGGTTTAAAAATAGGGTTGCGTGGAATGGCACATTGTGATGTATGTCTAACGAGTCTGCTTCAACCTCTGTTCTTTGTAGGGGTATTTCACAAGGCAATCTTGAATGAAATGAGCTGCTGCTGGACGAACAATCCACCCACTTCGTAAAAATGTGTGGTTTTTCTGTAGACATTAAATTGCTGCCATCTATAATGGCAGTTCCCAGTTAGTGAGATGCTAAAATTAAAAACAAATAAACAAACAAGCCCTACATGGAACCAGGCTATCTGAAATGTCACCTTCTCCCATACGAGCCTGCCTAGGTCTTAAGATCTTCAGGAGAAGCTGTTCTTTCGAGATGGCTGCCTTCAGAGGCATGTATGGTAATGGCCACTCTCTGGATAGGGCTGTTTCTACATCAGCCTTCTTTCCCGGGGTTGTCCCTGGGTGCTCCCTGTGCATCCAAATGGCAGGGTGGATGGGCAAGGGTTTTCCCAGGGATAAAGAAACCCTGGGAAAACCCAAATCTTCCAGTGGTCTCAGGATGACCCTGAGAACCATGGGCGGTGGGGTGCCCATCCCAGCTTCTTCCCTCTTCCTCGTGAGTCCGCAAGAGGGAAGGAGCTGGGCTGGGGCGAGTCTACGGTCATTGGGGATGGGGGAGTGGTTGTTGTTGTTGTTGTTGTTTTACTCACTTTTGTGTTGGAGCGCGTGCTCCCGACTCTGATGCTTTTAAAAATAATAGCGGGCGCAATGAGCGTGACATCCCTGATTGCTTCCGGGACGTTGCACTTCCTGTATAGAAAGCAAGTAAGTCCAGGATTGCCCCCAGGCCCTCCCTCTACACCCTTAGGTGCAGAGAGGGCCTTGGTTTGCCTCCTCTGCTGTCATCCTGCCAGCAGGCATAGGCCTTATCATTCAAGCGGGCCTTTGGCATGTTAAGTGGGTCTAATGGCTTGGAAGTTATTTGGATTCTGTGTTTTTAGCTGTGTTTGAATGCATTTGCTTTCTTAGTGTTTTAATCAGCTTTAATTTACAATTGTAAATTAAGCCAGCTCAAGTGCCATTTTTCTTGATAGAAAGGTGGTGTATGAATCAATGAAATGAATAAATACAATTTGTATTGCATTGAAACGAGGGCTGCACAAGACTCGGCCTCGAATTCAGAAATCTGAGGCCTCGTCAGCCATTTTATGATGGAACCACCATTTGAGAGCAGAGGCCTGGAACTCTGCAATGGAAGAATTGTTCTACAAGCAGCATCAATGCCACGACTGCCCACCATTTCTGGTCCTCAGTAACTGCAGTCCTCCCTGACAGTGCATGTTGGGAGTTGTAGGCTGTTCTTCCATCACAGAGTCCCAGGCCTGTGCTTTAAAATGGTGGCAACATAAAATGGTGGTTCCATCATAAAATGGTTGCCGAGGCCTGGGATTTCTAAATCTGAGGCCGAGGCTTGCACAGCCCTATTCAACACATGAAAAAAAAATCTAATAATCTGTTAATAGCAAAACGAAAGATTCTCACATTTCTTCATAAACAGGACAGAAAGGATTTGAGATTTTTTTTAAAAAAATTCAAAGGTGGGAGAAAGGGAAACTGACTGTTCTTTCAATTTCTACCTGAGAAACCCCTGTTGTAATCTTGATGACTGACCACAGGCGTGGGGTTTTGGTTTTTTTGTTTTGTTTTTTTCTGCTGCATTTCAGGCAGCTCTTGAAACCAGTAACTAGGCAACTTCATCATGAAGGAGGTCTCACACCTTCAAACAGCTTACAACGCTGTGGCAGGGACGTGCTAGATTATGTACATGACAGAAATTAGTTTTCATTCATTTGGGTCAGCTCTCTCCAATGCACTTGTGTTCCAGCTGAATGAAACTCAGCTTGCTGTCAATTTCATCTCTAATTGTGGGTGATCCTGGAACAAAGACAGAACGAAAGGTTCAGAGGCATCTTCTTTAAAGGTAGAGAGAAAGGAATCATTGCTCTCGACGAGCTACATCATAATGTTCTCAGTACACAAGTCGGCATGTTTTGTGTGTTGCTATACAGAAAGGGTTAATTGCCTGGATCTTTTGAATGTTCCAAACTGTAAAGTTGACAAGGGAAGCTCTTCGAATAACAAAGCTTCTAAAGAAACAGCCAATGCCTTTATTCAATTTGGAATGCTAGGCGTGAACAGTTTGTGCTGCACTGCTTGATGGCTGGTTCACAGAAGAAAAGCCCCACTGGGTCAAGTCAAATAATATTTGGCCCAGGATTCAGTTTTTTGGCAGCCTGATGGTTCTGGGAAACATTCCCAAGCATCTCCCATATTCAGAGGCAATTATTTTCCATCATCCTTCATGAAGCCAGTATGTGCTTCCACATTATTATTGTCTCTCTTTTCTTGCTTGTGGCCGTTTTTGTTGACGGACATGATGGGCTAGGCCAAGTCATGCTACCTTTTGCTGATTCAGGAATTTCTTGACAATTGAGCATGTTTTAAGTATGACTGGTTTCTGGACGTTGGTGTGGACGCATTTTGGTAGGCCCAGTTTCTGAAGGCTTTCTGTAATTTTTTTTGATGTGATGTCGATGACGGATGTGACTAACGGAATAATTGTGACATTTTCCTGTTGCTGTTGCTGTAGTTATTATTTACCATTCTCATGCTACTTAATAATAAATTTTTATTACAGCCTATTGGCCAGTAGTACATAATTTAAAAATACATAATAAAGGACTAGTATTAAAACACTTGAAATAGGAAACATTAGTGAGCTGAACATAGGGTTCACCCCTTGAAAAGTAAAATACATTACAATAAATAAACGAGTAAACAACAGACCGAGGCTTTTCCACCTACTTAATATTATTTAATACTGGCTAGCTCAGTCGGTAGAGCATGAGACTCTCATGCTACTTGATGGGAAAAATTGCTTAAGGGCAGTGGTCAGGGTTCAATAGAGTAGAAAAAAACCTGCTGAGATTCTTATAGGTGGAGTTCTTATGTTTACCTGAGTTAGGAGGAGGCTGAGGGATGAATGGGTGTCCTGTCTTTCATCACACTGGTGGCCTCCAGCCTCCCTGGCTTCCCATGCTTCAGTTAAAGCCCAAGTTAATATCTGTCATGCAGTAACTCCTCCCATGGACCCTTTTCAAGATCAAGAAGTGTGGGCAGCTGGAGAGGCTGCAGAATGACAGAGAGAAATGTAATAGAAAGAAAAAGAATACACAGCACCATTGGCCACCTTGCAACAAGATAAGCTCAAAAACACGACTATCTGGAAAAAAAACACCCTGAGAATGGAGCAATACAAAATAAATTAGAGGTCTCTTTTGTGAGGAAAATTAGAGGACAGATTTTGTTACAGCACTAGTTATGAAGACAGGATAGTTGGGACTTCTGTTGTCATTGACCATTATAATGACAACTTTGTTTAGAAATTTTCCCCTTTCTGTTTCAGAGAACATAAGATGGAGTGATCTGATTTTTATTTATATTTCTAATCTTATTGAGACCATGTCCTTCCTTAAACCTTTATGCTGACATCTAATCCAATCTCATAGACAAGAAACTCTTTGTTCTCACCTTTAAACCCCTCCATGTCCTTGATCCTCCATCTCTGTGCTCTCATCTCCCACGATATCTGTTCAGTCCTCCTAATTTAACCTCACCTCTGCTGCCCAAATATCTTCTGATCCATCTATTTTCATTGACAACCCTTTCTAAACTTCCTCCGTGAAATTCTCTCTGGCACTGGGAGATCCAAAGTCACCCTCCTGCATCATCAGGTCCATCCTCACAAGGATATAGAAAATTATTGATTGTATAGGTTTATTATGGCTTCCCAGTCACTTCACTGGTCAAGATCTGTTCATTATAGCAGATCTTTCATGTTATGGAGCACCACCTCCCTTGCCCTCATGGACTCTGCTTCAGAGAACATTAGAAGGAGTAATTCCTTTTGCCACCTCAAGTCCTGTTGGTCAGGCCATGTAATGCCCTGTTTTAAAGAATATCCCTTCTACCAATTCAGACTATTGGACCATCTAGTTCAGTATTCTCTACACAGACTGGCAGAGGCCGTCCTAAATTTGAGGCAGAGCTGTGCACGAATGACCTATCAAAAATTTGTGGGCAGAGAATTTGGAGGAACCATGTCATGGAATTTCTCCAGTGGGAGTAGAATTCTCCAATAGGTTCTCTGCGGGAAGGGGCATCATTTATCAACGGATCTCATCATTAGCATAGGCAGTTGCTAGGGTCAGGCAAAGAAATGTTGCCACCTGACAGGGGCAACCAAATGGTGTCCATCCATCAGGATGCTGTCCCCGAGGCCCTAGCCTGGCACTGCTGCTCCCTTTCCCCTCCCACTGGCACTGGCATTATCATGGATCACTTTCACCCTCTCCCTGCCCAACAAGCAGAAGTAGTGGGCTGGTCCTGTCAAACCAAAAGGCCAACATTTCAGTGAAGGTTTACTGGGTCTTGGAGCCACCAGGTTTGCAAGACAAGCAAATTGGCAGGAAGTTAAACTGATGGTTAACAAGATAAGGAGCTAGGGACAAAGCTTTTGTTTACACTGTGGTATCAAAGGGCCCGTAGTTTACAAGAAGTTTCAGTTTTGCAGAAATTGTTGCAATTTTTGAAGTCAGAAGAAATGGGACTCAGTTTAGGGTCAAGACTAGCCCTCCTGATTGGTCAGAGTTGCAAGAACACCGGCTACGTTTAACATATGCAAACACGAGACCAAACAGAGTTTATTTTAGAGATGAAGAGAAAGAGAGAGAGAGAGGGAGGGAGGGAGGGAGGGAGGGAGGGAGGGAGGAGGAGGAGGAAGAAGAAGAAGAAGAAGAAGAAGAAGAAGAAGAAGAAGAAGAAGAAGAAGAAGAGGTGAAAGGAGGGAGAATCAAGAGAGAAAGCTACTTGAGAAAGCTGAGAACTTTGACAGTAAGGTAGTGCTGTAAAGAACTTGGATAAAAAAATGGGACCATCTAGTTAGGAATAGCTTGTATGCATTTTACCCTGGATACTTTGCTTTTATAGTTTTGCTTTGTAACCATTCAAATGGAAAACTCTTTTTTCTACTAATACTACTTTCTCAGTAAACTTTTAAATGTTATTGAAATTTAAGGGCTATTTGGTGGAGGCAGGTGGGGGGAAACTCCCCATGGAATTCCCACCTGGTGGCTGTGGGAAAGGCAAGGCAAACCGGAGTGGGTAGTCTGTTTGGAATAGTCCCCCTTCCATACATACATCAAGATGTTGCTGGCCCTGGGTGAGGCAACCATCACTACTACTACTACTAAAAAGAATAAGAATAATGGTGGGGAACATTCAGAGAAAATTCTGCAAAGTGACCTTCTTGTTCTAGGGGTGCAAGGAAAAGAAAACTCTCAGAAATATGTCTTCTGAGACATTTTGCCTCAGCTCTAGATTCAAGCAGTCTTCCCAGAGCTACCTGAGGATGCTGGGGATTGAACCTGGGATCTTTTGCATGTAAAGCAGGTGCTTTTTTTAAAACTGAGTTCCAGTCTTCCCATTAAAACCTGGAGAGAATTCAGTTGGCTCAGACCCTCTTTCCTCATGATCCCCTTCTTCAATTCCATGGTCAATTGAGATTCTCCTCAGCAAACTGTTCAGTCCAATGCTGAGCCTGTTTTATTAAAAGTAATACCAAGAATAAGTTAATCCATTTTTCTTTCCTTCAGAACATGATAATTTGGGCCACAGGGGGTGGAGGGAAGGCACCGATAAAGCATTTTATTCAGGTAATGGTTTCATGTTCCTGATGTAACTTGTGCTTAAAAAAATTATGAGCTTTAGAAAACTCCCTCCTTGATTCAGAATCTCCCCCTCTATTCATAACATCTGAGGAGGCTCCAAAGACTCCAACAGGATGCACAATTTGCTCAGTCAGCAGAAGGAATCATCATCTCTTCTTTGTTCTTAACACATCAAGCTTGAAGGAGGAACTTCATCCCTTGCGTCACTTCAGCCAAGTGTGAGTATTTCCCCACTTGAAAGCAGTCCCTTTTTAAAGATTTTATCATCTTTGGAAATATCCTATAAGTCACTAAAATAAATCATAATGGGATTTACAAAACTAAAGGGTAATCGTTTGAGCCACCATGTATGAAATCGAAAGTCTGCTTCGTCAATTCATTCTGGACTGGTTCAGACATGTGTGTTTATCAGAGTTTGATTTCTCCTTGCTTGGCTACTCAGTGGCACTCAACACGTGTGGGAATGGGCTTTTCTGAAATGCACTTTCTGCATTAAGGATGGAGTGAAATACTGGCTTCACGGCTTACTTGGGTCGCCTTTACTTCGTTCTGATGTCATTTTGTACACATGAGCGGGGCGCAGATCAGACGTGTATGCGACTTATAGCTTCCATTAACACGCATTTCCAAGGTGTCGATTAAACACGACTTTTAATATTTCTCCGATGTTCAATCGCATTTTGGTCGTGTAACCTCCACTGCCCATTTTGATTAATGCTAATCATGGGCGTAGTTTGGTGGGCAGGGCTTGTGATGTCATGAGTGAATGCCTACCCTCAAGTTTACCACCACTTTTCCCACTTTCCTCAGGGGTGGTACTTTCAGGATACAGGGGGAGGTACTTTAGTGAAATTACCCATGTTCAACCCTATAGCTGTGATCCTGCTCTGCTGCGAAACCCCTCCTTCCTCCTTTCTTCTTCTTCTCTGTTCAGTAATGGCTGGTCTCAAGTTTCCAGAACTAAAAGTAAAGTTTCTTTTCAATACCCACTGGGATCTTTCTTTTGTCGAGACGAGTGGATACACACATGGAGCTGGTTCTACAGGAATCAAGGGGGTTGGAATATTGTGCGTGCTTCATTTTGAGTATAATTTGAGGTCCGCTAAGGCTTCCCTCCCCCACCACTCCCTTGCTGGGATCAAGACTTGAAAAAGGAAGGGAAACATCTGTATGTGCAAGCCAGTTCCTGCCATTGAGTGCTGTTACTCGGGAGTAAGGAGCATTGAGCAGGGGGGGGACTTGCTCCCTGGGAAGCTTAATGCATGCTCGTGCATCTGGCTTCATATCTACTCTCCCTTCTTTCATTGATTTTCCTGGAAGTTGTGTGTGTGTGTGTGTCTGTGTATTGCACCAAAATAACTATTTTGTACTCCTAAAGCAATGCAATATCCTTATTCTACTAATGGTTACATGTGGCCAAAATCCCATTGAAAAGTGTGACTGGAGCAATCTGAAAGGCACAGCGCAAGTGGGGAAAACACAGGGGATTGGGCGGAACGGGCCAAACAAAAGGCAAAATGCAACAATCGTACGGAAATTAATGTCAGTCCACAGACACAACGTCCAAGTTGGGCTGTCCCCTGCCATGCGGGTCATTCAAATGGCACTGGCGGTTGGCAGAGTGGTATCGGAGAGTGGGCTATACGCTCCAGTCTCCTCATTCTGCGCAGAAGGCAATGCAATTGGTATAATATCAAGCGGACTGTGGGGGGGGGGGAAGAGGACATCAGTGCCATCCAGTTTTTTTTCTGTGGCCAGTGTTCATCCCTCCCCCACTCTTACCAGTCACCCACCTCTGTGATGCAGAGACCTGCAGGGATAGTGAGGTTGCCCTCTAGACCGCTCAGCATTGGACATCCCAGAACCGTTGCTAGCTGGCATCTCAGGGTCCGGAGACAGACAGAATACGGGGAAGTTTGTATGGAACTGGGACATCAGTGTGAAATGCAACATTGTAACGGAAAGGCAACACAAAAATTTGCCCTTGAAGCAGCACATTTCCAAGACGGCCGAGGTTGCTAGGGCGCAGGAGATAAGGGGCAGTTGCCGCAAGCACAGTGAGGTGGGAGTGTACAGTGGCGGATTCTTGGTGGGAGGAATAGGGGGGGCGGATGCTCTGCGGGCGGGTTTTTGCCATGGCCATCCAGTACCTGGAAAAATGTTGCTTTCATGGTTTTACAATAGGTCATCCAATGATGCCCTGCTAACAACTATAATTGTAGGCACGCACAATCGTGATTGGACAGGCAACAGTGTAACGTGCATTTTATGGTGCACGTAATTCGCCTCAATGGCTCTACCTCTATTAAACAAAAATACAAATATAGGAAAAAGTGCATATTATCAGAAACAGGCACCAAAGAGACGTCCTGTAGACCCCCCACTGCCCCCACTAGAATCTGTACAGGCAAGGTGGGGACCATTTCCTTTGATAACATTGTTCATGGTGACCTTCTGGACTGGCTCTGTGAATTGGGTTTCGGACATACAGTGATATGGTGGGTCCACTCCTAGCTTCAAAATCAATTCCAGAAGGCAGCATTATGGGATATCTGCTTGACCCCTTGACACTTGTGCTACAGGGTTCCAAAAGGCAGCATCCTATCACCCATTTAGAAGACACTGAAGGATTTAGAGTTAAGTGCCATCAGTATACTGATGACATTCAGCTGTATTTCTTTTTGTCATCCGAGTCCACTGAGGAGATGCAGCTGGGGAACTGGTGCCTGGATTTGGTAATGGATAGGACCAATAAACTGAAGCTGAATCTTCCCTTGTGGACTGTGGGAATGCTGTGGATATAGTATATCTTGACTTCAGCAAAGCTTTTGACAAAGTATCTCATGACATTCTGATTCAAAAACTAGTGAAAAGTGGGCTAGATGGAACAACTATTAGGTGGATCCACAGTTGGCTAAATAATCAGATTCAAAGAGTACTTATCATTGGTACCTTTTCACACTGGGGGAGGTAATGAGCGTGGTACTGCATGGCTCAGTTCTGACTAGGGGTGTGCAACGAATCGGGTCTGATCCACGATCGAGACCCGATCTGGCCAGGATTGGATAAAATTATCCAATCCCGATCCCCTGCACCTGGATCAGCTGATCCAATCCAATCCGATCTGAAAAGGACTCGATCTGGATTGGATCAGAGGATTGGACCCCCTCCCCCCACTCACACTCCTTACCTGCCAGGGCCGTTCACGGACGGCCCCGGAAGGTAAGGAGGAGTGCGAGGGAGGGCTTACCTGCCGGTGCCGTCAAATAAGAAAGAGTGTGAGGGGGGAGGGGTGGGGGAAGGCTGCCACTGATCTGCCGGGGCAGCCACTTCCCTCAGGTGTTTGAATCTACTGAGAACTAGGCTTCATGGCATTGTTAGGGTGTCCAGATAAAATCCAGGTCAGAGCTCATGTAACTTTAACAGTTGTAGAGAAAAGGGAATTTCAACCAGTGTCATTTGTATGCAATTAGTTCCTGGTGATATTCCCTCTTCATCACAACAGTTAAAGGTGCATGCAGTATACTAGAGTGACCAGATGCAAAAGAAGGCAGGGCCCCTACAACTTTAACTGTTGTAATGAAAAGGAAATTTCTCCAGGAACTAATTGCATACAAATTATACTGGCTGAAATTCCCTTTTCTCTACAACTGTTAAAGTTACATGAGCCCTGACCTGGATTTTATCTGGTCACCCTAAACATTGTACCTGGTCAGGTGGCAGAAGTAGTGGGCTGGTCCTATCAAACCAAAAGGTCAACATTTCAGTGAAGGTTTACTGGGTCTTGGTGCCACCAGGTTTGCAAAGCAAGCAAGAGGGCAGGCGGTTAAACAGATGGTTAACATGATAAGGAGGAGCTAGGGACAAAGCTTTTGTTTACACTGTGGCACCAAAGGGCCTGTAGTTTACAAGAAGTTCTAGTCTTAGACATCCCAGGCTTGAGTTTGTGTAGTATTAAAAGCCATGCAAGAAAGGCACAGCATATAGATTGTGTGTGGGGGGGGGTTGTTTTTTCAATCTGCATATGCAGCCCTTGGAGGCAGATAGCTAGAGCTGATTATGCATAGTATGAAGAATGCTAATAACACCGCTGCCTTGTCAGGTAACCAGATTTCACAGGAAAACAGAACAGAGTTTGCCAGGAAGGTAGAAATTACAGTCAAAATCAATAAAAGGTCAGCTGGAAAGGAGATGTTAATAGGGAAATAATTTGTAGTTTTAAAACCCAAGATACCAATTATCGTTATAACACCTTCACTTCGCTAGACATGGCATCTTTCAAGGTCTCAGCTCCTCCTCCTGCTTGCTTGCCTACAACAGGGGTTCATATTAAGGCTTTGCTTTCATTCCTCTTTCCCTCCCATTTGCAAATGATTTTAGCTTACAGACACCTTTATATAAGGTAGACTCCATCATGCCCTCCAAGCTCTGCATTTTAAATTGGAGGTCAAGTTTGTTTTCAAAGGATAGTTAAATTTCTATTCATTAGAGAGCTGAAATCACCTCCTGAACATAATTTATTTGATAAAGTTTCTTACTAAAGTTAAAACTGAGACCAGAAGTTCTGAGCTTATAAAACCTTCTGGTCTGGTTGCACTTTCTGCCTGTATACATTTCTAAGCCAAACTGAAAGTACTGGTTTTAACCTATAAAGCCTTATATGGCTTGGAACTGCAATACTTGATGGATTACTTCACATATGAACCTACACATATCATATGGTCAACATCTGAGGTCCTCCTCTGAAAGCCTCCTCTGAAGAAGGTTCAGAGGATGATGACAAGATAGAGGGCTTTCTTGGTGGTGGTCCCCTGTTTATGGAATTCTCTCCCCAGCAAGTCCTGACTGACAGCAACATTATCAACTTCCCTCTCTTCCCAGGTATCTGATGGCCTGTTTAATGCATCAGTCAAATTTATGCTTGTCACTGATGTTTTCCTTGTTTTATGGCGTGGCTGCATTTTAATGAATAGTCAGTAGCAACCACTTTAAATTTTGTATTTTTAAAATTATATTGTAAGTTATCTTGTTTTTATTCATTTTACTTATTTATTTGATGCATTTCTATACCGCCCAATAGCCGAAGCTCTCTGGGTGGTTCACAAAAGTTAAAACCATCCGACACAAATCAAAGTATACAACAAACAACAGTATAAAAACACAATATCAAAATACAATATAAAAGCACAACCAGGGTAAAACCGAGCAGCAATGCAGAGATGTATACATAAAATACAGATTTGAAACAGCAAAGTTAAAAGACTAAGATGATAAACTGTTAAAATAGTGGGAGAATAAGGTCTTCACCTGGCATCGAAGCTAGTATAACGTAGGTGCCAGGCGAACCTCTCTAGGGAGCTCATTCCACAGCCGGAGTGCCACAGCAGAGAAAGCCCTCCCCCTAGTAGCCACCTGCCTCACTTCCTTTGCCAGGAGCTCATGGAGAAGGACCCCAAAGATTATCTTAGGGTCCAGGCAGGCACATATGGGAGGTGGAGTTCCTTCAAATACACTGGCCCCAAGTCATTTAGGGCTTTGAAAGTTAATACCAGCACTTTGAAACAGGCCCGGACCTGGGATGGCAGCCAGTGAAGCTGGCAAAGGACTGGCGTGATGTGGACTCATTGGCCAGTCCCTGTTTACAGTCTGGCTGCCTTGTTTTGTACCAGCTGAAGTTTCCAGACCATTTCCAAAGGCAGCCCCACATATGTATTTTAAGAAATCTGTTTAAGAAATTTAAATTTCATCATCATCATTATCTGTGTAGGATGCTGAACCCTAATCACAAAATGGGTTCAGTATCTTGGATAACTCCTTTATAATTCTGGCTAGTTCGGTCTGAAACCCAGAATGGAATCGCAGCCCAACCAAAAACAGAGCCACCAGCCTCCACTGGCATCCACTCAATCCTAGGGATTTCTGCCAAGTTATTTTTTTTCTTCCAAATATGTAGAACTTTGTAAATTTTGGTAAATTCTTTTCAGAAATGAAATTCTCACCCATTTCCTCCAGCTAAATTAATTGCTACAGCTATTCCTGGCACAGGGAGGACCACAATGTGGCTGCCCTGCCTGGTATATAGCTGTTAAATACGAGGAGCCTGTCAAAAAAAAAAGCAAAGCAAAGAGGTGGCAATGAGGGATGCTGGAAAAATGCGATGCAGACTAAAATGAGTTCAAATTTATAAAAAGCTGACCTACAGAATCCGCTGCAGCCTCCCTAGGCTGCACGGAGCCCGCAAACTTCCAGAGTTGTATTTGTTTTTACTTCCTGCCAAATATTTTTTTTTTACTCAAATTCATTTTTGCAAATATGTACATTTCTGCTGAGACATATGCCATGACGGAAAATATATGGGGGAAATTTTTGAACGGAATGCAGGACAATAAACTACATGTTATGTACTAACATAAATTACATAAATAGCTGCGGACCCTCTTACAGAATTATTTGGCTATTTTTCTGCATAACAGGGGAAGAAAAAAATCAAATATATGTGAGAACCGATGCCAGAATCACCACCACCACCCAATGCATGGAACACACATGGAACAGATTTCATAAAATCCAGACATACCTAGTGTCAATCCTGATTTAGCACTAAAGTGGTTAACACACAGGGGCCGAAAGCTAGAGTTTTTAGAACTAAGCACTCAAAGTTCTGGCCCTGGGTGAACAAATCTATCCGTTTGTCCCATATTCAATTTAAAAATAAAATAAAAATTAAAAATCTCAAATTTGTTTTGGAGAACTTTTGCAAACGTTGGTAGATTTTATCAAGATTGAACTGAAACAAAATTCTCCCTGTCCCTACTCAAGCCCTGGATGGGCAGGTTCTTTTAGAAACTTTCTCGTGCTGAGCAGGAATATGTGTGATCAGTTAAGGCAGGGATCCAAATTGTGCAGAATCTTCTAACTAAAGGTGGGCCAGATGAGAATTTCACTTGGTTCCATTTTTCTCCCCATAAGAATTTACCAAGATTTGCAGCGTTCATCTGCACAACTCACATTAATGGTTAATAAACTGCCGCTGTCCCAGGATTAAAGTACATACACTGGGATGGATCCAGACCGGACCATCCTAAGACCCACCGTTGCCATCTCCCTCCTGCCCTCCTGCCCTCCTGCCCTCCTGATCTGTCTGCTTGCCTGCTCACACATCTTGGAGTGCATATATATGCGTGTCTCAACAACCTGCCCACTCACCTGTAAACTGGCTTATTATTCTTTGCACCTCCCCTGCACACTGCGTGTAAAGTGTTACTCCATTCAGGTGTGGCACTGCATTTGTGAGTCAAGCAAAGTATCGCGAGGAATCCCATGTGACGTCTGATGGTGGAAACGCCATACAGTCAGCATCTGCAGGTGTGCAAAAAGACAAGTAAGTCAGCCATCTGGCCAGCAGCCAGGCAGGAGGGGACACTGAGTGGAGGGCAAGGCGCGGAGCAGAGGGGAGGGGAGGGGCACAGGGCGGGGCAGTGTGGTGAGCGAGGGAGCAAACAGCTGCTTCTTGGTCCTGTTGCCTGCCTGTATGGCCAGATGGCTGGCCCACCATGCAGATGGCCGGCAAGACCAAGAATTGAAGGGGGAGAGTACCGCACGTCCCATACTCACTGCCTGCTGTGCCCACTTCCTCTTGCATCATGGGAGGGCCTGCCCTGATCCAGACTTAGCCATATTTAAACAAGGCTCATTTAAATTAATGGGGGTTAAGTTGGCTATGACTGATGTATGCCGTATTGATTCCAATGGGTCTATTCTAAGTGTGAATAAGTCCAGATCTGGCTCAGCGGCAACAAGAAGAGAGAGGGTAAATTTGAAAGGGATGCTTCATTTCCTCAGTTAAAGTAGATTTTTGTGTTGATAGCTTACACGAAAATGCTTTGCCTGCCACCTTGCCCTCAGCGATTGTTGCGTCTCTTGACTGGTTTCTGTATTTCAAACTAGCAAACAGACCCAGCTTCGCTTGGGTTGGAATTGTCTTTAGGTTGATACAGAGGTGCCTTCAAGCAGACTTGTACAGCTTTCACAGTTGCAAACGTTGTGCCCACCCCGCCTGAATGGTGGCATGCCTGCTGGCACCCCGGGCCCATCCCCTGCCATGGTCCACCCCTATTTCATTTATTATTATTTTATTAAAGCATTTATATCCCACCCTATATTACAAGGATCTCAGGGCAGTATGCAGATAAAATCATACATTTAAAATAGAACAATAAATATACAATTCAAAAATAAATTAAACCATGAATATGTTAAGCCAATGCAAATTTTTAAACCAGTAAAATCCAATTAAAACAAGACAGAGTGCAGGCTGGTGGATTTAGCCATCAAAGGCTTTGTAAAAAGCCATGGCGTCAAAATGAAGCCAGTGCTGGTGCCAGTCAGGCCTCTGGGGGGTGGGGCAGTCCATAGCTGGGGTGCCACAACAGAGAAAGCCCTCTCCCATGTCCCACCATAGCGTATATCTCGCGTTGGTGGGGCAGGGAGAAGGATTCCTCCGACAGATCTCAGATCTTGGGCAGGCGGATATAGGGAGAGGCACTCCCTCAAGTATTGACCCCTATAACCATATAGCCCCCTGAGGGAGGGGTCTGCCCACTCCACCCTCCTTAGATGGAGCTGCCCACTACAGAGGGGAGGGAACAGGCCTAAAACTCAGCCTATTAATCTTTCCTGGCTTCAAACTGTGCTCATTGCTTTTTTTTTTTCATACTTTAGCATGTTTTGTTTTGCTTCCTGTTCTTCATCCAAAGAAGGCTTATTGGGATAATGAAATGGACAAGGAATTCTCCTGAAAAGACTTTAAGGGTTTTTTTTCCTTGATAAAGACATGTGTTGAAATGTGTTGGGAACACAAGCAGTGCGACTTCTATTTTTCAATTTTGGGTTCCAGCCTTACACCTGTTTTTTTTCTTTCTTTTCTTTTCCCTATTGATATTGTTCCAGGTTGATCTTCTCCTCGGCTTGATGCCATTCCTGGAAAGCAGAGAGTCAGAGATATGCAAATCATCAAAACTCAAGCTTGCTGAAGTTCTCCAAATTCCATCTCGAAGCTCATTCTGACTCGACTCCATATCAGATTGTGAGCTTTTACTTTTTTCCTTTTCACATGAAAATCCATGCATATTTTCATGCATATTTTCCCAAATCTTCATAGCAATTTTGTACATCTTTGAAATGTATGCATTCTTCTCCCGTTGATAAAAGCGTACTTATGCACTTTTGTTTTCAAAAGTACACATTTTTTCTTGCACATTTTTTCAAATGAACTGTTGAACACGTGTTTGTTTCTGATCCGCAAATCACACTGCAAGCTTGGAAACACATGGAGGTCAATGGCAGATTGCATCCGAGTCCATCTTCAGTTCGGAACGTGTGAACTGGGTAAATCCAAATAAAAAGAATTGAACTTCTCATACATCCCTACAGGAGATGCAGCTCCCCAGTGTCCCTAGCCTCCTTGGCCGATGACAGAGGCCAGAGGCCCCATTCAGAAGACACCTTAAACCACAGCTTTTTTTTTTTTTAAAATTATTTTCAACATAACATAATACAACATAAACATAAAACAACATAAAATACAATACAATACATGCCGCATACCCCCGTGCTCCCCTCCCCCCAGGAGACCTTCAATTATACATTATTCTTCTTTCCAAAAGTGCAAAGATTCCCTTGAAGGTATTTGCCCCTTCCCCGTTCTTAATACATATTCCAAAAATGGACTCCATATATCTCCAAAATCATCTTTACTGGACATTCCCCTCTTTATTTTCATTTTACACGTTAGCTTATCATTAAGTGCCATGTCCCATATTTCTTTATACCATTCTTCTATGGTATATATCCCTTGCCCTTTCCAGTTTTTAGCAATCATTAATCTGACGGGAGCCAGGAGGTTGTTTATTAATTCTCTCTTATTTATATTCTCATTACCTTTATCCCATATTGCTAGTAAAACCACAGCTTTAACCAAGGTGGTTAAACCAGAAAGCCAGGCTGTGTTCAGAAGACACTTTAAACCATGCCTTTAACCATGGTGAATAAGGCTTTTTGCCTTAGTCACCGTGGTTAAGGCCGTGGTTTAAGGTGTCTTCTGAATGGGGCCAGAATGAATTTCTCTTCTGCTCTCAAGTCCTGGGGCAGGCAACTCACTACAAGTCCACCACCTGGCTGGGGCAGGACAAATACGCCTTCAAAGCAGCAAAGCACATCCTCTGCATTGCTCCAGAGCTTCATTTCCAGGAACAGCGGTGGTGATAAAACGTAAAGAAAAGAAAGCACGCCCAGCAGGAAGAAGCGACTCGAGTTGGTTATTGCCAAGCCAGCCTGCCTGCTGAGCTGTTGAGAAAATTATTGACAAATGCTCCCACTTTCATGCACAATCTGTTTAGAATATAGTCCACTTGCTTCCGTAAACATCCCAGGAAAGGGTGGCCTGACAGGTTATTCACGGCTTCAATATCTTCTGCTAATTGAACCAGGAGGAGAAAAGGAGGGGACTAATCAGAACCGATTTTGAATTCTGCTCACTTGAAGGAGTGCAAATGGTATCCGCTCCCGAGAGCAAAGATTGAAACTGCATTAAACAGACAAGACCTGTAATATCCCATGTCTCACAGGAGAGACAGGATTTTAATAAAGCGCAAAGCATTTCCCCATTGAGTTAAGAAAGAACACAATTTAATGAAATGACTCAATGCAAAGTGTGCAAGATTATAGCTACCTTTCCATCATCGTCCTGGTGTTTACCTCTTCACCAGTTATCAGTGGGGAACTTGGGCAGACGCCTGCAGGCTCCTTCTCATCAGGGACCAGATCACTTTATTCAGTCACTTTCAAAACTGTTTGCTTTTATCCAGAACCGTCTCCTGCTTTTCAATGAGGGATGGATGGACTCACCACGTCCAACTCCATTGGGTGCCCGCCAAGCCAGTGGGCCCCGGCACAAGCTTCTCATGGCCCAGCAAGTACCTGACAAAGCTACAGGGCCACCCAGCCTTGTCCAGACCCGTCCTTGTGCACAACAGTGGTGGCACTGGAAATTGTGTATTTCCAAAGTTGCAGAAATGGTGGTCATAAAGGCCCCGTTTATGCAACATTATAGGTGTGAATGGAGCACCACCAAACAATCAGTGGTCAGAAGAAATTGGGTGGTCCCAGGGGAAGGGGATATAGCCTTTGAAGGATCCCCTGGGCCAGATTGGGACTCCAGGTCAGCTGGATTTAACCCCTGTGCCTGAGGTTCTCCATCCCTTACTAGAAACATCCTCCAACTGGAGACCATGGCAAAAAGAAATGCACTTAGAGAGAAAGAATTCTGAGCCAAAGGATTTGTTTTGAGCACCAGAACAGGATGGAGGCATCTAGTCCTTCCACACACAAATCCAGTCTTGGTTATCCCAAGCTTTCTTTATTTTGGCAGTATAATCCAGGGCTGGGCATGTGCTTCATTTTGTTACTGCTCAGAGTTCTGAGTCAGAAACCATTGCTGATCTACTGCAAATAGAGTTGGGTGAACTCAACGTAATCTGGATTGTACTCTGCTTGCTGGACCCCCCACCGGCTGCCTGACCCTGCTCATGTATATGGCAAGCTGTTAAGTGGTCTGTAGGAGCCCTGCGAGTACCACAATTTTTAAAAAATTCATAGAAAATCGAGGGTTTGAGCAATTGCTCTGATTTTTTTCACAAATGACCAGCCAGATCCCATCTTCAATGTCCCATAAGTTTCAAGTTTTTATCTTTAAAAATGAAGAAGTTACAGCAGGTGTGGTGCTTTTGGGGGACCCTCTATAACTTTTTAATTTGAAAAGTTGGAGACATGAAACTTTTTGGACTTTGCAGGTTGGATCTTGCTAGTCCTGGCTCCCCAAGTTTCATGTCATTATCATTTTAAATAAAAAAGGTATGCCCGCTTTTCCCCCAATGCAAGCTTATGAGAAAAAAAGCAGACAACAAGATGACACCACGAAGGCCTGATCAACCAGCTCTCAATAAAGTTTAATAAATTCATATAAAATCGAGGGTTGGCTGGATTGATCTCTAATTTCATACACTTGCTTAGGCATACCCCATAAGCATTGTGACCAAGTTTCAAGCCTGTAACTTTGAAAATACAGAAATTATAGGCATTTTTTCTTTTTTAAAAATCAGTTCTATAGGGCAAAATAGTGCTCCAAATTAAATATCGGATCTCCGATAATTATCATGAAGACGATATGATTAACCTCTGATATAATCCAATCCAATTTTTTTAAAGTGATTTCCGATAACGATACGATACGATAATTTCGGGCGTGCCCACCCCTACCATTCACACCTAGCCACACTCCATGCTGGCTTTCCTCAGCCAGGGAAGGCCTGCACAGACTGAAGTCAGACTGGCTGAGGCACCACTTGGATGATCCATTTGGTGGCTCAGCTAGTTTGGCTTTGCCAAGTGGATCATCCAAATGGCACCCCATTGGGAGGATTTGGGGCAGGTAAAGCTGAGTAGGCTCAGTCCCCTTCACTTCTAAGTGTTGTTCAACCAGGGCTTTCCATTTGGGTGCTGCAAGAAGAATTGTACACAGTACTGCAAGTCTCTGTTCCATCTGCGTTTTGCGGATGGTCAGGTGCCTTTCATTCAATTGTCTGCTCATTGACGGAATCAAGTTTCACCCCCAATTTTCCAAATTTGAGCAAATTTGCATTTGTGCAAATTTGCACTTGTGACAATGCACAATCCCTCCTCCAAATGTGCAAATCTTCTCAACGTGTGCATTTTCATGCTCTGTTCTATGGGGAAGAATGCACATTTTCAGCCAGTGTTTTCTTTGTTTTTTTTAATTCGTTTTTTTCTATGACTAGATTTGCATAAAATTCCAGAAAGTAAAACAAACAAACAATAACAACCCCCCCAAAAAACCCACTGATCCGCAACTCTGCGGAATCTGTTCTACTTAGGAAAGATCAGTCTGCTGCAGTACCTATGGGTTGGAGTTATAAAAATCCAAACTCTTTGGATTCCATGGTGGATTTCTCCAACATCGCCAATTACAAGTGTGGTTGCACCACAGATTTATATAAGAACATTATGATTCTGGAAGTTTTATTTTCAATTCTTCTCCTAACGATCTCCAACGTGAAAGTCACCGTTTTTCAGAGCAGCCACACACTGGGTCAACATTTTCATCAAGCTATCCATCACAGCCCCAAGATCTCTTTTTTGTTTGTTTGGTTTTTTTAATTGATTTTCAATATTAAAATAATTTTACAAAACAATTTTAACACAACATGGGTAAGTATACCAAACCATACATAATATCATACATTTTGTTATGATGTTTTTCAACTTCAGCAAGAAAGATACAGAAATATACAAATAAAATTAATAATAATAATTTTAAACTCGTGCAGGTAAATTCAATCTGTTAACAGTATACTTTTTTATTATTATTATTGTGACCACAAATTTTGAAAGGCAGCTGGGACTTGCATTGTCGCATCATCTTGATTTGTGTATGTAATAAAGTCCCACCAATCAGCAGTGAATGTTTCCCTTTTTTTCTGTCCCCTCGACACTCTTATTTTTTGTGTTAATTTTTCTGAGAGTGCAAGCTCTCATACTATGTCGTACCATTTTTGTATTGTCAATCCTGTTGCATTTTTCCAACATCTGGCAATTAATAATTTGGCTGCTATCAGCAAAAATCCTATTAAAGTCTTTCTTAGTAAGAGTTCATTGGTATCTTTGAATATATGCAAGAGGGCTAATTCCGGGGTCGCCTTAATTTCTGCTCCAATTATAGTAGAGATTTCATGAAAGACCTTTTCCCAGAAGTTAGCAACTCCTGCATATTCCCACCACATGTGTTGAAATGAACCAACCAATCCACACTTTTGCCAACAGAGTGATGATGAGCCCTTATCCATGCGCGCTAGCCGTACAGGGGTTAGATACCATTTTTGTGTTAGCTTTATGAATATCTTTTTACAGCGTGCTGAGGAGGCCTTATATGAAAATTACTCCCCATAGCAGACCATTGCACTTCTTCTATTTGTAAATTCCAGTCTGCTTCCCAAATCTTACGTGGACTTTGGTGTGATCCCATATCTTTTGAGATTAGCAGTGAATATAGTCTCGATATCAGTCCCTTTTCTTTTCATCCATGTTTATCAATATTGTTTCAAACTCTGTTAGATTTCTTTCTTGGTCAATCATCCCATCTCAGATCCCATCAAGGTATTTGTGAAGTAAAGATTCCCCCCACCCCGAAACGTGTATTGCTGTACACTTGTTTATATTGAAGCACACTTTCCAATTTCATGCACATTCCCAGCTTGGAGAGATCCTTTCTGAGCTCTTGGCAGTCCCTAAATAATTGGGTGTCATCAGCAAACTTGGCCACTTCATGGATCGCCTCTAACTCCAGATCATGTATGGACAAGTTAAAAGTCATACGTGGCAATAAATTTACTGGCTTCACCTAAAGCTAGGCTCATGTGTGTGCAGCTGTGGATCCAGACAATTCAGCCTAGTAAATGAAATTGCAAAGAAGTGCAGCCCAAATGGTGCTAACTTGGAAGAGAATGTTTGTAAATGGTGCAGAATTACTTGAAGAACGGCAGAGTATTGCCTTTTATATTAGTTGCATGATTGGCACAAAAGTGATTTTCTCAGAGATCCTTCCACGGCCTTCGAGGTATAAAGAAAGCAGCAGAGAAGAAAGATACTGAGAGCAGCTAATGAACATGTCAGTAGCAGAGCAAGGAGAGATCTTCATTTATGGAACACTGGAATGACTTGTACAATGAAGTGGCTCTTTTGGAAGAAACCAATTCCACTTAAGAATGTTGAGTGACAATTGCCTTGTAATAAAAGTAGAACGCTTTGTTAAGAAGGGGGAGATGAATTGCTTTCATTTTAGACAAACAACATGGCCTGTGCTTTCAGTACCTAAAGCCAGGTAGGAGATGGTGGCCTTCCCCCCACAACAGCACACCGACAGGAGCATAATCCTGTAGACAGAGTGGCTATACATAGCTGCGAAAACCAAGATACATTCCCCATGAGCTGTCTCCCAACGAACTGTCTTTGCATGGTAGCCTTTGTTAACAGGAGGAAATAATTAAGAATAGGTGGGATCTCCCCCCCCCCCCCGAATAGATACATGGCAAATAATCTCCCATACAGATTTCTGGGGGCTGAAAATAGCAATGTGGGGGCAGGTGGAGATATTCTCTTTGTTAGAATATCCAGATTTACCCAAGACTGGTTGGTGTTTTGTTTCCCATATAGGGCCTGTTCAGATAACACACTAAGCCATGGTTAGGCTTCTAACCCTTTTGCAGCACTGGTCAGTGAGCATGTTTAAACTATGGTTATGTAGCCACCATGGTTAGGAATGGTTCACATGACACCCTAAATCATGGTTCACATGACACACTAAACCATTATATTTAGCTCAAAATGCTTAACCACCATAGTTTAGCATGTTGTCTGAAATGGGCTAATATGTTCTTCACCACTCCCCCCCCCCCACACACACACTCCTCTCCAGATTACTGCTTCTATTAGTCACAAGGGCAATCCCAGCCAATCAGGGACTAAGTCACTAAATAATATAGTGAATGTGGTCACTAAAGTATGGATGCTTCCAAAACACTACCTGCCCAAATACCTCCCCAGATTTTGCAGTTCCACATTACTTCTTCTTGTTCCTGAAGTGGAGCACTGCACATGCACAGTTTGCGCCCCTTCCTAGAGTTGGAAGACCTAAAGATGGTAGTGCATGTGCTGGTAACTTTGAGGCTTGACTTCTGCTACCTCTGTGCCTAGTCCGGAAACTTCAACTAGTTCAAAATATGGCAGCCAATTTGGTCACCGGTACACCTAGGGGTGACCATATTACATCAACTTTAAAATCATTTCACTGGCTGTTAATTAGTTTCCAGGTGAAGTACAAAGTGTTGGACTTTACCTTTAAAGCCCTACATCGTTTGGGTCCAGGTTACCTGCAGGATTGTCTTCCCCCATACAATCTGCCCCCCACACTCAGGTCCTCTGGGAAGAATTTACTTCAGTCAGCCAAAAGTAGGCTGGCAACCGTTACCCAGAGGACCTTCTCTTCTGCCGCTCCCAGACTGTGGAATGGCCTGCCGGAGGAGAGCCGTCAACTTAACACTCTCTCTGACTTTAAGAAAGCCATAAAGACCAAAGTCTTCCGGATGGTCTACCCAGTTGAATTTTAAGAGTTTTATTGGTTTTTTTAAAAAATAATGTATTAGTTTTATATGTTTTAATCAGTTTTATGTATTTTATACTGTTTGTATTTGATGATGTTGCCCACCTCGATCCAGAGGGAGAGGCAGGTATGAAATAATAATCATAATTATAATCATAACAATAATAATTATTCCAGTCCATTCACATCTCCTTATGCTCATTGATAAGAGCACTGCAAAGAAGCAGTCCTGATCTGATGCTATTCGTGAATGCATCAAGGTTCTTTTGGTGCATTTTGTTTTACCAGTGTCTCTTGATCTGGCGGCCCTGTTCCTGGAGCGACTTAAACAATTGGGAGTTTGCCAAAGTGATGGGACAATGCTCACACTCATCCACATTAGGAATTTCCCCCCTAAGATTAGAAAACCAGATACCTGGCTAACACCTTCCATACTTTTGGCATCATAATAGGGATTCAAATGGACGCTGGGATGGATTGGATCGCTGCCTGAATGTTTCCGAACTGAGCAGGAAAAAGGAGCTATAAGTAGGACTCATTGAAGGAAGCATCCTAGAAGCTGCTGGGAGAATGTGTGGCAGCATCTAGTTCTGCTAGGAGCCATGGGAGATGTAGTTCCTATGGGTCCTGATGGCCATCAGTGCTACAAAATGGGGAAACAGAAGTTGGCAGTGCAGGGAACAAAGAAGAAACATTTAGGGTCAGCCGAGTCTTTAAAGGATTCATAAAACCCAATATCCAAACATTGCCCTTTCTTTTCCCTGTCCCATAACTATTCTCTGCAAGCACATTTGGAGTGGCATAGTATCAAAAGGAACCTAAATCAAAGAATTCTACGTGTGTGTATGTGTGTGTGTGTGTGTGTGTGTGTGAGAGAGAGAGAGAGAGAGAGAGAGAGCATCCCCCCCCAACATTCTGCTGAAAGTGCCACCTGAATGGAAGCCAAAGTTTCCATCTACCACAGACCCCTGAGCAATGCAATGAGAAACAATTCAGTGGATTTTTCTAGGGGACACAATTGCATCATATGGGGCATGAGTCAGGCCTGTTGGGTCTCACTGTCATAGGAACATAAAGGGCATGTCTACACCATCCTTTTATCCCAGGGTCAACTCAAGGTTATCCCTGTGCATCCAAATGACACATACAGGACCCTGGGGTCAACCAGGGACAACCACTCACTTTCCCTGGGATAAAATGGATGACACTTACCCTGGTTTTTCCCGCGGTCCTGGGACAGCTCCATCAGGGGTGGGGGCAGCATTTTTGCCATCATTCGGATGGCTCTCGGAGGCGTTGGGGCACCGAATTTCCCAGGTTTTTTTTTTTAAAAAAAACTCACCTCAGCACTGGATTGCATCCGTGCAATTGCACAATGTCTTATATAGAGTGAGATCATTGGTTTGTCTAGCTCAGTGTTGCCTCCCTACATGGCCCAACCAGAAGGAGCTCTCCAAGGTTACAGCCAGGGATCTTTTCTAGCCTTACCTGGAAATATTGGAGATTGAACATGGGGCATTTTATACTGAAAGAAGGTGGCTAACTACAGCATGTCCCCACTGTGAAGATCTTTCCCCAACATGCATCTCTGCCCCAATGTGTACCTCCCTGTGGGAACTCCTGTAACCTACAACACACACTGGCCTTCTCAGGACCTCCTCCCCTACTTTATGAGTGAAACTGTGAATCACAGGAGGTGGCTAGTAGTGGAAGCAAATTGTCCTTCAGGGGCAGCCATCTGACCTTCGCATTGAAAAATCCCTTGATAAGTTTCCGAGGAACTCCAGAGTTCCTCAGAACTCAATTTGAAAACCTCTCTCATAATGCATGAATATTATGCAAGTGCTACGGTGACATTATACCAGTTTTATAGGTAGATGTGCTTGAGCAAATGTTTGCATTTCCTTAATGCCAATGAATGGATCTTGCCAGTATAAAAATAGAATGTGATTGAATTTATTTCCTTTCTTTCTTCTACCCTGTCTTTCCACTGAGGAGGAGCTCAGCAAGGTACAACCTTAATTTTATTTTCACAACAACCCTCTGATAGTCATCCAAAGTCATCCTAGGAGCTTAATGGCCGGACACATATTTGAACCTGCATCATATCCCACAAAGAGATGGTTCATGTCAATTTAGCATGCTTTTATGCACAATTCCATTCCACTTACACATTTATCTGCACATTAAAATATTTTTATTTCCTGATTATATATATATATATATATATATTAAAAATCTCTCAGCAATTCACCTGCTAAAATATTCCTCAAATATCTTAGCCCAATGGTAACTACTCTTCCACACTGGAGTTCTAGTTTATGGGGAATGGGTGCCAAACAAGACATTTCTTTAAATGTGTGTTTAGCAAATATGTCTCTTTTTTTCTTTTCCCCCTCTAGAGTAGGCACAGGGATTCCAATACTGATCAGAGGCCCTGTACCTACTCTAGAGTAAAAAATAATAATTAAAAAGACATTGGAGCTAGATACACATTTCATGTAATTTCTGTTTTGGCCCTGAATTACATTTACAAGGAATTAAAATTAGATAAGATAATCAATTTAACTTCCCAGGCTGTTCCTTAAAAACAATTCAAAGCAGCCCTTCTCTAACTTAAAGTCATTGTCTACCCAATGAAATTATAACCGCCTGTTTTATCCATTTGAACTCCTAATGAAAAATACATTAAGATGTTATTTTTAGTCTGAAGAACAAATGCATGAAAAACAATTCTCCGTGTATCATATATTGTTTTCCAACAATGTTTTCTTTCTGCGCTTTCAATGGCTCCCCAGTCAAATAACTGGGCAAAGTTTAATTCATTTATTGACTACAAGTAGGCAGCAATTGATCTCCCTCACCTTCAGTTTGAATCTGTTGTTCTGGAATTGTTCAGAACGGTCACTTAACTGCAGGAAATCACACGGTGACTTGATATGTCCTTATTCCAGGTGTCAATTTTGATGCACAAACTTACTTTACTGTAACCAAATTCATAGCTACACCTTCAATGCTCAGTATTAAATGACAGGGAAATGGAGTAGAATATCTGAGTGTGGAAGCAAGGGAAATGGGGAAGCATGAAGATGGGCTATGGTCATTCTAAATTCAACTCAATCCTGCTTTTCGTTTCAAGAGATGTTTCCAAAACTTGTCCTTCTTCACTTGGAGATTCATAATGCTCATCTCAGATATGAAGCAAACATTAGGGACCCCAAATACTTCTCAAGCTTGGGTTTTAGGGTGCTGGAGGGTAAAGAGATTTTCCTCCCGATTTCCACTATCACCACCCAGGTGAGTCGGTGTGAAGGAAGGGGGAAGGACGCTTGGAAAATCATTGGTGGTGAATAGGGGGGCTTTCAGGGCGTTGGGGGTTGTAATGGAAATCACCGGAAGACAATTGCACTTTAGTTGGTGTACAGAAATTGCTCCTTCAATGCCTGAATTCCCTTTTGGTTCCTGTCCCCTTAAATGGTCTGCAAGGCTTCTTTCCTTATTATCCTCAAGGCTACTCACAAGGTTAGTTATCTGTCCAAGGTGAAAAGTCTCAAAGTCAACCACCTGCTTAGGGAGTAGGGATGCTGGAGAAACCCTAAATTAGGGATGTCACCAGTGGCCAATTGGGTCCAGGAGTCTGACCGACTCTCCTGCATGTGTCCCCACTCCCCGACCTAGTTGGGTGCCCATGGCGTATTCATCTGCCTACACTTTGAGAGCCCACATGGCCCAACAAGGGCCGGGTAGCTGTTCACCATCATCTAGAACCTCCATTGTGCACAACAGTGGATGCTCCGGAAATTACATCTTTTCAAACATTGCATAAATGAGAGCCATTTACACAATGGGCTTGTGGCATCTTTGGATGGCTTGCGACATCTCGTGCAGTGCCGGGGGTCAACGGTGGCAGAAAAAGAGTGCTACAAATCAGATGTGAGTCCATCCATCCCTATGCTCTGAAATCCGCAGCATGTTGGCACTCAGGGCAAAGGCAAAACTGCAAGTAAAACACACACATGAGAAGTACAACTGAGGTTCAAAGACAGATGAGAACTGGATGCTTATGTCCCCTGATCTTCACAGTCGCACCAAGACCCAGCTGCAAACAATTTACCTAGTCCTCCAGGTTTCCTGTTCCTGAGAAGTCCCCTACTCTTGAGGAGACATCTAACTTCTGAGGAATTATCTTACATTGGTGATGGGAGGCCACCCTATGTCTGCATCTTTTGGTTCTGTCACTCTGTAGGGCTGAGTGGTCACTTGACCACCTCCTCTGACTCCACAGACAAGGCTAGTTCATCAGGGAGCCCATCCATGTTGGCTTCAAGGCTAGGCTGACTATATGAAAAAGAGGACAGGGCTCATGTAACTTTAACAGTTGTAGAGAAAAGGGAATTTCAGCCAGTATCATTTGTATGCAGTTAATCCCTGGTGAAATTCCTTCTTCATCACAACAGTTAAAGTTGCAGGGGCCCTCTCGTCTTTTGTATATGGTCACTCTAGTATAGTGCCTGCAACTTTAACTGTTGTGATGAAGAGGGAATTTCACCAGGAACTAATTGCATACAAATGACACTGGCTGAAATTCCCTTTTCTCTACAACTGTTAAAGTTACATGAGCCCTGTCCTCCTTTTCATATGGTCAGCCTATTCAAGGCCTACTGTTGCCGAAGGGCCTTGTGTGGCTTTTCGGATGGGGGTGGTGAGGGATGCCTATTAGAATGCCAGAATTGGGGGTCCCCTTGTGTGTTTGGCCACTGAATGTTTACCAGAAGAAGGAACCTCCTGGCCTGGGTGTGGCAGGGCTAAATATTTACATGTGTTTGGAATTCACTGCACTTTCTAGTTTCTCCAACTCAAAATTTGGAATGTTTTAAATTCAAAATCTCATTTTAATGTGAAATGTTTATTTCAGGATGGTTTGTTTTTGTATGCTTAATCTCTACCTATAAAGCGGAAAGTTTGTGTGCATTATGCATGTCCGGAAATGTTTACCCACTTCCAGATGAGTTAGAAACTTGACACGGTGACACAGTGATAGGTCTGGCTGTACAACATACCAGAAAAATCTAAAAACACGAATTTTGGGGGTTTAAGTATTTTTAAAGAATTTAATAAAAACCTAAGTTTATGCCTACAACTCCCAGCATGCCTTGGGTGGAACTCCCAGCATGCCTTGGGCAGGAGGCCAGACTTACTAGCCTTTGGCAGCCATTGTGAGTGCACAGGTTGGTGGCTGCTGCGTGTCTTTTACAACCCCGACTCCTAGGGTGACCAGATAACTTTAACAGTTGTAGAGAAAAGGGAATTTCAGCCAGTGTCATTTGTATGCAATTAGTTCCTGGTGAAATTCCCTCTTCATCACAACAGTTAAAGTTGCAGGGGCCCTGCCTTCTTTTGTATATGGTCACTCTAGTATAGTGCATAGGGTCTGGGCCCATCTATAAAAGGAGGCACACTAGTGAGGAGCCAGCTCTCTGAGCATGAGGAACTTCAGTTATGAAGCACCTCAGCCCCAGTGACAAAGCATCAGGATGCATGCAAGTTAAGCAATGGGCCAGTTTAGCAGTAGGGTGAGGAAGCCAGGGCCGAAACCTCTGCCCTTCCCTACCCACTGTAAGTAACTTTAAATTAAAAAGCCAAGCAAACACTAAGCTCTAAATAATCTCCCTACTCCGAATAGGAAACTCTTAGTAAACAAAACCTATAACTGCAGTTATAACAATAAAAATACAGTTATGAAGGAAGAAAGCCAGCAGGGGTGTGGGGGCATCCCAGTGTATTGCACTGAGTGCCACATCTAGGACTATCTGCCTGCTGGACAGAAGTCATGGGTGTGTGCTCGGCTTGGTGTAATGAGCTCCTGAATCTCAGAGGACAAGTTCGTTCCCTTGAGGCCAAGGTTGCTGACCTGGAGAAGCTAAGAGAGGCAGAGAGGTTGATAGATGAGACCTTCAGGGACCTAACAGTGACATTCCATCAGTGTCAGCTTCTCTGCAGTCACAGAGAATGTGGGTCTCGAGGAAGAAGGGAGTCACTTGAGGAAGAGGGAAATGATCTCTTAGAAGGGACTCATTCCTCAGAAGATGTGCAAATATCCTCTCTTACCGAGGATGTGCCTCTGGGGGGAGGGGGGCTTGTGGTAGTGGGAGCCGGGTTTGAGACAGGCATATAGATTGTCTGGTGAATTGCCTGCCTGGTGTGAAGGTTGCGGATATCACGTGCTGTCTAGATAGCATAGAAGTTGGTACTGGGGTGGAGTCAGTTGTCATGATCCATGTTGGTACCAACGATGTTGGGAAATGTAGTTGTGAGGTCCTGGAAACCAAATTTAGGTTGTTAGGCAGGAGGTTGAAATCCAGGACTACCAAGGTGGCTTTCTCTGAAATGTTACCTGTTCCACGCACAGGGCCAGCTAGACAGGTGCAGCTGAGAAGTCTCAATGCATGGCCGAGATGGTGGTTCAGATTTGATAGGCACTGGGGAACAGTATTGCCCAGTTTGCAATTTCCGGGGCCAACATGGACTCGGATACAATCCACAGTTAAAGTCCATGTGTTTCAAGTTTGCAAGGTGAGCTGTGGACCAAAACAAATGTGTTCAACAGCATGCACACCTTTGAAAATGCACACAAATACACTTTAATTGATGGGACAAGAAGGCATACATATCAAAGATGTGCACAAGAAATGTGTACATTTTGGAAAATACATATGGAAATATGCATGGATTCTCATGCTGAACATCTCCCAAAACAATCCATAGTGTTTGGCGAGAAAGTTGCAAGCATACTGAAATCTACGAAATCAAAGTGTGTGTGTGTGTAATTCACATGATCTTAATGGGTTTATTAAGTTAACATAGAATTAAGTGGGGATGAAATGAATGATTTGAAAAGCTGTTTGAAGACCTTGAATGGATGGAGATGGCTTATTTTAGCCAATCAATGCATTGAGTCCTATAAGCAGGTACAGGAGCTCTGATGCACACCTGATGTTAGCTAGCAAGAGATTTCCCTTTCACTTTAATGGAAGGTGTGTAGGAACTTTTTATTATTTGCTTTTCTTTTATTATTATAGTGCTGGGGCATGGGGGGAGGTTACTGAATGCTGGGGTGGGGGTGCAAAGGGGGCAAGTAGGCAAACACACATGGAACACTGTTCTCAGGGGTTGGATGCTTCATTTTAGATGGGATCTGATAAGAGAATGATTTGGAATTATGATTTGAAGTTGCTCAAAGATGTTACTCATAAAGACTTGTACCAGCTATGTTGCTTAAGGATATTACTCATTAAATATGTGTGACATGGTATTATGCAAAGATACTAGTCATATAAATTTGTGGCTTATATCAACCATATATATTCCTTTGAAGGGAACTAAGTGAAAGGTCTAGGGTTAAGAACAGGTGAAGTTGTGGTTAGAAAAACCCCGTGTCCATAAGAACAGAGAAGTAAATCAGACAGTTGACCACAAAGAAAAGGGAATTTTACCTTTTGTTGTCACAAACAGCTATGTCAGAGAAGGAGGGTATATTCCGAGGAGAGGATAGTCTAAAGTATGACATAGACCAATCAGTTTGGCCATTTCAGAATAAATTAATATATGATAAGAGGGAGGTCTTTGTCTTTGGAAAGTTTATTTAAGTCTATGTAACAAGAACCATGGGGTCTTTCCTTTCCCTCAGGCATGACATCCAGGATGTTGCTCTGAGAGTTGTATGAATGTGAGTGTCATTGGGGGAGTGTTTGTCTATGTTTGCCTATGTTTTCAAGAAATCTGCCAGATTTGTGAGTATATTGCAGGCGATTGGGGGAAATAAAGAGACGACACAAGTATGTATGGTTCAAATTAAGGGCACATTTATTGAAAATCTGCAAAGGGTGACTAGGTGGGCCCTATTCTACGCCAGCTTACTAAGCTAGGCATTATATCGGGTGAAAATATTCTATGTCTGAGAATGACGTCTATTGATCGCTACCCTCAGGCCATACCCCTTATGGGAAGGGTAGGCCTTCCTGCGTCGCTCCTCCCTCCTGGCTGCACGATGCCGGGTGGAGCGAGTTGAGTTGGCCTCACAAGTGTGCCCTATCCCGCCATTGTGGCCGCACATCCCTCAACGTAAGGCCTCGGGCATCACCTGTCACCGCCAATGGTGCCACAGAATGCTCACTGTCCCTTTCCTCTAGTTGTGCCTGCCCTAACAGCCTAACAATGTGACAGAATCATGTACATCACAATTTAGTCTTTCCTAAGACACTCTCACCCTGACTTACAGTATGAAGTAGGCGAAAAAACCCATAGTCCAGGCCAATCAGATTATGGGTCCAAAATTCCTACTTGGCCCCTAAACAGGCGACCAGCAAAGCCCATACTGCATACAGAAAGGGAGGGAGGGAGCCACAAAACCAGAAGGTGCGTGAGGCTGGGTGCGGCTGCCTAACAATGGCTTTTCCGCCCCACCCCTTGCCTTGGCGCCACACCGATGCCAGCCAATGAGGATCTGGCACGTCTCCTCGCACCCCCCCCCCCCCGCAACTGCCTCCCCGTGGCCACGTGTACGGGACACGGGGGAAGGTCGTTTCTGTTAATTTGCTTTGCTGAATGGAGTTTGTTTAATTTTAACTTCCTTAAATTGTTTTAATAAATGTTTTAAAGCAATAACAGGTTCATTAAGTTCGTGAGTATGGGTAAAATCAGTCATTCTGAATGTCTGTCTTCGTATCCTCCTTTTCACCTACTGGAGTGGGGGATTTAGGGAGCATTGATGCAAGGTATTTGTATTCAGTGTCCCATAAAGAAAAGTCACCTGAAAAATCCCCCTACGTGGCAGGAATGCATATATGAAATCTGAACCAGCCCCCTTTCATTAAAATGCACAGGGAAGTGCATTCACACAAGTGTTCTCTACAAACATAAGAGAGCACATGGTGCTCTAGATTTGGGAGGCTGCGTTAGGGATTAGGGTGTGGAGAAAACCTGATGAGTGTTGTGATTCAGTCCAACATTGAATTAACCCAGAGCAATGTGGTTCAGTGGCCAAGAGTCTTCCAGAAAGCATGCCCTATGTTGTTGATTAGAGTCAGGTAACACAGCTCCCTGTTCGATTTCATTCTGGATAATTGCAGCCTATTTTCACTGCATTTAATCAATGCAATTTGTAGTGCTGAGGCTCCAAATAAGACAGAGCATTTTTCTCCCCTTTCTATCATGGAGTGCTATGTAGTGTTCTGTGCACTATTAAACATCTGTGTGCTCCGTCCTTGCGATGTGAGAAATTACTCTCATCCCTTCCCCAATGGCCACTCATCTCTTTTGAAGATGCTCATCTGAGAAAACCACTCTGCATTAGTCATCCTATGCAAGAAGTCACGGAAGCAGATCACCACATTTCTTCTTTGTTTGATGCAATGCAAAGAGAAGAATTAATTCTTCCGGCAAGCCTCATTGGACCAAATCATAACCCTTTATATTCGTCCATTTCCCCCAAATAAGAGTGGGGAAAACCCACTCTGAACTTTGACTTAATGATGTCAGAGAAATATACAATGGATTGAGATGCGATTGGATCCCTGTGACTCTGACATGCAACTTTTAATTGTATTGGTGATTGCTTAGTTGCTTGTGTGCTTTGTTATAATGGTGTTTTTTTTAAAAAAATCTGCCTAGAGTTGGCAACATATGCTTAGAAAAAACACATTTTATCATGTGTTATAAAACTAACTGGACGTAAGTCCCATTAGACTCAATTGGGAAATTTCAACTAGTTCAATATGTGGCCACCCCAAAGGAGACTAGGCCAGATCTACACCAAGCAGGATATAGCGGTATGAAAACAGTATGAAAGCGGTATAAAAAAGGCAGGCGCCACACCAAGCAGGATATAGCATTATATGGTATGTGTCAATGGGCCTCAACAGTAGGGGGACCAGATAAAATCCAGGTCAGGGCTCCTGTAACTTTGACAGTTGTAGAGAAAAAGGAATTTCAGCCAGAGTAATTTGTATGCAATTAGTTCCTGGTGAAATTCCCTCTTCATCACAACAGTTAAAGTTGCAGGCACTATACTAGAGTGACCATATACAAAAGAAGGCAGGGCCCCTGCAACTTTAACAGTTGTGATGAAGAGGGAATTTCACCAGGAACTAATTGCATACAAATGACACTGACTGAAATTCCCTTTTCTCTACAACTGTTAAAGTTACATGAGCCCTGACCTGGATTTGATCTGGTCACCCTGCTCAACAGTTGTTAATGCACTTCAAGACTGCTATAAAGCAGTAGTGTGGCTCCTGCCATTTATATACCGCTTTCATATCGTTGTATCCTACTTGGTGTAGATCTAGCTTAAGTCCCATTGGGCTCAATGGGGCTTACTTCTGAGTAGATATTAATACAGTTGCACAGTTAGAGGGAGAAGGTTCCTTGTTTATATCAGTGACTCATAGGGATGAATGGACCTCCCTCTGTCCATCTTTGCCAGGCACCCAACAAGCTGTCACTGACACGTCCCTGCCAGCTGGGCTGCTTTTGCCCCTGGAAGGCTCAGTGTGTGGTCCGGGAGTGCCCCACTGCCACCTGCTCCTCTCTGTGAGCCAGCATTTTTACAGAAGGTCAGGGCTCTGACTTGTTGTATATTTATATTGCACAAAATGGCAGGCATAAAAGGGCAATTTCCACAACCTAATTCCAACCCCTGGTTTGCCTCCTTTTTTTTTTTTTTTTTTACCTCTGATGCAGAAGCACATCAAGCTTATGATCCCTTTCACCTGAAGAGCTGCTCTTTCGCTCCTTGGCTTGTTAGCTCTTCCTCAGGCCCTGGCAGATGAGTACCTCAATCAGATCACCTTTCTCCATGGCAAAAAATGGAAGAACACTTTAGTCTGGTTCTTTGGGGGGCATTGAGGGAGCACAATCCTGTCTCTGCAGAAATTCAGGCCTCGTATGATTTAAAAAAAACACTGTTGAGCCTGGAATGCAAGATTTGGGTTTTATATTGAGGCTTGGAGCCGGCTGCTGTGAGAGATTGCTTTCCTCTGCCAGGACGTGATGCAATCCATTCAAGCCCCCAGTTCCTTAAAACTACACGGAGGCTTAGGGTTCATTAAATGTGCTTAGGGAAAATAATCCAGACTTTTAGTGCTATAGGAAAGGCTGGGGAAGAGGCGGGGTGTCAGCAGGACAGGCATGGCATCATGTGAGTACCATGCTGCAAATCCGCACACCAGCCATGGCGAGAGTGCACTAAATCGCTGGTGTGATGGAGCTTGTAGTGGGGTTGAATGAGAGCCCACAGCAGCTCCCCATGGCTCGGCAAGCAGGGTCCAAGGTTCCAGGTGTGGGGGAGTTCACTGGACTCCCAGACCCAGTCCTGTGCCTGTGCTACTCTTAGCACTTAGGACTGATATTGTAGGGCTCTTCTTATATGCTTATGCATTGAGCATGCAGTAAAATACCTACCACCACCAGAAGCAGAAGATCTAAATCATGATTTTATAATGTGGTTTAAATTTTATACCTAAGTTGTATTTTATGGTTTTGATTTTTGTGAACTGCCCAGAGAGCTTTGGCTACTGGATGGTCTAGAAATGCAGTAAATAAATAAACAAATAAAGAAATCTTATCTTTCTTAATGCATCCCACCGCACCTACTCCCTATGTTAGGCCAAATATCGTCAATCCATAAGCAGTCCCTAATGTCTTCTATTGTTTGCTAGCCCTTTGAGTTATTGGTGCCTTGTATTTGTTTCATTTTATTGTTATTTTTGTTGTTGGCAGGGATTCTTGGGGGGAGGTTATTACCTGGTTTTATTTTATTGTGACATTGTTTATTGCACACTGCCTTGGAAGGCTTTGCCCTGACACATGGCTAAAACTAACTTGAATGGTGTAAATAAGTAAGTAAGTAAATAAATAAATGGTCTTGCAATGTGGCAAATGTCCATTTAAGATTCTGCCAATTCACTCCAGAGTTTTGGCAGCAAACAGTGGGACTGTTCTGCTCTTGGCCAAAACATCTTGGAGCAATAGCAGCCAGTTCTGCATATTCCTCAGTTTATTCAGAATTCAATTCTAAATATTTGTATATTTTCAGCTTCTCTATTTTAGATGGCATCTTTCTTCCCCGTCTTTAATAATCTGTGCAAGAAGTGTCTTTGACTGATGTTTGCAAATTTTCAAGAAGGGATAGGGGATAATTTTGTTCAGATTTCACTTTGATAAGAAATTACAAAAAAATTGCACTCCCCCAATCGGTATAGTGCATAGCTAAAATATGGAATTCACTATCACAATATGTAGTGATGGCCACAAATTTGGAAGGCTTTGAAAGGGGGTGGATAAATTCCTGGAGGAGAAGGCTAGCAATGGCTACTAACCTTGATGGTGATGTGCTACCTCCAGTATCAGAGGTGGCAAGCCTATATACACCAGCTGCTGGGGAACATGGGTGGGAGGGTGCTGTTGCACTGTGTCCAGCTTGTGGGTCCGTGGTTGACAGCCATTGTGTGAACAGAGCACTTGACTAGCTGGACCCTTGGTGTGATCCAGCATGGCCCTTCTTATGTTCTTATGTTTAACTGGAACACAGCTATCCTTCGATATCCACACTTGTGATCTCTCAAAAACAAGGACTTACAAAATGCATATATTAGGGGAAACTGTGCCCAGAAATGGGTATGTTGAAAAAATTAAAATGCATATACTGATAGAAATGTGACCAAAATGCGTATATGTTTTTATGCAGGCTTAAAAAATGAACATTGCAACTGGTGTGAAAATGGCACGGAATAGATTTAAGATTAGAAAAATGAAAAATTTAAGGAAAGTAACACTGGAATTATTTATTTATTTATTTATTTATTTATTTATTTGAACTACTTATACCCTACTTCATTTCATAAGATCTCTAAGTGGTTTATATACAAAATCCATAAAGGCCAATATAAAATAATATATACATTAAAATAATAAGTAAATACATACTTTTACTTATCCCTACTTTCTGAACACTTGCAAAAGCTTCCTTGAATTATTAAGAACCTGATTTACTAATTGATAATGGCTCCCTGATCCCCTCCCATGCACCATTATGATAGCACAACTGGCTTTGAGGAAGAATATTGAGTTTCCAGCTTTGCATCACAGAAATCTGATTTAATCAAAGGTCCTTGCTGATGCTAATCAGCCCTGCTAAAAGCATGGGCTCCGTCTTTTTGTAGCTGCAGACCCCTTTATGATTAAAATGAAATGTCACAAGCTAATGTCTTCCAATTTTGTAACCCAGCACCTCTTTAATTATAGTCATTGTACCCCAGTAAAGCTCATTTAAAGCAGCAAGACTCTTCCATGTGACCTGTGTTGACTGTCTAAAAGTGGAAATAATATATTGTCATCTGAACTTTCATGCAGAATGAATAATGCATTAAAAACTAATTTTGCAAGAATCAATTCAAAGTCAACTTTAATATTTAATTCATAGGAATCAATTCTCCCCAGTCAAATTCCTCCGATGTGGTGGGTTCAGATGCAACAACATTATACTCTGGTTTTCATTAAACATAACCCACACTAGAAATACTTTTTAACACCTAAAGGTTTTCTCCTAAATGAAAGGTTAGTGAAATTGCTACTCAGTTTTCGCCACTACAGAGTTGGGTTTCTTCCCCACAGTAAGAAGATGCCTTATACCAAACCAGAGGCTCTACTACGCCCAGCAATGCCATGATGGATACCATGTATAGCTGTACTATGGACTAGGGATGTGCATCGTATCGTTCCGATGGCCGATAACGAACCGATTAATGATAACGATACATTTCTAAGGAGGCCCTATCTGATCGGATCCGATATCCATATGTCCGGACATATCGGATTATCGGACCACCATTTCTGGTGTTTTCCCCATAGGCTTGCATTGTGGGAAAGAGAGCTTTCCCCCAATGCAAATCTATGGGGAAAAACACTGGGCCGGCACTCCCTCCCTCCCCCCACTCATGCTCCTTACCTACCGCCGCCAGTTTGTCCTACGGCTAAACAGGCTTTCTGGCCTATTCTTCAGTAGAGAGACGTGCCGAGTGATGACACCACCACTTGGCACATCTCTCTACTGAGGAACAGGCCGGAAGGCCTATTTAGCAGTAGGACAGACCGGCAGTGGTGGCGTGGAAAGCCACAGGTAAGGGGGACCCTCTTCCCTCCCTCCTTCCCCCCACTCAAGCTCCTTACCTGCCACCGCCAGTCCGTCCTACTGCTAAATGGGCTTTTCAGCCTGTTCCTCAGTAGAGAGACATGCTGAGTGATGATGTCATCACTTGGCGTGACTCTCTACTGAGAAACAGGTCGGAAAGCCTGTTTTGCAGTGGACGGACCGACGGTGGCAGCAGGGAAGGCCACAGGTAAGTGGGGATCCCTGGGGACCCCTCCGTCCCTTCCCCCCACTCGCACTCCTTGCCTGCATCCTTCCCCGCTGCCGCCGCTGGTCTGTCCTACTACTAAACAGGCTTTCCAGACTGTTCCTCAGTAGAGAGACGTGCTGAGTGATGACGTCATCACTTGGCGCATCTCTCTACTGAGGAACAGGCCGGAAAGCCTGTTTAGCAATAAGACAGACCGGTGGTGGTGGCGGTGGGGAAGGCCGCAGGTAAGTGAGGACCCCTGGGGACCCCTCCCTCCCTTCCCCTCACTTGTGCTTCTGACCTGCGGCCTTCCTTGCCACCACCACCGGTCCATCCTACTGCAAAACAGGCTTTCCAGCCTGTTCATCAGTAGAGAGATGTGCTGAATGATGACATCATCACTCGGTGCATCTGTCTACTGAGGAACAGGCTGGAAAGCCTGTTTAGCAGTAGGACGGACCGGCGCCAGCAGAGGCGGCGGAGGCAGAGGCTGGCAAGGAGCGTGAGTGGGGGGAAGGAGCATGGGTGGGGGGAGGGAGAGAGTGCCGGCCCAGTGTTTTTCCCCATAGGCTTGCATTATGGGAAAGCTTTCTTTCCCCCAATGCAAACCTTTGGGGAAAACACCGTAATCATCTCAGAACTTCCATGTTCCATCGATGAGTGGACAATGAAATGAAACACACCTGACAATCCATGAAATACAGACAAAATAGATTTTACACAATCTGTACATCCCCAGTAATATGTGGTATATGTGAGTGTGTGGAGGGGAGGTAAGGGGATGCCCCCCAAATGGTGTGGCATGATCTTACAGGAGCAGAACCCTTCCTTTCCCAGAAGGCAGATTCCAGGTCCAAATCTGGATGGTTATTTATTCCAGTAATGGGCCACTGACGCAATCAGGCTGAAATAACACTGTGACACTCCTGAAACATAGAATCAAAATGCTGTTATGTTTCATGTCCGCAGCAATTAAAAAACTGATGAAGAAATTGATTTAGATAGACAATCTGTGTTGGAGGCTTTCTTGTGGATTTCTTCTAGACACTTAAAAAAAGAAAGAAAGTATCCTTGCTAACAGATTAATCTATCTACATGACTAAGTGTTCAGGCATGTAAATACCTGTAACGTGCGCTGAATTCATCTGCTGTGATTTCACATTAGAGCTCGGCAACTGTGACTAATAAAGACTGATGGCAGAGTCAAAAGTTTTTGATTCATCTTAATGAGCTTATTGGTGCATTTCAAGCAATTTGCCTGGCAAATCTTTGTTAACACATGTATTGGGATCTTTCAGCTAGCAAAAACATTGTGTGGTGAAGTTTACATTTGCAATTAAGGCTACTTTAAATGTCTGCAGGTGTTTTTTTTTTTTTTAATACTTAATATTTCTTCCTTGGTCCATGGTTTATTTGCTGTTGACCTAAAACAGTTGCTTATTTTTCAGGAAGGTTGAAGGAAAGAGGAAGTAGATGATTAAAGACAAAATAAACAATGAAGGGATCACACAAATAATAATAACAACAACAACAACAACAACAACAACAACAACAATAATAATAATAATAATAATAATAAAAACCTCACAAATATAGGACTGATTTATGCAAGCAATGTGCCATCTCCATTACCTTGGGCTGGGTATCAGTAGAGTAACCACATGAAAAGGAGGATAGGATCTTTAACAGTTGTGTAGAAAAAGGAATTTCAGCAGGTGTCATTTGTATGCATGCAGCACCTGGTGAAATTCCCTCTTTGTCAATGCAGTTAAAGCTGCAGAAGCCCTGTCCTCCTTTTCATATGGTCACCCATATGACTCTAGGAGTTGTTCATTTATTTATTACATTTTCATTTATTATTACTTTTGTATCCTGCCTATTTTTTCCTCTTGCAAAGAACACAATGCAGCTTATATGGTCTTCCTTATCTCCATGTTCTCATCACGACAACCTTAGGCTGACCATATGAAAAGGAGGACAGCGCTCATGTAACTTTAACAGTTGTAGAGAAAAGGGAATTTCAGCCAGTGTCATTTGTATGCAATTAGTTCCTGGTGAGATTCCCTCTTCATCACAACAGTTAAAGTTGCAGGGGCCCTGCCTTCTTTTGTATATGGTCACTCTAGTATAGTGCCTACAACTTTAACTGTTGTGATGAAGAGGGAATTTCACCAGGAATTAATTGCATACAAATGACACTGGCTGAAATTCCCTTTTCTCTACAACTCTTAAAGTTACATGAGCCCTGTCCTCTTTTTCATATGGTCAGCCTAGACAACCTTGTGTGGAAGGGTAGGCTGAGAGCCAGTGACTGGCCTAGGGAGCTTAATGGCTGAGTGGGGACTAGAACCCAGATATCCAAAGTCTCAGTCCAGCACACTACACCACACTGGGTCTCTAGCTTGTTTAGGGAACTCAAGAGAGGAAGCACTGTAGTAGTGGTAGGGAACACAGTTTGCAGGCAGAAGGTCTCAGATCCGATCCCTGACATATCAAGGTAGGGCTAGATAACACAACCCAAAGGTTAAAACTCTCTGGATGTAATGTTTGTATGTACCACCACCTCCATGTATGTGGAAGTGGTGCATATCTATGGGATCCCAGCCAAGCTACAATCCCAATGATCTGGAGTTCTTAAACATATAATCACTTCAACAAGATATATCTTTTATTCTGACAAAATTGCATCTGATTTTACTGGTTGCCAATGCAAACTAAGCTATGCCATTGGTGTTTCCTTGATTTGGTCGTCTGGAGAAAGCTGTTTATTTTATTTACTTCTTCCTTCTGCTTGTAAGATACTTCCATAGTCAAGTTCCCCAAGTAGCCCTATTGGTAGAATAAAACTTTCCAGAGTTGACTATACAACTCTGGAAAGTTGTATAGTCAACTTTCCATTCCTGGGCAAGGTCCTGGAGCGGGTGGTTGCGAGCCAACTCCAGGCACTCTTGGATGAGACTGATTATCTGGATCCATTTCAGTCGGGTTTCAGGCCTGGTTTTGGTACGGAAACAGCCTTGGTCGCCCTGTATGATGACCTATGTCGGGAGAAAGACAGGGTGAGTGTGACTCTGTTGATTCTCCTTGATCTCTCAGTGGCTTTCGATACCATCGACCATGTTATCCTTCTGGGACGACTGGCTGAGTTGGGAGTGGGAGGCACTGCATTGCAGTGGTTCCGCTCCTACTTGGGGGGTCGGCTCCAGAAGGTGGTGCTTGGGGAACATTACTCGGCCCCGTGGATTCTCCAGTATGGGGTTCCACAGGGGTCAGTTTTGTCCCCCATGCTGTTCAACATCTACATGAAACCATTGAGTGCAGTCATCCGGAGTTTTGGAGTGCATTGTCATCAGTATGCTGATGACACGCAGCTCTATTTCTCCTTTTCATCTTCATCAGGTGAGGCTGTGGATGTGCTGAATCAGTGCCTGGCTGCGACAATGGACTGGATGAGGGCTAATAAACTGAAACTCAATCCAGACAAGACTGAGACGCTGTTAGTGGGTGGTTCCGCTGACTGGATGGAGGGTGTTCAACCTGTTCTGGATGGGGTTGCACTCCCCTTGAAGGAGCGGGTTCATAGCTTGGGGGTTCTCCTAGAACCATCTCTGTCACTTGAGGCTCAGGTGGCCTCAGTGGCACGGAGTGCCTTCTACCAACTTCGGTTGGTGGCCCAGCTACGTCCCTATCTGGACAGGGATAACCTGGCTTCAGTTGTCCATGCTCTGGTAACCTCCAAGTTAGATTACTGCAATGCACTCTATGTGGGGCTGCCTTTGAAGGTGGTTCGGAAGCTGCAGCTTGTGCAAAATGCAGCGGCCAGATTGATAACTGGAACCAGTAGGTTCAAACATATAAGACCTACTCTGGCCCACTTGCATTGGCTGCCTGTATGTTTCCGAGCCCGGTTCAAGGTGCTGGTTTTAACCTATAAAGCCTTACATGACTTGGGACCACAATACCTGATGGAACGCCTTTCCCGACATGAACCTACCCGAACACTTCGTTCAACATCTAAGGCCTCCTCCAAGTGCCTCCTCCAAGGGAAGCTCGGAGGTCAGCAACAAGAGAGAGGGCCTTCTCTGTGGTGGCTCCCCAATTGTGGAACGATCTCCCCAACGATGCCCGCCTGGCGCAAACATTGTTATCTTTTTGGTGCCAGGTGAAGACGTTCCTCTTCTCTCAGGCATTTGGCAATATCTGAGGAGCCTGGGTTTGTTTTGTTTTGTTTTTGTAGCTTTTTGAAGTGTTGAAGTGGTTTTTAAATGTACAAATTGTGTGTATGTTGTATGTTTTTGCTGTTTTAATTTTTGTATATTGTTTTTAATTGTTTTTAATCCTATGTAAACCACCCAGAGAGCTTCGGCTATGGGGCGGTATACAAATGTAATAAATAAATAAATAAATAAATATACAAAATGGCCATCTATATCCACCCCAAAGATCACAAAATGAGATCAATCAAGAAAGAGATAAAAACATAAGGTATGTCTCTTAGATGATCATTTGGGCTCTTGGAGACTAAAATCTACGCAGCTAATTAAGCCAACAAAATAATTGATAATTCCAATGTGTTTTGTAGTACATAAATTGTCTTTTGAGGAATTTTTGCTGCTAATTGTAGATTCATGGACATTTTCCCCAATAGGTGCTGCTGCCTATTGTTCATTTCAGCTCCTAAAGGTCAAATCCAAGTTTTGAGTATTTGTCAAATGGCCAAAAAAGAAGATTTATGCACTCAAGAAGAATGATACATTTTTGTTAAAATGAAAAACAAAACAAAACTAGAGTGGAATAGTAAAGTATCTTAGCCCTATTCAGGCATTTTGTACTTGAGTAGGGCAAACATGCTACCCTCTACTTGTGGTCGGTGACTGTCTGTACAGGAGAACCTCTTCTATCCAGAGGGGTTCTCTACGCTAGCTGGAGAATCACAAATATAGATGTACGTCTATATTTGACCATTTCTAAACGAAGTTATTGCTTACTTGAATTAATATTTCCTGGCAATGGATCTAATGACCTAAACTTCATGACATCCTTTATTCTGTAGTCTTCTTAGGCAAAGAATATTGGTTAAATGGTTGAGGGTCCAAAATAACTGAATTTACACTGCATTTTTGCAGCTATTTCTTCTTTGTGACAGTGCAAATGAAGGCATAACATGCAGTGGCATTCCAGATATAGATTGAAAATTCAGCACTTTCTTAAATCAGGCTATGTATATAAATCTGCTTATATGCATGTGTCACTGATAAAGGAAGAACTCACTTTTTGCTATTTTAATCCGAAACTTTCTTGAGATATTGACATGATGATTTTTTTAAGCCTTTCACCAGACAAGGGGGTTAGATCTAGATTTAGTCATATTTAGAGAAGACCAACTGCAATCAATGGGACTTAATTTTGTCATAATTAACTTAGGAGCCATTCATTTCAATAGACATATTCTAAGTAGGAGTATATCTGGAAACAAATTAATATCTTCTAAAATACCTATGAAATTTGAACAGCAATCCACTGGTTCTTTGCCCACCAATAAGCCTATAAATGACACACAGTGCTGTTCAACTCCTGACCTGAAGCACATTTGGTCCCATAAACCATTGACATGCAGATCAACTGGAAACAAAACTTAGCCACTGTAAGAAACATGGAGGATAAGATATCAGTGCAAAGAAGAAGAACATTTAAAACAGTGGATTTAATTTCTTAGAATGATATTTAATGCATATTCTGACACAAAGTCATGTAGGATTTCAATGAGGGTTGTGTAGGTTAATCAATTAGTTGGTTTAATTAATCAATTAAAATAATTGATTATAATGGCACCACTGATTATTTGGACAGCAGATATGTTTTTTTAAAAAACAAAATAAAACAAAACAAAACTCCACTGTCTGAGCTAGATCCAGGTTGAGTAATTTGAGTTAGTCAGAATCATAGTCACATGGGGTGTGTGGCTTCAGCTATGGAGTGAACGGTGGACATTTTCGGATCTCCCAGAGTGATGAAAATAAAAAAGAAACATTCCTAGTTTCTACTGGACGGACTGTAAGTTATGAAACAAATTTATAAATTGAAAGTAATGCCGCACTGGAATGTGTGGGGAGGCTAACGGGAACAGCGTATAAAGCAGATAAAGAAGAATCTGGGCTGGATGCCAGAGGCCAGCAGCTAGAATAAATAAAACCTGCGGAGGATATTTCTTTCTACCTAATTGTTTTAAAAGGGATAATAAGGACTTTTAGAATTGGAAAATGATTTAAGAATTATACTGGGATGAAGCTGCCCTCCGAAGTAGTTGGCTGGATGCCAGATGAGCAGAGAGCGTAAAAAAAAGCCTTTACCCTCTCCAAAGTGGGCAAAAAAGACTAGATTACATCCTTCTGATAAAAATTTAGCTCGGCTTACCAGAACTATGTCAGAGAAAACAGTACAAGAGAAAACGGCCACGTTTCAAACCGGAAGTGGCAATCATAAAACTGGAACAAAGCCAGGAGCTGTTCCTAAGGGAGCCAAGCCACAGGAAAGTCAACAAATGACATCAGTGGAGTTACTGGCAAATATAAAAGCAATGATGAATGACAGTTTGGGAAAGCAGGAGGATAATATTATGAAGGTCAAGAAGGAGATTTTCAACTCTCAGAAGGAGATACTGACAGGCTTTCAAGCTGTAATGGATAAACTGACATCTCTGGAACAGCAAACGGAAGAGAATAAAGAAATAAGTAAACAACAAGGAATCAAAATACATGAAATGGACTTACGTCTAATTGCTATGGAGGATAGAGACCGAAGAGTAAATATTTGAATCAGAGCTTTCCAGGAACAGCAGGTGGAAAATCCAAAGATTTTGAGAGATAAGATAATGGAGTGGATCAAGGAGATGGACCCCCAAACGGATTGGGAAGATGCGGATATTGAAAGGATCCACAGAGTTGGAAACAAGAGAAGGGGGATGCTTCCAAGGGACATAATTGTTAAATTTGTGAATTATTACAAAAAAGAAAAGCTAATGCAAGCAATTAGACGTGCTGGCCAACTGATGCTTCAATCAACACTGATACAGGTCTACAATGATCTTTGTCCTCAAACGATCCAATGGAGGAAAAGTGTGAGAATGTGTACAATAACCCTGCGGAAGAAGGCTATTGCTTATAGCTGGGGTTACCCAGTATTTTTGAGATTTGTGTGGCAGGGGAAACAACACAGAATAACATCGTGCAAGCAAGGGATGGAGTTACTGGGGAAGCTGGGCCTGATGGAGAAAGATGCAGATGGAAGACAAGAACATCAAGAAGAAGAACAAGGGGCAGCAGGAGGCAGTCTGTGACTGAGTTTTGGATTAAAAAGGGATAGAAGAAGAGAATCAAAGGGAGGAGAAGATCTACTGTCGCTCCAGGGTGGTGAAGTCGCCTTCCCCCCCACTGAAGAGTTCTAAAAAGGGATTGGGAGCTACTGCCCAGGAGGTTCCTGGTGATGAGGGGGGAGAAATTGAGGGTATGTGTGGGGGGGAGGGGGTTAAATTTAACACATATGGAGACCTACAAAGAGTATTAATGTTGGGAAGATGGAAAATAAATTAAGAATTGTAACTTTAAATGTTAAAGGGCTGGGAAATATTATTAAAAGGAAGAGGATAGAAGCATTGTTAAATAAAGAAAAAGCAGATATAATATTTTTACAAGAAACTCATCAATCAAAAGAGGGAGTAAATGAGTTTAAAATAAGGGATGTGGGCGTATATGAGAAGGCATATGGGACTTCTAAAGCGAGAGGAGTAGCGATAATAATTTCTAAAAAATGTGGTATCAATATAGTAAAAGTGAAGAGGGATGATATGGGAAGATTTTTGATAATACATTGTACGGTGGGGGAAGAGGAATATGTATCGATTAATGTTTATGCTCCAAATGAAAAACAGATGGAATTTTATGATAAAGTGTTTAAAGCTGTGGGAGATATGGGGAAAATGAATATTGTAATGACTGGTGACTTTAATATGGTGATGGATAAAGATAAGGATAAAGATAATATAATGAGAGCTTTAAAAGGTGGTGGTAAAACTGGATTAAGTAAAGTGATGGTTGAAAAAGAATTAGTAGATGTTTGGAGGTTAATAAAAGGGGAAGAAAGGAAATACACCTTTTATTCACCGAAATATAAGAGTTATTCCAGGATTGATTATATTTTTGTGTCAAAGAATTTGATTTCTAAGATTATAGACTGTGAAATAGCAGTTATTAAAGTCACAGATCATGCATTAATGAGTATGGATATTAAAATGAAGAAAGATTATAGAGAAGCAAAGAGGTGGAGAATGGATACAAAGATTTTAAATTATAAAAATATTGTTGAGAAAATGAAAAAAGAGATACAAACAATATGGGAAATTAATGAAATAGGGCAAAACTCTCATGGGATAGTTTGGGACTCGATGGAAGTGGTAGTAAGAGGGATATGTATTAGGGAATCATGTACTTTAAGAAGACAACAGGAAGCACAAAGTAAAAAAGATTGAAAAGGAGGTTAGGAATTTAGAGGAACAGCTAAGAATAACAAAAGATAAACACTTATATTCTCAACTTCAAGCTAAAAAGAAGGAACTCGAGGAAGCGGATTTAGAAAGAGTGCAAAAAGATCTGTTATATTTGAAAAGGGAATTTTTTGAATACAGTAATAAAAATTCTAAAATGTTGGCCAGGTCCACACAGTCGAAGAAGGCAAAGAGTATGATAGGGACAATTAAAGACAAAACAGGGAAAAGCTGTAATTTAATGAAAGATAAATTAAATATATTTCAAGAATTTTATCAGAAATTATATGCATCAGAAGTGGGCCCACAGGCAAGGATAGTGGAGTTTGTAGAGAAGAATTGGAAAACAAGATTACAAGGGGAAGATAGGGATTATATGGAAGGTTTAGTTCGGGAAAATGAAATAGAAGAAATTATTGATAAATTAAAAGGAGGGAAATCTCCGGGTTTAGATGGGTTGGGGCTGGAATATTATAAGATATTTAGAGAGTTATTGGTACCGAGATTGAAAGTATTATATAATAATATACTAGAGGGAGGGAAGACCCCACCATCATGGGATCATTCTCTGATCATATTAATCCTGAAACCAGATAAGGATTTAACGGACTCAGCTTCTTATAGACCTATATCTTTAATAAATCAAGACTCAAATTTTTTTATGGCAATTATGGCAAAAAGAATGAGCACCTTTGTAAATAAATATATTAAAAAAGATCAATGCGGATTTATTTTGGAGAGGCAAATGCCTAATTTAACAGGGAGAGTATTGAATATAATAAATGTGATTTAAAAAAGGAATATAAAAGCAGGGTTGATAGCATTAGATATTTTCAAAGCCTTTGACTGTGTGGAATGGCCAGCATTAAAAACAATTATAAAAACATTTGGATTCGGAGATAAATTTATAGGAGTGATCAATCAGTTGTACGTTAATAATAAAGCAGTGGTAATGGTTAATGATGGGTTAACACAACAGATTACCTTAGCCCGGGGTACTAGGCAAGGGTGTCCATGCTCCCTAATATTATTTGCAATAGTTATAGAAATTTCGGCAAATGTTATCAGGGAAGATGGGAGATTAAAAGGGATAGGAAGAAAAGATTAAAATCAATATGTTTGCAGATGATACATTAATTACATTAGAAAATCCTCTGGAGAGTTTGGAGGAGATAAAGCAACATCTGAGAGAATTTGGGGAGATTACAGGATTACAAGTAAATTGGGGAAAGTCCAAAATGATGTTATTTAATTATAATAAGGAGGAAAGGGAGGAGTGTAGCATAAAATTAGGTTTTAAGATTAAAAATATAGTGCGCTATTTAGGAGTTAATATTATGAAAGATTTAGAAAAGTTAGAAGAAATTAATTTTAATAGTTTGAAGAAACAGATAAGGAAAAAATTAGAGGCTTATAGAAAGTTAAAACATTCATGGTTTGGTAGAATAGCAGTTATTAAAATGAAGATATTACCAAAGATTATTTTTTTATTTAGAATGTTACCAATTAAAATAACGGAAGTAGAGAGAGTTGGCAAAATATGATAAATACTTATTGTAATAGAGATAAAAAAGCAAGGATTAACAAAGGGAAATGGTATAAGATACAAAAGAAAGGAGGGTTGGGACTTCCAAATATAAAGATGTATTATATAGCTAATCACTTAAGACATGTTATAAATAGTATAGTAGGGAAAGACAATTTAGAATGGTTAGAGACGCAGACAGGGGAAATAGAGTTAAAATTACAAAATATCTTCTTTAGCAAAATACAAAAGAAACAATGGAAGGAAATGGAAAATCCACTATTAAAAAATATTTTAGAGATTTGGGAGAGGTATATAAAAATAACTAACACCAGGAATCTCTCCCTTAACTCCAGTTGTATTACTGGATAACTTCCCAGGGAATTTAAAAAGAGATATGGAAAGGGTACTGAGGTGACAGAAAATTATTAAGGTCAAATATTGGTTGAAAAGAATGTCTAATAAGGAGCAAATAGAAGAGATATTAAGGGGGCAAAAGATCTCTTGGTTCAAATGTATACAATTGGAACAATGGATACAGGATTGGAAAAAGAAAAATAAGGATTGTAGAGATAATACAAGATTTGAAGATTTAATAGAATCAAGAGAAAAGGAAGGGGAAAATAAAAGCTAAATAGGTATGATAAGTGAAATCTGTAAAATACTGACAGAGGATGGAGACCAACAGGATTCTCTTAAAACAATATATGAAGATGACTTAACAAAACAAATCAGTGATTATAACTGGGGGAGGATTTGGGATTCAAGAATGCTAAAGTTATTATCAGTTAGGATAAAAGAGAATTACTACAAAATAATTTGGAGGTGGTATTTAACACCAGCAAGATTACATCAGATAGATAAGAAAATTTCAAAGAACTGTTGGAGGGGATGTCAGGAGGTTGGAACATATTTTCATATGTGGTGGACTTGTGAGCATGTACAAAAATTTTGGAAAAGGGTTTTTAAAGAAATAAGTGAAATAATGGGAAGCATTGCGGAAGCAAGTCCAAAACTGGCTTTACTCTCAATTTGGGATAAAGAAATTGGGAATCAAAATATGAGGGATTTGATTAATAACCTCCTGACACCCACTAGATTAATAATAGCTAAGAATTGGAAAATACAAGGAAATTATAGAATAGAAGAATGGTATAAAGAAATATGGGATATTGCGCTTAATGATAAATTAGCATGTAATATAAAAGTAAAGAGGGGACTATCCAAGAAGAATGATTTTGAAAATATATGGTGGTCATTTTTGGAATTTGTATTAATAAAGGGGAAAGGTTTACACCTTTCAAAGATTCTTTACAATTTTGGAAGAATGTATAATATAAAAGAATAAAAGAAGGTCTCAATGGGTTAGGGGAGCACGGGGGGGGGGTGTCAAGGTTTTGTTAGTATTTTATGTCATGATTATGTTGTATTTTATGTTGAAAAAATAAAAATTATTATAAAAATAGAAAAAAAAAGAATCATAGTCACATAGCCCAACACATCGTCCCTGATCAATGCAAGCTGTGCACTATGCAGCCACAACATCCTTGAGTGATGGTCATGCATCTCTCTGCTTAAATACCCCCAGGGAAGGAGAAGCGACCACCTCCCAAAGGAGTCAGTTCCATTGTCAAAGCTCTCACTGTTACAAAGATTCTCCTAAACAAGCCCCATCATGCAAAATTGCAGGTGTAAATTGTCTAAACGGACCACTGACACCTGTACATTTACGTAAATATCCCCATTTATGGCCATTTGTGCAAAATGGGGATTTACAGACGAGCCCCCTTTTTGCCCAAAATGGTGGCCACTGAAGTCCCGTTCACAGGCCGCCAAGCTTTCAGTCTCTCCTTGCAAGGAGAGAACGAGGGCTTGACTGGCAGAGAGGGTCTCCTGCTGTTGCCGCCTGTCAAGTCTTCAAGCTCCCCTTCCTTGTTAGAGAGAACAAGGTCTTGAGACTCAGTGTGCCTGCCTTGCAAGGAATACCGTGAACGGTGGAAAACCACAAGCTTGCCTGAGTCAGCGCACAACAATTTGGGCAAGCCTGGGAATCAGAAGACTGGTGTCAGGGGAGGAGGAGGGGAGCCCATGATTCTTGCTAAGCTTTGAGACCCACATGGACTATCGCATCATCCCTAAATTTAACACAAAAAGAGAAAATAATCTTAGGATTCTGTAAACGACTTTATTGATGAAAAGCCCACCAATAAAGTTGTTTAGAACATCCTGAGATTATTCTCTTTTGGTGTTCAACTTGGATGTTTACCTGCCTTGAACCTTTGTTTCTCCTAAAATTTAGCCAAAATCTATTTACTTGTAGTTCCCACCTATTAGTTCCAGTCTTCCCTCCGAATCACCAAAGAACATCCAGTTGAGAGCTCCCTTCCCTCCTGCTACCAACTGTCTCTGCTGAGGCCATCAGAGGGAAAGGAAGCAGCAGCCAGGTATCCCTCCATCGTGCCTGGCTCCAGATCCAGCGGAGAGCTCCATTCCCTCCTGCTACCACCTGTTGCTGCTGGGATCACAGAGGGAAAGGAAGCAACAGTCAGACATCCCTCCACCATGTCTGTATCTGTATGTGGCTATTAGAAGGAGACGGAGAAGCAGCAGCCCTTTCACTGTGTCCATGATGTACTGAACATTGAAACTAAGAATACAGTGTGTAAATTTGCTTCTCCCCCCCCCCTTCCAATCCCCTTACTTTTTGTGTTAGTTTTTTATGCCATATGTTGCAATCTGCAGTCTGCTATTAGGAAGGTACTGGGATGTATGGGAGATCTTATTTAGAAAATATATTAAAACCTGGTCTGTCTGATTTTCTGGGGAGCTGTTGGAAATGATAGAAGACCTCATAGTTTTCAGCTAGAAAGTGATACAGGGAATGTTCACCTATCCAGCTGGCAAGATCTCATTCATTAACAGTGCAAATTAATTTGCAATGTTGCAAATGGCTATGAAGAACATGGAATGCAACTAAAACAACATTGCCAAGCACATGCTTCTCGGTGGATTTTGATAGAAAATATTCCCTGCACGTTCTCTTTGGGGTGAATATTCTGAGAATTCATGAAATAGTTGCTATTCAACACCAAAACTTCTGCAGTAGCAGTGACAGAATCTGGCAGAAGACTCACCATTAGGGATGAGAGAGAAATTTCTACTCTCTGAACCAATAAACAAATGGAAATGCTGTAATACTTCCAAGTGGCCCATCAAAATATATATGCAAAAAATCATCTATTAAGTCCAAGGACACATAAAAACTATGTATTAGCGAAAATAATGTAGAAACACATCTAGAAAATTGCATGCAAAAAAATATATGCATGCATTATAGAGAGGAGTTGTATATATTCAGAGAAATTAGCTCAAAATGTAAACAAATGTTCATGCTGGATTTTTTTTTAATGCAAACTGATACAAAAACTGGTTGAAATGAACTTTAGCTTGAGAGAGAGAGAGAGAGAGAGAGAGAGAGAGAGAGAGAGAATTATATTGAAATTGACAGATTTGTCCATCCCTAGCAATGATCAGTATCAGCCAGCATTTAATAAGATCAAAGTTATGGCTATCTTGTGTTGGCCCAAACTCCAACAAGCCAGGAAGTGGGAAGCTAAGGCTGATGGATTCTTGCATTGAGCAGGGGGGGGGGGGGTTGGACTCAATGGCCCTTCCAATTCTACTATTCCATGATTCTAGGATTCTATGATGTTGTGCCATGTCACAAAGGCCTAATCCATACCAAGCAGGAGAGTGCACTATGAAAGTGGTATGAAAGCAGTATATAAAAGGCAGGAGCCACACAACTGTTTTATAGCGGTACTGAAGTGCCCTGACAATTGTCAGGGCCCATTCACACATACCATGTTCCCCTTTCATACCGCTTTCATAGTGCTATCCTGCTTGGTGTGGATTAGGTCAAAGTATGCTTGCTTACAACTTACCCTCCATGCACCCACACTGTTGCTGGGTCTTTCAAGCCCAAATCCAGATAGGGAGGATAGAGTACCTAGGACTATCAAATATGGCAATTGGGCTGACCAGGAAAGGGAAGAGGCTGAGCAGACAACAACTTCAGCACCACCAAGAGTGGTGCTGGTCTAACATTAGGTCTGTCTGGGAGCAGGTCTCCTCCCTTCTCTGGTCATCTTCTCCCAGGCAGTCCGGTGAACTGCTTAGGGTGAGTAGAGAAGGGAGGAGGCCTTGCCCCAGCACTAGCTATTTTTCACTTGCAGTGGGTCCTGAGAGTACAACAGAACTAGCACAACCACAGCAACAGTATTAGGTTCTGCCCATGGTCACAAACAAATACTAATCATTCATATATATATATATATATATATATATATATTTTCATTAAACAAAAAACCTACGGTTTACAAAAACAATCCTTTATCTGATATGCAAGAAACAGACATCCTATGCCATGTGTTGAAAACTAATGTTGATGTCTGAAGGGCTATCTTGATTAGGTGTTCAAGATTCATTCATTGTTGTTTCATTTGGTTTTGACAGTTTATTTAAAGTGATGCAGCTCTTTTGTAGTTCCTTGATTGATCACATATCTTAATGCTGGAAAACATCATACTTTAGTACAGATGTGGGCACAAAATAGATCTATCCTGATGATTTGGACATCAACTCGCAGCATTCCTGATAACTGCCCATGTTGATAGGGGCTTTTACAAGTTGAATTCCAAAACATCTGAAGATCTACACTCTGCCTTCCCTTGTTCTTGAACAACATTCCCCAACCTGGTGCCTGTCAGATGTGTTGGGTTGCAACTCTCAACATAAGGAGATGCTCTAAGAAAAGAGAAGTAGCTGGTCCTAAGTTGTTCATCATCATTTCCCACAACCCCACAGTCACCTCTGCATATCAAATTGCATATCTAGATTTTTGAGATGACAAGTCCCAGCATTCCTGACCATGGGACATACTGACTTGCAATGATGGGAGTTGTAGTCCAACACCTTTAGAGGGCACCAGGTTGGGGAAAGGCTGCTCTAAACAAAAAAAGAGAAGTAGGTGGCCCTAAGTTGTTCGTGATCAGTTTTCCACAACCCCACAGTCACCTCTGCATATCATATTCTCCATCCTGTCCTCATGGTTTATCTGCTTTGGGAGAATGAGAATTTCATTTGCACTTTCTGCCTCCTTAGGGAGGATGTGGCGTTAAGGCTTTTGAGCCTTAACTCCAAATTTCCCTGCTTTTTGGTGCTTGGTTGGAAACTGTAGAGCCTTAACATTGTTTTTGTAAACCGTAGGTTTTATGTTTAATATATTTCATGGCTTTGTGTAACGGATGACTGGATATTATACAGTTGACAATCAAGCCAGCATCAGCCAGGATGTTATACCATCTTGACATCCAATATAAAATCAAAGCTAGTGTTATGTGTTGAACTCACTTTTAACATTAATAAATCAACCAAAATGCTTGCATCTCCCTCATTTTTAAAGATAAAGAGATGAAACCTGGCATCATGGTCGTTTTTAAGTAGGGATATAGCTATGCCAAGTATGAAGCAGATCCGTTCATGCCTTGATTTTTAGGAATGTTTTAAAGTTCAAACAGAAATCTCTTTGGGGTCCAGGACCTTGAGCAGTACAAGTTTTAAAAATGAAATTAAAGATAAAGAGATGAAACTTGGCACCATGGTAGCTCTGAAGTAGGAATTTAGCCATGTCAAGTTGGAAGCAGATCTGTTCATTCCTTGATTTTTAGAAATGTTTAAAACTTCAATTTAATTTTTTAAATTAACTAAAATGCTTACAATTCCATCATTTTTAAAGATAAAGGGATGAAACTTGACAGCATGGTAGCTCTTAAGTAAGGATTGAGCCATGCCAAGTTGGAAGCAGATCTGTTTATGCCTTGAGTTTTAGGATTTTTTAAAACTTCAAACACAATACTCCTCTTTGGGGTCTAGGGCCTTGAGCAGTACATTTAAAAAAAAGAAAGTAAAGATGAAGAGATGAAACTTGGCACCATGGTACCTCTTAAGTAAGGCTTTAGCCATGCCAAGTTGAAAGCAGATTGGTTCATGCCTTGAATTTTAGAAAAAAAATTGAAGTCAAACTTTTAAAAAATCTATCCTAAAAATTAAGGCACAAACCGATCTGCTTCCAACTTGGCATGGCTCAATTCTAGGGTGACCATTAGGGTGTGGTGTAGTGGCTAAAGTGTTGGACTGGGAGCTGGGAGCTGGGAGATCTGGGTTATACTCCCCACTTAGCCATGGAAACCCATTGGGTGACTTTGGGCCAGTTGCAGACTCTCAGCCCAACCCACTTCACAGGGTTGCTGTTGTGAGGATAAAATGGAGAGAATGAGGATTATGTATGCCACCTTGGGTTTCTTGGCAGAAAAAAAGGTGTGATATAAATGCAATAATAATTTTTTTAAAAAAACTGTCATGATTTCCCCAGAGTTCTCCTGGTTTTTGTGCTATCCTCTGTGTCAGGGGGGATTTTATGCAATAGTCTATAATGACCTGGAATTACACACTTTCCCTTTTAAGGCCACCACTAGCGTGGCGGGGGGGGGGGAATGACATGCTTTCTGGAGGTGTGTCATTCTCTCCCACTGCTCCAATCAAGGTCTTAAAAGGGAAAAATGTGTCATTCCCAGACATTATAGAAAAAGGCCTGATTGGAGCAGTGGGGTGGGGGTGAGAATGACATGCTTTCCCCTCCTCCACTCCAATTGGGGACTTTAAGGTGGTCCCAGAAAGCCATTTTCCTGCCACCCACTAGGTGTCCTCTTTTTTGGTTTCCCAAATATGGTCACCCTACTCAGTTCTTGCACAGGCTGCATTTCCATCCCTAGATATTTACTCAAAAGTAAGACCCATTGAATTTCCTTGGTTCTTGAAAAGCAACACACTTGCTTTTAGATTTGCCAGTCTTAGAATTCTATGTGTGCTATGAACGCCTGCTCTGTCTGTCCCTATAGTTTCCTGCAAGGTCCAGCCAGGGGAAGCCAGTAAATTAAACCCAGGGGTGGAGGGATGGATTCCCTCAAGTTCATCTGACAGCAGGTGCTATAGAACATGGACCTTCCAGGAGTGTTGAGGGTGGATTTCTGGCAGACCCAGCCAGGCAACTTTATGGCTTGTTAGTCCCTCCATTTGGTAGCCCGCAGAGTACCTGCCTCATAAGGCAAATAGCCACATGAGAACTGTTATTATGGCCTGCTACTTTGTTTGTCTTTAGTAGTCTGTGGTCCAGTTCTCTTCAGAAGGGGGAATAGTGTTTTGTGGTTGGGTGTCAGTCTAAATTATCTCTAGGGGTCCCTTACTCAGTGCCTCTGATAGCAAAGAGATTGAGGATTTTCCCCAACTCTGTTACTCTTGAAGTTACTAGGCCTGTTGAAAATAGATTTTATAACATAAGCATGAAAACAGTGAATACCCCTTTTAACTTGTTAAACCAATGAAAACATGCCACACAAGAAGTCTTAAGATATGAATGGTTTATAAAGAAAAGTAAATGCAAAAGAACATCAGATGCAGAAGTGAAATCTGAAACATTACTACTAGTAGTAGTAGTAGTAGTAGTATCCTGCCTTTTGCCCAATGCTGGGCCTCAGGGCAGCCTTACAAAACTAAAACATATACAGCTAAAACCTATAAATAGGAGTATACTATATACCATATGAAAAGGAGGACAGGGCTCATGTAACTTTAACAGTTGTAGAGAAAAGGGGATTTCAGCCAGTGTTATTTGTATGCAATTAGTTCCTGGTGAAATTTCCTCTTCATCACAACAGTTAAAGTTGCAGGGGCCCTGCCTTCTTTTGTATATGGTCACTCTAGTATAGTGCCTGCAACTTTAACTGTTGTGATGAAGAGGGAATTTCAGCAGGGACTAATTGCATACAAATGACACTGGCTGAAATTCCCTTTTTTCTACAACTGTTAAAGTTACATGTGCCCTGTCCTCCTTTTCATATGGTCAGCCTAAATATACAAAAGTTAAAAATATAATTAAATACTTTTCAATATTAAAGCACTTAAAACATTTTAAATACATAACAATTTAAAAGTCAAAGGTATAGACAGCGGTCCAGATTATTCGCGAAAGGCCTGCTGGAACAAAAAAGGGGTTGTCTGCATCCAAAAAGATATCAAGGAGGGAGCCAGTGTAGACTGCAAGGATTAGAAAGAAAATCCATGTGTGTACACTATGCAAAAACAAGACAGCTCAACTGTTTCTAAACCTTATTAGAAAAACAGGGTGACTAGGCCGAAACCAATGTTGTAGGCCCAGAAGCACTTTGAAAGGTTTCAATGTTGTACTTAAAACTTAACACCGGCCCAAACTAATTAAATGAAGTGTTTGAAGCTTTCAACTTATAGCAGTATGGACCAAACTCTTAGAAAAGAGGGAAGGAGCACTGTGTGTGTATGGGGTGGGGGGGATAGAAAGAAAGGTATAGCCACCTATTCCCAGGAGAGATCTGAAGATCAGGTTGTCATGGAGCCAGAGGAAACACACCCTGCTTCACCAGGGAGCAAAAGAGCAAACTGGCCTTATGAAGATAGCCCAAAATACTCTCAGAGCCAAAGGTATGCATGTTCCAGAAGAGAAAAGAGAAACTCTTCTCTTCACTCAAAAGGTCTGTGTTAGAGGCAGCAGCCATTTCACTCACCCACCCCACATTCTAAGGCCGGAGGGAGGGGGGAGAGCGATGCTACTGAGCGTGTGTCAGTGTCACGTTATGAGGGAAGATGGCCGCCTCATTGACTTGAATGAGAGGTTAAAATAGTCCTTAAAAGTCAACCGAAGGGAATTTTAAAAAAATGAAAAGCTTTCCATCAACTACAGTCAAGGAGGAAGAAGGATTAGTTAATAAGGCTCTAGAAATTATGCAAATTGAGAGCACAAAAAGTCTCAACCCGGAAGTAAACTTTACAAAAGCAGGGAGAGACATTTGTATTCCTTTTCTACCTTAAACTGCTGTCCTTCCCTCAATCTTTCACCAATCTTCTTGAAATTTTCAGGTAATGTAAAACAAGCATTTCTTTCTGGCACCTGTAAATTTCAGAAAGGTTGATGAAACATTTTCGATTTTATGGCTGTTAGAATGACCCCCCCCCCAATTATCACTTTAACATGGCGGAATGTGTTTTTTACTGATGGCCCTTAACAATGGAGGCAATGCTTTGCCTCCATTAATATATATATATATATATATATATATATATATATATATGTGTGTGTGTGTGTGTGTGTGTGTGTGTATTCATTTGGGGAATTAAATTAACTATATGAAAGTCAAGATTTTTTTTTAAAAAAGGTCTCTCTCTCAAGCACACAAGAACCGTGGTTGAATGAATTCCTATCAAACATCTGTTATCCAGAATTGAGAGCTACAGAAAAGGGTGAATTGAAGGTGCCTTGAGATCTGAATATGTAATTCTTAATTATGGTTTCCCATTCTTCTGTATACCAAAAGCCTAATTTAATGTTCATTAACTGTTAGAGAGTGGAGGAATAAATGCGGTAAATGTAGACTGAACACAGTAGTGTGTGACATCATTACAATAAAGGATGTTCACAGAAGCAATCAGACAGGAAGCAGCGAGCAATAGTAATCACTTTAGGCACTCTCTTTAATTCCTATCCTATATGGTCAGAATATTGATTCTCAGGACCTTTGCTTTTTGCCATGTTCAGTAAATATAGTAGGATTTCCATTACAATAATTCCAGTTACTTTATCTGAATCATCAGTAGTACAGCATGTACTTCAGATGCTGTAAGTTCCACATTCAATTCCTCTCTGGCATCTCCAGGTAGTACTAGGGATGGGCAAAATTCTTGCCTGAAACTCTGGGGAGCCACTGCTAATGGGTATGGGCAATACTGGGCAAGATGGACCAATAGTATTACTCAATATAAGGTATTACTCAATATAAGGATCTAGCTTCAGCACCATAGAGAACAACTGCAAATTCTAGAGCATGCAGTCACATAATTTCTCTGGATGTGACTGCACATTTCCTGTTCTTTTGGACATATCGAATATTTACAGGGAAATACCTCTAAATTTGTTTGCATCGATCATGGATTATAATCCTGTATCCTGAATTTCTGGACAGTCAGTTTATTCCAAAACAATAGATTTAGGGAGAAATCCTATGGCCCCTAGACAGAATTTTTAAGGGCAATAGGATACCTTGGATTCCCAGAGTTGAGAATCTGAGCTCTGACCTCTACTCCTTGCAGCTGGCATGGAAAGAACAATGCCATCTGCTCTCCAAAGATGGGAACTAGGGGTATTCCATGGGGCAGGGAAAGGACTGGATAGGCTGGATACAAGCTATGCTAAGGCTTCTCCAGGCTCCTTCTCTCCCCTCCAAAGCTAGGTGGGCATAAAAACAGTCTAGCGCAAAATTGCTTCCATTGCTCTTCTCACTCTGCATAAAATGACCACAAGGCTGAGTTGAGTTCAACACAATAACATCACTGAAGCCAGGTTATCCCTGTCCATATAGGGTATAGCTGGGCCACCAGCCAAAGCTGTTAGGAGGCACACTGTGCCAATGAGGCCGCCTGAACCTCAAGTGACCAAGATGGGCTCCAGGAGAAGTCCCAAGCTACATACCTGCTCCTTCAGGGAGGGTGTAATCCCATCTAGAACAGGTTGAGCACCCTCCATCCAGTCAGAGGAACCACCCAATAGCATCATCTCAGTCCTGTCTGTATTGAGCTACAGTTCATTGGCCTTCATCCAGGCCATTGTCACACCCAGGCACTGAATTAGCACATCCACAGCCTCAAAAGGGGATGAATTAATCAAAAGGGGATAACACCTTACAGTAGCCTTCTCCAAACTGGGGCCTTCCAGATATTTTGGACTATAACTTCCAGCATTCCTGACCATTGGCCATGCTAGCTGGGGCTGTTGGGAGTTGAAGTGATTTATCAAATGTACACATTTTTGTATCAATTTTTCCAATTTAGTGACCACATGTGTTTATGGGTAGCTGGGTGTGTTTGGTGCATCAATTGCATTGTAAGCTTGAAAACTGCAGACTGCATTTGAGTCTGCATTTTGTTCTGGGAGGCGCAAATTGGTTAATTTCTGGTAAAAAAAAATGAAATGAATTTCTCTAGGGCTGTTCATGGACGCCCTGATCTGCCTCAGATCTGGATCCGGATCTGCTCCGGGTCCATGCAGAGACCTCCCTCCCGCTCTCCCCACTCCCTTCCTCCCCCCAATCGCCCTGCTTACCTGCTGCCTCCTCCGCTATCGTCCTGCCATCATCTTCTGTCCTCGCTGTGGGCTGCTGCATTTCCTGGTCGTGGTGGGTGATGACATCACCTGCCATGACCGGCAAATGCGGTGCTCTAACCAATTAGAGCACCACATTTCCTGGTCACGGCGGGTGACATCATCACCCGCTGTGACCAGGAACTGTGGCAACCCACAGCAAGGAGGCAGGACGATGCAGGATGAGGCAGGACGATGCAGGATAATGCAGGACAACGCGGAGGAGGCTGCAGGTAAGCAGGGCGATTGGGGGAGGGAGAGCAAGAACGGGGAGAGCAGGAGGGAGGGCTCTGCATGGACCTGGAGCAGATCCAGATTACGAATCCAATCCAGCTTGATCCAGGCCTGATCCGATCCGGTTTGGATCGGGTTGGATTGGCCCAATCTGCTCCAGATTCAGGATCCGGCTCCGGTCACTGACCTAAATTTCTCATCCATCCCTATTCTTAATAGGTTAGCACTATAAGTTTGTCATGAGTAAAGTTTCAGATTGTCTTCAATGGAACCGAAGTGCATCTAATCCAACCTATTGCTTCCTCACCTACCCCTATTCTGATGAAACCATTCTGAAGCCAAATCAGACTGAAGAGAAGAGCAGGGAGCAGAGAGTGAATGCCACCCCAAGTAAGTGGGGTAAACACTTCACCATATTTCTATCCCCCATCACCAAAATGCTCCAAAATTCAAAGCTTGTGAAAGGTGTGCATGCGAAGTTGGGGTTGTCTTTGTGCTTCTACCTTTCATTTTTATCTTTTCCTTGTTCCCATCACTACATGTTCTTATTCAAGTTTTTAAACAAGTTCTTTAACTGCCTGTTCTTTAGCAACAAAGATAAAATAAAAGGTCATTTGTGCCATTGCTGCTTGGTCTGCAACCCAACTAGTTCAGCCATCCACAAGCTGGTGCCCTCCATACATTATGGATTTTAGCTCCTGGCATACCTAACCATTGGCCATGCTTGCTAGGGCCAATGGAAGTTGAAGTCCAAAACATCAGGAGAACAGCAGTTCGGAGACAAATGTGCTAGTTGAAGGTTAATGCAGTAAGTATATCCAGCTGCCGAAAACAGATTTCTGTTAACAATTTTATACCAGGTCAGCACTGCTTTCATTCTTCCATCCAACAATGGCTGAGCCAATCCCTTGGATTAATTTTCTCCTCTCTTTTTATGCAGGCTGATTAAAGAGGGAGCTCAGTGGTTTTGGTGAGGGGAGATGGGAAACTAGTCACGCAGCGTCTTTTTCCATACAAGCTTTGCTACGCTGCAAATCATTATCTGCCACCTTTCGGAGTATGGTAAGCAGCTGATGAAGCCATCCACTGAGTTTCCCATCCCTCTGTCTGTCCATCTGTCTTAATGTCAGGGCTTTTGGAGTAACAGCTGCCTTGAAGAATTAAAGAATAACTCTGGGCTGAAGGAATGCATGTGCTTCTGGGAAATTCACATTGCCTCCACGGGATCCTAAAGGTGATCAGTCATTGAGCAGCATTTCAAATGATACATTTATTGAATGCATCTACACAATAAATATGAGCTGTAGAACTGTTAGCTCATTTCTTGTTGTTTTGTGCCTGTTAAGAAGCTGGTACATCCCAAAGGAGAAGAGAAGCATTTCCTCTGTAGTTCAGATTAGTGTCGTATGAAAAGATTATAAGGCTGAATAAAACAATCATAATTAAAAGGCAAAGGCTAGCCCAAATGCACTGTTGAGAAAGGATATAATCTAGTTCCTCAGTGGATAAACTTCAGAAGTGAATGCCAGGTATTTTCTCTATGGGGAAATAATAATAATAATAATAATAATAATAATAATAATAATAACTACACGGTTGCAAAGCAATAGGATTAAACTTTTTTAAAAGAGCTCATCTCTGGTAGGAGGCTCTTTATCATTAGAGAGTGAGTGTGACATTTGGTTTTATGTCTGTCCTGGAACATTATGTTTGATCAGTGTGTGTGTTTGTGTGTGTGTGAGACAGACAGAGAGAGAGAGAGAGAGAGAGAGAGAGAGAGAGAGAGAGAGAGAGAGAGAGAGACTGTTGGTTGTGATCAAATCTCCTGATAGTTTTATTTCACTTTTAAACATTAAGTCCAGAGTCTCAAATGACTGAAAGGCATTGCATAAACATCACATACTGCAGACATCCATAGAGATGCTGCGGCAGTTCAAGAGAGGGATGGAGTCCCATGTACTCCCCCCTGCTCAGCCCTCCAGGGGCATGTGCAGCCAGGTGAGCAGGGGTGGATGGCACCGGCGACTCCACAAGCACCCACCGATCACAGGTGTGGTCGAGTCTGTCCATTCCTACGTAATGCATACTATTCAAATAATATTCAAATAACACTAATCATCATCTTAGGGAAGACAGAAAAGAACCTTGCCTAGTTGGCAGCAATTGAAAGTTCCCCAGGTTCCTGGTGAGACAAACTCTGGTTAATCTAGCATGAAATGGGGCACCTGGAGAAAAAGGACATGGAAGAAGGGCTACGGCGACAACAGAAACCCAGATGGCACAGCAAAGGATCAACCATCAGCATAAAATGCAATCGAAACACAATAAATCCCAAAGGCTGCTACTAATAAATGTTCACAGTAGGGAGGATGCATTTCTGGAAAAAACGTCAGTCGAAAAACCAGCTGAAGCCAGGCATGAGTTTTACGCTTGTCAATAGTTGTCCTAACTGATTTTCAGCAGGAGTTCGTTTTAAAGATATTGCCTATCTCTGCTCGGAGTTTTGCAAGCAAAAGCATGCCGTTAAGCCTGATCCAAGTTGCACAGAGTTCAGTTGGTTTGGAAGCGGTCTTCTGAGCTCATGCCAGTCAGGATGCTTAGAAGATAAGGACATAAGAACATGTTCGGAGGCAAGGCACTGATGCAGGGGATAAACCAGAAGCATCCTTGTGTCTTCATGTCATGTTTGGAAACTTCCAGGATTTATCTGGTTGGTCATTATGGGAGACGCAGAGTGAAGGCACCAGGTACAACAAAAAGGCAAGGGAGAGACAGGCAAGGGAGAGACAGGCATTTGTTGCCATCATGCCAGACACTAAATAGATCCTTGATGCTAGCAGTACTCCTCTTACATTAAACAACAGTAGCTCAAAGGGCAGAAGACTGTATGAATCAATTAGGGATGTGTGAATCAGCAAAACTCGAGCTTATCAAGGTTCTCTGAATTCTACCTCAAAGATCACTCTGACTCATGTCCATATTAGATTGTGAACTTTACTCATAAGAGCAGAAGAAGAGCCATGCTAGAGCAGACTAAGGGTCCATCCAGTGCAGCATTATGTTCATACAGGGGCCAACCAACTGCCAACAGAAAACCCACAAGCAGAACATGGGAGAGTGCCTGGTCACTGAGGTCATCTCAGGCCATGTTCCTGGTGGTTCCAAATGGACCTATGGTCCAATCGGAATCCGCCAAGAGAAGAGCCTTCAGTGTGGTGCCTCCCTTCTTATGGAATTCCCTGCCTTTGGAGATCAGGCAGAAACCAACTTTCCATTGCTTCCAGCGCCTTCTGAAAACATTGCTGTTACAGGAAGGTTTCCATGGATGACCAGCAGCAGTTTTACCAGTACTGGGGTTTTATCAGAACTTTAAAAAATTGTATTGTTAATATGTTTTTTTTTTTAAAAAAAGATCTTTTATTCTATTAGTTGGTTACTACTCTGAAATCTTTTGGATGGGGAGTGGAATATAAATATTGTAAATAAATAAATAAATAAATAAATATAAGTGCAACAGCACCCTCGTGCCCATGTTCCCCAGGAGCTAGTGTACATAGGCATAACTGCCTCTGGTACTGGAGATAGCGTATAGTCAGAACTAAAGCCATCCAGATTGGTGGCTATCATTACATTGTGTGGTAGCAAATTCCATAGTTTAACTATGCGCTGTGTGAAGAAGTACAATGCTGTACGGCAGACTTCCATAACCTGGTGCCCTCCAGATGTGTTGGACTACCACACATCCCATACTTCTCTGAAAACATGGCTTGGGTAGGGGATGGTGGGAGTTGCAGTCCAATCAATCTGGCTTGGGGAAGTCTGCATTATGACCTTTTGAGTCTAATGGCTTGGTAACTTTTACTTGGGCATGAGAAGAGCAATCCTATGACCCCTGCACAAAGTCTGGGGGGCCCAAAGGTATTTCAGATTCCTAGATCCGAGGTCAGACCCAGGAGTCCGTGCTCCAATGCCCCCTCCCCCACAAAGGCAGCACAGAGAAAGCCACACTACCTGGCTGTCCAAGGTCACCAATTGCTGGAAAACATGAGCGGGAAGGTCCTTTTGCACTCATGTCCTACTTGTGAACAGAATGCTGGACTGGATGAGCCTTTCATCTGATCCAGCCTGGCTCTTCTGATGTTCTTCTGTATCAATTGGCAAATGTGGATAGTCCTCTTAAATATAAACAAAGCACAAAGTCAGTCCATTCAAACATCGTGCAACTATCAGGCAAACTCCTGCTAAGGTTAGAAACTTTTTAGAGTCTGTAAGGGATTAGGGACAAAATAGGGAACCAGAGGTAACTCAAATTGCTGAATATGTGACATTAGCTAGCATTTGTAAAGGCTTGCAGAGTCAAAGAAAAGTCCCTTCTGATTGGAAACTCATCAGGGAGCTGCCATTATCTACAGGAAAGAGCCCCAGGAACACAGCAGAAAATTATACACCACTCAATAGAGCTTTACTTTCATGGAAAGTGCCAAAACTGTTTTCAGAGATCAAGGAGATTGGAGGAACTTTGACCCAACGAAAACCAAACAAAACAACAAAACTTCAGCAAGTCACCAGCCTGCTTCACTTAAAGGACTGCGGTCTTCCAGTTTTATATATGATCTAATTTAGAGCCTATCTACACCAAGCAGGACACAACACTTTGAAAACGTTTTGAAAATTGTATATGGAGTGTGCCCTGGGCCCCAACAGATGTCACTACTGTTATAAACAGTTTTAAACCTTTTTAAGCTGTTTTAAAGCAGTAGTGTAGATAGGCTCCCAGTGTTTTTTTGGGGGGAGCCCCTGTGACAAGAGGCATTCCCCCCACTTTCTAGCAGTTACACAACCCCATAAAGTCTCAGGAGGAGCCAGTATCTGTGCTATGAAGAAATAGTGGCCCTGATACGCCTTTAGCTTTTCTACTTTTGGCATGAACCCTGATGGAAATATCCATCAGCAGATGCATCCATCGAGTTCAATCAGGTCCAGGTCACAGACTGTAAGGTAAGGTTGCAATTCTGTTAACACAACATCTAGTTGTTAGGGGAGTGGTACACAGGGTTTTCATCTCTGTTATCTCAGATCAGAGAGAACAGCAAGGGTGAGGGTCATGGGAGATTTGACTGGGGCTGGGAGGAGAGAGAGCTCTTTCTTCCCAGTGCCAGCTGCATCTTCATAAACTCCAGGTCTGCTGCAGATTTACTGCAGGTTTGGGGTCATGCCAGGGGCATGGGAAGGCATTGGATTCTGCGGCTGCAAGTCTTCCACTGATCTCCCTGCGCTATTTCTTTTATGTATTGCAGAGAAACAATGAAAATAAAGATTTTCAACAATCCTACCACAAATAATATCCAGAGTCCAGATGTTCTTATCAGCAATCACTATCTATAGTAATAGCAGAAATTCCAGTTATTGTTCAATGGGAATTGTATAAATTAGGGCTCAAACTAGACTCAAACATTTCATTTATTTATGCATTTATTTACTTATTATTACATTTATAGCCCATCTTTTTTTTTTCCTCCAAAGAACCCAAGGGGCTTACAAGGCCTTCCTCTACCCCATCGCAAACCTGTGAGGTAGGCAAAAATTGTCAAGAAAATGGGAGGGAGTGTTTTCAGAACAGCACTAGTTTGCACATCCTAGCAGTAGAAATAAAAAAAAAGTAGGGGTGTGCACTGGATCGGGTTCGATCCACGATCCGGATCCAATCCAGGGGAAATCGGATACAATTATCCGATTTGCAATCACCCCACTGGATCGTCCGATCCAATCAGATCTGATCCGGAAAGGACCTGATCCAGATCGGAATGGATCGGAAGATCGGTGGGCACCCACTTGCGCCCGCCGCCACTTCCATTGGTGAGCGCCAGCGGGCGCCCGCTGATGGAAGCGGACAGCAGGGGGGCTTCCCTTGCATGGCTGTCCGCTTCCATCAGTGGGCGCCAGTGGGCACCCACCGATGGAAGCAGACAACGGGGGCAGGTAAGCAGGGGGAGGGGGGCCCACTTACCTTCCGGGGACGTCCACGCCCCTCCGCCGCTGGCCGCTACTGCGAGCAGGCTTCGCAGCCTGCTCCTAGGTAGCACACCAGGTGATGTCATCACCTGGCGTGCTACTCAGGGGCAGGCTGTGAAGTCTGTTCGCAGTAGCGGCCAGTGACGGAGGGGAGCGGATGGCCCCAAAAGGTAAGCAAGGGGAGAAGGGGAGGGGGGCTTACCCCCCCGAGGCTGTCTGATTCCATCCGCTGGCGCCTGTGGGCGCCAGCAGATGTTAGCGGACAGCCCCGGGAGGTAAGGAGTGCAGTGGAGGGGGCTTACCTGCTGGGGCCGTCCACAGCGGACGGCCCCAGGAGGTAAGAACCATGAGGGGGAGGAGGGAGTTAGGCCCCCCTCACCCACCCGCCGCCATTTTTTCCCCATAGACTTGCATTGGGGGAAAGCTTTCTTTACCCCAATGCAAGTCTATGGGGAAAACAAAAATGGCGGCCGATCCAAAAATCGGATGTCCGATTTTTGGATCGGGATTGGGCCCGATCCGGTCCGGGGGGGGCTCCGATTTTGTCCAATCTGATCCGGGACAAAATTGGAGGTCCCGATCTGGGTCCCGATCCGGGGGGTCCATGCACACCCCTAATAAAAAGAGTATCTGTAACCATGTACTTGCCTCTTCAACCAGACAGGGGCCCCCCCAGCTATAAAAAAAATGTTTTTTTTTAAAAATATAAGGAGAAAGAAAGCATGATGTGGCAATCAGGACCGGCCCTGGCAAATCCCAGCATGCCTTTGCCAGCCCAGGTGCTCATGTCAGGTCTCTTTGCCACTGTGCCCACTATCCACTGCTCTCTGGGGCGGGACGTGAATCCCAAAGCCCACCTCTAGCTGCACAAATGAAGGTTTGGGAGGTATTATGAGGTTGGATCTTTCACTCCAAGGCTGAATCTCTCTCTCTCTGGCTGCATACAGACAACTCATTAGTCAATATTGGGTTGAATAGCCAACTCACAGTTGGTTATTTTGTGGGTACTCCCCACACAACATATTCCTACACAACTGTGGGTGGTTGGGGCTGGCGTTGAGTGGACCAACAACCAACCCAGCATTTGACTGACATAGCCCCCGCCCCTCTCCCCACCCCCCTCCTCCCTCAGTCCTCGCAGTTGTATCCCAGCAGCCTCTGCAAGTTGCACCAGTTGTAGCAGAGTGGCAGCGGCCGCTTTGGTCGCTCTTGCTGCCTGCCTCTATGGGCTTGTGTTTTAACCCACTCACCACATACCATTAACACACTCACCCCTCCACACAACACTCTAAACAACTGGCTTCAAGCTAAACAACTTGCAAGCCAGTTGTTTCTCTCAGTTACTTATTTGGGCGGAATAGCATACCGTCAGTAGTTTGTGAGCGGCGTGTTACCGTCCACATAACACAATAAGCAACACAACTGACGATTGTTTCCCCCCCCTCAGTTGCTTATGTATTGTCCGAATTCAGCCTCTTTCTCTCTCTCTCTCTCTCTCTCTCTCTCTCTGTCTCCATCTTCAGAAAAGGAAATCCACTCTATGGCTCTAAGGACACTCTCCCAGGGGCCATAGAATTGCAGCATTAGCCCATTTTTCCAACTAGGCTGTTATGTTTTTTGGTGATCCAGGTAGCAGTCCTTAACCTGCCTTGTAGTCATTAATATAAATTATGTAAAGATTTTATTAAAGACTCTTTAAAAGCGGGTTTCATTTCTGTCCTGAAACCCCCCAAAAAACTATTCATATGGAAAAAGGAACAGAATCATTTTAAGATGCTGAATTTATGTACAGGAAATGTTTCTGCCAAGTTGGGGGGGGGGGAATAAACAGATTACTTATACAAATCTGGTAATCCTTTTGTGACAGGTTAAAAATTCTGTAACCACATCTCTATTCCAAGAATCAGTGAAAGCAGGTTAAATATTTACAACTGATATAAAAAAGGCTGCACATTGTAAAGATTTTAGGGCAACCTACAATAATGGAATTTTTGAACATGCCAATGCCTGGAAATGTATTAACGAATAAGGCAATCAAAATATTGCAAAGAAGCAATTGTGATTGCGCATATCATAGAAGTATAAGCCCTGTACAGGTGTTTGTTTTAGGGATGTCAGAGGAATCCATTGGGGGAATGGAGTTCACTGAGCTTTCAGCAGCTTAGCTCCACGGTCTTCAGCTTTCTTACCATGAGCTGGTCAGACTTGATCTGCATGGCATCAAGCCATCTCATGGATTTTCTATGTTCTTTTCTGGTCATTAGAAAGTTGTGCAAATTGCAGGTGCAATTTGCATAATTTGTGCACATTTTATTGTAATTTGCATAATATGTGCACATTCTGGACATAATTTGCATGATTTCTGAACATTCTGGGTGTAATTTTCATAATTTGTGCATATGTCAGACATAATTTGCATGATTGTGAATATTTTGGATGCAATTTACATAATTTGTGCACATTCTGGATAAAATTTGCATGATTTGTGAACATTCCCAGTGCAATTTATATAATCTGTGCACATTCTGGATGTAATTTGTAATTTGCAGAAATTCCGACCATGAATTGCATAATTTGCACCTGCAGTTTGCACAATTTTATATTGAGGAGGAAAACACACACACACACACACACAGTGTCCAGATTTTGGGAAATGCCCATGGCTCGGTTCACAAATGCAAGCTGAGCTGGGTGGGCAGTGGGGATCCATCAGGGGTGTGTGTCTGATTTTCCAAGGATGGACTTCCCTACTTTGACTGTAGGGTTAAAGGGGGAAGGGGGACATGGGTGTGTACATATGTTCCACTCTCAACACCGCACACCTAGCTATATCATAGATCTTAGCACATTCAACACAACGTTCTGAATAGGGCTCTATAATTGCATTTGGTTACAGAACTCCCACGATCGCATTTCGTTATAAGGCAGGATTTTCAAACCTGGAGTTCTGTGACCGCTTTTGGCTGAATGCAGTTACACAATCCTATTCAGAACTTCACACTGGGCCCACACAAAGCTGAATGGCAGCTGGGATTGTGGGGACATTAAGGGTGGGGCTTGTGTGCTTGCCCACCTCTCTCTTCCCAATTTAGCCCCAGATCTGTGCAGGTGAATGTCTGCATATGACTATAGAATCAAAGTGTTGAATGCTACCTCAAAGGTATCTAGTCCAATCTCCTGATAAGTTGCCATCCATCCTTTGCTTAAAAACTGCTAAAAGGGAGAGTCTAACACCTTTAGTCTGTCCCTCTGTTGAACAGTTGATAACATCAGGGTGTTCTTCCTAAAGTTGTATTGAAATCCTCTTGATTTTAATTTGAATCCATTACTTTGGGTCTTACTCTCTGGAGGAACACTAATCAATTTTTCTCCATCATCTATGTGACAGCTCTTCCAGTATTTGAAGGTGGCTATCATATCACCTTTTAATTGCATCAGGTTTCTTTTCCTGTGGAGTTTTAATGATTTGTACTGTCATTATTATCTTTTATTCAGAAAGGCCTTTTAGCTATGTTGTTTTATAAGGTTTCTTATTGTTGCTTTTATCATTATTATTATTATTATTTTTTTACTGTTTGTATATATTTTGTAAGCCTGTTCATGAGAAGATTTAGTTCATTAAAGGCACCATCCTATGCATGTTTAGACAGGAAAAAAACTAAACACCCTACCACTCACAGCATTGCTGGCTGGGGAACGCAGGGAGTTGTAGGATTTATTTCTGTCTAAAAAGCACAGAGTTATACCCTAAGTGAAATCAAATGTAAATGCATGTGTACTATTGAGGGTTGGGACAAGAGCATACAAAGCAAACCTTGATTCAACTTTATGAAGAATCACATTAAGATTGCTTTTTACAGTGTTTTATCAATGAACATATGGGCATCTGTAATAGAGAGTGGGCTCAGACACAGAATGGTAGAATCATAGAGTTGGAAGGGACCATTTGGGTCATGAGTTCACCACCTGCTAAGAAGAGGAATCCAGCTGAAAGCATCCCTGACAAACATCTGTTCAGTCATTGCTTGAGTAACTTTATTGATGGAGAGCCCACCACCTCCCTAGGCAATTGGTTCCATTGTTTAACTTCTCTGATTGTTAAGAAGTTTTTTTTCTTGATGTTCAACTGAAATCTGCCTTCTGAAGATGAACTGAAAGAGCTGAAAGATGTAGCAGACATTATATGTACAGAATGTTGTAGAACAGTCAGGAGCTGCTAGGTCTATAAGAACTGCAGATGGCAGCCAAACTCCACCCACCCAGGCTGCCCATTGAATCTTCCTGGACAAGAAGGTGGAGAAGAATGCTTCCTTTTCAAGTGGAGCAATATAGTCCTCCTGAGCTGTGGTGTGTTCCTATATCCAATGGTTGTTGCTCAGCCCGGTCTGCTCGCTTGGCTTCTTGATCCTGCCTCCTCATTAATCCTTCAGCCCTCCCTTGCTCTTTGGACCTGATTTGCCCATGTCTCCTGGCCCTGCCCAAGCTGCTAACCAGAGCCCAGTCCTGATAGGAACAGTTGGAAATGAAACATTGAACAATGGTGGATTCCTAATGAATTAATTCCACTTAGGAAGCAAAACCTAGGGAATTCAGAGCACAAATATCCTGGGAGAAAATTTGAATGAAAATTTCTGAAAAAATCTGCGATGTCCCTTGGATCCTTTAAAGAGTCCATACCTGGCATGCCAGCTGGTCACCAGTGGAGCTGGATGAATCTGTCAATTTTGGTTTCTCTTACTTCCTCCGTTTCCTGTCTTAAGTTTATTTCATCTCATTTCCACATCAGTTTCTGTTAACCCTTTCCACACCAGACTTTTTGCGTGGGATGGCCCCCGGTGCTCCCTGTGCGCCGATGGTGTGTATCAGGTAGGGATGTGCACTGACCCCCCAGATCGGATCGGATAGCGGATCGGAATCGGACCTGGGGGGTCGGATCGGATCGGATCGGAGGATGGTCGGATCGGATCGGACCGGATGTCCGATCCGGATCGGACGCCATTTTGAATGCTTTTTCCCATAGCCAAGTATTGTTTTACAAAAACGCCTATAACTTCTTCATTTTTAAAGATAGAAGGATGAACCTTGGGCACATTATACACTGGTTAGGGATAGTGGCAAGGTGTCTGCACACACCACTTTGAAGACGGTAGAAAATTTCTCCTGTAACGATCCTAGCGAGAGAGAGAGTGATCCTAGACTCAGCCGTTCTGCTTGAGTGAAAGTATCAAAGCAGACACGAGCCAAGTGCTACTTTGTTTCTCCTTTTGTAATGGATACTAGCTCAGTTGCAGCCAAGCGTGCAACGATCAAAGAGATGAGAGAAAGTGTTTCCTTCTTCTTCCGGGAGGCGGGAGGGTGCAATTGACAGCCCCAGCCTCTGTGGAAAAACGTTTATAACTTTTAATCTAAAAAATTCGTAGCCACCACATGCCTGGACCTATCATTCTGAAATTTTACACACATATCAAGTGAAGTGTTCCCTGTAATGTGCCCATGTTTCCTGTTTGTATCTTTAAAAATAAAAAAAATGGGAGGCGTAAATGTATTTACCCCACTACTACCCATTTTTCTAAAATTAATTGCCATACAAGGCAAGCACCTACGTTTTTGAAATTTTACACACATAGGTCCCAAGGTACCACCTACAATGTGACAAAGTTTCATGTATGCAACTTTAAAAATGACAAAGTTATAGGCATTCCTGGGTATTTATTAAAAAATTAATTGCCACAAAACGCATGCACCAATCTTTCTGAAATTTCTCACAGATAACTATCCCTAACCAGTCTACAATGTGCCCAAGTTTCCTGTTTGTATCTTCAAAAATAAAAAAGTGGGAGGCATAACTGTATTTCTCAATGGGAAAGTGCTTTCCAATGATTTCCTATGGGCAAGTGCTTTCCAATGATTTCCTATGGGCAAGTACTGTCCAATGATTCCCTATGGGAAAGTACTGTCCAATGAATCCCTATGGGCAAGTGCTGTCCAATGAATCCCTCATTGTTTCAAAAATTAATTGCCACACAATACAAGCACCTACGTTTCTGAAATTTCACACACATAGGTCCCAAGGTACCGCCTACAATGTGGCAAAGTTTCATGTGTGTAACTTTACAAATGACAAAGTTATAGGCATTCCTGGGTATTTATTAAAAAATTAATTGCCACACAAGGCAAGCACCTATGTTTCCGAAATTTCACACACATAGGTCCCAAGGTACCACCTACAATGTGGCAAAGTTTCATGTGTGTAACTTTAAAAATGACAAAGTTATAGGTGTTTCTTTCCTCATTGTTTCAAAAATTAATTGCCACACAAGGCAAGCGCCAATGTTTCTGAAATTTCACACACGTATCAAGGCAAGGGGTACCTGTAATGTGCCCAAGTTTCCTGTTTGTATCTTCAAAAATAAAAAAATGGGAGGCGTAAATGTATTTATCCCACTACTACCCATTTTTCTAAAAATTAATTGCCACACAAGACAAGCACCTACGTTTCTGAAATTTCACACACATAGGTCCCAAGGTACCCCCTACAATGTGGCAAAGTTTCATGTGTGTAACTTTAAAAATGACAAAGTTATAGGCATTCCTGGGTATTTATTAAAAAATTAATTGCCACAAAATGCATGCACCAATCTTTCTGAAATTTTTCACAGATAACTGTCCCTAACCAGTGTATAATGTGCCCAAGTTTCATCCTTCTAGCTTTAAAAATGAAAAAGTTATAGGCGTTTTTGTAAAACAATACTTGGCTATGGGAAAAAGCATTCAAAATGGCGTCCGATCTGGATCGGACCTCGTCGGATCGGATTGGATCGGATCGGAGGTTGATCGGATCAGATCGGATCGGATCGGATTTTCCCGATTTTGGGGCGGATCGGATTTGGATCGTGGAACGGATCCGATCCAATGCACACCCCTAGTATCAGGTACTACCGGGATCACCTTCCCTCCCTCCCACTATACCCCTATGGTGTAGAAAGGGCCTTACACACAATTTTCTCCTAATTTTTGTATGCAGACCTATGCATTTCTTTAGAAGCAATTCCCCCTAATAACACACATTTCCATATATTATTTCCACCAACTTACACATCTTTCTATGCACTTTCTGCTCATGTTTGTATTTTGTACACATTTCGATTGGACAGCTCATTGCAAAATTTGGAGATGTGCCAACTCCAAAGGATAGCTCAGTTTGGCTTTGTGCATTGTTTTGCAAAGTGTGAAACCAAATTCATTTGTTCCCCCATCTCCAGTAGATGGGGGTCTAGTCAATCCAGCTATACTAGCTCAACCCTAGTACAGATCAACCCTAAATTCCACCAATGAATATAGATTTTCATGCAGAGTTAGTAACAACCCAGTGGCTGAATCAATTTCTTTGTAAGCACCGCCACAAGTTTATGGCCACTACTTTGACAGGCAGCTTTAGTGTGGCTATTTCAATGTCAAGTATGATGTGAACTGAACTCCATAATGGTGTCAGATACATTTTGTGTCTCTGGCATGCTACGTGTGCACTGAATGCTTATTTGTTTAGTGTTTGCACATAGTTTCTTACATTACATAATTATTCACAATTATTCACTGAATGCAAAATGGAGAATTGTAATTAGGTCCTTACCACAATCAATGTTAGAAATTGGGGCTGACTTGCCAGATTCCTCAGTCAACAGAAACATTTCTTGGCCTCCAAATGAGCATCCTTCCATATTTGCACAAGACTGCTCTTGAACAATGAGAATTCATCTCCAAGATCTGGCCTGTGATATCGATTTATTTCAGGTCGAAAGTGGCGATTTCAGTAGGGACTGAAGATAATTTTGTTTGGTCGGCATTTGTAAGCAGACCAACTTAATTTGCACTTCCCAGACGAATACAAACATCAAAACACAACCATGCTTGGGAGTGGACGCATCTCTGGATTTTGGATTCAGTTTTAGTCTTGAGAATTGCATGCAAATACGTATATATTAGAGTCAGGAGGGCTGGGTACAAAAAATGCATATATTAGTAAAGAAAAATGCATACAAAAAGGCATGCATATTTTTGTATGCTTTTTTTTAAAAAAAAAATCACAATCTGATGTGGCGATTGGGCAGAACGGAGTTATAATTGAATACATATGGAACTGGCACAGACTGGAAGTTGAGTGATTTATTCATCCCTAGATTTCAGTGAGCTAGAACTCCTTCCAAAGAAAGAAAGAAAGAAAGAAAGAAAGAAAGAAAGAAAGAAAGAAAGAAATGACTTTGTGCAAGCACTTTTTAGGATCCTATTTATGTCCCCTTTCCCTGCACTGCTCGGTGCTAGTGATGGGGGTGGGGGAGTAAGCAAGTGATTGAATACTGCCACTTAATCCCATAACAGGACAGCCCACATAGACTTCATCTACACCAAGCAGGCTATTGCACTATGAAAGCAGTATATAAAAGGCAGGAGCCACACCGAGCAAGATATAGCACTATGAAAGCAGTATATGGTATGTGCCAATGGGCCCCAACAGTTTTCAGTGCACTTCAACACCGCTATAAAGCAGTTGTGTGGCTCCTGCCTTTTATATACTGTTTTCATACCACTTTCGTAGTGCAATACCCTGCTTGGTGTGCCTTAGGCCATGGTCATCCTGCCAGGCTGTATCCTGCCTCAGCATGCTTCTTTCCCAAGTGTTGGGGCAACCCCCACCACAATGGGCAGCAGGACGAATGCAATAGTTTATTTATTTATTTTACTAAATTTATAACCCAACTTTTTTATTCCCCTCCCCCCCCCCCCGAATATGGGACATTTTGCTGTCTGCTTTTTGTATCATGTTTATTTTGCAATGGCTATTCGCTTGATGCAAATAAAATTTGATTTGATAACCCACCTTTTTTCCTCCAAGGAACCCAGGGTGATGTACATAATCCTCCTCCTCTCCATTTTATCCTCACAACAACCACCCTGTGTGGTAGGTTGGGCTGGGAGTCTGCGACTGGCCCCAAATCACCCAGTGAGCTTCCATGGCCGAGTGGGGACTAGAACCTGGCTCTCCCAACTCCCAGTCCAATACTCTAGCCACTATGCCACACTGGCTCTCTAATAGTTGTTGCTGAAGGTTTCGCACAGCTTGTTTAAGCACTCCTGCTCAAACTCTGCATCTGCAAATACACTGATTGACAGTAGCTTTGTGGCAATTACAAGAATTCTCTCCCCGAAAGGAAAGTGATTCTGTAAAGCAGGGGTGCTGAAACTCTTTCATCTCAAGGGCCAAATTCCACTTCAGAGATGCTCTCGGGGGCTACATTTCACTGGTGGGTGAATTGGAGTTGGTTTTGAAAGAATGGCAAAGAGTCAAGTGTGAACTTGCACAGTGTCTTATATGATGTTTGAGTGCAGAGAACCATGTGTACCCTAGTGTAATGGGCAGTTTTTCATTAATTAAGCAGGCCTCTCCCACAAGGTAATATGCAGCTTCACATGTCAATACTTCTGCAGCTGCCTGGTGTTTGCGTAGTTACCTCATCCCTCCAAGACGATGATGTTTTCTCACTGAAAAGGGTGACTTTCCCTCTCATGCTGGAACGTTGGGGGCTTTTCTCTTAGGAAGAGATGGATTTCTCTCGAGCTCCTGCTAGAAGGTGGGAGGGAGCTATATAAGCTCATACCAAGAAGAAACCAATTTGGTCCCGCTCCAAAGGGAAACATGCACAGCCAGCTTGTAGAAACTTGATGGTCTGTAGGTGATGCCCCTGTTGCACTGGGGACCTGGGCACACAACCAGCTGTGATGAAGGCCTGCTTCGATTGGCTGAAGGGACATGTTGAACTAGCTTTGCATTTCTTTCTGCATCCATTTATCACCTGTGTGTAAGCGATAAACTGTAAATCTGATGCATCTATGACTTTGTTTCATTTTGGCAATCCTGGAATCTAGTTTGAATGGGACTTAAATAAAAAGCACATGCAAGGATCAATAAAGCCGGACCAAAGGAGAAAGACGCAGGGCCCCAAAATAACAAAAACGCCATCATATTTTAGCTTAAAGTTTTCACTGCCAGGAACTGAAACCTTCCTACCTTTTAGGAATGGGGTTGGGGAAAGCTAGGGAACCACCAAGTGGCCAGTGTCATTGGGAGAAAGGGATGGAGACAAGAGAAAAGTGTCCAGTTGGCCTTCAGCATAGTGCTCCCCATGAGACTCCTAGACATATGCTGCACCATCAGCCTGTCCACTTGCCTCTGCACACCACTGTATTCCTGCTACCTTCATTGACATATTCATAGAAGATAAAGGTAATCACCTTACTTTTTCTCTGTAGACGATAACTATTTATTCATTCATTCATTGCATTTCTATACTGCCGAATTGCCGAAGCTCTTTGAGTGGTTCATAAAAATTAAGACCACAGCATACAGTTTAAAATATAAAACTTCAACCACAGTATAAAAAACACAATAAAAAATACAATATAAAAGTACAACCTGAAATAGAAACTGAGCAACAATGAAGAGATTTAAAATGTTGATTTAAAATGCAGATTTAAAACAGCAACGTTGAAAGACCAAGCTAGTAAAGTGTTAAAATACCGGGAGAATTTTATTTATTTATTTATTTATTTATTGCATTTTTATACCGCCCCATAGCCGAAGCTCTCTGGGCGGTTCACAAAAATTAAAACCATGAAATCATTTTAAAATATATAAAACAAGGCACAATCTAAAAACACAGAATAACATACAATATAAAAACACAACCAGAATAAAACCAAGCAGCAGGAATTAATACAAATTAAAATACAAATTTAAAACAGCAAGGATTAAAATTGAGTTAATTTAACTGTTAAAATACTGGGAGAATAAAAAGGTCTTCACCTGGCGACGAAAAGAGTACAAAGTAGGCGCCAGGCGAACCTCTCTGGGGAGCTCATTCCACAGCCGGGGTGCCACAGCAGAGAAAGCCCTCCTCCTAGTGGCCACCTGCCTCACTTCCTTTGGCAGGGGCTCACGGAGAAGGACCCCTGTAGATGATCTTAGGGTCCGGGCAGGTACATATGGGAGGAGGCGTTCCTTTAGATAACCTGGCCCCAAGCCGTTTAGGGCTTTAAATGTTAGTACCAGCACTTTGAATTGGGCCCGGACCTGAATCGGCAGCCAGTGAAGTTGGAAAAGGACTGGCGTAATATGGTATCGTTGGCCAGTCCCCGTTAACAATCTGGCTGCCCTGTTTTGTACCAGCTGAAGTTTCCGGACCGTTTTCAAAGGCAGCCCCACGTATAACGCATTGCAGTAATCCAAACGAGAGGTTATGAGAGCATGGATAACTGTAGCTAGGCTATCTCTGTCCAGATAAGGGCGCAGTTGGTATATCAGCCTAAGCTGGTAAAAGGTGCTCTTTGCCACCAAGTTCACCTGTGCCTCAAGCGACAGTTCTGGATCCAAGAGCACCCCCAAACTATGGACCCGATCCTTTAGGGGGAGTGCAACCCCCTCCAGAGAAGGTCTTCATCTGGCATCGAAAAGAGTATAATGTAGGTGCCAAGTAAACCTCTCTAGGGAGCTCATGCCACAGCCGGGGTGCCACAGCAGAGAAGGCCCTCCTGCTGGTAGCCACCGCTATAGGTTTTGCAGGCAAATCTTTCCATCATAGAAATACCACCTTGTTGTGAGTCATCACAGTTTACGCTGTTGTTTCTGATGATTTCAATTGATTGTGAGACCAACTTGTTAGAAGACTTTTTTAAAAACAGAGAGTGCAACTGGAGTCCGATAATTAAAGTTTCAGCATCCTTTTTGTCACATTTTACCTCAATTCACAGACTTTATTATGTGACAAATGAAAAACACATGGCACTGCTTTCACCCAATGATGAAATTTCAGTCATGACTTTCCTCATTTCCCCCTTTTCTTCATAGGGTGACCAGATGGAAAACAGTTAAAGCTGCAGGAACCCTGCCCTCTTGACCTGACACAAAAGAGGGCAAGGCTTCTGCAGCTTTAACTGTTGTGACGAAGAGGGAATTTCACCAGGTACTGCATGCACAGAAATGACATCGGCTGAAATTCCCTTTTCTCTGCAACTGTTAAAGATACAGGAGCCCTGTCATCTTTTTCATAGGGTCACCCTATCTATTTACTAGGGATGTGCATAGACTTCAAATATCGGACCGGAATCGGAATCGGAATCGGAACTTCATATTTAGGAAAATATTGGAGGGAGAGCCGTGTTAGACATAAATGTATTATTATTATTATTATTATTATTATTAGAACCGCATAAAATATAATATGAAAACTTAAAACCACAATACAAAAGTATGACGAGAATAAAGCCAAGCAACAATGCAGAGATTTTTTAAAAAACAGTTTTAAAATGCAGGTTTAAAATAGCAGAGTTAAAAGACTAGGATGGTAAATTGCTAAAACACTAGGAAAATACAAAGGTCTTCACCTGGCACCAGAAAGAATACAGCATAGGTGTCCGGTGAACTTCTATAGGGAGCTCATTCGACAGCTGGGGTGCCACAGCAAAAAAGGCTTTCCTTCTAGGAACCATCTGCCTCACTTCCTTTGGCAGGGGCTTACAGAGAAGGACCCCTGAGGATGATCTTAGGGTCTGGGTAGGTACATATGGGAGGAGGCGATGCTTCAGATAATCTTTCCCGAAGTCATTTAGGGCTTTGAATGTTAATACCAGAACTTTGAATTAGGCCCAAACATGGACTGACAGACAGTGCAGCTGGAAAAGTACTGACAAAATGTGGACTCATTGGTAGGGTGACCATATGAAAAGGAGGACAGGGCTCATGTAACTTTAACAGTTGTAGAGAAAAGGGAATTTCAGCCAGTGTCATTTGTATGCAATTAGTTCCTGGTGCAATTCCCTCTTCATTGCAACAGTTAAAGTTGCAGGGGCCCTGCCTTCTTTTGTATATGGTCACTCTAGTATAGTGCCTGCAACTTTAAACTGTTGTGATGAAGAGGGGATTTCACCAGGAACTAATTGCATACAAATGACACTGGCTGAAATTCCCTTTTCTCTACAACTGTTAAAGTTACATGAGCCCTGTCCTCCTTTTCAGATGGTCAGCTTACTCATTGGCCAGTCTTTATTAACACTGTTGCTGCCTGGTTTTGGACCAGCTAAAGTTTCCAGACTGTTGTCAAAGGCAGTTCCATGTATATCGCATTGCAGTAATCCAGACAAGGTTTACGCAAACATGAATTAGCATTAAGGCACACTTATTCTAATGTGATTTAATGGTAATGTGAATTAGCAGAAGTAGAATGACATTCTGATTTATTTATTTATTTTAAAAAATAATTCTGCCAATGAGTGGACAATAGAGGGAAAGATGCCTGGCCATCTGCAAAACACTGATGAAACAGATTTACCATAAACCCCTCTATCCCTAATGACAGTATTTGATGTCGATGCTCTGTAAACATTGCCTTGGTTACACAGAATGTCAACTTACCATCTTTCCCCATAGAATCACATTGATTCTCTCCTGATGGGAATATTGCATTTGCATCACTAGGGTTTAATATCTTATATCAAGTTCAAATTGTCACTAAGGAATCCATTTTTATGTTTTTTCACCTTGCACGTTTTAGCTCTGAAGTTTGTTGTTCATGTTCAAGAGGAGTGGGTGGGAAGCAATACCATTCTGAGCCTCTTCATGTCATTGTTTTCAAAGTGCATCATACACTCTAGCAAACAGAAGTTTCGGTAGGATAAAATGAGAAAAAAAAATCTTCCCAGGATTTCATGAACTCCTTCTCCTAAATATTTCAGTTTTTCAGAATGTTGTATTGAGCAGATAGAGCCTAAGGCTACTGGAATTACAATCATGACCCCAGATCCCTGTACACATATGTCAGTGATGTCCACCTTGAAAGCGGTAATTTTCATCAGTCTTCAGTGTAGTGAAATTCTAAAGAACTTTTGTGGGCATATGGATGTGTGGTTGTATGTGGATGTGTGTGTGTGTAGAATTTACCTTGATTAAAAATTAAATATGAGATGCCAAGAACTGATTTCCTCCCTCCCTCCCTCCCTCCCTCCCTTTCTTTCTTTCTTAGCTTTAAGAAGGGAAAAATAGTGCCTCATATTTTATTTTCAGTAGAGAAAAACCTCCCAACCATGAACGTTCTTGAGAATTTCACACACACACGATGTGTGATGCTGGGATTTCTGTCCAGTTCAAGCCTGGTGGCATTTTACAGTGTTTCTGTTCCAGTGATGGACTGCAGTGGATCCCTCCACCTTGATTTTAAAAAAAATCATATATATTTTTATGCACATGAAATAGAACTTTTCTAGGGTTTGTGCAAAATGGTTTGCACAAATGGAATTGTGTTATGATTGTGATTATTTGGGTCTTTATTATTGGTCCAAGATTAGGGTGATCATATTTGGGACCCCCCCAAAAAAGAAACCCAGTGGGTGGGGGGAAGCGGCTTTCCAGGACCTCTGGAAAGTACATCATTCGCCCCATCACCTTAAAGGCCCCAATTGGAATGGAGGAGGGGAAAGGGTTTCATCCCTCTCACTGCTCAGATTGGGGCCTTTTCTAAATTGTCCAGGAATGACACACTTTTCTCTTTAAGGCCCCAATTGTAGCAGTGCGGGGGGAAATGATGCACCTCCAGAAAGTGTGTTATTCCCCCACCACTGCCATGCTAATTGTGGCTTTAAAGGGAAAAGCGTGTCTTTCCAGGACATTATAGAAAATTACAGAAAATCCTCCCTGACACCCAGGATAGAACAAAAAACAGGACAAATCCAGGAAAATCCTGACACTTGGTCACCCTCTCAAGATCCCATCTGCACAAATTGCAACTGTAATTAAAAGAATTCAGAAATCCACAAATTATATCGACTCACTACAGTCAGATCAAGTTGACCCCAGCAGGTGAAAAGAGAACAAAACCCACCAGGACTGTATTGGTAAAATCTGTTGAGATTTCACCCCATAAATGGAATTCTCACACACCGCTAACTCCCTCTCCCCGCAAGATGGAATCAATCTTCAGAAGGTATTTTCACTAGGGCTGGGCTAAATCCTGTCCCCTATTTTCAGGAACCTTTTCTCCTCCTGAGAAAGAGGCATTGTTTTTTCTGCCACTTTCACAGCGAGGGGGAGAATTTCAGAGAATTTTCTTCTTGGGGAGAAGGACAGCATTTCCACATATATTTTAAAAGTGTAGTCAATTGTTTAGGAGTCTTCTTTCTATCTTCTATTTTTTTTTTTTTTAAATAACCCTCTCCAATTGGCATCCAGGAATAACTCCTGGGCTCCTGGCAAGTGCCGGGAGTGTGTTTTTCTTTCTTTTTCTTTTTTAAAAATTAAAATAGAAAGAAGACCCCTGAAAACTTCCTACACTTAAAAAGGAATGTAGAAACCCTGTCCTCCTTCCCAAGGAGAAAATTCTCTGAAATTCTCAACTCTTCCGCCTCTTTCACCAGGGGTTTTGTTCCCCCCCCCATCCCCTACAAAATGCCAAAAATTAAATAATTTTAAGTTTTGGCACAGCACTAATTTTCACCCTGCCCTCACCCTCAGACAGAGGGTATAGATTTAATAACACAAGGTCATAAGAACAATTGTGTTGGATGAGACCAAAGGCCCAGCAATTCCCCTACCACCACCACCACCATGGCCAAATAGAAACCTATTACATACCTACAAGTAGGACAGAAGTGCAATAGCACCCAGCAATATTGTCTCTGATATAACTGACAATATAACCCTGTTCAGATAACACACTAAGCCGCAGCAGTTAAGCATTTTGAGCTAAACATTATGGGATAACGTGTTGTATGAACCATGACTTAATGTATCGTGTGAACAATTTGTAACCATAGTGGCTACATAATCACAGTTTAAACTTGCTAACTAACCATTTGCTGCCAAAGGGTTAACATCCTAACCATGGCTTAGTGTGTTGTCTGAACAGGCCCAATATATCCTAAGTGTTCATCATCATTGATAGTCATTGATAGCCTTAATCTTTATGAATTTGTCCAATTCCCCTTGTAATCCATCCAAGCAGGAGAGAACTAGGCAACAAAGAACCATAGTCTAGTTCAATTTTAGGCAACTCTATTGTTTCCTTTATAACTGGGATTGGGTGGGGGAGTCAAGATGCTATTGAACTTCACCTCCCACCTTCTCTCACCATTGGCAATGCTGGCTAGAGACAACTGCAATTGCTACCCAACATTTGTAGAGCAGCACATTCCCCATCCCTGATCTATAGACTGGTCCTCACCTAGTAACTGAAACTTGTTTATCACAACTGCTTGACCCATGTCGTCTACCGACTTTCAGTATCCATTCATTTTTTCATGTCTCTTTGGAACCCCCACCCCTACCCTCGCAAATCCATTTATAGGTTTATAGAGACAAGTGAACTTATCTCAGATTAACTCAGAAATTACCTGTTTTCTTTTTTATTAAGAGAGAGAGAGAGAGAGAGAGAGAGAGAAGGCTTGATGCACTAATTGGGTGGTACCCTAGCTGGGTGGCACTCCTCCATAAAGTTGTATGTGCATATATTTACCACTGGCAGTGTTTCCACCATTGGTAGGCTCTATAACAGTCATTCTGGAGCTAGGGCAGGGGTGGCTATGGATCCACCTTATCCAAAGCCGCCTTGTGCTCTGACATGCCCCTTGGGTCAGGTCCTGCACTAGCCTTGAAGTGGTTATTTTCCTTCCCATTGCTTTCAACTGGAGGGGATGTTTTTGAAAATGATGGAACATCATAAAAGAAGGCAAAAAAGCCACAACACACACCTCCTGCCCTGGCTTCTGTGAGCTGTCAGGATCTAGATCTTGGTTTGGCTCTGTGAATCTCTTCCCCACCTAGAATTGCTCTGAATAGGGATGTGCATGGCCAAAATTATCATATCGTATCGTTATCGGAAATTCTGACATAAAAAAAATTCAGGTCCAATCATATCGGGCGGTATCTGGATTTGATCGGATCTGAAATCTGATGAATATCGGAAGTTCAGATATGATAACAGTGTTTTCCCCATAGGTTTGCATTGGGGGAAACAAAGCTTTCCCCCAATGCAAGCCTATGGGGAAAAACACTGGGCCAGCACTCCCTCCCTCCCCCAATTCACGGTCCCTTCCCCCACTCGCGCTCCTTTCCCATCACCGCCTCCGCCTCTGCCGCTGCCACCACCCCGTACTACTGCCAAACAGACTTTCCGGCCTGTTCATCAATACAGAGAAGCGCCGAGTGATGTCGTCATCACTCGGCATGACTCTGTACTGACTAACAGGTCGGAAAGCCTGTTTAGTAGTACTACGAGGGAGGCGGTGGTGGTGGTGGGGGAAGGCCTAGGTAAGGAGCGCAAGGGGGGAGGGAGGGGTCCCCTTTACCTGGGCCTTGTCTGCTGCCATTTGCTACCATCCGGTGCTCTGAACTACTGAGAACTAGGCTTTGTGGCCTAGTTCTCAGTAGAGTTACGATGCTCTGGGTGACGTCATCACCCGGTGCGCCATCGCTCTACTGAGAACTAGCCCGCAAAGCCTAGGTCTAAGTAATCTGGAGCAGCGGACGGCAGCGGACGGCAGTGGACAAGGCTCAGGTAAGGAGCATGAGGGGGAGGGGGGAGGGAGGGCTGGCCCTAAACTGGCGGCTTGATAATCCGATATGTCCAATAGTTGTCAGACATATGGATTTTGGATCCGATCAGATAGGGCCTCCAGGAATGTGTATCATTATTATTAATCGGATGTCCGATAATGACCTTATCGGTTTGTTATTGGACATCGGAATGATACGATACACATCCCTAGCTCTGAATGTCTCCTTCCATCATTTTCAATAGGAGTGAGTCACAACCAATTGCATGGTGACCCACGGGATTCCATTTTATATTATGAATGCCACGTATCCACTTTGGCACCTAAGTGTCTGAAACAGGCAATGCCAGCATTTGGGAAGATGGGGAGCATATACAGTAATAAAAGGAGAGGCTTCCCATCTCTTTAATCACACATGAAATATAGCTGACAGCCTCAGCGTCTCTTCTATTTCATGTTACATCAGTGGTGCATTTCAATTTGAAATTTTCTGCTTGAGTTGCTAAGAAAGAGGACTGATTTGTACAAAATCTGTGATATGCAAAACGGTGACATTTTCAAATGCTTAAGAGATAGGAAGGTTCCCCCTCCCCACACACACACCTCCATCCCCAAATGTATTATGTTGGATCCTGGAATTTTGTTTTAAAACCATCTATAGAGATAAGAGCTCATGCGTTACAATGAGTGAAGAACTCATAATGATATTCTACAGGAGATAGGGAAGCCAGCAATAAAAACATTGTGACACTCTAATCCCCACACAGTAACAAAGACTTAGAGATAGGAAAATGACACATTCCGAGCTACAGGCACTGGAGGCGATCTCCCTCACAACGAGTCACATGCCTGATGGGAAAGAAATGACCTCTTCTGCCAATCTCCAGAGCAGATACGGCTCTTGCAGATGAATGAATTTATTTGAATAACTTTGCATATATAAAAAATCATGGCATGGCCACAATATCCAGACAATGCTCACTAGATATATATGGAATTAACATGGTCTTTTCCCAGCAACCCCAAGTGCAAATCCAGGGCTTTAAGGGTAGGGGAGCCCTGAGCCCAGCTAATCAGTTTGGGGATATGAAGGGAGAGGTGGGAGAAGTTATTCGGGATGGTCTTCTTTTACAGAAGACCGTCCTCTATTTGAAGGTGCCCTTTATTTGAATACTGGTCCTCCCCAATTTCTGTTTAAAGACAAAGAACTGTTGCCCATCAACAGTTAGCACCTGGACAGCAGATGGAACGGGTAGGCACACAGGGGATGGACTTCCCTGCATCCTCTGGACCCAGTCGAGCACCCAGGATACATTCTTGGGCCCATGGGTCGAGTGCCTGTGAGGCCCAACGACTGCCTGGCAGCTGTCCATCGTTCTCTGGAGCCTCCATGAAATGGAGGCTTTGGAAATTATGTAATTTGCCCACTGTGTAAATGGGGCCTTTACGGCCGCCATTTATGCAATGGAGGGAATTATGTAATTTCTGAAGCATCCATTGTTGTGCACAATGGAGGTTCTGGATGAAGGTGGATGGGCTTGTGGCAGCGTTGGACACTCACTGAGCCATAACAGAAGTCCATGAAGTTGCCAGTAATTATCATTGGAGACTATCATCCTGTTAAGATTATCTCTGCAGACATCTCTTATCAACTCCCTGAAGAAGGCCTTAAAAATCAACATAGGCCGAAACGTGTTGGGCTTGGAAATAAAGTATCTTAGCATTTTGAGAATCTGCTTCTCTCCTTTTTTTGCCCAGAGCTGGATGCTCTCCTCCTTTGGGGTCCCCCCCCCAATTTTAAAACTTTCATATGTGCATAGGCATTGGCATATGTAGATTTTATGCAAATTTTATCCTCCTTTGTCCTCTTTTCTGGTATTTCATAAGTGGCCACCCTAGATGTCAGTCATGCAGTCTGATACAGGCCCTTTTCTACACCTATGGTTCTCTCCTTGCCTCGATCCAATGGGAGATGCAGGTAATAAATAAATAAATAAATAAATATATTATTATAGGCTGACCAGATAAAATCCAGGTCAGGGCTCATGTAACTTTAACAGTTGTAGAGAAAAGGGAATTTCAGCTAGTGTCATTTGTATGCAATTAGTTCCTGGTGAAAATCCCTCTTCATCACAACAGGTAAAGTTGCAGGGGCCCTGCCTTCTTTTGTATATGGTCACTCTAGTATAGTGCCTGAAACTTTAACTGTTGTGATGGAGAGGGGATTTCACCAGGAACTAATTGCATACAAATGACACTGGCTGAAATTCCCTTTGTTCTACAACTGTTAAAGTTACATGAGCCTTGACCTGGATTTTATCTGGTCAGCCTATATTATTATTATTATTATTATTATTATTAGAAGGAGTGAGGGGGGACAATCCCAGACTTACCTGCTTCTGGGATCAGCCCTGGGCATCCAAACCAGAAATGTGATGTTCCAGGACGTTACACTCATCGTGGGTGCCTTTTGTTTCCTTCTTAAAGGAGCAGAAGGAGCTGGGAGTGCAGCGAAGAAGGTAAGAAATCCCCCACATGCCCCCCGCCCCTCCATCCTGGGGGTGGCAGAATTGCTTCCGCCCCATGCCCGTTTCTGGTGCCATACTTACTTGCAAGTAAGTGGGTACCAGGCAGGACAGCCGCTCACACCTCCCATGGTCTCGGGATGGTCCCAGGACCGCTGGAAGAATTGGGTTTTCCCAGGGTTTCGTAATCCCCGGGAAAACCTGCTCATGTTCCCCCCTGCCTCCGGGAGTCCCTGTGCATCATTTGGATGACAGGGAGCACCCAGGGGCGGCCCAGGGAAAAAAAGGACGGTGTAGAAATAGCCACAGTGTGTGAGGAATGGAAAGTTTGCCATCCATGTCCCCTCAGTAGGGTGCAGGCTCCATACAGACAAAATTGAGTCTGTTTCATCATAGGATTCATGGAATTCTGAGAAGTATTGTGGTCAATTTTCTTGCTTGCTTCTATGAAAAAGGAAACCAACAAAAACCACTCAAGTCCCTGTATTTTTGAAGGACTTTCTTTGAACATAATCAAACGAGCATTTTATTGCACACTCGTTATTGCCCATTCATGATTTTTTGCAAGTCCTTTTGACAATGCTGTCTGCCTCCCGGATCTCCCTCCCCTTTGGCTCATTTTCTCATTGCAAAAAATGACCTGGAAAATCTGACCTTTTCGGCTGTAGCAAAACGTGCCGACATTTCCTGCTGCGTGCAGGAGAAGCAGCGGGATAAAAAAGGCCACTGAATTGGTCATTGTTTGCTTCCTCTTTCTTCCTCATGTAAAGAAAGAGGAAGTATTGTGGGACAGGAGGGGAAGCCAACGGTAAGAAAAAGCGATTTTTACCCCATCTGATGCCGCTCCTTCTTTTTCATTTAAGTACATGTTTCAAATCCACCCCATGCATTGCATTTATCTATTTATTTGTGCTCCAAAACATTGATGTGAAGATCAGGAAAAGGATTCATGACTACGAGGGCATGTGTTAATTGGCTGTTGATATCTTTTGTGCCTGCTTGCTCCTCATCTCAAGTGCCAGTGAAAGAAAAAGGTGTGCCCTCTGTTGTTCATACTCAATAACATTATTTTGTTGACAAAGCATGGTTTAAGCATTGGAAGAGAACATCTTGTTAATGGGCTTTAACATTTACTGCTTTGAGGATTTCTTAAGGTTTAGTGGGAGAGCAGCAGATGTGCATCTATTTCTTGGAGCTTCAAAAGCACCTAAAGGTGCATGCTGTCATTTCCCCCCAACTCTACCACCCACTTAATTTGATTCTGCCATAACAACAAATTGACAGTGCATTAATTTAAGTGCCCAATTTTTTTTTAAAGGAACTTGCAAATGAATGCCTTTGGATTGGTAAAAGCCAAGATAACAGCCGCTTAAAAGCCTAATGGAAATTGGAATGCTTTCAACCTTAATGGAAGTCATTTTGGTGGTACCCAGCTCTTCCCAAACCTTTTGATGCAGTTCCTAAACTGGTAAATGATTTTGGAGTGGAGGCTTTCAGGCACTGCAAATAGGAATCTCTTGTGCTGTTCAGTTTGGAACCAAGGACTCTGAAATCAGAAAGCTCCCATGGAATGGTAACCTAATCTTATTCCTCCACTTTGAGCAAGTACAAGGGACTGTTTGAACAGCATCCTGTACAAGACAATGGAACAAAACCATGCAGCTTCCCTTAAGTACAGCTTCGGTTGTTCTTGAGTCTTGACTAGGGATGTCCATCACCTTTTTGAGCCCGACAGATCCCCATGGTGCCCCTGACTCATACACATTTGTGAGCCAAGCAAGAGGTCAGTTCTTGAAACTTGCAAGTCATGATTTCCACAAAAATCACAAATTAGACCATTTATACCCAGAATTTTGTGCAAATTGCACTATTTATGGCCACAATTTTGTGCAAATTGCAATTTCTGTGGATATTTCCAGTTGGGATTTTGTGTAAATTGTGATTCATGAAAATCAAAGAAACCCAGAAAAGCTGGCCCAACTTGTTGTGTGATAAGTCAGCCCAACTTGGGGATATGTGAGATGGAGTCTGACATATCCCCTGCCAAGCTCTAACCCCCCAAATGGATTCCTCTAAGACCCCTAGTCTTGACCCTCTGAGTCTTATGATAAGGTACTTACTAGTGATTCTTAAGATTTGTAGGAAGCCTGGTAGAAAATGTCAGAAATGTTTGTCTCTGAAATCAATATGTGTGATTTGGTAAATATCTTTTAATATTAAATGATGGCTAAGCCTCATCTTCAGTATTGTGTCCAGTTCTGGGCACCACACTTCAAGAAGGATGCAGACAAGCTGGAGTGTGTTCAGAGGATGGCAACAAGAATGATCAGGGGTCTGGAAAAAAAGTCCTATGAGGAGAGACTGAAAGAATTGGGTATGTTTAGCTTGGAGAAAAGAAGACCGAGAGGAGACATGATAGCACTCTTCAAATACTTGAAAAGTTGTCACACAGAGGAGGGCCAGGATCTCTTCTCAATCATCCCAGAGTGCAGGGCACGGAATAATGGGCTCAAATTACAGGAAGCCAGATTCCGGCTGGACACCAGGAAAAAAATCCTGATTGTTAGAGCAGTACGTCAGTGGAACCAATGACATAGGGAGGTTGTGGGATCTCACACACTAAAGGTATTCAAGTGGCAGCTGGACAGCTGTCTGTCAGGGATGCTTTAAAGTGGATTCCTGCATTGAGTAGGGAGTTGGACTCGATGGCCTTATAGGTCCCTTCCAACTCTACGATTCTATGATTCTATGAAATAACCTTGGATATTTACTGAGAGCAGTCAATGGAGTTTGAGATTTCCTCCTGGCCTCTTTATTTATTTATTTTTTAAATCAGTAAATGTTAGCACTCACCAAGTTTCTGATATTTACCATAACTGTCCAGAGTGCTGCTGCTATGTTCTCTGCAAATTAACAGCGAGGGAAAGAGAAGAGGTTACATTATGATAGTTATAGGAGGGTAGATATCAGTTCAATGTTCTGATAAGCATTTTGATAGGGGTGGGTGAGAAATTTGGTTGGCATTTTAAAACACACCAACTTGATTTGCCCTTCTTGAACTGATACATGAACCAAAATGCAGTTGTATTTCAATAGTCACACTTTTCTAAATGTTGTGATGCATGTTGCCAATTCAATAATATGTAGAAAAATGTATCTATTCAAATTTTTGTGTGTGAAAAATAACATAAAATGCATTTGCCACCATGAGTGCCATTTTTGGTAGAAAGCTGCAGCACAAATCAAATCACTCAATAAATAAAAAAAAAAAAATGGGATCATTTTGCTTGCAAAACAGTGTGTGTGTGTATTAGGAGAAAGTGAATTCTAAAATCCTTATGCTTGTGAAAATAATATATAGAATGCATTACATTAGGGGGTATTGCTCACACACTGTGTGTCGTGTTTCCCAACACTCCTCAAGTTATTGGGAGACAATAAAGAAGTCTGTCATGTAATCCACAAAGTTTTATTCAGGCAATACACATATTTTCCCAGCTGAAGGGACTCTAATTTTCTAACAACTTTTCTCTAGGCAAGATTATGCATATTAAATGAGACAATTGTCTTTTCCCAGTATGCTTTAACTTCAGGGAGGCTGGTTTTTATGAAGCTTTTGATGAGAAATTGGCCAGGCCAACCTTCTCCCCCCATTCCTTTGTCTCAGCCTGCTTTAGTCTCCGATGGGTCCTTGGATCCACTGGGCTTTCCGTGTCCTCCCCTCGGAAGAAACCTGATTCCCAGCTTGTGGGTTGTTTACTAGGGATGTGCACACCCAAAAATATCGTAACGTATCATTATCGAATTTTGGACCAAAAAATGTATCATCTCCAATTATATAGCAGGTGAACCGTATCGTATTTCCGATAATTATCGGAAATACGATATTATATAGTTTCTCCATTTTGCCCTAGAGAGCTGATTTTTGAGTCAGAGAAAGGCCTAAAACTTCTTAATTTTCCAAGTTACAGGTTTGAAACTTGGTCACAGTGCAGACTGAGTGTTGCTAGTCTTGTATGCCAAATTTTAGAACAATCGGTGCAAGCGTTACTTGGAAGTAAGCTTTCAAATACATTGTTTCAGGAGTGCAGGCAGGCGGGCATTTCTTCATGCCAGAGCTGCACACATTGGCTGGAGCAGTGGCAAATAAAACTCATGTTCAGGTAGGCACTTTGCCAAATGAATATAAGTCACGTTCAAGATACAGGTAGGCACTTTGCCAAATTAACATAAGTCATGTTCAGGGTAGAGGTAGGCAGGCACTTTGCCTGGACCAAAGACTCAGGAAAAAAAAGAAAAAATAAAGAAAAGGAAATGTATGAGGGGGATGCTTTTGAAGTCCCTCAGTAACGGACTCCATGACCCAGGGACATAGTGACAAAAAATAATAATATAGGAATCTCTCAACTCAAGGCTCCCTATAGCTGACCCTCCAGACTGGAAACATTGGCTGGAGCAGCGTCTTTCATAAAGAAATAAAATGTGTGAGAGGGAGAGACAGGAACCCCAGAGCCTTAGAGCGACGTTTCATACTGGTACAAAGTGACTGAAAATGAAATTATTATTTATATTAATAACAATCCTTTGCAAACTGTTTGTGTGCTGCTTTGACCAGAGATTGTATAGTGTTATCCTGTGTAGCACGCTACAGGACACACCAGCACACTCACAGTCAATCAAGCAAACACACACACCCAGAGAGAGAGAGAGAAATATAAGAGAGAGAGAGAGAAAGAGAGAGAGTTTTTTAAAAGAAAGTTAAGCAGGGAAGAGGACAAAACACACTCCCTCAGTCACAGTACCCCACTAACAGTACCCCACTTCAATCAAACCAACCAGAAAACGTATAAAAATTTAAAAACTATAACTCAAACCCACAAGCAACACACAGCCAAATAAACCTGAGACACAAAGATGCAAGACTACAATGAATCTCTAACGATTTGCCACCAAGTAACTATAAGACCCAGGAGCCAGGACAGAGCTCTAACAAAATCCACCCTTCTTCCCTCAACGCCTAACTCCCAACAGAGCTGGAACACCAAGTGTGGGGGTTTAATGTGGGGATATCCTTAGCCCTCCTCCAACATTGTGATTTGAGCCTGCTGGAATCCTTGCTGCATGATTGGTCACTGTCTCATCAAGCACACCCCACTTTCTAGCTCCATCCATGTGGAAGCAAAAGAGAAAGAGACTTCCGATAAAATGATAAAATATGATAAATATCGTAGGATTTTTTATCGTCTCCAATAATTATCGTAGGCTCCCCTATCGTATCATTATCATTAATCGTATGCACGATAAAGAGTGTATTGTATTGTTATCGTACATTTTAATGATACGATACACATCCCTATTGTTTACTCCCTTAGAGATAAGGGCTGGCGAAAGTTCATTCCCAGGTGGTGAAGAGCCCGTGAGAGCCACCTTTCCCACACCCCATACAGGCTGGTACATTTCTGGTGCGGTCTCTTCTGCACCAGAATCTGACTCTGATTGATCGCCTGAATCCTTCTTCCAGCCCAGGGGAAATAGGCTTAGTCACAACAATGTGTATATTAGAGAATGGTGCATACAAAATGCATAGCACTGGAGAAATGTGCATGAATATTCATGCAAAGTTTTTTTATTATTATTATTTTTAAATCACAAACTGTTGTGGAAATGGGACAAAACAAATGTAACGTTGAGAAAACAGAGTGTACCCAAAACTGATTGATTTGTCTATCCCTAATGTTCAATAGTTTGACAAGTTAACCAATTACTCAGAAAGTTAGTGGGATTTTCCTCACTGGACATCTTAAAGCAACTGCTGAACAGTCATCTGTTGGGACTTCTCAATCAATCAATCAATCAATCAATCAATCAATCAATCTATTTAAAGTCAACAGACCATTAATACTACATGTGAGGTACACATATATTAATAGAAATGCATGTCAATAGAAAAGGAAGGATACAAAATCTGTAAGAACACTAATCAGTAAATTTTAAAGAAATGATTAAATGATCATGAGTGGTCTAGCGAGAATAGCCAGATTCAGAAATTTGGCCACTTGCTCAGTAATAGACTTGTTGGTGTCCTGGAATAAGATAATCATAAGGGACTCAGAAGTGATCAGGGGAAGACTGCATAATAGGCATATTAGGTCTTTTCTGGCCCCTTGCTAATAACTGCAGCAGAATCAAACATGCAAGATGGACTCTACCTCAACATTGTTACAGGAGCAGAAGCTGCTGTTCTTTGGGATTTTGTTAAATTTGTCCTCTGATAGTTTGGAGGGGAGAGTTGGGACTTCTCAGTTTCTGGGTTTCCTGCATCAAGTAGGGGATTGGATTAGATGTTGTACAAGACCACTCTAGATCTTTGGTTCTAAGATCACCCTGTTGCAGATGGAAGAACCTCAGCACACTCATCCACAGCATTCATGTTCAGCTGTGGCAAAATCCAAAATTCTCCCCCTCCTCCCGAGCAAGGATGCACATACACTTTTAGTCTGAAGGCTGAATTCCATTTTGGAGGAGCTTTCAGGGGCTGCATTACAGTGGTGGGTGGAGCCAAAAATACAAAAAAAAAAATACTAGCATATTTTAGCTTAGATCTGTTATTACTAGCAACAAAGCCTTTGGAGAAGTATTTAACCTTTTAGAATGGAGGAAAAACTGCACAACAGCTGGTATGCCACCAAATGATCAGTGGTTGGGGGAAAGGGTGGGCCCAAGGAAAGGGGAGTGCCCTCTGGGGAATCCCAGAGGGCTGGATTGGGCCTCCAGGAGGGCTAGATTTGCCACCTCTTCTCTAGAAGTCAAGCTTGAGAGTATGTCCCTCATTGCCTAAAATTAGGAGTGGGCAAAGTCCCCCACGACCAATTCATCGGACGCTCAGTCCATTGCCACTGCTATCCATCCCCACTCAGCAGGCAACACAAGTTTCTTTTGAGGCTCAGCAAAGCCTGAGAAGAGCTTGGCAGCTATACTCCATCATTGCCAAAATTGCACATTGATGCAATGGGGGGAAATGCACAATTTCAGCAGCGAGGGCAGATGGCTGCTGAGCACTCATAGGAGCATTGTGAACACTTGAGCATGGGTTCACTCTCATGTCACGTGCAATTGACTGGGTCTGGGTGGTGGACACAGGGAAGTCCATTGGACTCCCAGATCCAATTGGGTGCTCGCAACATACCTGACCTGAAAGAGCTTCTTATACTGTTATTAGGAAATAAGGATTTGGGTAAATCTGCCTGTGTTTCGTGGATAGTCAGGTTTCTTTCATTCAGCCATCTGGTCACTGACGGAAACCAATTTGTCTTTAGGGGTGTAGGAGAATTTCATTTCACTTGTGCAAATGTGCATTGATGCAAATGGGCATTGATACAGGTGCGGATCTGTGCAAATCCCCACAAATAGGAAAACAAATTGTCCACCAGTCCACAGAATCCACACGGCTTGGAAAAATCCAGAGCACTACAGAATCCATAGGTTGGATTCATAGAAATTTGTAGGTGGATTTCTGCATTGAGCAGGGGATTGGACTCGATGGCCTTATACTATTCAATGATTCTATGAAAGCTGAACTCATTTGAATCCACAGCAGGTTTCTCCGACATCCCAACTTGTAATATACAAGTCCTTGAGAATAATAATAGCAGTTATACAAGTCACAAGTAGAAGGGAAAAGGCCCCCGGATATCTTATGCACAAAATTTATGCCGTTCCATCAAGTACCATTTGAGATGTCATTGATTATTTAGGTAATAAAACACACCATGTAACATACACCTAAGCAATTATGGCACACTTTGGGTGGTTTTGTCAAGCATGTTGCCTAGGGTAGAGACGTTCAAATCACCCCTGGAAGACAAAGCCAGAACATTGTGGAAATGAGATGGAAATAATAAGGGAAAGAGGCCTGTCTGTGCATTCGTTGGATGACTGTGATTGACATGGGTTTGACATGACTGAGTGACAACCCCAGCGGAAAGCCTCATTTGTGTCAAGTTCTAAGACTTCCCACATAATTGAAAAGACATCCTGCTGTGTTAAACACAAATTTCACCTCCAGCCCAGGCGTGCGTTCCAAACCAGAAATATCTGCCCATGCTTGTATGTTTTGCTTTGTTGTAACATTTGCAAGATTTGTAGTGGAGAAAGTAGCCAAAAAGAAAATGCAGAAGGCTCATGGATGGCTCCTAATGTATACTCAGTGAAGGGCAGGAGAGTTCAGGCAAATTCTGGATAAACATGGAAGATGGGAGGGCAGCATTTCCCAAACTGTGGGCCAGGAGAGAAATGCAAGTGTTGCCTTAGAGGAAGAATTAGACAAGGGGGACCTGCAACAAAAAGGTTTCAGTGTGGAGAGTTCCGGTTCAAGGAGACATTTGTCTCCCTCTCTCATAATACTAGAACCTACTGGGGTCAACCCATGAAGCTGATTGGTGGGAGATTCAGGAAAGATAACAGGAAAGACTTCTTCATAGTTAAACTATGGGATTCGCTCCACAAGATGTAGTGATGGCCACCAGTTTGGATGGCTTTAAAAGGGGATTACACAAATTTCTGTAGGAGAAGGCTAGCAATGGTTACTGGTCTTGATGTCTATGTGCCACCTCTAATAGCAGAGGCAGTAAGTCTATGCACACCAGTTGCTGGGGAACATGGGTGGGAGGGTGCTGTTGCACCTGTGTCCTGCTTGTGAGTTCCTGGTTGACAGCTGGTTGGCCACTATGTAAACGGAGTGCTGGACTAGGTGGCCCCTTGGTACTAATCCAGCATGGCTCTTCTTATGTCCTTATGGGTGGGGATGGCAAAAGTGCTGGTGACCAGCCAACAGTGAAGGGGAAGTGCTCCTTGGTTCACTCCCATCGATTAGTACTTGCCCAGAGCATGGGAGGCCCTCTGTTGTGTTGTGTTGTTCTAGAATGACCATATGAAAAGGAGGACAGGGCTCCTTTACCTTTAACATTTGTATTGAAAGGGGAATTCCAGCAGGTGTTGTTTGTATGCAATTAGCACCTGGTGAAATTCCCTCTTCATCACAACAGTTAAAGTTGCAGGAGCCCTGTCCTACTTTCCACTTCGTTCTTCTTTTCAAAGCCCCTGGGCCCTGCCCCATGATGTGCATGAAGGATTTTTAAAACAACAACAACAAGGTATTTTTTTAAAAAGTGAACATCAACTCTAGGCACCCTCCCAAGACCTATGGACTAGGGATGTGCACTGACCCCCAGGATCGGATCAGATCGCGGATCGGGATTGGACCTGGTGGACCGGATCGGATCGGAGGTTGGACAGATCAGATCAGATCCAATTCCGATCCAAAAATTGGATATTCGATTTTCGGGTCGGACGCCATTTTGAATGCTTTTCCCCATAGTCTAGCATTGTGTTACAAAAATGCCTATAACGTTTTCATTTTTAAATATAGAAGGTTGAAACTTGGGTAATTTGTAGATGGGTTAGGGGTAGTTATCTGTGAGAAATTTCAGAAAGATTGGTGCAGGCATTTTGTGGCAATTAATTTTTTAATAAATAACCAGGAATGCCTATAACTTTTTCATTTTTAATGTTCCACACATGAAACTTTGCCACATTGCAGGTGGTATGTTGGGACTCATGTGTTTGAAATTTCAGAAACATAGGTGCTTGCTTTGTGTGGCAATTAATTTTAGAAAAATGGGTAGTAGTGGGGTAAATTCAGTTATGCCTTCAACTTTTTTATTTTTAAAGATACAAACAGGAAACCTGGGCACATTACAGGTAACACTTTGCTTGATATGTGTGTGAAATTTCAGAAAGATAGGTCCAGGCATGTAATGGTAAGGTATTTTTGAAACAATGAGGAAAGAAATGCCTATAACTTTTTTATTTTAAAAGTTAGAAATCTGAAAGTTGCTCACTTTGTAGATGGGTTAGGGGTAGTTATCTGTTAGAAATTTCAGAATGATAGGTCCCAAATACCTTGCCACTACATGCTTGAAGCTATGCTTCTGAAATTTATCACACATGTGAACCAAAGTGGTATGTCTAATGTGGAGAAATTTCAGAAGCATAGCTTCAAGCGTGTAGTGGAAAGGTATTTTTGAAAAATGAGGAAGGGAACGCCCATAACTTATTTATTTTTAAAGTTAGAGAAGTCTGAAACTTGCTCACTTTGTAGATGGGTTATGGGGTAGTTATCTGTCAGAAATTTCAGAAAGATAGGTCCAGGCATTTGGTGGCTATGAATTTTTTAGATTAAAAGTTACAACTACACAGAGTTTTGACAGATAAAAAAGGGAGGGGGAGGCAGGGGAGCAGGGTGCAATTGACAGCCCAAGCCTCTGTGGAAAAACATTTGTAACTTTTAAACTAAAAAATTCGTAGCCACCAAATGCCTGGACCTAACTTTCTGAAATTTCTGACAGATAACTACCCCTAACCCATCTGCAAAGTGAGCAACTTTCAGACTTCTAACTTTTAAAATAAAAAAGTTATAGGCATTTCTTTCCTCAATGTTTCAAAAATATCTTGCCACTACATGCCTGGACCTATCTTTCTGAAATTTCACACACATATCAAGCAAAGTGTTGCCTGTAATGTGCCCAGGTTTCCTGTTTGTATCTTTAAAAATAATAAAGTTGAAAGCATAACTGTATTTACCCCACTGCTACCCATTTTTCTAAAATTAACTGCCACATAAAGCAAGCACCTATGTTTCTAAAATTTCGCACACATGGGTCCCAATGTACCATCTACAGTATGGCACAGTTTCATGTGTGGAACTTTAAAAATGAAAAAGTTATAGGCATTCCTGGTTCTTTATTAAAAAATTAATTGCCACAAAATGCCTGCACCAATCTTTCTGAAATTTCTCACAGATAACTACCCATAACCGATCTACAAAGTGCCCAAGTTTCATCCTTCTATCTTTAAAAATGAAAACATTATAGGCGTTTTTGTAACACAACACTAGGCTATGGGGAAAAGCATTCAAAATGGTGTCCGATTTTCTGATTTTTTCCGATCCGGATTGGGTCCTTTCGGATCGGATCGGATCAGATCACATGGTTGGCGGATCGGATCATTTTTATCCAATTTTTGGGTGGATCGGATTCGGATCGTGGATCGGATGCAATCCGCTGCACATCCTTACTATGGACCCTGTGATTTGCCCAGCTATACCAGATTCTAGCGCCAGGGCTGAAAAGTTCCCTGAAACATCCCCTCGCAGAAACATCAAAGGCCAGATCTACACCAAGCAGGATACAGGAGTATGAAAGCGGTATATAAAAGGCAGGAGCCACACTACTGCTTTACAGTGGCATTGAAGTGCACTGACAACCATTGGGGCCCACTGACACATACCATATCCTGCTATATCCTGCTTGGTGTGGGTCCTGCCTTTTATATACCGCTTTCATACCACTTTCATACCGCTCTATCCTGCTTGGTGTAGATCTGGCCAACAGGTCAATATGGAAGGGGCTTTCTGAAAGTCTGAAACCTCCAGACAGAAGATGCCCATTTCACTTACAAGCTAATGCTAGAGTTGAGGGGTGCACGTGGTATAGAGTTGGAATCCCCTCGAACAGGGATAGGGAATGCATAGCCTGGCAGATGCAACTACCATCATCCTTCACATTGGCTAAGTTGGCTAGGGTTGACGGATGTTGCAGCCCAACAACATTTGAGAGCAACACTGTCCCCATCCCTGTCCTAGACTAAAATAGTGAAAGATTCCAGCCCCCCCCCCCCAAAATACATATAGAACACATGATCATACTTCTGGTTTTTGCATTTCCCTCTTCTGTTCATGGCCCTGACTGCATTTTGATGCTTCCTGGGAAAGCTGTAAAATAACGGCATGATGAACAGCCATTGGTGGAATACTATACATACCACTGATGCATTTCACATTTCTTCTTCAGGAAATTAGTGTTTGCATTACATGTTAGGACACATAATTTTATATGTGTTATAAAATTTAATCCCAGCTAGGTTAAGACTCAAAATATTCTTGTTATGCACACAAACAGCAGATCTTTATTTTGCTGTAGCTTTCATTTCCTAGTGTAATAAAAATGCCATCTGAATATTATAAAGGTTTACTTTATATTGGTTTCAGCAATTTTAAAAAAAGACAGAAGCAGTCAAATGACTTCCTATTTCTCTGTTTTTTTTACTAGAGGTGCACCATATTTCCACTTTTTTCAAGCTGTGGAACAAGAGTAATCCTTGGGGTTGGGTATAAATACCCTCCCACAAAACACACACACACATATATTGCAATCCTATGGTGGAGGAGAGTTCCATAGCAGAACCACTGACACATCTAAGATGGAAATTGAATGTGAGGTCAGGATTTAGAAACAAAACAAGTAAGCTATGGCTTAGGGCCTCACATTATGAGGGGCCTCTAAATATGTTGGAGATAATTAAGATGTAAGGTAACTAAGATGAAATCGCTTTACCTTAAATATGTTGGAAAGTCTGGCGTAATTTACAACAAAGTTGCCTTTCATAGAGAAAGCGTGGCAACGCAGCAGTTAGTATTGGAGGCAATATAGGCTGACCATATGAAAAGGAGGACAGGACTTGTGTAACTTTAACTGTTGTAGAGAAAAGGGAATTTCAGCTAGTGTCATTTGCATGCAATTAGTTCCTGGTGATATTCCCTCTTCATCACAACAGTTAAAGTTGCAGGGGCCCTGCCTTCTTTTGGATATGGTCACTCTAGTATAGTGCCTGCAACTTTAACTACTGTGATGAAGAGGGAATTTCACCAGGAACTAATTGCATGCAAATGACACTGGCTGAAATTTTCTTTTCTCTACAACTGTTAAAGTTACATGAGCCCTGTCCTCCTTTTCATATGGTCAGCCTATCTTAGGGTCCAGGCAGGTACATATGGGAGGAGCCATTTAGGGCTTTGAATGCTAATAATATATCACTGGGATCTCAGAGTGGCATACAGATTTAATAGGATGACAGACAGACAGACAGACAGACAGACAGACAGACAGACAGACAGACAGACACTATTTGAACACAGAAGTAAGACTTACTAAAGAAAAATATCATTGTTGTGTTGACAATAGCACAGTGTCAATTTTTCTTCAGTATTAATACTTTTAATCAAGAGCACCTTTAAAAGGACTTGCAATTTTCTGCAGAGACATACTCAGCAATCTTTTCTTCATTTTTTATAGTTTTATTTTTACATTTCATTGCATGTGTGCAATGCAATCATTTGGAATTGGGGCCCAGGGTTTCTATTGCAATGTTCCATATGAAACCTGAAAAGCTTTCTAGACCTTTCACTTTGCAATTGGATCCATATTGTTTATGCCCAAATAACAAGGCACTTAAAACGAGATGAACTCTTCCAACGATGATTTCCCAAAGAAAATAAAGTGTTTTATTGGTGTTTTATTGGTATTTTAATGATGTATTGGTTTTATGTGCTTTTAATCAGTTTTGTATTTTGTTTTTAATGCTGTTCCCCGCCTCGATCCGTTGGGAGAGGCGGGTAATAAATAAATATATTATTATTATACTATTATTAAAAGAATTACGTTATTTTGCACCGTGCTGCCAGTTAAAAAGTTAATGTTCTTAATTTGGAAGGAAAGATGGATTTTATAACCCTTCCCTCAATTTGAAGACTGATCTATTACTCATCGGGTGCAATGGAAACACCAAGACGTGATGTTTCAAATATGATTTAATTGCATGAGGAGTTGACCCACACCGGCCCATCACGTCATGTGGGCTCCTTTGCTAATACGATGGCAAAAAGGGAGAGTGAGAAGAACAATTGACCTCTAAAGATGTATTTCGTAGTTTCAGTGTTAACTCACCTGAAGTCAAATTAATAACTAGCACTTGGGGAGCTGTGCAAAGAATAAAATACTTAGGGCAGTGCCAAATACCTTCTTTCTAGGAGTGGGCCAATTCATCTGCACTCTCCTCGGCAGAGGCTCGCCTCGCTGCCACACGCCCCCCCCCCTCGCTGAGCCACATGAGCCTCTTCTGAAGCACGACTTGGGCCTCATCTACACTAAGAAGGACATTACACTATGAAAGTGGGATGAAAGTGGTATATAAAAGGCAGGAGCCACACTACTGCTTTATAGCAGTATTAAAGTGCACTGACAACTGTTGGGGCCCATTGACACGTACCATTTACCGCTATATACTGCTTGGTGTGGCTCCTGCCTTTTATATACCGCTTCCATACCACTTTCATACCGCTCTATTCTGCTTGGTGTAGATGAGGCCTTGGCCTGCCAAGTGATTGGCAGCCACTCACCTGTGCACTGAAATCACGCAGTTCACCTTGATGCCATGGGGGGAACTGCACAATTTTGGGAATCTTCGTAATCTGTGCACTTCCCCCCTCCCGCACCATAGATGCAAGGATAAAGGTGCAAATGCTCGATTTGCGCCATTACCTGCTTCAATGGAAGCTTTAAGGCTGCCGTTGGTGGAGGGGTTAGGACACGCATAATTTATGGTGGCTCCTGAAATTGTGCAATTCCGTCCATTGCGCCAGTGGCAGCCACCACTGATGCAAGAAAGGGAAATACGCAATTTCAGCACATCGGCAGGTGACATGCCGAGTGCTCACCGGGGCCTCGTAAGTGCTGTGTGTCTGCCCAGCGCTGAGAGTGCCAGACTGGGTCCGGGGTTGGGTGGGCGGATGCAGGGCACTCATAGCATCCCTACCCATTTCAGATGGATGTAGGGATGCGAAGTGACTTTCTCGGAAAAGGGTGAAATTGATTAATTTGGGGATACCAGATTATAGCCAGAGTAAAGATGTACAAATCAACAGAATGCAAGCTTGCCAAAGGTCTTTGAATTTCCACTCAAAGCTTGTTCCAGCTCATGTCCGTATCAGATTGTGATTTTTCCCCTTTTCACATGAAAAACAATTCAATTTTTGTGTGCATTTCCCCCAAATGTACGCTTCAATTGCATGCATTTTTTAAATCTATACATTCTTCTCCCATTGATTAACGTTGTGCATATTTTTCACATATTATTATATTATTATTATTATTATTATTATTATTATTATTCATTTGCATTTGTATACCACCCCATAGCCGAAGCTCTCTCGGCAGTTTACATAAGATTAAAACATTTAAAAACAAAATACAAAAATAAAAACTGCAAATGGACACATGCTGTTGAAGACATTTTTTTTTTGGGGGGGGGGGGTCCATAGATCACATTGCAAGGTCAGAAATGTATGAACTTTCCTGACTTAGATTTTAGATGGCATCTGAAATACGTGATTTCCCCAGCCTTGGGGAAATCCCACCCCATCCCACCACCCTATGCTGCAGGAATTGCACACTTTCCAGAGGCCCTGGAAAGTGTGAATCCCAGAACATAGCCAGCTGAGCAGCTCTGTGAGAACTCGTGGGGTGTATTTTTTTAATTATCCTGATAGAAATTTGCTTCATAATCCTCTTGTATGTCGCTTCACTGGGTTTCCTTTGCTTTTAGCGACCAGGTGCCAGTGCATTTAGCAGACTTTTTCTGTTAAAATGTCTTTAAAACAACAACACTAACTGAAAACAGTTTGGGATTGCCGTTTACAGGGACACCTCAAAACCACTTGATCTCATTACATACGCAATTATCCAATATTTTCCTACAAGAAATCGGTGTCATGGCCTATCTGTTGCAAATCCATGTCTCCATCAAAGGCTGACTCCTGAGCTTTTAGGCACAAAGCAGGCATCAGATTTACTTTCCTCTGAAGGAGGGAAAGGGGGTTGGGGTAACATCCGGAGGCCTAATGGGAGCTTCGCTCTACTGCAGGTTATCTCTCAGCTGACACGATAAAGCAAAAAATTCTACATACAAGTGAGGCATCTAACAGAATCACAAAAGTAGGGTGACCAGATAAAATCCAGGTCAGGGCTCCTGTAACTTTAACAGTTGTAGAGAAAAGGGAATTTCAGCCAGGGTCATTTGTATGCAATTAGTTCCTGGTGAAATTCCCTCTTCATCACAACTGTTAAAGTTGCAGGGGCCCTGCCTTCTTTTGTATCTAGTCACTCTAGTATAGTGCCTGCACCTTTAACTGTTGTGATGAAGAGGGACTATCACCAGGAACTAATTGCATACAAATGACTAGGGATGTGCACTGGATCGGACCCGATCCACGATCCGAGTCCGGTCCAGTGGGAAATCGGATAAATTATCCGATTTCCGATCCGACAGCTGGATCGGCCGATCCAATCCGAACCGGTCCGAAAAGGCTCCGAACCGGTTCGGCGGATCGGCGGGCGCCCACTGGCGCCCACCGCCGCTTCCATTGGCGGGCGCCAGTGGGCGCCCGCCAATGAAAGTGGACAGCGGGGGGGGAGGAGGGGGGCGGGAGGAGGGGGGCCCTTACCTTTCTGGCCCGTCCGCTCCCGTCCGGCGCCGGCGGCTACTACCAGCGGGCTCCGCGGCCTGCTCCAGGGTGGCGCGCCGGGTGATGTCATCACCCGGCGCGCTACTCTAGAGCAGGCCACGGAGCCCGCTGGTAGTAGCCGCCGGTGCCGGACGGGACCGGACGGGCTGGGAAGGTAAGCAGTGGCTGGGAAGGGGGCTTACCCCCCCCCCGGAGCTGTCCGCTTCCATCCGCGGGCGCCCGCGGGCGCCTGCGGATGGAAGCGGACGGCCCCAGGGGGGGAGGGAGCGCGGGGGAGGGGGCTTACCTGCCGGGGCCGTCCACAGCGGATGGCCCCGGGGGGGAGGGAGTTAGGCCCCCCCTCACCCACCCGCCGCCATTTTTTCCTCATAGACATGCATTGCAATGCAAGTCTATGGGGAAAAAAATGGCGGCCAATCCAAAAATTTCCGATTTTTGGATCGGGATCGGACTCGATCCGGTCCGGGGGGCCTCCGATTTTGTCCGAACCGATCCATGACAAAATTGGAGGTCCCGATCCGGGTCCCGATCCGATCCGGGGGGTCCGTGCACACCCCTACAAATGACACTGGCTGAAATTCCCTTTTCTCTACAACCGTTAAAGTTACAGGAGCCCTGACCTGGATTTTATCTGGTCATCCTAGTGATTGTGGATACATCATGTCTCTAACGCAGGTGCTGGCAACACTGCTCCTTTCAGGAAGCCCTGTAGCAAGTGTGAGGTGGGGGGGGACAGTACTGCATGTACTTTTCTTTCTATTACACATCTCACCAGTGCTCTACAGTCTCCCAGGCTGCCTGCACTTCCTAATCTGAAAAGGCCCAATGGGAGGAATAAATTCACGATATCTTCCCCTGGGCAGAAAGTGTGGGAAGCCAAGTGTAGAGGAAATCAGAGAATGAGGAAAATGAGCAAGCAGAGGTTGGATTAAGGATGTTGTGGGCACCTGACTGAATCCAGGACTTTGACGGACTCCCCCGTGTCTGTATACCCCCAGATCCAGTTGGGTGCCATGGTGCATTTGGGGACCCATGCTCCGAGTGCCTGTGAGGCCTGATGAGTGCTTAGTAATCATCCACCGTCATCCAGAGTCCCCATTGTGCACCAGAATGGAGGCTCCAGGAATTATGTATTTTTCCCCTTGTACAAATGGCAGCTGTAAAAGCCCGATTTATGCAAGTGTAAAGGCAAAAATGCTCCAAATGCACCAACAAATTGGATCCACTCAGGAGTGGGGTGAGGGGCAACTAAAGATCTTTTTCCAAGAGTCCCCAAAAATCTGGAGCCTACCCTGGTTTCTAGTACGGTGAGTTTCTACATAAGTAGAAATGCAGTTTTCCTGTTCCAGTAAATATGTGTTAGAGGGTAATGTCAAAAACAAAATCACAACAAACATGGTGGGAAGAAGGGCAAGTCAATGTTAATATATTTATCAGACAAAATACCTTTCATGAAACCTTCACACTTTGCAGCAGTGTTATCAATTAGCAGAGAGCACTGATTAACAGATCAATACAATTTGTGTTTAACTAATCAGATCCATGTTCTGATAAAGACACTCATCTGATCTTGACTTTCTCAGAAGGCTATCCATTTTCTTAGAAGAAGCCGGAGGGAAGGTTGCTTTCACATACAAAATTGGGCTGAAGTAATAAAAAATACCCTGAAATATTTGGATCCCCTTAATTTTAGGGTTGTAGGATAAACATTATTTCAATCAGTGGATTAATCACCTGAAGATGTAGGTGATTCAGTGGCAGGCCACATTTTTAACTGGTCCAAATTGACATCCTTTTAATTTTTTTTTTTAAAAGGGGTGTTTCAATTCTGGTGGTTTAGGGAACAAAAACAAATATATTAGATGGATTGCTTTAGCACCTGATCTTATGGCTGCTACAATATCAATGAAAGGCACATACACTGAGGATTTGAGAAGATGGAAAGATGTTTTTTAATTAACCATTAAAAATGTGTAAACAATTTAAAGGAAGATGATCCGTCAACTTAAGAATCATTCATAGATTTCCCTGCTCTAATTAATAATACCATTGATAAATGATACTTTTCATCACTAGTAACACCAAGGCTCATCTAGACTAGAGCAGAACAGTCGTTGAAAGCTCTTAGTGGTGTTTTGCATGGGTTGATGGAGTAGAATTGCACAAACTGGACTTCTGTATGTATCAGGTGCAGGCATTTGTTTACAACAAATGAAGAGACAGACCAAATGGGTCAATGCATTTCTTTTGTCATTCTCCCCACTTGAGAAGCTATTCATTTATCAGTCTTTGTCATTACTGGCCATGAGATTTGGCTGGCATGGATGAAAAGAGCTGGGAGGTTCCTGGTGTTTCCACCCTTGCCATCATGTCAAGTACTGGCCCTGTCCTCATGCGCTCCACAAAGTTCTGACTGATGGGGCTATCCAAAGTATGCTCAGCAGACTTCCCCATGGCAGAGAATCCCCTACTGCAGAGAATGCCCTACAACATGGAGGCAAGGCCATTAGGGCCATCTTTGCTATTCGGCTGTCTCCTTCTCCATCTGACATTAAGACTGTGGAGAGAAGAACACCTAGGGATGGATGGACTCACTCATGCCCGGTTTCACCGGGCATGCACCGAGCCCTCCCACCATCTGCCCCCTCTCACAGCACAGTATGAGCTTCTAGATGGACTGACGAGCACTCACGGGGGCATCGGTCCGCATCCTGAGTCCCCATGTTGTGTGAAAATGGTGGCTCATGCTTTTCTGGGAAGGCTATGTCTTTGCAACTGCAAAGAGGCCGCTTATACAACATTAGAAGAAAGAATGGAGCATTTACGTCACGTTGTCTTCCTGGGAAAAGCTTGAGTTGCCATTGTTATGCACAATGGAGGTTCAGGCACTTGCCGAACTGTGGTAGGGTGACCATATGGAAAGGAGGACAGGGCTCCTGTATCTTTAACAGTTGTGCAGAAAAGGGAATTTCAGCAGGTGTCATTTGTATGCATGCAGCACCTGGTAAAATTCCCTCTTCATCACAACAGTTCAAGCTGCAGGAGCCTTGCCCTCTTTTGTATCTGGTCACTCTACTATAGCTCCTGCATCTTTAACTGTTGTGATGAAGAGGGAATTTCACCAGGTGCTGCATGCATTACAATAACATCTGCTGAAATTCCCTTTTCTATGCAAATGTTAAAAATACAGGAGCCCTGTCTTCCTTTTCTTATGGTCACCCTGAACTGTGGGGCACACTTCAAGTGGATCCACAAGTGTACCACAGCTCAGTGAGTGGGCTCTGGGAGGCCATCCCTAAGAACACCCAAACACTTTCATTTCCTTGATGTTTGTTTCCCTGTATCCAGCAGCAGCTGGATAGGCAGCTGATGGAGAGAAAAAAATGAAGCATGGAAAATTGACCATTCAATGCTCCAAGCTTCAACTCACACACATTCCGGGGGGAAAAGGTGTCTAATAATCTAAAAGCTCTTCTTTCCAAACAGAAAACTCCAATCACTGGCTACTAGAGGAGAGATGAGGAGGCAGACGCATTCCTTGCAAACCAAAGGGCAAACGAATGAAAAAACATTGCTGTCACAAACAGCAGAAGTGAGCAGAAACCTCATAATCTAGAGCCAGTGTGTCTTAGTGGTTAGAGTGTTGGACTGGGACATAGGCTATCCGGATTCTAGTCCCCACTTTGCCATGAAGTTGACCGGTTGACTTTTGGTCAGTCGCTGAATCTCAGCCCAGTCTGCCTCACAGGGTTGTTGTGAGGATAAAATGGAGAGGAGGAGGATAATGTTAGCCACCTTAAGTTCCTTGCAAGAGGAAATAAATAAATGAAAATGAAACAAAATCGAAATAATTTATATGTAAGTGCTTCATATTTATGATATATATCTACATTCTGACAATTTTTCAGACAAAGTAGGAAGATGTCATTTTCTAGAGTTGGAGGCCATCTACAACTTCAATTGACATGGAAGGGGCTATAGGGAGGATGCACACAAGTTTTCCTTCTGCACACAAAGCATTCAACCCTGCCCTGTTCACAACCCCAAATGTGATTGCGAGCATGAGAACATGTCTGCCAAAAATGTTCACAATTTATCAAATATGTACTCATGTTTTCTTTTCTAAATCAGCCCCACATTAGTCTATCGGTGTGTGTGTGTGTGGGGGGAAATTTGCCTGACTTTGCAAATTTGCTCACACTTGGCCATTCTTGCACAACTTTCATGTTCAATTCCTGATCATTTTGCGCAATTTTCCCGTTGACACAGAACGTGCGGTGGTCACAAATGCAAACTGAACACGACACAAGCTTTGAGTGGGTGTTCAGAGGATCCTCGCGAAGTCGAACACGGCTCATTTGTTCATCTCTTGGCTATAGTTGTGATGTCTCGGTGAGAGTGCCAGACTGGGAACAAAGGGATATCAGCTCATATTGCTTCCCAGCTGCAAATCCCACCAGAGAACCCTGGGGCAGCCAGCATCCTATGGTCTGACCTGCATCGCAGATTTTTTAAAAAGTTCTTTGGAGGAAGAGCAGAATTAAATGCAAGGGATAAATTACTCCTTCTAATAGCAACCTCTGGTGTTGCATGCAAACAGTTCTGGAGAAGGTTTTTTATTTGTTTGTGTTTAGTTTTTTTAAAACCTAAGGGGGCAACCCTACACCTAAAAAATCCCACCCAATCTGATGAAAATCGAGCAAAAATTGAGCGGAATGTTAAATGTAAGTCGGGGTGTGTGGAATGGAATATCCTGAAGGATTGCATTTCTTGTTGATTGGCTAGAACCCAGAACAGAAGTATTCCTTTTATGAGGAGAGGGAGCACTGCAACATTTTGTTGCAAATCCCACTTCTATTTTCTATTGAACAAAATGCAGACAGGTCAGATCTAGTGAGTGTCCTGTGAATGTCATGTGTTAGGAGATATACTTATTAAATATCAGAGAGCTCTGGGTGCAACGTTGTTTTATAATGCTGGTAAGTCTTTATGAGAGAGAGAGAGAGAGGTGCACACATGGCTAGCAATTAAATGGCAGAATAGTAAATTCTTTTCATGACATCCAGTTGCTTGTTCATAATGTACAATTGTCCTTACAACAAAATAAAACTGTGTCCTCTACTGGCCAATTGGAAAACTCTGACCACTGTTGACCTGCTGTGTGTTATGCAATAATAGCAGATAAAACAAGGGCAAAATTGTCCAAAGTCATGATGGCTAATTCCATGAAGTTTGTCTTCTCGTGTTAATGAACTGGTTGTGTTTCTTTACATTGTTTTTCAGTATTCTGCAGTTAGGTATTTAGATTCTGTATAATTTGCATATGTTGATTGGTATAAAGTAAGAGGACCTAACAGTTAAGTTGTAATTGCCTTTCGCTAAACAACAATAGAAACTGATCGTAGGAATGCTGGAAAAATTTGAGACAGACTAAAATGAGTTTGGATTTCTCAGAATCCGGCATATGGAATCTGTTGCAGATTGGCCTCCTCAGGCCATGCAGAGCCTGTAGACTTTCAGGATATTTTTATTTTGTTTTTACTTTTACAAAATTGACACAAATTTATTTATAGGAAAATATGCAACTTTCTGCTGAGACATATGCCATCCTAAAAACACACGTGGGGAAAGGTTGTATGGAATGGGGGACAATATGCCAAATATGTACTCATAAATTATGTGAATTGTTGTGAACCCTCTTATAGAATTAGTATTTTTTCTGAATAAAAGGGGGAAAATTTGAATCCATCTGTGAATGGACGCCAGAATGAATAACACTGCATAATCCATGAAAGACACATCGGCTGGATTTCACAAAATCCAGACATCCCTAACTGATTGTTAATATCTCAAGTATTTGATCATTGATACTGTGGTATTTAGTATTCAACAGTGTTGACAGTTCATACACAATGGTAGATCACTGAGGTTTTCACACTTGTTTCCTTCAAGGAACACCTTGACATTGATTAATCTTCAGTGGGATCTTTAGTGTATCTGTTATGAACAGAGAATTTACACACTCCAGAAAATTCTGGGATGGGGTGTTCTACCAGAAGGCATTACAGCTATTCTTGTTGAAGAATGACTAGTAATGATGACACGCAGCACTATTTCTCCTTTTCAACTTCATCAGGTGAGGCTGTGGATGTGCTGAACCAGTGCCTGGCTGTGACAATGGACTGGATGAGGGCTAATAAACTGAAACTCAATCCAGACAAGACTGAGATGCTATTAGTGGGTGGTTCTGCTGTTCTGGATGGGGTTGCACTCCCCTTGAAGGAGCAGGTTCGTAGCTTGGGGCTTCTCCTAGAACCATCTCTGTCACTTGAGGCTCAGGTGGCCTCAGTGGCACGGAGTGCCTTCTACCAACTTCGGTTGGTGGCCCAGCTATGTCCCTATCTGGACAGGGATAACCCGGCTTCAGTTGTCCATGCTCTGGTAACTTCCAAGTTAGATTACTGCAATGCACTCTACGTGGGGCTGCCTTTGAAGGCAGTTCAGAAGCTGCAGCTTGTGCAAAATGCAGCGGCCAGATTGATAACTGGAACCAGAAGGTTTGAGCATATAAGACCTACTCTGGCCCGCTTGCATTGGCTTCCTGTATGTTTCCGAGCCTGATTCAAGGTGCTGGTTTTAACCTATAAAGCCTTACATGGCTTGGGACCACAATACCTGATGGAATGCCTTTCCCGACATGAACCTACCCGAACACTACGTTCAACGTCTAAGGCCCTCCTCCAAGTGCTTACTCCGAGGGAAGCTCAGAGGTCGGCAATAAGGGAGAGGGCATTCTCTGTGGTGGCCCCCCAATTGTGGAATGATCTCCCTGACAAGGCCCGCCTGGCAACAACATTGCTATCTTTTCGGTGCCAGGTCAAGACTTTCCTCTTCTCTCAGGCATTTGGCAATATCTGAGGAGCCTGGGTTTGTTTTTGTTTTTGTAGCTTTTTGGGTTGTTGCAGTGGTTTAAAATGTATGTGTGCATTGTGTGTATGTTGTATGTTTTTGCTATTTTAATTTTTGTATATTGTTTTTAATTGTTTTATAATCCTATGTAAACTGCCCAGAGAGCTTCGGCTGTGGGGCGGTATACAAATGCAATAAATAAATAAAATAAAGAAATAGTAAGATGCCAAAAAATCCACAGTTTCCTGGAAAACAGTTGAAGTCAACTTATCACCATCACCACCATCATCATCCATCCATACTAATAGTAATCTCAATTCTCTAAGTGCTCAGTGTAGCTCAAATGGTACCATCCAAACCCAAGAGGGAAATATCAACAGGCCCAGGGCAACCCCAAGTTTTCTAGAATTACAAATAGGGATGGATGGACACACGCGCCCCAGCTTCATCAAGCACTCCGAGGTGCCATAGCCACCTGCCCCTGCTCATGGCACTGCGTGAGGTTTTGGGTGGCCTGGTGAGCACCTGATGAAGCTGCAAGGACATCCATCCTCTAAGTGATCCACTATTTTTCGCAACAATGGAGGCTCATGCTTCTCCGTAAATTTAATGTTACATAAATGGTGGCCATAAAGGGACTATTTACACAACATTAAAGGCATAAATGCGCCATTCACACCTGCAATGTTGAGTAAATGGCCCCTTTACAGCCACCATTTATGTAGCTTTACCTTCCTGGAAACACCCAAGCAGCTTTGGATGGCTTTAAAAGGGGAATCAACAATTTCCAGGAGAAGGCTACTTGTCCTGATCGCTATGTGCTACCTCCAGTATCAAAGGCAGTAAGCCTATATAAACCAGTTGCTGGGGAACATGGGTGGGAGGGTGCTGTTGCACGGTGTCATGTTTGTGGGTCCCTGGTCAACAGCTGGTTGGACACTGTATGAACAGAATGCTGGACTTGTTCGAAATTGGTCTGATCCTGCATGACTCCTCTTCTGTACTTATGTTAAAAGGGCATCGCAACCTAGCTGGCTGGTTGGAAACCTGAACAAGAAAACTCCACAATGCAACATTTTGTGCACAGCCCACTTGTCATATAGTATATAACATTTGGCAGTACTAGATAGTTGACATGTAATATTATTTTTTTTAATCTGTCAGCATTTGAAAGAAAACATGCAATTGTATTTAGTACCTAACCACAGTTGATAAGTAGCAAGTATAAAGGCACTTGACAAGTAACAAGATTTGAGTTTGACAGTTGGCAGCCTATGAGATTTCATATCCGAAGTCTGTCAAATCCAAAACAATCAAATACTGCCAAAAGTCACTGCCACAACCTTCTGAAACTTTTCACTTTTTAAGATTAAATATTTCAGAAACTGATTGGAATTATTGTTTAAGCAAATAGGTCATTACAAAGATATTTAACTTAAAAAAGAATACAAAGTAAACTTGAATAAACACCATTAAAAGTCACTGCGACATAGGAAAGCATAATAAAATTACCCAGGATTATTTTTTTTAAAAAAGAACTAAATACTTTCAACAAGAATATATGGTCACCAAAGTCATAAAAATGAACTCATTTACAGTCTTTACATTTGTTTGCACACACAAAAAATCTCATTTCATGTGCTGTCCCTCTGCTGCAAATTTGATAACCTAGGTGATAACCTAGTTCGCCAATTCACGCAGAAGAAATGTCATCTTTAATTGGTCATCTTAATTTGGGATATGTGTCAGAAATCCAGGTAGGCACCTATTCGTTATTTCACCATATATTGAATGTGCTGAGTTTTTCATGCACTGCACACCATATACAAAAATACAGGGCTAGAGAAATCCCTTTGCATTCCCTTGAAGACACTATGATGGCATAGGCCGTCAGCTTGGAGCCAGGAAGGTCCTATGGGGAAAGTATCATGAATCTAGCAAATAGCTTTTGTGTGTGTGTGTATAAGAGAGAGAGAGAGAGAGAGAGAGAGAGAGAGAGAGAGAGAGTTCATTAGTGATTACTTTGGTTATCATACCTTCCTTCTTAAAAGCATTGATTTTTAATTTTTTAAAAAGAAATCCTAGGCATGTGTAATACAGCATGCTTCTATATAGCAGTCACTTGCAAACATGAACAGGAGTGTTTGATTGCACTTATGTCCTACTTGTGAGCTTTCCACAGGTAACTGGCTGACCACTATGTGAACAGAATGCTAGACTAGATAGTAGGATTGTTGCGAGCACCCAACTGGGTCTTGGAGGCCAACTGCCCCCACCTCTAGACCCCCAAAACCAGTGGGGCATGCTCGGCATGAGAGTGGAGCCATGTCCGAACACTCATTAGGCCCCCGCGAACACTCGGCAGCCGCCCACCCCGGCTGCCAATATTGTGCACTTCCCCATGCTGCATTAATAGTGGCTGCCATTAACACAGTGGAGGGAAATGCATGATTTCAGCAGCCAAGGTGGGTGACTGGTGAGCACTTGCTGGGCCAAGCAGAGCCTCAGAGGAGGCTCATGAGGCCTGGCAGGCAGGGGGCAGATGGTGGTGGTGAAGGCTGAGTGCCCGGTGAGGCGGACGCAGGCGATTTCGCCCACCCTACTAGATAGACCTTTGGAATGATTCATCAGGTCTCCCCTGATGTTCTTATGATAGTATGAGTCAATTAGCAAGAGGGGGAAAAGAGGAGCCCTTGGCATCTGAATCACCCATCTAGGCTCTCGCCATAGAACTGGGGTGGGGAACTTCTTTCAGCCTGAGGGCTGAATTCAATCTTGGAGAAACTCCACATTCCAGGGGTGGAAAATGGGTGGCTTGGGGAACAAACTACCAAATGTACCAGCATATTTTAGATGAAAGCTCTTACTGTCACAAACTAAGCTTTATGAGAGGCATTTCAACTTTTCAGAATGGAAAACAATGCTGCACAAAACTTGGGAAACCACTGAATGATTGATGGTTGGGGGAAAGGAGGTGAGGTCAGGGAAAGGGGGTGCCTCTACACATCCCTACTCTGAGCTGCTTTTTGTTCAGACACTGCAATCATGGGGATGCCTTGTATCCTCCATTCCCTTAGGTCAAATTCACACAAAGTCAAGCTAACCTAGGTTTAGGAAATGATCAACTGCTGGCGAAAAGAGGGAGAATAAAGAGACAAGACAAGTGTCTATGGTATCAGATCTGGGCCACATTTATTGAAGATCTTCAAAGGGAAAACTGGGTGGGCCCTAATCTATGCCAGCAACTAGCTAGCCATTATTTTGGGTGACACATTCTAGTTCTACTGAGTGGCAACTATAAGATCGCCACCCTCAGGACTACTCCTTTTGGGGAGGGAAGGCCTTCCCATGTTACCCTCTCCTGGGCCGCAAAACACAGGGTGAGGTGAGTTGAGTTGGCATCACAGGTAACCTTTATCCCCACACTGGGACTGCAAAACCCTCAGCGGAAGGCTACAGGCATCACCTGTCACCAAAACAGTGCCTCAGAATGATCACCATCCCAGTTTCCTCTAACTGTGTCTGCCCTTACCAGCCTGAAACCAAGGCAGGATCTACATTACTGCTTTAAAATGGATTATAATGGTATTGACGAGATCCAGGACACATTTCAGATACCGGCCCTTTCTACACCATAGGGGTGTAGAGGGCAGAGAGCGAGCGATCCCGGAAGTATCTGCTTCTGGGATTGGCGCTCTCTATTTACATCACACGTGGGATGGCCCGGGTTCCTCCCAGGCCGTCGCATGTTGCGGCCACCATTTCTGCTGTTGCTGATAATCCGAGGAGAGCGCACGAGCATTCCTCCGCAAAAGGTAGGTGCTTGGGCGTGGCCCCCCACCCCCTCTCTTCCCTCCCGAGGGTGGTGAAACTGGTGCCACCTCCTCCCCTGCTGGGTACGGAGCTGCGCAGTGCAGCTCCATACCCAGTGTGCTGCTGTGCTTACTCGCACGTAAGCGTGGCAGTACCTGGGATGGGCGGGCACACCCTCCGCAGTTTTGGGAACTTCCCAGGACTGCGGAAAAATCAGGATTTTTCAGGTTTCCCCTAAACCTGGAAAATCCTGTGGCCAACCCCTCCTGCCCCCAGGAGTCCTTGTGTGTCATTTGGACTCACAGGGAGTACCCAGGGTAGGGTGACCAGATAAAATCCAGGTCAGGGCTCCTGTAACTTTAACAGTTGTAGAGAAAAGGGAATTTCAGCCAGTGTCATTTGTATGCAATTAGTCCCTGGTGAAATTCCCTCTTCATCACAACAGTTAAAGTTGCAGGCACTATACTAGAGTGACCATATACAAAAGAAGGCAGGGCCCCTGCAACTTTAAGTGTTGTGATGAAGAGGGAATTTCACCAGGAAGTAATTGCATACAAATGACTCTGCTGAAATTCCCTTTTCTCTACAACTGTTAAAGTTACATGAGCCCTGACCTGGATTTTATCTGGTCACCCTAACCCAGGGCCAATCCCAGGCAAAACACCTGGTGTGGAAAATGCAGATTGCTTACCTGTAACTGTAGTTCTTCGAGTGGTCATCTGTGCAGTCACACACTATGGGTTCGCGCCGGCGCCGAGCCTCATTCCGGAAACTTCTAAAGCCTAGACTCTTGGCAGGAACCCCTCCCCCCACCGTCCTATCGCTCATGCTTGGATTCCCGCCTACCTCAGTTCTATGAGACCGTATTTGCCTCATGAACGAGATAGATGGAAAGGAATAATATACAAGGAAGGAGCTATGCATGTGAATTATAACCTCTGTGACCAGATAATATAGCGAGGTCTAGAGGGGACGGTGGGTGGGTTGTGTGACTGCACAGATGACCACTCGAAGAACTACGGTTACAGGTAAGCAAACTGCATTTCTTCTTCGTGGTCTCTGTGCATCACACACTATGGGCGAATAACAAGCAAGCACATACCGGAGGAGGGTAGACTCGCTGAAAGTCACTGTGGAACGGATGACAAGACGGCCCTGCCAAAGGAGGCGTCGTCTCTGGCTCTGATGTCCAACTTGTAGTGTGACACGAACATAGATGCGTTGGACCAATTCGCCACTCTACAAAGTTCTGGGATAGAAATGCCTCGGTCCAGAGCGGTAGAGGTTGCGAGAGACCGGGTGGAATGCACCTTTAGGGCATTCGGGGGTTCTCTCCATGCCAGTTGGTAAGCTAGGGAAATAGTTTGCACTACCCATTTGGCGAATCTCTGAGGAGAAACAGGGTGGCCTTTAGTCTTACCACCATAGCAAACGAATAGCCGGTCCGACTTACGGAAAGACGCGGATCTATCCTTATAAAAGGCCAGTGCCCTCCTAACATCAAGGGAATGCAGTTTGGAACTGATCGGGTCCGCTGATGCTTGAAAAAAAGGTAGGCAACACAATGCTTTGGTTAACGTGAAAACTAGTTATGACCTTAGGACGGAAAGACGGGCCCGGTCTAAGGACCACCTTATCACGAAAGAACTGGGTGTAGGCGGGGGGCTGCCATAAGGGCGCATAGTTCTGAACTTCTTCTCGCCGAGGTAATGGCCACCAGGAAGGCAACCTTAAAGGTCAACAACCTAAAGCCAATAGTCGCTAGTGGCTCAAAGGGCTTGGAAGTCAGAGCTGTCAGCACCACCGATAGACTCCACTGGGGTACCATGGGCCGCAGTGGCGGGTGCAGGTTGCGCAGTCCCTTGAGAAAACATTTTGAGAGAAGGTTTTGACAGAAAAAACATTTTGACAGAAAAACGTTGGATTTGGTCGTGTCCTGCCAAGATTGCAGCTAAGTAGACTTTAATGGATGCAGTTTTGAGACCTTCTTCATAGAGCGAATGCAAGAAAACTAGGATGTCCGAGATCCCGCAAGATCTAGGGTCAAGACCTCTTGCAGAAATAAATGTTTCAAATTTGGCCCACTTCCTACTATAGGAGGACCTGGTGGAGGGTTTTCTGGCCTCCCTCAGGATATTTTGCACCTGAGATGGCAGGTCTAGGTCATGCCAGTGGGTCGGATTCGCCAGGCCGTAAGCTTCAGTTTGCGCAGGTCTGGATGGAGGACTAGGCCGTGGTTCATGGAGAGTAGTTCCGAGTTCATTGGCAAGTGAATGTACTCCCCCCTGGACAGATGGAGCAGTGGGGTGAACCACGCCTGACGGAGCCACCACGGGGCAATGAGGATGGCGTTTGTTTGGCGACGGTGCAAGGTCGCGACCACCTTGGGGACCAACGGGAAGGGAGGGAACACATAAGCCAGTCCGTCCCCCCAGGGGGTATTGAAGGCGTCCCCTAGGGAGTGGGTGCCCACCCCTGCTCTTGTGCAGAAGGCGTCGCAGACCGCATTGTCCATCGACACGAATATGTCGATGAGTGGTGTTCCGCACTTGGCAAAGAGGTGAGAGAGAACGGTTGGGCACAGGGCCCACTCATGAGTGTCCTGAAACTGACAGCTGAGAGCATCCGCTTGGACATTCTCTGAACCTGCTATATGGATGGCAGAGAGACGTATCTTGTGTCCGATCGCCCAGTCGAAGATTTTCAGCGTCAGACATAGGAGTGTCGACGAACGGGTACCTCCCTCTTTGTTGAGATACCAGACAACTGTTGTGTTGTCTGAGACAACTCTGACGTGATGTCCCCTTAGATGACCCTTGAAGGCTTGCAGTGCTTTTTGTACTGCCAGGAGTTCCAGTCTGTTTATGTGAAGTTTGTTCTTGGCCGGACCATTTCCCCTGTGTGGCTAAGTGGTCGCAGTGTGCTCCCCATCCTAGAAGAGACGCATCCGATGTCAGCGTGCGGGTCGGGCCGGGGTTCACAAATGGTAGGCCATTTTCCAAGTTGCAATGTAGAGTCCACCACCTGAGTGAAGGGTGGAGGGAGTGTGGGATGTTGAGTTTGGTCCAGTTCGGGCTTTTGGACAGGTCGTAGTTTGACAGAAGGATTTGTTGCAGGGGCCGCATCCGCAGTCGCTCCCACCTGACCACATATACTGAAGAGGCCATTAGGCCCAGCAGCCTCTGTAGAGTGAACACCCTGGCGGCTGTTGCATCTGTAACGCTCTGGGCGAGTTGATGGATCCGGACAGCCCATTCTCCTGGGAGAAAGGCTCTTCCAACAGTGGAGTCTAGTAGAACTCCAATAAACTGGATCGCCTGTGTAGGTTGAAACACTGACTTTTCGGCGTTTATTACTAGGCCCAGCCATTGTAAAAGTTCTGTTGTGGTGGTCACGTCCCTTTCCGCTTGAAGGCGTGAGGAGCAAACTATCAGCCAGTCGTCCAGGTAGGGGTAAAGTTCCACACCTGCTGAACAGAGGAAAGTGCAGACCGTAGCCATGCACTTTGTGAACACCCTGGGAGCCGTCTTTAGGCCAAATGGGAGGACTGTGAACTGATAGACTTCTTGTCCGATCGCGAACCTGAGAAACCGTTGGTGAGACTTGTGGATTGCGATATGAAAGTACGCATCCTTCAGATCTATGAGAGTGAACGACCTGTGGCGTCTGAGCAGTGGGAGGATAACCGCTAGCGTGATCATGCGGAATCTTTTGGTTGGGATGAAATCGTTGAGGCTTCTCAAGTCCAAGATGGGGCGGAGACCGCCATCCCATTTCGGGACAGTGAAGTATCGGGAATAGAAGCCGGCTGGCCAGCCCAAGTAGTTGATGGGGACGATGGCGCCTTTCTGGAGTAGAGTGGCCACTTCCTGGTGCAGGACATCCGAAGGTGGTGTGATTTTCATTAGACCCATCGGGGGGAGAGAAGTAAATTCTATGTGGTATCCATTTTTGATAATATGTAGGACCCATTTGTCTGATGTTATGTGAGTCCAATTTTCGTAGAAGGGTTGTAGCCGGCAACCGAATGTTGTGTGTGGATGGGGAGTGACCGGGAGAGAGTCAAAGATGTTGTTTTGAGACGTCTCCGGTCTTCCATGCTGTTGGCGGAAACGGCCTTGTGGGTAGCCTCTTTTTTGTTGGAATGTGGGCTGTGATGAGGCAGGTTGAAATTGTTGCTGCCGATTCTGTTGCTGGCATGGTTGGTAAGGGTGCTGACGAGCCCACCGGCATGGTCGGTACGAGTGGAACGCCGGAACCGGGTAAAAACCCATCTTTTTTGCAGTGGTTTTCGCTTTTTGGATAGTGTCCATTGTAGAGTCAGTGGCCGTGTTGAACAGACCTTCCCCATCGAATGGCAGGTCCTCAATCCTTGATTTGGATTCTTGTGGCAAATTGGAGGATCGAAGCCACGCATGCCGTCTTAGGGCGATAGATGCGACCATAGCCTTGGACAGGCAGTCGATCTGGTATCTGGCGGTCGTCAGCTCCTGCTTGGCAAGGCAGGTTACCTCCTGTTGAAAGACGTGTGCCGCATCCCTAATCTCATCCGGGAGATGAGTATGGAGTGAGGACACCTTGTCCCATAAGAAAAGGTGGTATCTGGCCATCATGGCCTGGTAATTGGATACCTTCATGGCCAGTGCAGCTGACGAGTAGACTCTGCAGCCGAAGGCATCCAACTTTCTCCCCTCCCTGTCCACTGGTGCCGAGTGCGACTTGGAGGACCTCCCCTGCGCTGATTCCACGATCACTGAATTAGGCTTAGGATGTGTGAGCAGGAATCCAGCATCCTTTTCCTGTATTTTATACAGGGAGTCCAGACGTTTAGAAACCGGGCCCATGGTGGCCAGGTTCTTCCATGACTCCTGGGCAGTGCGTAGGAGAGTTGGGATGAATGGCATGGCGAGGGTGGATGATGATGAGTCCCCGTACATTACGTTGTAGATTGAGTCTACACATTGTTCCACTGGTTGTTGTGGCTCAACCCCTAGTGATTGGGCCATGCGTAGCATCTGCTCTGTAAAGGAGGTGACCTCCACGGATGGGGAGGCCCGTTTGTCAGTTTCCACATCATCGCCTGGTGACGGGACTGATGGTGGGGTGTCCTCTGATGAAGAGGAATCCGAGGCGTAGTCCTCTGTGGATTGGGGGGACATAGGAGCTGCGACATCGAGCGACGGAGGTGGAACTCTGGAAGACATCGGTACTGAAGTCTCCGGCGGGGGAATCGATACCGTCGCGGACGGAGGGAGCCTAAGCGGCAGCGGTGGAACAAAGGGCTCATCCTCTCTAAGTCTCTGGCCCATGTAGGGATCAAAGAGGAAACGATGTCGAGGGCTGGTATATGCGGCCAGGTGAGAATGAGATGCCCAGGATCGCACAGAATGGTCAGAGAAATGATCCCAATCACATAATGGCGTTGGGGACCGGGAGCGGTACCGGCAGTCCGCCGAAGCGCCTCTCGACAACGGCGATAGTGTCGGTCCCGACGAAGTTCGCGGGGAGAGAGGGTCGAAGGGACGATCCCCCAACGCCGAATCCGGTGGCGACATCGACAGGTGAAGCATCGATACCGATGGGGAGCGAGGGGGTGACATGGCAGGAGCTTCAGCCCGCTGTGAGGTCGAAGGCCACGGCTTTTTCGATACCGAGGGAGCAGTCGGTAGCACGGAAGTGCGTCGAGCTGTCGGCGCCGAGGGAGGAGGCGGCAGTAGGCATGCCGGCCACGAGAGCGGGATGAAGACCGAAGCCAACAGCGATGGTATCGGTCAAGCCATCGGTACCGGGGTTCTCGTCGGTACCGAGGCCAGCCAAGACTGGGGTGGTGCCGCTGGGGCTGTCTCCCTCCTTGGGTGCTCCTTCTGAGGCTTCGAAGGGTTAGCAGAGAGCTTGGCCTTCCCCTTTTCCTTTCGAGCCCCCTCCTCTAGAGGGGTCGCCGCTTTCTTGCGCCTCTTTGCCTTAACACCCTCAGCGGTAGGGAAGGACTTAGTCTTTTGAGGGTGATCAGCCGGCTCCTCCGCGGGGACGTGCACCTCGATAGGGGCCATGACCGTGGGGTGGCCGGGGACATCCACCGTCTCCAGCGCCTTTTTTCCAAAGGAGTGCCCTCAATTTATTCACCCTGTTTTTACGAGTTTGTCGTGAGAAATTCATGCAGTGTGCACAGGCGTCCACTACGTGGGTCTCGCCGAGGCAGAGCAGGCACCGGGAGTGACTGTCAGAAAGGGTCAGCTTGGCGCAGCATGAGGAGCAGTTTTTAAACAGGGCCGTCTGCGCCATGCGGTCAGATCTGGGGGAAAAAAGGGGAAGACCCCGGGGTAGAACAGAGAGGATTAACGGGAATGGGGACCAGCCTGTTAACTACACTATAGAGAGACACTAAAATATACAAAAAAAATTATTATTATTTTTAAATCAAGAACGAAGGAGGAAGAAGTACGGAGGAGGAAATGAGAGAGAGAGATAAAGAGTCTAAGCTAAAAGTAGAAATACGAACGACAGTTCGGTGAGAAGTCTCCCGCGAGGCAAGCAGCACGGCGGTCGAAAAAGAACTGAGGTAGGCGGGAACCCGAGCATGCGCAATAGGACGGTGGGGGGAGGGGTTCCCGCCAAGAGTCTAGGCTTTAGAAGTTTCCAAAATGAGGCTCAGCGCCGTGGCGAGCCCATAGTGTGTGATGCACAGAGACCACGAAGAAGAACGGCCACTGTTTTCCAACCATTTTCAAAGTGTTGTATCTTGCTTGGTGTAGAACTGGCCCAAATGTGACCAAATTAAGGTAACACCAAAACACAATCCATTTCCCTAAAGACACTCTCTCCCCACTTACAGTGGGAAGTAGGCCAAAAGAGACACATAGCCCAGGCCAATCAGGCTATGTGCCCAAAAACCCTACTCGGCCCCCAATAGGGTGACCAGATGAACCCACACTGTATACAGGGATGGAGGGAGGGAGCCGAGTCAAAAAGAGGTTGGTGGTCCGGGCATGGCTGGCTTGTATAGCCTCAGCTGTCCCGCCCTCAGCCAGTGGCGCAATTGCTTTAATGGTGATCAGGCATGTCTCTTCCTTCCCCCTTTGCCAGAAATAGCCTCCCCATTGCCAGGTGAGCCGGTTGTAGGGGAAGGGCATCTCTCCAACAAAAGAAACCTTTTAGGAAGTGCTCTAGCCCAGTTTTTGGCCTAACATGCACAGCCCTGAGAACTCTGGGTTCATTGTGTAGAGTTTCTAGATGAAGGCTTTCGGCTGTGTGAACTGCCTCCATGTCTTAATGTTCTACGGATCATTTTGCAGAATGGTAGCGTGTTTAATAATTACATTTTGCAAGTTTAGGATTATGAACAAAGACAAGAATCTGCCTGGGTTTTAGACTTAGAATCTAATGTAATATGTGAGAAATTTCAATGTACATTTACTTAAGGTAAAGTTGAGGAAGAAATGTAGCCTTGCATTGTTGAATAAAAAGGTGTGTGTGTGTGGGGGGGGGACGAATTAACAGGTCCCAATTATACTAAGAATTAATGACCTAAAAGCATCCAGCAAATTAGCTTTCCAAATTTATCCTCTGCTCCCTTAGGTAAGAATCACACAAAGTCAAGCTAACACAGGGTGAGGAAATGAGCAAATCTTTAACAAGAGAAACCTTTTAGCAAATGTTCAATCCCAGTCTTTTGGTCTAATGTACATGGCCAAACGGGGGAATGGAGGGCTTTTGCATCCTCATCACAGCAGAAGCTGTAGCATAACACACAATATAGTTCTGGGTCCAGGTTTAAGGTTGTCCAGGGCCAGCCCTACTATTAGGCAAAGTGAAGTGGCTGCTTCAGATGGCAGATGCTGTGGCGGCACCTGGTGAAATTCCCTCTTCATCACAACAGTTAAAGCTGCAGAAGCTGCACTAGAGTGACCAGATACGAAAGAGGGCAGGGCTCCTGCAGCTTTAACTGTTGTGATGAAGAGGAAATTTCACCTGGTGCTGCATGCATAACAATGACACCTGTTGAAATTCCCTTTTCAATATAACTGTTAAAGATACAGCAGCCCTGTCCTCCTTTTCATATGGTCAGCCTACTGGGAGGAATAAAATCCATGATGTCTTCTCCTGGGCGGGAAGTGCAGGAAGCCAAGGTGGCTACAGGCTGTCAGAGAGTCGACTGTACAATGAAAGACAGGACACTCACACACACTCCTCAGCCATCTCATAAGTAAGGGAAGCGCAAGAACCCTGAACCAAACAGACGAGAATTTCTCTGAAATTTCTTCTCCTTTGAATGTCTTTGTGAAAGTAATTTCTTTTCTATCCAACGAGAATGGTCGAAATTTTCATGGGATAAATTTTTGGAACAGCACTAGTTAAGAGTATTAACAGAAAGGCAGGAGGAGGGCAGCCTGGACTGCTTCTGTGCCTTTAACAGCACCTATTTAGCTCCATGCCAAATATTTACCTGCTGATTCTCACAGATCAAGCTGCTATTAGAGGCACAGTAACAGAAACTAGGTTCGAAAGTTGGTGGTCCAACCAACCTCACAGACTTGTTATGAATGCAATCCCTGTTGCATTCTCTATGTTATTCACTGTTTCACATCGATAATGGGCCAGATTCCATTTACACTACCACTTAAACTGGCAGTATGAACTTTGGAGTATGATTATAATAAACAGATATAAGGTTTAAAGAAAAGGAACAGTTTAGAAGTACCCCTGAGAGGAAGACAAATCTTTCAATGATAAACCCACCAAATTTATTGCATTCCACAAAAGCTATTGTTTTCCACAATAGCTACTGTAAAGTTCTGTCCTTCAAAAGCCTCCAGCTTGCTTTTTCTGTCCCTCTTCCTTTCTCCTTCCAGTCAGTTCCACTCCAAATCTCAGGCTCCACTATGGCTTCCTCCCACTTGGATAGGACGTTCACACGCAGGCCCTCCATGAATATGAAGTACGAAGAGGCAGATGTACTGTGAGTCCCCCAGTGCAGTGAAAATAGTGCAGCATAGACATGACAAGCCAAAGACAATGACAATGAAAAGCCTCTCCCCCTTCTCTCCTCTGTGCGTTTGGCTCTTCATTACCCTTTCGCTGCCTACCTTCACCTTAGACAAATGCTTTCTTTGAAATGCTCAGTTCCCCAGCAAGAGAACAAGGCCTAGAGATAATGAGAGTCAGAGTATATCAAAGGCCAAGGAGCCAAGTCAGGCTACATAGCTGAGCTTTACAAAAAGACAAAACAAAGCCCACTATTTTTAGAGCATGCAGGCAAAATATGTGAAGTGCAGGATGATGAGAATCATCTCTGGCATACAGGAAAAAAACAAGTACCCTGCAGCTAAGGGGAGGAACTGGAAGTTACCACAGTTGTGGTCATTCAGCTGGCCTACCAATTTCACTGTCCCCGCCAAAAAAACTGCAAACCTAAGCACAGTCAACTTGTAAATATGGATGTATGAGACATTTGTTTCATACAAAACATGGCCATGGACACAACCTGTGGTCAGGGCCCGTATATTTCTGAGCTTGCAAAGTGATGCTTGGACACCCTTCCCCCCCCAAATGCATGTGGCAGCATGCGTACTTTTTAAAAATGCATACATTTCAAAACTGAGTACATGTCCAAAGGACTACATGTCAAAGATGAGTAGGGTGACCAGATAAAATCCAGGTCAGGGCTCCTGTAACTTTAACAGTTGTAGAGAAAAGGTAATTTCAGCCAGTGTCATTTGTATGCAATTAGTTCCTGGTGAGATTCCCTCTTCATCACAACAGTTAAAGTTGTAGGGGCCCTGCCTTCTTTTGTATATGGTCACTCTAGTATAGTGCCTGCACCTTTAACTGTTGTGATGAAGAGGGAATTTCACCAGGGACTCATTGCGTACAAATGACACCGGCTGATATTCCCTTTTCTCTACAACTGTTAAAGTTACATGAGCCCTGACCTGGATTTGATCTGGTCAGCCTAAAGAGGAGCACAAATATGCTTTAATCAATAGGAGAAGCAACACATATATTACAAAGATGCACACAACTGGTGCATACATTGGGGAGAATATGCAGAGAAATAAGTGCAGGTTTTCATGCAAAAAGGGAAAAAGGGAAGTGTGCAATCTCAGGTGGATTTGAGTAAAAAAAAAAAACAAGCTTCAAGACAGAAATCCAAGAAGTTCAGCGAGCTCAAGTGTTGCTGGCACTTGAAAACGAGGACACCTGTTTCTGAATAGACATGAATAGTATTGCACTGTGCATTCCTACCCTCTGTACCAGATGTCATATGTGGGACTCCAGTTCAGCTATACCACATTGTATTTTAGCATACTTAGCATGATGGTTCATCCAGCCCTTCCTTCATTGTAGCTGGCTGGAGTGTGCTGTGGAAATATCAGAGTACTCATTTCTCGCACAATCAAATGAAGCCCTAGCAATTATCAACCAATCCAAGGAATTGGGAAGAAGTATGAATATTTTGTCCCCTTGATCAGCATTAGTTATATACAGCATTGCAGGAATCTTCCAAAGAAGCAAATAAAAATTGACAGCGGTGAAACAACATCCCATTCCCATATGTTTATTTTCTTTAATTAAATGAGGGATGTTGTCAATTTAAATAACATGAGCCTCATTAGCCTTCTGAGACTGCGTTTATCCGGCTAGGATTATTTGTCTTAAGTGCTTTTTATTGCCTAATTGAGAAGTTGTTGGGGGGGGGGGGTCAAAGCATTGCATGACTTTTCCTTGTTATACTCTGAAAATGCCCTTTCTGGTAGAAGGAGACTAGAAATTAAAAGCCCACCCTTGGATCCTTGGCCAAGCCCTTTTAGTCTGGTTCCTGGATCTGGCTCACATGAATATTCATCATCATCACCATTCATGGAACACCTGCAATACACAAAGCATGCTATGGCCATTTTCTCTTTGCATCTCCCAAACTACCCTATCCAGTTGTCAGAGCAAGCTCCTGTCACGTTGGTAGCTGGAGCCAGTCAAAAAATGTACAGTCACGGAAAATGGGCCGTGGCTCACCATTGTTCAGACCAAAAGGGCAGAGTGTGATCTTGAAGGGCATGTATGGTGGCAGTTAGCAAAGGCCTATTCTGGTTTACCTTGGAGGCTTATGGTAAGAATGGTGCCCTCCAGTGACTTTGAACTACAACTCCCATCAACTCTAGCCAGTTTAACCAGGGATTACTGTAGTTGTAGTCCAAAACATCCAGAGGACACCAGGTTGCTTACCTTTGGTTTAAAGGATGTTATGCTGTTATTTGAGTGTCCTAATAGTTCTAACTCAGAATGTACAGATATATTCTTTAATCCATTCCATGTGTGTTTCACAGATTGCCAGGCGTCTTTCATTCTGCCATCTGCTCACTGATGGAATCGGATGTTTCCCCCTTTAGAAAAGTACGCAAAGGCATCCGACACAATTTTTATGTGTCTCACAGGCATGCAATATTTTCCACAGTTGTTTTAGTGCTACACTGTGGAGGCCCAAGCAAGATAGAAGATATATAGACTGCTGATGGTTTAGTTTTGTTTTAAATTATATACTAATGCCCTTCCCCCACATCCCACTCACGTGGCCGCAGGGAGGTTGTTGCAGATGCGGGGGAAGAACAGATGTGCCCTGCCATGATTGGGTAGGGCATAGTGGTGCCACTGGCCGGGGGAGGAGCAGCAGCGCCTATATAAGGCGGCCGCATCCAACCACCGGCCTCTTTGGATCGCAGCTCCCTCCCTCCCTCCCTCCCTCCCTCCCTCCCAGTATGCAGTGTGGGTTCTCTGGTTGCCCTTTTGCGAGCCGAGTAGGATTTTTTTCATGTAGCCTGATTGGCTTTGGCTACATGTTTTTTGCCTGCTTCACACTATAAGTCTGGAGAGAGGATGTCTTGGGTGGTACGATTCTGGTCACATTTGGCTTAGGCGTTAGGGGTGGGCACGTTTAGAAATCAGGGATGGTGATCATTCTGTGGCACTGTTAAGTGGTGACAGGTGATGCTTGAGGCCTTCTGCTGAGGGTTCTGCAGCCTCAGTGGGGGGATAGGGCTTACCTGTGAAGCCAAATCACCTTGCTCCACCCGGGTTTCACAGCCTGGGGGGAGCGACATGGGAAGGCCTCCCCTCCCCAAAAGGGGTAGGCCTGGGGGTGGCAAGCAATGAGATGCCACTCAGCAGGCTTAGAATGTTTCGTCCATTAAAACGCCTATTATATGGCGTATTGAGAGCCCATCCAGTGTTCCCTTTGCAGATCTTAATAAATGTGGCCCTGATTTGAAACCATACAATTTTGTGTCATCTCTTTATTTCCACCCTATTCGCCTGCAACTGTATTTTCCACTAACTTTCATATGACCTCATTTCTGTATGGTTCTAAATTTAATTCTTCTTCTTAAGGTGTCTTCTTCTATTGGAGGTTAGCTATCATTGCAGCTATTTCTGTTATTTGATGCCACTGCTCCAAATAATGATATAAAAGTACAGCTATATCATTCCCTCAAGTTCTTTAGCCACAATGTTTGTCTTCTTCACACTGACCTTTTCCCTTCAATTTCCCCTTGTATAATAAGCAGGAGTATGATGTATTTTTCTCCTCAAATAATATGACCAAGATATTGCAAATTTTTTTCTTTTGATTGTATCTATTAATTCTGCTGGTTTGTTTACCCAACGTAGCACGTCCTCATTTGTTATTCAATCAGTCCATGGTATCTTCAACATATGTCAGTATATCCACATTTCAAAAGATTTGATTTTGTTAAAATTGTTTTTTTCTTAATTGTCCAAGCCTCCACTCCATAAAACACCTGAGTCTTTAGTATAAGATTAAGGTCCCAATCTGCAAGTCCATAGAATTTGCATGACTCAGAAGGTACTGGGCCACCCATGGTCAAATTCACAGAAATCCAAAGTAACTTTCATCCATTTCAGATTTCTATGACATTCCTAGTTCCAGGGTCCTCATAGGCAGGGCTTCTGATTCAAGTATTACAGAGCCTATCACTCAGTGGAGGAAACATACTACCATGCATAAACCTACTATGTTGCTAGAAGGACAATGGGTGAATATCCATTTTGCTATATGAATGGCATTAACAGCATGGCTGGCTGAGGCATGCTGGGAACTGTAGGATTTCTTTTTCTGTCTAGCCATGCATAGGATTGTACTGTAAACCAATGTTCTTAATTTTCCCAATGAAATCTTTTCAAGAGCCCTCTATTTTGTCGTGCCTCCGCTTAATTGAGAATTCTACTAATGACAGATAACAACGTAAAATTAGAACATGCAATATTTGTTCTTCACAGATGGGCAAGCAATGCAAAATGGTTTGGAATGTTCTCCTTGGTAATAAATCAATTCCCCGTGAATATACAAATTCACAAAGAATTTTATTTATTATTTTTTCTTTCAGCTTGAGATCGGGACCCAGTGATGTGATTAATGGCAGATGTTCCACATGTGTAAATAAACAGAAAGCAATTCATTTATATATGTGTGTGTGTGTGTGTGTGTGTCTTAAAATACGCTGCAACCGCTCATTTTCATCACACTCAGTGAAAAGGCATAAGCATATAAAGGACACATGGGATCTATTTCTCATCTAGCTGCAACCAAGTCTAATAAGCAGCATAGGCTTCCTCCAAGCTACTGGTCTCTCCAATTTATCTCTGTGTGTGATCATGGCTCCTCCAAGACCATCCAGTTGGGTCCGCAACGACTGCGGACCCCCTAGCGTCCGGCCCTCATAGACCCAACTGGAAATCTGAGCATTCATGAGGGCTTTCAAATACATGGGTGTGGGTCCACACTGGGAAAGCAGGCTTTCCGGAGGCTCCGGAAAATTTGCAATCCCCCTGGGCACAGTTATGGTGGCTACCATTAGCATGGCCAGGGGAATTGTGTACTTTCTGGAGGCTCTGGATAGCATACTTATCTGCCTCCCACTGCTCCAATGGGGACCATAACGGCTCTCTTAACACAAGGCTACTGCATTCACCGGGGGGGGGGGGGGGAGGGAGTGTTTGTTAGGCCGGCATGGGATGTGTCCATAAAACCTGGTTCTGCTCTTTGTGAACTTCCTATTTGGCATCTGGTTAGCCAGTGTTAGAAACATTATGCTGTTCTAGACAGAGGTCTTATATTCTTTCATCATCTTCCTAAGTTTACAGCTCTCTTCAGTATGGGTCCTGGGTTTGGAACAGTTCAAGGGTCCTTAGCATGATGTACTCATATGACTGAGTAAATGCTCACATTTTGTGATTACTACACTGCACCAATGGAAAAAGAGTGTGTGGTGCTTTTCCTATTAACATGGGCAGGATTGGCCACTCCTCTACCCAGCCTTTTCTCCTCTCATATTTATTTATTTGTCTAACTTATCTGCAAGCTTCGTGCATCAGTACATTTTCATTTTCCTAAGTTGCTCCTCTAATAGGAGAAATTGTGTCTGGCCTGACATCCACACCTGAACTCTTCAGACAGCTGCTACAAGTCCTGCTGACATAAGTTTGATTGGGTCCACCCACTCACCCACCTGCATCTTTTTTTTGGGGGGGGGGCTCAATTACTGCCTTGCATAGGAGGTGGCTATCAACCACCCACTATTTTAAATTTCCCAGTGTGCCCTGGAGTAAGGCTACAATGGGGGATTGTGGGAAATCTAATTTGGCAGATGCCTCCCAGCAAAGAAAAATAAGAAACCAGGAAAGAAGATTACAGAAGTTTAGTACTATACCCTTAAAATGAGTTTATACAACATAGCCAAAACATCACAACAAACATCACAATAGATAAACTAACTTGTGCTTTCTTTGCTGCTGAAACCACTGTCCTCTCATTCAAAGAGGTATGGGTGAAATTGTCGATGTTTGATTTCTCCACATTTTTTTCCATTTTTCCAATCTTAAATTCAGTTCATCCTGAACTTGGAGACATTTTTTTAAGTACGCATGAAACATTGTAAACATTGTACACATTTCCTAATACACACAGTTTTGGGTGCAGTTCTGCCTAAGAGACATATGTTAAAAAAAATTAACATTCCTAAAACTTTTAATGTTAATTTCAGCAATATACACAATTTGTGTCCATTTTTTCTAGAAGTATTTTTGCAGGCATTTCTTGTTGTATTGGAGAACTCCATTGCAAAAATCAGAGAAGCCTAAATTTTGAAGGATAGGTGAATTTCAGTTTGCGTATTGGCTTGGAAGTATGAAATCAAGGACAGCACACAGTTAATTTACTGTATCTAAACACAGTGGCCCTGTTCCAAAGACACCTTAAACCATGGCTTTAACCACAGTGGTTAACCCAGAAAGCTGGGCCATGTTCAGAAGACACCTTAAACCATGGCTTTAACTATGGCGACTAAGGCAAAAAGCCTCATTCACCATGGTTAAAGCCATGGTTTAAGGTGTCTTCTGAATGGGGCCAGTATTATAATGATACTCATACATGTATCTGGTGCAGTCAGTGAGGTTATGAAGAGGAGAGTTCTTTGCTATGGTGCCCTTTTTTTGCAGACTTGATAAAGCCAAAATCCATGTGCCTTTTGGAAGTATTGTGATGTGAACATGCTCACATAAGTGAACATATGATAGCACCTCATACTAAATCAGAATATGAGCCCATCTGGCCAAGCATTGTCTACTTTTCTTAGCAATGGCTATCTAGATGTCATAGAGATGAGGGAGAAATAAGTTTGAGTCACATTTTAAAGTCAACTTAACAAATTTGCATTTTACGCCTAATATGTAAACCAAAACACAGCTGTCTGTCAAAATGTGGACTTCTATGAATTTTGCAACGGAGTTCTCAAAAACAATCCAAAGAAATTACAAAAATGTGGATATTAGGGGAAAGCGCACCAAAAATGTAGATATTTGGGAAAATAGGATTCAAAAATGCATTTTTTAAGAAAATGGCTTGCAATCAGTTTTGTACAAAATGCATGCATTGATACAAACATGCATACAAATAAATATGCATGAATTTTCAAACTTTTTTAAAAAAACCTCCAGATGAACTGAATTCAAGATTTGAAATAAAAAATACCCAGAGTTTGGGATCAACTGAATTTAAGATGAGAAAAGGTAATGGACTGATTTGTCTACCCTTGCTTTTAAACAAGAAGTTCCACTGGAATTTCTGGAGACTAATCTTAGAGCCTTCCCCTCCCTATTTTTTTTTTAAAGATACATGTGCCTGCTCTCTCTTTCTCTCATACAGAGGAACCTTTGGATTGTAAACATTGTAAGAAATAACTGCTGATGCTAGACTTTGGAACTGAAGTTTAAGTTGGGAAAGGGGGAATTTCAAAGGATTTGATACTATATTGCTGGGGAAAAAAACAATGAAGAATCTTGTGGCACCTTCAAGAGTAACCAATTCATTATGGTGTATCAGTGTTTGTGGACTACATTCCATTTCATCAGATGCATGAACTGTTATCCTAAGTTTCTGGTATATGAAATGAAATGCAAGAAGTTAAGCAGAGAGTACTCCAGGAAAGCTTCTGCTGTAATAAACTGGTTAAGGCACCACAAGCACCTTCGTTAATTTCATTCTGTTCTATTGCAGGAGGAGATTGGGTGGACTATAAATCTAAATAAACGGGAATATACTTATCCAAGCAGATAATATTTCCAGTACAAGCTAAAGGCTTCTTTCTACGGACATTGGAAGTGTTCATCTCCAGTGTGTGGAGGACATTTTTATTGATTCGTTTATTTGATCCAGTTACTGTAAAGGGTCACGGCAGAAGGGAACTCTACTACATCAATAAATAATAGCAGTAATCCAAAGCTTCTCTTTAACAATTGGGAAGAGGCAGATTTTTTTTTTTACCAACTGGGTCTCCTTTGTCATTGACTGTAGCAGTTCATACAAAGAAAACAGAGAACAGAGGGGCTGCTGTGATTTTTCCTTGAGGTTTAGACTGCTGTTCCTTGTTTTGCACGCACAAAGAAGAGAACCAGACCACCCCACCTTAATTTTACTTAAAAAGACTTCTCAAGACAAATGTAGAGATGTGTGTGTGTGTGTGTGTGTGTGTGTAGGGTAAACAGCTGAGGAATTGATAAAGTTAACATAATTTCAGGAGGGGATGTGTGTATGAGCTCCATCACACCAGCGATTTAGTGCACTCTCGCCATGCCTGGTGTGTGGATTTGCAGCATGGTACTCACATGATGCCATGCCTGTTCTACTGACACCCCACCTATTCCCCAGCCTTTCCTAGAATGCTAAAAATCTGGATTATTTTCCCTAAGTGCACTTAATGTGCCCCAAGCCTCTGTGTAGTTTTAAAGGAACTGGGGGCTTGAATGGATTGCATCAGGTCCTGGCAGGGAAAAGCGATCTCTCCCAGCAGCCGGCTCCAAGCCTCAATATAAAACCCAAACCTTGCATCCCAGGCTTGAAAGCATTTTTTTAAATCATATGATGCCTGAATCTCTGCAGAGACATGATTGTACTTCCTCGATGCCCCCCAAAAGCCAGACTAAAGGGTCGTTCCAATTTTGCCTGGCAGAAAGGCAGTCTGGTTGAAGCACTCATCTGACAGGACCTGACTGGAGGGAGAAAGAGAAGGGGAGTGGAGTGGAGCGGAAAAGCAAATGAGCCAAGGAGCGAAAGAGCAGCTCTTCAGGTGAAAGGGATCCAAAGCTTGATGCGCTTCTGCATCAGAGGTAAAAAAAAATGCGGAAGCAAACCAGGAGGGGAAAATAGGTGTGATGGAGGTCTCTATCTCTGTCACGTACGTTGCACTCTTTCCAGCACCAGGTGAAGACCTTTTTAGTTTCCCAGTATTTTAGCAATTTACTGTCCTAGTCTTTTAACTATGCTTTTTTAAAACTACATTTTAAATCTGTGTTTTAAATCTCTGCATTGCTGTTCAGGTTTATTGTGGTTGTACTTTTGCATTGCAGTTCTATATTGAGGTATTAATTTTTGTGAACTGCCCAGAGAGCTTCGGCTATTGGGTGGTATGAAAATGAAATAAATAAATATCTCTATCTGGTATCCCCAGGAAAAACATCTGGAAACTTGTAATGTAATTGGAACCAAGCAAAGCCCAACACTCTAGCCCCTTCAAATCAACATTTCTCCTTCATCAGCAAGAAGACAGCCATTGTATTGGTGAGTTCAGTGCTGGATCAGAAATTTATTCTACAACCATTCTCAATCCATTTGATAGAAACAGATTTGTTTTCAGGAAAAACGAAATGAAAGAATAACATTTAATTGAAATTCTGATGACTCAGGTGGGCAGATTTCAGGCCTGTGGGGTTTACTTTCATTTTTATTTGTGGAGGGGGTTAAGTCAGGGACAAGTGAGTGGGTGGGCAGTGGAGCTAATCCCATACTTCAGCCCAAGGAAGATACACTGTATGTAACGATACAAACCTAGCTCTAAGTTACCATAGATCAGGGATGAACCAAACTTAAAACGGAAAGCATTCGCAATGGCTGTTTCAACACCAGGCTGATTGTTTGGGATGGCCCTCGGCTGGTCCCTGTGCGCCGATGGTGTGTAAGAGGTACTTCCGTGATCGGCTTCCCTCCCTCCCTCCCTCCCCCCCTCCCTCTACATCCTATGGTGTAGAAAAGGCCAAAGTTTGGAATGAACTGAACTTACAATGAACTTACAACTTACAACTGAAAATGAGAAACTGCTAACTGAAATTGACAGATTTGTGCATCCCCACACGTCAAGCTCTCTTGTGCTCTCTCTCTCTTTCTCTCTGGCTGAATTCAGACAACACGATAGTCAATGGTGAGGTAATAAACAACTTTACAGTTGTTCATCTAGGGGGTACTCCCCACACAGCATGGTAATAAATAATCAACCGTGGTGTGGATTAGGATCAGCGCTGAGTTGACTATGGCAGCATTCGGACGACATGATAGTCAATACAACTGACTATTGTTTCCCCCCCCACCCCCGGTTGCTTAATGTGTCGTCCAAATTCAGCTAATCTCTCTCTGTATATATACTTCCAATTTGATTTGCTGTTGTTAAACCATTGGGAATAGGGATGGTCATTTTGAGGAAATCCAGCCCTTTGGGGGCTTGCTGAGTTTTCCTGGAGCCCCTAGCTTGGTTTGCATTTATGAACCAAGCTACAGACTCCCCCTCCCCCCCCAAAATGGGAACTTCCCTGGGTTTATTTTTTAAAAAAAATCAATTCATGCAAATCGCGGCACAATTTACAGAAACACGCGCCTGCAATTTGTGCAACTTAAGTATATAACAACTGTAATTTCTGCAAATTATGTTTGCAATGTTCATCAATAGAAAATTTAAGAATAAATAAACCATGAAAATCCACGAGCTGGCTCGACTCACTACAGATCGAGTCGGGCCAGCTGATGGGTAAGTGAGTCATGTGGGGGGGAGGGAAGCTGTTGGAAGCTCAGTGAACATCTCCCGCTGGATGGATCCCCCGACATCCCTAAACTGTAAGTTAGAAATCCTTGCTGATCTACTAGTACACTGTGATCTACCTTCTGCCTAGGTTTGGGCTAGACCAACTGTATAATATTTGTGAACTAGTTTAAGTTCTCAGGAGAAGCACAGTATTGTTGTTATCATTATTATCATTAATATATATTGCTTCCCTGCAAAAGGTTTGCACAGTGAATGGAGCAAGCTTTTTGGAACAATAAGCTGTTCTCATACCTCCTGCTTTCTCTGTCCAGGAGTTTATTTGCATGTGAATATCAGAGATGGAAGAGTGATACAGTCTGTGACCATCCATTTCTCTTCCTGGAAGGAACATGCCCCTTCTAATGATCCAGATTTTTCTTCAAGCCCTTGATGACCTCAGCTGTGCTAAGGAAGCTCATTTGAAATATATGACGGGCACAAGTTAATCAGCAGGCCGCTCCCGTTCATTTATCCCCCTTGTGAGAGAGAGTGGATTCTAATAGGATGGTTGCAAGAATGTCAATAATTTATAGACAGAGTATTCTACAAAGCCTCCATTTCCTCTGACATTTTAAGCTTGAGAGGCTGAGGCTATTCGTTAATTTTTTATGGTACAGGAAAACCTTAATAACTAGATTTTATAAACCTCAATTAATTTAACAAGATGGGGGACGTCGATATCCCTGTTGTACTCCAATACCATTTCTTCTTCTTTTTGACAAGGGTATTCACCAGTCTTGCATTAAATACAATAAGCTCATCTCTGTCATTCTCAGAGTTGAGCTGTTGACTTGCCTTTAATAAAAAGCTATGCCTGTCTCCCTCATGACCACTCCACCATGCCCATAACTAAATGGTAGAGCACATGCTTTGCATAGAAAGGGTCTCAAGTTCAATCCCTGCCATCCCCCGGTGGGGCAAGGAAAGACCCCTGGCTGAAACCTTGGAGAACTGCTGCCAGTCTGTGAAGATGATGATGAGCTAAATGGACCAATGGTCTGATTCAGTTTAAAGCAGCTTCTCGAGTGACCTTCCCAGGATCACTTGAGTGGCCAGTCTTAGGGGTCATCTTCATGTATGAGCCTTCCATGAGGGAGGAGGGAGGATCCCGGGCTTTCCCACTTCTGGGATTGTCCCCCAGTGCCCAAACGCCAGGTGCAACATCCCAGAAGGAAAGAGGGACGTTCAGCACAGTGTGCTGTTTTTTCTTTGAAGGAGACTTTTGCGCAGCAGTACGGGCGTGATAGTGCGCCAAAGTGTTTTTTAAAAAAACACAAAACCTCGAGAGCCATTGCTGCGATGGCAAAACAACTCCCCCGTCACCCCCAATGGGCACAAAGCCCCCTCCCAGAATTCCGTGCTGAAACTCAGGGTGCTGAAACCTACCCCCAAATATATTCAGAACCTTTAGAGTACTGGCTGGTTCTGGCTGAAACCCAGAACCGATTCACAGCGCCACTGAAATAGGATCCACCAGCCACCATTGCCTGGGAGTAGGGATGTTGGAGAAATCCACTACATCAGACATTTTTCATGATTTTTTTCCATCAGCATCACCTCAACACAGACAAGGACAGATGTTGAGTCTGGAAATCTTTACGTTTCCAGATTTCTGATGTTTTCAGTGGAAAATGAAAAGTGCTATGATATAAAATGCATACATTTGAAAAGTGAGCAAAGAAAAATGTGCACCCTTCCAAAATGCATACAGACATGTGAAGATGCATATAGAATTTTGTATAATTTGAATATATATATATGGTTGCTACTTAAATACACCCCAAAACAAAAATCCACATGAAAGGAGCATGGAGAAGATGCAGATATGGATAATGGTGGAAGTCCACAGAAGTGGACCTGGCAGTTTGACCAGAGAAAGTCCCATTGAATTTAAGTTTCTTCTTTGTTAGACACGTAGTATAATACTGTACTTTAAATCATGTAAAGCTTCAGAATTTTTGTTTCCTTGGAAAACCCCATACAGGCTTGCATTTTTAGCTCATTTGCTATTCAGCATACTAATGCTAATTATCATGAATTCCTCTGGTATTCATTGTAATAGCACTAATTATAATGAAATTGTTTGGTATTCGCTATAATAGCACCGATCATAAAGAATTCATTTGACATTTATGAGGACATCACGTGTGTATCTGCGGCTTACTGCTGTAATTTAGCATCTGTAAAGCATTACTTAATAGAAACATGGAATCAAACATTGCTCACATTTTTAACAAAAACAAAAAAACAAGACAAATTATATATCTATCTACCATCAAAGCTGAGATGCAGAATTCCGGCAAAGTGTTTGGGAGTTAATTACCTGGTCATTTCATATGAATTAGTGACATTGGAGTGGGGGAAATCATTTTGTAATTAACAACTAGCAGCAAACATTGTTGTTATTTTTAAGAATGTAAATGTATTTGTTAAAAAGAGACTGTTATGAGGCTGCAATTCTCAGAAGATTTTGTTTTTGAGAATTTTTTTAGTTTTGAAAAATAAATATTTTTGCAAAAGCAAGGCCAATAACTGTCGTTACAGCTCAAGGCTACAATACGGAAAAGAGAAAGAAAGAATATTGATTAGTAGATAGTAATAATGACTATGACAATGTGACTGTTGAAGGTAAGCAGAGAAATCTAACAGTGTTTCTATAGATCGCTTACAGAATAGATGGAACATTTTGATTTCAATTACACAGACTCCTACTATGGTAAATACGAGTTCTCTTTTTTTAAATCAACAAAAGTAGAAGTCCCCCCCCCAATCTTATGGCTTTCTTATGTTGCGTAGCATGGGTGGGTCAAGATGCACCACTATCCCAGCTCTCATGGCTAGGTGACACTCACCCTGACAGATTAGAAGAACATGCCCTGCACTGCTCATCCTGTTGCTGACCTCCTTTGCGTTAAATCAATAAAGTTGTGGCCCTAGTTTAAAGCCATGTATGGTTGCAAAAGGGGCTAAGGGGGGTCCTTTTAAAACATTAGAGGCTTCCTTTACACTGCGTAGTGTGCAGAAGCTCTACATTGTTCACCTTTATACATTTTCTCAGTGAAGCATCAATCAGCCATCCACTCCAGTTAGATTCTGAGAGCCAGAGTGGTGTAGCGGCTAGAGTGTTGGACTGGGAGTCGGGAGATCCGAGTTCTAGTCCCCACTCGGCCGTGGAAGCTCACTGGGTGACTTTGGGCCAGTCAAAGACTCTCACCCAAACTTACCTCACAGGGTTGTTGCTGGGAGGATAAAATGGAGAGGAGGAGGAGGAGGATTATGTACGCCACCTTGGATTCCTTAGAGGAAAAAAGATGGGATAGAAATGTAATAAGTAAATAAATAAATAAGGTCCTGCAACATTGGTGTCCATTGAGCACACAATAAGCAAAAAACAAAAACAAAAAACACGAACACTTTCCCCCCCTCATCCATCATAGCATCATAATTCCTGCACTGATTGTTCTGACAGTTTGCAATTTCGGGGGTACCTGTACAATATCTATCTATCTATCTATCTATCTATCTATCTATCTATCTATCTAATCTATCTATCTATCTATAAACCCCCCCAAATGTGGAGTTTACAAAAGAACGGGGAGTAGAGTTAACCAATATGGACAACACCACACCCAATTCCTAATCCTCAAAACCAAATGGCAACTGACTTATCCCACACTACTCAATATTGAGCACGGGAAAGCTACAACTTCAAATGGGTGTCAATAAAGTGACACACTTATCTTTTAAGACAGTCTGCACCTTCCTCTCTATTGGCTGGGTGGCATCATGTGGGGCCGCTAGCCCTCCCTACTCTCTTGCCCATCTAGAGAACAGTTGGGGCAAATGTGTCCCTACCTGCAACTGCAGGACTTGGAAGTGACATTGTGTAATGCTGCCTTGGGGGAGAGGGTGTTTTTTAAAGGGCAGGGTACACAGACCTACAATAAAAAATGAAATAAAATATATAAATAAAGGGCATATGCTGGATTTCACAAGCGTTATACTCTGACCTTGCAAATTGGGTGCGTGTGCAACGTTCAATACATATCTCCGCATCATGGTTGAAGTTGAAGCAAAATAAAACTTCTGAAGAAACAGAGGAAAATGTGCACACAACGAAGATCTGACATGATTGCAGTGGCTACTGTTAGAAAAAACAGGCAGGCTAAAGGGAGAGCAAAAGCAGAAGCTTTCCCAAGAATGTTTGTAATAATGTTTTTAATAATGTATTTGTTTTTATTTGTTTAATGTTTTATCTATTTTATGATTCTTGTATTTATATTTATTGTTGTTCCCCGCCTCGATCTGGATGGAGAGGCGGGTTAGAAATAAAATAAATAAATGAATAAATAATGCTAAAAAGTTGCTCTTGAATTGGAGGAACAGTCCCTTCAGTCCAAAGCAAAGTTTACAATTCCACCTCCCAATTCTTCTCCAAGGACAAGGTCAGTAGCTGGCGAAGTTATTAAATTTGTAAATGACAATGGTAAGAGCAAAAGCCTCCCCGTATGTTTGCATTTTTGGCAGCTTATTCAGTTGCTTCCACTTTCCGATCCCTCATTTGTCATTATTCACACATATCCAGGCTGGGCAAGTTGAACTAATGTCTACTTTTTTCTTTTTCCTAAGAGGCTCACGTTAATGAAAATGAGTTGTGTGATGAGTAATTCAACAAGCGCACATGTCCGGAAAACATCCAGGAAGTATCATTATTGATGAAATGTAACACAAGCAGACGTCTCTCTTCCCGTTTGACTTCCTAGAGGTATTTATTTCTGTTTATCATTCATATGCAGTGTATTCAAACCCCTTTAACTCATTCACCCTCACAATAATCCCATGTGTTAGACCCACTTCATCCTCAATTTAGACAGAGAGGTTTAGAATCAGGGAGCAAGGATGTTACACGTAGGGATTTGAGGAAATCCACCATGGATTCAAATGAGTTTACATTTCTATGTATCTGACTTGTGGATTCTGCAGCGTACAGCTTTTTCCAAGTTGTATGGATCCACGGACTTTTAACTTTGGGGGGAGATTTGCGTAATTTTGGTTGCTTGCAAATGCATATTAGTGCAAATGCAAACCAGTGGAAGTGTACATTAACTAATGCACACGTGTGCTAGCATGCATTTTCAAATGAACGATGTTCTCGTGCAAAAAATCCAGTTCTTTCAATGAGGGAATCCCAGAACAAAATAAGCTGACAATTCCTGAAACATAGACGGAATAGATTTAACAAAATCCATGCATCCCTAGTTACAAGTATTCAAATACAGCTGCTTGTAAAAGTGGGAACCCCACTTTCATAGAATCACAGAATAGTAGAGTTGGAAGGGGCCTATAAGGCTATCAAGTCCACCCCCCTGCTCAATGCAGGAATCCACCTTAAAGCATACCTGACAGATGGCTGTCCAGCTGGCTCATGAATGCCTCTAGTGTGGGAGAGCCCATGACCTCCCTAGGTAATTGGTTCCATTATCATACTGCTCAAACAGTCAGGAAGTTTTTTGAATGCCCATAGGCAAGAAGGCACCTGCGGTGGGTGGGACAAACCTGGCCCTGCTCCCTATTCAAATACCCCCATCACCTACTCCTTCCCTTGCTCCAAGGAACCAGTTACTTACCTCAGGGAGGAGCAGGTGACAAGTAGGGATGTAGGAGAATTTTGGCATTGCATAAAAAATGGACGAAAAGGCCTGACTCACAACCCAAACATGAATGCGATAGCGGTCACAAATTTGGGAAAAAGCTCACACATTCTCAGGCTTGTACTCATATTTTCAAAATGTTTCTTTTTTGGGGACAAAGTGTGTGCTTGAGGGATTCCTATAAGCTTGGAGGACCATAGGATCTTTTGGGTTTTTTATCTCCTCTTTCGGTGGAGAGAGAGAGGTCCACCCTTGCAGTGCACGAAATGGGCAGGATCTACACTACTGCTTTATAATGGTTTATAACAGTATTGACAACTGTTGGGGCCCATGGCACATTCTGTATATTGTTTCCAAACTGTTTTCAAAGTGTTAAATCCTGCTTGGTGTAAATCTGGCTTAGATTTTCTGGAAGAGAGTTGCGAGCAAGCATAAAGGGATAGTGACGGTGAATGAACAGAGTAATTTCAGAAATCCAGAGACAGATGTGATCTGAATGGGACAATAAGGGGAAAAGAGGGGCAGGTCAAAGGTGGGGGGGAAGTGACGAATAGCAGCAGCTGTTCCCATATGAAAGTTTTACCTTTGCAACTCTTAAACTACCACCCATCTTCAAGACAACATCTCTCCTTGGCTTTATCAGGCTTCAAAGAGGTAGGGTGAAAGCAGGCCACTACAAACCTGCTTGCAGGGCATACTCACCTTATCCTGGATAGTTTTTTTATAATACTATCTGAGAAATAATTGCCCAAAGCCAAGACAATATCCAAGGAAGGAAGGAAGGAAGGAAGGAATCATTGTCAAGGTTAGAGCCAATGGGGAGAAGTGTTTTTTAAAAAAATGAAATTCAGTCTCATCAAATGCTGTGAGAATAAGGCTATTTAAATATTGCCCAGAGCTAATGCCACAGCTGGATTTTGCTTGTAATGAGTGATAGTTGGCTGATAACAAAAGTTCAGGAGTGGAGATTTTAGTGGATTTAACAATGTACTTTACAGTGAAAAAAAATCACTTTGAAATGTCAGGTACTGTAGAATGTGGCTGCTCACTCCCTTGCCTCTGATGTGTATGCAGAGGGTGTACTTCATCTATGCGCCAGCAATTTTTAATTGGATTCTGCTGGCGGGAGGGGTGCGTGTGTGGGGGGGGAGGGAGTTCAGATACTTCTAATCCAAACATTTCTAATCATCCTGGTAATCTAACTCTGTGTGGTCCAACTACTAGCATGTGAGCTAGTTTTGCAATGGGGCAGTTTACCTGGCCCGCTAGGTGGAAGGAAAACATATTTTTATGTTATTATCTATTCTTATTTCATATCCATTTGAAACATGGAAAGAGCAATCCTACGGGCAAGTAGGGGGGAGATCTCCTGGGCCAGATCTACACCAAGCAGGTTATAGCATTATGACAGTGGTATGAAAATAGTATATGGAGGCAGGATCTACACTACTGCTTTATAGCGGTATTGAAGTGCACTGACCAGTGTTGGGGCCCATTGACACATTCCATGTACTGCGTTCACACCACTTTCATAGTGTTATATCCTGCTTGGTGTAGATGTGTCACAGTCCCCAACAGTTGTCATTGCACTTCAGTACTGCTCCTTAGATAATACCATTTCTCCTCTCCTCTTTAACTTCCAATCTTTCTCCACCTAGCCCCTTATTCTTCATCCCCAACTGAAATGAAGCATGTTAACTACACCTGTGTTCCCTGTTTGTGGGCAGAGAAAAGCCAGTCAAATGGCAACATTTCACTGGATTTCTCCAGGAGAAGTCAAAATTCTCCAACTGTTTCTCATGGGCAGAGCTTCCTTTCTGCAAAGTGGCTTTCTTTTTCTGGGTTGGTGACCGAAGAAAAGAAAGACATCTCAAAAATGTTGTCTTGCAAGAAATGTTGGCTCAGTTCTAGTTGGAACTCTTTTCCAGATTGTTGGCACCTCAAGGTCCACAGATTGAGGACACCCCCCTCAACATCTACAGCTGTAACCAGAAGGCAGGATCAAATGCCACACTGTTCCTGCTCTCATGACAAGGTGGCACATGCCCTAACACGTAAGATGAACAGAGCATGCACAACTTATATTGATGCAAATCTCTTCTGCATTGAGAGAATAAAGTTGTGACCCTAGCTCAACCCCTAATTTCATGTCCAGTCCTTCTCTGCTGTGGCACCCCGGCTGTGGAATAAGCTCCTAGAGAGGTGTGCCTGGCACCTACATTATACTCTTTTTGAAGCCAGGTGAAGACCTTTTTTAAAATCATTTTCCAGTATTTTAACAGTTTATCATCTTAGTTTTTTTAACTTTGCTGATTTAAATCTGATTTTTAAATCTGTATTAATCTCTGCATTGCTGCTCGGTTTTATCCTGCTTGTGCTTTTATATTGTACTTTTATACTGTGTTTTTACACTGTTGTTTGTTTTATACTTTGAATTGTCTTCATGGTTTTAATTGTTGTGAACCACTCTGAGAGCTTTGGCTATTGGGTGGTATAGAAATGCAATAAAGAAGAATAATAAATAAAATAATATTTCCAGCCACAAATGAAGCACCTTCATCATAATCACCCCTCCCCAACAACCACCCTTTCCATTTTTCCTCCTTTCTCATGGATTTCCCCCCTCCTTGTGTTTTGCATTTCCCTCTTAGTAGAAGTTGCACTGTCACGACTTGCAAAGTAGATTTAGGGAATAAAAATAACCCAGCCTAGTGGAAATTTAAATTTGATATGTCTGAGATACTGCAAATGTGATTAAAGGCTTCCACTGATCCTTGCATTGGAAGCAACACTTGTGAGTCCTCCTTGACATCTCATCAGCATTAGAATAGAACAATGAAACAACACTGTATTCATCTCCATTGGAGAAGTAATATAAATATGGTGTCATGGGGAAGGGAGGTTGCAATATCCTTTTCTGTTTGAAGCTATATAGCATTATACACAGGAAAGGGGACCTACAGTAGCATTGTGCTATTTTTATTTCAATCTATTTATTTTCAACGATTTGTTGCAGGGAGAAAAGAAGCTGCACCCAAACATTGTGGGAAGGGGTGAACATTTCTGAGAAATTTCTCAATGTTCAGGCCTTCAGCGCTTACCATACTGTAAAGAGGAGGCTAAGGGGTGGGGGTGTTTGCATTCTTTATTTTACCATTTTTATTCCATTCTGTCCTTGTAGCCTCTCTGGCTTTTGGAGCTTTTTAAAAAGCCTCTTAAAGGATTTAACCAGGACTTCCTCTTTTGGGGCTTTCCTGCTGAGTGCCTGAAAGCAAAGTGAGGAGTTGTTGTCCTCCTTGTTAAAAGTTCTTTGAAGAAAAAACACACACCAATGAACATAAAATAAAGAACATGCGCGGACCCCTCAGCAACTTCCTTACGGTTGATAGGATTGTTTGGTGATGCTGCCTCCCGTTAAAAAGGCAGTTAGCAGAGAAAGAAAAAAGTCAGAAGGGAATGAGCATTTACCAGTCCCACATCTACACAAGACTCAGTAAAAAAAAAAAGGAGACCTCACTCTTCTTTCGTAAAGAAAAGTAAAATGGCTTACTCACAGTTTCTTGCATAAAAATGCAGGTAGAGCGTATAGTTTCAGACAAAGTTTGTTCAGTCCATCCCCTTTGTTCTATAACAATGGCAGGAGAGAGAACAAACATCTGTGCTCCCAGCAATTGAGAAGGTCAGAGAGAGGGGGGGAGGAGCAGGAACCCACACCCTGTAGGCTATAGAGCCCCAAAGGCTAGCTAGGTCCAAAATCCCCATGCATTAACTAGCTAACTGCATCACTGCCCCCTTCCTGTAACTTGCAGATGAGGTTGCGATACTTTCAACAACCAAAAGGTAAGCCTGAAGCCCCGCACCCTGAGAAATGTGTCTGAAAATCTCCACTGCCCTGCGAAACAGGCAGGGAAACGGCTGCCCCTTTTGCCGGGAAATGGAGAGGTTGCAAAAGGCTGGCAGGGTTTTAGCATAGCGCTATTCTGCAGTATTAGGCAGGGAGAGCATTTTATTTGGCAGCAGGATCACTGAAGAGTTGTACAGAGCCGGGCTGGCCCTATGAGTGGGTGAGCTGGTCAGTCGCCCAGGGCACCAACCTGAGCTAAGGGGGCACCAACATTACAACTGCATCAGGTCCCATAAATCTTCTGGGTAGCCCTACAAAGGTGACGGGGGGCACCAAAGATACTGCTTGCCTGGGGCGCTATTTATCCTAAGGATGGCCCTGCTACAGAGACATATATATTGGCAGGGGAGAGCTAGCCAGATGTTTTGAAACTCCAGAGGCAAGTTAAGATACTCATTTGCCCAACTGTGAGAACAGTTAGGTGGGCAATGATCCAAGAACTGACCTTTTCAACAGTGGCCCCAAACTTCTGGAATAAACTGCCACTGACAGTCCACCAGGCCTCATCATTGCAGGCTTTTAAGAAGGCCCTGGAAACACCCTGTTTTGCTTCGACCTTCCCCTTATACATTTGCTGTTGCACTTTTCACTGTTATTTTTTATTGCTGTTTTTAGTCTTTTTTTGTTGTTTGTGCTGTATTTTTATCGTGAAGAGTGGGCACCAGGCACTTGAAGCAGCCTGGTCCTCAAGTTCATTTTGGGTGCTACACCATATACAAAAGAAGGCAGGGCCCCTGCAACTTTAACTGTTGTGATGAAAAGGGAATTTCTCCAGGAACTAATTGCAAACAAATGACACTGGCTGAAATTCCCTTTTCTCTACAACTGTTAAAGTTACATGAGCCCTGACCTGGATTTTATCTGGTCACCCTACAATACTCTTAGCCTCTGGCTTTGCTCATGGGCAGTGGAAGATGATCCTCGCGCCAAGGCTTGCCATGCACACCTCATTGTGCATGCTCAGAGTGAACGACACTGAAATTTATTCCAACTTCTACAGTTCAGAGTCTTGACAGAGAAGAATGGATTCGTTCTCCTCTCTGCCAATACTTTTCAGAGTGGAACAAAGCAATTCTTGTCTATCCCTCAATTCAGCCAGTGCACTGCATGCCATCCAGCTCTGGACTAAGGAGGCAGAAAAGGCCTACAGAGAGTCCAATTATACAGGGAGGGAAGGGGAGGACTGCAGACTTACCTGCTTCCGCAATCCTCCCCCAGTGTCTAGATAGTTGCGCAATGTCCCACAAGGGAAGAGGGATGGCACGGCCACCATTTTTTTTTTTTAAGAGGAGCTGTGTGTGGTGGAAAAGGTAAGAAAACTGCCCCACCAAATCCCACACCCACTCCCCATGCCATCCTTGGGATGGTGAAATTGCTGCCCCCCCCCCCCCCCCCGGGCACAGAGACACACTGTGCAGCTCTGTGCCCATTTCAGGGCCTGGGAGTGCATGCCACACCAGCTGCACTCGTCGGGATGGTCCCGGTACTGCAGGAAAACTGGGATATCCCCAGTTCCAGTTATCCTGAAGTTGTCCCTAGGTCATCCCCAGTTCATCCTGGGATTCCCTGTGCATCATATGGACACACAGGGACGACCTAGAGACAACCCATGGATAAATGGCTGGTGCAGACATGGCCTAAGAAAGCCTCTTAATAACCATAGGCCAGAGCTGGTTGTGTCATACTCCATGACCTCTAGATAAACTTTAAGATGGTTAAGTGAAAAAAAGGGGGGGGGGGAAGAAAAAAGGAAATAAGGACATGGCCTCTGCAACTTTAATAGCTGAGCAGAAGAGAGAATTTCATAGCTGAGTTTATCATGCAAGGAGGGTGTCCAGATGTCCTGTGTTACAGAGGACAGCCCACTATATGAAGAGCTGTCCAGTAGGGTTGTTGGAAAAATTTGTTTGGGGGATGGGGCTCAGCCCCCCAGCCCCAAGACTTTGGTCTGTTTTCCACATACTGGCCTGACTCATTCTGCATCAAGTTGGGAGAGTTTACAGATTTTCTGTATTACTTTTAAATTGCACAAATAGAGATTGGTCTAACATGCGCAAATCTCAACCACAATTTCCACAAATTATGGAAATTGTGGCTGCAATTCATGCAGATCTCTAATAGGGCAAATTAAAAAAAAATCCGGAAAGTTTTTTCCAGATTATTTGGGGGGGGAAACACAGCTTGGCTCACAAATGTAAGCAGAGTTGGGCAGGCAGCAGAAGTCCAAAAAGGTCTGGATTCCAAAGTGATGGACGAAATGTGGAGAATCACCTGGGAAATGAGCACCTAGGTAGCAGCCTGAACAGGTCATTTGGTCAGTCTTCCCTATTGTGGTGAGATGTATGACTTTTAAAATTTAAATTATAGTTATTTATCTAAATTTGCATCTATGTATAAAAATATGAACATGCACATCTCATGCAAATTGGTGTCATTTACATGGAAGCTACATCTGCTGAAATCCTCTCTTCTACACAACTAATAATGGTGCAGGAGCTCTGTCCTCTTCTGCAACCAGCTGCCCTTAAATCTTCCAGGATAGCTTTACTTATTAGAGGGTTTAGAGCTCTGTTGATAGGCAGGCTTTGTGTCTGTCAACCTGACAAGGGCTGGGCCAGATCTACACCAAGCAGGATATGACACTTTGAAAATGGTTTGAAAACTGTATACAGAGTGTGTCCTGGGCCCCAACAGTTGTCACTACTGTTATAAACTGTTTTAATGCAGTAGCGTAGTTCTTGCCCTGGTCTGCCAGGCCTCTTTGGAGCTGTTATCTAACCAGGGCACAACTCAGGCACCTCGGAAGAGGTAGATGTTTGTGTAATATGCTGTGTATACACTTACACACATTGCTATGCTGATGCAGCCCTTTCTTTGTGCAGATGAGGTTGGACCATCTTATCAAAAACTTAACAGCTAGGGAAAACAGGGACTCCTAAAATAACCTCGAGCCCATTTGTGTTTTTCTCTAGCTGACAAAGTACACCAAGATGACTAATATTGTTTTGAAATGGTCTCTAGACTTCAGCCTCCCCTTCTAACAAAGGCCATTTTAGAAAGATAAATAACCTGTCTACACAGAAAGGTTCCCAATTCTGTGCCACACCTGCTCAAAACAAAACAAAATTACCTCAGGAAATATTGGAGAATATGAGAGTCTTTCCTCACAAATTGCTGCGTTCGGGGTTAGGTGTTTTCCCCCCGTTTTTGTTTGTAGGTGGGTCTAACCTATAGCAAGATTAGATGGATGTTTATCATTTTGCTTATTTCTTTTAAGTGTATGCAATGAGTTCAGCATGCATAATAAAAGTAAATGTAACCACGCATCCACCTTTCTGCTTATGGTAATATTGCTCAGTGCCTGACTATGTTGACCCTGATATTGTTTCATATACAGCGATTCCCTTAAAAAGAAGAAAAGCTGACAGAATGTGGAGTAGATTTCTATAACCTTGACTTGTTGCCAGATTGTGTTTTGCAGCAGGAAGTAGATTCTCAGAAATGAGAAACAAAATGACTCCAGCAGGCCTTCACTTTGCTTCTGGGAAACACTGTTGGAGGAAATAGATGTGATTCCTCCATTTTTCCTCATTGATGTGTCGTTGTTCAGGTGTGTGTTCTTCACTTCTGCTCCACATCATTGGCTGCTGCTAGAGGGGGGCTAAGGAAACACATCTCGTGATCAGGTCATTTGACATGAAGCTTATAGAAAGCGCTTAACTGATAATCTGGATTATTCCACATGCATGCTTGTTTTCTGTGAATCGGGAGGCAGATTTCTGTGTTTTGTTTCTTAAACATGCGCATGCACACACACACACACACGCATGCACCAGAGTTTGAAGTGGTACAGTCCGGAAAAAGCTTATCTGCATAATCGTGCTACTTGTATAATCTGACACTTGGGTGGTATGTTGACTTCCATAGATCCATGAGCTTGTTGAACAGCAGCTGTGCATTAATACTTAATAGAACCATACAATCTGTGCCTTAGTACTGTTCAGTTTGGGGCCGCATATGTGCTAATGGGCATTTGAGCCAAGAGCTACAGATGGCATTGATGGAATGCTATGATCATACCAGCAGTATGTGCAAAGAGCTGTTTTGGCATTGGGTACTCTTGAAACACACATTTTCCATTGTCAGAGGTACTTCATGTGCTTTTTATGTCCTTATCTACCATGTCTAAATACGATTCCCTTTATATATGAGTACCCCATCTAGGAACCTTCTCCCCCAATCAGTCCTAAAGGAGTGCTCAGCTTCAGTCTTTGACATCATGATTCTTCCTGGTGAGAGAAGGGACTATGAACAAATGCAGAATCAATACAAATAAATGCAAACCTATATTTGCTCTTATGTAATGCTTTAAATAAACAAAGAAATATAAGTAGATCCCTATTCCCTTTTTTTCTCTGGAGTATGCATACTAATGCCTCTTCTTTTTATATTGCAGTTAGGAATGTAAGAAAATTGCATGTGAGTTTGCAAATCAGCCAAAATTGCCCCGTTTGCAACCCTGAATGTGAATAAGAGTGCTTCCTCCGCAAAAAAATAATAATATTTGCACATAACTCAAACTTATATTCACATTTGGAAAATGCAGATTCTTTTTTTTAAATGCACACTTTGAAATATACTTTCCCCCACCCAACAAATACATTTTTCATGCTTTAGCCAATGGAGGGAAAGTGTGCACATTTGAAAAAAAATATGCATACGTATGTGTATCATAGAATCATAGAATAGTAGAGTTGGAAGGGGCCTATAAGGTGATCGGGTCCAACTGCCTGCTCAATGCAGGAATCCACCTTGAAGCATACCTGACAGATGGTTGTCCAGCTGCCTCATAAATGCCTCTAAATGTGGGAGATCCCACGACCTCCCTAGGTAATTGGTTCAATTGTCGTACTACTCTAATAGATAGGAAGTTTTTCCTGATGTCAAGCCAGAATCTGGCTTCCTGCAACTTGAGCCCATTATTCCGCATCCTGCATTCTGGGATGATTGGGAAGAGATCCTGGCCCTCCTCTGTGTGACAACCTTTCAAGTACTTGAAGAGTATTTCCCATCTGGAAGGCACACCTTTGTCATTCAAACAAACTGAAAAAGAAGTCACAAACAAAAATGAGAGCAAGCCAAATGAACCTTCAAAGTGATGTTTGGAGAATTTCATTAAGATCGAACACCTCTGGTTTTTCCGTCCCTAGTCAGAATGACAGCAGAGACACACATTTACCTTCAGCGATGTTTTGGGGGCATTGCTATGTTCAAAAGTCAGATGCTGGTTAATTCCAATATTCACAACAGGAGGGGGATGCAAATGCTCTCTGAAAGAGAAATATTTGTCCTAATTATCATTGCCCAAGGTTGATTTAGGGCAGAGACTTCAGCAACTATGGGAATCTCTGGCTGTGCTCCGCTCTGTTTGGGTTGGTTGCTGCTTAGCAAATTAACTGGGTGACTAAAGGAAAGGTCACTGCAAAGGCCAGATGTCTTTCTCATAATGGAGCTCCATGAAAGATTGTTACTGATATGCAACCTTGTGCCTTGTTATCACCAATTTATCTCAACTACCACCAGCTTAATAGTCTCAATATGATGCAGCAGAAGTTGCTGATTCTGGGATCATCTTTCCAAGACAGATACTTGTTCAGCTCATTTGCACAGCAGCAGCAGCAAATTAGCAATGCTCCACTAGAGTGGTTTACCATTGGTACATCTTAACATACTAGTTCCTCTAGAGCAGTGTAGTTGAACTGTTTCTCTTAACATTCAAGCAATATATTTTCCCAATGCCAGTATCAATCACTCGTTCACACATTGTGCTGCCCATTTTCGGCGTGATTTACAAAAGATCCAAAAGCAGCCTCCTTAAAAAATGTGCTGAAACAACCTTTTCTCTCCTTCTATTTTTCATGTTTCTGATGATGAGAAATGATGGACAATGGATGAAAACGATAAAGCGAATTACACACTTGCAGCAGCTAAAAATAAAGAGAATCTGATTTAATTTCCTGTTGCCTTGGCTAGGAATTTAGGAATTTGGTTTATTATCCAGAGGCAGTTCAACCAAATGGAGGGGGGGAAAGTCTGTGCCTTTGCTGTTATGTTTGATCTTCTCCATCATTCGGGGGCATCTGGTATGGTTCATTTTGCTTAAAATTTCATGGCCACCAGCCATCTATCACCTTCTAGCCTTCTTTAATAATTCCATTCCCATCTTTGCCTTGCATATTCAAATAAGGATGGTCAATTTACTGGATAGAAAGTCTACAATTGGAGGAATTCACACTTCCAAACTACTATGTGAACCCAAGTGAATCATTCTTCAAAATTCACAGTTCTCTGAATTTTTCTATACAGTTGTCAACAGGGATGTAACGAGTGCTTGACTGAGCCTGGGAATCTGATGGACTCCCTTGCATCCTCCCTCCTGGACCCAGTTGGACTCCTGCAGTACGAACATGGAGCCATGCTTGAGGGTTCGCGAGGCGCCGATGAGCTGTTGGCTTCCATCCACCCTCACTGCTGAAATTGCCCACTTCCTCCTGCTGCATCAATTCCCTCCCTCCATTGGTGCAACAGGAGGAAGTGCACAATTTCAGCAGTAAGGGCAGGTGGCTGCCGAGACTCTCAGTGGCTTTCGATACCATCGACCATGGTATCCTTCTGGGACGACTGGCTGAGTTGGGAGTGGGAGGCACTGCATTGCAGTGGTTCCGCTCCTACTTGGTGGGTCGGCTCCAGAAGGTGGTGCTTGGGGAACATTGCTCGGCCCCGTGGATTCTCCAGTATGGGGTTCCGCAGGGGTCAGTTTTGTTCCCCATGCTGTTCAATATCTACATTAAACCATTGAGTGCAGTCATCCGGAGTTTTGGAGTGCGTTGTCATCAGTACGCTGATGACACGCAGCTCTATTTCTCCTTTTCATCTTCATCAGGTGAGGCTGTGGATGTGCTGAACCAGTGCCTGGCTGCGACAATGGACTGGATGAGGGCTAGTAAACTGAAACTCAATCCAGACAAGACTGAGACGCTGTTGGTGGGTGGTTCCGCTGACCGGATGGAGGGTGTTCAACCTGTTCTGGATGGGGTTGCACTCCCCTTGAAGGAGCGGGTTCGTAGCTTGGGGGTTCTCCTAGAACCATCTCTGTCACTTGAGGTGCAGGTGGCCTCAGTGGCACGGAGTGCCTTCTACCAACTTCGGTTGGTGGCCCAGCTATGTCCCTATCTGGACAGGGATAACCTGGCTTCAGTTGTCCATGCTCTGGTAACCTCCAAGTTAGATTACTGCAATGCACTCTACGTGGGGCTGCCTTTGAAGGTGGTTCGGAAGCTGCAGCTTGTGCAAAATGCAGCGGCCAGATTGATAACTGGAACCAGTAGGTTTGAACATATAATACCTACTCTGGCCCGCTTGCATTGGCTGCCTGTATGTTTCCGAGCCCAGTTCAAGGTGCTGGTTTTAACCTATAAAGCCTTACATGGCTTGGGACCACAATACCTGATGGAATGCCTTTCCCGACATGAACCTACCCGAACACTACGTTCAACATCGAAGGCCCTCCTCCGAGTACCTCCTCCGAGGGAAGCTCGGAGGTCGGCAACAAGAGAGAGGGCCTTCTCTGTGGTGGCTCCCCAATTGTGGAACGATCTCTCCAATGAGGCCCACCTGGCGCCAACATTGTTATCTTTTCGGCGCCAGGTCAAGACTTTCCTCTTCTCTCAGGCATTTGGCAATATCTGAGGAGCCTGGGTTTGTTTTGTTTTGTTTTTGTAGTTTTTTGAAGTGTTGAAGTGGTTTTTAAATGTACAGATTGTGTGTATGTTGTATGTTTTTGCTGTTTTAATTTTTGTATATTGTTTTTAATTGTTTTTAATCCTATGTAAACCGCCCAGAGAGCTTCGGCTATGGGGCGGTATACAAATGTAATAAATAAATAAATAAACCCTAAGACTAGAGAAACGAGAAGCAGAGAAACTGAGATTGGCAGGTTCATCCATCCCTCTTAAACACTATCACTTCTAAGGTTGTACAACATTTGATATGCTTAGTTGTATATGATGATGACATTTGATTAGATCCAGGATCCTACTACTACTGAGGTGCTCTACTCAAGGAAGGGGTTTCTGCCAAATTTTTAGGGATCTCCCCGAAAAGCAAATGATGACCTCAATTTGCATGAATTACACAAATTGTGTTTGCAATTTGCACAACTTTCTATTGATATATATATATATATATATATATACTCCATGTGTTCACCTGAGTCAATGTAGAGCTGAAGTCTGGGGGGGGGGAGGGAAGCGAGCTGAAGTCCAAGAAGAGGGGGTTGAGCTTTGAATGCTTGCCAAGCTCCACCCCCAGATGGATTCCTCCAACATTCCTACTTTTAATCACACATAATCCCTATGCAGGTGTTGATCCTGCTCACATGAGCACTAAAAATGGAGAGGGGATATGGGTGCATATGCAAGCTCTGCACAGTTCAGCCTAATCCACACCAAGCAGGATATTGCACTATGAAAGTGGTATGAAAGTGGTATATGGGATGTGTTAATGGGCCCCAACAGTTGTCAGTGCACTTCAGTAGTGCTATAAAGCAGTAGTGTGGCTCTGAAGGGGGCTCTTACTTGTATTTGCTTGAACGTAAGTGGAAGCCTTTGTGTGACTGGGAACTGCACTTTATCAAGGTACCAGAACACACCGAACCTTCTATTTACCTTCAAGTTAGGGATGTGAGGGAAAGCCATTCAGTTTGTACTTTAATACAAATTTGCTTGATTTTGGACTTTTGAACCACTATGTGAACCGAAACTCAGTTATCCTTTGAAATTCACGCTTCTCTAAATTTTGCATTGAAATTGACCATTTTTAAGGCAAAATAACATTCAAAAAGGCATTTTGCTGGACTTCCGGTGAAGAAATGGGCAACCGAGCCAGCAGAGTTTTGAGCTCTGTTGTGACTGGATGGCGGTAGCTCTCTGGGAGCATCCCAGATGGAGTTTAAAATTCCCCAGAAAAAGGGGAATGTGAGAGCATGCCACAAAGAGTCCTGTAAGCTCATCTCATGGGGTAATGAAGTCGTTTCGTCGGATTTTCAACATGGGAGAGTTGGACTGTGGCTAAAGACATTGCTCAGGTCGTTCTGTCTTCATTCCCCGAGAAGGGTAACATCGTAATGGATGGGGTGCCTTTGGTGCAGCGAAGTGATGGGTTAACATCTGGTTGGCAGGTATTTAATCATCCTCCCCTAGTATATTTGAAAATAAGAAGAATTTGGAAGAAGAACAAGAGAAAGAGGAAAAAAAGAGAGAGAGAAAGAAAGAGGGAGTTGTCAGTGTTGGAAGTCTCTCTCTGTCGAACAGCTCCAGATTTAAGCACAAACGGGGAAGTTTTGTTGGAAGAACAGCATAAGAATTATGGCGTTTAAAAGCTGTTTCAGAGCTAAACATAAGATTGATTACTTTCACTCCCCAGCTAATTGGATAACATTTGGTCTGCTGAGATAAAGAAACATCTCATAGAGACCATATAGGTCACTGGCTGGCAATATGTTACCAGTCAGAATTCAAGGTGTTGGTAATTTATTTATTTATTTATTTATTACATTTGTATACCGCCCCATAGTTGAAGCTCTTTGGGTGGTTTACATAGAATTAAAACAATTAAAAACAATATACAAGAATTAAAACATCAAAAACATATAACATACACACAATATACACATACATTTAAAACCACTGCAACAACCCAAAAAGCTACAAACTAGGGGTGTGCACGGACCCCCCGGATCAGATCGGGACCTGGATCGACATCCAGTTTTGTCCCAGATCAGATCCCGATCCAAAAATTGGACATCAGATTTTTGGATCGGCCACCATTTTTGTTCTCCCCATAGACTTGCATTGGGGGAAAGAAAGTTTTCCCCCAATGCAAGTCTATAGGAAAAAAATAGTGGCGGGTGGGTGAGGGGGGGCCTAAATCCCTCCTCCCCCTCGTGGTTCTTACCTCCCGGGGCCGTCTGTTGTGGACGACCCCGGCAGGTAAGCCCCCTCCCCCATGCTCCTTACCTCCCGAGGCCGTCCACTTCCATCCGTTGGTGCCAGTGGGCACCAGCGGATGGAAGCGGACGGCCCTGGGGGTACACCCCCTCCCCCTCCCCCTGCTTACCTGCCGGGGCTGTCCGCTTCTGTCCGCTGCTGGCCGCTACTGCGAGCAGGCTTCGCTGCCTGCTCCTGAGTACCACGCCAAGTGATGATATCACCTGGCGCGCTACCTAGGGGCAGGCCGCAAAGCCTGCTCGCGGTAGCGGCCAGCAGTGGAGGGGAGCGGACGGCCCCGGCAGGTAAGCGGGCCGTGTACCCCCTCCCCTCTCCACCCCTGCTTACCTTCCGGGGATGTCCGCTCCCCTCCGCCGCTGGCCGCTACTGCGAGCAGGCTTTGCAGCCTGCTCCTGAGTAGCGCGCCAGGTGATGACATCACCTGGCGCACTACCTAGGGGCAGGCCACAAAGCCTGCGCGCAGTAGCGGCCAGCAGTGGAGGGGAGCGGATGGCCCCGGCAGGTAAGCGGGCCGTGGCCCCCCCTCCCCCCTACTTACCTTCCTGGGACGTCCACTCCCCTCCGCCACTGGCCGCTACTGCGAGCAGGCTTCGCGGTCTGCTCCTGAGTAGCGCGCCAGGTGATAACATCACCTGGCGCACTACCGAGGGGCAGGCCACGAAGCCTGCTTGCAGTAGCAGCTAACAGCGGAGGGGAGCGGACGTCCCTGGAAGGTAAGTGGGGGCCCCTCCCCCTCCCCCTGCTTACCTGCTGGGCAGCCACTTCCCTCCGGTGGTGCCACTGGAGGGAAGCGGACAGCCCTGCCAGGGAAGCTCCCCCCCCCCGCTGTCCTCTTCCATCGGCGGGCACCCGCTGGCACCCACCAATGGAAGCGGCGATGGGCGCCAGTGGGCGCCTGCTGATCCATTCCGATCTGGATCGGGTCCTTTCCAGATCAGGTCGGATTGGATCGGATGATCCAGTGGGGGGTTCGGAAATTGGATAATTGTATCCAATTTCCCCTGGATCGGATCCGGATTGTGGATCAGACCCGATCCAGTGCACACCCCTACTACAAACCCAAAAACAAAACAGACCTAGGCTCCTTAGATATTGCTAAATGCCTGAGAGAAGAGGAAAGTCTGGAAAGACCTGGCGCCGGAAATATAACAATGTTGGCGCCAGACAGGCCTCATCAGGGAGATCATTCCACAATTGGGGGGCTACCACTGAGAATGCCTTCTCCCTTGTTGCTGACCTCCGAGCTTCCCTAGGAGTAGGCACTCGGAGGAGGGCCTTAGATGTTGAATGTAGTGTTTGGGTAGATTCATGTCGGGAAAGGCATTCCATCAGGTATTGTGGTCCCAAGCTGTGTAAGGCTTTATAGATTAAAACCAGTAGGGATGTGCACTGGATCGGACAGCGGGGGGGGGGGGGAGGAGGGGAGCGCTTACCTTCTCGGCCCGTCCGCTCCCGTCCGGCACTAGCAGCTACTACCAGCGGGCTCCGCGGCCTGCTCCAGGGTGGCGCGCCAGGTGATGTCATCACCCGGCGCGCTACTCTAGAGCAGGCCGTGGAGCCCGCTGGTAGTAGCCGCCGGCGCCGGACGGGAGCGGACGGGCCGAGAAGGTAAGCAGGGGGTGCGTGGAGGGGAGGAGGGGGCGCGTGGAGGGGGGAGGGGGGCCCTTACCTTCCCGGCCCGGCCGCTCCCGTCCGGCGCCGGCAACTACTACTACCAGCAGGCTCCGCGGCCTGCTCTAGGGTGGCGCGCCGGGTGATGTCATCACCCGGCGCGCTACTCTAGAGCAGGCCGCGGAGCCCGCTGGTAGTAGCCGCCGGCCCCGGACGGGAGCGGACGGGCCGAGAAGGTAAGCAGGGGGTGCGTGGAGGGGAGGAGGGGGCGCGCGGAGGGGGGGAGGGGGGCCCTTACCTTTCCGGCCCGGCCGCTCCCGTCCGGTGCCGGCGACTACTACTACCAGCAGGCTCCGCGGCCTGCTCTAGGGTGGCGCGCCGGGTGATGTCATCACCCGGCGCGCTACTCTAGAACAGGCCGCGGAGCCCGCTGGTAGTAGCCGCTGGCCCCGGACGGGAGCGGACGGGCCGAGAAGGTAAGCAGGGGGTGCGTGGAGGGGAGGAGGGGGCGCGCGGAGGGGGGGGAGGGGGGCCCTTACCTTGCCGGCCCGGCCGCTCCCGTCCGGCGCCGGCGACTACTACCAGCAGGCTCCGCGGCCTACTCCAGGGTGGCGCGCCGGGTGATGTCATCACCCGGCGCGCTACTCGAGAGTAGGCCACGGAGCCCGCTGGTAGTAGCCGCCGGCGCCGGACGGGAGCGGACGGGCCGAGAAGGAAGCAGTGGCGGGGAAGGGGGCTTACCTCCCCCCCGGAGCCGTCCGCTTCTATCCGCTGGCGCCCGCGGGCGCCAGCGGATGGAAGTGGACGGCCCCAGGGGGGGTAGGGAGCGCGGGGGAGGGGGCTTACCTGCCGGGGCCGTCCACAGCGGACGGCCCCGGGGGGGAGGGAGTTAGGCCCCCCCTCACCCACCCGCCGCCATTTTTTCCTTATAGACTTGCATTGCAATGCAAGTCTATGGGGAAAAAAATGGCGGCCGATCCAAAAATTTACGATTTTTGGGTCGGGATCGGACTCGATCCGGTCCGGGACGCCTCTGATTTTGTCCGAACCGGTCCGTGACAAAATTGGAGGTCCCGATCCGGGTCCCAATCCGATCCGGGGGGTCCGTGCACACCCCTAAAAACCAGCACCTTGAATCAGGCTCAGAAACATACAGGCAGCCAATGCAAGCGGGCCAGAGTAGGCTTGGACCTTGATACTCGAGGGAGCGCATCTCCCTATATCTGCCTACCTGAGACCTGAGATCTATCAGAGGAGCCCTTCTCCGTGCCCCACCAGTGCTAGATACATGCTATGGTGGGACATGGGAGAGGGCTTTCTCTGTTGTGGCACCCTGGCTGTGGAATGCCCTTCTCTTGGAGGCCCGACTGGCACTGGTACTGGCTTCATTTCAGTGCCAGGTTAAGACATGGCTTTTTAATAAAGCCTTTGATGGCTAAATCCACTAGCCTGCACACTGTTTTGTTTTAATTGGATGTTACTGTTTTAATTCCATATTGGTTTTAATGTATTAATGGTTTAATTTGTTTTAGAATTATATACTTATTGTTTTATTTTATATGTATGATTTTATCTGTATGACGCCCTGAGACCCTTGTGATATAGGGTGGGATATAAATGTTTTAATAAATAAATAAGTAAATAATTCTTGTCCCTGATCACCACACCTGCAAATGAATGTCTGAAATGAAAGGTGGACATCTTATCAGGCTTAGCAATAAAGCTACTGATTAAATACCCACAGGATTACACCACCACCCTAGTGGAAGGAAGGTTATATATCTTCATAGGTCCTCTACATATTGAGTTTGCAATCTGAATATCACATGTGTTTTATACATCTTTGCTCACTGATCGAATGGTAATTATACACCTTTTAAAACCAATCCATAGCCCTGCTGTATTCTTTTACCATTCTTTGCGGAATCACTTCCTCTGACAAATATATCTGAAATCTTTGGAATACAGTGTACCGGAGAACAGCTCGGTCCTTTAAGACTTTTCTTCCTTTGGCTCTTTCAAATTCTCTAAGCACAAAGACAAGGGAAAAATTCAATATTTGTCTTCGTAACTAATTCTTGATTTAGAAGTACAATTAAGCTGTAAACCACATCAAACTGCTGATGTTGCTTCTTTCCTAGCATCTGATATGTTACCTTTATTATGTGAGGGAGCTATTGAGTTTTATTTATCACTAAAAACTTGACAAACCCCCTATAAGTAGGCTGACCAGATAAAATCCAGGTCAGGGCTCATGTAACTTTAACAGTTGTATAGAAAAAGGAATTTCAGCCAGTGTCATTTGTATGCAATCAGTCCCTGGTGAAATTCCCTCTTCATCACAACAGTTAAAAGTGCAGGCCCTATACTAGAGTGACCATATACAACTGTTAAAGTTACATGAGCCCTGACCTGGATTTTATCTGGTCACCCTACCTATAAGGAATGAAATAATTAAGGGGGGGAAATCATTGCACTTTCAGGAGGACTTAACTCTCAGTAAAAACACCTGCAATGGCTTGCCCAATTTCTTTTTGTCTATTGCCTGTTGGGTCATTTGAGTTCTGCACTACAATCCATTGGAAGCAGGGTGGACATAGCCCCTAGGGCAGTAGAGGAGATGCTTGGGGCAGATGTAGTTCAGGATAGAAAGATGCGTGGGGGAAAAAACACATGTTGGATAAGTGAGTGCAAGGAAAAAATGACATTTCACTTTCACTTTCACCTTCAAAGCTCCATTTGTTTGGCTTTCCATTTCATGGGGTTTTATTCATATCAGTTTCCACGAGGTTGAACGCAACTTGTTTCATCGCTCAGTTTATTTTTGTTTCTTTAGCCCATCTTCTTGTCCATCTCAAATCTATGTTGTCCATCCAAATAGCATGGCATATTCAAGCATTGAGTAACCCACCCACCCACGCACCCCAGACATAATTGCGGAAGTGGACTGCGAGAATAACGAGACGAGGCAAAAGACTGGATTTAAATAAGGGCCACATTTATTCAAGTCATGTGAAGGGTGATGGAGGCCTAAGTGGGCATCCTCTCTAGGCCGTAAAGTCGACCGCACTTGGGATCGAGTGAGCCATTCATATCCTGTTGGGTGGTGAATGTCATTCGCCACCTCCCATGATCCCCCTTTTTGGGTAGGGAGGCCTTCCAATGTCTCCTCCCCTCAGGTCGCACAACTCAAGAGTGGGTGAGGAAGGTTGGCCTCAAAGGTAATATTTATCCCACCAGCTGGTGCCGCAAGACTCCCAGCTGAGGGCCTCAGGTGTTACCAATCACCACAACCGTGTTTCTGAATGCTCACCAACCCTATCCTTGTTCCTGATGCCCGCACACCGGCCCCCCAAATTAAATGTGACCATATTGAACAAAATAACCTACTTAATACTCCCCTGCTGTCTTACAGTGGGAAATAGGTGGGGAAAAAACCCTAATCAAAGATTAGGGATAAAAAAATCCTACTTGGCCCCCCCAGGGGTGACCGTACAACCCACACACACTGCCTACAGGGAGGGAGGGAGAGAGCTGCGAGCGAAGAAGGTGGTTGGGATGGGCGCAGGCTCCTAATAAAGAGCCGCAGTTGCCTCCTCCCTCCACGTGGCACCTTTGGAGGCCGCCAATGGTGAGCCTTCATTCTTCATCTCTCTCGCCCCCCCCCCCCCGGCAACTGCCTCACCACGCCCAGGCATGCCGGGTGTGGTTATAAGGCCTCAGCTGCTAAATTTGAGACAGACTAGATGAAGTATCCTGATTTTATGGACCTATTTATATCCAGTAATTCTCTCTCTCTCTCTCTCTCTCTCTCTCTCTCTCTCTCTCTTACATTTTAAACTAGGCTGACCAGATAAAATCCAGGTCGGGGCTTATGTAACTTTAACAGTTGTAGAAAAAAGGGAATTTCAGCCAGTGTCATTTGTATGCAATTAGTTCCTGGTGATATTCCCTCTTCATCACAACAGTTAAAGGTGCAGGCACTATACTAGAGTGACCATATACAAAAGAAGGCAGGACCCCTGCAACTTTAACAGTTGTGATGAAGAGGGAATTTCCCCAGGGACTAATTGCATACAAATGACACTGGCTGAAATTCCCTTTTCTCTACAACTGTTAAAGTTACAGGAGCCCGACCTGGATTTTATCTGGTCACCCTATTTTATACCACCCAATAGCCCAAACTCTCACCTTTCTGTAATCTTTCTGTGACCAGTACAGATAACTGTCGCAGATTGTTTTCTGAATTTTTCCAGGGTTTTTTCATAGTTCCTCAGCCAAGACTTCACATCTCTATTCATAACTAAAATGAATGAAAGGAATGGGACTCATTTCATTTTACATTCATTTTTTTAAAAAATAAAAGCACACTATGAGAAGCTACTGCTTCAAATGACACAAAACACACCAGGCATAGTCATCATTTCCTGGGTTGGCAAGGACTCATGGTGGGCTGCTTTTATGGCATGTATCGAGAGATGGCAGGACCTGGGAGATTTGGGGCAATATCCTAAGCATGTTTAGACAGAAAAAAAGTCCCCCAACTCCGAGCATTCCCCAGCCAGCCATGCAGGCAAGGGCATAATCTGCATAGGATTGTGCCTGTAACTTTTGGAACTCATTGTCACGACATGTGATTTAGTATGAGGCAGCTTCCTATTCAGTTGGCATGGATACTCATGTCTGAGCTTCCTGGCACCTACCGGCTTGACTGTAAGTCAGTGCTGGTTCCATGCTTCTGAAGGCAAGACATCCTCAATGGCCCACTCCCTCCATGAGTCTACCTTCTCTCCACCTGTGATGACTCCTCATCCTCTTTCTCATCATTGCTATCACTTGCCTGACAGGCAGAAAGCTAGAGCGCAAGCAGGCTGGGGGCATTTACTGCTCCTTCTCTTAGCAACTGTTGCCTGGGCCAGAGCAAGAAACAGGTGAACATGTAGTAAGCCTATATACACTGGTTGCTGGGGAACATGGGCGGGAGGGTGCTGTTGCACTGCTTGTTGGTTCCTGGTTGATAGCTGGTTGGCCACTGTGTGAACAGAGTGCTGGACTAGATGGCCTCTTGGGCCAGATCTACACCAAGCAGGATATAGCGCTATGGAAGTGGTATGAAAGCGGTATATTAAAGGCAGGAGCCACACCAAGCAGGATATAGTGGTATGAAAGTGATGTATGGTATGTGTCAATGGGCCCCAACAGTTGTCAGTGCACTTCAATATCACTATAAAGTAGTAGTGTGGCTCCTGCCTTTTATATACTGCTTTCATAGTGCTTTCATAGTGCAATATCCTGCTTGGTGTAGATTGGGCCAACGTCTGATCCAGTATGACTCTTCTTATGTTCTTAGGTTGCAATGATGAAAAAGCGAAGCATCTCCAGGGGCTCTTGTTAGTATTCCCCTGCAGTGGTGTGGGCTCTTGGCAGGTGCCCAGCCATGCCTACCCTTGACACTGATGCTGCTCTCTGTTTTTCTGCCTGGAAGGAGAGGAGGGGTTCCCATCACTGGCTTCAGGTGACAGGACGAGAGCGGAGCTGGTTTGCCTGCAGCCGACATAGTTGAGGACACCAAAGGAATAAACAATCAAGGCCATCGGATTGCAAATGCATGATAGGTTTTGAGATAGAAACGTGATGCCCAAATATGGAAGTTCATGTGAAAGAAGACCGTGTCCCTTTTATAGAAATGACACAGGGATAGATTAATCAAAGGAATAAAAGATGATGAGATCAAGGTTTTGTTTGAATTATACTGGCACTGTGATATCATGCAACAAATGAAGATAGGGTCTGGAATTTCAAAAGAGGGAGATAATCAAGTCACAGAAAAGGCAATTAATGTAATACTAATTATGGAACCATCTTTTGATAACCCGGTTGTCATAAGCAATCATTTTACTCTTGGGCGCCTCTTAAGATAAACTCACGCTGCATAATAGTGCTTCATTTTTGAGAGAAGAAGATTCCAGCGATAGCATGTGTCTAGAAGGATTGCCCCCTAACCTCAGAAGTGGGGTGTCTCATGACTAGGAAGTGATACTTTGCATAGGCTTGGAGGTGCTCCTAACAAGGAATAAGGTGGTGTGTGTGTGTGTCCTAGGTGGGTTGTGGGGAGAGAGATCAATATCTGTGACTGGCTGAAAAAATCCCTTAATTTTAGTTGCAATGTTTGAGACTGATAAACTGTGTGCATATGAGTAAATATGGTTTTGTGTAGCCTGATAGCATGACCAAAGCCCAGGCAAACACCAAATAGTGATCTGTGGGTTCATTTGGACACATGCTGCACAATCTTCTTTTTTTCCACAGGACTGTACCACTTCAACTACATCTATGCCAATTTGTCAAATGCTCCGCTGTATCACAGTTCCACTGCATTTCCAAAGGTAGAAAGTTTCTACAGACTTTCCCCTGATGTGCTTTCTTTGCAAAATCTGGGAATGCATTTGTTCATTTGTTTATTCATTTCAAATATTTTATATCCCTTCCTTCAGTTTAAAACAAGAATAACAATAACCACAACTCCTAGAAAAATTGGACGTTGAATACAGCAATGATAAAAGACTGACTAAAACAGTAAAATAGCCTTAGCAAGAACATCAGCATCAATAAGATCCAAAATCAGATTTTAGAGCCTGGGCAAAGAAAAATGTATCCCAAAGATATGATTCAACTCTGAGAGGCAAGGTTTTCTGGTGAAAGAATTCCACAGACAGGTTGCCCATACTGAGAAGTCCCTTCCCTAGTCACCCTTTGGCTTACCCAGAGAAGGGTCTCTGAAGATGATCTCAACTTTCAAGCAGCTTCATACTGGAGTAGTAGCTGTATTTTTGGATTAAATTAAGTTTCCACATAGTCTTCAGTGGCAGTCCCATGTTCAACATATTGCAGTAGTCTAATCTGGAAGTTGCTAGCAGATAAAAAACTTCACAAGCTCTTCTAACTGGTAAGAGTGGACATTCAAAAATTGAATGCATCATAAATGAGGTGGTGGAATCATATGCAGGATTGACCTATGGGTCCTGATGAATTCTTTGTGATTTAGAATTTCTCATTAACTTAACTTCAATGCATCATGCTGGAAGATTTCATAATGACAAACAGAAATCCACAATAATGCTGAGCATTTATATAACATTCCAAGTGCTTTACATAGAATTGCTGAATCACTCTGGAGATCATCTCATCCAACCTTCTGCTCAGTACATGATCTGCAATGCAGGATGAACTACAGCATCCCTGACACATGGCTGTCCAACCTCTGCTTAGATACCACTAGTGAAAGACAGTCCACCCTGCCCTGGGACAATCCTTTCCAATGATGATCAGCTCTTCCTGTTAGGAAGCTCTAATCTTTAGCCAACATTTACTTCCATACAATTTCTACTAGAGTTTATGAGCTTGGCTGGCATCCGCCCCATGAGCGTTGCGCCACCACTCATGTGGTCTTCCACTAGCATGCCGGGGGGGATTGCACATTTTCTGGAGGTTCTAGAAAGTGCTTTCTCAGGGTGGACCCACATCCGAACACTTGTGGGTGCTCGTGAGCACTCGGTCACAGATCTGCCTTTGAGTTGGGCTCGTCCAGCTGGTCCATGAGGCCACACATGGGTGGGGGGGTCTCCTGCCCTTGTGGACCAACTGGATGCTTATAGCATCCCTGGTTTCTACCCATTGGTTCTAGTCCTAGATTGGAACTATCAACAACTTCTTTGCTTATTGGTAGGGATGCCAGATAGGGTTGGGGAATCCGATGGACTTCCCTGCGTATCTGTGATGTTCAACTGTTTGTGGTTGTAAATATATTGCAGAGTTTATTGTTTGTGATATGCATTTGTTTATATTTTTAAAAAAGGTTAAGAACAATAACTGGTAAAGTAAATAACTAGGCTGAAATGTACTTACTGTTTGTGGTTATAGGTCTTGGTAAGTATAGAGTGATTGACTGGCTGTGGGGGAGTGCCTGGATTGGCTGGCTGTGTGCCCGAATGGAAGGTGAGTGTTGATTGGCTGGTTGGTTGGAGTACCTGGATTAGCTGGCTGTTTAAGAGTGGGAGGAGCTAGAGAGTGAGTGGAGTGTATATATGATTCTGGCAGAGAAGAGCTGACAGGAGAGGGTTGATTAGGGGGAGATTTGAGGGGGATTTTTGAGAGAGATGTTGAAATGAATTTGAGAGACTTGAGATAAGATTTCAGAGCATAGATCAAATAAAGAACAGTTTACAAATGTATAAGAGTTCTGACTGAAACCAATAAGCATTGAAACCTTGTAACCGATGCACAATTGAACTGAAGTAACCATTAAGCTCGTTGACACACAATTTCTTATTAATAATTTCCTGTTAATTCCATCTTCTGGTGTGGTCTGTGGGTGTACCTGAGAAGGTACTGGTGGCAGCGGAACAAAGAAGTTATCTGGAGGCCAGGTTGCTAGGCTGTGGTGCTGTGGGGGCCTAAATAGTAAAGGCGAGAAAGGGGCAGCAGCAGCAAGTGGTCGAGGATAACCTCACAGTATCCCGCCCCTGTCGGACCCAGCTCGCTAAGCCATGGCACATTTGCAGGATGACACTTCAAATGCCTGTGTGGCCTGACCAGCACCCTGCAGCCATCCGCCCTCATCCAGAGCCACCATTGCTACGTACAACGGCGGCTCCGGAAATTGCATATTTCCTACCTTGTGTAAATGGAGGCCATAAAGAGAAATACACAATCCCCAGAACCACTACTAGAGGGGCTGGGTGAGCATCTGCCCAAGCTGGATGCAGGTGAGTCCATCCATCCCTACTTATGGGTCATACTCTTTGGGTTGGTTCACACATGCTTGTATATCACTGAGTTTCATAATAATTAGCGACATTTGGCTGAATGGGAACACTTCCTTTGCAACAGCATTTGGTTTAACTTGGCGTCAGGCAATATGCACCATCTCTCTGCGTTGATTTATCTTGCCACTCATTCACATATGCAAGTCATCCTTTGATGCTACAATAAATTTGTGATTGACATGTACGTATGAATTGCCCCTTGGCCAATACAGTACAGCTTACTAATATCTCCTGCATCCAAAGAGCTGGAGCTATTTTTATTTTCATGGTGGTGGTGGGGGAGCAATTAAGACTTCTTACTAGTCGATATTTTGTCTTTAGGAAATTTTAGATAAATCAAGATATACATCAGGATTTAAAGCCCAGTGAGACCCTAAAGCCTTCAAGAGCATTCATTATGTCAGTTTAAATGCAAACCACTTGGTCTCTGCAGGCAATCTTTTTGAAGTTGTTGAGTTGGAAGAGAACCCAACCCTTTCAATAATAATAAAAAAAACTCTTTAAAAAAAGAAGTGGGGGGGAAATCAACTAAAGCCAAAGTGAATGTCTTATAACCAAACTCTTCTACATACATAAGATAGATCTGCACTACTGCTTTATAGTGGTATTGAAGTGCACTGATACCTGTTGAGGCACATTCCACATTCCATATACTGCCTTCATGGTGTTAATTCCAGCTATTTATTCCACATTCGCAATGAATTGACACAATGGCTCAATTCGGACAACACAATAAACAACTGGTGTGGGGGAAACAATTGTCAGTTGTTTTGACTATTGTGTCATCCAAATGCTGCCATAGTCAACTCAGCGCTGATCCTAATCCACACCACAGTTGATTATTTATTACCATGTTGTGTGGGGAGTACCCCCTAGATGAACAACTGTAAAGTTGATTATTACCCCACCATTGACTATCGTGTCGTCCAAATTGAGCCAATGTGTAGATCTGGCCATAGTGTTATCTAGCAGTAATAGGACCAAATTCTCTGTCCTCATAAGTGGGAGTCAGGACCGACGCCAAGGTTGGCTTGGTTGGACATCTGCCAAGGGGCCAGATCCCAGCTGCGGCCTACTGACAAGATCCCATGGACTTGCTTGCTGTGGTCAATATTGCCCTGCTCGCTTCTTCGCTTGCCCGTTGCTCTGGCCCAGGCAATGGTGGTGGTGAGATGGAGGAGAAGTAGACGCCATTGCCTACTTGCTCATTGGCTTTCTGACTGCCAAGCAAGAAAGTGGACATCGGTGATGAGAAAGAGGATGAGGAACAAGCACAGATGGTGAAAACGGTAGTGAGAAGTTAGACTCGCTCAGGAAGAGGGGGTCATTGAGGGTGTCTTTCTCAATGTCCCCCCCCCCATAAAATCTAGAGTCGGTATTGGTGGAAGTAACTTTCATGAAGTCTGTGAGATCTCAGAAATATTTCCCACCACACCCTTTCCATTAGTTTGTTTCCACAAGCATACATTCACTGTTGTTTGATGCGCCGTATGGAACCAACCCTGACAGAAAATAACCTTAGGGTACGTTATGAAAGCTCGCATGCATTTAAAATAGGCTTTCCCCTGCCCTCTCTGTTTTGTCCCCCTAATGAAACAAAATTATATGTTGTACAAGACATTTTTGCCATGAAATCATAATTCTGAATGGGAAGCGAGGCTGTTCTTTCTTATTAAGCTGGTGGTTCTGCCATCCATTTGAACATTTCCCTTTTGAAAGTAAGGATGCTCTTTTAATGCCTTTTATTTTTAGAATATGCATGGCTGCTAGAGCCCATGTGGCTCTTGAAACTCTCCACACCTTTGGGGGCCTAGAAATGGAGTGGGGTGGGGGAGGGGAGACATTTCACTGACTTCCCTCAGGAGGAAGGAGAAATTCTCCAGCATTTTCTCAGAGGTGGACGTCAACGTTAGCAGAGGTTGTACCATAGCTTTCTTTCTTTCTTTCTTTCTTTCTTTCTTTCTTTCTTTCTTTCTTTTTTCTTTCTTTCTTTCTTTCTTTTTTTGCCCTATTTTTCTTTTTCTATTTTGGCATTGCCACTGCAAGTGGTAACAACAGCAAATATATTGGCAATCTGGCCACAATTTTGCCTACTTCACAAAGCCTTAGGCCTGATATTGTTCCAGGGCATTGTGTGTGTGTGTGTGTGGCAGGGGGAGGAGCACCGTTAGCAACAGCGGAGAAGAATTTGAAGAAAATTCTGCAAGGTATCCTTCTATTTCTGGGGGGAGAGGTAGAAGGAGGAGGAGGAAGAGGAAGAGGAGGAGGAGGAGTTAAAAATATCAAATCCATTCTTGGGGTGAGGAGGGGTCGTCTGAGAAATTTTGGCTCAGCTCTACTTGTCATTCTTCAAATTTCCTCACCTTCCCAAGGTTCTTGCAAACATTAAATTTCTGAGAGGTGATTGTGTCACTAATGTAAGTGCTGACAATACCATTCCTTCCCTGAAAGCACGGTAGCAGGTGTGGAAAGGGGCAGTGCTGTATCACTTCCAAGGTAGAGGTGGAGCTAGTGCTGTGCCAAAAACTGTCATCCAATTTCCCCCCACCCTTTAAAGAGTCTTCTCCTTTTCTGCATCTTCAAATCATAGAATCGTTGAGCTGGAAGGGGCCTATAAGGCCATCAAGTCCAAAGCCCTGCTCAATGCAGGAATCCGTATTAATGCATGTCTGACGGGTGGTTGTCCAGCTGCACCTTGTAGGCCTCTAGCGTGGAAGAGCCCACGACCTCCCTAGGTAATTGGTTCCATTGTTGTGCCTTAACAGTCAGGAAGTTTTTCCTGATGTCCAGCCGGAATCTGTCTTCCTGTAACTGGACCCCATTATTCCGTGTCCTGCACTCTGGGATGATCGAGAAGAGATCCTGGCCCTCCTCTCTGTGACAACCTTTCAAGTACTTGAAGAGCGGTATCATGTCTCCCCTCAGTCTTCTCTTCTCAAGGCTCACCTTGTCCAGTTCTTTCATTCTCTCCTCACAGCGCTTCTTCAGGGTGCTTTGTGATGAAGTTATTTTGGTGGGATTTTTTGATCTTACGTAATCACTGCTAGGAGGCTGGGGGTGATGGGTGTGTTCCTTTATTCTTTCTGTTATACATATTTCCATTGCTTTGTAGCCTCCCAGGCTGCCTACTCTTCCTGATTTTGTTTTTAAAAAAGGCCTATGGGAGGGAGGTTACCACATCATTTCTTCGCCTAGGCTTTAATTGAAGTGTTGGATGCCAAGGAGGATACCATAGGCTGCCATAGAGATGATTGTGCAATGAAAGACAGGACAGTCACACCTCATAAGTAAGGTAAGCACAAGAACCTTGAACTCCATCCATAAATTTTTTTTCAAGCTTTTCTCCTCATTCAAATTCCTTTACAATACCGTTTTTTCTATCAAATTGAATGAGAATTATAATTTTTTAGCAAAAGCCTAATTCCTGCACAAACGCCCCTGCCCCAAATTTTTTAATTATAAGTATTATTATTATTAATAATAATTTATTTATATCCCACCTTTTTCCCAATAATGGGACCCAAGGTGGCTTACAAATTAAAACATGTACAGTTAAAACAAATAGCGATATATAAAAATTAAAAATATAATTAAACATAGTACAATTTTAAAATATTTAAAACATTTTCAAACATTTCAAATACACATAATTTAAAAAATCCAAACTATAAGCAGTACATCCACAAAGGTCTGAACTACTCCCCAAATACATTGCTAAAGGCTATTCTTCACTTGTTGCGCACTGTACAGTAGACTATCCTGAACTGAGTATTAGTCTCAGGTAGGGATGGGTAACAAATACATTCAGTTTGAATTTCATTGTGAATTTAGCAATGTGAACTTAGCATGTTCCTGAACGTGAACTGAAACTTCATTGCCGGCATTTGCAATGCAGTTGGCAAATAAAATAAAGTTTTTTAAAAAACCTCACACAAACATCCTTATATTTGAAAAAAAAATGTGGACTAAAAAATGCTTGAAAAATGCATGCATTCGGGGAAATGCATACAAAAATGTGCACATTATAAGAAGTGCATAAAAAGATGTAGAGATGTTCAGGCAAAATGTCATTTGAAATCCCAAATCGGGACAGAACAAACTCAGTATTGGAAAAAGAGAACCTGGTTGAAATTGAGCTTGATCGATTTCTCCATCATTAGTATCCAAGAGCTTTTGGGACCTGTGGGCAGCTGCCCCATGTGGTGAACCACTGAAGTGCAGGTGAGAGTATCTCAGTGAAGTACCTTTAGGATAGGGTGACCAGATTTTGAGACCCAAAATCCCGGTCCCCCCAGCCCCCCCACCTAAAACAACCCCCACCCCGCATGCGCGCCCGTCCCCCCGCGCGGCCAGCCCGCCCCCCCGCGCGGCACGCCCACTCCCCTGCCCGCGCGCCCACATGCCCGCACCGCCCCGCTCGCCCCACGCTGCTCGCGCCGCCCGCCCACCTCGCGCTCCTTACTTGCTGGGGTGTCCCGTCCACTTCCCTCCAGTGCTCGGAATCTACTGAGAAACAGGCTTCACGGCCTGTCTCTCAGTATCGCGCCAGGTGATGACGTCATCACCCGGCGTGCTACTGAGGGACAGGCCGTGAAGCCTGTTTCTCAGTAGATTCAAGCACTGGAGGGAAGCGGACGCGGCCTGCACAGGTAAGGAGCGCGAGGCGCGAGGCGCGGGGCACTTACCTGCTGGGGCGGGCACTTCCCGGGCTCCTCCGCCGCCACCGCCGCTGGGTCTACCGCCGCTCCTCGCTTGCTGCACCGCCACGTGACCCCCCGCCACCCTGGTTTGCCCTCCCCCGCCCCCCGGTTGTGCCGGTTTGCCCCTGGATTCCCGGTTAGGACCAGAAAAATCCCGAGCCATCTGGTCAGCCTACTTTAAGACCCAGACTGATTCTGCCCAGCTAAGCTGGTCAATGGATCCACCTGAACAGGAAAGAGTGTGGGAGTGCATCCCCTTGCATTTGATCCTTGCTTGGGCAGCAAGATCTTCCTAAGCTCTGGCATGTCCTGGTATCCTTGATTGTTCTTCAGTTCCAACGACTGGCTTGTCCCATGGTTCCTGGTTCCTGGGTCCCTTCAGACTGCTGTCCATGGTCCAGCCCAGTCCTGACAATTAGTCAAGAGGGTTTTGTGTATATATATATATATATATACTTTAAGAATTTCTTAGCAGTTCAATATCCTCTATGCACATGTGCCTACTGTGTCCTGGCTAAGCGCCCATGAGGTGCTTGTCAATCCCCATGTTTTAGAAGTCCCAAACAGTCAGCAAAACCAGGAGTTTTATTGAGCTGCTGGTAGGCAACCTTATGTAGCCATGACTAACCCTACCATTAGGCAGAGTGAGGCAGTTCCTTCAGGCCGCAGAAGATGTAAAGGGAACAGCAGTGACAGCCCACAGTTCTTTACCTATGTTGGAGGACAAAGTTGGACATTCCACCTGGCCTTCCCTGGGCCCACTAACTTAGCCTGCTGCCCTCAGATGAGATGGACGATGCTGCCCCTCACCAGTGCTGAAGTAAGATTCAGCTGCCAGTCTGATCAGCTTCTGGAGGTACAAATGGGTGGTGGTGGCGCAGACAGTGTCATCTTGTTCTTCACCTCAGCAAAATCCTTTGGGCCAGCTCAGTATCTAGCTGGTGATCTCATTTGGTTGTGTAATGTTGAGGTCAGTTCTGCTAGATGTGTGCTTGAGGTAAGTAAGTTGTGCTAGATGCTGCGGAGGAGGAACTCTTCACAGGGATTCTCTTTTTGTTCACATCCATATCACTCTTGCCATATCTACTGCAACCTTCTTCTAAAAGAAAACAAAACATAAACAGACATTCTATCCCTGCCGCATTGCTCCTTCAGGCCTGCTCTGTTCACAAGACCACATTGATCCTTGGCTAATGAAGCCCGGTCCAAACAGAAGAATTATATTACAGAGATCAAAATCACAATCCTCAAGCCACTTAAGTTTAAGGAATCTTTCCAGAACGAGCAACCTGAGGACTGCATCCAAGAAAAGAAATCCTATATTGGCTCATGCATTTATCTTCCAGCATTAAGGCTCTTAAAATGCTGTCAAGTGATCGGGCTGGCTATATAACTATGTCTTCAGTGTCCTATCAAAAGTGAAGAATAATTGGGTACCTCCACAAAAAAACTTCTGTATTCTAAGCAATCAGATTGTATGAGAGGAAAAGTCAGGACAGATAAACACAATGTTCTGTCACGTTAAAAGCCACCCAAAACCAATATCAGTTTAAAACAAAATAAACAAAAACTTTGAGAGATACAGTAACATATAATACAATACACCATCAGACAGACCTATCAGATAGGTAATTCCTAGCTTCTCCACTCCTTCCTCTTTGGCTGCCATTTTGTCTTGTTAGACTGCCCAGCCTACTAGCAACACTGTTGCTAGGGCCACCCCTATATACAATCCAATAACACCTGGTATACACAGGCAGTCTCCCATAAAAGTACTAACCAGACCCAACCCTGCTTAGCTTCCAAGATCAGACAAGATCGGGCGTGTTCAGGGTAGTATGACCATAGGCGCAATCAAATAACAGTTTTACCTCTACCTCTACCAACACAAGAGCCTTGACTCATATGATTTCTCCATGCTGGTTGAAGTTAATTGAAGTATTCCACCCAGGCGGTTCATTCTGGTACCAAATGACTGGTCAAGCTATACATTTCTGGCTGCTATAGTTTAGAAGAGCAGATCTACAGCAGGCCAGAATGGCTCTCCTGGGGGATGGGCAGATCACCGGAGTGGAGACTTCAGGGAAGTCCCACAGGTATGGGGGACAGCTCGCCAAATTTGGGTGGCGAATGGGAGGGGAGGGGGAGTGAGCTGGAGGGGAGTCCTATGGACTCCTGGTCAGCCTCATGCCCCGTTTTCTCAGGTGCCCAGGAAATCGCAACAGCCAACCTCCTTTGGATTTGGAACCAAATCCAAAGTGGGCTGGTGTGGTTCCAAGGCACTCCAAGTCAAATCAGGGCTGATTTAGTCTCTGAGGCAAATCAGGGGGGTTGTGCAAGGCCTTATATTTAATTTTATTCATTTTATTTATTATTGCATTTATATCCCATCTTTCTTTCTCCAAGGAACCCAAGGCAGCATACATAATCCTCCTCTCTGTTTTAGCCTCATAGCAACAACCCTGGGAGCTAGGTTGGGCTGAGAGACTGGCCCAAAGTCACCCAATGGGTTTCTGTGGCCAAGTGGGGATTAGAACCCAGATATCCTGACTCCTAGTCCAACACTTTAGCCACCATACCACACTGGCTCTCAATATTTACTCATATTTACTCTACTCTTTTGCCAACAAAGCTCCCAGAGATTCTTGCAAAGATCAAGAGTATGATAGTTACTGCTTACAGCCTAAAAGACATGGGACACAAGGAAAATGAGATGGGGAGGAAAGAAAGAAAAGGGGGGGAACAAGTTCCACACAATTTCAAGTTCTTATTAATGACCAGTGGAGACAGAAACCATTCAGGTAGCCTGGTGAAATACTGTCACTAGGTAACAGTTGTAGAGAGCCAAGTGCTGCTGGTGTCTCAGCAGAGGCAATGGAATAGGCCTGCTTCTCTTCCCTCCCTCTGCTGTGTAGCCTGATGAAGCGGCTGCCATTTCAGCTTCCAGAAACTAAATGCAACTGGAGACGTTTATCCCAGCTACTACAGCTTTTTCATTGTTTGCGTGACTCTACCTGTGAACACATGACAAAGGAGTCCCAACAAGAACTAAAGAACCACAATGACTATCACTAGCATTAATAAACACTACAAGTTATAAGCTGTTTTACAATAGGGTTATTTCTCGATGCAATTCCCCATCTTGTCCTTTACATATAGAATTGAGAGATAAAAATCAAAATTCAATAGGCATACAGTAAAGAAGATACATTGAACACCTATTCAGTTACTATTCATGTGCTTTCCTATTCACTTTCTCTTCCAAGTTTAATCTTCTTTACATTATTGGACTTTCAATCATCTCTGACTCTGGACCTGAATATGGTATGTATATATTATTCTTCCATTTATGTTTCTTTCAACTCTTTCCCTTTTTTCTCCACAAGTAAAACTGAAAGGAAAGAAAGGAAAACCGGCCCCATTTCCATAAACGTTAGTATACTGATGAATGGTTCGGTGTAGTCAGGAATCTTTGACAAGCAGTTTTGCAAGACTTGAAGTCCAACTGTACTATTTTCAGTACGCCCTGTAACTCATTGATTTGATGATGATTTATTTATTTATTTAAAATATTTCCTGGCTGACTTTCAAGGGAGAAACCCTCCCAAGGTGACACACAGTCGTAAAACACGCCATTAGACTGTTGCTGTGTCATATGGTGTGTGTGTGTGGGGGGGAATTCAACAAGTATTACTATATTTTCTATCTAGGATGCAATCCTAAGTACACTTACTTGAATGTGAGTCCCAGTAAATGCAGTGACTTACTTCTGAGTAAACATGCACAGTAAAGCACTGTTAGTAGTTCTTATGATTAGGCCTCTAATGTGGTAATATTCATTCTATTTCCAGTATTCCTGGCTAGGTGCAATCCTGGATGTAGCCAAATGGGCACTATTCGTATGTAAAAGCGAGGTATCGGCAAATGGGTGGGAACCCCAAGTACTGCAAAAGTACAACAATAGCAACAACAACAAAACCCCTTTTAAAAAGCCCTATGGGGAGAAGAACCCCAAAACAGCTCATTGAAGACTTAGTTCCCTAGGAATCACAGTCCTGGCACAGTGCATAGTTAAACTATGGAATTTACTGCTGCAAGATGTAGTGATGGCCACCAACTTGGATGGCTTTAAAAGGGGGAAGGATTAATTCCTGGAGGAGAAGGCTATCAATGGCTACTAGTCCTGATGGTTCTGTAGTACCTCTAGTCTCAGAGGCAGTAAGTCTATATGCACCAGTTGCTGGGGAACATGGGTGGGAGGGTGCTGCTGCACTGTGTCTTGCCTTGTTGGTCCCTGGCCAACAGCTGTTTGGCCACTGTATGATCAGAGTGCTGGACTAGATGGATCCTCGATCTGATCCAGCATGGCACTGCTTATATTCTTAAGAAGAATTTTATGTGGCCAAAAATGTCTTAGAAAAACAGAGCAACCCAAATGTGTTCCAAAAACATTTATCAGCAAAGTAGCCTTTGCAGATAGAAATCAACTTCTGGCAGCTGCAAAGACTTTGCCTGCAGCACAGTCATCCGTGGGACAACATTTTATTCTCACTCAGATCAATCACCTGTAGCAACTTTCAGTGGCTCATGAGAGCTTAGGAAAATTGTTTTATTTTTCCCTGCATTTGAAAAACAAAGGGCAACTAACATTACTTCTGATAAATTTGGTCACAAAGCCAGGGTGCAGGACCTCAGACCCAGGGGCCATATTTGGCCCTCCTGGGGTCCTAAACTGTCCTTAAGGGATTCCCCAGATGGCCATGCCTCTTCCCCTGCCCCCCCATGTTTGCCCAAACCACTGGACATTTAGTCATTTACCAGCTTTTGTGCAGACCCCACCCCAATTCTGAAATGTTGAAATATGTCTTCCAAGGCTTAGTTACTGGCCACCCACAAGAGATTCAAGTAAAAATATGCTTGGAATTTTGTCCCACCCCTTTGTTAGCAAGAGTGGCTGAATAACTGAGTCCACAAAGTGAAGGCTTGGCAAAACAAACTTTACTTGGTTGAAAAAGGCAGGAAAAACATTGGAACAAGAACTGACTTTTTATTTTTATTTTCTTACAAGAAGAAGCCCTGGTTAAAGTAGCAAAACCATTTTTGGCTCCATCTTGCTAACAAGCAGCATTATCTTCATGTATCCAGGGGAGATTATTACCTCTGCACTCTGGGTGGCCCCTACTAAGACATTGCTAACACTCAAAGAACAAATTCAGCCTTTGGCGAATCGCTCTAATAGTTGATTTCCTGCCATTGCTATTCCAACACCCTTTGCCCCCATTGGCTTTGCCTTCAGCTTTGCTCATCTCTGGTTGGTGGGGTTTGAGCACTGCTCTGAAATGGAATTTAGCCCTTGGGCTGAAAGACATTCGGCACCCTTTAATAGGGATAAATGCCAAATTCTACACCTAGGAAAAAGAAACCAAATGCACAGTTACAAGATGGGGGATACTTGGCTCAGTAATACTACCAGTGAGAAGGATCTTGGAATTGTTGTAGATTACAAGCTGAATATGAACCAACAGTGTAATGTGGCTGCAAAAAAAGCAAATGCTATTTTGGGCTACATTAATAGCAGTACAGCTTCCAAATTGTGCAAAGTACTGGTTCCCCTCTATTCAGCACTGGTTAGGCTTCATCTTGAGTATTACATCCAGTTCTGGGCACTACACTTCAAGAAGGATGCAGACAAACTGGAGGGGATTCAGAGGAGGGCAACAAAGATGATCAGGGGTCTGGAAACAAAGCACTATGAGGAGTGACTGAAAGAACTGGGCATGTTTAGCCTGGAGAAGAGAAGACTGAGGGGAGACATGATAGCACTCTTCAAATACTTGAAAGGTTGTCACACAGAGGAGGGACAGGACCTTTTCTCGATCATCCCAGAGTGCAGGACATGGAATAATGGGCTCAAGTTACGGGAAGCCAGATTTAAACTTGACATCAGGAAAAACTTCCTGACTGTTAGAGCAGTATGACAATGGAACCAATTACCTAGGGAGGTTGTGGGCTCTCCCATACTAGAGACATTCAGGAGGCAGCTGGACGGCCATCTGTCAGGTATGCTTTAAGGTGGATTCCTGCATTGAGCAGGGAGTTGGATTTGATGGCCTAATAGGCCCCTTCCAACTCTACTATTATATGATGTTGTGATCACTGTTATAAAGTATCAAACACTGTTGGGCATAAAGAGGTGAGTAACAATCAGCTACTCCATAAAAACATAGCTCCCCCTTGCCAAATGTAGTGGTTATTTCATTATTACAGAATACATAAAAATAAGTACTAACTTCATAAAACATCACTCTTACTTGCAAGCAGAGAAGCAGGAAGACGAAATGATGGTCAAGACTGTTACAGCTAGAAATATGCTGTTCTGCTCTGTCACAGAAGAATGATTTGCTTTAAGTAGAAGATCAAACGGCAGCAACACATTCACCCCTTGTGGATGTGGTCAAGGCTCGTAATCTGTCACAGTGGACAATATTAACTACACTGGAGAGAAGGCTTCCATTTACGAAATGATAAAAGCACTTCAGTGCTCGCAGAAGGAATGAACGGCTGTCATTTAGATGGTCACCGAGCAAGAGCCACCAGCTTCAACATATTAAATTGTCACCTAAACGAGCCGTCAAAGAGAGAGGAAGCTTCGTGAATGGGGGTGAACTAATGCATCAGGCTAAATAAAAAGTGAGCAAGGTGGTAGTTGGGGCACCCAAAAACCCATAAGGAAAAACGACAAAAGTTAGGTAAATAAAATACAGGTGACAAATCCTAACTTAGGCCCAGTTCAAGGACTAGGGTCCTGCCTTGATGGTGCTGTTGTGGCCACTTTCCTGCTAAACCCCACGCTTTCGCTGCTGTGGGGTGGTGGTAGGTAATCCAGGTGGCTAGAGGCAGTGCAGGCTTCCTGGTGGCCCACCCCCTGCCCTCTACCTGGCTACCTGCAACCAATCAAGGATCACTATCCATCCTGGAATACCCCTGCCTCATTGCCAGAGCAAGGTCAGACAGCGGAAGGGCCATGGTGAATTCGCTTCAGCATTTTAAATATGCAGCTTCATGGGAAAGCCCCTTGGTGGAGGTAATTTAGTGGCTGAATCATATATCTGACACAGCACTGATTTGCAGCCACGGTGGGGTTTAGAAGATGCATAGACTGTCCCTAAGTGAATGGGGTGGTGCAGTTTTTAAGTAAAGTTGTGTACAGTTCATGGGGGGGGGGAATAATATCATGTCCCCAAGTATGGGCTGCCTTATTTTCTTATTGAATTTTTGCTTCTGATCTGCATCCTGCTCATCTGAGTGGAGGACAGGGATAGGCTCTGGTGGTCAGGGCATTGCCCTCACACTTCCTTCTGGGAAGTCCCTCCCCTGTCAGGGCTGCTTGTGGTTCCTCAAAGGGAAAGGATGCTTGGCACATGCTCAGAGGCACACTGATGTTTATTGTGAAGTGGCAAGCTGCTGAGGCCAGTGCTGGCCCAAAGTTTTTGAGGGCTTTTGGGCAAGACACACTCGCTCAGTAAATCTACCTTCTCACCATTCTTGTCACCCGCTGCTACTGCTCCTCCTTGGAGATGTGTGGCTCAGCAAAATTTGAGCTCACTGATGTTTCTCTGAATTCCATTTTGAAGCTCATTCCAACTCATGTCCATAGCAGACTGAGAGCTTCCCCCCTCTTCTTTACCAGAAAATGCATGCACTTCATGCCTATTTTTTCAAGTTTATGCATAAGCTGTGTGCATCGTTCAAATGTACAAATTCTTTTTCCACTGATTAAAGTATCTTTGAGCACAGTTTTCAAATGTACACATGCTGTTGAACACATTTGTTTTGGTCTGAGAATCACATTGCAAGCTTGGAAAATTAATAATAATAATAATAATAATAATAATAATAGTATGCTGTCCCATAGCCAAATCTCACTGAGCAATTTACTAGGGATGTGCATTGTATCGGATCCAATATCTGATTCCAATTAAAATAGGAGGATATTGGACATCTGATACCGATTCTGATATGAACATTTGGATATCTGATTTTTTCCGATCCGATATTTTCGTCTCCGACTTTAATCAGAAAAAATCGGACTATCAGATGCCATTTTGAATGTGTTTTCCCATAGCCTAGTACTGTGTTACAAAAACACCTATAACTTTTTTTATTTTAAAAGATAGAAAGATGAAACTTGTCCACATTGCAGATGGGTAAGAGTTACTTCTCTGTGTGAAATTTCATAAAGGTAGCTCCAGGCATTTTGTGGCTATGCATTTTTTTTTTACAAACAAACCAGGAATGCTTATAACTTTTTATTTTTAAAGATCCAAACATGAAACTTGTCCACATTAAAAGTACCACTTTGGTTGACATGTGTGAGCAATTTCAGAACCATAGCTTCAAGCGTGTAGTGGCAAGGTATTTTGGGAGAAATGAGGAGAGAAACCCATTTAACTTTTTTTATTTTTAAAGACAGATGCATGAAACTTGCCCACATGGCAGATGAGAGTGAGGTACTTATCTGTGAGAAATTTTAGAAATTTTGGTCCAGGCATTTTGTGGCTATGAATTTGTGGCTATGTGGCACCCCCCTTCCCCTCTTCTGTTAGCTGTCAAACCAACTGTATTGGAAGTTTTGGAACTTTTAAAGTAAAAAAATCATAGCCACAAAATGCATGCACCAATCTTTCTGAAATTTCTCACAGATAAGTACCTCACACCCACCTTCCATGTGGGCAAGTTTCATGATTCTATCTTTAAAAATAAAAATGTTATAGGCATTCCTGGTTATAGGCATTCCACTGGAGAATGGGTTCTTGACAGGGGGAAGGTCTGAGAGAAAATGGCTCCCCAAATACTTCATACTAGCTGCTGGTGGCAAATGGGAGAGGAGGAGGAGGATTTCACTGAAAACTGTATATGTGGTGTGTGTCTCTCTGTGTGTGATTTTGAAATAATTCAAAATAGAACATTCTCAGAAAAAAATGTATTGTGATGAATATAGGGCTGTCAACTGACTAAAGATGTTTTAATAAATTATCATCCAGTCGTAAGAATGATAAATCACATATGCAAGTAAATTTGCATAGATCTGTATATTACCAGTCATAGCTAGGTGGAAAGTAGGTTTGTGTTCATTTATACGTTTGTGCAATAAGCCTACTGTAGCCAAGATGGCATGTGTGTTGTCAGGAGCTGTTGAGACTAGAACCCATGGCACTGTGCACAGCTTTCTGATCTGCTGAACCAACAAGGGAACAGTTGGACCAGTGGAGGCTGGTGGCTCCGATTTCAGTGGGGCTGTCAATCTAGGTTGGATTTTAGTCAGAACCAGAGAAAACTCCAGAGGAGCTATCCAAGGTCTTGTAGCTATTTTGGAGATAGGGTTCAGCACTTTGGATAGCTCCTTTATCATTCTGGCTGGTTCTGACTATAAAACAGTGTGGATTTACAGTATTACCAAAAGCAGAGCCACCAACCTCCACTGAGTTGGATGTATGTCCTTCAACACTAAAAGTATATTGATAATAATAATCCACTCCTTTCAGCATGGCTAATTCCCTTGTTTTAGGCATCACACATAAACTCAAACAGGGTAGATTCAGCCTGCGATGGAAAGAACAGTTACTTCTTCCATTGCTGGTTGAGTCCACTACCCCCTGCATCCCCACTGTTAACTTCAATGTATGTTTGCATTGGGAATGGGAGTGGTGCATAGGCGAATCCCACCTCTGATCACAGATCAGAGACAACAGCGGGGATTCCTCCAGGGTGGGGCGTGGAGCCCAAGCACCACCTTCTGGAGGAATGCAAGGAAGCCATACAAATCAAATAAGGAACTGATATGGGCCAAATTAGGTCCACAGATGAGAGGGATCCCATCTCTGATATATACTAGGGATGTCAGAAGAATCCAACTCAATTCTATATGAGTTGACCGTACTTGGCGCTTGATGAGTCAGGCCAACTCATTCCCCCATCCCCCGTTTTTTGCACTACGTAGCAAAATATGCAAATAATTTTGTAAGAGGGCTCACAACAATTTATGTAATTTACATGAATAGGTAACATTTATCGTACTATCACCCATTCCATTCAACTTCCCACTGCATATATTTTCCAGCCTCAGCAGAAACTTGTGTATTTTGCTATGAATAAATTTGCATAAATTTTGGGGAAGTAAAAACAGAAGAAGAGGAAATTACCTAAAAGTCTCCGGACTCCATACAGCCTGAGGAAGCCAGTCCCCAGTGGATTCTGTATGTTGGATTCTTTGAACTCATTTTAGCCCATCTCATATTTCTCCAGCATCCGTAATTGAACTGCTTGTTAATAAAAAAGGCTGAGACAGTATTAAGGATGTATGAGAATTTTGGTTTTCTTTCCAAAACATGCAAGCATGCCCTGTTCGAAGCCCCAAACAGGATTGCGTAATTGAGCCCATGTCACCCGAAATGTTTGTAAGACGGCTGGACATGCTCCTGGTTGATTTGTGCAACTTTTCTAGTTTGATATTTCTCAAATTTCCTAATTTGTGCAGTTTCCCCATAGACTGAATCAACCCTGCTTTAGGCAATGGAGGAAAGTTGCATAAATTAGGAAATTTGTACAAATTTCATGTGGATCCTCATCATGTATCCCAGAACCTCTACTGGTTCTGTTGCACTCATGGGACACACTGATTGCCAAGCAGCGCTTTTGTGCTTCCGAAGATGGGGAAGAAAAGCTCATTTCTGGTTCTGGACAGGTGAGCGGAGCTCCCTTTTGTAAGCTTGTTTCACCTGATCCATTTTGTAAATGAATGATTTCACTTGTTTTGGATTATTTTTAGAACAACAACAACATAAAAAAAACATCGCACAAGTGATGGATTCTGCAAGTGCATGGGACAATAGGCTATTACTCCTACTATTACAGGATCCTTTATATTTTGCAGGGCTCTTTATATTTTGAATATTAATTTAAGATAGATAAGCTTTTCGTTGGGCACCAATAGGGCACTAAGTTTCCTATTTGTATTTCCTTCAAACATTAAAAGAAATGAATGAAACTCAGAAAATTTAGCTTTACTGGATGGCATGGTTAATAGGGTTAAAGCACACACATTGCCATGAATAATGTGCTTTGGGAACATGAAGAGCAATCCACCCTTCCCAGCACTGTGCTGAATGGGGGAGGGTGCAGAGGAGGCCTTCACCTTTTGCCAACTTTCAAATTCCACTGGCCACAGGTGTTCATTCATTTTAATGAGCCCTGTCCTCCTAGGATGCCCTCCAGAAAGGGAAGCTTAGCACTCATGGATAATTGTCCCTGCTGTGCAGGAGATGGGTTTGCAGTGTATGCTCTAGGGGACAGCTTAGAAATTCAATGATGGCATGCATAAACATTGGCCTTCATTGCTGCTCTCCCTGCCAGTGCGCTGAGTGTAAGGGTCGGTGAATGCACTATCTCTGTCCAGTTGATAAGCTGACACCATCTGGGTAGCTTGGCCACATGAGAAATATTACAGAGAAACTGCTGTCGGTCCTCAGAGCACGAGGAACATGACAACTTCCATATTCACACATGTTTTCTCCATATGCTGTAGGTAAATCTACCATTTCATAAAATCATAGGATCATAGAATAGTAAAGTTGGAAGAGGCCTATAAGGCAATCGAGTCCAACCCCCTGCTGAATGCAGGAATCCACCTTAAAGCATCCCTGAAAGATGGCTGTCCAGCTGCCCCTTGAATGCCTCTAGTGTGGGAGAGCCCACAACTTCCGTAGGTAATTGGTTCTATTGGCATACTGCTCTAACAGTCAGGAAGTTTTTCCTGATGCCCAGCCAGAATCTGACTTCCTGTAACTTGAACCCATAATTCTGTATCCTGAACTCCGGGATGATCGAGAAGAGATCCTGGCCCTCCTCTGTGTGGGGCTCTTGCTAGACCACCAATCAGCCAATTCTCCTGAGAAACGAGGCATGCGGGGGATGACTGTCCTGATTTGGGAATCCGATTCTGCAGGGAAACAGGGTACATGAGGAGAGTCATCATACCATTGCTTCCTAGCAGAATCAGGTGGGGATGATGATCATAGAATCATAGAACAGTAGAGTTGGAAGGGACCTATAAGGCCATCAAGTCCAACCCCCTGCTCCATGCAGGAATCCACCTTAAAGCATTTCCCCTATATATCTTTGAGTTGTGATGTGCTATTGCCTATTATTTCATTTACATATGGGACCTGTGATAAAATGTGATAACAGGTGGGAGTGGCCCTCCCCCGGGATATTAGCTGTATGGGTTTGCAGAACTTCATTCCAGTCTCCGCCTCCCACCAAACTTCCTATTCTTTATTACCTACTGATGCTCAATATTCTGTGGCTATTGAGAATGTTTGCTGCTCATTCAGCAGTTGGGGGGACTCTTTTTTTGGAGTGGGAGTTGCTTCCGTAGGAATCCAGCCTCATTTAAATCTATTGAGGATTTGTCCAGAATCTGTAGTTAATACCCTTATCTTTTTTTTCTCAATAGCCCTATTTGGGCTCCATTTCTGTCAGCACTAAGGATGTCGGAGGAATCCATTTTAGGGGTGGAACTTGGTGAGGTTTTGCCAGCTCACCCCCCAGATGCCAGCTCGGGGCTCTCTAAACTGTCCCTGGTCTTCGTTGTGTGTGCAAATCCTGTTTTGCACAAATTCCTGGCTGGGAATGTTTATAGAAATCCCTATTTGCACAAAATTGCAGTCATAAATAGGGCATTTTGAGCCAAACTGCAAGCCTAAATGGTCATTTATGCCTGCATTTTATGCAAACGGTGCTATAGATGGCTGCAATTTCATGCAAATAGTGATTTCCGTTAATTTGCCCAGCCATGAATTTGTGCAAAACACAGCTTGTGGACAAAAAAGAAAGATGTGAGCTCTCTTCAGGTGCCCGTAGACCATCTGGCGGCTTGCCCTGCATGTACGACGGGCTCTGGCAACCGGTGGCAGTCCAGGGATTAGAGCGTGAATAGGTCTTGGGGGAGTTTGCCCATCCCTAGTCGGTACTCACAATCTGATTTCACTCATAGAGGGGGGGATTGGAGCAGGTTTCACCCAGGTGGACTTGATATGGATGAGAACAGATGTAACTTTCCCAAGGAGAAGACTGAGGTCCAAACTATATATTACTCTAAAGACATGGGTAGCAGATCTATAGGGTTTTCCCCATATTTCTTCTCTAAAGTAATTTCAGGGAACCTAATATGGATCAGGACCCTAGTGGGGAAAGTACAGGGGCTTTAATCACTCTGCTCGTCCTGCATGCTGATTCAAATTGGGCACTCCGCACCTGTAATTTAAATTGTCCAAAAGTGATACGTTTGTTTCAATCCCCCCCAATTCCCAGTTGAAAAGTTCAGTGAAATTCTCTCACCTCTCTCCAATTTCCATGGGCAATCCCTCCCCATGAATTGCACACCCCCAAATTCAGCCAAAATTATTGGAATGGTGCTGTCTTCAATCAACATGCATGCACTGTATTCCAAAGTACTTGATTCCAGGGCAGGGATTACATGTCCAAATCACCTCTGCCTGTCTTCACATTGACCTGGTTCACACAACATGACAAGGCAAAGTACAGGTCGAATATGGGCTTTCATTGAACCGTGGGTTGTTGTTTATTGAAGGGTTGTTGTGTTGTGTGAATCCAGCCACTCCAACAAACCATGGTCTGTTAACTAATCTACAGTTCACAACCAAACAACAAACCATGGGTTCTCTTTATGAGCTGTTTGTGTTTAACAAACCATGGTTTGTTAATGTATCTGGGTTCACACAACAACAACCCATGTTTCAACAACAACCCAGGGTTTAATGACAACCCACATTCAGCCCATACTCAACCTATAGTCTGGCTTGTCATATTGTGTGAAATCAGTCATTCAATCTCTTATACCTCTCTGGATTCTCAAAGGGGAAGAGATTCTACTTCCTACTGAACCTCACAGTTGTTATTGATGTAGTGCAAGGTGGAAGAGAAATATAAGTTTCAAAAAGCACTCCCCAGCAACTCCACCCATTGTGGATTTTAAATACAGCACACTACTTTGAGCAAATGTTTAGCTGTAGTTCTGTTTATTACACATAATAATCCTTAATACAAAACTTATTATTATTATTCTTATTGCTATTATTATTCATAAACATCACAGTAAATTGGCGATGGTCAAATGCCAGTTCTTTTTGAAGCAAAATTATGACTTGTTTCATTGGGGGTCTATTTGAACTGAATATAAAATTAGAAAAGTTATTTTTATAAGCACGGCAGGATTTAAACACCCCTTCTCCCAGACCTCATAAAAGATAAAGCTTTTCATTTAGATACAAAATACTTTACGATGCCAGTTGCCCTAGAATTGTCGGATCATGCTTTTAAAGTCTGAAGTTGCAAACTATTTTATGGCCTTGACGAGAAATAAATTCTACATATTGAAATGCAAGTCATTTCACTTTATCGATTACATGATATATAATGTATTCTCTCAGCTTTTTTAATGGGTAGGGATATAATGAAAACAGATTAAGCCTAATCCATTGCTTGCAAAGTTTTTGTAGATGCACTCACATGCAAGACGATTTGTGAGTCTCGATTTTATAGCTGTAGTAAACAAAGAGAGCAAAAATTTTCATTTCCCCTTTGGGCAGGTGGTTTGGAAGAAGGTCTGGGGTCTCTTCCAGATGTTAATATTAGAATTCAGTGGAATTTGCTTACAAGCAGGGATACTTCCTAACATTCCCCTAGTCAAATTCTGAAGCTCTTGGAACCTACTAGATGTGGCATTAAGAACATGATTGCAGACTGGGACTGTAGCATGGGGGTGGGGGAGGGGTTTTAATATTTTGCCCCTGCCAGGAGTCCAACCCCTTGTGCTCAGAAAAGGAAGCTCTAGCATTAACAGTGGTGGGAGAGGCATCACAGAAAGGCATCATGAGGCTTCCACCTCCCCAGGATCCAGTTCTCCAGAAAGATCACAGAGGTCGCCTACATAAGCATGCCATAGTCACTCCCACGTCATGGCAGCTTGCTTCTGCTAAAACAGGCCAAGGCCCTTTAAGAGACAAGGCATCAATTAGTGTGGAGGCAGGACTAATCAGACTAGAGGAAGTCAAATTCCTACTTAAGGCCTAGTGTTGATCTGCTCCTTGTTGGAGCAATGTACAGATAAGCCTGTCTGGCTTCTATTCCTAGCACCATCCATCTGTGGTGCTGAACTCTTCCTGACTTACTTCCCTGTGAAACCTGACCTACCCAGTCCCCTGCTAAAGACCTGACCTATAGCAGAATTTTGCAACCCCAGCTCAATGATGTGGAACCCTCACCCCCAATTGAGGCAGTGCAGGGGTTCAACAGGACTTATGGCCTGAAATGGTACACAGTCTAGATTGTCTTTCCACATCCACCATGGCTGGATGTGTTTGTAAGTCAAAATTCTTGTCTATGTGTGTGTTTGTATGTAGGGATGGGGTTTATCAGTGTATGTGAGCACTTATGCACATTAGAGAAACTCCACTGGAGAGTACACAAGCCAAGAGTGAGGTTGTGCACTCACTTCTATCATAATAAACCATCATTTAATGTGACATCTGAATGCAGCCGTTGTGAGTTCAATAATGGGTACAGCAACAACAATGTTTCCTTTTCAAAGATGTCAATGGACTTTATTTTGTTTTCATTCCTTCTTCTTGCTGAATAAGAATACTGTAGGAGTCTGAGAGGTGGTGGACTCCAACAGACTCTCCCCCCTCAACTTCCCACACCCCATTTGCCAAGCTGTTGCACTTACCCAACTCTGCTCGCCAAGTAGCCTGTAATGTTGGGTGAATGGCCTCTTTACAGCCACCATTCATGCAATATTACATTTGCAGAAAAGCCATATTTCCCCCCCACAAAATTGTAGTTTGTTGAGAGGGTGGGTATCCACAGGGCACTTGCCAGGGGCCCACCAACTGCTTGGCGACATGTCCAAGAAGCCAACCAGGGCTGGCTGGCCAGTGGCAGCTCAGCAAGTGCTCAGCAGCACAGGTGGAGGTGTATCCATTCTTCCTTACTACTGAAGTTTAAAAGACTGCTAGAAAATATCATAAAATGTGAACCCATTTTTTATGAAGTCATCAGGAGAGGGAAGAGGGGGGCATTTTTTGGAGTAATCAGAATATACATTGCAAGTTGTAATTAAAAATATGCTTTCTTTTGTGGGGGTAAGGGACAGGGTGGTGTATTGGTTAGAATGTTGGATTGTGGCTTAGGAGACCTGGGTTTTAGTCACCATGAAGCTATGAATCAATATCATCATCATCATCGTCATCATCGAACAACCTACACCATACTATACATACTCACCTGAAACAATCTTGGAAAATGCAGGTCATAAAATATACTGGGATAGAACAATTCATATGGACAAGATAATACTTTGCAATTGACCAGACATAACTGTCATAAGCAAAAAAGAAAAACACATCTACCTCATCGACATAGCAATACCTAATGCCAAAAATGTTGAAAAGGAAGAAGAAAAGAGAGAAAAATATACACCACTGGCCATGGAAGTCAAAGAACGATGGCAACAAGCAAAAGGTCACAATTATTCTATTAGTCATATCAGTCACTGGCATCACATCAAAAAAACTATACAGAAAACCTTCAGAAACTGGGCCTACCAAAATACTTCCACACCAACATCCTGAAAGCAGTCATAATTAAAACATCCTCAATTGTCAGGAATTTCCTGAATCAATAAAAGACAGCATGACTTGGCAAAGCCCGTCAAGTCCATCTAGAAAAACCGTCACAAGCAAGAAAGAAATAACAATAATAATAATAATAATAACAACAACAATAATAATAACAACAATAGGTTTACCTCTGTTTAAAGTTGCATATAAGAGCAGTTGCAACCCAGGGAAAGCTGATGTTTCCAATTCTGGTGGGACTTTATATCCATTGTGGATTATAATCAGAACCATCCAGAACTCTAACCAAGCTACTGAAGGTGCTGAACCCTATCCCCAAAATAGGTTCACCACATTGGACAGCTCCTTTAGAGTTCTCCGTGGTTCTGACTATAATCCAGAATGGATTCATTGCCTTACCAAAATTGGAGCCAGTAGCCTCCATTGAGGAGATATCTTAGATTACACCAGCCTTCCGAGACCTGGTACCCTCCGGGTGGATGGACTGCAACTTCTATTACCCACAGCTTGCAAGGACATTGGACATGATGGCTGGGGGCCATGGGAGTTGCAGTCCAGATGATCTAGAGGGTACCAAGATGGGAAAGGCTTGGTTCCACCATGACTCACTACAGTGCTTCCCAAAGTGCAAACCTTGGCCATTACGGTATTAAATATTGGACGATAAACCCATCTGTCTCCATTTGGGAGCTCAGAGCACCCAGAACATGTCCTGGAATGAGTGGTAGGTCAGCACTTAAGAAAATCAGGTACATGCTTTACATTTTTTGGAGCTGAACTTTTGCCTCCTCTGAGAAGAGCCCTGTGTGTATATAACTCACTAGCGCTGCCTGCTGAGATATGCCCAGGCCAATTTCAATCATGTCAGAGAGATAAATGGGTGGCTAGTGGATATTAAACTAAGTGAAAGAGCATATTATCCTTTGGTCTGTCTTGGGAGCACATGCACCAGTTTTCCTCTATGGGGGTGGGGGGAAGCAAGAAAGAAATCAGCTTGCAGAAAGAGATTCTGTTGATTGGGTTGCCAGTTCTGGATGCTAATTAAAAGAGTTATAGTGACGGAAACAGAGCGAGGCCCAGTCATGTACATATGTATGTACATATTTTTTAAAAAAATGTTTAACCCACTTTTTTTGGAAGAAATGGAAGTGGTTATCGATAAAAAATAGTAGTTAAAAGACAATCATAAATAGAAAGAGAACTAAAAGAAGAATAAATAGCAAAATCAGGCAACAAAATAGGAGGGGAGTGGGGAGATATTGCCAACACAACAGCAGAAAAAGCTGCCCTAAATGGCAAGTCAGCCGTCACCCCCCCCCACCGCAAAAAAGAGTTGCATCTTGTTTAGATGGCAAAAATAAATTAGTGCTGGGCTGAATCCTGCCCCCCCCCCCATTTTCAGGAACTTTCTCCCTGCGAAAGACACATTGTTTCTTCTGCCTCTTTCTTGGGGGGGGGGGTGTTTGAAGAATTTTCTCCTTGGGGAGAGGGCCAGGGTTTCCACATACCTATTTCAAGTGTACTTGGTTGCTGAGGGCCCGTCTTCCGGTTTTTGGGTTTTTCAAAACGCACCTGCCTTCCCTTGGCATTTGGAGGAGCCCAGCAGTTCTTAGTGAATGCCTATTGGAGACCATGTGACCTCTCTGTGTCCAATCAGCAGTCAAGAAGAACTCCTGGGCTCCTGAAAATGCGGGGGGGGGGAGGGTCAGCTTGCTCGGTCAGGAGGCTTTCTCAACTACATGGTTTGTGATGCACTTGGAGAAGGCAATAAGGTCAGATGGCCTGAGCTTGCAAGAAGCATGAATCCCTTTCAACAGGGCAATGTCTCAGGGCAGTGGGGTCATGGAGAGGTCTTAGGAGGAACAGATCCACCCTTCCCTGAGGTGGCCGCTTACGCATCTCCATAAAAGAGAGTCAAAGAGGACATCAATTTGCATAGCATTTGCATACGGAAATGTACATGTATAGGTACAAATTGAGAAATAATGGTTCATGGAATTATAGAATAGTTGAGCTGGAAGAGGCCTATAAGGCCATCGAGTCCAACCCCCTGCTCAATGCAGGAATCCACCTTCAAGCATACCTGACAGATGGTTGTCCAGCGGCATCTTGAAGATCTCTAATGTGGGAGAGCCCACAACCTCCTTAGGTCATTGGTTCCATTGTCATATTGCTCCTACAGTCAGGAAGTTTTTCCTGATGTTCAGACGGAATCTGGCTTCCTGTAACTTGAGCCCATTATTCCGTGTCCTGCACTCTGGGATGACCAAGAAGAGATATAAACAGAAATACAAGACATCTCACCATGGTTGAAAAGACTAAGACCTGATTTGCATGATCAAATAAATAAGCCATGATGGACTGCAGCGTATGCTAGCATATGCTGTGCAGCTTTTGCGTATTCAATCTGCGACGGCATCTTGTCATGTCATCCGGACCTGGTGCACAACAGTCGCATAACCCTAAAACAGGCCATGTGTTATGCAAGGGTTGTTAAGCATGTGGCCAAAATTGGATGATGCTGAGAAAGCCCCAGACCACCAGTTGTTTGGCAAGGGGTGGGGCCAGAGGAAAGGGGTGTGGTCTTCTTGGAAAACCCAAAAGCCTGAATTGGGACCCCCTATGGTGGCTTTTGCTTTTGGGCCTGAGCTTCGGCTCCCCTGGATTAGACAAATTCATGGAGGATAGGCCTAGGAATGGTGATTGGCCAGGAACGCAATAAGGGATGTACAGGATCAGAATTAGTTTATCAGGTCCTGGGGAACAAGGTAGGGAAAGGGGCTAGAGGTTCTGCTTGTGTTCTTCTTAGGGACACCTAGTACCCACTATGGGAAGAAAATAAAGAAGAACATAAGAAGAGCCATGCTGGATCAGACCAAGGGTCCATTTAGTCCAGCACTCCGTTCACACAGTGGCCAATCAGCTGTTGACCAGGGAATCACAAACAACAGCACCTTCCATCCATGTTCCCCAGCAACTGGTGTATATAGGCTCACTGCCTCTGATACTGGAGGTAGCACATAGCCGTCAGGACTAGGAGCCATCGATAGCTTTATATTCCAGAGGTTAGTTCAATTCCCTTTTAAAGCCGTCCAAATTGGTGGCCATCACCACATCTTGCAGTAGTGAATTCCAGAGTTTAACTATGTGCTGTGTGAAGAACTGTTACTATTTTCGGTCCTGAATCTCCCACCAATCAACTTCGTGGGATGACCCCATTGGGTTCTAGTTATTATGGGAGAGGGCGAAAAACGCCTCTCTATCCACATTCCTCCTCTTATGCATAATTGACCTTTAATCTGATCCAGCAGGGCTCTTCCCATATTCTTACATTAAAGGAATAAAGTTCCTTAACCCATTCCTTTAATTTGTGATTAGCTGGCATGAAGCCAAACTAATGAAGGAAGGACAACAACACCCTTGTCTTTCTCGCGCAACAATAGCATCCCTTGGAGTGGTGCGTTCGGAAAGCAAACAATTGCAGTGACCCCAAAGAGCCACAAGGTGGCAAGAGATAGAGTGGGATCACAAGCTAGGCACTTGGTATGAGCATCTAGAAAAAAATGAGTTCACGAAAGAAAGAAAGAAAGAAAGAAAGAAAGAACCGGTGCGGTGCTCCTATGGGATTTCTTTTTCTTTCTTTTGGTCTGAAGGAGAAGATGCTGGCCCAGTCAACGACAGCTCTTTGATGGTTATTGATTTGAACGGATGGTTTTGTCTTTGGGCCAGCCCTTGTAAAATAAAATACATAGTACTGCTGGAAGAAAGTGCTAGGAGCATGCAATAGCAGGCAGAAATATGCTGGTAGGCAGACTTAGGCAAAAGGATGATGGATAGCAAGGGATCCTACCAGATCTCTCTCTCTCTCTCTCTCTCTCTCTCTCTCTCTCTCTCTGTCTCTGTCTCTGTCTCTGTCTCTCTCTGTCTCTCTCTTTTCGGAGATACAAGCACAGTGCAAAAGCTTTTGACTTCAAATCTTCATTGTGTGCATTACCCTTCTGTTCTGAACACAAGAAACTCGCCTCGGGCCTTTGGTTTATAATAGCAGCCCCCCGAGGTAAGACAAGCGGCATCATTGGGATGGGGGCACTGAGCTCTTTCTGTAAAGTGGAGACCATAAGATGCCACATTGAAAACATCACAGCTGGTCTTATAGTGAGATGATCCCCCCCCCCCAGAAAAAAAACAACTAGGAAGCTGGTCCCTGAGGGCAGGCTTAGGGATAACTAGCTTCAGAACCTCTCTTTGTTTCTCTAATATGATAAACCACCCATCTATAATATTTGATGGTGCTTGGCATGCAGTGATGTTTCAAATCTGATATATGTGATATATAACATACAATCACAATTTGTGTTTGACAATGGGGAACTCCTTCCCATCACCACACAAACACACATCCTCCCAGACAGGACAAAAGGAGCTTGCTAGAAGGGGGGGGGGGTGCCTCACGCCAAATCACAGAATCATAGAATGGTAGAGTTGGAAGGGGCCTATAAGACCATTGAGTCCAACCCCTTGCTGACTGTAGGAATTCACCTGAAAGCATACCTGGAAGATGGCTGTCCAGCTGCCTCTTGAATGCCTCTAGTGTGGGAGAGCCCACGACCTCCGTAAGTCATTGGTTCCATTGCCGTACTGCTCTAACAGTCAGGAAGTTTTTCCTGATGTTCAGCCGGAATCTGGCTTCCTGTAACTTCAGCCTAGTATTCCGTGTCCTGCACTCTGGGATGATTGAGAAGAGATCCTGTCCCTCCTCTGTGTGACAACCTTTCAAGTATTTGAAGAGTGCTATCATGTCTCCCCTCAGTCTTCTCATCTCCAGGCTAAACATGCCCAGTTCTTTCAGTCTCTCCTCATAGGACTTTGTTTCCAGACCCCTGATCATCGTTGTTGCCCTCCTCTGAACCCCCTCCAGCTTATCGGCATCCTTCTTGAAATTCTCACCTAGCTATGGCCTTCCAAGACCAGATGACCTCAAAAACTTCGTTCCCTGACAAGCTGAGCTACAAGACGAAGAGGAGTCTTTAGAGGGCAGTGAACCCCTTCCCTTCCAGCCTTGGTGAAGGAACCAAGTAGGACAAGGGTGAGCAACATGTGGTCTTCCCATCAACCCTATCCAGCATAGGCAGTGATGAGGGATAATGGGAATGGTAAGCCAAAACATCTGGAAGGCCACATGTTGCTCACCTCTGAAGTAAAAGGGCTGACTGACATTCTAAGAACCAAAGGGCTGGGCTCGCATCTAGGGATGGATAAAACTCTTCATTTTACTTTCTCCTGTATTCAAACTTTTAAAATCTCAAGTTCTTTCCATTTCAAATAAGTAGAAATTGGCAAATGTTCTTAAATTCATCTCTCTCTCTCACACACTCTCTCTCTCTCCCAACTGAAATGAAATCCTCACCCATCGGCATAGGCCAAATTTAATAGGTGCAGCTAATCCCGCATGAAAAAGACAGTGTTGTACCTGCGGGTCATATAACTGCTACAGATGAGGAGCCTGTCAGGGGGAAATAATAATAATAAAAAGGTGGCAACTCTAATTCAGTAGTAACACACAGCAATTCAAACCCAGACTTTTATAAATGAAGCATTCCAATGTCCTGGGCCTGAATAGATGGATCTGTCAGTTTTGGTTCCTCCCACATTCATGTTGTGTTGTTGTTTTTAATTCTCAAGTTCTTTCTGTCTGAAATATGGAGAAATTGTTGAATGCCATCATCATCATCATTTTGTTTTTATGTTGCTTTTTCGTGCTCAAACTATGCTCAAAGCTTACAGCAGAAAAAAAAAACCAATCACAGTATAGTAACACTGTGGTGTAGTGGCTAAAGTGTTGGACTGGGATCCGGAAGATCTGGAATCTAATCCCCTCTTGGCCATGGAAACTCACTGGGTGACTTTGGGCCAGTCACAGATTCTCAACCCAACCTACCTCATAGGGTTGTTGTTGTAAGGATAAAATGGAGAGGAGAACCCCCTTGGGTTCTTTGGAGGAAAAAAGGCAGCGTATAAATGCAATAATAAAATAAATGAATAAATAAATAAAAATTGTAAATAATTAACTGTTTCAAATTATTACAAGATCTGGCTAATCATGCACATAAAAATAGCACAATAAATATTCACTAGGATCAAACAATGGAAAATAGGTAAACCTGGGTCAAACAAAGGAAATGCAAACATACACACACACACACACACACACACACACAGAATAAAAATAACCACATGTAGCTGGAGTCAGTCTATCAGTGTCCTGCCCTCCAGGCCAGGTGGAAATAAGCCAGGGACCAGGTCTAGGAGGACTCACAGCAAGGTGGTCTCTAGGTACCTTCAGCAGCAGCATTCATGAAAAACGTATTGAAATGAAATTCTCATCCATCCCTACTTGTAACTCTTGGACATATTCTCATGACTTAAGAGAAATCATGGGTGAGATCTGCTAAAAACAAGACCATCAGGGCAGGCTAAGATGTCACCACTGCAGTTTTTTTGTAACTCAGATGATGTGTTTTTTCATGCCTCATAATAAATAGGGATGTGTATTGTATCGTTAGAATTTATGATAATGATCCGATATGCTCTTTATCGTGCACATGAGTTACAATAACGATACGATAGAAAAACCTACGATAATCATCGGAGACGATAATTTTCAGGCGATTTTATTGTTTTATTGGACTGCCATATAAATATACCTATAACTTCTGTATTATAAAAGTTAGAGGCTTGAAACTTGGTCACAGTGCTTCTGGGGTATGCCTAAGTATGTGTATGGAATTTGAGATCGATCCCTCCAACTGTCAATTTTATATGAATTTTTAAAATATCATTTCAGTTCTCACAGGTCTGGCGAGATATCATTCTGATCTGTCAGAACGGAAACGATCTTTAATAAATTCATATAAAATCAAGAGTTGGAGGGACCGATCTCAAATTCGGCACATATGTATAGCAACATGTGTAGGGAACGTGTGCTGCTGATGTGGGGAGACGGAGGTGGTGAGGGGATTTCCTACTCTTACTTGTAACTGTTGAACGATGGCAGTAGAGGCAGGTGATACCTCAGTCAATACTGTGTAAGGCCCTTTGTACACCGGAAGGGTGTAGAGGGCTCAGGTCGGCACACAGAAGCCAGATCATCTTTGTGATGGCCCGGGTTTCTCCTGAGCCATCGCAAGTCGCACCTGCCATGGGTTTTTTTTTTTTTTTTTTTTTTGCATCCACGGAGAGCAGAAGAGCACTCCTCTGAAAATGGTAAGTTTTTTTTAAAAAATATGCATATGCGGGCCCCCCACCCTGCCCTCCCTTGGGTGTCAAAACTAGTACCACCCCCTTCCCTGCTGGGCATGGAGCTACGTGGCTGCGCCTGGGATGGGCGGAAACTTCCCAGGATAGCAGAAGAATTGGGATTTTTCTGGTTTGGGTTTTCCTAGAAAAATCCTGTGCCCACCGCGCCACCCTGGGATTCCCTGTGTGTCATTTGGACTCACAGGGAGCAGCTGGGGGTCATCCTAGCCCACAAGACTGGTGTGGAATGGGCCAAAGCTCACTGATGCTGATTGGACAGCCTTCTCTGCTCATATCAGTGGTCCATGCCAGAGATGGCTAGCCCCACAGCAACCACATGCTCGCATGGGGCTCAGCGAGGCTTCCTCTGAAAGTTATAGCGAAAGCTGGGGATCCCTCTCCTCCCTCACCATGCAGCAGAGACTGGTGGCTCCTACCAGATACTCTCCTTCCTTCTCTAGTTTTAAAAAGTATGTTTCGGGCCTTTTCAAATATTATTGTTATACCCCAACTTTTACTTTTACGTGATATTACCATGGTAACCACCAAGTTCTCCCAGTCTTGTGCAATTAATATTTTCGCTGCTGATGTTAAATGAAATACCACCTCCCCAGTTTGTTTATGTCTCACTTCTTTCAAATAAAATATGATTATCTCACTATCATATGGTACCCTTACACCCAGCCTACACTCTTTCTTTTTAAATTAGTCAGTGCTAAAAAACATGGATTGGGTCTGGACTTAGGGTGCAATCTTATGTGTGTTTAGACAGAAACAAGTCCTACAACTCCCATGATGACTGGGGAATTGCTGGGATGGTAGGATTTTTTTCCTGCCTAAACACCAATGGGATTGCACTCTTGGTCATACTTAGAGTAGACCCACTGAAATAAATGGAATTTCAGTTAGTTGTGCCTAACTTGCATCACATTGATTTCAATGGTTCTACTGTAAGTATGGCTAAGTCTAGATCCAACTCACATTCACCATATATGTATCAAGTTTTTTTTTAATATCATCTCCAATGGAAGGCAATACCCGGGAAATCATAGAATCATAGATTACCAGCTTGACTCGTACGTACCATCTGCGCGCTAGTACTTTATTGCTCAGTATCATACTTTTCCGGCTTTTCCATGGGAGCCCGGAAAAGCTGGACATAAAGCTGACCAGAAGTCCACTGGACTCCCCCCTCCAAGCCATCCCAAAGCTCCCTCCCAGATGTTCTTTCCCAGCTCCTAGCTGAATTTATATATCCTGTTGCATAGCAACACAACATTTTCTCATAGCTTGGAACCTCCAATGTTCAAAGTTCTTCTCATAGCTCGGAACCTCCAGTGTGTCATAGCTCGGAACCTGCAGCGTACAAAGTTCTTCTTATAGCTTGGAACATGCCATGCATTGTCTTAGTATTACAGATAGATTAGACTTGGATGGGTCCTTGGTAGTATGAAGTCCAACCCTCATCTCAATACAGGCATCTCACAATGACATTATCCCTGACAGATTTCCCATCCAGTGATGAAGAGCCCACCGCCTTCTGAGGCAGATTCTTCCCCTATTGAGAAGCTTGTGCCTCATGTTAAGCCAAAGTCATCTTCTATCTGCACAGTGTAAGGTTCCAACTTGGTATTCTACTTCTAATGATTTTCAGCTATATAATATATATCGCATGGCTACATTTCATGAATATTCCTAAACTTTATCTCTTATCTCTTTATTTAAATCTACCTTCAGGGATGGTCATTGCAGAGAAATCTGGTTCTTTTTTTGGCTCGACAAGTTCCATGGCATGTACAACTCAATGTGCATTTCTGAGCTGAACTGTGGTCTGCTCCCTGAATTCCATGAACCTTTTTGCACATTTTTTTGCAAATCTTGCAACTTGCACAAATCGCCCAGAAAAATACAAAAGAAGTCAGCTGTACTTTGAGGAAATATCTGAGCAATTTGTGCAAATTGCTCAGACATTCATGCACCTTACGGACAAATTTGTGCAAATTGCAGGACCTGTGGGGGGAAATGTGCAAAATGCCTGGAAAATCTGCAAACTGGTCTGACTCACTACATACCGAATCTGGTGACGCAGCAGGAACTGGAACGAAGTCCAGGGGCCGATCCTAGGAAAACCCATTGAACTTGACCCCCAGACAGATTTCCTCAACATCTCTACCTATTTTGATATTTTTTTTAATAAACGGGGTATGTTTCCATCTCTAAATGTGGAAATTTAACTTCTCAGTCCTAGCTTTGTGATATGTGTGTATTCGTCTACGGTTACCTACCTGTCCTTGCCCTTTGGAATGGCCCTTAGCTATGACTACACATTCCAATAAATCAGGGGTAGTCAACTTGTGGCCCTCCCAATATTGTTGGACTCCATGTCCCATCAGTCCCACCCAGCCAACATGGCTAATGGTCAGGGATGATGGGATTTGTAGTCCAACATCTGGAGGGCCACAGGTTCATCATTGTCATCATCATCATTGCCACCCTCAATTCAATGTATACCCCACGTATCTACAAAATGCCCTAGGCAACAATGGATATAAAATATCCTAGGCAGCTATGCACAAATGGACACATACATATACATACATGCATACGTATTTTACTATTTGATTCTTTAAATGTGGAGATTAAAATCAAATGCCATCTTTCCCTTCAGTTTCGCATCAGTACCTATGCCTTAATTGTCTTGGGCAAATTGCCGGATTTTGTTGACTAGGGTCCCCTCTTCAAGGATTCGCTTTTGCGCCTGGTTAGCCGATTATGCGCATAATCGCAGAAGCGCATTTACGCCTAATCCCTCTGCATGAGAGGTGGCGAGAGGCGGCAAAGCGCATTCATGGATGTCCAAAATGCGGTTTACAAGTAGTTAATGCGCATAAGCGCATATTCACACAGTCAAAATGCGCTTTAACGGACGGAGCAAAATAAAACTCGCGATTTAACACGCATTCGATAATGCGCATAATCGGAGAGATAACGCGCCTCTACGCCCCATTTGCGCTCCGCTGGTGTGGAGGTAAATTTTTTAATGAGACTTCAAAGAGCATTAAACCTCTCGTGAAGAGGCACCCTAGCCTCCGACGATGTAGGAGTTGCAAAGGATTCTTTTGTGGGTTTTTTTGCTTTGTTTTGTTTCATCTACTGGAAATACAAGAAGGTCTCGTCACCTTTTAACTGACTCCACGTCAAATGAATTTAATTTGCACCCAGTAAGACCACTTTTGTACAGTTCAAAGCATTGCTAATTAGGTTGCCTTTGATAGTTAACGTAGTGGCAGCTGATTCTAATTGACAATCCATGAAATGCTCTTTGAATTGTTCCTTCTGTCTGATTTCCTGCTATCTGACACTGTGGCCCTAGCTGTGAGGATGTGGATGGCGGCTCTTGAACACTGTAGCAAGAAACTGAGGAACACGAGCCCAAGGGGAAGGAATCATACAAAGGTACTTAGCACAGAGGGGAAAACCGACATGAGAGCCTTGCCTACAAAGGTAGTTTCTCTGTCATTTTCTGAAGCACTCCTTTTACATCTGTCGCTATAACCCAGTCCGCCACTTTGAATCTATTCTATATACAGAAAAGCAAAGTTTAAAGAATAGGAAGTCAATAAATCTTTGCTTATTTTGAAGATTTCTGCCTTGTCATTCAGTCAAGTGGTTCTCAAAGCAGCTACATTAATTAATTAATTAATTAATTAGATATGTATTCTGCACAGTTGACAAATGCCCTTGGGTTAGTTTATAGTCATAAAGCTAAACAACAACAACAAAATGATCACTATATAACAATAATATCAAAATAATACAGTATTTAACATTAAAAACATTTAAGAGCCTAATCCTAGGCGTTTTAGCCAGAAAAAAAGTCCCCCAGCCGGCCGTAGGGAATGCTGGAAGTGGTAGGACATTTTTTCCTGTCCAAACAGGCATAGGATTATGCCCTAAAATATATAAAGGAGCCAGCAGTAAAATAAAGCAACTTGCTAAGAGGCTCATCGGACTAGTGTTTTATAGCACGCTCGTTACCAGCCACTCAAGGTTTTTTGCTGATCCTTTTCACGGTCTTCCGCCTCCCGTGTGTCTCCCACTCCTTCTGCTCATTCTTCCCTCACAAAACAGACCCAGAAAAACCCAATTCTTTTTGCTGTAATGGAACTTGCGACCATTTCCTGCTGTGTGCAGGAGAAACAGCATGGTACACCTACTGAGTGGGGCATGTGGTCACTGCTGCTTCCTCTTTCTTCCCTATGTGAAGAAAGAGGAAGCGTGATAATTCCCCATCTGATGATGCTCTAGAAGTTAAGAAATGCCTGCTTAAAGAGGAAGGTTGGCGTCTCAATGCCAGGCAGATCTCATTGGGAAGGGCAATCCAGAGCGGGGAGCCACTACAGAGAAGGCTGTTTCCCTGTCAGGCACCTGTCACACCATTGTGGGTGGTGGCAACCAGAGAAGAGTATCCAAAGATGATCTTGGTCATCAAGAAAGAACATGTGGGAGGTACTCGTAATGACAGCAAAACCCACCAAAATGCACACACATATGCACCCCCCAGTAGCCTGTAGTCCACTGGCTGATGGAAGGGCTAGAATTCAGCACTCCAGAACCCTTGCTGTGCTGAACTGTTTTGATGTGCTTCTTTGGGAGCAAGGCACCCAGTAATTCTTGTTTTATTTACTTATTTATTACATTTGCAAAACCTAGCAAAACTGCACTAAAACGCACTAACACTGTATTTAAAAACCACATGCAGAATGATTGAAAAGCTTTTGAGGAATCAAATGGTCTTCATCCGACACTGTAAAAAGACACCACAATGTAGATGTCAGGAAAACTTATCTTGGGAGGGCAGTAAGCCATATATATATATATATATATATATATATATGTTGTTGGGGAACATGGCTGGAGGATCATATTGCACTTATAGCCTGCTTGTGGGTTCCTGGTCGACCACTGGTTAGCCACTGTGTGAAGAGAACGCTGGACTAGAGGGACCCTTAGTCTGATCCAGCATGGGTCTTCTTATGTTCTTATGGTATTCTATAAATGGTTGTGACCCCTGAAAAGGACTTGTTCTTAGTGGCCACCTGCCTCATCTCATTTGGCAGGGCCTCCAAAGATGATCTTAGGGTCCATGGAAGGAGATGATCCTTCAGGTAACCCGGCCCCAAACCTGTCTGGTGAGTAGGGCCAAGATACTTCCCTTTGGTTCTGCAGTCCCAGGGCAAATCAGAATTGAGTGTGTGCATTTTTTTCTGGCTGTGGAAGCCAACTCCCTCTAGCTTCACCACCTCCTGATGGATGGGACCAAACTGGTGATCCCCTTGCTGTGAGGTTCCTCCTGGGTGGCAAGAGCCACAGCCTTCCAGGGGCTTTTAAATCTGATGGCTTATGGCAATGGTGAAGCAAAGGATGTGTACATGAACAATAATAAATGATTAAGCCCAAGTCCTTGGGCAAATGGCAATCTCTCAAACAAATCCTACCTCTTTGGAGGAATAGAGAGGCGGGGTGGGGGTGGAATTGACAAATAAATAAATGAGCTGTATATAACTTTCACTTCAATCTTCTTCAAATTTAAGTGCAGTATGACATGCCTAATAAATACTAAAGTGCAGCATGACATGCCTCATACTAATAAAATATGATTTATAAATTCTCTTAATGCTGCCTATTTGGAAAGAGCTCATCTTTAGGATGGAACGACAGGCACAAGAGTGTCAGTCAGTCCCCATAAATGGAGACCTCTGACACTTTGCTAGCCATATCATCTGTTCACAGCCAGGCCTCTCTGTGACATTCCAGTTTAAATAACCACAGTAAAGGCAGTGGAGGCTGGTGGCTGAGATTTCGGCGGGGCTGTGAATCCATTTTGGGTTCCAGTCAGAACCAGCCAGAACTCGAAAGGAGCTATCCAAAGTGCTGAACCCTATCCCAAATATAGGTTCAGCATCTTGGACAGATCCTTTAGAGTTCTGGCTGGTTCTGACTGAAACCCAGAATGGATTCACAACCCCCCCAAATCTGAGCCACCAGCCTCCACTAACTAATGGAGGGGGAAAATTGGTATGAAAAAGAAGAGTCTTGTCTTTCCTCTCCACCTCCATTTCACACACACACACACAAAATGTGAATTCCCTTGATTCACCGATGTGATTCAGGAGGCACCTCCTCGAAATCAGTAGCCATTATCCAGCCAGAGTTAAACACAGATCAGTCCCATTGATTTCAGTTGAAGACTTAAGCACACTCTCAACTATCTGCCATTGAAATCAATGGGATTTAACGAGGCTTAACTTTGGCAGGATAATGTTAAGAATTTTTTTTAAAATAGCTTGATTGGAATTGCTAAGAAGGCTAATGAGAAATTGAGAACTCACCCCTTTTACAGCAACAGATTTTTTTTAAAAAAATATATAAACTGCCAAGCAAAGAAATGTTGATTAAGAAGTAATTAACAACTTGAAAATGTAAAGAAGTAGGAAGTAGTGATAACATACACAAAGACAAAAGCAGGTTCACAATGAATTTTGGGTAACTTATGCAAACTAATTGGCAAGATGACCCAGATGGTCTCCAAATAAATAGTTTTTGTTTGGAAACCCTTATCACATGGGTCCCAATTTTTTTTTTAATAATCAAGACGTGTGCTACTGCATTATTATTATTATTATTATTATTGGTAAAAAAAGTATATATTTTTTTTCACTTATCGATAAATGAACTTAATGCAGCTCCGCTAGTAGAGGTGTTCAGAGCACCGTCTGGTCCAGTTTTATTGGATGAGTTTCAGTTACTGAGGCCTGAGGATGTGGACAAGGTGCTTGGCCAAGTCCAGTCGACCACTTGTGTGCTTGACCCTTGCCCGTCGTGGCTAATTACATCAAATAAGGATGGGACCGCTGGCTGGGTCCAGGAGGTTGTAAATGCCTCCTTGAGAGACGGAGTGGTGCCGGCCTCGTTAAAAGAGGCGGTAATCAGACCACTCCTGAAAAAGCCTAACCTGGACCTGGAAGATGTTAACAACTATAGGCCGGTGGCAAACATTCCTTTCCTGGGCAAGGTGCTTGAGCGGGTGGTTACAGGACAACTCCAGACACTCTTGAATGAAACGGATTATCTAGATCCATTTCAATCGGGTTTCAGGCCTGGTTTTGGAACAGAAACTGCCTTGGTCGTCCTGTGGGATGACCTTTGCCGGAAGAGGGACAGGGGGAGTGTGACCCTGTTGGTTCTCTTGGACCTCTCAGCGGCTTTCGATACCATCGACCATGGTATCCTTCTGGATAGGATGTCTGGGCTGGGAGTTGGAGGCACTGCGCTGCAGTGGTTCCGCTCCTACTTGGATGGCCGTTTTCAGAAGGTGGTGCTGGGGGATTATAGCTCTGTGCCGTGGCATTTAAGCCATGGGGTTCCACAGGGCTCTATTTTATCCCCTATGCTGTTTAACATATACATGAAGCCACTGGGAGAGGTTATCCAGAGATGTGGGCTGAGATGTCACCAATATGCGATGACACCCAGCTCTACCTCTCCTTTTCAACAAACCCAGGTGAGGCAGTGGCTGTTCTGAATCAGTGCCTGGGCACGGTAATGGACTGGATGAGGGCTAACAAACTGAGACTCAATCCAGACAAGACGGAGGTACTGTTAGCGGGTGGTTCGTCTGTCCGGCGAGGTGATGTTCACCCTGTTCTGGAGGGGGTTGCACTCCCCCTAAAGGATCGGGTCCGTAGTTTGGGGGTGCTCTTGGATCCAGAACTGTCACTTGAGGCACAGGTGAACTCGGTGGCAAAGAGCACCTTTTACCAGCTTAGGCTGATATACCAACTGCACCCTTATCTGGACAGAGATAGCCTATTTACAGTTATCCATGCTCTCATAACCTCTCATTTGGATTACTGCAATGCGTTATACGTGGGGCTGCCTTTGAAAACGGTCCGGAAACTTCAGCTGGTACAAAACAGGGCAGCCAGATTGTTAACGGGGACTGGCCAACGAGACCATATTACGTCAGTCCTTTTCCAACTTCACTGGCTGCCGATCCAGGTCTGGGCCCAATTCAAAGTGCTGGTACTAACATTTAAAGCCCTAAACAGGTTATCTAAAGTAACGCCTCCTCCCAGATGTACCTGCCCGGACCCTAAGATCATCTACAGGGGTCCTTCTCCGTGAGCCCCTGCCAAAGGAAGTGAGGCAGGTGGCCACTAGGAGGAGGGCTTTCTCCGCTGTGGCACCCCAGCTGTGGAATGAGCTCCCCAGAGAGGTTCGCCTGGCGCCTACTTTGTACTCTTTTCGTCGCCAGGTGAAGAACTCCTTGCTGTTTTAAATTTGTATTTTAATCTGTATTAATTCCTGCTGCTTGGTTTTATTCTGGTTGTTTTTTTATATTGTATGTTATTTTGTGTTTTTAGATTGTGGCTTGTTTTATATTTTTAAAATGATTTCATGGTTTTAATTTTTGTGAACCGCCCAGAGAGCTTCGGCTATGGGGCGGTATAAAAATGCAATAAATAAATAAATAAATAAATTGTTCATGATCTACATATCGAAAAGCTTTATATATAGATGTCTAGAATAATGTATGCAGTTAGGTTTAATGAGCACATTTTGACCGAGGAGTTGCTTTCTCAAAGTTATCATTCACAATTAGTTATATCTAACCTAAAAGGTGTATGTTTAAGCCCCCTGTGTAGGTTTAAATGTCTTAGGATTGTTTAGTAACAATGGATTGTATCCAGTGGTGGACATCCACCAGAAATTTGGAAAAACAAACCAAAATCAGAACATGATTTTTTTTTATTTCAAATAAATAAATAAATAAATAAATTGACATGATATCCTCAGCCATCTGCACTAGCAAAATTCAACAGGAGAAGACCATGTTCTACCTGCCAGCCATACAGCTATTAAAGATGAGGAGCCTGTCAGAAATGAAGAGGTGGCAATCTAATCCAGCCCTACAAACAGTGAGGTGTAGTGGCTAGAGTGTTGGACTGGGAGTCGGGAGTTATGTTTTCTAGTCCCCACTCACCCAAGGAAACTCACTAGGTGACTTTAGGCCAGTTACAGACTCTCAGCTCAACCTACTTCACGGGGTTGCTGTTGTGAGGATAAAATGGAGAGGCGCGGGATTATGTATTACGCCTTGGGTTCCTTAAGGAGGAAAACAGGAGGGATATTAATGATATATATATATATATATATATACACACAAACACACACAAGTTTGATTACCCAGGGAGTCAAAGTCAGACTTTTTAGAGTTAAGCACTCAATGCCCTGGACCTGGATGGACCAGTCTCAATTTTGGTTACTCATGCATTCAGGTTATTAAAATCTCAGTGTGTTGTTGTTATTTGTCCCAATTCTGAAGGAACTTGCAATCTGTCCCAAATTCTTACCAAAAGCAAACTAAAATGAAATTCTCCCTCACCCATAGCCTCAGGGCAGAGAGTTCCACCTACATGCCAAAACAGAAAAAAAAGGTCTTGACGAGGGGTCTTCTGTATCATGTGCAATTGCAGCTGCCAAAGGTGAATGAGGAGCCAGGAACCAGGAACATACAACCAAGGGACCAAGTCAGGGTTCAGAGCCAAGGAACTGGGTCAGGGAGTCAGAGCTGAAGAACACAGAGAAACATCCCAGAACAAAATCGACCTTGCTGCTCATGCAAAGTCTCATTTGAAAGATCAATTAATAATAATAATAATAATAATAATAATAATAATAATAATAACAGCAATAATAATGGGCCCAAAAACACTCCATGGGAAGCACTACAACATAATACAGAACCCATAAATGAACAAAGAACAATTGTACAAATGGTTCAGGAAGGGTGAGCTATTTCCAGAAACCGAAGGATTCCTAATAGCTGTACAGGATCAAGTTATAGCAACCAAGAACTACCAAAAATACATCATAAAAGATAACAGTGTAACAACAGACCTATGCAGGAAATGACATAAATTCCAAGAAACAATAGACCATATAACAGGAGGATGTAAAATTCTGGCAGGAATGGACTATACGGACAGACACAATACCACTACAAAAATAATTCACCAACACCTGGCCATCAAATTCAACCTTATCAAACAACCTACACCATACTATACATATTCACCCGAAACAATCTTGGAAAATGCAGATCATAAAATATACTGGGACAGAACAATTCATACATACAAGACAATACCTTGCAACCAACCAGACATAACGGTCATAGACAAAAAAGAAAAACACACACATACCTCATCGACATAGCAATACTGAATGACAAAAAAATGTCATTGAAAAGGAAGAAAAGAGAGAAAAATATACACCACTGGTCAGGGAAGTCAAAGAACTATGGCAACAAGCAAAGACACAATTATTCCATTAGTCACATCAGTCACCGGCATCACGTAAAAAAACGTACAGAAAACCTCCAGAAACTAGGCCTACCAGAATACATCCACACCAACATCCAAAAAACAGTCATAATCAAAACATGCTCAATCGTCAGGAAATTCCTGAATCAATAAAAGACAGCATGACCTGGCAAAGCCTGTCATGTCCATATATAAAAACTAGGGTGACCAGATAAAATCCAGGTCAGGGCTCATGTAAGTTTAACAGTTGTAGAGAAAAGGGAACTTCAGCCAGTGCCATTTGTATGCAATTAGTTCCTGGTGATATTCCCTCTTCATCACAACGGTTAAAGTTGCAGGGGCCCTGCCTTCTTTTGTATCTGGTCACTCAAGTATAGTGCCTGCAACTTTAACTGTTGTGATGAAGAGGGAAATTCCCTTTTCTCTACAACTGTTAAAGTTACATGAGCCCTGACCTGGATTTTATCTGGTCAGCCTAATAAAAACCACCACGAGCGAGAATGAGATACATAATAATAATGCAGTTTCATAGTGAGATAAACTGTGACCAGTTGACCTCTGTGAGTGACTGTTTGGTCTACTGTTGAGGTGCTAATTCCTGCTCTTCCTTCTTATGTTTCTTTAATCTTTAAACTGGACAGGACAGTTCTTCAAATAGAGGAAACTTTCACATAGAGGACAGGCCTGTGTAAAAGAGGACACATGACCACCCCTGACTGATTGGGTCCTGACTGGTTGGGTCCAATCTAGAGCTGTGCTTGAGAATACTTCATTGTCCAGGGAGATACTCAGTTCTGTAGCTCACACACTGGGAGGCTTCATGTAAAGCCAAGAGCTTCTCTTCATGCCCTGCTGATTCCTGACACTCAGTTGGCCCGACAACCATGGTTTGAAGAAGCAGAGCTCACAATGACCCTATTCAGATGACATGCTAAGCTATGTTGGTTAAGCATTTTGAGCTAAACCTTCTGGCTTAGTGTGTCACGTCAACCATGACATAGCATGTCAGGAAAACCATTCCTAACCATGGTGGCTACTTTACCACAGTTCAAACATGCTCACTATTTGCTGCAAAGGGGTTAGTGGCCTAACCATGGCTTAGCATGTTGTCTGAACAGGCCCATTCTGAGTTAAGGGAAACACTTGTACTGGTTAGCCTTTACACCAATTAAGGTTACTTCAACAACAACAACAACACCTGCCTAATCACATTTAAGTGGGGAGGGTTAATAATTTGCTTCAGTGAAGGAAGGAGCTGCTGGGAGGGACCATGTGACCCTGGCTCCCTATTTACTCTACCCCATTCAGAGGAATGTGGAGGCAGCCAAAGGGATGGAGTGAATTTTTGACAGGTCTTCCCCATGATGAGTGCTGGGGAAATTTCTTTTCTGAAGAATGTTTTCTTTTCTTCTCATGCATAGACTTTGCAGAGACCCAAGTTCCCTCAAGAGAAAGTTGCTGAGCAACTCAAGAGACTTGCCGGCAGTAAATCACCAAGACTGGTGAAATTCTTCAGAGAGTTTTGAAGGAAATAAAGTGTGAAAGTGTAAAGAAATTGGCACTTATGCTGTACAACAAGCTTAAAAATAGAAATGCTTCCTAGAGGTTGGGAAGCGATCTTTTCATGCAAAGATGTTGGGGCAATAGAAAATAGAGAGCATAAAGGTGGTACAAGGAAGAGAAAGGCGAGGAAACTCTCCAAATGGCAAGCACCAGAAAACAAAGAGGATCACCTCTTTCAAAAAAGTCCTTTAGTAAAGAATCAGCAGTCTCATTTGGCTATCATAGCGTCATCGTAATTCATGTTGATTTCAAAAATGCCAGTAAAAGCCTAGCTACACGTTCAGCAAAATCACATGGTAGAGTCCTTTGAAGAATCCACCAGCTCAGAATTGCAGGTGAGGATATTGCATTTTTGAATATCCTCCCCTGCCATAAAAAAAAAATCCCCATGCATGTAGAAGACTAGCACACCAAGGAGAATGATGGGCTAGTTTTCTCTGTACAATGAATTAGGGATTTTAATCTCGTCGATCATGGAAAAATATAATTGCTGACTTGAACAATTGAAATCCCAGGAAAATTCTGCCATGAATGCTCATTATTATTATTATTATTATTATTATTATTATTATTATTATCATCTTTATTTATAACCCGCCTTTTGCCCAATACTGGGCCTCAAGACGGCTTTACAAAATCAAAACATATACAGTTAAATGCTATAAATAAGAGTTATACAAAAGTTTTAAATAAATTAAATAGGTTTCAATATCAAAACATTTCACCATTTAAAATACATATTAAAATTAAAAGTCGTAAAACACAGATGGGGTCTGCATTATTCTCCAAAGGCCTGCCGGAACAGGAAAATTTTTGTGTGCCTCCGGAAACACATCAAGGAGGGAGCCAGTCTAGCTTCCCTGGGAAGGGAGTTCCAGAGCCCTGGAGCAGACACCGAGAAGGCCCTCTCCTGCGTTTCCACCAGGCGTGCCTGTGATGGTGGTGGGACTGAGAGAAGGGCTTCCCCTGAAGATCTCAAAGCATGGATAGGCTCATAAGAGAGAATACGGTCTTTCAGATAAGCTGGACCCGAACCATATAGGGACCATGTCGTTACAGGGATCACATGACTCTGTTGTCACCACAGTGTCACTGGCTACTAGTCTGTTTTCAGGCAGAATTCAAAGAACTGGTTATGACGTACAAGGCCCTATATGGCTTGGGTCCAAGCTTGTTGAAAGACCACATTCTCCCATTAGGAATGTCAAAAGAATCCAATGGAGCTGGAACCAGTGGAAACAGGCCAGGATTTTCCACATTTTTTTTAAATTGCAGAATAGACATTTGCACAATTTGCGGCTGTGATTTGCGTAATTTGTGCGAATCACAGCTGCAATTTCTGCAAATTGCACAGATTGCAGCCAAAATGTTTGCAAATTATGCAGATTGCAAATTCAATTTGCCCAAATTTATATTTCCACAAATTAAAAGTAAACGAATAGATCTCCAGAATTCAGGGGCATGTGTGTCTTGGCTCACCCATGCAAGCTAAGTTGAGCACATCACAACATTCTGACGAGACCCATAAGGGCTGGATTTTCCGGTGCTGGATATCCTTATGACTCCCATATGAGCCTGCCCAGTTCATAAAGTCTTCTGGAAAGACTCTTCTTTTGTGACTGCTCCCTTCACAGCCACATTTTGTGGCTACCTGGGAGAGGGCCCCCTCAGTAGCCACTCCCAGGCTGTGAACCTCCTTTCCCAAGGGGGGGGCTAGGATCCTCCCTCCCTGGTATCCTTCCATCAGCAGTGAAAGACCACTTTAAGTAGGGATTTAGCCTGTAAGTGGGTCTGGTGGGTTGGGCACTGTTTTTCATAGTACTTTTTTTCTGTAATTGTTATGTTTTTATTGTATTTCAATGCATTATTTCATAGATCTTAAGTAGTTTGTGAGCTGCCTTGAATGCCTTTTTTTGGAAGAAAGGCAGGGTACTAATAAAATAAATAAATAAATGTCTTTTTGCTGGTGGTGCAGATTAGATGTAAAAATAATAGGATCTGGCTGATCTGGGATGAGTCATCCCTAAGGGATGTGGGTGAAAATGTTTCTGATAATCCAAATGGGGACTGGGTGATTATTCATTCTGTTGTTGTTGTTGTTTATAGAATCATAGAATAGTAGAGTTGGAAGGGGCCCATAAGGCCATCGAGTCCAACTCCCTGCTCAATGCAGGAATCCACCTTAAAGCATACCTGAAAGCTGGCTGTCCAACTGCCCCTTGAATACCTCCAGTGTGGGAGAGCCCACGACCTCCCATTGTCATATTGCTCTAGCAGTCAGGAAGTTTTTCCTGATGTCCAGCCAGAATCTGGCTTCCTGTAACTTGAGCCCATTATTCCATGTCCTGCACTCTGGGATGATCAAGAAGAGATCCTGGCCCTCCTTTGTGTGACAACCTTTCAAGTATTTGAAGAGTGCTATCATGTCTCCCCTCAATCTTCACTTCTCCAGGGTTAAACATGCTCAGTTATTTCCATCTCTCCTCATAGGGCTTTGTTTCCAGACCCCTGACCATCCTCATTGCCCTCCTCTGAACCCCCTCCAGCTTCTCTGCATCCTTCTTGAAGTGTGGTGCCCAGAACTAGATGCTATACTCAAGCTGATGCCTAACCCAGTGCTGAATAGAGGGGAACCAGTACCTCGCATGATTTGGAAACTATGCTTCTATTAATGCAATCCAAAATAGCATTTGCTTTCTTTGCAGCCACATCACACTGTTGGATCATATTCAGCTTGTTATCTACAACAATTCCAAGATCCTTCTCACTGGTAGTATTGGTGAGCCAAGTATCTCCGACCTTGTAACTGTGCATTTGGTTTCTTTTTCCTAGGTATAGAAATTGGCATTTATCCCTATTAAATTTAATTCTGCTGTTTTCAGCCCAGCCTTCCAGGCCAGATCTACACCAAGCTGGATATGACACTTTGAAAATGTTTTGAAAACAATATCAAAACAGTTGTCACTACTGTTATAAAACGTTTTAAAGCAGTAGTGTAGATCCTGCCCAGGTCTATCAAGGTTGCTTTGGACTTTGTTTCTGTCTTCCAGGGTATGTTTTTATGTTTAAAATCATTTCTATACTGTGCTTCATCAAATCAGTTTTCTGGGAGATGTACCCATCTAGGGATGTGATAGATTTGATAGATGATAATTTCCATAATCCACAGTCAGTATGGCCAATTTGAGGAAGTCTGAAACAGGTAACAAATTCCTGAATTTAACTATGCATGGCATTTATTTTTGGATCTGCGAATCCCATTGCAAGCATACGGACTTCAACCACTTACTGAATTCAGGTCTGAATTTGGGTCTGGGAGGAGAGAATTGGGTAAACGCTGGTCAAAACCAAATGGAAACAAATTTCTCGTACATCTCCCTTGCTTCCCACCTTCCTTTCATCTATAGTGTCCATGTGCTACCTTCTCCACCCAAATCTGGTATTGGGATACCACCACATGAACTCACAGGGCTCTGCTGGCCTGCTGATCTCAATTTCTGGAGACTCCAAACTAGGGGTGTGCATCGGATCGGATCCGATCCACGATCCGAATCCGATCCGACCCAAAATCGGGAAAATCCGATCCGATCCGATCCGATCCGGACAACCTCCGATCCGATCCGATCCGATCCGATGAGGTCCGATCCGGATCGGACGCCATTTTGAATGCTTTTTCCCATAGCCAAGTATTGTTTTACATAAACGCCTATAACTTTTTCATTTTTAAAGATAGAAGGATGAAACTTGGGCACATTGTAGACTGGTTAGGGGTAGTTATCTGTGAGAAATTTCAGAAAGATTGGTGCATGCATTTTGTGGCAATTAATTTTTTAATAAATACCCAGGAATGCCTATAACTTTGTCATTTTTAAAGTTACACACATGAAACTTTGCCACATTGTAGGGGGTACCTTGGGACCTATGTGTGTCTAATTTCAGAAACGTAGGTGCTTGTCTTGTGTGGCAATTAATTTTTAGAAAAATGGGTAGTAGTGGGGTAAATACAGTTACGCCTCCCATTTTTTTATTTTTGAAGATACAAACAGGAAACTTGGGCACATTACAGGTACCACTTGCCTTGATATGTGTGTGAAATTTCAGAAACATTGGAGCTTTCCTTGTGTGGCAATTAATTTTTGAAACAATGAGGAAAGAAACACCTATAACTTTGTCATTTTTAAAGTTACACACATGAAACTTTGCCACATTGTAGGTGGTACCTTGGGACCCATGTGTGTGAAATTTCGGAAACGTAGGTGCTTGCCTTGTGTGGCAATTAATTTTTTAATAAATACCCAGGAATGCCTATAACTTTGTCATTTTTAAAGTTACACACATGAAACTTTGCCACATTGTAGGTGGTACCTTGGGACCTATGTGTGTGAAATATCGGAAACGTAGGTGCTTGCCTTGTGTGGCAATTAATTTTAGAAAAATGGGTAGTGGTGGGGTAAATACAGTTACGCCTCCCACTTTTTTATTTTTGAAGATACAAACAGGAAACATGGGCACATTACAGGTACCACTTGGCTTGATATGTGTGTAAAATTTCAGACAGCTGGGTCCAGGCATGTGGTGGCAAGGTATTTTTGAAACAATGAGAAAAGAAACGCCTATAACTTTTTTATTTTAAAAGTTAGAAGTCTGAACATTGCTCACTTTGTAGATGGGTTAGGGGTAGATATGTGTCAGAAATTTCAGAATTATAGGTCCAGGCATTTGATGGCTATGGAATTTTTAAATTACATGTTTCAAAAAAATTTCTACAGAGGCCAGGTCTTCCCCTCCCGCTTCCCGCGAAGAAAAGGAAACACTCTCTCGTCTCGATCCCTTTGATCCTTGCTAGTAGTATCCATTACAGGGCTCGTGTCTGCTTTCACTTTGTACTCAAGCAGACACGAGCCCTGTAATGGATACTACCAAGGATCAAAGGGATCGAGACCAGAGTGATCCTTCCTTGCACGCATGGCTGCAAAACTCAGCTAGGCTCAGCCGTTCTGCTTGAAAAGTGAAAGTAGGAAAGGAAACACGAGCCCTGTAATGGATACTACTAGCAAGGATCAAAGGGATCGAGACAAGAGAGTGTTTCCTTTTCTTCGCGGGAAGCGGGAGGGGAAGACCTGGCCTCTGTAGAAATTTTTTTGAAACATGTAATTTAAAAATTCCATAGCCATCAAATGCCTGGACCTATAATTCTGAAATTTCTGACACATATCTACCCCTAACCCATCTACAAAGTGAGCAATGTTCAGACTTCTATCTTTTAAAATAAAAAAGTTATAGGCGTTTCTTTCCTCATTGTTTCAAAAATACCTTGCCACCACATGCCTGGACCCAGCTGTCTGAAATTTTACACACATATCAAGCCAAGTGGTACCTGTAATGTGCCCATGTTTCCTGTTTGTATCTTCAAAAATAAAAAAGTGGGAGGCGTAACTGTATTTACCCCACCACTACCCATTTTTCTAAAATTAATTGCCACACAAGGCAAGCACCTACGTTTCCGAAATTTCACACACATAGGTCCCAAGGTACCGCCTACAATGTGGCAAAGTTTCATGTGTGTAACTTTAAAAATGACAAAGTTATAGGCATTCCTGGGTATTTATTAAAAAATTAATTGCCACACAAGGCAAGCACCTACGTTTCCGAAATTTCACACACATGGGTCCCAAGGTACCACCTACAATGTGGCAAAGTTTCATGTGTGTAACTTTAAAAATGACAAAGTTATAGGTGTTTCTTTCCTCATTGTTTCAAAAATTAATTGCCACACAAGGAAAGCTCCAATGTTTCTGAAATTTCACACACATATCAAGGCAAGTGGTACCTGTAATGTGCCCAAGTTTCCTGTTTGTATCTTCAAAAATAAAAAATGGGAGGCGTAACTGTATTTACCCCACTACTACCCATTTTTCTAAAAATTAATTGCCACACAAGACAAGCACCTACGTTTCTGAAATTTCACACACATAGGTCCCAAGGTACCCCCTACAATGTGGCAAAGTTTCATGTGTGTAACTTTAAAAATGACAAAGTTATAGGCATTCCTGGGTATTTATTAAAAAATTAATTGCCACAAAATGCATGCACCAATCTTTCTGAAATTTCTCACAGATAACTACCCCTAACCAGTCTACAATGTGCCCAAGTTTCATCCTTCTATCTTTAAAAATGAAAAAGTTATAGGCGTTTTTGTAAAACAATACTTGGCTATGGGAAAAAGCATTCAAAATGGCGTCCGATCCGGATCGGACATCTGGTCCGATCCGATCCGACCAGCCTCCGATCCGATCCGATCCGATCCGACCCCCCAGGTCCGATTCCGATCCGCTATCCGATCCGATCCGGGGGGTCAGTGCACATCCCTACTCCAAACTGCTGTGGGCTCAAAAGCTTAACATGTTGGAAAACAGCCTGGCATCTTGCGCAACAACACCTGGTTCATTGCATTGGCAGGAAACAATGTCAACAGCTGATGTCAAGCTGGCCTGCATTTGATGGGGGGGGGAAATAACAAGCAATAGCACGTTGGTCAGGAGTACTTTAATGGGGAGCACACTAGGGTTTCCTAACCCACAGTTCATAGAGTTTTAACACCATGCTGAACAAGGAATAATTTAATAAAAACAAACCCAGAAGGCTGAAGTAAGTGAGGATTGTTGCCTGTATCCTTCCCTGTTCATTTATTTATTCATGCTTTGAGTGTGATTCAAGGTGCTGGTTTTAACCTATAAAGCCTTACACGGCTTGGGACCGCAATAACTGAACATTCCCATGCACTATGATCAACATCTGGGGAGGGGGGCTCTCCATGTGCCTCCTCTGAGGCAGAGGCTGGTCAAAAAAGAGAGGGCCTTCTCAATGGTGGCCCCCAACTGCAGAATGAGCTCCCGACTCAGGCTCGGCAGACACCAACACTGCCATCTTTTTGGCGCCAGGTTAAAACTGCCCTCTACTCCCAGGCATTTAATGGCATTTTGTGGCATTTGATGGGGCATTTGCGCCAGTCGTCTAAACAGGTCTAGTATTTTATTTAAGCTGTTTGTAGCAGTCCAAATTGTTTTAAATTTTGCATATGAAAATGTTTGTGCTCTATGTTATGCTGTATGTTGCATGTTATTATGTTATGAATTGTTCTAAACAGGCCAGAGAGCTTTAACTATTGGACAGTATAAAAATAAAATAAATAATAATTCAAAACACACACACACACACAAACACACACCTCTAAAACCTCTCAATGCCCCCTTTCCACCTGTTCTAGCTAGAGAAGACTTCATTTTGTTCAGCTCATTTTTAGAATGATGCCACATTTGCATGTAGAGATTATTGATTTTGTGCCTTTTAATTCATCTGTCCTCTTCCATTTCCCAGAGCTCGCATATTACCATATATAGGCCGGGGTGCCGAATAAAATCAATGGAATTAACATGCAGATGAAGCGGCACAGTTACATTTGATTACCGTGATTCCTTTAGTGAATTTGTGGGCACTTCAAAGCTTGTTACTCTTTTAAGTGGCCGTGATCAAGATCTGTTTCCAGCAATATCCTTCTCGAGCAGATCCATGGTGAATGCTGCAATGACGCAACATGATAACACGCAAACGTGCTTCCTGCATTGAATCAAGGGCCCATTTAGTCTCCAATAGTTGCCAGACAGAGACCACCAGATGGGGCAAGCATTCAGCTTGTATTTTACTGCAAACATATCTGATTTTGCAATTTCGAATTGGATTTTAGAGATGCTCTCGGGGGCCTCCAGTGGCAAGCAAGGCTGAAGGTAAAAGGGGTCTAGTCCAAGGGAAAAGAATGAAGTTAGGGATGTTGCGGGTGTTCAATCGGGTCTAGGGGTCTGACAGACTCCCCTGCAGCCCCCCTCCAGACCCAGCCTGCCAGGTGGTGGGACAAATGTGGGCCCAGAATTTGGGCACCTGCATGGCCCCGACAGGTGCCTGGCAACCATCCGGCCTCATCTGGAGCCTCCATGGCTGCACACAGTGAGGGCTCCGGAAATTGCGTATCTTCTACCTTGTGTAAATGACAGCAATAAAGGCCCCATTTATGCAACATTCAAGGCACAAATGCTTTAATTTTGCTTTAGATTAAAATTAGTGCCCAATTGGGTTTTTGTTTTTTTTTAGGAATGGAGAAAGCCATCCAGATTGGATAGGGAGACCTTTTTCTCCATCTCTCATAATACTAGAACCCAATGGGGTCATCTCCAGAAGCTGATTGGTGGGAGATTTAGGACAGGTTAAAGGAAGGACGTCTTCACACAGTGCAGAGTCAAACTATGGAATTCACTATCTCAAGATGTAGTGATGGCCGTCAATTCGGATGACTTTAAAAGGGGTTTGGATAAATTCCTGGAGGAGAAGGCCATCAATGGCTGCTTGTCCTGATGCCTATATGGAGGTAGTATCAGAGGCAGTATACCTATGTAAACCAGTTGCTGGATAACATGGGTGGGAAGGTGCTGTTGCACTCCTGTCCTCCTTGTGGGTTTCCTGGGGACAGCTGGTTGGCTACTGTGTGAACAGAATGCTGGACTAGATGGACCCTTGCTCTGATCCAGCAGGGCTCTTCTTATCTTCTTCTTCTTCTTCTTCTTCTTCTTCTTCTTCTTCTTCATCATCATCACTATTATTATTTACATTTATATACCGCCCCATAGCCAAAGCTCTTTGGGCAGTTCACAAAAATTAAAAGATTGAACACTAAAAAGACAATATACAAAATTTAAAACCATAAACATAAAACATCTGACATTTAAAATATTAAAACCTCAACTTAAGCTGTTAAAATGCCGGGGAGAAAAGAAAAGTTTTGACCTGGTGCCGAAAAGATAATAGTGTTGGCGCCAGGCAGGCCTCATCGGGGAGATCAGTCCATAATTGGGGGGCCACCACAGAGAAGGCCCTCTCCCTTTTTGCTATTCTCCAAGCTTCCCTCGGAGTAGGCACCCGGAGGAGGACCTTTGATGTTGAGCGTAGGGTACGGGTAGGTTCATGTTGGGAAAGGCGTTCCATCAGGTATTGTGATCCCAAACTGTGTAAGGCTTTATAGGTTAAAACTAGGGGTGTGCTTCGGATCGGATCCGATCCACGATCCGAATCCGATCCGACCCAAAATCGGGAAAATCTGATCCGATCCGATCCGACCAACCTCCGATCCGATCCGATCCGATCCGACGAGGTCCGATCCGGATCGGACGCCATTTTGAATGCTTTTTCCCATAGCCAAGTATTGTTTTACAAAAACGCCTATAACTTTTTCATTTTTAAAGATAGAAGGATGAAACTTGGATACGTTGTAGACTGGTTAGGGATAGTTATCTGTGAGAAATTTCAGAAAGATTGGTGCATGGGTTTTGTGGCAATTAATTTTTTAATAAATACCCAGGAATGCTTATAACTTTGTCATTTTTAAAGTTACAAACATGAAACTTTGCCACATTGTAGGAGGTACCTTGGGACCTATGTGTGTGAAATTTCAGAAACATAGGTGCTTGCCTTGTGTGGCAATTAATTTTAGAAAAATGGGTAGTAGTGGGGTAAATACAGTTACACCTCCCATTTTTTTATTTTTAAAGATACAAACAGGAAACCTGGGCACATTACAGGTACCACTTGCCTTGATATGTGAGTGAAATTTCAGAAACATTGGAGCTTGCCTTGTGTGGCAATTAAGTTTTGAAACAATGAGGAAAGAAACACCTATAACTTTGTCATTTTTAAAGTTACACACATGAAACTTTGCCACATTGTAGGTGGTACCTTGGGACCTATGTGTGTGAAATTTCAAAAACATAGGTGCTTGCCTTGTATGGCAATTAATTTTAGAAAAATGGGTAGTAGTGGGGTAAATACAGTTACGCCTCCCATTTTTTTATTTTTTAAGATACAAACAGGAAACATGGGCACATTACAGGGAACACTTCACTTGATATGTGTGTAAAATTTCAGAAACATTGGAGCTTGCCTTGTGTGGCAATTAATTTTTGAAACAATGAGGAAAGAAACGCCTATAACCTTTTTATTTTAAAAGTTAGAAGTCTGAACATTGCTCACTTTGTAGATGGGTTAGGGGTAGATATGTGTCAGAAATTTCAGAATGATAGGTCCAGGCATTTGATGGCTATGGAATTTTTAGATAAAATGTTTCAAAAAATTTTCCACAGAGGCCCGGTCTTCCCCTCTTCCCCCTCCCGCTTCCCGCGAAGAAAAGGAAACACTCTCTCGTCTCGATCCCTTTGATCCTGTTGCTAGTATCCATTACAGGGCTCGTGTCTGCTTTCACTTTTTACTCAAGCAGAACGGCTGAGCCTAGCTGAGTTTTGCAGCCATGCGTGCAAGGAAGGATCTCTCTCATCTCGATCCCTTTGATCCTGTTGCTAGTATCCATTACAGGGCTCGTGTCTGCTTTCACTTTTTACTCAAGCAGAACGGCTGAACCTAGCTCAGTTTTGCAGCCATGCGTGCAAGGAAGGATCACTCTCTCTCGATCTCTTTGATCCTTTGTTCCTCCCCTTCTCCTCCCCCTCACCGTCGTTGTGTGTGCGCCCCGCCGGTGCCCTCGCGTGCGGGCCGGTTCCTGGGCAGCAGAGGCTCTGCCTGGCTGCTGTGAGGCTCCTGAAGGGCTTGCCTAATGCGGGCTGTTGTGCTCCGCTGGGCCGCGGGGGTAGGTTGATGATGAAGAGGATGATGGGGAGGGCGTTCAATGGCCCCTCCGCTCACCAACTGACAGCGCATGCTCCGCTCCAGACACCCGGCCTCGGCAGCCAGGAGGATACGCTGCCAAGCCCGCCGCCGCCGCCCGCGCGCGCACACACACCACCCGTCCATTATCATTTGGGCAGCCCTAATTAAGGAGCGCTCAAAAAATGGCAAAACCCCCTCTCCTTTTTTCTTAATTCCTTGCAGCTCCCACGATTTAACCCTTTCCTATCAGCTACAATTAATTAATAGTAGGATGACCAGTACCAGGAGACTGGTGTGTACAAATGTTTTTTTTTTTTAGGCTTGAGATCATAAAGAGGCAAATATTCTACCTACAGTATTGGAAGCAGTATGTTGGGAAACAAGGGTGACCATATGACAGTTAAAGCTGCAGGAGCTATACTAGAGTGACCAGATACAAAAGAGAGCAGAGCTCCTGCAATTTTAACTTTTGTGATGAAGAGGGAATTTCACCAGGTGCCGCATGGATACAAATGACACCTGCTGAAATTCCCTTTTCTATTCCACTGTTAAAGCCCTGTATTCCTTTTCATATGGTCATCCTACTAATTACATTTTTTAAATGTAATTAGTAGGATGAGGAACAAAGGGGAGGAACAAAGGATCAAAGAGATCGAGAGAGAGTGATCCTTCCTTGCACGCATGGCTGCAAAACTGAGCTAGGTTCAGCCGTTCTGCTTGAGTAAAAAGTGAAAGCAGACACGAGCCCTGTAATGGATACTAGCAACAGGATCAAAGGGATCGAGATGAGAGAGATCCTTCCTTGCACGCATGGCTGCAAAACTCAGCTAGGCTCAGCCGTTCTGCTTGAGTAAAAAGTGAAAGCAGACACGAGCCCTGTAATGGATACTAGCAACAGGATCAAAGGGATCGAGACGAGAGAGTGTTTCCTTTTCTTCGCGGGAAGCGGGAGGGGGAAGAGGGGAAGACCGGGCCTCTGTGGAAAATTTTTTGAAACATTTTATCTAAAAATTCCATAGCCATCAAATGCCTGGACCTATCATTCTGAAATTTCTGACACATATCTACCCCTAACCCATCTACAAAGTGAGCAATGTTCAGACTTCTAACTTTTAAAATAAAAAGGTTATAGGCGTTTCTTTCCTCATTGTTTCAAAAATTAATTGCCACACAAGGCAAGCTCCAATGTTTCTGAAATTTTACACACATATCAAGTGAAGTGTTCCCTGTAATGTGCCCATGTTTCCTGTTTGTATCTTAAAAAATAAAAAAATGGGAGGCGTAACTGTATTTACCCCACTACTACCCATTTTTCTAAAATTAATTGCCATACCAGGCAAGCACCTATGTTTTTGAAATTTCACACACATAGGTCCCAAGGTACCACCTACAATGTGGCAAAGTTTCATGTGTGTAACTTTAAAAATGACAAAGTTATAGGCATTCCTGCGTATTTATTAAAAAATTAATTGCCACAAAATGCATGCACCAATCTTTCTGAAATTTCTCACAGATAACTATCCCTAACCAGTCTACAATGTGCCCAAGTTTCCTGTTTGTATCTTCAAAAATAAAAATGTGGGAGGCAAAACTGCATTTCTCAGTGGGAAAGTGCAATGCAATGATTCCCTATGGGAAAGTGCTTTCCAATGATTCCCTATGGACAAGTACTCTCCAATGAATCCCTATGGGCAAGTGCTGTCCAATGAATCCCTCATTGTTTCAAAAATTAATTCCCACACCAGGCAAGCACCAATGTTTCTGAAATTTTACACACATATCAAGTGAAGTGTTCCCTGTAATGTGCCCAAGTTTCCTGTTTGTATCTTCAAAACTAAAAAAATGGGAGGCATAACTGTATTTACCCCACTACTACCCATTTTTCTAAAATTAATTGCCACACAAGGCAAGCACCTATGTTTCTGAAATTTCACACACATAGGTCCCAAGGTACCACCTACAATGTGGCAAAGTGTCATGTGTGTAACTTTAAAAATGACAAAGTTATAGGTGTTTCTTTCCTCATTGTTTCAAAACTTAATTGCCACACAAGGCAAGCTCCAATGTTTCTGAAATTTCACTCACATATCAAGGCAAGTGGTACCTGTAATGTGCCCAGGTTTCCTGTTTGTATCTTTAAAAATAAAAAAATGGGAGGCGTAACTGTATTTACCCCACTACTACCCATTTTTCTAAAATTAATTGCCACACAAGGCAAGCACCTATGTTTCTGAAATTTCACACACATAGGTCCCAAGGTACCTCCTACAATGTGGCAAAGTTTCATGTTTGTAACTTTAAAAATGACAAAGTTATAAGCATTCCTGGGTATTTATTAAAAAATTAATTGCCTCAAAATGCATGCACCAATCTTTCTGAAATTTCTCACAGATAACTATCCCTAACCAGTCTACAATGTGCCCAAGTTTCATCCTTCTATCTTTAAAAATGAAAAAGTTATAGGCGTTTTTGTAAAACAATACTTGGCTATGAGAAAAAGCATTCAAAATGGCGTCCGATCCGATCCGACCAGCCTCCGATCCGATCTGATCCGATCCGACCCCCCAGGTCCGATTCCAATCCGCTATCCGATCCGATCCGGGGGGTCAGTGCACATCCCTAGTTAAAACCAGTACCTTGAATCAGGCTTGGAAACATACAGGCAGCCAATGCAAGCATGCCAGAATCGGTCTTATATGTTTGAACCTTCTGGTCCCTGTTACCAATCTGGCCGCTGCATTTTGCACAAGCTGCAGCTTCCGAACCATCTACAAAGGCAGCCCCATGTAGAGCACATTGCAGTAATCTAACTTGGAGGTTACCAGAGCATAGACAACTGAAGCCAGGTTATCCCTGTCCAGATAGGGGCGTAGCTGGGTCACCAGCCGAAGTTGGTAGAAGGCACTCCATGCCACTGAGGTCAACTGAGCCTCAAGTGACAGAGATGGTTCTAGGAGAACCCCCAAGCTACGAACCCGCTCCTTCAAGGGGAGTGCAACCCCATCCAGAACAGGTTGAACACCCTCCATGGGAATGCAGCACATCCACTCTCACAGGTCACATCGTTGGTGGTAATTGAGTGCACCATAATTCCCGAAGAGGGTTAGTTTGGCATAAAGAAATATATATATATATATATATATATATATATATAATCACTTGCAATCTATTTAAATGTTTCAGCTGTGATTAAAGGTCCTGTTGGAATGCTAAATTCTGACTAAAAAAGCAATGAAGGAAATAGTCTCCCTCTCTCTCTCTCTCTCTCGCTTTTTTTTGGGGGGGGTCTCTGGCACAGAGCTCGTTGCTCTACAAGTGTCACTGCAGATATCACTCTGTGGCGAGAGGCGCTGCCTCCAGCAGGAGGCTCTGAAATGCCAAGCACAATTAAATCTTTTATTTTTAAACACATTTCAGAGTTTGCACTTGGCGAGCTTTGTCGCCATGTAAACTCACAGAACCCTCTCCAGAGCCAAACAAACTTAGCAGAAGGGCATGTTCTCACATCCCACTAGCGAGATGACTTTTTCAGAGAGCTCCTACTGTGCATCCGAGCCAAGACTTTCTTCATCCATTTGTCAGCCTGAGAGAAGAGAGATCCCTAGGGAGAGAAAGCAGCAAGCAGAATAAATAAGACTTTTGGAAACCACATTCTGCCTGGATGAGGAAAAGATTAAGGTGAAGGAGAGTGTTTATTTTTATTTTTAAAATATATATTTTATCCTTTCTGACTACCAACAGGCAAGTGAATGCACTGCAAGCCAGAGGGACTAGAAACTTGCTAAGGATAGCAGTGATGTATTTCTAATGTTGTTTACCTGTTCTTTTTTTCCTAACCAAATAACTGACCAACTTAGAAAATGAAGGAAGGGTATAATTTAACTTCTCTTTTTTGCTCTGGAAAACCACTAATTTCTTGGCATGCAATATAAAAATGCTTGCTGATTCATTTGATTGATGGGTTTAACATGTACCCTGATCTTCTACTAGAAAACTCAGAATGGCAGACACAGGGGGTCTGGATCCAGACCTGTCCAAACTTGGAGACTTGGATCTTCTTTGTGGAGGAGGAGCAAGACCTCCACCCTGAGCAGATCTCTGCATTGCTAGGGACCCCGGAGAGTCATCCGACGCAGACATTTAATGCCCTGGACTTGAGGTCTCTACACCATTTGCTGAGAGGCTCTCAGGCTCCCCTTCGGGAGAAGAGGGAAACATATTAAATTAGAGGTGTGCACAAGTGTCCTCTCAAAGTGTGTGACCGTATTTGTGGGTAGAAAAATTGGGAGAGACAATTTCACTGTTTTTTTTCCAGGGTGAAATTCTCCAACAATTTCTCTCAGGTAGGCATCACCATTGGCACTGGTTGTAGAACAGCTCCTGTCTTTTATTTCCTAAGTGTTTTGTTTTTTGCACCCCCACTGCAAGTGGCGACAGCATCAACTATGTTGGCAGCCTGTCCACCATTCTGTAGCCTCCACAATGCCCCCATCTACCTAGCATTACTCCAGAGCATTGAGGAGAGGGAATGCAGCCACCACCAAAAAATAATGGTGAAGAGAATACGGAGAAAATTCTGAAAAGGGATCTTTTTTTCTAAAGGGTAAGAAAAGACAAACTTCATGACTGTCTTGAAAGTTTCCTTTCCCTGTGAATGGGGCTTCCATTTTTCTGCCTCATTCTCAGGGCATTTTATGATTTATTTCGGTCGTGGTTTTGACCTTACCTAATCACTGTGAGGTGGCTGAGAGGACTGTCTGTATTTTTCTTTCTATTACACATCTCATCATTGCTCTGCAGTCTTCCAGCCTGGCTGCACTTCCTGATCTGAAAAGGCCCTATGGGAGGAATAAAATTCATGATATCTTTCTGTGGGTGGGAAGCCAGGGAAGCTACCGGCTGTCAGAGAGAGGAATGTGCAAGATAGGACACTCACACACTCCTCAGTCACCTCATCACACACTCATCAGCCAGCTCATAAGTAAGGTCCCCTCTACAAGGATTCGCTTTTGCGCCCGGTTAGGCGATTATGCGCATAATCGCTGAAGCGCATTTACGCCTAATACCTCTGCACGAGAGGTGGCGAGAGGCAGCGAAGTGCATTAACGGATGACAAAAATCCGCTTTACAAGTAGTTAATGCGCATAAGCGCTTGTTCACATAGTCAAAATGCGCTTTAACGGCCGGAGCAAAATAAAACTTGCTGTTTAACGCGCATTCGATAATGCGCATAATCGGAGGGATAGCGCGCCTCTACGCCCGATTTGTGCTCCGTTCTTGTAGAGGTAAATTTTTTAATGCGCCTTGAAAAAGCTTTAAATGCCTCTTGTAGAGGCAGCCTAAGGTAAACACAAGAACTCTGAACCAAACACATGAGAATTTCTCTGAAATTTCTTCTCCTTTGAATTTCTTTTTGAAAGCAGTTTCTTTTCTATCAAATTTAATCAGATAAGGGCATGGCTAGTTGGCTACAGAATCAGACTCAAAGAGTGCTTATCAATGGTACCTTCTCAAACTGGGGGGAGGTAACGAGCGGGGTACCACAGGGCTCAGTCCTGGGCCCAGTGCTCTTCAACATTTTTATTAATGATTTGAACGAGGAGGTGCAGGGAATACTTATCCAATTTGCAGATGACACAAAATTGGGTGGGATAGCTAATACCCTGGAAAACAGAAATAAACTTCAAAGTGATCTTGATAGGCTGGAGAGATGGGCTGAAAACAACAGAATGCAATTTAATAGGGATAAATGCCAAGTTCTACACCTAGGAAAAAGAAACCAAGATAGGAAATTTCAGCAGGTGCCATTCGTATGCATGCAGTGAAATCCACTCTTCATCACAACAGTTAAAGCTGCAGGGGCCCTGCCCTCTTTTGTATCTGGTCATGCTAGGCAGGGCAGGGTCTTGCCTAGCATGACCAGATACAAAAGAGGGCAGGGTTCCTGCAGCTTTAACTGTTGTGATGATGAGCAAATTTCACCAGGTGCTGCATATATACAAATGACCCCTGCTAAAATTCCCTTTTCTATGCAACTGTTAAAGATACAGGAGCCCTGTCCTCATTTTCATATGGTCACCCTAATTTTGTGGCCCAAATCAGCTGTCAAGCAGGAGCACCATTCTGCTCCCTCCAGACCACTTTGTATTCCAGCTGCTCTGCTAAGGCACACAGCTGAGCCAGAATGAATAATTTCATGAAGTGACAAAGACCCTGACTTGCCTTAACTACTCAGCGCATGAAGAGAGACCAAGGAACAGGCCTCTCCTTATCCTTGGAGCATGAATAGAGATTCAAAAGGCACTGACTTATTATAATGCTTTAGAAAAGTGACACTGGACTCCATATCCTGCTTAAAATAATGTTGCTGAGGTTTTTTGTAGTTGGTTTTTTTTATGTTACATTTCATTTTAAATTCACTTGGCACTTCAATTTTTTTTCTTTATTTTTTGGTAAGCTTTAGTTTGGCAAGCTGCTAAGGATCCAGCAAAACAAAACACACACACACACACAAAATCTCATGATGTTTTATGTAGGTTGACCATATGGAAAGGAGGACAGGGCTCCTATATCCTTCAAAGTTGCAATTAGTGATGCGTATTGTATCGTTAAAATGTCCGATAACTATACGATAAGGTCATTATCGGACATCTGATTAACGATAACAATACGATAGTAAAACCTCCGATAAATATCCAATCCAGCCCGGTCAACCAGCTTTCAGAAGGAACACAATCTTTAAAAAAATCCTTAGAAAATCGAGGGTTTGAGCAATTGCTCTGATTTTTTTTTCACAAATGACCAGCCAGATCCCATCTTCAATGTCCCACAAGTTTCAAGTTTTTATCTTTAAAAATGAAGAAGTTACAGCAGGGGGTGGGGCTATTGGGGGACCCCCTAAAACTTTTTAATTTGAAAAGATAGAGACATGAAACTTTTTGGACATTGCAGATTGGATCTGGCTAGTCCTGGCTCCCCAAGTTTCATGTCATTATCATTTCAAATAAAAAAGTTAAGCATGCGTTTCCCCCAATGCAAGCCTATGGGAAAAAAGCAGACAATATGACAGCACGGAGTCCCGGTCAATCAGCTGTCAATAAAGTTGCACAATCTTTAATAAATTCATATAAAATCGAGGGTTGGAGGGATCGATCTCAGATTTCATACACATACTTAGGCATACCCCATAAGCACTGTGACCAAGTTTCAAGCCTCTAACTTTGAAAATACAGAAGTTATACACATTTTTTATTTTTTAAAAAAATCAGCTCTAAAGGCCAGAATGGGGTTGCAAATTTAATATCGTATTTCTGATATTTATTGGAAGTATGATACAATTTACCTCCGATATTATCCAATCCGATTTTTTTTAAAAAAGTGATTTCCGATAAAAATACAATACGATAATGGCAGGCGTGCACACTCCTAGTTGCAATGAAAAGGGAATTTCAGCAGGTGTCATTTGTATGCATGCAGCACCTGGTGAAATTTCCCCTTCATCACAACAATTCAAGCTGCAGGAGCCCTGTCTCCCATGACCAGATACAAAAGAGGGCAGGGCTTCTGCAGCTTTAACTGTTGTGAAGAGGGGATTTCACCAGGTGCTGCAGGCATACAAATGACACCTGCTGGAATCCCTTTTTCTATACAACTGTTAAAGAAACAAGAGCCCTGCCCTTCTTTTTATATGGTCACCCTAGGTTTTCACCTCTAAAAAACAATAACGTGCTAGCGAGCTTGTGGCAGCTAACAGCAATAAATATATTAAACATATAATTCATGTACTGACCGTATCATCAGGAAGTGTCATTGTCTTTTTTTTTGGGAAGATGAAGTTGACAGACAAAATCCACATAGCCCTTTTCCCCTTTGTAAGAGCTGCTGAGATGAAGTGCTGGAGGTGGGCCATGGATTATGTTCCTCAAGCCCCACACTTGTGCAATAGGCATTCAGTGTTTCCTTTAGGAAGCCCCAAAATGAGTTGAAAGGAATCCACTTGGGTACTGTTGAACGTGTCCTTATCCTCCACCATGTATATATCCCAAGCATGTAAACATTACACCTGTGTTAAAAGAACTGCACTGGCCATGTTCAGGGTTCTAATCCATGTTCAAGGTGCTGTTGTTAACATACAAAGCCCTAAAGAGCTTGGAACCAGAATATCCAGGTAGCCTCCTCAGGGGAGGCCCTGCAGGCCATTCTGTGACAAACAGGATGCTGCCATTTAACACCTCAAAAGCAAGCCTCCTCAGGAGTAGTGCCATCCTCTGGAACACCCTCCCCTGTATAATTCCAGAGACAGAAAAATGTGTTGTATTCTAAATCCCTCCTGAAAGGATACTAGTTTGCACAAGCTTTCCTTGCTTGTAACAGATTAATATGACACTGGCTCAGTTCAGACAACATGTTTCTCAATGGTGGTTTTAGAACTCTATGGTGGAGTTTTTATATCACTGTTGAGAAAGGTGTTGTCTGGAGGGTTTTTTTTGGGGGGGGGAATACTCCACACATAATATCCACATTTTGCAGAGGAGAGTTCCTGCACAATGGTTGTGTTGCATGTTGTGTGGTGGGCTCCGTGGACACAATGAGAAAATGTTTCTTAGATCATTAACTTCAGTGTTTAATGGGGGTTTCATGACTGACAAGGCAAAGCTTTGGCTCAAGGACACATTGAGCTAAAGATATAAAGCCTAATAATGTAAAAATATAAGAATTTTATATAAACCTAAGGATTTATATAAAGGATTATATAAACGTCAAGGATTCCAAGGCTGTCCGAAAGTAAAGGGGCTATCATAGCGATGTGTGAATCAGCAAATTCACCAACGTTTTCCAAATCAGGTCACCAAAGTTCTCCAAATTCGGTCTCAAAGCTTGTTTTAATTTGAGACCACTTCTTTTCACATGAAAACCTGTATGCATTTTCCAAAATTGTGCGTCAATTGTGCGCGTCTTTGAAATGGATTTTGCTACCACAATTTGGATGGTTTTTAAAACGGTCTTCGGCAAATTCATGGAGGAGGAGAAGACTATCAATGGCCACTAATCCTGATGGCTCTGAATTGCCTCCAGTGTCAGATCAATGGTGTGGATTAGGTCCAGAGAGAGAGAGAGAGAGAGAGAGAGAAGATAAATGAATAGACAGTGGTGAGGAGGTAAACCCTCAAGCCAGACATCTTGCCCAAGGGCCTCCCAAAATCTAGAAACCAACCCTGAATTGATATGTTTGCTAGGCTGACCATATGAAAAGGAGGACAGGGCTCATGTAACTTTAACAGTTGTAGAGAAAAGGGAATTTCAGCCACTGTCATTTATATGCAATTAGTGTCAGGGAAAATTTCTATTAAGGTGAATAAAGGACTGGACAGTTTAGGTTGTCCAGAGGACTGAACAGAGCAGTTGCAGTCAATTATCTGAGAGAATAGTTTTTTCTATTCACTGTTAAAAAGGTCAGTGAGATAGTGGATTCTTTCTGGAAGGTTGCTTAATTGACTGAGTGCTGAGTCAGTGTACAGCCAATGCTATGTGGACAATGATTGGGCAGGAAACCCCACAGACCTGAAGTCTACAAGCAGAATGGCTATTGTGCTTGGAATGTCGTAATACACTGGAAATCCAAGAAGCAAGGTTGTGTAGCTACATCGTCATGCGAGGCTGAATATGCGTCTTTATTTGACGCATGCGGAGAACTTGAATGGTTTATGCAATTGTTAAAGGACATGAATGTGAAATGTAATTTACCTGTTAAAGTGTATGAGGATTCACAATCTTGTATAGCTTTAGCCAATTCACAGATGTTAAAGGCCAGAACAAAGCATGTAGCTATAAGATTCTTTAATGTGAAACAGCATGTAGATGATGGGTTTATAAAGTTATTCCACTGTGAGTCAAAGCAGAATATAGCAGATCTGTTTACCAAGCCTTTGGTAGTATATCAGCATGACAAATTAATTAAGAAACTGGGTTTTGAAATACTTGATATGTAAGGACAGCTTTATTCATCTTAAGTATTCAATTTTGAAGGGGTGTCAGGGAAAATTTCTATTAAGATGAATAAAGGACTGGACAGTTTAGGGTGTCCAGAGGACTGAACAGAGCAGTTGCAGTCAATTATCTGAGAGAATAGTTTTTTCTATTCACTGTTAAAAAGGTCAGTGAGATAGTGGATTCTTTTTGGAAGGTTGCTTAAGTGACTGAGTGCTGAGTCAGTGTACAGCCAATATGTCTATAAGTTAGGGACATTAGAATGGCTGTTGTTAGGCTGAATGATTATGCGGAGGAGGAAGGCTGGTGGAATGAGAAATATTAAGGATGGAAAATATGCTATGTAAAATCTTCCTGGAAACCTGAATTATTTGGAGAAACCAGTTTGCTGTATATATATTTATATTGGAAACACAGTAAAGGACTTGTATTATACACTATACCGCTGGAGTGTATTTCTTTACTGCCTGGACTTGGCTGGAAACACGCTTTCTCTGCTTAAAGTGAATGGGGAGTGCTTCTTTCCCTAACAATTAGTTCCTGGTGAAATTTCCTCTTAACCACAACAGTTAAAGTTGCAAGGGCCCTGCTTTCTTTTGTATATGGTCACTCTAGTATGGTGCCTGCAACTTTAACTGTTGTGATGAAGAAGGAATTTCACCAGGAACTAATTGCATACAAATGACACTGGCTGAAATTCCCTTGTCTCTACAACTGTTAAAGTTACATGAGCCCTGTCCTCCTTTTCAGATGGTCAGCCTAACCATCATGAAATGTATCCCTCCCATAGGGCCTTTTCAGATCTGGAAGTGCAGTCAGCAGGGAGACTGCACTTCCTGATCTGTGGTGAGCTGTGTAATAAAAAGTAACATATAGAAATTACCCTCAGCCACTTCATAGTGATTTGCTAAGGTCAAAACATCACCAACACACATTGAAAATAAATTATAAAATGCCCTGAGAATGAGGCAGAAAAATGGAATCCCCTGTCATGAGGAAAGAACACTTTCAGAAAATTCCTGAGATTTTTCTTTTCTTTCCTCCTAGAAATCAAAGGACTCATTTCAGAATTTTCTCCACATTTTCTTCACCATTCTTTTTTTCTTTCTTTTTTTTTTTGGTGGTGGCTGCATTCCCTCCCCTCAATGCCCTGGAGTGATGCTGGGTATATGGGGCATTGTGGAGGGTGCAAAATGGGGGCCAGGCTGCCAACACAGTTGATGCTGTTGCAACTTGCAGTGAGAGGGCAGACAAACAAACCATAAACCCTTAGGGGAAAAAAGAAAGAAAGATGCTATTCCACAACTCTTGCCATTGGTGATGCCTACCTGTGAGAAAATGTTTGAGAATTTCTCCTCTCCCTGGAGAAATTCGGTGAAATTGTCCCATCCCCCCCATCCCCTGATATCTCTACCCACCAATCGGGTGGGGAATTTTGAGAGACCACTTGCACATAGTTCTAGGTGGAGCTAACGTTTCTGTGCCTCAGCCTCTGATTTCATTGGAGCTGTGAAACCAGACTGAAACCAGGAATGGATTCACCAAAATAAGATCCATCAGCCTTTGATGGATCCAAAATGTGGCCCCTGTTAAAAGGTAGTTGAAAGCTGAATATTATTCTACCACATGTATGTGTGTGTGTTTCTCAGCTGTGCACATAAATGGCATTTCAGGGAACTTGAATGCATGTGCAATGGAAATCAGCTACCCTTTTTTTCTTTTTCTTTTGCAGGCTTTTAGGTTTAATTTAACATTCTCTCCTAAGGCTTTTCTCCTCTCATTTATTTTTTTTAAAACCAGCCAGAACTGTTTGCTTTAGACTCTCAAGGGATATCATATTTCCCCGCCCCCCCTCAGTCGCTGATTTAAATTACTTGATTATATGTAAATGTTAATATCCCAAGCTCTTGAACCACCTCTAGCAAAATGTATTTATAGCATTGTTATGGGTACTGTTGAACTTTCTTAATAACTTCAGTGATTGACCCTTTGAATTCCTTGCCAAAGGGGTTAGCATGTTCTTCTGCCAACAATGTTTTCCACTTGCAAGGAAGACATTATCAGCTTATCAGCAGGAAATTCACACAGCATTTGGTATGCATGGGGGGGATGGCTTGACTGAGGATTGGGTCCATGAACTGCCTTCCGTGGATCTCCATCTGTGGATGAAAGGTGCTCATGGAAGCTGCCTCCACCAGATTTTGGTAGATCCCCTGTCCCCTCTGTGCCACAATTTACTCCAGGCTCTCATGAACTGCTACATAGCGGCCCTTTCTACACCTCCCGGCTTTCCTGATCATGAGAGCCTCCCCCAGCATGCACACGAGGTACGTGACATCCCAGAACCACTGATCTATGGGCCCTTCAATCAATGTATAATATATTCAACCCTACCATTGTTCATCTGTTACTATTTATTTCTCACAGCCTTCCAAGGGAGTGCAAAACGTAAGATGTGTTTTGTTTTTGTTTTTTTTAAAAAAAGAAAATTGGGTCCCCAACCCCCTCCCTGCCATCCCAGGGATGGCAAAATTGCTGCCACCCCCTCCCTGCCATCCCCCCTTACATGTGAGTAAGCTGGCACCAGGCGAGATGGGCAACCACACCTCCCGTGGTCTCCAGACGTTCCCAGGACCGCTGAAAGAATTGGGTTTTCTGAGGGATTCTTTATTCCTGGGAAGACTCATGCCCATTCCCCTGCCCCTGGGAGTCCCTATGCATCAGTTGGATGCACAGGAAGCACCCAGGGAGGCCAGTGTGGAAACGGCCAGCATTGCCAGAGGTCTGGAGGGGCAGCCGTGAGGAGGAGGAGAAGAGGAACTCCACTTCCATCAGCCAAGTTCCACACACCAAAATCTTTATCCAACCCAGAACTTTCAATCATGTGATAGAGCTGTCAACCAATTCTGCACTCACTCAATTTCTATCCTGCCTTTTGATCTGGAATAGCCTTCTCCAATCTGATACATGACAGATGTTTGGATTCCAACTCCCAGCATCCCTGACCATTGACCATGTTGGCTGGGACTTTGCTAGATGGGAGTTGACATCAGAAACATCAGGAGAGCCCCAAGTTGGGGAAAGCTGTTCTGGAGGGTTTAAAACAAGGATGGGCAGCTTGTTGTTTGATTGCACCTGCATCAGTCTTAGACTATACACCCAATGGTAAGTGGTGGGAAGAGTTGCAGTCCAACAACATCTACAAGGTTTTAAGTTGTCTAATCCTGGTCTACAAAGTGGCTTAAAACCTGTGATGCAATTTAAATCAACTACTAAAACAAATGCAGCACAATAAAATAATTGAAGAGCAGAGAGAGAGAGAGAGAGAGAGAGAGAGAGACAATAGGAGCCTGAAAATCAGAAAATACAACAAAAGCCAAATTCCATAGACACTTAAAATCATCATCATCATCATCTTCATCATCTTCATCATCATGATGATCATCATCGCCAGACCACCTTCTGAAACAGAAGTGATTTCACCCATTATCTGACTGCAAGATGAAAAGGATCAGATCATACCCCCCTTGGAAGGATGTGAGAAATAAATAGTAATAGATTAACAGGAGTGGGATTGACAATATTATACATTGATTGAGGGGCCCATAAATGAGTGCTACAGTACACCATTTCCATCCAGAATTTTTGCCATCTTCAGTTAAAAGGATCTCAGGTAGCCAAGCTGGCAGAGATCTTTATTTTGATTTGTTGAACAGGAACAGCCAGAGTGGGCAGGCTTCACACTTGTAGAACCTACTTTATTTTAGAAACCCAAGTTCCACCAACTGGAGCCTGGGACAAAATGCATACATTAAGAATTGAAGAATTCGGAGTCCAGGAATTTGTTCTCAGTGCCAGAACTGAATGGAACTCGGAACCCTTCTATGCTGCATCAGACCAAGGATCCATCTTGTCTAGCATTGTGTTCACACAGCAGCCAATCAGCTGTCGACCAGGAACCCAAAAGCAACAGCACCCTCCCGTAGGCTGACCAGATAAAATCCAGGTCAGGGCTCATGTAACTTTAACAGTTGTGGAGAAAAGGGAATTTCAGCCGGTGTCATTTGAATGCAATTAGTTCCTGGTGAAATTCCCTCTTCATCACAACAGTTAAAGGGGCAGGCGCTATACTAGAGTGACCATATACAAAAGAAGGCAGGGCCCCTGCAACTTTAACTGTTGTGATGAAGAGGGAATTTCACCAGGAACTAATTGCATACAAATGACACTGGCTGAAATCCCCTTTTCTCTACAATTCTACATGAGCCCTGACCTGGATTTTATCTGGTCACCCTACCCTCCCGCCCTGTTCCCCAGCAACTGTATATAGGCTTGTTGCTTCTGCTACCGAAGGTAGCACTTAGCCATCAGGACTAGTAGCCATTGATAGCCTTCTCCTACAATAATTTATCTAACACCCTTTTAAAGCCATCCAAATTGATGGCCATCACTACATCTTGTGGTAGCAAGATTTCAGCACTTTGATTTAGTGTGGGAGGGCAGGATATCATTTTGTTGCTGTTGTTCTTAAACAATTCAGAGTCAGAAACCCTCCCCAATTGACTGCAAATCACCCAGATATCTCCTGGTTAGGTGCAGATCTACTTTCTGCTACCTCTCATTTAAGATTTGAATGCAGAAGGATGAAGGAAAATAGGGATGGACAGATCAGTCTATTTACTTCTAGTTGGTATCAGTTTTGCATGTGTTGATTCATAAATCTTCCATTCCATTCCTGCCTCAATCTGCAAATTGGATTTTTCTGGAGATTTTAAAGCAGAGAAATTCACGTTATTTTTTAACTCATTTTTTTCTCTCGCAAAGTAAGCATTTTACTTTAACATATGCAATTTGTACACATTTAAACCACAACAAAAAAGCATTTTATGCACATTCTGGTATAGGTTTTGAGCCAAGAACTGTTTCGTATCGTTTGGAAAAGGACAAAAACCAACTGACAACTCTGTTCTGATCTGCGAATTAGTCTGGGAACTATGAATCAGGTCAGTTTACTTAAAAATGCAGACCGAACAATTTCCTCAGGCATCCCCAGAGGCAAATGTACCTCAATAATAAGGTTATTCATTATTCCAGTTTGAATACCTTGTAAAAGGTAGGATTGTAGGATATGTGTTTTTCTCCCACCTTTACAGTTCATGTTATGTTGAATTCTCCACCTTCTACCCTCATTCCCCCCCCCCCTTTTCATTGTACTGTAATAATATCTGGCCAGCTTGCTTGAGACATCAAAATTGGTTTACTGTACTGTTAACCGAAGACACCTCTAATAAATTGGTTTCTGTATTTTCCAGGTTTCTTTTTCCTGCTAGGGCCGTCCCTTTAACAGCTGTGCAACAAACAAATATTCATCAAGCTGAACTTTCCATCATGGCATCTCCATGCAGGAATAAACTTCTCCCCTTGGATTTATGGCATACAGCTGTTCCACCTGCACAAGAACTACCTCTGTAGATCAGGAAGGCTCCCTGATATAGTTCAGGGGAAAAGGAAAGAAAAGATTTGCATGCTCCACAGACTACAATTAAATAAAAAACAGAAACTTAAATTAGAATTTTAATTAAGGCTGTAAGCCTAAACATATATACTTGACTATAAAACTTATTGAAATTGCTGTTATTTATGTCTGACTAAATATGTTTAGGATTACTGTGTTTCTGGGAAATATAAAGGTGTATCTTTTTTTGAAGCATTAGTATGCATGTTAGAGCTAGCGGTCTACTTCCCCCTCCCTTTTTGATGAATCTCAAATGTTGTTGTTGTTTTTTAAAAATCCTGCCTCTATGCAAATAAGAAATGTTGCTCCATGTGTTGTAGTTCTCCTACAATAAGTGCAACTGGACGCAGTGAAAGATTAACTATGCCATTAAACATTCCTAAGTTTTCATTTGAAAAGGAAAATGTTCACAATCATAACCTATTTCAGCAGCCAGCTAGAGGCAGGTCACGGTCAGGTCAATAAAGACAACCAATAGCTCACAGAGAAGAGCCTTCAATGGTGTAGACACTCAGGGACTGATCCTTAGGCTTGGTTCAAATGTATCAAGAAACCATGGTCTCCCGCCACATAAAGGAGCTGCTTGCACATTCCCACCCTCCACTTCTGGTTTTCAATTAGGCAGAGTTCCCTGTGACATCCAAACTTAGGGAGGTGTGGTTTGTTTAAACTAGGCTTGATAAGAACAAATCAGGATCTGAAATCATGGTTTAAACCTGGCTTGTTTTCACTAACCATAGTTTAAACCAGTGGATAGGCCATGTCTACACTGGGGATTTTTTCCTGGGTCATCCCTGGGTCATCCCTGTGCATCCAAGGTTGTAGAGGGCTGGAGGGAGAGTGATCCCAGAAGTACCTGCTTCCAGGATTGTCTTCTTCAATCTTCATGGAGAAAATGGAAGTTCGTGTCTGGGAGGAAGCAGAACTTCCGCTTCCTCCATGAAAATTGAAGAGGACGATCCCGGAAGCAGGTACTTCCGGAATCACTCACCCTCCCACTCTCTACACCTCATCACACCCACCATTTTGGATTCACCAAGGCCCTGAGGAGAGCACACGAGCACTCCTGCAATCTGGTAAGTGCTTTTTTTAAAAAAAATGTGCACGACCGGGGGGCCCTACCCCCACCATGGCATGCGGCTCCATGCCCATTTGTGCTGCTGTGCTTACTATGAGTAAGCATGGCAGCACCTGGGATGGGCAACCACATCTTCCGCAGTCTCAGGAAGCTCCCGGGACCGTGGAAGATTCAGGATTTTCCAGGGATCCCTTATCCCTGGCAAATCCTGAGACTGTCCCCCACCCCCAGGAGTCCCTGTGTGTCATTTGAACTCAAAGAGACCAGCCAAGGGCCATTCCAGGCCACAAGCCTGGTGAAGAAACGGCCCAAGGCCAGATCTACACCAAGCATGAAAGCAGTAAGAAAACAGTACTGTATATAAAAGGCAGGAGCCACACTACTGCTTTACAGTGGTATTGAAGTGCATTGACAACTGTTGGGGCCCATTGACACATACCATATACTGCTATATCCTACTTGGTGTGGCTCCTGCCTTTTATATACCACTTTCATACCACTATATCTATACCACTTGGTACAGATCTGGCCTAGATGATGCACGTGGGATCCCAGGGGTAACCGGGGATGACCTAGGGACAACCTTGGGATAACCCTGGGATAACCCGGGATAGCGGAAACTGGGAATATCCTGATTTTTCTGCCATCCTGGGTCCTAAAACAGTCACAGAGCTGCGCAGGGTGGCTCTGTGCTTGTGGGGGTGGGAAGTAATTTTGCCATCCCCAGGATGGCAGGGGGTGGGGGTGGCATGCGGGGTGGGGGGGTTCCTACCTTCTTTGCCATGTGATGAGGGCTCCTGTGTCTTTTAAAAAAATTGCAGGCACACCATCCCTTTCCTCCTGTTTAGAAGCTTGGGATGATCCTGGAAGCAGGTAAATCCAGGATTGCCCATAGTTTAAGCAAGGGGTAGGCAGCTTGGTGCCTTCCATGCTGGCCAAGGCTTATGACAGTTGTAATCCCAAACATCTGGAGAGAACAAGATTGCCTATCCCTGGTTTAAACTTTAAATGAACCACTGTTCTGCAAGTTCAGAGAACTGTGGTTAATTTCAAACATAAGTAGATGCTTCCCAGCTCCTCTTTTGGTGTGCGAAAGAGGAGGAAAGGTGAGTCAGTCAGAAAGTGTAAGTCTGAGGTTCACTGCAGGTTCTTCACAAATGGGAAATGATGACTTCCTATTACATCTAAAATAGGCCTCAGGGTGAGACTAAAGATATTACAATGTCACAGTTCAGGTGTTATCTTCCATGCTATATAATTCATGTGAAGTAATGGAAAAAGACCAGTTGGTACCATCTTTCCTTTCATATCCCTTTAGGATTCTAAGTTAGAGCTGTGCAGAATTGGCCTCTGGAGGTTGTCCACCCTATTGGTGGTCAAAGAAATGGAGGTGGGGGTATTTTCACTGAATTTCTGTAGTGGGAGGAAAAATTCTCCAACAGTTGCTCATAGATAGGGTTCGCTCTTGGCTTTACAGGTTTTGTTGCTGTTGCTGCTGTCGTTGTTGGTGGTTTTTTGTGCTGACACTGTAAATAGTTTGAGCAGCTACTTTTTGGGGAGGGCAAACTCACCTAGGTCTGACTTATCGGATGCTCTCCCTGCTGCCATTTGCCCCCACTCGCATGCTGCATGAGCATCTTTGGCAGCTTGGCAAGTGTTCAATGAGTGCACGGTACCTGTCCGCCCTGTCTGGACCCTCCACTATGCACAACGATGGATGTTCCAGAAATTACATAATTCCCCCTGCTGCCTAAATGGCATCTGTAAAGGCCCTATTTACGCAAGAGTAAAGGAATGAATGCTTTGTTTGTGCCTTTACTCTTGTGTAAATGAGGCCTTAATGGCCACCATTTATGCAGGGGGGGGGGAATGCTTGACAGCTGATGAGGGCAGCAAGGGTTTCCTGTCCCCACCGGCTCTGAAGTTCTTGTGGTTTCTCCTTCCCTGCAAGGAGGGAGAGCCCACAGTGGCTTGACAGCTGGTGGAAGCAGGAGTTGCCACTGCCATACCCCAGATGCTTGTTCTGGGGGTGTGATGGTGGCGATCCCTGCCCCTGCCGGCATCCATGTCTTTACTCTTGCATAATAGAGCATTTATGGCTACCATTTTGTGATGGGGGAAAGACATAATTTCCAGAACCTCCATTGTGGACGAGGGTGAGGGCAGATGGCTGCTGAGTGGTCATTGGGCTTTGTGGGTACTTGGAGTGCTGCCTGCAAATGTGCTGCACCACCCAACTGAATCCAGGGGGTGGGTAGATGCAGGGAAGTCCATCAAACTCCTGGACTCAGTCGGGAAGCTGCAACATCCGTAGCTACTACGTTGGCAGCCTTGTCCCCATTTTGCATCCTCCACAATGCAGATGTGAGGGGAGGGAGCAGTGTTGCGTCCAGTTCCATGTTAAAGGAGGAGCTGATGCTGTATTCAGCTATGTTCGTGGCACTGTAGGTTTCCACCTCTTTTTTTTTTTCTCCTGACAAGCTCTCATTCTGAACAGCTACATGGCAGGAAAGTAGAACATAGTCCTCTAAATACTAGAAATAGCTAGGGTGACCATATGGAAAGGAGGACAGGGCTCCTGTACCTTTAGCAGTTGTAATGAAAAGGAAATTTCAGCAGATGTCATTTGTATATAATATATGCAGAACTTGGTGGAATTCCCTCTCCATCACAACAGTTAAAGCTGTAGGAACTCTACTGCTGCTTTATGAAGGTTTATAATGGTATTGACAACTGTTCGGGCCCTGAGACACAATCCAGATACCATTTTTCAAACCACCTTCAAAGTGTTATATCCCACTTGGTGTAGATTTGGCTAGTCGAAGCTACACCTGTCAAGTTGTATTTTCCTTTATAGACTCGGAGTTCACGCTTACTTCCCATGCTCTGCACATTAGGGTATCAGCTAGGGTATGAGCCCTCTTTTGTATCTGGTCATGCTAGGCAGGGCAGGGCAGAAGAGCCCATAATTGCATGGGTTGACATAATACCAATTGTTTAGTATCCACACAGTGGGGGACACTGTGTGAATCAAGAACTCTGAAGTGAATTTAGAAGGGTGGAGAGTATGGGTGCTAGAAACTGTGTATAGGTGGCATAATCTGGGAAGGGGAGGATGGATATTTTGATGGGATTTCTTCAAAGAACTTGGCCTGTCTCAAACCCCTCTTGAAATGTGTTTCTCGGGAATTAACGAAAGACTCCAGAAGTACTCTGCTGAGTTAAGTGGTACTATTTCTTCCCTGGTGTTGGAAACAATATGTGTCTAATGACTAAGTGTGTATGAATAATATTAATAGCCATAATTAGTATACACTGAAGAATAAATGCCATGATAACAAGCAAATGAATATTCTCTGTGGCTCATTCTAAATGAATTGTAATCTCCAAAGTGAAAAAGGCGGTGGATTGTACATTCTATAGAATTCATATGTAGTTTCACAATATTGGAAATGGACACGTGACAAGGTTGGACTATGGGGCTTTTGTTTGGAAAATGCAAGTCAGCTAAGTAGGTCGTTTTAGGAGAGGGTAATTCAAAAGCTTTTTATTGACACTTGTTTAATAAGTCTGAGACGGCAGTCCCATGAATTAAGCGGCAGTCCTATCCACACTTACCTGGGAGTAAGTCCCGTTCACCTCATTGGGACTTACTTCTGAACAGATACGTATAGGATCACACTACTAGCAGCCTTCTGCCTGGGTACAATTAAATGTACACAGTGACATACCTTAGGCCTGCTTATTTATCATTTGCGGGGAAAGTACTCAAGCTTTGTTTGATAGGCTAAGATCTTATTTGGAAACTGGCTTATGGGAATCTGGGAAGGAGAGAATGAATATTTTGATTGAATTTGGCCCATCTCAAATTCTTCTTGAAATGTGGTTCCCAGGAATTAACATACTGTTAGGGTGACCATATGGAAAGGAGGACAGGGCTCCTGTATCTTCAACAGTTGTATTGAAAGGGGAATTTCAGCAGGTACAAATTCCCTCTTCATCAGAACAGTTAAAGCTACAGGAGCTATACGAGAGTGACCGGATATAAAAGAGGGCAGGGCTCCTGCAGCTTTAACTGTTGTGATGAAGAGGGAATTTCACCAGGTGCTGCATGCATAAAAATGACACCGGCTGAATTTCCCTTTTCTCTACAACTGTTAAAGATACAAGAACCCTGTCCTCCTTTCCATATGGTCACTCTCCATAAGACTCCAGAAGTACTCTGTTGAGTTAAGTGGTACTATTTCTTTCTTGGCTTTGGAAATAATATGTATCTAGTGTCTAAAGTGGATATGAATAATATTAATAGCCATTATTAGCATACACTGAAGAATAAATGCCATGATAAGAAGCAAATGAATATTCTCTGTGCTGTAAGTGCTATCCATACTTACCTGGAAGTAAGTCACATTGACCTCAATGGGACTTACGTCTGAACAGATACACATAGGATCAATTGCTAGCAGCCTTCTTCCTGGGTACAATTAAATGTATATAGTGACATACCTTGGGTCTGCTTATTTCTTCTTTGCAGGGAGAGTACTCAAGCTTTGTTTGACAGGGTGATAAGATCTTATCTTGGAAATGGCTTCAGGTTTTCATGTCTTTATCAGGAAGTCTTGAAAGGAAAGAACTAACATTTCAATGGAGAGGCAAGCACACTCAGTACTTAAATAGTACCAGCAGTCAGATTCTAAATATGTTCATTCAGAAGTAAGACCCACCTAGATCATGGAGATATATTCTGTGAACACATGGTTAGGATAGGATCCTTTGTGGGCCACAGCCACAAGATAACTCAGGGGGAGGGACAAGCACCTTTTGGGAGGTCTGGTGATATCTGGAGCAGGGATAGTAATCTGGAAGCTGCTATTGAGTAAGCAACCCATGTGCTTAATTCAATCCCTGTTGAGTTAATAAAGGGGAGTCTGTTACCTCCAACTATGTCTCACATCTTCGTTCAGGTGGGGAGGGTAATATCAACATGTTAGCTCCAGCATACTCATATACTGGAGCTAATAGCCACCAATATCTCTCTCCTAGAGATGTATGAGAAATTCATTTCAGTTCATTTTTAATCAGGTTTTACACAGTTTGCACTTTCCAGTCTGAATATGGACTTGGACTCAATCTGTGGTCAAAGTCCATACATTTCCAATGTGATTCCCCCATCCCCAAATGCATCCAACAGCATGCAGACATTTGCACATGAAAATGTGCATGAAACGTATGTACCTCTGCAAATGCACACAAATCTGCCTTAATCAATGGGAGACGAATGTGTGTGTGTGTTTGTACATAAGAACATAAGAAGAACGATGCTGGATCAGACCAAAGGGTCCATCTAGTCCAGCATTCTGTTCACACAGTAGCCAACCAGCTGTCGACCAGGGAACCACAAGTAGGACATGGTGTAGCAGCACCCTCCCACCCATGTTCCCCAGCAACTAGTGTACACCGGCTTGCTGCCTCTGATACCGGAGGTTGCACTTAGCCATCAGGACTAGTAGCCATTGGTAGCCTTCTCAGGAATTTATCCACCACCCTTTTAATGTCATCCAAATTGGTGGCCATCACCACATCTTGTGGTAGTGATTCCAGAGTTTAAGTATGCACTGGGTAAAGAAATACTTCCTTTTGTCAATCCTGGATCTCCCACCAATCAGTTTGTGGGAAGACCCTGGTTTCTAGTATTATGGGGGAGGGAGAAAAATGTCTGCCTATTCACACTCTCCATAATTTTGTGCCTATCTGAATCGACTGCAAAACAAAGGCCTTCCTGTCATGCCCAGCTTGTCCGGGTGTGGGGGGGAATTGTGGGTGGGGGCGAGAGAGACGCGTGGTGGTCAGCCATTGGCTGCTTTCACGCCTGGGTCACGGGTGGAGGGAAGTGGCTGGCAACCTATATAAATGGCTGTAGCCGCTCACCCCCACCACTCCTGTTTCTGCGGCTCTCTCCCTCCCTCCCTTGTAGGCAGTGTGGGCACACCGGTTGCCTTTTATGGGGCCAAGTAGGAATTTTTAACCTCCATACTCAGTTAAGTTGAGTTTTTTTTCACCTACTTCACACTGCAAGACAACGGGGGAGTAATGAATAGGTTGTTTGGGCAATTTGGTCATAACTTTACGGGGTGCAGACGTTCGGGCATTGGGTGAGAGGATAGAGTTGTTGAGCATTCTTAGGTGATTGGTAACACTGGAGGCCCTCAACTGGGAGTCTTGCGGCACCAGATAATGGGATATGGATTACCTTTGAGGCCAACCTTACTCACTCACTCAAGAGTTGTGCAACCTGAGTGGGAGTGACAACGGAAGGTTACCTACCCCGAATGGGGAGTCTTGGTGGGTGTCGATAACCATGCGACACCTGGGAAGATATGAATGGCTCGCCCGATCCCTTTAGGGCCAAGATGTTGGTCGTAGTTAGGATGCCCACATAGGCCTCCATCAGCTCATGCAACATTTATAAACATGGCCCTATTTCAATCCAACTTATTTGTGTCATCTCGTTATTCACGCCTTCCATCACACAATTGCATTTGGATGACCCTGAGTTGTCATGTTATCAGAGAGGGAGATAAATTTCTCTAAATCCCCTTTCTCAACACCATGCATCAAGAGAAGTGTTATGTCAAATGGTTGAGATCATTCCACAGAGAGGAAAGGTACACTGGCATTCACAAAGGAGCATATATGTTCCACACGCACACACATGTACTCACACAATGAAGTGGAACTGTGATAAAATAGGTATCCTGTTTCTGCATCTTATGAACTAGTACATGTAGGAATAGCTCACCTTAGCAACAACAGGTGTTCCCTGGAATACATATCAAGAAGCTGATCTTAGATACTTGAGCATTAATTAATCTCTGGAGGATAGGATGTATAGCTCCTTTTTTCTCATCTTAAAGTGAACATGTTCGAAGGGAAATGAGGTGACTCATTATCATGCTGTGAGTGTCTGCTGTTCTTGTTTGTGATTTATTTAGAGCAATGTTCTGGATCATTTTGACTCACAGCCATATTCTCTGGTATTTGCGTCCTTGTTGTATCAGTAATCTTGAACATGTTTTTTTCCCCCTTCTTCCTTTAAATGAAGTAGAAATGTGCCTGGACACGTTAGGAGATGGTGATCAAGTGGATAGGTCACTTGGCTCCATCTTTGAAAGGCAATGGCCTATGGTTTTCAAATTGATGGGCTACTTGACTGTCTCCTTGGAAGATGTTTAGTTGTCAGTCCATCTGCCTTTCAAGCATTGCACTGAGGAAGCCCAGAGGATTCACATCTGGTACCGGTTATTAACTTGAGCCAAAATCTACTTAATTCAGTATTTATTTCATCTATTTTAAAATTGACATGCTGCATTCTCATCTCAGTGGGCTCTCATCAGACCCTCTCTACACCATAGGGGTGTAGAGCGAGGGAGGGTGATCCCAGAAGTACCTATTACACACCATCGGCACACAGGAGGGAGGGAGGGCAACCCCGGAAGTACCTAATACACACCATCAGCACACAGGGACCATCTGGGGGCCATCCCAGGCAAAAGGCCTGGTGTAGAAACAACCAAAGTGGCTAGCACTTATGGAACCATTACACCATTAAAAACAAGGAAATCAGTGATATAGTTATGGGAACACACCTGCAAGACAATGCATAAAACCTTCAGAGAACCAGTTTCATCCTGCCTCCAGTGATCCCAAGACCTTCCTAAAAAAGAAGACCTCATTCACTCTCTTAAAAATTGTGACAGAGTTGGCTAGGTAGACTCCCTGGACATGGGGTTGCCCCAAAGGGATTCTATCACAGAAATCTTCAGAAGGGTTAAGTTCCCACTTTTGTATAGATGATGTTTGTGGAGGCAAATCGATAGTTGTTGCTTTCTCCAACATGCAGGTTTAAAACAAACAAACTTAAGTTTCTTCTGTATTGTTTATGAAGATATTTGCAGATTTTTGTAAATTCTTCTGAAAAAAAATATGAAGCCAATGAATTTATCATTCCTTCCTTCCCTGTTTTTATTGAAGGTCATTTCCACATTTGAGGGAGTGCTTCACAGAATGTGCTCTGGAAGGTCCCCTTCTATGCCAGTGGTTCCTGGAAGATTCACGTGATAGCAACAGAGGGGCACTGAATCTTTCTTTTATTCATTCAGAATGCCTACGTACGATTGTTGAAATAAACTTTGGTCTCACATCCTTTGAGCCAAATGATAGTCATGTTTAGCCATGCTCTTTTTCAAGAACAGACCCCAGGATGTGGATGCAGATGAGTTATCACCCATCTTTTTCTCCAGGATGTAACTTGTTATGGGACTCTGAGAGGTGTTTGCCTTCCTCAATAAAAGGAAGGGTTTGTTTGTCTGTCATCGAAGGACTCAAAAACCATACATCCAACTGTCATGAAACTTTCAGTATTTGTTCTACATATATCTGGAATGGTTTTAGGCATCGTGAAAATTCCAACCACCGTCTTGAACCAAAAAGGTGGCAAATCAATTGTTTTTTAAAGATATACTGCTTCAATACCATTTGATCAATTTCAACCAAACTTCGCATCGTGATTCAACACTGCAGTGAACAGATGTTAACCATACAGCATTTACGCTTTTCATGTCTTTTAGATTTTTTGTTAAAAAAAAAACAAGCCACAAAGACTAAACACAAACAAAAAAATAAACAGCATGTTAAATTATGAGAAAAGAAGAAGTGCAGTTCGAAGCCAGGGAAGATTAGTAGGCCAAGTTACAGGCCTGCCTCCTCTTCCCTGTTTTGGGGCAGTTCCATCTAAGGGGGATGGAGTGGACAGACCCCTCCATCAGGGGGATATTGGAGTGGACCATGGCAGGAACTGTGCTTCAGGGTTCCAGCAGGTATCCAACTGTATTAGCTGTGTAAGTTTGCTTGAAGGCTTTCCCCAAAGGCAATGCCAATACATGTGAAGCCAGATCTGTTGGCTAGTAAACTATAAATGCAACCACCACCACCTTCTTGTGAAATTCTGGCTACCAACAAGCTTAATCGTGTACCACTGTGAAGAGTGTTCTGTGCAAGTTATTTCATGCTCACTCCATATGTTCTTGTGGCATACAATTAAATGAATGCTCAGCAGGAGAAAAAAGAGACGATGGCCGTGTCTACACTGGCCTTTTCCCACAGGGTCCTCCCTAGGTCCTTCCTGTGCATCCAAATAATGCACAGGGGATTCTGGGAGCAGGTAGGGATGACCCCTCCTTTTTCCTGGGATAACCGAGACCTCAGTTATCCTGATTTTACCCATAGTTCAGGGATGATCCCGAGGACTTTGGGCGGTGTGGGCACCCATCCTGGCTTCTTCCCTCCTCTCCATGTGTAGCAGGGGTCAGCAAGAGGGAAGGAGCCAGGCCGGGGGGAGTGCAGGGGCATTGGGAGTGAAGGGCGGGGTTGGTGCTTTTTTCTTTTTTCTTTTATTTACAGATTCGGAGGAGTGCTCCTGGCTTTTGGCTCTTTTAAAAAAAATGGCAGGTGTGATGGGTGTGATGGGTGTGACATCCCTCTTCCCTTCTGGGTTGTCACACTTCTGAGCGAGCTCCCAGGGAGGATTGCGGAAGCAGGTAAGTCTGCAATCCTCCCCCCGCCTTCCCTCTACATCCTTAGGTGTAGAAAGGACCTATGTGGCTTAAATAGGAGGAAAGAAGACAGAATCTCTCTGGAGAGAGTTTCAGGGCTAAATAGATGTGTATGCATCAGTACACCTCTGGATAGCAAAAGTGATGGTGGCTCTCTTTCAGGGTGCAAACAAGCCAGGGACAGTTTTCAATCTAGACATCAAGACAAGCCATGTTTAAGCAAGCTGGACATCCTAAGCCAACAACAAACCATGGCTTGCATTTATGGTTTGGAGTTGTTTAACAAACTATTGTTTGTTTGCAGGAATGCAGTTGGATACAACAACAAGCCAAACCAAACCACAGCTTAGCATTATGTGAGAACAGGTTGTTGTCTAATTGTGGACAAATAATGGGTGGTCAATTGACTGGTCAATTGACTGATCCACTGACCAATGCCTCATTCTCACCATGCTGACTTTAGCAGTGACAATCATAAAAGTGTGCAAGATGGCAGGAATGGTGCCTGCATAATTGTGTGAGGCTGTTCCAGCTTCTGTCCTGTTTTACAAAGTACATTACCCTCCTTGTTCTCAAAATCTAGCCATAACTCCCACCACCACAAACACATACACACACAGAGTGGCTGAATTTGGACGACACAATAAGCAACTTGAGGGGGGGGGGGGAAACAATTGTCAGTTGTATTGACTATTGTGTCGTCCGAATGCTGCCATAGTCCACTCAACGCTGATCCTAATCCACACCACAGTTGATTATTTATTACCATGTTGTGTTGGGAGTACCCCCTAGATGAACAACTGTAAAGTTGATTATTACTAGGGATGTGCACTGACCCCCCCGGATCGGATTGGATAGCGGATTGGAATCGGACCTGGGGGGTCGGATCGGATCGGATCAGAGGTTGGGTGGATCGGATTGGATTGGATCCCGATCTGCGGATCGGATGTCCGATCCGCGGATCGGATGCCATTTTGAATGCATTTCCCCATAGCCTAGTATTGTGTTACAAAAACACATATAACGTTTTCATTTTTAAAGATAGAAGGATGAAACTTGGGCACTTTGTAGATGGGTTAGGGGTAGTTATCTGTGAAAAATTTCAGAAAGGTTGGTGCAGGCATTTTGTAGCAATTAATTTTTAATAAATAACCAGGAATGCCTATAACTTTTTATTTTAAAAGTTAGAAGTCTGAAAGTTGCTCACTTTGTAGATGGGTTAGAGGTAGTTGTCTGTCAGAAATTTCAGAATGATAGGTCCAGGCATTTGGTGGCTACGATTTTTTTAGATTAAAAGTTACAACAACACAGAGTTTTGACAGATAAAAGAAGGAGGGGGAAGCAGGGGAGGGGGGGTGCAATTGACAGCCCAAGCCTCTGTGGAAAAACTTTTGTAACTTTTAATCTAAAAAATTCGTAGCCACCAAATGCCTGGACCTAACTTTCTGAAATTTCTGACAGACAACTACCCCTAACCCATCTACAAAGTGAGCAACTTTCAGACTTCTAACTTTTAAAATAAAAAAGTTATAGGCATTCCTGGTTATTTATTAAAAAATTAATTGCCACAAAATGCCTGCACCAATCTTTCTGAAATTTCTCACAGATAGCTACACCTAACCCATCTACAAAGTGCCCAAGTTTTATCCTTCTATCTTTAAAAATGAAAAAGATATAGGCATTTTTGTAACACAATACTAGGCTATGGGGAAAAGCATTCAAAATGGCGTCCGATCCGCCGATTTTTTCCGATCCGGATCGGACCTCGGCGGATCAGATTGGATTGGATCAGAGGGTTGGTCGGATCAGATCAGGTCAGAATTTTCCAATTTTGGGGCGGATCGGATTCGGATCGTGGATCTTATCCGATCCGAAGCACACCCCTAATTATTACCCACCATTGACTGTCGTGTTATCTGAATTCAGCCAGAAATTCTTCCTACAGAAGCCTTTTCATGAACTAAGGCTCTGAGCCAACTTTAGACATAAATAGTTTTCTCTCCATGCAATATTACATCAGTTGTCAAAAAAGCTAACATAATTGTTGTTACTAATAAGGAATGAGGGTAGAAAATAATTCTGCAAAATATTCTGATGCAATTATAGAAAGTCCATGCATGTATTACTCACCCAAAGAAGCAAAAACCAATGAACTGTAGCAGTTTACAGTGAAGCCTGTGGTTTTGTGAGACTAGGGCAGAATCTTCACTATTGCTGTATAATGGTATTGAAATACACTGAAAACTGTTGGGGACCATAACAGATTCCATCTACTGTTTTTAAACTACTTTCAAAGTGTTATATCCTGCTTGGTGTAGATCTGGCCTAGGTTTGGAGGGAAAAAAGGAGACAAAGTTTGGTGCTAGTAAGCATGTATCTTTAATATATTGTATTAAAAGCCCGACATTTCGGAAATTATTCTTCTTCAGGAGCTATAAACAATGAATAAGATATATACAATGGTAAATAAAAATGCAGACAACACCCATCAGAAGTTATACATTCCTTTCTTTTAAAAATGTTTTTTTTATATATAGAATAATTATGAATATGGCAATAAATGCACCAGGCAGAAACCTGGCCCAGATGTTTGTGAGTTTGTTTGTTTTCACCTGTGGGCTTGTTTGCTGGTGTGGAAAATTCAGAAATTTGGCCTGGTTAAGTTAGAATATTTTGAATAAATTCAGCAGTGCTTTAAAGCTCTTCACCATTTAAAAACAACAACCATGAATCATTCCGAACCAAATAAATCCATAAACTAGGGCTGGCTTCCCAGAGTTTTATTCAGATTGTATGTGAACTAATATCTTACTACTATGATGGAATATAAGGGCTCTTCTTTATATTACATGGAAGTAGCCCCCAATTTACTACTCAATGTACACTTGGTGGAGATCATGATTCTGTGGTTAGTGTCTAATACAGACAACACACTAAGTCATGGTTAGGCTGCTAACCCTATTGAAGCAAATGGTTAGTCAGCATGTTTAAACCATGGTTATGTAGCTACCATGTTTAGGAACGGTTCACATGATACACTATGTCATGGCTCACACAACATGGTCAAAATGTTTAATTCAAAATTTTTAGGGTGTAGAGAAAAGGAAATTTCAGCCAGTGTCATTTGTATGCAATTAGTTCCTGATGATATTCCCTCTTCATCACAACAGTTAAAGGTGCAGGCACTATACTAGAGTGACCATATACAAAAGAAGGCAGAGCCCCTGCAACTTTAACTCTTGTGATGAAGAGGGAATTTCACCAGGAACTAATTGCATACAAATGACCCTGGCTGAAATTCCCTTTTCTCTACAACTGTTAAAGTTACATGAGCCCTGACCTGGATTTTATCTGGTCAGCCTAGTCAAAATGCTTAACCACCATGGCTTAGCGTATCAGCTGAACAGGATCAACATATTGGTTTCATTCATTCACACCTAACGTGTGAATCAGCCTTAAAGTTTTCATCTAGTGTCATCAGCATACAGATGGACAGAATTCAGGGTTGCAGGATCCACTTTGCTTATGTTCTTGTACTTTCAGACCCACCAACCAGAGCCTAATGGAAAATAATATATATACACTTGAAATTAAAGAATTTGGAGCCCGGGAATTTGTTTTGTGTGCCAGAACTGAATGGAGGACCCATATGGCAATTCAGTTCTAGTTCCTCCCTACACACACACACAAACATTCTTTTTCATTTGAACAACGTAATTTAGTGGGGGGGGGGAGTCATTTGGTTGTTGCTGTAGTAACCAATTGGGAGTCAGAAATACTCCCAAAGCTACTGTGAATCACTCAGAGATCAACTAGTAGACCCCAATTTACCTTATGCCCACCCCCTGATCTAGCAAAGATGGGGGAGGGGAAGTGAGCATCCCTTTCATCCTTTTTATAGTATCAAAACATAAATAGGTTCCGCAACAAAATCTTGCAGTGTAAAGTGCATCCATTCATGGCCACAGCCCTCTTACAGGATACTTCACCCCATAACCCCTCGTCCAGATTCTGTGGGTATGCATGCTTCCGCAAACATTGCTCAATCCCAGAAGACTGCAGTTATGTTCCTCTTGTGCATGAATTGTGCTGTTTTAGCTACATAAGGATCCACACTTGTAAAATTGAGTTTGCTGTAAGGTTAGGCTGACCATATGAAAAGGAGGACAGGGCTCATGTAACTTTAACAGTTGCAGAGAAAAGGGAATTTCAGCTGGCTTCATTTGTATGCAATTAGTACCTGGTGAAATCACCTCTTCATCACAACTGTTAAAGTTGCAGGCACTATATTAGAGTGACCAGATACAAAAGAGGGCAGGGCCCCTGCAGCTTTAAGTGTTGCAATGAAGAGGGAATTTCACCAGGTACAAACTGCATACAAATGAAGCCAGCTGAAATTCCTTTTTCTCTGCAACTGTTAAAGTTATATGAGCCCTGTCCTCCTTTTCATATGGTCAGCCTATGTAAGGTGCCGCTGCTGATTACATTTATATCCTGCATTCCTCCCCCCCCCCCCACTTGCAAGGAACCCAAGGTGACTTACATGGTCTTCCTCCTCCTCTCCATTTTATCCTCACAACAACCCTGTGAGGCAGGCTAGGCTGAGATTCAGTGACTGGTCCAAAGACACCCAGTGAGCTTCGTGGTTGAGTGGGGACCACAAACCAGATCTCCCATCCCCGTCCAGTGCTCTAACCATTACACTACACTGGCTCTCAGAATATCTGATAAGAAGAGTTCTGCTGAAACAGACCAAAGGTCTGTCTGGTCTAGCATTGTGTTCCCCACATTGACCAACCAGAATCCCCAATGGGAACCCCACAAGCAGGGCATGAGGGCAATAGCTAACCCATGTTGTTGTTCCTCATAATTGATAATTTAGAGACAGGCTGCCTTTGATCCAGTACAGTAACCATCATAACTAGCAGCCACTAGAGAGGGATGAATCTTTTCATTTTGGTTTCTATTTTTTCCAATCTTAAGTTTTGTTTGTCCCAAATTCCAAGATTTATTTTTTAAAAAGGATTTGCAGGAAAATTTACTTATAAGCATTTTTGTTCACATTTTTCCTAAGACAGGGATTTTTGTATGTGTTTTGCTTAATATACACATCGTTGCAACCAATTTTCATAATGTTATGAATTTTTAACACAATCTCCCCAAATATAAAGATGATTTTATACACGCTACTTGATAGGAGAATTGCATTACATAATTTGGATATGGGTGAATTTCAAAAGACAAGTGTGCTTCAGTTCGCATAGTGGTTCAGAACTGCAAAATTAGGTAAGTTCACATTTAGATTTAGAAGTGTATGGAATGAATTTCTCCCCCAGACCCCATAGTCACTAAGAGAGAAATTAATGGAGGAAAATTCTATTTACAGCGGTAGTACGGCCGCTTCTAAAAAAGCCCTCCCTGGACCCTCTGGACCTTAATAACTACAGGCCAGTATCAAATCTTCCGTTTTTGGGCAAGGTGATCGAGAGGGCAGTTGCCTCCCAACTCCAAGCAGTTTTGGATGATACAGATTTTCTAGACCCATTTCAAACCGGCTTCAGGGCAGGATACGGAGTTGAGACTGCTATGGTCGCCTTAGTGGATGATCTACGCCTGAGTATTGACAGGGGGAGAGTGTCCCTGTTGGTACATTTTTAATAATGTATTTGTTTTTATCTGTTTTAATGGTTTATCTATTTTATTGTTTTATATTTATATTTGGTGTTGTTCCCCGCCTCGATCTAGATGGAGAGGCGGGTTAGAAATGAAATAAATAAATAAAAATAAATAAAAATAAATTAATGCCTGTCACCACTGAAATTGTGGAAGAGAATTTCATGAGATTTCTTTGTGCTGCATGATGAAGTCTTTCCTTCCCGAGGATCTCCTACAAAGGAGCCTCACTGGATGTCTCTGAGTGGCATTGTGAGTGAGGAAGAAAGATACAGAGCTGTTTGCCATCAGTTTTATCCCCCATGGCCTTCGATTTTTATATTTACTCTCATAACAAAAATGTATTTGGATTGCCTGTCAACAGTATAGACGAAGACAAACATTTCATTGTGAACAAAGATCTTCACCGCTTCTGTTAAATACAATCGAAGGAGAACTTAGAGGAAATTCCATCACTCAAAGCAGCATGGATTTTTTTTCCTTTTAATCTTGTAACACTGACCAAAAAAGAAAGAAATAAAGAAAGTTACACCACATAGATGGGAAAGGGGGAAACGTAATAGGAAAAATATGGGAAGAAAGAAGAAGAAATCATGTGCCTGATACTGATGGAAAGTTTATTTCTGCCCAATAAATTGGACAATTGTTCAGGACCAGTTCATCTATGAGAAAATATGACCTTCTGTAATACTGCCATGTTCAAAAAGACCTTTGGTGAACTGCTCGGCAAATAATCAACATGTGGGTTAAAACTGCCTGGGGTCACTTTTAACAGAAGGAGCCAGTTTTTCTGTGATTTTGTAATGGGTTAGGTTAAGGAAGAACGGAAGAACAGAAGAAAGAAAGAAAGAAAGAAAGAAAGAAAGAAAGAAAGAAAGATACTGATAAATATTACTTATTGCAGACTTAGGACAGATCTACACCAAGCAGGATATAGTGGTATGAAAGCAGTATATAAAAGGCAGGAGCCATGCTACTGCTTTATAGCTGTATTGAAGTGCACTGACAACTGTTGGGGCCCATAAAACACATACCATATACTGCTTTCCTACCGCTATATCCTGCTTGGTGTAGACCTGGCCTTTATCTAGCTGCTTCCTTCTCCCACCCATTTCCCTTTATCTTTCTTTCTTTTTTCTTTCATTGTTCATTCTTCACGCCATAGGGGTGTGGAGGGCTGGGAGTGGGGGAACCTGGGAGTAAGCACTTCCGGATTCGGCGCAATGAAGCTGCATCACAATGTGATGGTCTGGGTTTCTCCTGGGCCTTTGCAACTCACGCTCGCCATTTGTTTTTGTTTTTGTAATAAAGAAGAGCGCAGGAGCGCTCCTGTGCAACAGGTTAATTTTTTTTAAAAAAAAACAACCAAAAAACCCTGTATGTGATCGTACCCCCTCCCCCACACCATCCTGGGAATGGTGAAACGGGGTCCCCCCCCTGATGGCCTCAGACGTGCAGTGCAGCTCTGTGGCCATCGGTGCAGCCGTGCTTACTCACGAGTAAGCGTGGCTGCGCCCGGGATGGACGGCCACACCAGTTGCCCATCTCACTGCCCTCCCGGGAACAAGGAACAACCTGGGATAATAGCGTTCCCTGAACTCCCAGGAAAATGGAGGGATGGCCCCTGCCTGCTTGTGGGATGCTCTGTGAGTCATGTGGACTCTCCCCGAGCAGGCAGGGGAAGCCCCAGGGGAAAATGGTGGTGCGGAAAGGGCCTACGTTGCCAGACTGTGACCTGGAGGCTACATGCATGCCACTAAATACCCTAAGGAAAAGGAAAAGGAGAGGAGCTGCAGCTCAGCGACACAGCCCTTGATTTCTTTTCAACATGGTTGAATACATAGAGATTCAAGACCAAACTCTTAACGTTAAGCACCCAAACTCTGGGCCTGGCTAGATGAATATGCCACTTTTCTCTTTCTCCCCAATTCAGATTTCTGAACCTCAGGTTCTTTCCATCCAAGAAATGAAGAAATAAGCTCACATGCCTTTCTCCCACATTTTTTTTTTTAAAAATCACGTTCTTTCCATCCCATTCATGAAGGAATGTGTGAATTATGATCCAGAGTGTGTTTTCCTTCAGCTCTGCAGTCTGAGGTAGGGTTGCTGGAGTAATCCTGTTTGGGGGTAGAGCTTGATGAGCTTTCATCAGCTTGCCCCCACCACAAGGACTCAGTTCCAACTTCTACCAGCTGGCCTGACTCAGCGTGTAGCAAGTTGGGCCACCTGGAGAATAATTCTTCTTCTTTTTCTTCTTCAGTGTGTAAATAGCTCCTTGTGGTGATTTGCACAAATAGCAGCCAAAATCTGTGGAAATTACGCAAAATTCACCTGCAAATTTGTGCAAATGGCTATTTATGCAACTACAACAAAAAAGTTCCCGGATTTCCAGAAAAACCTACAGAACGGCTTGCAAATGCAAACCAAATCAGGAAATCTGGTAGGCTCCCAAAAAGGACTGGTTTTCCAGGTGATGGACATCCCTGGTCCCAGCCAATGAACTCATTGCAGTTGCTCCTTCTCTGACCAATGTATAGATCCAGAGAAATCTGCATTGGATTCAAATGAATATGATTCTTTTATGAATCGCACCTACAGAATCCAGAGTGGACTGGCTTTTTCTGAGTCACAGGTATTTCATGAACTTGCAGACAATTTTTTAAAAGCTTTTTAGGGGTACACCTGTGTAAGTGGAACAAAATACTTGAGCATCCCTATAAAAATCAAATTCCATCAATGAGTGGACAATGGAATTAAAAACACCTGACAACCTGTGAAATATAGATGGAATGTATTTAACAAAATCCATATATCCCTACTCCCTTGCCATAACATTCTTCCTGGGATGGAGGGAGTGGAAACATCCACTGTCCTTTGGTTTCCCTGGTAGCGGAGGTAGAGATGCACAGATTTTGTAAACTGTGTTCCATCTGTGTTTTGCAGATTGTCAGGTGCTTTTTGTTCTATCATCCACTCATTGGCAGAATCAGATTTGTTTTTTTTCCATTTCCCAAACTTGCAAATTGAGACTCGTACAAATTCGCACAAGTGAAAATACACAAATCACCCCAAAAGTGCAAATGTACCCCGAATGTGCATTTCCTATGGGGGAAATGCATGTTTTGAACCAATGGTGTTCATATATATATATATATATATATATACACACACACATACACCTAAATCTGCTTAACATTCCAGAAAGATTTTTTTTAAAAAAACACTAGCCCACAAGTCCATGGAGCGCCGGAATCACTTCTCAATCAACCCAGAATGCAGAACACCAAATAATGGGCTCAAGTTACAGGAAGTCAGGTTCTGCTTGGACATCAGGAAAAACGTTCTGACTGTTAGAGCAGTATGACAACGGAATCAATTAGGGAGGTTTTGGGCTCTCCCACCCTAGAGGCATTCAAGAGGCAGCTGGACAGCCATCTGTCAGGTATGTTTTAAGGGGTATTCCTGTATTGAGCAGGGAGTTTGACTGAATGGTCTTATAGGCCCCTTCCAACTCTACTATTCTATGATCCTATGAATCTGTGCAACTCGGGGGAAGCCCGTCCAATACACAATCCACAGGCTGAACCACAACTCATTTAATTCTACTGCAGCTTTCTCCGATGTCCCTGAGCAGAAGCCAGACCGTCCATCCGATGACTGTGTCAGCCTGAGTTAGAACTTCCAGAACTATCAATCCTCTGTTCTAGTAGGCTGACCATATGAAAAGGAGGACAGGGCTCCTGTATCTTTAACAGTTTCATAGAAAAGGGAATTTCAGCAGGTGTCATTGGTATATATGCAGAACCTGGTGAAATTTCCTCATCATCACAAAGTTAAAGCTGCAGAAGCCCTGCCCTCTTTTGTACATGGTCAAGAGGACAGGGCCCCTGCAACTTTAACTGTTGTGATGAAGAGGGAATTTCACCAGGAACTAATTGCATACAAATGACACTGACTGCAATTCCCTTTTCTCTACAACTGTTAAAGTTACAGGAGCCCTGTCCTCCTTTTCATATGGTCAGCCTAGTTCTAGGGACTGCAGCTTTGCACTTCTCACCCATCAAACTGGTGAGTGATGTTGTTTCAGGGACTCTGACTGGGGTCAGATCTACACCAAGCAGAATATAACACTTTGAAAGCAGTTTGAAAATGGTATATGGACTGTGTCCTAGGCACTAACAGTTGTCAATACCATTATAAACCAAAGCAGTCATGTAGATCCGGCCTGGGGCTCCACATGTACAGCCCTGGATGGGAAACTGTGTTAATCACATAATGCCTATATCTGGCTAGCTGCACTGGTTATCGATGTGTTTTGAGCCCAATGCAAACCTTTACCCTTGTGCTAATAGGGCCTTTAAGACCCTCATTGGAGCAGAGAGGGGAAAGAGTGATTTCTGGAGCATCTGGAAAGTGCCACTTCCCCCTTCCCCGCTAATGGCAGCTGTCATTAACAGAGTAGGGGAAATTGCATGCTTTCTGGAGCTGCCGGAAATCACACACTTACCCCCCACTGCATTCATGGCAGCTGCCATGAATGCAACAAGCCAACACAGGCAATTGCTGAGCATTCGCAAGCCTTGCGAGCACTCGGAGGAGGCTTGCACAGCCCAGCTTGTGGGGGCAGGCACCAGCAGTGTCAGGGTGAGTGCATGCAGGGTGAACAGTCACCAATTTCACCCATCCCTACCCATATCAGTCTGCCCACACTTTAAGATCAGAAAGAGAGGCTTTTCACATTTGGCCATCCGTGAGAGCAAATAGGTGGGAATGACACAGAGGGGCCTTCTCTGCAGTGGCCCCACACCGTTGGAACACAGTCCCATCGGAGGTCTGCCATGCATCATCCTTCCAGGTTTTTAAGAAGGACTCAAAAACATTTTATTTTACCATGGCTAGGCTGGCCATATGAAAAGGAGGACAGGGCTCATGTAACTTTAACAGTTGTAGAGAAAAGGGAATTTCAGCCAGGGTCATTTGTATGCAAGTAGTTCCTGGTGAAATTCCCTCTTCATCACAAAAGTTAAAGTTGCAGGCACTATACTAGAGTGACCATATACAAAAGAAGGCATGGCCCCTGCAACTTTAACTGTTGTGATGAAGAGGGAATTTCACCAGGAACTAATTGCATACAAATGACACTGGCTGATATCCCCTTTTCTCTACAACTGTTAAAGTTACATGAGCCCTATCCTCCTTTTCATATGGTCAGCCTAACCATGGCCTTCTCACAATAGGAGTAGTGTTGTTGCTGCTATTTTTGTTCTTGCTGGTTTTATGGTTGGCTTTTGTGATTTTGAATTGCTATTTTATTGGGTTTGTGTTTTTATTGCTTTTAATATTTTAACTCTTTATGTATTTTATTATTGTAAGCCACCTTGTGTGGGCTTTTGTGACCATATGAAAAGGAGGACGGGGCTCATGTAACTTTAACAGTTATAGAGAAAAGGGAATTTCATCCAGTGTCATTTGTATGCAATTAGTTCCTGGTGAAATTCCCTCTTTATCACAACAGTTAAAGTTGCAGGGGCCCTGCATTCTTTTGTATCTGGTCACTCTAGTATAGTGCCTGCAACTTTAACAGTTGTGATGAAGAGGGAATATCACCAGGAACTACTTGCATATAAATGACGCCGACTGAAATTCCCTTTTCTCTGCAAGTGTTAAAGTTACATGAGCCCTGTCCTCCTTTTCATATGGTCAGCCTAGCTTCTGTCCTGGAAGGCGGCTGAGAAATGTTTTAAATAAAGAAATGGTTTCTCATGTTGGATCACAACATATGTTTCCAGATTGGTGGTTTTAAAGGACAGAAGTATGACAAGACTTATGAGGATGCTAAACAATTCAATTTAGATACCCATCCTGTCAAAATCATTGAAGATTGGGATGCAGGGATAGGGAAACTCTGCAAAAAATATTGTAAGCACTATTTCTTACCCATGGGCATGTATCGTGGGTGATAGCTGGCAGCAGTCAGGTTGTTTTCAATTACTTGAGTGATCCAACATGTTTCTTGTGGGTGTTTGGTAACTGCAAGCATTGCTGTAATCACACACAAGTACAGATGTCTCTGTGTGTACAGTCGTACTGCAAGCTTGATGTTAAGCCGTCTCTTTACTACATCTCTTCTCAACCCAGGGCTCCAATCCAAAGGGCACTTCCTTGGATTTAAGTTCAATGGAAACCAACGCCAGATCAACACCTCATGTCGTATCAATACAATCCCATCACGCAGACCCTATATATCCCTCTTGTGCGTTTATATCTTGTAGCACACAGAATGACATCTGTTGCAGTATTTTGGATAATACAGAATAAAAGCAAGAAATAAGGCTAGGAAAGTGGTATATGGAAGGTGGAATGTGCCCCAAGCGTTATCGATGCACTTCAATAACATTATTATCATTATTATATTTATTTGTATCCTACCTTTTTCCCAGGGCTGGGACTCAAAGCAGTTCACAAAGTTAAAACATGTACAATCAAAACATATACATATAAGTTTACAAAACTTAAAATAGAATTAAACCAACAGTAAATTAAAACATTAAAAAAATTAAAAAAACAGTAACAAATTTTAAAAACAAAACAAAACCATACATTAACATAGGTCCAGCATATTTCAAAAAGCCTGCTGGAATAAAACAGTTTTTGCCTGCCTCTGGAAGTGCAGCACAGAGGGAGCCAGTCAGGCTTCCTTAGGAAGGGAGTTCAAGAGCCTTGGAGCAGCCACGGAGAAGGCCCTCTCTCTGCGTACCCACCAGGGATGTTGGTGGGACTGAGAGAAGGGCCTCCCCAGATGATCTCAGAGCACGGGCAGGCTCAAATGGGAAAATACGGTCTTTCAGATAACCTGGACCTGAGCCATATAGGGCTTTATAGGTGATAACTTGCACATTGAAATGTGCCTGGAAACAAACCAGAAGCCAGTGGAGCTGGCACTAAAGTAGATGTATCTAAATAGTCCTTTATTCCATTTCATTTCTTACATTTTAGGGGTGAGTGAACTCACCCTTGCCTTCTTCAGCAGATAGTTGCCCCGTTGCTGCTGCCATCCACCCCTAATTGCTGGGCCGTGCAAATCTCTTCTGAGGTCTGGCTTGGCCCAGCAAGCACTTGGCTGCTACCCGTTCTGGCTGCAAAAATCACGCACTCCCCCCCCTGCATTCATGGACACCATTGGTGCAGTGGGAGGGTGCAATTTTTGGAGCCTATGGAAATTGTGCACTTCCACCTGTTACGTTAATGGCGGCCACTATTGGTGCAGCCAGGGGAAGCACATAGTTCCAAAGATTCCAGAAATTGTGCACTTCCCTTCATTTTGTTCATGGCAGCCCCCATTAACACAGGTGGGAATTGCATGATTTTGGCAGCTGAGTGCTTGCGGGGACCTTGCCAACGTTCAAGCGTGCATCTGCACTCACACCAAGTGTAGCCTGACCATAAGAAAAGGAGGTCAGGGCTCATGTAACTTTAACAGTTATAGAGAAAAGGGAATTTCAGCCAGTGTCATTTGTATGCAATTAGTTCCTGGTGATATTCCCTCTTCATCACAACAGTTAAAGGTGCAGGGGCCTTGCCTTCTTTTGTGTATGGTCACTCTAGTATAGTGCCTGCAACTTTAACTGTTGTGATGAAGAGGGAATATCACCAGGAACTAATTGCATACAAATGACACTGGCTGAAATTCCCTTTTCTCTACAACTGTTAAAGTTACATGAGCCCCGTCCTCCTTTTCATATGGTCAGCCTAACCAAGTGTGCCTGACTGGGTTTGGGGACACGGACATGAGGGGGGCATAGGACTCCCATACCCAGTCGGTCACTCGAAACATCCTTCATTTCTACACTGCCCTACAGCCAAAGCTCTCTGGGTGGTTCAGAAAAATTAAAAACCGTGAAAGTAAATTTATACAAAGTGTAAAACCATTGGCATTAAAAATATAAACAGAGAGCACATGCAGAAATAACATCTATTTTATTTATTTCTCTATTTATTTGTGTGTGACATTTATATGTTGCTGAATATAATAAAATCACTCAGCGGTTCACAGCATTCAAATGCAATACTAAAACACAATATTAAAACACTGCATTAAAAACAGTTCTAAAAACATTTTTTTAAAACAATTGACCAAAGACACTCCAGCACCTGATTAAAAACTCATTATATGTTGCCTGAGAGAAGAGGGCAGTTTTAACCTGGCACTGAAAGGTTAAAAAAGTTGGTGCCAGGTGGGCCTCGTCGGGGAGATCATCCCATAATTGGGGGCCACCACCGAGTAAGAATATCAAAACTGTTTACTTCGCAGCCTTTCTTAATAAAGACAGAAATGAAGAATATAGCAAGCTTCCTTCTACCAAATCAGAGCATTGGTTCACTGAGCTTTGTACTGTCTGCAATGAAAAAAAAAGCATACAAATTTGGAGGAGGGGGAGGGGGAGGGAGGAGGAGGAGAAGAAGCAGCAGCAATGGAAATTTTGGGACCCTGAATCAGCAATCTCCAAGTATTACTGCTAGGGTGGCCATGACCTAATCCACACCAAGCAGGATATAGCACTATGAAAGTGGTATGAAAGCAGTATATGGAATGTGTCAATGGGCCCCAACAGCTGTCAGTGCAGTAGCGTGGCTCCTGCCTTTTATATAACACATTCATACTGCTTCATAGTGCAATATCCTGCTTGGTGTAGATGAGGCCCATGTGTCCTTATTTACACAAAGCACTCCTCCATTTGAAGAGCTGCCCAGTCCAAATCTGGTTTTAAAACAGGGGGTCCTAAGGAGGGAGAGCAGCAGAGGCCTGTAGCTGCCCATCGACAGTTGGCGCGCACCTGGTTAGCTGCCTCAGCAGGCTCCACACAGGTTACCTGGTCACATTCTCCCACATTAGATTGAGATGGATTGTGTATTCCTGCTGTAATTATAGTCGCTCTTTCTAAATTTGCATCAATACCTATAAATTAGCCTGTGCAAGCGTTATGCAAATCAGTGTCCTCTTTTTGTTCTCTTTCTTGGCGGCACTTAACTGGCCATCCTCCTCACATCCTTGATAAGCCTGTTTTTCTTGCTGTTCTCGTCGTTGCTGCCACCATTAAACTAACAAAAGGGTTTTCTTTTCTCTCTTTGAAATAATGGAAGTGTTGATTTACTGGGATATGTTTTTTATATGGCTTTTCTGGGGGCTTCAAAAGCTGAGCCTCTGAAAGATTCTGGCGTATTTTCAATGGCGACGGAGCTCCAGTCTACGGGGTTTTGAAATGTGTAAAATAGGAAACAATTTCAGCTCACGTCATCACTGGAACTCAAATGCAGGTGCAGTTCTGGCTCCCTCAAAGAGGGATGATGAGGGAAACGGTTCTTTAACCTGGTAGTCAGCAAGATGGCAGAATTGATGCTGTTCTGAGTCATCCATTCGAGGGGGAGCGAACAAAGCATGGGATTAGACACTGCACATGCCATTGCCAAGTAGAAATTCAGAGGGAGGCCCTGTCAAAAAAAGACATTAAATTAATGTGGTTCTGCATAGATGCTGTAAGGCAATGGAAAATGGGCAACCTTGCTGCTTGAAAAGAAAAGAATGTGGAGAAGGACCCATTTTTGGTGGTCTTCTTTGTTTGCCTTGTTGTTGTTTTGAAACAAAAAACATGATATTATTTTTATTTATTTATTTGAACTAGTTCTTGGCTGCCTTTCAGAGGCCATGTCTACACCTTCCAGATATCCCAGGGTCATCACTAGGGTGTCGCTGTGTGTCCATATGACACACAGGGGATTCCAAGATTGACTGGGGATGACCTAGAGATGATCCCGGGATGACTGAAACCGGGGATATCCTGGTTTTCCCACAGTTTTGGGATTATCCCGAGGACCGCGGCTGGTGTGGCATGGGCTCCCAAGTCCTCAATCAGGCATGGAGCTGTACGGGGTGGCTCTGTGCCCATGGGGGCAGCAATTTCGCCATCCCTTGGATGGCGGGGGGGTTGGGCATGGGTTTTGGCGGGGGGGTTACCTTCACTGCACGTGGGTCCTCTTAAAATAAATGGTCCCCGGAACATCCTTCTTCCCTTCTGGGATGTCACATGGCCATATAGACCCTGGGGGAGGATTGTGGAAGTAGGTAAGTCTGCGATCCTCCCCCTCTCCGTCTACACCCTTAGGTGTAGATGAGCCCAGGGTAGATGCCCTCCCATTATGCACTCCCATGCTTCAGAAGTAGCAATGCGTGGCTCAGCAAAAGTCTAGCTCATTGAGGTTCTCCAGTTTCCACCTTGAAGTTCATTCCTACTTGAGTATGTTTCTGATCTCAAGCTTTCATCCCTTCCTTTCAAATGGAAATGTGTATGTATTTCCATGTCTTTTTTCCCTAAATGTACGCATTTTTAATTTTAATTTTTTGTTATATTTACATCCCACCTTTTTCCTCTTCATGGAACCCAAGGTGGTGTACATAATCCATCTCCTCTCCATTTTCTCCTCACAACAACAACCCTGTGAGGTAGGTTGGCCTGAGAGTCTGTGACTGGTCTGAAGTCTCCAAGTGAGCTTTCCATGGCTGAGTGGGGATTTAGAACCTGGAACTCCCAGCTCCCAGCCCAACCCTTTAGCCACTCTCGGGGGGAAATGCATTTTTCTTCAAATAAAAAAGGTGTTTCTAGGCATTTTTTAAATGTGCATATCTTTCAAATACATTTTGGGTGGGTGTAAATGTGAGGATTTCCCATTGTAAATTGTGTTCAGGTCTCTTTCAGGATCATGAGGTGCAATTTTGGTAAGTTTATACAAATTTACATTATAGAATGTAAGGAGGTGGCTGAGGGGTGTGTGCACTCTTATTTTTACCATGTTCCGGTGGTTCTGTCCTTGCAGCCCCTCCGGCTTCTAGAACTTCCTGACCTCCCCCCACCCCACAAGGACATAAGAAGGGCTGACTGAGTTCTGTCTGGGCCTGGGCCCCTTTTGTTCTTCCACATGGTCCCTGGGGCGAAAATCCACTGGGTATGTCTGTTTGAGCCCGTGAGGGCCGGACACAAGGGCATCCACTGCCCTCACAGGCCCAGGTGGGTCTTCACCCCAACACTACAAGGACCCACACCCCAGCAGAGGCCATTGCCATTAAGCCCCTGGAGTTTCAACCTGCTTTTTCACGTGCCTCTTACTCTGGCCCAGACAACTGTTTCCTGGTTCATTGGCTCTCTGTTTGTCATAGCACTGGTGAAAGATTGGACAGGGAGCAATAGCAGCTGGTGACAAACAATGTGGTGAGAAGGTTGGTGGCCCATTGAAAGTCCATTGCTCAAGGGGCCTCCAAACCTGGAACGGGGTCTGATTATGCCTCTAAATGCTAGCTGCTAAGTTAGGCTGACCAGATCAAATCCAGGTCAGGGCTCATGTAACTTTAACAGTTGTAGAGAAAAGGGAATTTCAGCCAGGGTCATTTGTATGCAATTAGTTCCTGGTGAAATTCCCTCTTCATCACAACAGTTAAAGGTGCAGGCACTATGCTAGAGTGACCATATACAAAAGAAGGCAGGGCCCCTGCAACTTTAACTGTTGTGATGAAGAGGAAATTTCACCAGGAACTAATTGCATACAAATGACACTGGCTGAAATTCCCTTTTCTCTACAACTGTTAAAGTTACAGGAGCCCTGACCTGGATTTGATCTGGTCACCCTATGCTAAGAACAAGAGCAGATGAGAGCTATCACCTTCATGTTCCATCTGTGGGCTTCCCAGAGGTGACTGGTTGACTGTTAAGGGAAGGAGGATAGTGCACTAGATGGGAGTTTGATTGGACCCAGCAAAGCTCTTTTTTTCTTCAGCTTCATAGAGCTGTGTGTGGCACCGTACAGTTTTTCCCCTCTGGAAAATGCTTTCTGGTCTAATGGCCACTAATTGGCTGCATTCGTTTAGAGACAATGAAATGCAAAGTTTTCAGCATTAAGAAAGCCCGGCTATGTTTTTGTTTCAATAGTGGCACTTTTCCTTTCAGAGCTGGTAGGGTGACCAGATAAAATCCAGGCCAGGGCTCATGTAACTTTAACAGTTGTAGAGAAAAGGGAATTTCAGCCAGTGTCATTTCTATGCAATTAGTTCCTGGTGAAATTCTCTCTTCATCACAACAGTTAAAGTTGCAAGGGCCCTGCCTTCTTTTGTATATGGTCACTCTAGTATAGTGCCTGCACCTTTAACTGTTGTGATGAAGAGGGAATTTCACCAGGAACTAATTGCATACAAATGACACTGGCTAAAATTCCCTTTTCTCTACAACTGTTAAAGTTACATGAGCCCTGACCTGGATTTGATCTGGTCAGCCTATCAGTATGTCGTTGCTGCAGCAAACCTCACGGCCTTGGAGAGAGAGGGAGAGAGAGATTGCAAGAGAATAGTTCTGTCAGAAACGCTGCAAAATGAATGTTGAGACAAACTGGAATATTTGTTTTTCTAACCCTTCATCCCCCATTTCTATCCCATTATGGCAAGGGAAGAATTTGAAGATTTCTAAAAGCCTCAGATAAGTCCTTCTTTCTCCTAATCTCTCATCTCGATTCTGTGTCTTCCGAGTCCACCCCACCCCCTTCAACCTTGCTTGCAACTATGAAATGACAGATCAAGCAGGGGGAGGGTTCTGATAGGCCATCCACAGGCAGCTAAAACTTAAAATTGAGTTGTCTGACAATGAAACGTGATTGTCCCATTTTTTCAGGCTCCGGTCTCATTCTCTCAAATAAATTAAAATGAAATATTGCTGCTGTCGTGATTGTCTAGAGGCATTTCTCTCTGTATTCAGTGCATTCAGTTGTGGACTCCTGGGCAAGGATTTCTTATACTTTCCCCCTCTCTCTTCCCCCGCTCCTGTTTATAGGGAGTCCTCAATTTCACTTGCTTATCTGTATTATTCATTAATGTTTGTCCTCACATTAATATACATGAAATGCTACTGAGAACATTGTCTCGGGGGGATCATGCTCCGAATTGAGACTATGCCACTCTACAACTTCATAATTACAGATATTTACTGCTAAACAATATTTACTAGTAAAACTCTCTTTCGAAAGTAACTCTTCCTAGTAAAGGAGGCAATCTGAGAATGGAGATGGAAATGAAAACTGCTTTATGCAGTATCAGGTCTCAGAACATTACCATCTTTTCTTCTGTGCAGTTAGCTGCGTCGGATGAGTCGAATTCCTCTCTCCTTATTTTAAGGGAAGACGTTTCACGGAGAAAATGTGATTTTAAGGAGGGAGGAAAGGTCTCTCTCATGCAGCTGAAAACAAAACATGTGTGCTGCACGCTTAGGAACTGTCACCCAAATTTCAAAGAGAATTTGGGGAATAAAACTGAATGATTGTACAAGCACAAATAAATGCATGATCCTCCTGGAGCTGGGGAGTAAGTGAATCGACCCAAAATTCATGAAATTGACTCAGTAATTCAAGGAGAAACCATTTCTTGAAATGATCCCGCGGTTAACTTTGTTTCTCTGAATCAATTTGTTGTTGTTGTTGCTGTTTTCCAGCACATATACTTGGAAGTAAGTCCCATTGAATTTCAGTGGGTCTTACTTCTGATTAGGCATACAGAGGATAGTAGTTAGAGCTAGGGTGACCAGATAAAATCCAGGTCAGGGCTCATGTAACTTTAAGAGTTGTAGAGAAAAGGGAATTTCAGCCAGTGTCATTTGTATGCCATTAGTTCCTGGTGAAATTCTCTCATCATCACAACAGTTAAAGGTGCAGGGACCTTGCCTTCTTTTGTATCTGGTCACTCTAGTATAGTGCCTGCACCTTTAACTGTTGTGATGATGAGAGAATTTCACCAGGAACTAATTGCATACGAATGACACTGGCTGAAATTCCCTTTTCTCTACAACTCTTGAAGTTACATGAGCCCTGATTTGGATTTTATCTGGTCACCCTATTAGAGCTCCATCACACCAGTGGTTGAACGCACTCTCACCACACCTGGTATCTGGTTTTGCAGTGTGGGACTCACATGACATCATCCCTGTCCTTCACCAATCTCGCCTCTTTTCCTCTGTTTTGCATATTATTTTGGTGCTGGGAAAGTCTGGATTATTTTCCCCAAATAGATTTAATTAGGCTGACCATATGAAAAGGAGGACAGGGCTCATGTAACTTTAACAGTTGCAGAGAAAAGGGAATTTCAGCCGGCATCATTTGTATGCAATTAGTACCTGGTGAAATGAGGGAATTGTTGTAATGAAGAGGGAATTTCACCAGGTATGAATTGCATACAAATGTCGCCGGCTGAAATTCCCCTTTCTCTACAGCTGTTAAAGTTACATGAGCCCTGTCCTCCTTTTCATATGGTCAACCTAGATTTAATACACCCTTAAGCCTCTGTGTGGTGCTGTTCCCTCGCTTTTTCCTTTGTTGGGGGCGTGTGCTTTGAATGGAGTCTTGCTGATGAAAGGGGAGGGCGGGGCGCTTCTCCTCCTCCAGCACTCCATGTCAAACATACAGACTTGTGCTTAGTTGATTGAATGGACTTTTTACTGCTCCAATCCCACCCTCGTTGCCCACAGAAATGGATCCCAGCCAATGAAATGTTAAATCAGTAAATTGCTAGACCACAAAGCCAGGGAGTGGGGGGGGGAGGAGCCCATCAGAGTACCACAACCAATGAAATTGAGGTGGAGGGAGAAGGGGCAGGGTGGAGTGGAGTGGAAGAGCAAACAAGCAAAAGGGAGGTTTTACGGTGCAGTGCATTACCACAAACCCACATGAAAGCGACCACTAGCATGACACACTTATGAAATGGAGGTAAAAAAAGCAGAGGCAAACCAAGGGAAAAATAGATGTGGGGGTGCCCTTAATCTCTTATTCCTTCTCCACCCCCACCCCAAAAGACATCATGGGACACCTCTTAAACCTTTGGATTTACTTTCGAATAATGCCTCTTTGGAGAAATAAATTAAACTGGTGAAGAACACATTTTTTTCCTGGTACTTCATGTTTAACAATAGGGTTGCATTGACTTAAAACTTCAAACAAAGTTGCTTCTATCTCTGCACATTCTTTGGAGGGGTGTTTTAACACTGGGCAAATAAAAGGAGCTACTGGAGAAATGATCCACCCACATTATAAAATGTGGTGGGTGTGGGGGTGTTTCTGTAGATATGGAATTGCTTCCCATTATAAGGTAAGCTGACCATCTGAAAAGGAGGACAGGGCTCATGTAACTTTAACAGTTGTAGAGAAAAGGGAATTTCAGCCAGCGTCATTTGTATGCAATTAGTTCCTGGTGAAATTCCCTCCTCATCACAACAGTTAAAGGTGCAGGGGCCATGCCTTCTTTTGTATATGGTCACGCAAATATATGGTCACGCAAATATAGTGCCTGCAACTATTGGTCAGCCTATTATAAGGGTCTTCCCTAGTGAAAGAGTTCCCATTTTTTAAAAAAAAAACACACACCCTCCCAATAAGCTTCAAGTATCTGCTAACATGTGTGGTTAGAGGATTTTTCCAGAGCCAATCAAAGCCCAGTTCTCTACTACAACTTGACAATTCTGTGTTGTTATGATTACTGACTGATCATTCCTTTGTTAGGCACATTGATCACTAATAGGCCAGAATAATTCACTGATGGGAGTTCATGCTTAGGAGATACTTGGAGTCTGTGATTGAACCAGGTACCCCTCAGGCTTTGGGGAAGGTGATGCCCCAACTGCTGGAAGGTGTGTATGTGATGTGTGTGGAAAGCCAGCAATCTGGAGCAGGGAGAGGCAGAGTCAGTTAGCAGTTTGGGGGTAGAGGGCATCTGTTGTAGGCTGACCAGATAAAATCCAGGTCAGGGCTCATGTAACTTTAACAGCTGTAGAGAAAAGGGAATTTCAGCCAGTGTCATTTGTATGCAATTAGTTCCTAGTGATATTCCCTCTTCATCACAACAGTTAAAGGTGCAGGGGCCCTGCCTTCTTTTGTATATGGTCACTCTAGCATAGTGCCTGCACCTTTAACTGTTGTGATGAAGAGGGAATATCACCAGGAACTAATTGCATACAAATGACACTGGCTGAAATTCCCTTTTCTCTACAACTGTAAAAGTTACATGAGCCCTGACCTGGATTTTATCTGGTCAGTTTAATCTGTTGTAGAGATGGCACGGGCATCCTGGTTGGGGATCTAAGCTTGGTGATTTCTCTCTTGCTTGGTCCCCCAGACGCCAGTGAGCAGATCCACGTGTTTGCCCAACTTGGTGCGTGTTGAGCTGGGAAAGCATGTGGCTGACCGCTTCCCCACCATGCCTCCATTTTCTGTAAAAATGGCAGCTTGGCCTTTTTTTTGTAAAGAGCCATTTACAGAAATAGATGGTGTAAATGGTAAATTTACACCTGTAATGTTGCAGAAATGTCCACTTTACAGCTGCCATTTGTGGAAATGGCCCTTTATTATAAAGGTTGAGCTCCAATTTTCCCAAAAAGGCAGCTTGGTGAGGGAACAGGCAGCCATGAGCTGCTTACCAGGTGAACTGTGGACTCCCCGGCAGCTCGCCACATGTGGTGAGCAGGGTCAGGCAGATGGCGGGGGTCAGGTGAGCGATGTGCAGGGTGAATTCACCCATCCCTAATTGGTTGTTTAGGAGCTTGTCTGCTGCCTTGTAGGTGTAGGTTTGGCCAAGGCTCTTGTTAGACCTAGAACCATAGGGCCCTGACCACAAATCTGTTTTCCACAGCCCTGGATCACCAGAGCCTTAAGTGTCCATTGGTGCCAGTGGAAGCTGCTTCTTCTTCTTCTTCTTCTTCTTCTTCTTCTTCTTCTTCTTCTTCTTCTTCTTCTTCTTCGTTTAAATGTCATACAGGAGGCAATTTTCAAGGGGGTGGATTTCAGCTTGGGAAATCCCTCCCCAGATGCTGTAATGCACCTCCCTCCATGATAATGAAGCTTAGAAATATCTTCATTGGTGCCAATGGAAGGTTGTCCCCCACCTAAAATTAGCCGCCATGTGGTGGGCCTCAGGGATCACGGCTGGTGCTAATCCTTCCTCCCTGCCCACTCTGAACCTCCCTAAAGCCCTTCTCTCCATAGGAAAAGACTTTCCATTGATGCCAATGGAAAGATTGGGCCACAACTCTTCTAAGTGCCTGTTTACACCTGTGCATTTGGCTCTAGTTATTTTTTTAAAAAAATAAAAATAAAGCAGATATTATAAAAAACAAACACTAGAACTCTGTGGTGCACTGTCATCCAATGAAAAGCAAACTTAGGTAGTGCTGTTCCAGACTATTTCACTGGCTTGGTAATTAAGGGCTACGCAATAATGGGCAGAATCCAGTGGGGTGCTTACGCCCCTGCTGATTCTCTTACTCCCTACCAATTCCAGTAGTCAAGCAGCCCCCACTCTTATGCAATGGCGGTTTAGCACTTCCTGGGCAACCCAGAATGAGAGCAAATGCTCATTTCTGGACCATGCTGGTCAGCGGAGATCACATAAGGGAGCTCTGCTGACCAGCCTCCTTCCAGGAACAAGTGCTGCTGCTCATTTGGGGGCTTCCTCTAGGAAGCACTACAACCCCCTGGTGTAAGTGGTAGGGGCTCCTTGCACAGTGGGATTGTCAGGACCCATCACTCACAGAGGGAATTGGCAGGGCAGAAACTGATTGGGTGCATGTGTAAACACTCTGTTGGATTCTGCTCAATAAGTATATTGGTGTTGGTCATGCAAACAGTGACACCACCGGCATTCTTAATAGCATCCTGCTTACAGGAAGAAAGGGATACTATAATTTAATTAATATTTGAATCATTATCCTAGATATATATGACCTAACAGCGGAGAGAAAATTATTGTTCACGTTTCATCCTGTAGAATGTAGTAATTCATATCCCTGTTGACCAATAAACATAGCATTCAAAAACATTTCAGCAATAAGGAAAAATGACTTTCTGAGCCCAAAGAAAAACATCGGGGGTAAAAGGTTTGTTATTAGGGGCCTACAAGCAGAACTTTTTTTAGCCATCTTTCTATAACAACGAACCATTCAATTAAAGCATGACCTTTAATATCCCCTTTTGGGGGTAAACGTTTTTAAGATGAAATATCCTTCCTTAATCCGTGTCAATCTAGTTTCCAGCCTGGTTTCAGGAATGACTGCTGTCATATTCCTGGCAGGATGGATCCTTCTCTAAATGATAGTAAATGGGTTGCTATGACTCTCTTGGACCTTTCAGCAATTTATTTATTTATTTATTTATTTATTTATTTATTACATTTGTATACCGCCCCATAGCCAAAGCTTTCTGGGCGGTTTACATAGGATGGTTTGTTGTTATAGAAAGATGGCTTCTGGTGCTCTGGACTATCCAGTTTCAAGTTAAAGTGACTCGAATATCTTGTTCATGTTCAAGGAACAGGATCATACTTTTCTATCTGTTTCTTTTGAAACATCTCCAGAGAAGGAAATGCATATTTTGCCATTGAGAATCTGACTTTTGGCATACTGTGAATCTACAGGGCAATACTGTCTGGCACATAAGAGTGTGGAATCATCAGGAGGCTAATGGCACCAAACCCTAGTCTAACCCAATAATCTGCAACACTGGTCAGAATCCTAAAGAAGGGAGTAGGGATTTTGTGAGCATCTGAAATGGGGTTGTTGCCTGACAGATGAGCTCATTGAGCACAGTGCAGTCTGAGAACACCCCACAGCTGCCCACTCCTTGATGCGATTCACCATTTTTATGCAAGATGGAAGCTCTGTAGTTGCACAAAATGGTGGTTGTAAAGGACCATTTCTGCAACACTGGAGAAGTAAAGTCCCCTCTCTGCCTCTAATGTAGAGGAAATGGCCTTCTATGGCCACTATTTTGCACAACATTAAAATATGAAAACTATGGAGCCACTATCTTGTGTAAAATAGCAGCTCGCAATGAAGAGCAGGCTGCTGCAGGGCACTCCAGGACCACTCACTGGGCCAGCTCATTGTTTTCAACTGACCATGTTTAGCCTTGAGACACGATGGTGCCTTTCAAATACCTGAAAGGTTGTCACAGAGACGAGGGCTAGGATCTCTTCCCAATCATCCCAGAGTGCAGGACACGGAATAATGGGCTCAAGTTACAGAAAGCCAGATTCCGGCTGGACACCAGGAAAAACTTCCTGACTGTTAGAGCAGTACGACAATGGAACCAATGACCTTGGGAGGTGGTGGGCTCTCCCACACTAGAGGCCTTCAAGGGGCAGCTGGACAGCCATCTGTCAGGCATGCTTTAAGGTGGATTTCTGCATTGAGCAGGGGGTTGGACTCAATGACCTTATGGCCCCCTTCTAACTCTACTATTCTATGACTCTAAATTGAGATTGGGAGGTGGCTTTCAAAAGTATCAAAGAGTCATTGGTTGGAATTAAAAACATAAAAGACTGAGAATAGAATTGAGGTGGGTTAATTTTGACTGTTGATTCTTTGTTACTTTTGGCACCTGCCATCCATATTGGTGGCCAACACATCCTAATCAAAAACCCCAAATGAACAGAAATATGTATTTTTGGAGTGAGACAGATTACCAAAGTCCCCTTATGCAAGATCACTGACCCTGACCCAGTCCACAAACAAGCATTTTCACTCATTTCCTGTTCCCCCTGGAAGTGCTAAATCTCTGCTGCCCAAGCAGTGGGTGCCTCTTGCAGAATGGAAGTGACAGAGCCCAACAGTATCCATTAGATACTGTCCAAGCTTCCTGCATTTAGCCACATTCAACAATTGTATGGGTTTATCAACACACTGTAGCCCAGCAACATTTGAAGGCACCTTAACTTTCCAAATACAGGAATCATCCAGGCAAGGCTTTCTAGCATTATTTCAAACCTTGTTTTTTAGAAGTGCTTCATCTTGGAATTTTGCATGGAAACAAAGCGGGCAGGTACAGAGCAAAGCGTTATGTTCAATTTTATGTAGAAAATTCCCCTATGTGAATAGCAGGCCAGATTCACTGGTGACATGCACAGGTGCAGCTCAATGTGAAATAAAGAGCATCCTGCACCTGCTTCTGAGGCAGCAAAATAGGCCAAATTTGTTAACTCTTTCGGATCATTTGTGATGAGAAATGCACCTTATAAACTGGGGTGGGCAGAGAAAGACTGAATCCCGAAGGTTATTTCAAGGCTAGGATTCCAAAGGTAGGGAGAGACAGGGTTCTTGTACCTTTAATACTTGTACAAAAGGTGCCAATTCTGGCAGGTTGGAATTATCGTGCATGGTTGAAAAGAAAAAGAAAAAACAACACCATCTGCTTAAATTCTTGCATTCCTACCTAGGGTGGACAGATACAAAAGAGGACAGGGTTCCTGTACTTTTAATAGTTAAAGCTTCATTACACAAGTCACAGTGACGAGATACAAAAGAGAGCAGGTCTCCTGCAGCTATAACTGTTGTGATGAAGAGGGAATTTCAGCAGGTGGTGCATGCATACAAATAACACCTGCTGAAATTCCCTTTTCTAGACAACTGTTAAAGAAACAGGAGCCCTGTCCTCCTTTCCATATGGCCACCCTATGCCTGTTCACTTTTGCATCTGGCCATCTGATTTTTAAAGGCAGAGGAGACCAGTCCTTCTTTCATTCTGCTCATCCTGTTTCATGCTTCCAAATTATTTGTTAAATTGTTGCATGTAGAACTGTCCCATCAGCTCCAACCTGGGGCGGCAGAAAGAAATGGGCAACAAAAAATGTTGGTCTAAGTAAAACATCCCTCTGAGCTGACAATACCCTTCTTATGTTCTTAAGGGCCTCTGGGTAATATTCAAACCTGCCATAACTCAGGGGGAATCATCACTCCAGCATAAGTGATTATATAACAAAGTGTCAATAAGAATTTATGTGCTGGCCACAGTACAAATTCATTAAACAAAAAACCTACGGTTTACAAAAACAATGTTAAGGCTCCACAGTTTCCAACCAATCACCAAAAAGCAGGGAAATTGGGAGTTAAGGCTCCCAAGCCTTAACGCCACATCCTCCCTAAGGAGGCAGAAAGTGCAAGTGAAATTCTCATTCTCCCAAAGCAGATAAACCATGAGGACAGGATGGAGAATATGATATGCAGAGGTGACTGTGGGGTTGTGGAAAACTGATCACGAACAACTCAGGGCCACCTACTTCTCTTTTTTTGTTTAGAGTAGCCCTTCCCCAACCTGGTACCCTCCAAAGCTGTTGGACTACAACTCCCATCATTGCAAGTATGTCCCATGGTCAAGAATGCTGGGACTTGTCATCTCAAACACCTAGAGGGCAACAAGATGGGGAATGCTGTTCCATACCCTTACCAAATACAGGGTCTCAAACACATCTCTCAAACACATCTCACATATAGCAGCACGCTTGATAACAAAAGGGGAACTATTCATTACAGATCTAGAACCAGAGCATGTTCCAGACACCTCCAACTTTTGGTCAATATCCTGCCCTTCAAAGAACCAATGTTTTTTTTTTCTTAAAAATATATTTAAATAAAATATACTGTTCATTCCCCACAAACCCTCCACAATACATCATCTCATCAAAGCGACAGAGGAGCAGAAGAGGTTTAGTTTGGCTGTCTTGAACACCTTTCAGATGAGATTAGTTTGCAATCCTATACCTCTTGGGAGTAAGCCCTAGTGAATTCAGTGGCTTCTGAGAAGACAAGTATAGGAGTCAACCTTCTCCAGCTTGGTGCTCTCCAGATGTGTTGCACTTTAACTCTCATGTTATGTGTTATGGGGAAGACAAAAATCATTTCATACTTAATTTTAAAATAATACTGATGCATGAAAGTATTAGGTGGTAGCTCTGCCTTTGATCTCACACTGCTGAACAAGTAAGAGAACTCCTTTATCTGATATTCAAGAAACAGACATCCTATGCCATGTGTTGAAAACTAATGTTAACGTCTGAAGGGCTATCCGGATTACCGTATGTATTCAAGATCCATTCATTGTTGTTTCATTTGGTTTATACTAGGGATGTGCACTGGATCGGACCCGATCCACGATCTGAGTCCGGTCCAGTGGGAAATCAGATAAATTATCCGATTTCCGATCCGACAGCTGGATCGGCCGATCCAATCCGTACCGGTCCGAAAAGGCTCCGAACCGGTTCGGCGGATCGGCGGATCGGCGGCCGCCCACTGCCGCCCACCGCCGCTTCCATTGGCGGGCGCCAGCGGGCGCCCGCCGATGAAAGTGGACAGCGGGGGGGAGGAGGGGGCGGGAGGAGGTGGGCCCTTACCTTTCCAGCCCGTCCGCTACCGTCCGGCGCCGGCGGCTACTACCAGCGGGCTCCGCGGCCTGCTCCAGGGTGGCGCGCCGGGTGATGTCATCACCCGGCGTGCTACTCGAGAGCAGGCCGTGGAGCCCGCTGGTAGTAGCCGCCGGCACCGGACGGGAGCGGACGGGCCGGGAAGGTAAGCAGGGGGTGCGTGGAGGGGAGGAGGGGGCGCATGGACGGGGGGAGGGGGGCCATTACCTTTCCGGCCCGTCCGCTCCCGTCCGGCACCGGCGGCTACTACCAGCGGGCTCCGCGGCCTGCTCCAGGGTGGCGCGCCGGGTGATCACCCGGCGCGCTACTCGAGAGCAAGCCGCAAAGCCGGCTGGCGGTAGCCTCCGGCGCCGGACGGGAGCGAACGGCCCTAAAAGGTAAGCAGTGGTGGGGAAGGGGGCTTACCCCCCCCGGAGCCGTCCGCTTCTATCCGCTGGCGCCCACGGGCACCAGCGGATGGAAGCGGACGGCCCCAGGGGGGGGTAGGGAGCGCGGGGGAGGGGGTTTACCTGCTGGGGCCGTCCACAGCGGACGGCCCCGGGGGGGGAGGGAGTTAGGCCCCCCCTCACCCACCCGCCGCCATTTTTTCCTCATAGACTTGCATTGCAATGCAAGTCTATGGGGAAAAAAATGGCGGCCGATCCAAAAATTTACAATTTTTGGATCGGGATCGTACTCGATCCGGTCCGGGGGGCCTCCGATTTTGTCCGAACCGATCCGTGACAAAATTGGAGGTCCCGATCCGATCCGGGGGGTCCGTGCACGCCCCTAGTTTATACAGTTTATTATTTAAAATGATGCAGCTCTTTTGTAGTTCCTTGATTGATTACAATGCTGGAAAACATCATACTTTAGTACAGATGTGGGCAGAAAATAGATCTATCCTGATGTTTTGGACATCAACTCGCGGCATTCCTGACAACTGCCCATGCTGATAGGGGCTTTTACAAGTTGAATTCTAAAACATCTGGAGGTCTACATTCTGCCTTCCCTTCTTCTTGAACAACATTTGCCAACCTGGTGCCTGTCAGATGTGTTGGGTTGCAACTCTCAACATAAGGAGATGCTCTAAGAAATGAGAAGTAGCTGGTCCTAAGTTGTTCATCATCATTTCCCACAACCCCACAGTCACCTCTGCAGATCAAATTGCATATCTAGATTTTTGAGATGACAAGTCCCAGCATTCCTGACCATGGGACATACTGACTTGCAATGATGGGAGTTGTAGTCCAACACCTTTGGAGGGCACCAGGTTGGGGAAGGGCTGCTCTAAACAAAAAAAGAGAAGTAGGTGGCCCTAAGTTGTTCGTGATCAGTTTTCCACAACCCCACAGTCACCTCTGCATATCATATTCTCCATCCTGTCCTCATGGTTTATCTGCTTTGGGAGAATGAGAATTTCACTTGCACTTTCTGCCTCCTTAGGGAGGATGTGGCGTTAAGGCTTGGGAGCCTTAACTCCCAATTCCCCTGCTTTTTGGTGCTTGGTTGGAAACTGTGGAGCCTTAACATTGTTTTTGTAAACTGTAGGTTTTTTGTTTAATGAATTTCATGGCTTTGTGTAATGGATGACTGGATATTATACATTTGACAAGCAGCCAGCATCAGCTAGGATGTTACACCATTTTGACATCCAATATAAAATCAAAGCTAGTGATATGTGTTGCACCCACTTTTCAAAATACTAAATGAACCCCAGAAGTTATGCTCTCTCACTTGAAATCTGAGGGGTCTCATTTGAATTTTTCAATAGCCAATGTCCAGAAATAAAAGCTTTCTATGACTGATTCATGAAAAGAAGGATTTCATGTTTTGTGTCTGTATTTGGAGAGAACCTGAAAAAAAATTCTACTGGACTAAAAACTCCCCAATTTATTCTGGAAGCACACAAGATGATACAGGAAAATATCCTAAATTAGAATAAGTTACAGTTTACTATAATAATTATTTTAGCTCATTTTATGCTACATGCTTTTTCTTCCTGTTTGCATCTTAAAGTAGCAGATTGTGATCATGTTTGATCAGCAGCAAATTTGGCCATCTCACTGCTCACTCCTATATGCATGTTGTGAAGAAAGTGGATAGGGAGGCAGTTTCTCCCTTTCTCATAATATTAGAGTGAGGGTGGAAGTGAGCAGTGACGTAGCCACATTTGGTGATGATACCAAATTATTTAGTCTTGCTAAAACAATGGAGGATTATGAGGAGCTCCATAAAGATCTCTGCATACCGAGAGAATGGCCATGAAAAGGGCAAGTGCTGTTCAATGTAAGCAAGTGTAAAGTGATGCACATTGGGGGATCACAATTTCACATATACACTAACAGGATCTGAGCTAATTAGCGGTGACTGACCAAGAAAGAGTTTGGAGCAGGGGAGGTGGATAGCTTGATGAAAATGTTGATCCGGCCGCTGTGAAAAAGGCAACCTCCGTGTAAGGTGTAATTAGGAAAAGAATCCTAATTCTTGAAGACTAATATGAAAAATAGTAGGTTCTCTGATTTGCACTTGATGTATGTGGATTCTTTAATCTTACTATAGTAAAAATAACATATTTTAGTTTTAGATTCATGACTGTATTAGCAGTAAGTTAGTTGGGAAACAAATGCATTAGGAAGTGCAAAAAGTGAGTGTATTGCACAGCTCTATTCATACATAGTTTATGGTATGTAGTAAGTAAAGAATAAACCTAAGGATGCCTTTCTGTGTGTATATATGAAAGAGGCAGGCACACAGACATAGTGGGCCAGCCCTAAATTTCCAGCCTAATCTATTTTACAGGGTTGTTGTGAGGGTAAAAGTAGCACATGCCATACACCCAAACATTACCAAACATTTGTTTTACATTTCTGTGAAAGTGAGCAGCAGAAGAAACTCACTAGATGGTTTTGAGCGAGTCATAGACTCTTAGCCTAACCTACCTCATGGGTTTTTGTGGGGGGAGATATGGCACTTGAAAGAATGATCAGTCTAGGGCTTTCCCCTTCCTCCTTACTAGAGAAGCTTCTTTGCAACTGATCAACTCAATGGAGTCTGAACATCCTCTTATATCACTACATCTGACCCAGTACCAAGAATAGCCATGTGGGTGTTTAGAAATATTGCTCAATTTAATTTTAATCTATCCAAGTTTGGATTTTTATTTTTATTTTTTTGCTCTAAAAATAGCCTGTGGTAAATGAATCCTATATTAATAGGCTGACCATATGAAAAGGAGGACAGGGCTCATGTAGCTTTAACAGTTGTAGAGAAAAGGGAACTTCAGCCAGTGTCATTTGTATGCAATTAGTTCCTGGTGAAATTCCCTCTTCATCACAACAGTTAAAGTTGCAGGGGCCCTGCCTTCTTTTGTATATGGTCACTCTAGTATACTCTAGTATAGTGCCTGTATAAACCTGTGGTTTAGTATAGTACTAAACCACATAAGATACACTCCAGAAATTGAAACCTGAGATCTCCAACCTGAGGAATTTTGCTAGACCTAGGACACAATTCTACAGATGTTTAGACAGAAAAACAGCCTACAGTTCCCAGCAGTCCCTAGTTAGCCATGCAGGTTAGGGAATGCTGGGAGTTGTAGACCATTTTTCTGCCTAAGCATGCATAAGATTGTGCCCTTACTGAATCTTTTTTTGCTTCTTTCAAAATTTGTCAGACATTTGACAAATTGACCAGAAACCTCCAAATTAGGGCTATGCACTGCCTAGGTCCAAATCCCTGAATCCGAAGCAAGGCAGGTGGACTCATCGGATTCACCTCTCTCTCTCTCTCCCTCTCTGCCCTCCTCCCTCTCCCCCGTCACCTCCTGCTGCTGAGACTTACCTGTCAGTCACATCCTCCTCCCAGAGAGCCAAGCCACGATTTCAAGTTAAGGGTCATTCCTCTTTATGGGCACTGTAGTTTGCAGCCATAGATATAGTAAAAACAAAGAGCTGCCATGTTATACACTGAAAGTGAAACTCAATGGGAATTCAAATTTCTTAACTTAACTCACCTAATGCAGAACCATCTTTGCAGTATAGATGATATTTGCCGGCTTGCAATCCTGCACCTTATTGACTTCCATTCCCTGGTTTTCAGGCACTGCATTTCAAAGAGAAAAGGGAAACCTAATCCATCCAAAAAAGAGTGGGTTTGTAATATAGGAATTTGGGTACCACCCAGGAGGGGTAAGAGAATATTGACCTCCCTCTCCCATGTTTGAGATGACATGTGATTTATTATTTCTCAGGAGCATCTGTATTTCTGACCAAATCACTGTTTATACCTACTGGCAGATGATTCTTTATTAAAAAATAAGTTCATCTCTGTAGAAGGTGCACATGTCAAAGCCATACATCTCTTTGCTTAAAAAACTATGGGCGACAATTTTGACTTTTGATGATATTACATGATCACAGTTCTTTTTTATGTGGTATAAAACGTAATACCAAATGATATACTTGTCCCCCCTCTTTAATCTTGAATACATATCTGAATAAGCCTTTCAACTTTCCTGATATTTTTATACTACCACTCACAGATTTTTTTTTTGCCTTACCCAGATAGCGATCGGGGAGAAATTCCTTTGGTTCACATCTGAATGCAAACTTACTTAGTTTCTCACGTTTGAACCAATAAGCAAACTGAAACTCAGCCATCAAAATTCACACAGCTCTAAATTTTCAATGGAGACTTCCATGAAAGAAATGTGTACACAAAGGCACATTAAAAATGCATGTATTAGTGCAAATAACATAGAAAATGAATTTTCTTAGGAAAATTGCTTGCAAAAAAAAAAAAAAAAGGTGCATTAGGAGATACGGGCTAAAATATGTGTATGGATTTTCATGCAAAAAAATAAATTAAAAAGCCCCCAAAGTTCATGACAAACCACACTCATGTTTGGAAAGAAAAGAAACTGAGAGTAACCAATATGAGTGGAGTGATGCATCTTTGTGTAAGACATTTCTTTCAGCTGATTTCTAAAGCACCCTTTGTGCCCAATAATTCTGTCTCCTTGCCTTAATTTAGGATCACACACACACACACACACACACAAGAAACTATTCTTTCATCTGTTTTTATTTGGTAAAATAATATAACAGCTTGCTAAAACAACAGCAAGAACAACGAAAGCAAACACCAGAAGGTAACGTTGGAATTGTCTTCTCTGCTATATTGATAAATAACATTGAAACATACACATGAACACACACAGACACACTCAAATGAAACATCTGTTTAAGAAAAATTGATGGCTAACTATATGGAACAGAAAAAGTGGAATCACCACCTAGACCTGCTTTAGGCTGAAACTATATAAAAACAATGCAATTCATTTCCATTCGACATCTTTCAGCCACAAAGCATCTGAAAACGCTTCATAGCAGGGATGAAAACACACGGTAACTCATTAAGGAAGAGATTGTTGAAATGCAGACAGCAAAGGTACAGGTGTGGGTCTGGAGTAGGTAGGCTGACCATATGAAAAGGAGGACAGGGCTCCTGTAACTTTAACAGTTGTAGAGAAAAGGGAATTTCAGCCAGTGTCATTTGTATGCAGTTAGTTCCTGGTGAAATTCCCTCTTCATCACAACTGTTAAAGTTGCAGGGGCCCTGCCTTCTTTTGTATATGGTCACTCTAGCATAGTGCCTGCACCTTTAACTGTTGTTATGAAGAGGGAATTTCAGCAGGAACTAATTGCATACAAATGACCCTGGCTGAAATTCCCTTTTCTCTACAACTGTTAAAGTTACATGAGCCCTGTCCTCCTTTTCATATGGTCAGCCTAGGAGTAGGAGAGTGATAGAATTTATTTCAAAGGCAGATGCACCTAGATTTTCTGCAGCACTTGGGGCTGGGGAAAAAAATAAGAATTGTCCAAGAATTGCACCTGAACCAGAATGTTGAGGCAACGTGAGATTTGTACTGGGGCCAAACATCTGCGATAATCCCAGTGGGGGAGCAGCAACAATCTTGAAAAGGGTAGTGGAATTCCTCAGGAAGAAGAAGACATTAATGGGCAACCAAAACAGTTTCTTTTATTTGCTATACATTTATTGATGTTCAATGTTTTTAATTTTTGTAATTTTTATAAACCGTCCAGAGAGCTTTGGCTATGGGGCGGTATATAAATGGAATAAAATAAATAAATAAATAAACTGACATTTTAAAAAAACCATATGGCATGTTAGTGAACTTAACTTGGCAAACTCCTAACAAAATAATGGGCTAGCAAAGTAATGGTGGGCTAGACACATAATTGATTTGGATCAATTTAACTGAAGGATAACCGCACCTACCTGAACCCAGTGATCATAAGAAAATAATAAGAGTCATTCTGAATCAAAGCAATGGTCTATTTAGCCCAGCACTCTGTTTACAGAGTGGCCGACCAGGTGTTGAACAGAAACCCACAAGCAGGAGACTGGTGCAACAGCACTCTCCCACCTATGGTCCCCAGCAACTGCTTTATATAGACTTACTGCCTCTGATACTGGAGGAAGTGCATAGCCATCAGGACTAGTAGCTTTTGATAGCCTCGCCCTCCCTGAATTTGTCTAACTCCCTTTTAAAGCCATCCAAATTGGTGGCTATTTCACTATGCACTGTGTGAAGAAGTACTTCTTTTTATCTGTCCTGAATCACCCATCAATCAGCTTCATGGGATGGCCCTGGGTTCTAGAATTATGGGAGAGGAAAAAAAATTGACTCCCTATCCAATTTGGATGGCTCCATTCCAACCCCCCCCCACCACCACCACCAAAGTTAGGCACCAACTTTAATCTCACACAAGATTAAAGTGTCAATGTCAAATGGGGCCAAATTGGTGGCCATCTTTCAGTGCCATAGTGCCACAGCCATGAAATTTAGACACCGGAAACTTAGCATGCATACTAAGGATATTTTAAGGGTGTGCAACTTGAAATTATTTGGCTTTTGAAAAAAAATTAATTAAAATTAGAGGTGTTAGCAAGTGGCCTCTCAAAATTCTCCATATTATTTGTGAGTTGAGAAATTGAGGGGACAATTTCACTGAATCTCTGCAGGGGGAGGAGAAATTCTCCAATAATTTCATACAGGTAAGCATCCCCATTGGCAAGCGTTGTAGAACAGCTTCTTTCTCCCCCCCCCCCCCAAGGGATTTTGGGTTTTTTGCATTGCCAATGCAAATGCCAACAGCATCAACTGTGTTGACAGCCTGGCCCCCATTTTGCAGCCTCCACACTCCTGGACACTGAGAGGAGGGAATGCAGTCATCACAAAACAATAACGGTGAAGAAAATGAAGAGAATTCTGAAAAGTGGCTTTTATGTCTTTCCCAGGGGATAGGAAAAGAAAAATCTCAGAAATTTTCTTAGAAAAATATCTTCTGAGGAACTTTAGCTCAGCTCTAGGAGCCTATCCACTCTACTGCTTTAAAACGGTTCATAACAGTTTTAAACTGGTTAATAACTGCTATTAACCAGTTTAAAACTGTTATAAATCATTTTAAAGCAGTAGTGTAGATGGGCTCTAGTAGTTGTCATTCTTCTGGGAAGCTTCTCTAGGGTCTTCAGAACGTTACATTTCTGAGGGGTGATTGTGGATACATCATGTCTCTAATGCAGATACTGGCAACACAGCTCCTTCCCTGAAGCCCTGTAGCAAGTGTGAGGTGGGGGGGGGGACAGGGCTGTATGTACTTTTCTTTCTATTACACATCTCACCAATGCTCTCACCTATGAGAGGAATAAATTCATGATGTTTCCATGGGCAAAAAGTGTGGGAAGCCAAGGAGGCTGCAGGGTGTCAGAGAGATAATTGTACAGTGAAAGACAAGACAACCATGCACATTCCTCACCCATCTCATAAGTAAGGTAAGAACAAGACCTCTGAACCAAACCCATGAGAATTTCTCCCAAAATTCTTTTCAAAAGCAATTTCTTTTCTTTCAAATTGACTGAGAATGGTCGAAATTTCTGGCACAGAACTAATTAAAATTAAATGACTCCATGTCTGCAGTACCATCTCCAGTTACTAGGTGGCAGACCACCCTAAATAGTTTATAGCTTTGAAGTTGATACAGTCTGAAAGCCAAGGAGGGGGGTAGTCTGAGGGATAGAGTTATATGGCTTCCCCTCCGCCTTGCTGTGCAGAAGACCCCCTCAGGGGAATGGAGTGGACCGGCCTCTCCCAGTGGGAGGTATTGCAGTGCATAAGAGCACAGGCCATGCTTCATGACAAGCTGGCATGGCTTCAGTCAGATGGGGTAGGCACAATGTGCCCAACTCTGACAGCTGCCTATATTTGCTTGGAGGCTTTGCTGTATCAAACGAAGAGCTATTCCAACCCTTAGGAAACTGGACCTGTTTGCTATTAAAATAATAAATAAACCATAAACTTTGTTGTACTGAGATACACAAATAAAACTTAATGTGTTTAGAACAAGTGGTTGAGAGTGGCTTGACTTCCTCCCTCTGTTTATTTACCAGGCTGATCAAGACCTTCTTCTTTTAAAAAAAGCTTGTAGGACCTGTTTTACTGGAGCTTTTTTATGCTTCCTCATCACCTGTTTCAGTGGAGTTAAGCTTCAGGCTATTGTTTTATTTTATTTGTTTTATTACACTCCTTTATTATCTTGTATGTATTTATCCATTTTTATTTATTCATTTATTACATTTTTATGCAGCCCAATAGGCAAAGCTCTCTCCCTCTATACCCACCTTTCTTTTGACATGGATTTCAAGATGTCACATATGGAGTTGCCAGCTACCCTTCTACCTAGGCAATGAAGAGGCAATGAACATCAGCAAGGTGGCAGTATCACATGCCCTGAGGCCATGTATTTAGTATATTGGGGATGCAATTCTAAATTGCTGAAGGCCAAGGTTAGAGCAGTGATGGGCAGGGCCAAAGACAAAAAAGAGTTGGGCCCAAATACCAAAACTACCAGCATATTTCAATTCAAAGACCCTCATGCTAGTAAATATGCCTAAGAAGAGGTATTTCAACTTTTAGAATGAGGGGGGGGGACTGTGAAAGAGCCAGCAAAGCACCAAACTGTGATTCACGGGAACAAACGGGATTAGGCCATAGAAAGGGGATGGTGAAACATGAGGAATTACAGAGTGTTGGATTGGGATCCCAAGAAAAATAGATTTGGTCCATGAGGGTTTTAGGTTCAACACTCCTGCTGTATACCCACTTACCTGAAAGTAACCAAACTGAGTTCAAGGGAACGTACTTCTGAATATATATATATATATATATATATACCCACTGTCAGCTCTTCTTCTTCTTCATTATTATTATTATTATTAAACAGAGAAAAGGTCACTGGAGATGGTTATTTTGATAGCAGAGGGGAGACTATATTTAGGTTTGGAAACAGCTGACCTAGAAACGTTTGCCTATCTGGAGCATTTGGAACCCCAGAAGTTTAAGATGTTGAAGTTCTAATCAACAAAATAACATACACTATCAATTTCGACAACTATAAAACAGTTGGGGGGAGGGAAGGCTTATTAAAATCTCCACCACTAAAATGAATAGAACTACCATTACTGCAGGTAGATCAAAATTAAAATGCAAGACTCAACAGCTGTTTTTGCTATTGTCACCATTTCCTCCTCGCTTTTGGAGTTAGCTTGTATTTGTTATAAAAGTCAAGGACTTTGTTTAATTTGCAACACCAAATGCAACAACAAGAAGAAAAAGAACAACAGCTACAACAACAAACAAACCATCAGAAGTGGGGCAGAAGACTTTAAGCATACAAAATATTTTAAATCAGTCACTCTACATACCAGTGCTACACCTCCCAGCAGGCTTTTGGAGGCCCACAAATGCCTGTTTCCTCTCAGACGTGCGTCCCTCCTCTTGTTGCTGATGCTGCTCTTCAATAGAGCACCAAGGAATAGCATGGCTGAGGAGGAGAGTAAGTGACTGTCAATGGACACACCCAGCTCTGGCCAAGTCCTGCTGGGACTGCCATGGCCCCCACTTCTCGCCCACCAAGTGCTCCATCAGAAGCCTGTCCTGAAGAGTGAAGGCTAGGCTGCACATTTGCCCCCTTTGTCGAGCCTGTTTTGGAAGGCATGCAGGGAGTTCCACCCCAGGCATGCTGGTAATTGTACGTGTAAGCCTAGTTTTTTTAAAAACAAATTCTTTAAAATCCAAAATTTTGTGTTTTTAGATTTTTCTAGTACATTGCACAGCCAGACCTATCAGTGTGCCAAACTTCAAGTTTCTAACCCATGTGGAAGTAGGTCAACATTTCCAGACATACATTCCACACACACACCTTCAGCTTTATAGGTAGAGAAAAGAACAGCCCTGCTGGATCAGACTGACGGTCCATCTAGTCCAGCATTCTGTTCAAGCAGTGACCAAAAACCTATTGACCAGGAATCCACAAGCAGGACAAAGTGCAAGAGCACCCTACTGCCCATGTTCCCCAGCAACTGGTGTACATAGGCTTACTGTCTCTGCTACTGGAGGGAGCTTATAGCTATCAGGACTGGTATCCATTGAGAGCCTTCTCCTCCAGGAATTTATCTAACCCCTTTTAAAGCCATCCAAATTGGTGGCCATCACTACATCTTGTAGCAGTAAAGTCCATAGTTTAGCTATGCACCGTGTGAAGAAGGACTTCCTTTTATCTGTCTTGAATCTCCCACCAATCAGCTGCATGGGATTTTGAGAGAGGGAGAAAAATGTCTCCCTATCCACATTCTCCACTCCATGCATAATTTTGTACACCTCTACATGTCTCCTCTTAGTCTCCCTATTTCCATCCTAAGCATTCATAGGGGAGATGCTCCAGCCCCTTGATCTTTCTAATTGCCCTTTTCTGCACATTTTCTGGCTCTAAATATCTATTATTTTAAGTATGATGACCAGAATTGTACACAGTATTCCAAATGTGATTGCACCATAGATTTGTATAAAGGCAATATGATATTGGCAGTATAATATCTTCTCTCCTGAGGCAAATTGTAACTTATAGGATGTGATTCTTATCAGAACTTTGGAAAGAGTTAAACCACCACTCATCTCCACCATATATATTTCTTCAGGGACCTGTGAAAATGCAGAGAAGAAACCTAAACAGAGTAACCTATTTACATCGAGGGTGCCCAGGGGCTGTCTCTAACTTCACTAGGCTGTGAGTAAGTTCAGCCTCATTTGACCAAGGTTAGAACTTAAACACACCTCCTAGGAGCTGATTGGGTAAGATCTTTCCCCCTCAAGCCCCCCTTGGCAGGATTGATATTTTCTAACTATTTCATGGAGGTTTTCAATTGGGTGACTATGGCTGCCTCTACACGAGAGGTTTAAAGCTCTTTCAAGTCTCATTAAATTTTTTACCTCTACATGAGCAGAGCGCAAATCGGGAGTTGAGGCACGTTATCTATTCTATTATGCGCATTATCGAATGTGCGTTAAATAGCGAGTTTTATTTTGCTGCAGCCCGTTAAAGCGCATTTTGACTATGTAAACAAGCGATTCTCTGCATTAACTACTTCTAAAGCGCATTTCAAACAACCGATAAGGCCACCAGTTGTGTGCCCAATTACCTCCTGCGTACAGTCATTTGCCATAAAGCGCTTCCGAGAAGATGCACATAATCGGAGAACCAGGCGTCAAACCGAATTCTTGTAGAGGGGGTCTATGTGTCTTATATTACAGTGGATAGTCCTCTATTGAAGGACTATCAGAAGGCAGTCTTCTGTTTAGAGGCATCTTCTATTTGAAAGGCTGCCTTCTTCAAACCTGATTTAAAGATAAAACAGAGAACTGTAACAGGGGAGTGCAGAGCTCTTTAAGTTGCCCATCCATAATTTGTACATGGGGAGTTAATGGAGCAGGCACAAAATCACCTGTTCAAAGTCTCCCCCCACTATGGTGAGATGAATTGCATTTCTATTTTAATTATAGTAATTATTTCTAAAATGTATGTCATACATATAACTTAGCAGCTGCAAGTACAGGCAAATGTGCATCTTCTTTTGATGATGTGCAAGTGGCCACTCTGGTTGTCACCTAGATTGCCTTGCTTAGAAGAGAGAGAGAAAATGTTCCCCTTTGTTTGTGTGAGTATATGGTCCAGAGGGATATTCATGTGACACTGTCTATTTGATCTATATTCCTTCCATGTTCATATCCATATTCCTTGATCCCCAGTATACCTTAATTTGGAGATTCAGTCATAATCTGATGACTCTGCAAACTCGGGAACTTTGCTTGCCTTTAGTCTTTGGCCATGGGGAGGGAGGGAGAGAGAGAGAGAGTTATGGGAAAAGGATGAACTGAATAAATGCCTTTATGATGAAGCTGGGAACTATGGACTATTAGCAGTGTGATCCTATACATGTCTAGTCAGAAGTAAGCCCCATTGAGTTCAGTAGGACTTCCTCTCCGGTAAACAGGTATATAATTGCAGCAGGTGTTCCTACCTAGACCTCCAGGAATCTGGTTACTTTTGATATATATTTTTCTGGAGTGGCTGGGGGGTGGGGTTGTCTACCTATCCTGCCATTTATCCAAAATGTATATTAATGCTCGTCTGAATATCAATTTGTCACAGTACATGTCTTTCAAAGCATAAGATAATATTCTGCTTTATCTTATAATAATGTTTAAAACTTAAAACCAGCCAGTGTTTAACATGGATACATGGTTAAACATAACCCAATGTTAAAATGGTGCTGCTAATTTATGACTACTTATTTCCTTCTGTAGGCAGAAAGTCTAAGACAAGAAAAATCACTTGAGATCTAAAATGTGTCTCATGAAGAATTACCTGAATTAATAACATTTGAAATTAAATAATTATTCTTACAATTATAACTTGACAAAAAGTGCCGTAAGGAAAGATTCTTATTACTAGTGCTACATAATTATGTAATTGAGTAATTAGTAATAAATTACTTGCTGGTAATGATAATATCTTCGCTTCGAAAAAAAGGCTAAAAATATATTGCTTTTTTTCTGACCTGGGTTATTTTATCACCTGTTTTAACGTTAAAGGACAATTATCACAATTTTAAAAATATGGGACACAATCCCCCAAGCACAGCATCTGTACGGCCTCCCATTTTAAATGAAGGGGGTGTATAAGAAAGTTTGCTAATTTTCTCCTCTGCAAGGCATAAGTAAAGCCATCAAAAGGGGGGGGGGGAGAGGCAAACAGTATATTTTTCTTTCTGATTGTTTTAGAGTAAACACAGCACAAGAAGTATCCGATACATATTCTTGTATAATCAAATTGTACCATAGTATTGCAAACAAAGGGTTATGCAGTTCATTATTTCCATTGTCACTATCTTAACTAACCTTTTAATTCGGATTCTTGATGAGTGTCCAAAACTAATTTTAGGATCTTCCCCTTCGGACCAAAACAGACATTAGTTTAAATCTATATTTAGATTTGTACTCTATCATGGGGGATGGGTTGGCAGCGGATGGGGAGGGGAGCTTTGAGAGTCAGATGAGGCCATCTGTGCTTACTCTAGATTTAAAACAATGTCTGCTCTGGCCTTCATTCCAAAACTCTTGTTACTAGAGGTAGCACATAGAGATCAGGACTAGTAGCCATTGAAAGGTTATCGACGGCTACTAGTCCTGATGGGTATGTGCTACCTCCAGTACCCGAGGCAGTAAGCCTGTATACACTAGTTGCTGGGGAATGTGGGTGGGAGGGTGCTGTTGCATATGTGTCCTGCTTGTGGATTCCTGGTTGACAGATGGTTGGCCACTGCGAACAGAGTACTGAATTAGAAGGACCCTTGGTCTGATCCATCATGGTTCTTCTTATGTTCTTACATTCTTATCCAAAGAAGGATCTCAGCACCAGAAGCAGAAAGAAATAGGGGGTTGAACGATCAACTCTTGCAACTGGTAGGCCATATGGCAGCCTTCAACCAATCTGTTGCCTACAAGATGCTTTGGACTTCAACTCCCATCAGCCAGCATGCCCAATAGTCAGGAATGCTGGGAGTTGTGGTTCAAAACATCTGAAGGGCCCCAAGTTTGAGAAGGTTGCCACATAGGGTAAAATCCAATTTAAGTCCTAGAGTAGACCCATTAAAGTGAATGGTATTTAAGATAGTCATAACTAACCTAAGCCCCATTTATTCCAGTGGGTATACTCTAAACAGGACTACTGTTGGATTTTACCTATAAAGTTTCCAGATTGGCCAGGTTTTACACACACACATGCACACAATGACAGGGTTCTGCCTTTGCCTGACCAACAGAGCAGTGCATTCTGCTTGCTACACTTCAGGTTACAGCTCTGATCACTGACCTCATGGTTTCATGGGGTGAGGGGCACTTTCAACCTTCTACCTTGATGCTCTGCATTTCTCATTTGTGATCTGTTTTGTTTTCTCCATTCATTTGAACAGGAAAGGGTGCATTTTTCAAGCATGTGTTTTCCCCTGTTGACTAAAGCATGAAAACGACGTACAATTTTCAAAATGCACAACTTTCAAAACGTACAAGTGTGCATGTTAAGTTGTGCATTTATAATGTTGTGCATTTTTAAAATGCCCATTTTGCAAAGGCAAGTGCAAATTCAAGAATTTGCAAACAGTTTTGGAGAAGATGCTCTCCCATTTGTGTTCGGGATTGTGAACAGGGCATTTTTGATTGATTTGCAAACTAAAATGAAATTCTTATACACCCAAGGGTGCTGGGTGCTCATGCCAATCCCTTATTGGGTGATGCATTTGGGGTGTGGATTCCTTGTCCCTATGCAGCCTAGGGCACTTCAAAATTTTGACAGGACTCAGCAATTACCACCCATTTCTGATAAGATCACATTCTAAATCACCTGCACATACAGTGAGGGCATCATTATTAAGCCTCAGATGTCAGCAATTCTAAGTGAGTGTTTACATGTAGACAAAATGTTTAGTGCATGCTAGTTAGTAAGTTCTCATTAAAGAACATAGAAGAGCTATGTTGGATTTGACAAAGGTCCATATCGTCCAGCCTTCTGTTCATACATTGGCCAACCAGCTGCCTGTGGGAAACCTATAAGTTTGTCATGAGTGCAATAGCATCGTTCCACCCAAGTTCTCCAGCAACTGGTGTACATACATAGGCATAATGCCTCTGATACTAGAGCTAACATATTGAGCCTTCAAGATAAGGAGCCATGAATAGCCTTCTCCTCTATGAATTTGGCCAATCCCCTTTTAAAGCCATCCAAATTAGTGACCATTACTACATCTTGCAGTAGCAAATACTGTAGTTTAATTATATGCCGTGCGAAGAAGTATTTCCTTTTATTTGTCCTGATGACCGTTTATGGGATGACCGTTCTAGTAGTATTAATGAGAGGGAGAAAACTGTCTCTGGATCCACTTTCTCCACACCATGCAAAAAGTTATACACCTGTATCACATGTCCTTACTCATTCCCCCCCCCCCGCAACCTAAACAGTCCCAGATGCCATTGAGTCAGTTCAGTTTAGCGTTGTTTAGCATTGTGTTTTAAAAAAACAAAACCACAGATTTTAGGTTCAGCTAATGACTTGTGTTTCAACAGAAGCTTCTGCCTAAATGGGAGCTGCTCAATGGAATGGCTCAATGCTATTTTACCCCTAGGGACCCAGAAGGCAATTATCCACTGTATGCATGGAAATAGCTACTGCAGCCCATCCACTGACAAATGTTGGTATGTCATATAAGCTGTGGGCTTTCAGGCAATTAATGTGTCAGTTGTCATGATTTATTCATGTTATTAGCTAATGTAAAAAAGACATAAAAACTCCATAGTGGGTTCAAGCTGGAAAAATGACACCTAGTTACTGCATATATTTATTGTGTGCCCTGGTCATTTCCTAAGTGAATATCTATATCTGTATCTATATAATCTATTTATATCTGTCTATATCTACACACACACACACACACGTATATATGCACATATAAACACATGCACATACATGTATATATACACATACACCCACAGAGTATATATGTGCCACTGTGTGCAAAGTATTAGTGTTGCAACAATAGTTGTGAATCTGTGAGATCAGCATAAATATTCAAATGTACTGCAGGAAACACTGTGGTAGAAAGGTTAAGCTGAGGAAATGTGTAGAGAGTTTAAGGGAGCTATGCGTTGACTTCTGCATTTTCCGAGCCTCCTGTTTGTCCATTCCGAACCTTGCCCATGTAGGGAAGGTGTGTGGAGAACACAAATAGCAACCAGTGTTCAAGATACTGGCTGGGACCTATGTCACTCCCATGCTTCAACTCTAACCCTCCTGTCAGTGCCTGATTAGAAGGCTTCTGGGTTCTTCATTGTGTGAATCTATGACACTAGCAAGACTGGACCTACCTGGATTTTGGAAGTGACATAGCCATGCATAAGACTGGCTCTGGATGGTGGCAATGTTGAGTATTTGTCAGGGTCCCAAGACCATCAGAGGACCCAGCACTCTAACAGTACTATGATTTCCCGTTTGGACAGAGTGGGTCAATATAAGACAATTCTCAGCTTGTGTGGCTCTCTCAGGTAAGGAGGTCCACCAAGGGTGATGTGCCAAAGGGACTTCAAAATATTGCAGCCACCACTAGCTGTGAAAGCTCTTCCTATCTTCTTATGTAGATGTCATGTTGACCCATCAGAAGAGGACTTCCTTTCCTCCTTGTCCTGTCTTTTCCAATAAAGGAGACACAACTGCTGGAGGCCAGCTGAACTTTTTCTACTCTGGTTCACTTCAGATATTTCTCCAATGAATCCTTAATAATGGAAATATCCATTATGGAATGCACTGATGATCCATGTAATCATTCCTCAAAACAAACAAGTGAGATGAGCCATTATTTATTAGAGTTCCTTTTTTCTTACAGGAAGGAAACCAAGGCTGTCCGGACAACTCATGACTGTGTTGGGATTTATTTATTTATATTTATTTATTTAAAGCATTTTTTAGCCACCTTTCAGGGCAGAAGCTCTACCAAGATGGCTTACAACCACATATAAAAAAATAAATAAAACCAGAATACACATTAAAAGCAATAAAAACATAAAGTAAAATATCAATTAAAACAATAAAAGCTAACATTTAAAACTAGTAATAAAACATCAAGGGTAACAGCAGCAAAACAGTATTTAAAAGAAGGCCATAGTAAAATAAAACATTTTTAAGGCCTTCTTAAAAGCCTGTAAAGATGGTGCATGGCAGATTGTCGGTGGGAGTTTGTTCCACAGGTGTGGGGCCACTGCTGACAAGGCCCTCGCCCATTTGGAAAGAACCCACCTAATATCTCTCATTGGTGGTCAGGTGAGAAGGGCCTCTCTTTTTGATCTGAAAGTGTGGGCAAGCTGATATGGGTGAAGGCAGTCCTTCAAGTAACTTGGTCCATTATCGCTTCCTCCTATTTCTGTCTTAATCTCATGGGTCAGATCAGGTTAATTTCAATCTCTATCCCATTATATTGCCACAACCATGGTGCATGATAGGTTAGATTGAGAGACGGCACCATGGCCAAGGTCATTTGCTCAACTTCTGCTGTCCAAACTGAACTTGGGTGGGGAATATATTTTTTTAGCCATAGGCCACATTTCTTTCTGCTAGTGGAGGCTGGTGGCTCTGGTGTCATGGGACAGTGGACCTGCTCTGGGTTTCAGTCAGAACCAGTCAAAACACTAAAGGAATTATCCAAGGTCACACCTTGGATAGCTCCTTTAGGGTTCTGACTGAAACCCAGAGTGGATGCACCGCATCACCCCACTGACATTGGAGACACCAGCCTCCACTGGTTTCTGCAGACCCTTCTAGGGACCACATCCCAGCAGTGGCAGGACCAAAACCAAAAGTGGGTTTGGTCAAATCAACATCCTCTATCTACTTTCTCCCCCTTCTTTTCTGTCTCCCCTTCTCTCTGCCCTTCGTCTTTCTCCCCTTCTTTCTCTTTCACTCTTTCCTCTATGCGTACTGAGAAAGTAGAGCCCCTTTCTCAATGCTCAGAGATGAATCCAGGTGAGCTGTCAGTCTCTTCCTGCATCGCTAACTCACTGCAAAAAAGGGACATGAAGGGGTGTGGCCAAAAGGTCTGTGCAGTCAGGCAGGGGAAGGTGGCAGGATGGATGGGGGGGGTCTAGTGAGCGGGATGACCCCAACACTGCTGCCCTAGATTGCACTCTGCATAAAGTTGCTGTCACTAAATTTGGCTAAAGCAGAACTGCACTAGGGAGGTCACAGCCCATTTATTATCCAGGATGGCACAGCACGAAATAATGGGTTTAAGTGACAGGAAAGCGGATTTTGGTTGAACAGCATGAAAAAGAGAAAAGCAACAACAATTCCCTAAACACCAGAACAGTGAGACGATGGAACCAATTGCCTATGGAGGTACTGAGGAGCCATGGCTCAGTGTGGTAGATCACATGCTTGGCATGCAGAAGGTGCTCCGGGTTCATTCCCCAGCTTCTCCAAGTAGGGCAAGGAAGGGCCCTACATCCCGTTCATGTGGCCACTGGGAGGAAATTGCCGGTGGGGGGGGAAGAGAGATGTGCCTGCTCACCATTGGTGCAGGCTACATGGTGCCACTGGCCGGAGGCGGGGCGGCAACAACTATATTAGGTGGCCGCACCCAACCCTCTGGCCTCTTTGGAATCGAGGCTCCCTCCCTCCCAGTATGCAGTGTGGGTCTTCTGGTTGCCCTATTGGGGACCAAGTAGGAATTTTTTCACGTAGCCTTTGGCCTTGGCTATATGTTTTTCGCCTACTTCACACTGTAAGTCTGGAGACAGTGGCTCAATTCGGACGACACGATAGTCAATGGTGGGTTGACTAACCCTAACCCTAACCCTAACCCTAGGGGGTACTCCCCACACAACATGGTAATAAATAATCAACTGTGGTGTGGATGAGGATCAGCGCTGAGTTGACTATGGCAGCATTCGGATGACACAATAGTCAAAACAACTGACGATTGTTTCCCCCACACCAGTTATTTATTGTGTCATCCAAATTGAGCCAGTGTCTTAGGAACCCTGGTTGGGTAGAGTTAATTGGTCACATTTGGATTAGGTGTTAGGGGCGGGCATGTTTAGAAAACAGGGACAGTGATCATTCTGTGGCACCATGAAGTGGTGACAGGTGATGCTTGAGGCCTCATGCTGAGGGTTTTGCGGCCCCGGTGGGGATAAGGGTTACCTGTGAGGCCAACTCACCTCACTCCACCCGGATTTTGGACCAGAGTGGGGAGTGACAGGAGAAGGGGTGGGCCTGGGAGAGGCGATCAAGAAGACGGCATTCAGCAGGCTTGGAATGTTTCACCTGTTAAACGCCTGTTAGACTGCCCAGAGTTCCTTTTGCAGATATTAATAAATGTGGTCCAGATTTGAAACCATATCTACTGGTGTCGTCTCTTTATTTCCACCCTTTTCACCAGCAAAGGAATCCTTCCTGAAACCCTGGAGAGCCATTGCCAGTCAATGTCAACAATACTGGGATAGGTGGATCTGGCCCCATTTGCAGTGGCCAAATTACAGCAAATCCCAGCACAGAGATGGCCATGTTATACCTGCCTGCCTTATAGCTATTACAGATGAGAAGCCTGGATAAATACATAGGGATTCAAACACAGATTTTTAAGAGCTAAGAACTCAAAGCCCTGAGCATAGATGCATCATTCTTTCAGTTTTGGCTTTTCCCACAATCAGTAAAAAAAAGTTCTTACTTTCTGGAATATGAATACATTTGTGAATTTTGGTGAACTCTTATAAAAATCAAATAGAAATGAGATCCTCACCCATCCCTACATGCAACCTCTTGTTTTAAAATAAACACCCAGTTTGGCAGGCCACAAAATCAGGGGAGCAATTGAACCCATGAAGGTCACCTAAGTTGTGCAGACCTGTGATGAAGAGATAGATAGACCCATAGGTTACCAATGGATTTCTCTTCAAGTGAAATTCCTAGGTGAATATAGACATGAATTGGGGCTAAATCTCTGCATGGCATTTCAGCTGAAGCAAAAGGAGTTTTGATAAGACTAGCATAATTTCTCTGGGGTTCTGCACATCGCTCACTGATTCCCTTATTTGATCACAGGTATAATTGGTGATGAGAGAATAATGCCAGAAGGTGACAGGTTGAGAAGACGCAGTTTAACAGACATGCAGCAAAAATAGCTTAAAATATTGGAAGCAATTTGAATCTGTATTTGTGTATGTGTGTGTGTGTGTGTGTGTGTGTTTTAGCTTACAAAATGACATTTAAATAGCACCAGGTATAGTAAAAACATAATTATGCAGTTTAGGTCTTGCACATTAAAAAAAGATTTGTGTATCAGTGTTTTGAATCCTTTTATGGTGACAATAGACCAAAATGCTTTGCAAAAGCTATTTTCTGAGTTTATTGCGCTATTGGGATAGAAGTTCTTACTAAGAAAATAAAAGCTTTGGCAAAAGGGGGGAAATATAACATATTTTTACCAGACCTATGGAGCGGACAGAACTTCAACCTGAATATTACCGTTGCTTTCCATTTCAATTCTTTTATCCACACTGAAGCAAATGATTGAACAGTCTTGTGGGTACTGATCACAAGTTCAATTTTATTGGACCTGTAGCCTTGGGATAAATTTCTTCTCTGAACAAAGCGTTACTGCACTAAACTTTTACTCTGCCATTATGCTGCATAAAAATTGGGAGCATACTTTACTGTCAAAGCACTTACCCTTGTTCCAATGCAAACATTATACAACAAATTTCAGCCCATTCTTTTTTATTTTTAGATTCCACCCCCCTCCCTAATGGCTGGATGCTGTATAAAATTCATCTTTGGCATTTATATAGTCCCATTATCATAGTTTTTGAGTGTTTCACACACTTTAGTGCATTGATTCTATATGGATTTGTGTTGACAGAGCATTGATTGTGTTACTAGGATACTCTTGATTCATGGAGGGTGATAAACAAAGAGAGGTAATTATGGATGGGGATTGTTTTATAGTTGAAGAATCCAGGCTCCAGAGGACAAATGGCTTCTTAATGGAGGTCGCAAGGAACATACCTAGTAGTGCTTCATGATCTCAAACCCCAAAGGAAGCTATTGTAGAAGGTCGAAGTCTTTCAGTCCATCTATGTATAATGCGGAGAGCTGTAGTAGACTGGGGTGAACTGTTCCACTTCAGACTGTAGGTGAGGAGGCAAATTTTGGAATGCTTCCTACATACAGTGTCTTTTCTGCTGGAAACCTGCAGGCTCAAAGAGTTATGCTACTAAACCTTTCCCCCAGATGTGCTAATGCACAACATGGTGGAGGGAGGGGTTTCACATGGGGATTGTCATGCCCATCTGAGGACAAAGGAGAAGGGCAAGCTCCAGCAGGTCCTGGGGAAGGGACTAGCAGCACTCAAGAACCTTCAGGGACAGGTAAGCCCTTCTAACAGAACCTGACAGGGATGATGGAGACCACGACGCTCCTTCAACCCCAGCTGAGCACAGGCTCATGAGAGTGAGGGATCAGCGTTGGCAGGCTGCCAGAGCTCAGAAGCTACCAGGCTAATTGCCAGCACCTGGTGTCAGGTTGTTAAGGGTTAAACAGCTCTGAGCAGCCCAGGGAAGATGCTGGGAACAACGTGCAATCCCTAACGTTTGGCCCATCCAGCTGTCCATGTGTTTGAACTCCCTGGCAAACCTACACCCCTTGGATTGCGAACCCAACTTTGCCTTGCATTAGAAGCCCTACTCTGTGACTCCAGGACTGCGTTATTCAACTCTGCTGGCATCCCAGCCAACTGAGGAATCCCAGCTGCATTTTCTCTCCAGATTCGATAAGGATCATCATAAATCTCCACTCTTAGCTGGCAAATGCTGACAGAATTGAATTCAAAAATCCCTCTGTATTCTAAAATGGCACAGTCCAGCATTTCCTGGCCCTCCCTGGAGACTGATGCCAGGTATAGAACCTGGGACCTTTTCAATACAAAACATGTACTCTGTTGCCAAGCTTTGGCCCTCCACAGGTTGTGTCAGCTACACATCATGAGTGTGCCTTTGTACAGCTCTGAATACTCCCTTCACTCCCGTTATCCTCTGCTCTGTCGCTATTTAAGCAGTTACAAGTTCACCATTCTTCGGCATACATAATAGACAGGGCAAAACATCAAAGAGAAAAGTCAAATGCTGAATGTAATCCCCATGGGCAGGCAGGTAAGCCAGGGAATGTTGATTTGTGTTATTTTAATTGCTTAGAGTACATCCAATTCAGTTCAGGCATTCTGAATTCAGTTCTGCTTTCTGCCAATGCATAACAGATCACTGAGTGACTCAAAGTGGCCGAGACCAGTTTCCCTGGAAAACCCCCAGACAAGAGTCAGGATTTGTATCAAGGTCATGGTAGGGAGTTGTTGCCAGTTTATTCTTCCATGTACATTACCTTGAATGAAAGCTGCATGGGAATTAGGTGGCTTGAACAAAACACACTTTCTGCACACAGTTCATACGCATACCCTCCAAAACTGTTTTCAGAAAGACACTTATACCACTTTTGTTTATTGTATGCATCTGTACTAAGACAGTTCAGTGACCAATGATACATCTGTTGATTGTGTGTGTGTGTGTGTGTGTACTTTTAGAAACATCTATCAGGGTTCATGATGGTGAGCACTGCAAAACCGAGGTTTCTCCTGGCAGTGATGCTGAAGATGTGTCAGAATCTTTTCCTGGACCTTCACAAGTAGGTCCTAGGATTGGGGTGAAAATCCACCTGGACCTGCAAGGGCAGCAGACAACCCCACGTCTGGCCCTCATGGTTCCAGGTGGATACGCCCACCACTAGGACACACCGGTGCCCAAATGCTCTCAAGCTTAGGGTGACCATATTTGGGAAACCAAAAAATAGGACATCTAGTGCTGGGGGCAGGAAAGCAGCTTTCTGAGGCCTCCAGAAAGAGCATCATTTCCCTCTGCCACCTTAAAGGCCCTGATTGGAGTGCAGGAGGGGAAAGTGTGTCATTCTCACCCACCACCCACTACCCACCCCTTTTCTATAAGTCCGGGAATGACACACTTTCCTCCTTAAGGCCCCGATTGGCACAGTGGGGGAGAATGACACCCCGCCTGAAAGTGCGTCATTCCCCCCTGCCATGCTAATGGCAGCCTTAAAGGCAAAAGGGTGCCATTCCAGGACTTTATAGAAAATTACAGAAAATCCCCCCTGACAGCCAGGATTGAACAAAAACCAGGACAAATCTGGGGAAATCCTGACAGTTGGTCACTCTACTCAAGCTTTCAAGAGCAGTTGGGCACAGTTCCACGCTGACCTGCACCCCCTTTGTTCTTTTCCCCCATTAATGCTACAGGCGGAAATATGCAGTTCCCTCAAGGCTGGGGAAATTGTGCAATTTCTCCCTCCATTCTAATGCCAGAAATTGGCATTTGACTTGGGAAAATTGTGGTTTCCCCCCCATGTGCTGAAGGGGGCCTTAAATATCCATTGGTAGGGTGGGGACATGATTTCTCCAAGGCTGGGGAAAATTGCATCTTTTCCCCCTCCGCTCTAATGGGGGCAGCATTAAAACCTGGCATTAAGAAGGCCTTTAAGGCCTCAATTGGCAGGGGGGGAGGCAAAGTACACTTTCTGGGGCCTCCAGAAAGTACACAATTCCCCCAGCCATGTTAATGGTGTGATGGGAAAATTGTTCATTTTTCAGAGGGCTCAGAGAGTGTGCTTTGCCAAGGGTTCAAGAGGCTTGCACAGCCTCCCAGGCACTCAGCAAACCTGGCTACCCAGAATACGGCTGGATGAGCAGGGCTTAGTGAACACATGGGGCACATGTCCTGTGAGTTCTCTGTTCCCTTTTAGGTCCCCCACCTTGGAAACTGATTATGAGGAGAGGATCTTGGACTCCTCCAGTAAGTGGGAGGCCCTTGGGAGACTTCCCAGAGTCTCACCACCCAGAAGCACCCAATTGGCCTCTTCACAGAATATGCTAACCCACACTTAGTGGTTGAGCGCAGGTTGTTCTTGAACCAAAGTCAATTTGTTGAACCAGGGGTTAGCATTTGTCTGAACCCAGGACATTTTCCTCTGGATGGCTTGTTAACTATCCTGAACAACCCAACAACAAATCATGGGTTTCTCAAGGTGGTTTGGTTGAGAAAAATAAGCCACATTGCATAGTTTCAAGCCACTCTGAAGAAAACGTCCTGGGTTCGGACAACATCCTGAGTGTGGGTTAGCAGGTGGTGTGAACCCAGACAGTGACTGAGGGAAAGGGCACTGAGCCTTTAAAAAAACATAGGCACCATCTGAGGAGGTAGAGTCCCCAAAAGGACTCCCAGGGCCTGGCTACCAACCCCTGTCTGTTGCTCTAAGCCAGTGATGGATAACTTGTCATATTTAGCTGCAGGATTGCTCTCCATGGTCCTGAATTTGAGACCACAGTCCCACAGCATTTCCAGCCACAGCATTTCCAGTTCTGTCTGGGATTCTGAACCTGCTCTACTCCAGCTGCTGGCTCACCCTACATCTCCTTGCTTGAGCAGTCAATCAACGGGGATGATAAATCCACAATAGAACATGGCAACACCATACACAGAAGACTGCATGCTGGAGTGTGCAACTTAAGGTCCGTGACCCAAATATGGACATCTAGCCCTCCCAATCTGGACCTCAGAACTCTCCATAGTCACACCCTCTCACCAATGACACTCTGGACTAGTGATATTAGTTACTATATCCTTCTCTGTCCCCCAACTATAAAGCTGGTGGAGAGAACCTTAAACAAGTTACAGAAGGGGAATACCTTTGGGGCAAAGGTATTTGTTTTGTTTTTGTTGTTGCATGTTGAAGAAAAGCAAGAGTCACATCTGTAATTCCACTCAGTGGTCTTGCTCCCTGCCAGAACATGAACCCCTACAGGTTTTTATGAGATAATGGTGACCTCAACAGGAGGAAGATTCCCCACCATGCATTAGGCCATAATCCAAGGGAATAAAACCAGATCGCTTTTTGCAGCTGTTGGTTTCCCAGGTCAGTAAGTGACTTACATGAATGGCAATCCATATAAATGCAATTACCTGCAGACGTGGGGATGGCACCTTCATCTGACAAAGGATAACATCTAAAATGCCCTTCATATATAGGCCAATACTCTTAGGAGACAAAAGTATTTGGTAGTATGAAGTTGCTTGACCCCGGTGCTTAGCTATACCCCCTTCTGCCGCCCTGACTACCCTTGATAAGTATTGAAGGAAATTAAGCCTATAGCTGGATAGCTGCTCTGAAGGCCCCAACATGTCAAAACTAATGCACAGCTTAGTTGGCCTGTCAAAATGCCTCCTGACTCCATTATTCTGCTATTATAACTTTTCAAGGGTATTTCCAAGAACATGCCTCACATGGTAACTGGTGTGAGTTGAATTCCCATCAGGAAAAGCTACTGTGCATAAAGGGTCAGGGGAATCGCGTCCTTATCTGCATGATTTGCTGTTACGTTAACAAAAGGATAGCAGCAAAAGCCTTTCCCTCACAGTTCCCCCAACTTGGTTGTTAATATCCCTGTTCACACTGTGTTTTATCATTCCACATCTCCTTTCAAAGCTTCCATCTCCTTTCAAAGCTTCCAAAGCTTCCATCCTGTTCCCAAGGACATTTACTTGGAAGTAACAGCTTCTCTCCCTCTCTCTGGCCCTTTCTACATCATAGGGGTGTAGAGGGAGGAAGGGTGATCCTGGAAGTACCTAATACACGCCATTGGTGCACAGGCACCAGCTGGGGGCCATACCAGGCAAAGAGCCTGGTGTAGAAATGGCCTCTCTCTCTCTCTCTCTCTCTCTCTCTCACACACACACACACACACACACACACACACACATCTTTGTAGTGTTGTGCCAGAGATCTTAGAGCAGATGAAACAAGGCCTAGCATGGCCTGGGGGTATCCTTGGCCAATGATAGATCTCACCTTCTATGATATGGGGTCCCCAACATGACAGCAGGTCAATTCTGGCAACTTCTATGTGTGGAGGCCTCTAGGCATGCAAGATCAGTATAGAATGCCCCAGTGACATTCTAGCTAAATGGGTTGTGTTGCCACAGGTCCTGGGTTTGCTCCAGAAATGTATCTTTGTCCCAAGGGAATTTATTAGGATCCTAGGGTCACAGAGGACCATCCTCTATTTGAAGGGCTGTCTTGTCCAAGTCCAATTTAAAGATAAAGAACCACAAAAAATGTGGTTTTAGTATCTCATAATACTAGAAGTCGGGGTCATCCCATGAAATTGATTGGTGGGAGATTCAGGAGAGATAAAAGGGAGGACTTCTTCACACAGCACGTAGTTCAACTATGAAAATTGCAACCACAGGACATAGTGATCACCACCAGTTAAGATGGCTTTAAAAAGGGGTTAGACAAATTCCTGGAGGACAAGGCTATCACAACACCTGCTGAGGCCAGTTAGTTATGGGGGTTTCATGTTGAGATTTTTTACCTGGGCAAATACCTTTAACCCCCCCCCCAATATAGCTAGAGTCAGGGCAGCTGCAACGTCTTTCATCTGTGAATTGCCATTTCCCCCCATCCCATTACTTCACCTGTTGCATGGCACAGCTCAGCAAGGGGACCAGACTAGAGGACCAGCAGGGAGCAAGAGAGTGCTGGTGTGGTTGCCTTGTTTCCTGCCACTTCAGGAGATCTAAAGCTATGTACCTGAAGTCCAGTGACAAGGTCTCAGCCACATGATGTGAAGCAGCCCACATAGATGCTTCATACTCCACTGCCGTGAGAAAGGTATGGAGTGGCCACCTAGGCTGGGATGATGTTTTACAGAGCTGCTGTTGTTGTTGTTGCTGCTGCTGCTGCTGCTGTTGCACTTATCTCACACCTGTTTTCCTCTTGCAAGGAACCCAAGGCAGCTTACTTGGTCCTCCTCTTCCTCTCCATTTTATCCTCACAGCAACCCTGGGAGACAAGTTAGGCTGAGAGTCAGTGATTGGCCCAAAGTCACTGAGCTTATTGGGTGAGTGGAGACTAGAACCCAGATCTCCCAAGTCCCAGTCCAACACTCTAACCACTACACCACACTGGCTCCCAGTATGTTATTGTTGTTGTTGTTGTTGTTGTTGTTACTCTCCTCCTACATCTCCTCCTCCTCCTCCTCTTCTTTATATCCCACCTTTTTTTCTTCTTGCAAGCAACCCAATGCAGCTTGCATGGTCCTCCTCCTCTCCATTTTATCCTCACAACAACCTTTTGAGGTAGGTTAGCCTGAGAGCTAGTGACTGGTCCAAATTCACCCAGTGAGCTTCATGGCTGAGTGGGGACTAGAACACGGATCTCCTGAGTCCTCATCCAACACTCTAACCATGGCACCACACTGTCTCTCACATTGCACACCTCACTCATAGGATACGAAGCACACATTACCAGAGAGCAGGTGGGATGCAATCATTTGGAAATTAGGTCACTACAATAATGTAAGAACTACTATAGCACTTTAGACTGCACATGAAGAATCACACGTTCGAATATTCTCCTCTCCCATGGGGGTAAATGCCATTGCACTTAGAAAGCTAGCATACTAGGGTTCTAGACAAGCCTTTTCCCTGCCATGCTAGTTTTCTATATATGGGAAGAGCTCTCCACCCCCCCCCCCCAGAGCAGCTTTCAATGATGATATTGCCCTACCTATAGCGGCACAGTCCAGGAAGAGCTACATCCTATGTGTTTGCTACCTGTGTTGTTTAGTTGCTTTTCCTAACACTAACTTATTGGCAAAGGTTTATTCATGTGATCATGCCAGGAACATCCCAGCTGCATCTTCTTTTTTTATATGTAACCCTCCCCACTCCAGTTTCCATCAATGATAATATCATTTTATCTGGTCCTAATATAATATAAATGAGTGGATTGTCTTGCTACCTTCTTCCACTGTTCCATATTTATGGGGTAACTGAGACAATTCAAGGGTGCCTTTTCTCTCCATGACTTTTTGAATTACTTTTGTTACAAATTCTATGAAAGCAAAATGATCACCATAGCCACTGCCCATCAAACATGTTGTACATTTTTTGAGCATCCATCAGCTCTGCAGAAACGAACAGGCAAATAAAGCACTCATAAACAAAATCCCTAGGTGTTTATTTATGTATTTCCTTTGGCGTTTTAAAGTTAAAGAGATTAGGGAGCTGACATTCAGGGTGCTTTCAGACATCACAAATCACTGCCTAACAGGAGCTCAATGAACTAAGAGAATATGTGACATCCTAAAATAGCAGTTCTGCAATTAGACTTGCCAGATGTCACAGTGCGACCCAGAGTTTAAGCCATTTATCAAAGTCTATGGGCCAGAAACTACAGTCATAGTTCAAAGTGTGTGTGTGTGTGTGTGTGTGTGTCAATCCACATGTGCACATTCTGTTTACACCAGGCTGAAATCTGCCACATAGCAACATTTGCAGAGCTAGAAATCTATTGCAATTGATCAAAGCACTTGTGATTTGGTCCCATTTCCCAAAGAAATTTGATTTATGGAGGGACAAAAATACAGATATCTCTTTGCAGGGATTTTATTCCTTATGTCTCTGTGGGAAGTCCCAGGTGCCCCTTCACCCTTTCCGATTCTCTATGCCAGACTTTGCTCCCAGGATATTGGAAGCTAGAGTCTTTTGATGACTCAGGACAGCTCAGAGCTCTCCATATTGCCTTGCAGGAGGGACCTCAATCTTCTGGAAAGCTCACCCTTTGAAGTCCGGTGTAGAAGGGCTGTAGATATGAACCACTGACCTCTGCTGGAGCCCATCATTTGTAATTTGAGACGGTGCATCTGATATAGGTTTGGAGGCCTGCCTGTTTCTAGGTCTCTTGTCACTACTTCTGATGGTGACTGCCATGCTCCCTCCCCTCATGCGATGTCCTTTCTTGTTATTTCAGGCCTTCATTGAGCAAGGCAAGGCAGAGTGTTGTTACTGAATGTTCTCCTCTAAACACAAGTGAAATCCTCTGCATTTTCCCCCAGGACACACATTCGTACACACACATACATACAGCTCTTCCACACACACATAATCACAGTTCTTCAAACAATAGGGAAGTTATTAAGCTGACAAGAATTTCAAATATACATGTATTCAATTGTGTTTGGGCTGATTTAGGATTGCCCCCCTCTTATTTCTGACAGACTCCTCACCTTTAACAGGTATATGGCAGGCAGGCACATCAAAGTCCTCTCCATATTAGTCCTACTTAGAGTAGATCCATTGAAAAGAATGGGAACTAAGTTAGACTAACATTGGATACAACCCATAAGCTCCAAAAGTTACAAGGTTTCCATATTTTTGCAGCAGTACAATATCCTTTTGGAGATATGATGACCAGAAGTGTATACAGTATTCCATGTGTGGTTGCAGCATAAATTTGTATGAGTTAGATTTCTTATAAAAGTGTTTCTTATATAAGTGCCTATGGGCAGAGAACAGGATGGGCTGTATATTTTATAACCAGAATTATTGTTAGCGTAAAATGGGGAAATCTCACATATGTTACCCTGAGCTGTTTGCAGTAAGGCAGTGATGTAATAATACTAATACTAAAAATCAACCTCATTAAGCAACCTACACCACACTATACATTCTCACCCAAAATAACCTTAGATAGGCTGACTGTATGAAAAGGAGGACAGGGCTCATGTAACTTTAATAGTTGCAAAGAAAAGGGAATTTCAGCCAGTGTCATTGGTATGCAATTAGTTCCTGGTGAAATCCCCTCTTCATCACAACAGTTAAAGGTGCAGGCACGATACTAGAGTGACCAGATACAAAAGAAGGCAGGGCCCCTGCAGCTTTAACTGTTGTGATGAAGAGGGAATTTCACCAGGAACTAATTGCATACAAATGACACTGGCTGAAATTCCCTTTTCTCTACAACTGTTAAAGTTACATGAGCCCTGTCCTCCTTTTCATATGGTCAGCCTAACCTTAGAAAATGCAGACCATAAAATATACTGGGGCAGAACAATTCAAATGGACAAAGCAATACCCTGCAACTGACGAGACATAACAGTTATAGACAAAAAAGCCTTAAAAGCCATCTAGTACCAGACTGATTGTTCCTGAAAATGAGAAAGATGTATTTAAAAGGAAGGGGGGCGGAGAGAGAAGAACAGCACGAAACCTTGGCAAGACAAGGCAAGCTCAGAGGCAGCTGAAATGCTGCAGATGTGCTGCATCTGTCTGCATGCCCACCGGGGACGCTGCGATAAAGAGACCTTGCCTTTTGCACAAAGCTGGTTAGACAACTGAATCAGATAAGCAAATTGACAGCTAAGCAAAGAACAGGCCTTTCATAACAGGAGTAAAAAGAAGCTGACCCTGTTCATTTACACTGTTTGTTGTCGCTGATGAAATAACACTAAAGTACACACAGGTCTGGGAGGAAGAAGGAGAGCAATTAATAATGGAATTAGCAACCGTCAGAAGTTATGGAGTGCTGGCTATCAAGCCCATCGCACGGTCAGACAGGGAAAGGGCTGGCTGCTGCTCTGTCGCTTAACAAGAGGAAGTGCCATCATTACTTCAGCTGTGATTGATGTCAAACACAGCATGGGGAACAGGATAAAAGAATCCTAACACAATATAATTCTACATTACAGCAGAAGCTTCAACTTGGCTACTTCTCATTTCATAACATTGGTCTTCAATGTCTGTGATTGGCACAACCAATGCAAACCCTGCAAATAATTTCATCATACGATCATAGAATTCTGGAGTTGGAAGGGACCACAAGGATCATCTAGTCTAACCCTCTGCCATGTTCAGGAAAAACAGTTAAACCATCCATGAGAGGTGGCTGTCTGTCCAACCTCTTCTTAAAAACCTCCAGAGATGAAGAACCCACAACCTTCATAGGTAGACTATTCCACTGTGATGCAGCTCCTACCGCCAGGAAGGTCTTCCTTATATTCAATCAAAATCTAAGTAGCTGTAACTCATACCCATTATTTTGGGCCCTAATTTCTGTGGCAATGGAAAATAGTTCTTGACCATCTTATTGCTATAAATCAAGAGTAATCGGGGCACACTGTTTGGTAGTGTGGTTCCATGGCCAATTTAAAGTCTTCATATAGACCCAGTTCAGGCTCCAGGTTTTGGAGAGCTCTTGGACAAGATACCTTCAGTGGGCCCCCTCTCTTTGGGTGGACCTTCTCACTGTCATTGTCACCAGAACTCCTCATCCTGGTTGTCATCATTGCTACCACTCGCTTGCTAGACCGGCAGAGAGTCAGTGAGCAAGGAGGTAGTGAGATCTGCTGCTCCTCCATCTCACCACCACTGTTGTCTGGGCCAGAGCAAGAGGTGAGTGAATAAGCAGGTTGCTAAGGAGACTAATAATAATAATAATAATAATAATAATAATAATAATAATAATATATTATTTATTACCTGCCTCTCCCAACGGATCGAGGCGGGGAACAGCATCAAACATAAAATACAAAACTGATTAAAACACCTAAAACCAATACATCATTAAAATACCAATAAAACACCAATAAAACACTTTAAAATTCATCTGGGTAGGCCTGCCAGAAGAGATCAGTCTTTATAGAACTTTTAAATTCCTGAAGACTGGTGAGTTGGCGAATCTCTCCCGGCAGGTCATTCCACAATCTGGGAGCAGCAGAAGAGAAGGTCCTCTAGGTAACGGTTGTCAGTCTAGTTCTTGTTGACTGTAGTAAATTCTTCCCAGAGGACCTGAGCGTGCGGGGTGGATTGTATGGGAGAAGGCGAACCCATAGGTAACCTGGACCCAAACCATGTAGGGCTTTAAAGGTAATAACCAACACTTCGTACTTCACCCGGAAACTGATTGGCAGCCAATGAAGAGTTTTTAAAACTGGTGTATTGTGGTCACCCCTAGATGTACCGGTGACCAACCTGGCTGCCATATTTTGATCTAGTTGAAGTTTCCAGACTAGGCACAGAGGTAGCCCTATGTAAAGCGCATTGCAGAAGTCGAACCTCAAAGTTACCAGCGCGTGCACTACTGATTTTAGGTCTTCCAACTCTAGGAAGGGGCGCAGCTGGCGTATCAGCGGAAGCTGATAGTAGGCACTCCTGGCAGTCGCAGCTATCTGAGTTGTCATTTGGAGCGAAGGATCCAGGAGCACCCCCAAGCTGTGAACACAGCCTTTCAGGGGGAGTGTAACCCCATCCAGAACTGGTTGACACACCTCCAACCCCAGGTTGTGGCCCTTGACAGTAAGCACCTCCGTCTTGTCTGGATTCAGCTTCAGTTTGTTTTTCCTCATCCTGCCCATTACCACCTTCAAGCATTCATTCAGAGGAGACACACTATTCTTAGCTGACACTGTTGTCAAAGTCATACAGAAATATATTTGGGTGTCATCAGCATACTGATAGCACCCTGCCCCATGCCTCCGGATGATCTCTCCCAGTGGTTTCATGTAGATGTTAAACAGCATTGGGGATAGGATGGCACCTTGTGGTACACCACATAGCTGCTCCTTCTTTGAGGAGCAACTATCTCCCAGCATCACCATCTGGAACCTGCCCAAGAGGTAGGACCGGAACCAACCACTGAAGCACAGTGCCCCCGAGTCCCAATCCCCTCAGGCGTTCCAGAAGGATACCATGGTTGATGGTATCGAAAGCCGCTGAGAGGTTCAGAAGTATCAACAGGGACACACTCCCCCTGTCAATACTTAAGCTTAGATCATCCACTAAGGCAACCATAGCAGTCTCAACTGCCCTGAAGCCAGTTTGAAATGGGTCTAGAAAAACTGTATCATCCCAAACTGCTTGCAGTTGGAAGGCAACCACCCTCTCGATCACCTTGCCCAAAAATGGAAGATTTGATACTGGCCTGTAGTTATTAAAGTCCAGGGGATCCAGGGAGGGCTTTTTTAGAAGAGGCTGTACCACCGCTTCATTTAAACATGATGGAAAACTCCCCTCCCTGAGAGATGCATTAATAATATATTGTAATTGTGATCTAACTGCATCTCCTCCCTGGATGCAGTTAGATCGCTGACCCAAGCAAGATCGGGTCAGTGAGCCCCTGCTGGGTTGTGTATTCTCGGCAAGTGCCCTACTACGCTTACCCTTGACACCAGACCTGGCTCCCTCAAGGCCTACCTACAGGTACCCATTGAACAGTGCAGTATGGACTGGCTCAGACAGTCCATACTAAGTGGGGCAAGTCAGACACCACCGTGAAAGGTATGCTGGGAGTTGTAGTTTTTGTTTTCTGTGGGGACAAGGAAAGTCATGGCATCAGCTTTAAGGCAGCCCTGGCCATGCATTTGGGGTATGTGTGTGAGAGAGAAAAGAAACAAATTTAATTCATTTTAAAATTACCTCACAGGCCTAGCATCAGCCTACCTTGCAGGGGTGTCATGAGGGTGAGAGAGGAAAATAAGAAACAAATGTAATTTGATTAAAAGTTAACTCACAGGCCTAGCACTGGCCTACTGCTTTAAGATGATTACCTTACAGACATATATCTTAAGGGAGTATAATCCTCCTCCTCTCCATTTTATCCTCACAACAACAAACCTGTGAGATAGGTTGGGCTGAGAGTCTGTGACTGGCCCAAAGTCACCCGGATCTCCCCACTCCCAGTCCAACACTTTAGCCACTATACCACACTGGCTCTTGCCTTTGGCCTGGTCCCTTTTGCCTTCAGATCTGTCTTCTACTGGAATGGAGTCCCCAAGAGGTTCTCCAAAATGGAATTTAGCCTTTGGGATGAAAGAGATTCAATGCCCCTGCCCTGAATAGTTAGGACAAGGTCATCTGAAAGGCTGCCTTCACCCAGAAGAACATGGTATAGTCCCATAGGTAAGATCAAATAGGTTGACAGGCATAGGACAGGGCTTTTTAAGTGGTGATCCATGCTTATGAAACTTCCTCCCAAGCATGATAGGGTCACACTAATTTATTAAAGACTAATTTAGTAAAAACAAACACACACACAAAATTTTTTTTTACTTCACATTACTTTCTCTTAATTGCTGTGTGTGGTGCTGGTTTGAAAAAAAAATGTTTTAAAGTATTTTAGCTGATTTCCATGGCCTGTTATTGGAACTTACTGCCATTTTCAACGGATGTTTAAATGGGCAGACAGAATGTAGGAGAGATAAAGTGAAGCAGAATGAGAAAGGGTTCACCTTTGTGCCATTCCAGAATATTTTAGCCACCCTGGTCCTATAGAGCAGGGGAGGACCACCTCTAGCCAATGGACCTAATCCAGCCCACAGAGGTTGCCCTCCAGCCAAAAGAGTCATGAGCTCCCTCCCCACTGGCCCCCCCTCCCCAGATTGGAGGCCTTTGGGGGCTTTGTGAGGATACAAAAAGAAGAATCCCCTTGTTATCTCCCAGTATGTATTAGAATAACAAGGGGAATGGGGGAGTGATGGCTTCATCTGCCTTGTATCCTCTCCCCAATGGGAGAAGGCAGGCAGCGGCTTTTCTGCAAGCAGGCATTCTATAATGGTAGGAGACCTGCACATAGCAAGCCAGTCCATAGCAAACACCCTGGGGGAATTGCCCTCCTGATGTTCCTCAAGGGGACCAAATGCTTTGCCTGCACCATGCCTTCTCCCCTATAGGAGAAGGCATGGGGCAGGCAAAGTAGCTTCACTACACATGGAACTTCTGCAATGGGAGAAGACCCATGTGCAGTGAAGACAGTTCCTGCAGAAATGCTAGGAGGATCACCCTTCTGATCCACCCACTGGGGACCAAATGACATCAGGGTGTATGGCCACCCGATGTCATTCCGACCATTCAGATGGAACAACCCCATTTTGGTTGCACAACATTGTATAGTCATTAGCACAATTATTGGGTTCGAAATGTGGTAGCCATGTTATGGGGACTAAGGGAGGATTCACAAGAAAGACGTCCGTAGTTTGCAAATCCAGCCCTTTTAGGGGTTGATGGATTCCTTCTGTCCGGCTGGCTCAGCTTGCATTTGAGAACCAAGTCACCAGCTTGTCGTGAAATCTGGGAACATTTTTCATGTTGTTGTTTTTTTAAAAAAATAGACAGTTGCAGAAATTGTGACTGCAATTTACATAATTGGCACAAATTCTGGGAAGAATGTGGGCAAATGATACAAATTGCACCCACAATTTGTATAACTTTCTATTTACGAACCAACACCAACACCCTGAAAATCTGCAAACTGGACTGACTTGAAATAGAAAGTGAGCCAAAGTCTGGGCGAAGGGGGAGGAGCTGATTAAAGCTCAGTGAGCTCCACTCCCCGGATATAGTCCTCTGACACCCCTGACTCTGTGTGAGGACATCTAGTGATATCTTGCATTTATGAAGTAGCCATCAAAGGACAAGTACTACAGAGAATTTTTGCATTACCTTAGGGGTCTAGTCTGACAACACACTAAGCCATGGTTAGGTAGGCTGACCATATGAAAAGGAGGACAGGGCTCATGCAACTTTAACAGTTGTAGAGAAAAGGGAATTTCAGCCAATGTCATTTGTATGCAATTAGTTCCTGGTGAAATTCCCTCTTCATCACAACAGTTAAAGTTGCAGGGGCCCTGTCTTCTTTTGTATATGGTCACTCTAGTATAGTGCCTTCACCTTTAACTGTTGTGATGAAGAGGGAGTTTCACCAGGGACTAATTGCATACAAATGACACTGGCTGAAATTCCCTTTTTCTTTACAACTCTACATGAGCCCTGTCCTTCTTTTCATATGGTCAGCCTATGGTTAGGACACTAACCCTGTTGCAGCGAAGGGTTAGTGGGTGTATTTAACCTGTGGTTAAGTAGCCACCATGGCTAGGAATTGTTTACATGACACACTAAGCCATAGTGTTTAGTTCAAAAGGCTTAACCACCAAGTTAAATTACTGCAACATGCTCTATGTGGGGCTGCCTTTGAAGATGGATAGGAAGCTGCAGCTTGTGCAAAATGCAGCGGCCAGATTGATATCAGGAATCAGAAGGTTCGAACATATGAGACTGACTCTGGCCCACTTGCATTGGCTGCCTGTATGTTCTTGAGCTCAATTCAAGGTGCTGGTGGTTTTAACCCATAAAGCCTTTCATAGCTTAGGACTAGGGATGTGCACTGGATCGGACCCGATCCACGATCCGAGTCCGGTCCAGTGGGAAATCGGATAAATTATCCGATTTCCGATCCCGCAGCTGGATCGGCCGATCCAATCCGAACCGGTCCGAAAAAGCTCCGAACCGGTTCGGCGGATCGGCGGATCGGCGGGCGCCCACTGGCGCCCACCGCCGCTTCCATTGGCGGGCGCCAGCGGGCGCCCGCCGATGAAAGTGGACAGCGGGGGGGGGGAGGAGGGGGGCACTTACCTTCTCGGCCCGGTGGCTCCCGTCCGGCGCCGGCGCCTACTACTACTAGCAGGCTCCGCGGCCTGCTCTAGGGTGGCGCGCCGGGTGATGTCATCACCCGGCGCGCTACTCTAGAGCAGGCCGCGGAGCCTGCTGGAAGTAGTAGGCGCCGGCGCCGGACGGGAGCCGCCGGGCCGGAAAGGTAAGGAGGGGGTGCGTGGAGGGGAGGAGGGGGCGCGCGGAGGGGGGAGGGGGGAGGGGGGCCCTTACCTTTCCGGCCCGGCGGCTCCCGTCCGGCGCCGGCGCCTACTACTCCCAGCAGGCTCCGCGGCCTGCTCTAGGATGGCGCGCCGGGTGATGTCATCACCCGGCGCGCTACTCGAGAGTAGGCCGCGGAGCCCGCTGGTAGTAGCCGCCGGCGCCGGACGGGCCGAGAAGGTAAGCAGTGGCGGGGAAGGGGGCTTACCCCCCCCGGAGCCGTCCGCTTCTATCCGCTGGCGCCCGCGGGCGCCAGCGGATGGAAGCGGGCGGCCCCAGGGGGGGTAGGGAGCGCGGGGGAGGGGGTTTACCTGCCGGGGCCGTCCACAGCGGACGGCCCCGGGGGGGGGAGGGAGTTAGGCCCCCCCTTACCCACCCGCCGCCATTTTTTCCTCATAGACTTGCATTGCAATGCAAGTCTATGGGGAAAAAAATGGCGGCCGATCCAAAAATGTACGATTTTTGGGTCGGGATCGGACTCGATCCGGTCCGGGGGGCCTCCGATTTTGTCCGAACCGGTCCGGGACAAAATTGGAGGTCCCGATCCGGGTCCCGATCCGATCCGGGGGGTCCGTGCACACCCCTACTTAGGACCACAATACCCGACGGAATGCCTCTCATGACATGAACCTACCCGTACACTACACTCAACATCTAAGTTCCTCCTCCAAGTGCCTACTCTGAGGGAAGCTCAAAGGATGACAACAAGGGAGAGGGGCTTTTCAGTGGTGACCCCCCCCCCCCAACTATGGAACATTCTCCCTGATGAGGCTCGCCTGGTGCCAGCATTGTTATCTTCTTGGTGCCAGGTTAAGTCTTGTCACTTCTCCCAGCCATTTAACCTCATATGTTGTGTTTTTTAACTAAGTCCTGGATAGTTGATATGTAGTTAGTTTTTATGCTATTTCATGGTTTTACATTTTGAATATTGGTTTTTAAATGTTCAATGTTTTTAATCTTTGTAAACTGGCCAGAGAGCTTTGGCTATGGGGTGGTATATAAATGTAAATAATAATAATAATAATAATAATAATACAAATAAACCTACAAATAAACAAAGAACAATTGTACAAATGGCTCAGGAAGGGTGAGCTATTTCCAGAAATTGAAGGATTCCTAATAGCTATACAGGATCGAGTTATAGCAACCAAGAACTACCAAAAATACGTCATAAAAGATAACAGTGTAACAACAGACCTATGCAGGAAATGCCATCAGTTCCAAGAAACAATAGACCATATAACATGAGGATGTAAAATTCTGGCAGGAATGGACTATATGGACAGACACAATGTAGCTGCAAAAAGAATTCACGAACAGCTGGCCATCAAATTCAACCTTATCAAACAACTTACACCATATTATACATATTCACCCAAAACAATCTTGGGAAAAGCAGATCATAAAATATACTGAGATAGAACAATTCATACAGACAAGACAATACCATGCAACCGACCAGACACAATGTTCATAGACAAAAAAGAAAAACACACATACCTCATTGACATAGCAATACCGAATAACAAAAATGTTGTTGAAAAGGAAGAAGAAAAGAGAGACAAATATACACCACTGGCCATGGAAGTCAAAGAACTGTGGCAACAGGAAAAGGTCGCAATTATTCCATTAGTCACATCAGTCACAAGCATCACATTAAAAAACTATACAGAAAACCTCCAAAAACTGGGCCTACCAGAATACATCCACACCAACATCCAGAAAACAGTCATAATTAAAATATGCTCAATCATCAGGAAATTCCTGAATCAATAAAAGATAGCATGACCTGGCAAAGCCCATCATGTCCATCTATAAAAACCGCCACGAGCGAGAAAGAGATAAAATAATAATAATAATAATGGCTTTGTGTGTCATATGAATAGGGCCACTGTCATCTCAAACATATTGCTTTTCAGTTGGAGCAATCAACACATTCACAACCAGGCTTCCTTCGGAACCACTTGCCCCATGGATCACTTACTCCTTGGCCCATTTCCATTCAACTGCAATTTGTGAATGCTGACTATCAGCCATGGGTTTCCTTGCTGTGACTCCACAGCATTGGTAGTGGCTACTAGGGGTGTGCATCTGATCGGGTCCGATCCACCATCCGGAGCCGATCCGACCAAAATTATCCGATTCTGATCCTGGCTTCTGGATCGTCCAATCTCATCCGAACCGGTCTGAAAGGACCCGATCCAATTTGGATAAGATCAGAGGATAGGACCTCCTCCTCTCCCTCATGCTCCTTACCTGCCGGGGCTGTCCGCTGCCATCCGCTGCCCCCTTCTACTGAAAAACAGGCTTCGCGGCCTGCCTCTAAGTAGTACGTTGGATGATGACATCACCCTGCGCGCTACTGAGAGGCAGGCCGCGATGCCTGTTTCTCAGTAGAAGGGGCAGCGGATGGCAGCAGACGGCCCCAGAAGGAAAGGAGTGCGAGGGGGAGGAGGGGGCTTACCTGCCGGGGCTGTCTGCTGCCATCCACTGGCACCTGCGGGCACCAGTGGACAGCAGTGGATGGCCCCGGCAGGTAAAGAGCATGAGAGGGAGGCAGGAGGGCCCCCCCACTTACCTGTCAGGGTGGCCGCTTCCCTCCGGTGCTTCAATCTACTGAGAAACAGGCTTCATGGCCTAGTTCTCAGTAGAGCACTGGGTGATGACATTATCACCCGGCGCTCTACTGAGAACTAGGCCACGAAGCCTGTTTCTCAGTAGATCGCAGCACTGGAGTGAAGTGGCTGCACCAGCAGGTAAGGAGCGCAAGGGGGGGAGGCACAGGGAGGGGGAGTTAGGCCCCCACTCACCCACCCACCGCCCTGTTTTCCCCATAGGCTTGCATTGGGGGAAAGCTTTCTTTCCCCCAATGTAAGCCTATGGCGAAAACACCCAAAATGGTGGCTGATCTGAAAATCGGACATCCAATTTTCAGATTGGGATTAGGTCTGGTACGATCCAATTCGAGGGACCTCTATTTTGTCCAAACTGATCCAGGACAACATCAGAGGTCCCAATCCGGGTCCCGATCCGTTCCAGGTGGTCCGTGCACATCCCTAGTGGCTACCAGTAACACATCCCCATAACTCTATCCCATACTGCTCCAATAATATTGGATTCTTAGAGCTCTTATGGCAACATGATCACTTGCCATTCCAATTTTTTCTTGCACCGAAGTTGAAGACCAGCACGATAAGTAGCCATGTTGTCAGCCTTTACTGTGTGATCTCTCCCAATCAGCTGTTATTAGTGCATCCTAGGAAATGATCACGAGGGCAGCAAACTGCTCCTGTAATGTAATAACCAAGAAGGAGGGGGGAAATGAACAATAGAAGTGTACCATGGCTAAACAATGCAATCCTCATCCATTGATCTAAACGGGAACTTTGCCACTTGCATCAAAGGAATTACTGATGGAAATTCCGACTATGTTGATACTATTGGCAGAAATCCACTGCCTTGAGTGGATCCAAGACCTCCATTTGCATGTTAACAATGTATCACTTCTTGTTTTAAAAAAGAAAAACTAACTACAAAGTGTTAGAAGTCAAATCCTCACCATTAATTTTTCACTGTTGTCATAAATAATAGCACTCATGGGGTTGTGTGTGTGCGTGCGTGCGTGTGCGTGTGTTTAATCCCATTTATTAGCAAAAGTCTTTCTGGCTTTAACATTGACAGTAGAAATATTGAGAAATGAAGGCTCATGAGTTATTCATAAGATTAGAATTAATTCAGCCACTATTTCTGGCTCCTGATTAAATGCTGGTGTGCAACCTAGTAACACTGGAAATAATGACCAGATGATAACACTGTGTGAATGGAGTCAATGAAGAGAGGCTTTGATATGTCATATTGCAATATCATTTGCCCCTAAGTAATGCGTCTTGAATAACTGTAGCCCACATTTATGAGAGGCAATGAAGCTGTGATCCCATCATTACTCACTGAGAAGCTAGTTCAATTCAAAGGAATGGGACTTAATCCTGAATAAATGGAATTTGGTTTAGGATGTTAAACAGGTTGTTGGTGGTGTTCATTTGTTTTTATTAACCCAATGTTTCCAATACTTTTTAATGGTGATGGATGAGCCCATAAGTTCATTTCAGCTTTGATAAGAATTCTCCAAAATTCTCAAAGTTCTCCATATCCAGAACTGAAAGAATATATTAAAAACATAAAAAAATGAATGTGGGAGAAAGTGAAATTGACAGCTTGGTCTGGCCAGGTCCAGGACTCTGAGTACCTTGCTCTTAAGAATGACCCTGTTCAGATGACACACTAAGCCATGGTGGTTAAGCATTTTGAGCTAAACATTATGGCTTAGCATTATGTCATGTCAACCATGACTTACCCTGTCATGTGAACCATTCCTAACCATGGTGGCTCCACATGCTTACTAATCATTTGATGCAAAAGGGTTATTGGCCTAACCATGGTTTAGTGTGTTGTCTGAACAGGCTCTATGTGGATTTGAGTCCTGGTGGATTCAACTACATTAGTGCTTAATTAGGATTTCCACCTCTCTTTTTTTTTTCCTGACAGTCTCCTCATCAACTCTATGGCAGGCAGGTACATCATGTTCCTCTTCATGCTGCGAATAAATGTGCATACTGAAATTTACTGATACAAATGGATGAAAATTTCATTTCAATTCATTTTTTTATTTTATTTTTTTAAAAAATAAGAGAAGTCTCATCTTCTATTTGGGAAAAGAACTTCAGATGCTGATGCTGATGATGATTTGAAATGAATGTGGGGTAAATTAGAAAGTGACCCATTCACCCATTCCTACCTCCTATGAAGTCATATTTTGATAGTGCAATGTATGCTCACAACAACCCTGTGAGGTAGGTTGAGCTGAGAGATTGTGATGGCCCAAGGTCATTTGGTAAGTACAGAGACAGCAACAAGGGAGAGGCCCTTCTCAGTGATTCCCCTCAATTATGAAATGTTCTCCTTGATCTTTTCAGCACCAGGTCAAAACTGTTTTTCTCTTCCCAGGCTTTTAGAGGCATATGATTAATTTTTAATCTTTCCCAAATTTATTTTTATGGTTTGGTTGATTGCTCAAAGTTGTTTTTAGATGTATGTTGTCTCTGTGTATACTGTCTGTTGTGTGTTTTAAAAATTTGAATATTGTTTTTAATGTTGTAATCTTTGTAAACTGCCCAGAGTGCTTCGGGTATGGAGTGGTATAGAAATAATAATAATAATAATAATAATAATAATAACAACATCCAGAAAGCAGTCATCCTTAAAACATGCTCAATTGTCAGGAAATCCCTGATTCTGTAAAAGACAGCAGGACTTGGCACAGCCTGTCATGTCTGTCTAGAAAACCCACTACAAGTGTGAAAGAGATTAATAATAATAATAATAATAATAATAATATAGAAAAGAAAGAGGAAAATTGAGAAAAATATACACCACTGACCATGGAAGTTAAAGAACTATGGCAACAGGAAAAGGTCACAATTATTCCATTAGTCACATCAGTTGTCCACATAACGTCAAAAAACTATACAGAAAACCTTCAGAAACTGGGCCTACCAAAATACATCCACACCAACATCCAGAAAGCAGTTATACTCAAAATGTGCTCAATTGTCAGGAAATTCCTGAACCAGTAAAAAAATAGCATGACTTGGCAAAGCCTGTCATGTCTGTCTAGAAAAACTGCCACACGCAGGAAAATATATGATAATGATAATAACAATAATAAAGTTGAAGAATGGATCGATGGAGGTGTCTTCTGCCTGTTTGTTTGCCCATGTTCCACTCCAGTGTTCTCATCCTGCCTTTGGAGAAGCTTCAGAGCTCTCAACTCTCAAGAACCAGGCTGTATTCCATAATACCAGCAACCTCATTCTCCAAGTGTGAATCTTATGTAGCCAGAACAAGAGCAAGACATTATTATGCTTGAGGGAACACCCAGGTTTGCAGAACTACAAAATATCTTTAAGGGGGAAGAAGCCCTGAGGTGGAAATGAACAAGCAAACAGCCCAATGAGGACTGAGCATGCTCAGTGGATGTGGAATGCCGACTGACCAGTGGAGAAAAGAACTACATGGTGGGGACAAGAATGGAATAAACATCTCAGAGCATAAGAGCATTATTCTCACGTTTGCTTGAATGCGGCTTGAATACACTGTTCAACTGGGAACCCTGATAATGAAGGGTCTCAGAACTATTTGAATTCAAGTGAAACATGAGTAAAAACCTTGTTTAGACCTTGTCACTCAACACAGCTAAGTTGGAACTAAGGGGGGGCAGGACCAGTGCACATAGGGACAGAGGGAGAGGAGCCAGCATGTATAGCCTCAGCCCCCTTCACCAAGGGTTGTTGAATCTCAGGCCTGTAGGCCAAATCCAGACCATCTGGGCTCCCAATCCAGCCATCTTGGATTCCTCAGAGGGCCAAGCCCCCTTTCTCCTGCCCACCAATTCTTCATTGGTTTCCCAGTTTTGCACATTGCTTCCCCATTCTAAAAAGTTGACCTGCCTCTCTGAAGGCTTCATCACTCTGGATCTGTTGTCCTGTCTGGCATATTTCCATCACATTGTCAGATTCCACATCCAAATGTGGTCAAATCCATTGATAAATCCCTAAATAAAAACATGGCTACTTATTTGAAGAGAGGTACGGCAATGGCACAACATTGGCTCCTGCAATCGGCAGAAAGGAGACTTTCCTTTGTACCACCCAAAAACGTTTGAGGGAGAGCGGGAAAGCAGTGACAGTGATTATTTTGGTTCATGAGCCCTAGCTTCAAAGAGCACACGAACCACTGAAGTGGAGTCATTGAAGCAGAGTGAAAGCACAAAGACAAGCAACCAGACAACAATCATTCAGTTAATACATCAATCCTTGCAATCCAACCAGTGCTTAGTTCAGCAACGTCTGAGAGGGTTGCCATTCATGGCTGTGACAGCAGTCTGGGACCATTCTGAATAAGGCAGCTTGCACAGACAATACTAAGAGCATTTTGTATCCCCTCTTTTGCTACCTGTATTGGTTTTTATTTGTTTTTAATATCTCATCTTTTTTGTGGTCTTTGTATTTTATATTTATTGTTGTTCCCCATCTCGATCCGGAGGGAGAGGCGGGTTATAAATAATAATAATAATAATAATAATAATAATAATAATATGTAACAGAGGCATTTTTAAAAACTCCATGGCATCATCCTATGCATGTTTAGACTGAAAGAAATCTTACAACTTCCACCCACAACACTCTCTCAAAATTATAAAAGTTGAGACCCATTCAGTGGTAGGGAGCCCAGGAAGGTCAGCTTTGCTCGATGAGCCCACATTACTTTAATGATGTGGCAAAACATGTATGATCACAGGGCCAGTGTCAAGGTTGGGCCCACACCCTAGTGGGGCCCACTAACAAGAGACTCCTGGACTTGCTGCTGCTCTCCACCATTTCAACCTGTTTGTTCTTCCACCTCACACTCTGCCCCAGACATTGGTGGTGGTGGTGGAAAGGAGGAGCAATAGATCCCACGGCCTAATTGCTCCCTGGCTCCCTGGCTGCCAAGCAACCATAGCAATGCTGAGAAAGAGGATGAGGAGGCATAGCTGCTGGTGAGGAAATAGATTCACTGAGGTATGGGGAGGGGATCCCATTGCCTATGGGCCCTCAAAAAACCTGGAGCTGGCACTTAGTCTCTATGAAGAGTTTAAATTAGCCATGGAACCAAACTTCCAAATAGTGTAACTGGAATAATAATAGATTATTTGCAGGTTTTATATTGGTTGTGCCAATCACAAATATATGCACTGGCCAAGCAAAGGAGGTAGAGGAGGCATGCTAGCTAGGGATGATGGGACTTGTAATCTGAAGGGCTCGAGGTTGCAGAAGGCTGATCTAGGCTCTCTCTTTCTAATGCTCCACTTAACAGTGTAATGTGGAGGTGTAATATATGAACAGCCTTAAAGCCTGCATGCATTAACTTGTCCGGAACGAATATGGGGGTCGGGGGGACAGGACAGATCCAATGATTCTATTTCCTCTCTCCACACACTGAATATCCTTTGGTCTCAGAGTGCTTTAATGCTTCATTTTAACAGGCTCCCATTATTATTTCCCCCCCCCCCAAAAGTTTGAGTCCAATTGATTCAAACAGGTAGAATGTCTCTCCTAGGGATGTACAAGAATTGTGTTCCTGTTCTCAAATCATATGGGCACGTCCCACTCACAACCCTGAATTCAAACACAAACAAGGAACATCACTCTTGGAATATTCTGTGTTCAAATTCGAAAGTTCACATTTGCACAACTGCATACTGCTGAAAATGTGAATTTCCTCCCCAACCTGCAGTTTCACCCTTTAGCCTATGGGGGAAAGTAGGCTGACCAGATAAAATGTAACTTTAACAGTTGTAGAGAAAAGGGAATTTCAGCCAGGGTCATTTGTATGCAATTAGGTCCTGGTGAAATTCCCTCTTCATCACAACAGTTAAAGATGCAGGCACTATACTAGAGTGACCATATACAAAAGAAGGCAGGGCTCCTGCAACTTTAACTGTTGTGATGAAGAGGGAATTTCACCAGGAACCAATTGCATACAAATGACACTGGCTGAAATTCCCTTTTCTCTACAACTGTTAAAGTTACATGAGCCATGACCTGGATTTTATCTGGTCACCCTAGGGGAAAGTGCACTTTTGGGGAGCATGCTTGGAAAAACGCAAAGTAGTCATGTTAAAAAAAAAAAATGTTTTTCCTGTTCGGGCTGAGAAGGGGGGGAAGATTCATGTCCAGATCCATAAACAAGGCAAAATGATCATTGAGGAAGATAATGGAGCTCAAAAGAGCTTGAACGTCACTTGTTCTTCCATCCCTGGTCTTTCCCTTAGGCCTCATCTACACCAAGCAGGATATTGCACTATGAAGGTGGTATGAAAGCAGTATATAAAAGGCAGGAGCCACATGACTGCTTTATAATGGTATTGAAGTGCACTGACAACTGTTGGGGCCCATTGACACATTCCATATACCGCTTTCATACCACTTTCATAGTGCTATATCCTGCTTGGTGTGGATTAGGCCTCAGTAGGACATTTGTGCTATCTCAGGCTGAAGGCCAAAAGAGGGGAAAAGGGAAGGGAGCACAGACCTCTTAAACATTAAAGATAGTTCTCCTATTAGGGATTTAAAATCAGCCTACTTCCTCAGCATAGCTATTAAATGTCTATATATTGAAAATTATACACACACATACAGAGAGAGCAGGGGGAGAAAGGGAGAGAGAGAGAGATGAATAAGACGGAGCTTTAGAACAGAGGGGAAATACTAATTTTAATTAACAGGAAAGCTGCACAATAAAGCATAGAGCTTGACATTATAGGCTGGGGCAGTTGCATGCGACTCACTGTATGCCAAATAAACCCAGCCAAACCCAGCTGAAATAGGCATCCAAGGTATTTAGGAATATCAAAGGAGTTTCAAGGCTTGAGTGAGAATCCTACCCTTTCCCAATGCAACAAATGCCAAACCTTATGGAAGATTATGTTTCAGTTAAATATAGAACAGGGAGAGGGAGGTAGAGAGGGTGAAAAACTCATTTGCTGGAAAGGTGGTAGAATATATTTAAACTCTAATTCAATTAAAATCAGACGAAGCCAAGGGTTTAGGGAAAGCATCGGGGGGGGGGGAACATAAAGGGGGCGAGGAGAGAGATCAAAAGGGTTGCCACAGAACAATTGTACACAAATTCTCATCCAGACAGATTTACAGCCTGCATTATTATATTCCCCCCCCTCCAATTACAGCCATTGTGGTATAAAAAATTTAGGAGCAGACTGGTGGTTTCTCAGATGAAAAGGGATCCTCTCCCAACCTGCTCATTCCCTCCTGGCTGGTTCGCAGCTTTGACTCATGCAGAGAGAACCCTTTTGGTAAAAGGAGAAATGGATGAAAATGCATACCCGGGGTGCTTGTAGACTGCATATTAGTCGGAACCAGGAAAAAGAGAGAGGGAAGAGGCAATGTTAAAAAACAATAAGTCTCTCTCATGCACAACACTGTGCTTTAGGGTGGGGAGAAAAGCTCAAGGAAAAACCCAATTAGCACTGATCTGGAAGGGTTTTTGGCTGTTACTGATGTTTCTTCTGCCTTTTAAAAACAACAGCAGCAGCATGAAATGAGTAGCAAAAATAAGGGAGAAACATCAATTGGCAGATACCATCCAGACTGCTGGATGATCCACAATTAAACATGACCATCTTGGCCAGGTCAGATAGTCACCAGGTGTACAAATGGTGTGTGTGTGTGTGTATGGGAAAAGAAGGTTCACCCAACCTCCACATGTTCAAGGCAGTGATGCAGTTCGGTAAGTTTAGGCTCTGAAATAAATTGTCTTTAAAAACAAAACAAACAAATACCCCAAAGGGAGCATTAGAAGCCAAGTTCCCCGCTTAATGAGGAGCAGTGAATTGTGAGGCACGCTGGCTGGCAGCAAATGGAGAAAGGCTGGTAAAGAGCGGCTGCACAGCTGCAGCAGCATCAGTAACACAGCATCTCCTTCCAAGGGGTGGACTACTGAACCAACCAGTATGATGATGGAGTGGGTCCAAAGAGGCAAACCCAGTAGAGTGAGATCTCTCCTTTGTTCTGCCTCCAGTTCAACCTGAGGCTCCAAAAGGCAGTCTTCCCATGCGGCTCCAGGATTGCAGTTGCTGACTTCCCCACCCACCCATTCTGGGTAATAAGAGGTCTTGCAGTGGCAGAAGTAGTCACCAGTTAATGGGGCTGGGAAGGAATTTTACCTGCACACCAATAGGCAAAGACTGTGCAGGGGTTTTGCCTTCCGCATTGCAAGATTAATTCCATTGTACATAAGTTGATCTGAACTATTAGTATATTCGGTGTGGATGCTTCATTTTATAACATTTGTCACAACTTATGTAGGCGTGATAGGCACTGGGCTGGATCCATTGGTGAGGGGAGCGGGATTGGCCTCCTTGCTCCCCCATGGCGAGGATTCCCATAAGGGATCTCAGGGATGTAGCACAAAGAACAGACCAGCCTGGGGGCTGTGAGCTGGCCATGTCCATGGAAGTGGAAATGGGTTCACATTAGCGGTCCACACCATGGTGTGCCCTGGCCCTACCATCCACCACCAGTGCCCCTGGAATGCGGGCCAGGAAGGGGAATTGGTCAGCAGGTGGGCTGGCCAATTACAGGGTCCATGCCCTGTGCCCCTGCCAAGCCTATTCAAGTAAGTCAATAAAGTCGTGGCCAATTTATAATCCAGCTGTGCCCGTGTATCTAACTTGTTTTCATCCTTTTGCCAACTGAACCCAATAAGCGCTGCTCACCCAGTGTGATCGTCAACGGGCAACCTAAAGTATGGTCCATTGTATCACCACAGTGTTGTTTTTATTGCAATTTCTTCTGCAGTATTTCATGAGCAAACCAGGCTTTGGAGCCAAGATGATAAGTCCACTGCTGATGGCCATCCAAGATGTGGAGAGGAAAGAGGAGCACCTCTGCAAGTCTAACCCTGACCTCCACATGAGACTTTGAGCCAGTGGCTCCATCAGACCAGGACTTCGGGGCACAGACCGAGGGTCCACTCAACAAAATGAGCAGAAGGGCCTCCTCAATGCAGCAGGGCTAGCGTCCTACATTTTGAAGTAGCAAGCATCACACACTTCACCCTCTAAAGAATGAAGTTGTTTTTGTTTTGTTTTTTAAAAAATCCACCGTGCATGTAGAATAGTTGTATGTGCAGAGAAAGATTTAGCATAACCCTCTCCATGCTAGTTTAGTACATGGCTGAGATAACATTACAAAATATAACACACACACACACACACACACACACACACACATCACACACTTATAATATGAAACGTTAGCACCCAGAGTTCTACCAATGTTTCCTCTGTGGTTGGCAACACTGGCCTTAGACCAGGAATGGAGAACATGTGGCCTTTAAGCTGTTGGACTGCAATTCCCAACATCCCTCATCATTGGCTATACCAGCAATGGCTGATGGAAGTTGCAGTCCAACAACATCTGGAGGGACACACATTCTGCATCCCTGCTTTAGGGTGCAACCCTATGCATGTTTAGACAAGGAAAAAAATCCTGCACCTCTCAGCATTCCCCAACCAGCCTATTTTGAAGTAGGCATTTTTGAGACCAGACCCCTAATGCTGACATGAATTGGGAAATGGACTACTATATTTCCCTCTCATCTTCTTAAATGCCTTCCTTGTACATGTCATGTGGATGTACAGTGATTTTTACAAATGGGTGGTGGGTGGATTCAGATTTATTCTGCAACAACTATGCTGGAGAAAGTGGACTTTCCCACTACCTCTTTCCCACGGCAGGCCCTCCAGGCCCTGAAAAAAAATGTGACGTGAGTCAGGAGATGGTGGTGAAAGAGGTGAGCTATGATGTCATGCGGGAGAGGCAACCCCTGAAAAAAAAACTGGGTACAGGGAATTTATGTAAGTAGAGAATGCATATTCTGCTTTCTCTTGCAGAAAGCAGATTAAGGATTCAAACCATGGACTTCAGTTAACTGCTGGATTAGTCTAAGAAAAGTGGCCCCAAGATGCAACCATTCATGTTACGATTATCTTCAATCTAGGAAAGGAACAAAGCTCAGTGGTAAATCACAGACCTTGAAGGCTGCAGGTTCAAACCCTTGCATTTCCATTCAAAAAGATCCGGGGGGGGGGGGCAGGACTGGAAACACTTATTCTTGTTGTATTTTATTTCTTTATAATATTTTATATTTTAATCCTGATAACCCTACCTCCAATACCAGAAGCAGTATGCCTATTTACACCAGTTGCTGCAGAACATGAGTGGGACGGAGCTGTTGCACTCATGTCCAGCTTGCAAGTTCCTGATCATTCTGTTCACACAGTTGGCTACTGTGTGAATGGAATGCTGGACTCTTGGTCTGATCCAGCATGGCTCCTCTTATGCTCTTATGTTCTTAAGATGCTATTGGCGTGAAGTGGCCAGCTTCCTTGCCAGGGCAAACAGATATGAAGACAAAGGGCTCATTGGGAGCATGGTGTGGATAAAAAGGATAAGCATCCCTCCACACCATGCTCCCACAATTTGCTCCCACAAGACATAGTGATCACCACCAATTTGGATGGCTTTAAAAAGGGGTTAGGCAAATTCTTGAAGGAGAAGGCTATCAATAGCTAATAGTCCAGATGGTGATTTGCTACCTCAATTTCAGTCAGTTTTCAGGCCTGGTTTTGGCATGGAAACAGCCTTGGTCGCCCTGTATGATGACCTATGTCGGGAGAAGGACAGGGGGAGTGTGACTCTGTTGATTCTCCTTGATCTCTCAGCAGCTTTCGATACCATCGACCATGGTATCCTTCTGGCACGACTGGCTGTGTTGGGAGTGGGAGGCACTGCATTGCAGTGGTTCCGCTCCTAATTGACAGGTCAGCTCCAGAAGGTGGTGCTTGGGGGACATTGCTCGGCCCCGTGGATTCTCCAGTATGGGGTTCTGCAGGGGTCAGTCTTGTCCCCCATTCTGTTCAACATCTACATGAAACCGTTGGGTGCGGTCATCTGGAGTTTTGGAGTGTGTTGTCATCAGTACGCTGATGGCAAGCAACTCTACTTCTTTTCATTTTCATCAGGTGAGGCTGTGGATGTGCTTGGCTGCGACAATGGACTGGATGAGAGCTAATAAACTGAAACTCAATCCAGACAAGACTGAAATACTGTTAGTGGGAGGTTCCTCTGACTGGATGGAGGGTGTTCAACCTGTTCTGGATGGGGTTGCACTCCCCCTGAAGGAGCAGGTTTGTAGCTTGGGGGTTCTCCTAGGACCATCTCTGTCACTTGAGGCTTAGGTGGCCTTGATGGCACAGAGTGCCTTCTACCAACTTCAGCTGGTGGCCCAGCTACGCCCCTATCTGGACAGGGACAACCTGGCTTCAGTTGTCTATGCTCTTGTAACCTCCAAGTTAGATTACTGCAATGCACTCTATTTGGGGCTGCCTTTGAAGATGGTTCGGAAGCTGCAGCTTGTGCAAAATGCAGCAGCTTTGGTAACAGGGACCAGAAGGTTTGAACATATAAGACCGATTCTGGTCCACTTGCATTGGCAGCCTGTATGTTTCTGAGTCTGATTCAAGGTGCTGGTTTTAATCTATAAAGCCTTACATGGCTTGGGACCACAATACCTGATGGAGCGACTTTCCCAACATGAACCTACCCGTACACTACACTCAACATCAAAGGTCCTTCTCCAGGTGCCTACTCCGAGGGAAGCTCGGTGGATGGCAACAAAGGAGAAGGCCTTCTCTGTGGTGGCCCCCCAATTATGGAATGATCTCCCCGATGAGGCCCGTCTGGCACCAACACTATTATCTTTTTGGCACCAGGTCAAAACTTTTCTGCCAGGCATTTTAACAGCTTAAGTTGAGGTTTAACTGACTTTGTGGCCAGGCTTAAAAGTTTAAAAAGTTTTTAAACATCACCTGTTTCATGTTTTATGTTGTATGGTTTAAAATTTTGTATATTGACTTTTTAATGTTCAATCTTTTAATTTTTGTGAATCGCCCAGAGAGCTTCTGCTATGGGGCGGTATATAAATGTAATAAATAATATGTTATTATTATTATTATTATTATTATTACCTGTATACCTATGTACACAAGTGTATACCTATGTATACAGTTGCTAGGGAATATGGGTGGGAGGTTGCTTTGTACTCATGTCCTGCCTGTAGGTTCTCAATGGGCAGCTGATTGGCCACTTTGTGACCGTAATGCTGGACTAGACAAACCTTTGGTCTGATCCAGCATGGCTCTTCTGATGTTCTTAATAGTAACAAAGATCATCATAAACACAAAGAGGATCATATAATGTCAAAACTGTACATTGTATTTACCATCTAACTATCAAACCATCTTTCAAATTAATATATTGAATCCATCATGCCCTTTTCAGTTCCTTATAAATTTTTAAACCTTTTCCTACATTTTGGTATTGGGTTTTCTGATTTCCATACTGAATAAATTCATCCCTGTATTTTAGTAAGTCTGTTGTTGTTGTTGTTGTTGTTACAAGTTCTCCCCACATTTTTCTTATAACATATGTTATGGATTCTTCTTGACACCTTGGAGAACCATTCTCAGGATATGTAGTCAATACTGGGCTAGATGGACCAGTGTTCTGACTCAATATAAGGCAGCTTCATATGTTTTGATTTTAAATCAATGAAACTGGAGTGGGCTCAAGTAAATGGGCAGGAACCAGTGATGGCTCAAGCAAGCTCAACTCAGAAGCCCAAGGGTTCGAGTGAAAGCAAGAAAAAGCCAAACATCATCCAATGAAAATGCCAACCCAGTGTGTGGCTGCTGTGAAAAAGGCCAATTCCATTTTTGGTATACTAAGCAAAGGAACTAAAAATAAAATTGCCAATATCAAATCTATGATGCAACCACACTTAGAATCCTGTGTGCAGTTCTGGTCACTGCGCCTAAAGAAAACATATTGTAGGGTTTGAAAAGGTGTAGAAAAGGACACCCAAAGTAATCAAGGGGTTGGAGCAACTCCCCTATGAAGAAAGGTTGCAACATCTGCAATTGCTTAGCTAAGATAAAAGCTGAGTAAGTGGAGACAATATAGACATTATAGAGCTGTATAAAATTATGTGTGGTGTGGAGAAAGAGGATAGAGAAATATTTACCCCCTCTCTCATAATACTAGAACTTTGGTCATTCCATGAAGCTGATTGGTGGGAGATTCAAAAGAGAAAATGAAATTCTTCTTCACACATCATATAGTTAAGCTATGGAATTCATTTCCACAAGATGTAGTGATGGCTACCACTTTGGATGGCTTTAAAAATGGATTGGAGAAATGCATGGAGGATAATGGTTACTAGTTCTGATGACTACATGCCTATATGCAGCAGTTGCAGGGAAACATGGGCAGGAGGGTACTGTTGTACTCATGTCCTGCTTGTGGGTTTCATGTAGACAGCTGTTCAACTACTATGTGGACATAATGCATGAGTAGATGGGCCTTTGGTCTGACCAGCAAGGCTCTTCTTATGTTCTTATAAGAGGGAGTGTATGTGATAATTAGATAATGGTCTCCCCTCTGCATGCTCTGGCAATGGGTATTATTTCACTTACTTCAAAATATGGTCAACCAGCCCTGCTACATTTGAGACCCCACCACCAAAAACAATTCTCATTGGGCAGAGTGGTCCCTGGACCTCTGCAAAGTCCTGACCTGATGGTATTCCTGATCATTTATTCTATCTCATTCCTTTTTAGATTAGTGAAACCATCCTAAAGCATGTGGCTAGCACAGATCATAGCCAGTGGAGGACTCAATTCAGGAGCAAAGAAATCAGGAGATGGGTGATGTTTAAAGCTGGGCTTGTTTATTGGTTATATATATATATATATATATATCATAACACAGAAGCCTGCTGGAAAGTTGCATCTTCTGTCTTAGAAAGCCAGGTGTGTGTGTATGTGTGTTATTTAAATTTGAGACACATGCACTATGCATGTGATCACAGTCATATTTAAATTCAAGGCCTTGTCTAATGCACGCATACTTAATTCATCGGTGTGCACAAGGGGTATGCCAGGTGTGCCCAGGCACACCCTAATGTATCAAGCAATGAGCACTGAATTGAGGGGGGCATTGACTAGGGATCTAGAGGGGTCTCCAGATGCAGCAGGAATGTTCCTCTGGCTGCCCTCCCGGCCACAGGGACAAAAAGGAATCGCTCTGCTGGGAGCCTCTCTGCTGAGAGCTGCACTTCTAAGAGGCCAGGAGGAGGGCCTTCGAAGGTTAATATCGCCTCGTAAGCCCCTCGTTCAGCCAGTGTCACCACAAAGCCTGACCAAGGCTGAGGCTTGAGGATCATCTCCTCATTCCCCTCCCCTCACCTGCAACAACTCTCCCATGGTCAGGCAAGCTGAACACATAGTAGGGCATCAGTGTCTATGGTGTTTAATAAATGAATGAATAAAAATAATGTTCTTTATGACTGAGTATTCAATAAATGTTCATTTTTAAAAAAAAATCCTGGGTGCACACCCTATTGTAATAAGCTGTGCACACCTATGACTTAATTCCATTGATATCAATTCCATTGACCCAGAAGGATATTGTAATTTTAACTTGTTTTTATGCTTTATGCTTTTAAATTTTGTATATTGGTGTTTTAATTGTTCAATGTTTTTAATTTTTGTAAACAACCCAGAGAGCTTCGGCTATGGGGCGGTATATAAATAGAATAAAATAAATAAATAAATAAATATCAATCAGTTCAAGTGCAACTAACAGACCCGTTCTAGAAGAAATTAATGGGCTTACCTCTCCCCTTCACTCTGCATAAGATTTAGCTTATTTGTTTGGGACCATGGCTAGCTTGCATTTACTGAGAGTTACAGCCCCTTGAAATCAATGAGACTTCCCCCCCCCTTCCCTGTAGATCTCTAACGTCAGGCTGTCAAGTGTTACGCCCTTCAATTCAGGAGCAGAGCACAAACGGGTTCGGGGTCTGTCGTTCCAAAAATAATAAATGAGGAAAACAAGGAAAGAATTACCAAAGAAATAACAACACGAAGTTTATTCAGCGTGGAGCTTTGATCAGTGAAATATGAAACATAAAAAACAAAACAAAAATATTTGCAAATACAACAAGATAGCTGGAGGGGGCGGGGCGGATGCTTCCAGATGAGTCTATTATCAAGTCATCACCTTGTCTCATTCATGGAATTTTATGGAGATTCAGATGGCCTTGACACCCCACTTGTAATCCTCCCCTGTTTCCCCATTGCTTCTTCTGACTTCTTTCAACCCCCCCCCCCAAAAAAAAAACATCAAGGGGATGAGGAGGAGGAGGAGGAGGAGGAGGAGGAGGAGGAGGAATTGCTACACAATGCCTCCTGAGTGTTAGTTCTGGGAGCCCTCCCTAGGGAAGCCACCAGAGATAAAAAACAGAGATAGAAAACAGCAGAGAGTGGGGGGTGTATGTTAAAATGTGGGGTCTACAATCAATGGAAGCTGGTGGCTCCTATGTCAGTGGCACAGTGAATCCACTCTGGGCTTCAGTCAGAACTCCAAAGGAGCTGTCCAAAGTGCTGAACCTTTTAAAAACCTAGTTTCAGCACCTCGGATAGCTCCTCTAGAGTTCTGACTGATTCTGACTCAAACCCAGAGTGGATTCACTGCCCCACTAACATAGGTGCCCCCAGCCTCCACCGTATCCAACACAAATCAGACTGAAGCCACTATAGCTGCAGTCTTGCAGGTACTTAGGGAGTAAGCCCCGCCAAATTCAGTGGGAATGACTTCCAAATCAACATGCAGAAGATTGCACTGGGAGACAGCACAAACCGATGCGCAGTTATTTACTTGGGAGTGAAGCTCATTGAACTCGATGGTGCTTACTTCTGAGGAACTTTGCACATGATGGGCTGTGCTAGTATGAAATCCAACAAAAAAAGCGTGTGTGTGTGTGTGTGTGTGTGAGAGAGAGAGAGAGAGAGAGAGTATTTAGAATTGTAAATCCCCTTTTGGATGCAAAGGGGGGACACACTAAACGAACCTTTTCACCAAGATGCAGCGATGCGCTCTCTCTGTGTGAGAGAGTGAATGAGAGAGAGGCGCGCGCGCGCGCGCACACACACACACACGGAGAGAGAGAGAGAGAGAGAGAGAGAGCCACTCAGAGGCGGTGAGCGAGAGGAAAGCAAGAAGCCATTGGCGGAGAAATCGCAGTAGCGAAAGCATCACCAACCAGCGAAGGTCTTTTCACCTCTCTCCCAATACTATCCAAATGTGAAAAAGAAGAGAAAGAGCATTTTTTAAAAAAACAAATAAAGACAGACTCAGAGAGAGAGAGAGAGAGAGAGAGAGAGAGAGAGAAGAGAGAGAGAGAGAGAGAGAGAGATGCTGCCCGACTCGATCGCCAACCTCAAACGTGCCTGCCTGGGCAATCTCTAGGCTTTTCAGAAGGATGCTATTTTTTACCTGGATCTTCTCGTCACAGCTGTGAAATTCTCCAGATCGGTTTTCCTGTTGGGAACGAAAGAAGGATCGGAGATCTGGGAAAGAAACTCTCCCTCCCGTCCTCCCCCGGGGCTGGCGAGGATCACCAAAGGCTGGGAAAGGGACGCTAGGAAACCCAAACTGAAGAGGAGTCAGAGACGGAGAGACGGAGAGAGAAACAGCGGTAAGTGGCTACCTTTTCCTCCTCCTCCTCCCGTTAGAAAGGGGGCACTGCTTCCCCACCCCCTGGTTGTAGTTTGCGAGTGGCATCTCGGATGATTTTGGACCGGCTTGTTCTGAAGCCAGGAGGCGCCGTGGCTGAACGATGTTCCTCTCCCTTGTCTAATCTGAAGCCAGTGGGTCGGGTTTGCCCGTCTCGGTGGCTTGGCTGGGAAAGGCACCGCTTCTTTGGCTGAAAGTTGAAGCTGGAAGGAAGGAGCTGGTTATCTGGCTGGCACTGCAGCCTGAAAGCTTCCCAGGACTGAGTTGTGAAAAGAGGCAGCGAGGCAAAGACAGGGCTTGGCAAAAATCAGTTGTATTCCTGGAAGTTGAGTTGCGTAGAAGTTCAGGATGGGATTTGGCATGGCGTTAAGCAACAGCCTTCTGAATCAGCAAACGATAGTAGTATTGAAGTGTGGTGCAACAATGACTAATAGTTGTGTTTGTCTGTTTGGGGTGGTTGGTGGTGGTGGTGGTCATGAAGCTGGAATTATCTATCTAGCTGCACAGATTCCTTTCTCTGTTGACAGTGGCAGTGGATACGAAGACGAATGTGAGATGTTGGCAGTGAATTGAAAGATGAGCTGAGCCTGATGTCTTTATTATGGTGCCATCCCTGCATCTAGCGAGCCTCATTCTTATCTGTGGAAGAATCGGCATGTGTTTGACTTTGCCAGTTCTGTCTATTCCGATATCATGTGCTTCTGCTTCCCTTTCACCATAAAAAATTGAAATAAATGTATAGTTTCCTATATCAGCTACATTATTTTAAAATGATACACAGAATTTGTGAACACTCCTTAAAAGTTTTCCCACTTTGATAAACTTTCAGAAATTTACTCTGGAATAATGAATTGTAAGCAACTAATTGTCTTTCTTTCTTTCATTCATTGGTCTTTTCTTCCCCCATTCTTCTTCTCCACACATATTATCTATTAATATTCCCCCGCTCTCTCATCCCTCTCACACTTGCAGTATTACCTGCTAATATTAATATTTTCTTTGTTTATCTCTCTCTCTCTCTCTCTCTCTCTCTCACACACACACACACACACACACCACAATATTAAAGAGAACTTTAAAACCTACAAAAGCCATTAGAGGATCTTCACAAAGTACTTTGGTAAACTAAAAAAAAAAATACACATCTGCTCTGCATTCTCTGAGGTTTCGACACGGAGTTAAAAAGCCTCATGATAAATAACCAGATGATCTTTGGGTAGCAATATTGGAACAATTTATGATCTGGGTAGAAATCGTGCATTATTTTAGTCAGTGTCTGTCGTTACCAGATAAAGTTGGTGAAAACAAGACACATCTGGAACCTTGTGAGGGGAAGAGCAGCTGCCGGATGACTTTGAGGGAAGAAACGGCCAGTGGGGAATGAAGTTGGGAAAGGGATAAGCAACACTATGGCCCCCTCGACAAGAATTCGGTTTGGCACCTGGTTGTCCGATTATGCGCATCTTCTCACAATCACTGTTATGATAATGACTGTATGCGGGAGGCGGTTAAACGAATGGTTGTTTGAAACGCGCTTTAAAGTGGCTGAAATGCGCTGAAACTCGCTATTTAACGCACATTTGATAATGCGCATAATCGGACAGAAAACGCGCCTCTACCCCCGATTTGCGCTCCGCTCTTGTAGAGGTAAAAATTTTAATGAGACTTGAAAGAGCTTTAAACCTCTCGTGTAGAGGCATTCTATTACTCTTTTGCTTAATACTGCAGTCTCCTGAAGAGGCTTCTCTTATATATCAGGACTTCATTACATGCATTTGCATGTAATGTGTAGCTTGCCACTAATGTTACTGTGAATAACAAACAAATCAGAAACAATGAACCTCCTTCACACATGTTTTAGAATAATGAGCGCAGAAAGTTTTTAAAGACTTCGGTTGTACCATTGTTCTCCCTTAAGAGTTTTTTCTCTTTTTCACCTGAGAGGAGAATGACCAAACTTCTCATCATGGACCGAAGTGAAAAGTACATATTCTAAAATAGCAGAAGTTCTAAATGGGAAGGAAACATGATTGATAAGTGATCAGAGCATGTTCCAAAATAGGGAGCAGGAAGAGAGAATCAAATTCTTAAACACTGTGATTCCATCTGCCAATTTCAGTTTAACTATGTGATTGAATATGCATGATCATAAAAGTTATGGTTGTCAAGAGCACAGTAGATTGGAGGTCTGCTAGTATTTTTTTAAAAAAAATGAAACCCCAGAAATATGTAAAGAATGGAATACAAGTAGGATAGACCAATAAAATGGAGGATTATGATTATGATTATTAGAATGAATGAATGAATGAATGAACATAATTGAAATGGATCACTTTACTTATTGCTGTGGCTCCATCAATGTACATGGAGAGTCCCCCCCCCCCCATCCTAAGCAACTAGCCAACTATGTCTTGACAGTGGCAAAAATAATGATGGGGAAGGAATTCATGGAAGGAAGGGAGAGGAGATGCCAGGGCAACATGGGATGAATACAAGCCAATGTCACCAAATGGACTTGGACCATTTCAATTGGGGGGTATGCCCTTTCGATGCAAAAAGACTGTGTGTTGTCACAATTGGATTGGATTAGAAGACTTCCATATACTTTCAAGCAATAATCCACAGACAGACAGAGAGACAGACAGATTCTCAGATCTGGGTAGTCAATATCTTGAAAGATAGTTCTATTTTTTAAATATCAACTAAAGACAACAGCAGAAGTATAACAGAGATTGTGTAGAATTTGAGAAACTCGAGAGAGAACAGTAACACCCAATGTAGTCCAGGCAACTAATGGACCCAGAGAACTGAAGCTTACTTTAAACTCCTCACTGTTGTCCTTAAGTAGGCATTACTTTCTCACACATCCAGTTCTCCATTTATAGAATCAGGCAGTCAGAACAGTGCAATAGATCTAAGCTGAGGTCCCGCTTAGCCATGAGTGATGAAGTACTTCTTCACACAATGCAATTTATGTAATTTGCTGCTGCATGATGTGGTATTAGCCACTAGCTTAGATGGCTTTAAAGGGGGACTAGACAAATTCATGGAGGAAAAGGCTGTCAGTGGCTTCTTCTAGCCATGATGATTATTTGGAATCTCCAATATAAGATGCAGCATGCATCTGAATGCCAGTTACTGGGGTCAACAGGAGGATGCTGTTGCACTCAGGTCCTGTTTGTGGACTTCCTAAAAGCATCTTGTTGGCCACTGTGGGAAATTAGTTGCCAAACTATATGGACCGGCAAGGTTCTTCTTATGTTCTGGTTATAGTCAACATTAATGTGGCAGCTTCAAACATTAAGAACTCTCCATTCTGAAATCACTTCTGTGGATGAAAAGAATTAAAATGGCAAGTAGAACTTAAGTATGACAACCATGTGTCTGTTTCACTGCATTCCTCAGAATGGGAAGGAGAAATTGACCAAGCCTTATCCCCATTGTGTGCTTAAATCATCAGTCATGTGATTTCCACTTTTTATACATTGTATTTAGGACTTTCTATTGAGGAAATGCTTGAACATTTTATAGCAGAAGCCTTTTCCTACTATACGTGTTTCTCAGCTTGGTTATTTTTGTTTGCTTGCTTGCTTGCTTGTTGTTTTTACTTGCCTTGGGCAGAAAAGAAACCTGCAGGACAGATCATAAAAGTCTGCTTCTATGTTGCTCTTTAGATGAATGGCATAACAATGGTGGACTGCTCTGTTAAAAAGAAGAAGAAAAAAGAATATGCAATGGATTTTTTTTTTAAAAAAAATAAAAAATAGTCTAGGATTGGAAAGGAAGATAAGAAGGTTTTCTCTGGCAAAGATAGTCTAACCTTTAAGAAAAGATCAAGGGAACCTCTGAGGATAGCTCAGATAAACATGATGCAGCTGCTAGGGTAACAGAAGCTCTCATATAGAGTAAAAGGAGTGAGGGCTAAGTAACATGAAATATGTGGGATTCCATCAGCATCCAAAAATGAAGGGCAAAGCCCATGCATGTACTGGAGTCCGTTGAAGTCCACTGAATTAGTTGCTGACATAAGAGCCTATTGGGAAATCAGCAGGTTTGATTTATACACTTTCCACACACAAACACTCACAAAATCACCCTGTTTGGTACTCCAAGAAAACTATTGATTCTGGAAAGGAAAAGTTGATTGCATTGAAATAGATTCAGAAAGAGTTCCATGGACCAGTGGGGGTCAGCAAAGGGTAAAGAGTTATGTGTGGAGATAAAGATGAAAGACATCTTTCTATGCACAATGATCTGTAGTGCTTTTTTTTTGTTTTGTTTACTTTTGTTTCCTTGAATGAAAACTGTTTTATCAAGGGGCTACTTTTAAAGAAAAGAAAAAGGGGTAGAGTGAGATTACATCAAATGGGAGATTAGCCAGTTAAACCCTACATTTTTAGGTTTGCCTTTAAAATACCTGAACACTACACTTTAATAAAAAAATGTGTGAAGTATTCCAGTGACAGACATTCTCCCAAACATGTCATAGAGGTAGTGAAAGGGCTGTGATTGGAAGCAGATCCCTATCAAACTTGAGCATCTTTGATGCAAACATCAGTTTGCTGCCATGTAGACTGTTGAAATTACCTAAATTTGATTAAGGCTTCAGTCATATCTAAAATTTTTAGGGGAGTAAAGCCCATGGAACTCAACAAGACTTTTAAGTAAATGTACATAGGATTGGGTCGTAAGGCTGTAATCATTTGGATCAGTGGGGATTACTTCCAAGTAACCATGCACATAATTAGGTTGCAAGGCTGCCATATATAATATATTATTTGGGAACATGTGAGTAAATTTAGTGGGACATACTTCTAGGTAAATATGGTTAGATCAGCATCCTAAACACACTCACCTGGGAGTAAATCCAAATGAACTCAGTGAGAGTTACTCCTGAGAAAACATGCATATCATCAGCCTACAAGTTAGTCATCATGCGAGCAATGAATATAAGATAATATGGCCATAATCCCATATTAGGTGAGCCGTGTATTTGAAACTCACCTCGGATTAGCTCAGTATTTATTATTTTGCAGTGATTTCTGTGTGTGCCTGCATGTATGTGTGCCCAAATAGTACTGAATGTAGTTGTCTGCTTGGTTCCAACCTCCGAGAGATTTCTCATTCCCCCAAATGCACCATATAATTTCCCACTGTTTCTTTGCGCCCTCCATATGTTCAGGCAAACAGCTTGCATGTTACGTTTCCTGTCAGTTTTTGAAAAAGCCAAGTTAACTCATGCCACTTCTTATACTTTGAAATACAAACAACTCCTTGAAAGCTGCCAGGTCTGGTGAAGAGATAGGATTTTTAATTCCTGCATTCCTCACAGTGTCCAGTTGCTTGCTGCTTGGTTTGTACTATTGGGGAGAGGAGGGATTCTAAACATATGGTTGCCTTACTTGTGAAAATAGTTTCTCGGCCACTTTATTCAAGCTGCAGTTCCAAAAAGCAAAACGAAACAAGAACAACCATTCTAGCAACGTCTATTTATAATAGGAAAGAGGCTGATTGCTAGAAATGGGGTCCCTGTCAAATGTTATTCTCGAAGCATTTGGGATCGATAAGTACATTGGAGGCTGTTCCTTGTTCAAATTACATTCTTAACACTCAAAGACGTGCATTTGAATTTTATTTAATCTCAGTTTTGGTGTGGGAATATTTAAACCCAAGTACTTTCATTTCACATCCTCCTACTCCTCTGTCAGAAATATTGCTCATGATCTGTGTGCACAGGTACAACCAGTTTCGCTTTGTTTGTATGTTTAGAAAAAAAAAAGAAAATGACTTCTTTTTGGCTCAGAAAAATGTTGTCCATTTGTAAATTGCAAATATTGCTAAAGCAAGGAGGATGCTACCGCCCAACCACAACAAAACGGGGAAAAATAAGTGATGGGTAATATCAAAGATAATGTCCATTCATTTGAAGGTAGATCCTGATGAGGTTGTTTCCAAGTTAAATGTGTTTAGGATTGGGTATTTCATAAGTGTTTATTTCCAAGTTAAGGTTGTTTGAGATTGGGTATTTCTTACTGAAGTAAATGATGGGTGCAATTAATCTGAGATTAAAATCTAAGAGCTGGTTCAAGCATTTCGGGAAAATAATAATAATGTAGTTCAGCCTTTCCCCCTGGTAGGGAAGACTATGCCACCTCTGAATTCAAATGGGAACCTGAATATTTGAAGAGACCCCTGTGTCAAAGCTCTCTCCATTTGGAAAGCTGGCAAATCAGGAAGCTGGATTTTTAGCATAGCTTCTTCCCTGACACACTATTTTTGTGTTTGTAAAGGGTATAAACAAGAGATGGCATTCAAAACTGTGACCCATCACCTACGTTATGAAGTGATACACAGACATACAGTATGTCCCCCACCCCTGCACCTAACTGTTCAAATTACATCTAAGACAAAGGCTGCTGTCCTATGTGCACCTACTTGGGAGTAAGCTCCTTTGCACACAGTGAGATGTACTTCTGAGTATGCATGCAGAGAATGATGGATCAGACTTTCCAATATTAGCTACTTGGATTTAGTAGTCGTGCTTGATCCTGGATTTTTGGGTTAGGGCTGGGCATGTTAGAGAAACATTATACACTCCTTCTACAAGCAGATAAATGAGTGCTTACATATTGGAACAGGGTAACAACTGAAATTAAGAGAGCTTAACAGTTAAATTCCCGCTGAGCTTGTCTGAGAAACTCTCTCTAAGTGAAGATGATACATTGTCAGTCTGCTTTGCAAAGTTGGGATAAATATATGGCTGATCTATTTCTATGGGGAGGACACATTTCTTAGTTTTAAAAGAGGAACATGATTTACATTTGGTTTCATTAAATGATCCTCATGTAATCTCTGGTTTAAAGAATTTCAAGTTGTGGTGATGGGAAAGATTTTGAAGTGGCAGATATTGTCGCAATACACTTTGTATTGGGTTATATGAGCCAAACTGCATATTATGCTAATTAGGGATGTGCGGCTTTTGTAAAACCTGTTCCGTCTGCATTTTGCATATTGTCAGGTGCCTTTTCTTCCATCATCCACTCATAGATGGAATCGGCATTTTTCCAATCTCCCAAATTTGTGCAAATTTGCACCAGCCGCAATGCGCAAATCCTCCCAGAATGTGCATTTTCATGCTTTAACCGATGGGGGGGGGGGGAGATGCACATTTTCATCCATTTTTTTTAAAAAAAACTATTTTATGTATTTTTCTATGACTAAATTTGCATAAAACCCCAAAATGTTTTTAAAAAGCAAGCAAAACAAAAAACAGTCCACAAAACCCATGTGACTTGGGAATAGCTGGGCTGCTGCAGAATCCATGGCTCAGGTTTATAGAAATATGAACTTATCTGATTTTGTTGTGGATTTCTCCAGCATCTGTTGTGCTTACTGTGTAGTGTAGTAGGCAGTGCGGTGCCTATAGGTAGGCACTAATGTGGTTCTGGACACTTTCCTTTCTTGCCCATTGAGACATCCTCCTACTGGCAGCTGGGATTGCTGCCATCTTAATTTCCCATGAATGCCTCTGGGGGCATTACTTGTCCTTAGTGATTACCAATGCCCACCTCTGGTAGCCATTTTGTGGTTGTGCCCGGGACACCTTCTCAAATTTCCTGATGTGGCCATGGACCAAAAAGGTAGTTGAAGCTTGCCTTTTCTTTTAAGCCAGTGTAAGCACACGCATCCCCGATTAGGATCAGGACCATTCACTCTGGGAGTAGTGACTTAAACCTCTGTTTGCTGTATTCAGGGCTCTGCTGTATACGCAGTATTCAGAGTTCTACTTTAGAGCATTCTTTATCCAAATGGTCAATCCGGCCCTGCCTTTTGCCCCGTGTTCCATGTACAAATCACAATGCCAAATCAGCAGCCTTCATCTCCATGACTGTCACATGGACCACGGGGCTATCCATAAGGTACTTGAGTTAGCTGATTACAATAGCAATTTGGCAAAATATTCAGTGAGACCCCATTTCACCTTTTTGGGGGTAGGGTGGAGAGATTTTTCCCCAAAGGCAAAAATTCCATTTAAAAACCTGACTGTACTCTTCTGGATTGCCAGAATTCAGCAACAGCCTTATAGCTGTATGCATTCCTGACATCCATGAAAAACGGGAATAAAGTGCTCATCCTTTTTTCTAAAATGGCATCTGGATCCAATAGTAATACCGATTCCATCAGGGCCCAATAAAGAATATCTTTTTTGGCCTTTAATGTGTTCTTATGGGAAGACAGAGCTGTTATTTTCAATCTTACATTTTTGTTTGTTTTTTCATTTTCCAAGCAGGTTCCAGCAGGAAATGGACCTGAACAGTGCTAGAATAGGGACATAAAAATCAAACTTGAAATGAACCAAATATGTTATTTAAGTTCCAAAGGTTACTGGTAGACTTCACTATTACTATAGCATCTATTACACAGAGGAGGAGGAGGGGGCGGAAGAATCACAGTTCATGTAAAATGCAAGGTTGCCTTTCAGTGTTGCAAATAACTGGGATGGATTAGCCAGGCCTATAAACAATGTTGTGCAACAGAGCAGACCAACTGAAAAGCAGTATCTTCCTTGCTGTATCATCCAAGCATATCTTCAGAAAATCTAAACCCTTCTGCTTCATTCATTTGAGAAGGGCCCATGGCTCGACAGTGGAATGTGGGCTTTATAAACAGAAGACCCCAGGATCCTTCTGTCCTGGCTGGGATTGGGCTCCAGGGGAAGCAGTCAGTCAGATGGGGGAGGCTCTGGTAGCAGAAAGCTACAACTGGCAAGGAAACTACTACTATAACTTTTAACAGCACTGTGCAGGAGCTGCTATGCTCTGAATAGCTCCTCATGAAAGGAGTTTTCATTCCAGCAAGGGACTAGCAGTGTCCAGGAGCTTAAATAGGTTGCTCAGCACTAGGGGTGTGCACACCAAAAAATATCGTCGTTTATTGTTATCGTCATTTCCGACGAAAAAAATTATCGTCTTCATTCATATCATAGGTGAACCGTATCGTCTTCACGATAATTACTGTGAAAAAATGATATTTTTGCAGCCCTATTTTTAAAGAAAAAAATGCCTATAACTTATGTATTTTAAAAGTTAGAGGCTTGAAACTTGGTCACAGTGCTTATGGGGTATGCTTAAGTATGTGTATGAAATTTGAGATCGATCCCTCCAACTCTCAATTTTATATGCTTTTTTAAAGATCGTTTCCGTTCTGATAGATCAGAATGACAGCTCGCTACGTGCGTTCATTCAGACCTGTCAGAACGGAAACGATCTTTAAAATAATAATATAAAATCGAGTGTTGGAAGGATCGATCTCAAATTTCATACACATACGTAGGCATACCCCATAAGCACTGTGACCAAGTTTCAAGCCTCTAACTTTTAAAATACATAAGTTATAGGTATATTTATATGGCAGTCCAATCAAATGATAAAATCGCCCGAAAATTATCGTCTCCGATTATTATTGTAGGTTTTTCTATTGTATCATCATCGTTAAACACATGCACAATAATGACCTTATCATATTGTTATCGTACATTTTAATGATACAATACACATCCTTACTCAGCACAGGTCTCTCAGAAGCTCCACCTCTCATGGAATAATGACAGTAACTGTAAAGGGCACATGGTAATTTCTGTAGCCTTAAGGGTCTACATGGCTGAGAGACCTGAACAGCTTTAGAAGAGCCATTCTTGGAGGCTGAGGCTGATGGGATGACTGAGCTCTTGGGTTCAGGTATATGCCCTGGCTGGAGTGAGGTGACCGATGTCTCAGAGTCCTTTGTGGGTGATGCTGAGCCTACAGACCTGGGGCCATGACACCTTTGATCCCCTTAGCACTGCCAATAAATCACTCCAATGCCCTGTAAAGCTTTTGTTTCCTCTTCCAGCCAGTTGAAGAAAATATCTGCGCCAGCAGGATCTAGTATCAAACTTCAGCAGTAATCCTAGATGTACTTGTATCACATGGTCAATCACCAAATTACTGTAAATTTGCCCTGTTATGCATTCATTGGTTACCAGAGTACAAGATTTGCAGCTGAAGCTATCTCCTTCCTTCCTTCCTTCCTTCCTTCCTTCCTTCCTTCCTTCCTTTTTCAGTCATGGATTTCTTTGAAAAATCTGACTGATGCCTGATTATGCTGTGTTCATAAACAGAAGCTTCCCATCAAAGAAATGGATGGGGATTTCAAATCAACATATGGTTAGTGTGATGTAGTGGCTAGAGTGTTGGACTGGGAGTTGGGAGATCCGGATTGTAGTCTCCACTCAGCCATGGAAGCTCACTGGGTGACTTTGGGACAGTCATAGACTTTCAGCCCAACCCACCTCGTTGGGTTATTGTTGTGAGGATAAGATGGAGAGAAGGAGGATTGTGTACTCCAGCTTGGGATCCTTGGGGGGGAGGGAAGGCAGGATATAAATGTAATTAACAACAACAGCAACAACCACAACAACAACAACAACAACAACATATAAAATCCAACTTGGGAATCTAGGTCCATTGGCTCCCTGGATCCTAGGTATGAATTTAAGAGAGTCATGAAGACTGTCCTCTTCCGACAGGCCTATCCAGATGAATTTTAAGATGTTTTTAATGTTGTATTTTTCTCTTGCTTTTTAAAAATTTTAACTGTTGTGATTTTTATGTTTTATATTGTTGTTGTTCCCCGCCTTGATATGGAGGGGGAGGCGGGCTACAAATAAATAAATATATTATTATTATTATTATTATTATTATTATTAGGTACAGTGGCGGTATGTCTTCCTTTTCAGGGAAGAGTTGTCTACTTGAATGGCTATCGGAAGATACACTATTTGAAGGTACTCTCTCTATTTGAAGGGCTGTCCGGTCCAAGTCTGGTCCAAGAGAAAGAACCAAATAAAGGGAAAGGAGGGCCTGGCCTTCACATTGCCCATCAGAAGTTAGCCTCTGAGCAGCAGACACCCAGATCTCACCAATATGGTGAGATGGATTGTATCATTTCTATTTAAACAATCATAATTATTTCTACATTTGCATCTGCACATATGCAGTTTTGCAAATGGGTGTCCTTTTTTATCCTCCATTTCCTCTTTTTTGGGATGATTTCATGAGTAGCCATCCTAGTCCTTGGCTCACCAAACCTCCATGGCATATATCCCTTTTCCCTACCATAGCACATAGTCCCTTCTATCCCAAGGCCTCTTGTGAGGTTTTGCCCTTTTCCTTCCTAATCACCTCGGTTCCTCTTCTCCTCATGTCCATATCTCCACCACCCATAGGTTCTTGCTTTTCAGTTCAGTGTCCCAGTACCATTAGAAATCCTGTCTCTTTGGCTTAATTCAAATAGGGAGAGGAAAGTCAGGATGCTATAGCAAAGTTTATTATACAAAAGCCTAGTCACACCCCTACTCTGCACCTTGCCTTCAGTCACCTTAGCTACCTGTCTTTAACTTTCCTACCTCCTGGGGCCTCTTCCCAGATCTCTGCCAGCCCCACAAATCTCCTTCTGTCCCTATGGTGAGAGTTAGGTTTTAGGTTTTAATCTGAGCCAAACTGACAACTTTCCTTTCCCTTAAAAAAGTGGAACTGCAAACATTCCATCATCAGCTTCATTCCTTGAGCAGCTGCGACTTATGAAGATGCTATGCCATTGCACCAGCTGCGGCAATTGGTGTCATAATTTCTTTCCACAAATGAAATAGATACTTTTGTGGCAACTGCAAATACTCAGTATAAGCTAAGCTAAGGGTTCGCCAAAGAAGACTGTCTTCAGGTGTGTCTTCCTTACTAACGTCTATTCCTCCATCTATTTGGAGATGGAAAATGAGCACAGCATGACAGATTAGGCATCAAGCTGGGGGCCTTTTGCTTTGTATTTCTTTGTTGTCACCCACTCTCAGCTCCATTTTCTTACAGCAGTCTATGGGACTCTGCAGTAGGGCTGTCTCAAGCACCCAAATGGGTCCGGATGCCTGGTGGACCCTCCTCCCGGCATCCATTCCCTCACCCCCAGATCCACTCAGGTGCTCCTGATGCGAGCACGGACGCTGCCCCAGGCACCAGATACAAAAGAGGGCAGGGCTCCTGCAGCTTGAACTGTTGTGATGAAGAGGGGAATTTCATCATGTGCTGCATATATAGAAATGACACCTGCTGAAATTCCCTTTTCTATACAACTGTTAAAGATACAGGAGCCCTGTCCTCTTTCTCATATAATCATCCTAGCCTGTGAGGCCCGTAGAGTGTCTCTTCACACCAAAAGTGTGCACTTACTCCCTGCAGCAATGGAGGTCCATTTACACAAAGCTGTAAACCAGGAACCCACAAGCAGGACATGGGTGCAACAGCACCCTCCTGCCCATGTTCCCCAGCAACTGATGTATATAGGCTTGCTGCCTCTGGTACTGGAGATAGCACATAACCATCAGGACTAGTAGCCATTGATAGCCTTCTCCTCTAGGAATTTATCAACCCCCCTTAATTGTTTACTTGTTCATTTAATTATTCTTACTTAACCAATTACATAGATAAACAATAGGAACAGAGCCAAACTGGTAATGAACTAACCTTCTTGTGCTTCATTCTTTCACTTCTGGTTCTTTTGTTCCTGGATGAAATTTCAAATTAGGAAAAAAAATCCCAAAAGGGAACCTACATTTACTAAAGCAAAATGAAAACAATGCCCACCCTTCCGTGCCAAATAACATGATAGAAACCATGGCATGCCTAAAACTGGTTATTCGAGTTACTCTACAAAGCAAATCACTCCCTTCGCATGTATTATTCTCTCCTTCTCCTCTCCTCAGAATCCTTAATATTTTACTCTTCATAGAGAAGAGCAGTAGCATTGAATATTGGGTAGACCTTCATTTCTTCAACATTTGTTAGGTACTCAAGACAGTACAGTGAGTTTCCTATTCTCATTACTATTTGTGAAGCTTTGGGTTTTGTTTTTTTTAGAGGAAGGTTCATAGAAAATTATTCATTCCCCCCCCCCTTCTTGCCAGACTTCCAGGGCTGAGAATGGCAGTAATAGAATTGATGGTATCCTCCAGTATTCAGGGTGGCCTTGATCTTGAATGTATGACACTCATGTAAAATGTGATATGCAAGCTTGTGGATGAAATTCTTCTCCCTCCGCCTTTATATCCACCTTCCCTTATTAGTGGGAATAACAGAGAAGAAGCCACCCATTTGTTCCTGTTCTCCATCTATTCTATTCTACCACATAGGCTCCTCTGCTCTGACCCCAAAATAACTCCATGAGTAAGTAGTTGGGAGCTGGTGGATGCAGAAATATTCTGTGAAAATCAGTGTTAAATACTCCAGGGATTATGATCAGGAGTACTACCTAGGCTGACCATATGAAAAGGAGGACAGGGCTCATGTAACTTTAACAGTTGTAGAGAAAAGGGAATTTCAGCCAGTGTCATTTGTATGCAATTAGTTCCTGGTGATATTCCCTCTTCATCACAACAGTTAAAGTTGCATGCACTATACTAGAGTGACCATATACACAAGAAGGCAGGGCCCCTGCACCTTTAACTGTTGTGATGAAGAGGGAATTTCATCAGGAACTAATTGCCTACAAATGACACTGGCTGAAATTCCCTTTTCTCTGAAACTGTTAAAGTTACATGAGCCCTGATCTCCTTTTCATATGGTCAGCCTAGGTACTACCTAACCTCGTAATGGCCAAATAAAATAAGAAGAGCCATGCTGGATCAGACCAAGGGTCCATCTAGTCCAATGCTCTGTTCACACAGCGGCCAACCGGGAACGTACAAGCAGGACATGGGTGCAACAGCACCATCCTTCCCACGGTGAATATAAGCCTGATACTGGAGGTAGAACCTAGGAGCCTAACACTACTGCTTTAAAATGCTTTATATTTTAAAGCTGTAGTGTAGATAGGCTCATAGTCATCAGGACTAGTAGCTATTGATAGCCTCCACATGCAGGAATTTATCCAACCCCCTTTTAAAGCCATCCAAATTGGTGGCCATCACTACATCTAGTGGTAGCAAAATCCATTTGCAAATCCAGTAGCAGACCAGCTTTTCCGAAATCACACAGATTCTGCTTACAGGGCAGTTTTACTTTTTGTGGGGCTTAGTGCTAATTCGCATTAATTAATTTGCATTAGCATATTTGTGCAAGTGCACCTTAGCGCTAATACGAATTAGTGCTATGGGAAATTAGCACAAGTAGAATGAAATTTTGGCTTTTTTTTTTTAAAGACCCTTGATTCTGTCAATAAAGGGATGACAGAATGAAAGACCCCTGACAATCTGCACAACACAGATTATTTTAACGAACTCTGAATATCCCTTCTAGTTGCTGGGAAACACAAGCATGACGGTGCTACTGCACTTACATCCTGCTTGTGGGTTTCCCAAGAGGCACCCATTTTGGGCCATTGAGGGAAAAGAGCACTGGACTAGATGCAGTATGGACTCGGATCCAGCATGGCTCTTCTGATGTGGACACCTCTCTGTTCTCTGCGGTCTCACATCTGCCTTCTCCCTCTGCTCATCTTCAGCTAGTGCTGTGCCAAAAAAATGATTATTTCACTTTTGTGGGGGTGGGGTTAAAATGAAAACACTGGTGAAAGTAGCTAGGAGAGGTGAGAATTTTGAAGAATTTTCAGGAAAGGGGGCAGGCAGTTTTTAAAGTAGGGTGACCAGATAAAATCCAGGTCAGGGTTCAGGTAACTTTAACAGTTGTAGAGAAAAGGGAATTTCAGCCAGTGTCATTTGTATGCAATGAGTTCCTGGTGAAATTCCTTCTTCATCACAACAGTTAAAGGTGCAGACACTATACTAGAGTGACCATATGCAAAAGAAGGCAGGGACCCTGCAACTTTAACTGTTGTGATGAAGAGGGAATTTCACCAGGAACTCATTGTATACAAATGACACTGGCTGAAATCCCCTTTTCTCTACAACTGTTAAAGTTACATGAGCCCTGACCAGTATTTTATCTGGTCACCCTATTTAAAGGGCCTCTTTTCTATTATTCAATTTTATTTTGTACTCCTCAGCCCTTGCAGGACCCCAGGAGTTCTTCCTGAATGTTTATTGGAGAGGGCAAGAACACATAGACTCCAATAGGCATTCAGGAAGAATTTGTTTGATCTTTTTTTTAAAGAAAAGAAAAGAAAGAAGACCCATCAACAACTGGCTATACTTAAAAAGATATGTGGAAACCCTTCCACCCCCCCCCCTTCCCAAGGAGAAAATTCTCCTAAATTCTCCCCTTCCCTGAGAAAGAAGCAGAAAAAAACATTTGCTTCTTTCGCAGGGAGAGAAAAAGTTCTTGAAAATAGGAAACAGGATCCAGCACAGCACTCATTTTAGCAGCACTGGGGAGGAAGGTAAGAGCACCTCCAAAATGGTTCCAGACATACACATTACTGGCAGGTTGCTCCCTAACTTAGTTATTTTGCATGGACAAAATAAAACCAGCACTCTTTGAAATGTGTGTGCAGGTTTGTCATTCTTTCTTGTAGTTAGTGTGAAACCAATCACATGTTTTTTCAAACAAACAAACCCTTAAATAGCCAGCTTTCTGAGGCATCTAGGTCACACGTGGTGATTCTGATAAAAGACAGACCTTGTTTCCATCTGACTCCTGCTAAAACTTGTCATCCATCAAAAACCTCAGCTTGAAAAAGTGAGGAGCCTTGCTCTTTCTCCTGCTGCTGTTGTTATCTAGCCAGGTGGGAGTTTATGACATTTGCAGATTTGGCACATCTGAGGTGCTACAAGCCTCATGCTTTACAAGGTGGTTAGAAAATTCTGAACTGAATCTCTGCAGTATTTGTATCAAATTCAGCACTCTTGAAAATGGGAAACGGAACTACTGCAATACCACAGAATCATATGGTTGGAAGGTTACCTCCAAGGTCATCTAGTCCAACCCCTGCCAATGAAGGAAATAACACCTTGATTTTTTATACTATTCTGGTCAGCAAATAATTTTACTGGTTGGTTCTCTTCTGGAGGGAATGATGGGTAGTTCACCAGTGTCCCGTTTTGCCAGAAATGGGTCTTCTGGCAGTCTCATAGCTATACACACATTCCCAACACATTTGTGATCTTAAAAGTGCATTGACAAATTTGATGTTATATAAAGAGCTGTTAAGGGGGTGTATATGACTCTTGCCCAGTTGCTGATAATCAGGGATGACCAGGGTGACCAGATCGCCAGGGGTTTCCTGGTCCTAACCAGGAAAACTGGGGCAAACCGGGCCCTGGGGACAAACCTCCGGGGAAACGGTCAGCTGGATCTGGAGTGCTCCCCCTCCTCCCTGTTTAAAGCACCGCCGCGCCAAGCCCCTTGTAGGTGACACTTGGGCTCATGTCGCTCGCTCGCTCGCGCTGCCGCCGCCGCTGCCCCTCGTCACCTCGCAGGAGTGAGGGCGCCCAGCTCAGGTGTCCCATCGTCCCCCCCCCAAACCAGCCCTGGAGCTGGCGCGCTTGGGGCGCCGCCGAGGAAACTTCCCCCTGGACGGGTGAGGCAGACTGTCTCCCCTCCTCAGCACACTAATAATAATAATAATAATAATAATAATAATAGTAATATATTTATTTATTATCCGCCTCTCCCAATGGCGGGGAACAGCACCAAACACAAAATACAAAACTGATTAAAAGCACATAAGACCAATACATCATTAAAATACCAATAAAACACCAATAAAACACTTTAAACTTCATCTGGGTAGGCCTGCCGGAAGAGATCAGTCTTTATAGATCTTTTAAATTCCTGAAGACTAGTGAGTTGGCGAATCTCTCCCTGCAGGTCATTCCACAATCTGGGAGCGACAGAAGAGAAGGTCCTCTAGGTAACGGTTGTCAGTCTAGTTCTTGTTGACTGTAGTAAATTCTGGAGGAAGCGCCGTTGCTCTGGCCTAGAAGAAGCCCAGGATCGCCAGGGGGAGGGGCTGGAGGAAGTGTGCTGAGGAGGGGCGACAGTCTGCCTCGCCTGCCCAGGGGGAAGTTTCCTCAGCACCGCCCCAAGCACGCCGGCTCCAGGGTTGGTTTGGGGGGGGGGAAACTATGGGACACCTGAGCTGGGCGCCCTCACTTCCTCCTGTGAGGCGACGTGGGGCAGCAGCAGCGGTGGCAGCGTGAGCGAGCAACATGAGCCCAGGTGAGTGTCGCCCACGATGGGCTTGGCGCCCGGTGCTTTGAACAGGGAGGAAGGGGACCGAGCAAGCGCTGGGGTGGAAGCTTTTTGCTTCTTGGGCAGCCTGATGCCCTGCTCTAAAAGATGGTGTAGGGCTCCAGATACCATCATCTCCAAGGATGATGGGGGTTGTAGTCCAACACCAACTGGGGTGGTTTGGGCATGTTGCTGGGGACGATGGGACTTGAAGTCCCAACACAATCTCTTGGGTGCTGCACGCCCCCTTTGGGTGGCCATTTTGGACCTGGATTTTGGTTTCCAAAATCTGGTCACCTTAGGGATGACCATTACTAGGAAATCTTTTGCGGCCCAATGGTCTTCTGCTGCCTCCCCAATTTGGCTTCTGTTTGTGAGTTGAGTGGTGGGTTTTCCTTGAATTCCAGGGACATTTCCCTGTATTTCATTGCTGTTGCTGGGCTGCAATTTGCGCAAATAGATATGTGTGCAAATTGTGGCTGAAATTTGTGCAAACCCATGTAATTTGCACAAATCTTTCATGGGGGAAGAAAACTTCAAGGAAATTGGAGGACAAAAGTACCCACAATCTCCTTTCAGGAATTTAACATTTGAAAGGCCCTTTGGGAGGTGCAGAACCCTTAAGAATGGCAATCAGAGCTGAGCCAAAATTTCTCTGAAGACATTGGCACCGTTGTTCTTGGAGAGATTTTAAGCAAATCTCTGTTTTTATTTAAAATCTCTCTTTTAAATTAATCTGTTTCCTAAGTAGCTGCTGTTGCCATTTAGGGAAATGAAAAGAAACTGTGTTACAAACCCTGCCAATTAGGGTGACCAGATAAAATCCAGGTTGGGGCTCATGTAACTTTAACAGTTGTAGAGAAAAGGGAATTTCAGTCAGTGTCATTTGTATGCAATTAGTTCCTGGTGCAATTCCCTCTTCATCACAACAGTTAAAGTTGCAGGCACCGTACTAGAGTGACCATATACAAAAGGAACTAATTGCATACAAATGACCCTGGCTGAAATTCCATTTTCTCTACAACTGTTAAAGTTACATGAGCCCTGACCTGGATTTTATCTGGTCACCCTAGTTATGGGTGCTTCTGAAAAAAGAATCACAATGGACTTGCATGAACAATTATTATTATTAGTAGTAGTAGTAGTAGTATTTATTACATTTATATTCCACACCATAGCTGAAGCTGTCTGGGCGGTTTACAAAGATTAAAAGACTGAACATTAAAAATCAATATATAAAATTTTAAACCATAAAAAAAACCAGTTAACATTTAAAACAGTTTAAAACTCCCAGTCAGGCCAAAAAATCAGTTAAAAATCTCAACGTAAGGTGTTAAATGCCTGAGAGAAAAGGAAAGTCTTGACCTGGCTTCAAAAAGATAGCAATGTTGTTGCAAGGCGGACCTCATCGGGGAAAGTCCTTCATAGATATAAACCAGAGTCTAAAGAACCATATGAACACTTCAGGCCCAAGAAAGGGTCTGACATTTCCTGATCTCAGTCAGCATCCCCCATACCACATATTACATTAAAAAAAAATGAGGGGGGCTTTTTGTGATATGAGGTGGGAGTTTTTCTTCAAAGAAACCAAGTATCCACTGGTTATGCTTGTGTGCCTGGATGGGTGCATACGGTATCCCTTCAGGTTAGAGCTCTACCAAAATATTTCCTGATACAATTTCAGGGTCAAAACGTAGTGCATACGCAGGACAGAAATATTTATTGAATTGAAATATATGCTAATTTTTTTTAACTTTTTAATTCCGTTGACTGCCATTGTTTCCCTATCTGCTGCTCCTTTGGCACCATCTTCACTGTCATTATCGCATCTTCTTCCTGAATTTGTTACATGGATGGCCCTAGCAAATTGTGAATAATCTTGTGCATAAGTGGACATTCCAAACAGATTCCCCGATGTGATGTCACTAAAGGCAAATGTAGCCAGTCAAGAATAAGGACAATACTTCCTGATCCCTCACATTGGCAATGACAGACTATGAGGAATTATAATAACAAAGCCACATCCGAGTGACAGTAATGCTGTCTGAATAAGTACACACTGCCAACCTTTTTCTGAAGCATTCATCCAAATGCTGCAGTGTGTGTGTGTGTGTGTGTGTGTGTGTGTTACTTAATGACGTTGCTGAAAACGTTCATGAAAAAATATCTCGTCCACCACAATTTCGGCTTAGTCCTAATTTAAATCCCTGCCGTAGTTTTGAACAATATGCCATTCAGCTACAATTGTTTCTTTCTGTAGTTCATTACTTATTATAACTGATTGATTCCCTCGCCTAAAGATTGTCTTGCTTTACCAGTCACTTACTCTTTAGGCCATTAATTGATGCCATGGTCCACTGTTTGTGACTTCACAATTCATCACCATACAGGAAATTGGGTTGTCACCGACAATGGATTAAGATATCGTTGAATGAAACCAGTGGAGAGAGGGACGTTATTTACTCAAACTACTTGGTACTCTGTGCACAAGTAAGTCAGGAAACACATAGACAAATTATCTTAAAAGTTGTACTGTCATCACATATATCTTTCTGAGTTTATGAAGTACATGCAAAACATGTTTAGCAGACATTACCCACATAAAGGATGAAATCTCTCTCTTTCTGTCTAAGAAAACTGCAGAGCCAGCACACACACTCTGTGTGTGTGTGTGTGTGTGTGTGTGTGTGTGTATATATATATATGTGTGTGTGTGTATATATATATATATATATATATATATATAGACACCTGTTCTGGAATAGCCACTTGTTTACTCCCATATGACCCATCACTGCTGTCCCACTATGGAGTAGTGGTAAAGAACCTCCTTTGTTGCCCTGCCCACCACTGTCAATGTACCTTCCAACCACTCAGCAGCCATGATGAGTTGAGTTCACCCTGTCAATATACAACAGTGTTGGAGCACATTTGCAACAACTTGATGCTGCAGAAGGAAAGCAAGGCAAGTGCGAAGGGAAGACGTGGAAGCCCCATAGACACAAATGGACTTTCATCCATTGTAGCTAGTGTTAAAGTCCCACATATGCATGCGTAGGAAACAGGTTTCCCTTGTTCCACCCTCCCAATCTCCTGGGCAAATAGTCCCCTTCTAAGTATCTGGGCATTACAATATATCCATCTGCATAGAGCATAGTGAAAGGAAAGAACCCTTCCAATGTCTAAGATGAATGACATTATATACAAGACAGGGTTGGCCCAAGATGTTTTTTCTGCTGAGGCAAAGAAAAAGATGGCACCTCTCCCAATCATTGGACAACATCCAACTAGACTGGAAATTGAATATTTCTTCAATGCAGGTGATGTGACTGTGTCCCCAACTGCATGTGAAGGCATCAAGCTACTTAAGGAGCACAAGGCATAACTCCCTTCTCCAACATCGTGCTGCCATCTCCCAGCATTTGCCTCCTGAGGCAACCATCTCACTCTGCCTAACGGAAGTGCTGTCTGTTAAAACATGGCATTCTCATTCATTTAAAACAAAGGTGTACAAACCCTCTACCTTGTCTATATCTATTGGTCTACTGAGGAATCTCTGAGCATCTGTCATGGATGTCTTGACACAGGAGAGGATTATGGAACATGTTTTCTGGAGTTTCCTCAGTCCAAGTGGAGGAACTAGACAGGCTTTGGGGGTGTTTTCTCATCCCACATGAATCCAGAGTGCACCCTGAATGAAACCAGCAAGTCCCTGCAGTTGTGCAAATTTGCATGTGAAGATCAGTAATGGTGGAAAAATAGTCTTTTAAGGAAGCTTGCCCATCGTTCTTGGCCTTCTCATTGAGGAAACCCTGATACATTTCTGATGAACTCAGTAATATAGCCTGAAAAACCTTGACCAAAGATTATCCCTAATGGAGGTTTCTTCACCCCAAAACCCCACTGGACAAATGGGGTGAGCAGCATCATGGTGCTCACCCTAGTTGAGGTGGGTTACATGTATGGGCTGGCTAATGCAGTAGGTGGAGCTTGGGTCTATCAAAGGCTACCTGTCCAGCATTAGCCCACTTTCTACTCTGCTCGGTAACTACTCATCCTATAGGACTCAGTGTAGGAGTTACTGCTCACTTCTTGGCCGAGTAAGAATTTTCTTATCTGTGGCCTTGATTGGCCCTGAAATGTGGTTTCCCCCTGCACCCACCTATTCTAAACTGAGTTATGGGAGTTTGGAACTGGAGGTGCTATTTTAAATCTGTTGGTCACAATTAGGGCTGTCAATTGCAGGAGAATCCAGCCCTTTTGAGGCTGGACAGATACCAGTGTCAGACCCAGCTCAGCTTGCATTTGTGAGCTGAGTCACCCGTTAATTCCTGAAACCCAGAAATACACAGATGGAATGAGGTTGCAAGACAATCCCTTTGCCATTATTTCCTAGGCTGTTAGTTTGTCCCACTGCAGATCTTAGTTTAAATAATCTCAATGAAGTCATGCTGGTCTGTAGTTCAGCCTTGGGAATGCAATGCATAGTACACATCTCAGATTAGACCTGTATGCCACTGTGAGTCTTTCTCCATCCATATTTGTGACTATGGTTTCATTGGATCTAAGACCCTTTCTACACCAGACAGGTGTAGAGGGAGGGAGGGGCGGAGATCCTGGAAGTAGATGCTTTAATCCAAACAAAAAGCGTGACGACCCAGCTTCTTCCCAGGCCATCACGCTGTTGTACCTGCCATTTTCCTTTTTTGGGAAACATCGAAGAGTGCTCTTGTACTCCATCATGAAAGGTAAGTTGGGGGTGGGGGGGGGAAATCATGTATGAAATTGGGGGGCCTCCCCCACCATCCTGGGGATGGCAGACTTGCTCCCCCCTCTTATCTGATGGGAAGTAAGTGGGCAGCAGCCAGGACAGGCTCCCACACCTCCCACGGTCTAGGGCTGTTCCTGGGACCGTGGGAGGAATCAGGTTCCCCCAGGGTTCTCTTATCCCAGGGGTAAACCCGTGTCCATTCCCCCTGCCCCCGAGAGTCCCTGTGTATCATTTGGATACACAGGGAGCACACAGGGACTAACAAGCAGAAAATGGCCAGTGTAGAAACGACCTAAGTTTCAATATTTATCACAGTCAACCCCAATTCACCTAAAATAATTATGTATGAAAATTATATCCAACTTTGATGGAGATTAAGGAAAAGAAGCACCTTTGTGCCTTTGCAGGAAGATGGTTCTCTCAAAAGACAGTCATCCGCAAAGGATCAGAAGGTAATTAGGTAGGTGGTGTGAATGCATCTGTCTAAATATGCCTTCTTATGCATCACAAATTTCTCAGGGACGCTCAGCCTTTTGTAGATGCACAGTAATGTTGGGGTAATATACACCAGAATGAAAAATGAGCAGATGAGCAATTGATGAATGTTTGACAGGAGCCACCTGCAATTTAAAAACTAACAAAACAAAACAAAGGTCTGATTCACACTTATTGGCAGCAATGGGAGTGAGTCTGTCTCAAGGCTTTCTTCCCACACCTCTCCAGTTACATGAGTGTGAAGGGAGAGTATGGGTGGGCCCAATGATGGGGTTTCTTCTTCACACTTGAACATTAACTAGCCAGGGAAAGGCCTTAGGGCAAAACTACAGTTATCATTATTATGATTAATAATAATAATAATAATATCCCACTTTTTATTGAATACTGGGACTCGAGGCTTACAAATCAAAACATGTTCAGTTAAAAACAGATAGAGATATACAAAAATTTAATATATATATAATTAAACATAGTGCAATATTTAAATATTTAAAACATTTTAAATACAAATGATTTTTTTAAAAAAATCCAAGATATAACAACACATCAACAGAGGTCCAAACTATTCCCCAGAGGCCTGTTGAAACAGATTTTTTTTTAGCCTGCCTCCAAAAGCACACCTAGGAGGGAGCCAGTCTAGCTTCCCTGGGTAGTTCCAGAGCCCCGGGACAGCCACCAAGAAGGCCCTCTCCCGCATTCCCAGCAGGCATGCCTGTGATGGTGGTGAGACTGAGAGAAGAGCCTCCCCCGAAGACCTCAGGGGACGGGCAGGTTCGTAAGAGAGAATACGGTCTTTCAGATAACCTGGACCCGAGCCATATAGGGCTTTATAGGTCATAACCAGCATTAAACACACTTAAAAAAGGAAAGAAAAGATGCTTAACCACACCACTTTTATTCCGAAGCAAAAACATCCAGTGGGGCCCCAATCCAGATTCAATTTTTTCCCCAATTTGAGTCCCATGGTGCTTTCCTGCTGAACTCCGCTAGTTCCTCTTTGGTCTGCAATGCTGTTCACAAAATAAAAGTGTGTTGTTGACAGCACTCATGAGGGCAAGCAGTAGCTGCGGTGGGTGAGTATAATATTCAATGGAAAATCAGTACAGAACCATGATACGGATTTCCTTGGGCATCATTTCCTTGGTGGAAAGGACAGGGTAAAAATCAAATAAATAAATAAAATGTAACATTTCCTTCAAAAGCAAAAGTAACTTAAAAAACAACAATGGGCAATATCCAACTGTGTTGTTCTATTCATGTTCATGATGTTCCGCTAGTGGAAACTTGGTTCCCAACTATGAACATGAAGAGACTCCAACTAAAGTTACATTTACACATGTGTGGTTGCACAAGCATTGGCACAAGTGGTTGTGCATTATGCTTGTGCAACTCATTGGCTCAATTCGGACGACACAATAAACAACTGGTGTGGGGGAAACAATCGTCAGTTGTTTTGACTACAGTGTCATCCGAATGCTGCCATAGTCAACTCAGCGCTGATCCTCACCCACTCCACAGTTGATTAATTATTACCATGTTGTGTGGGGAGTGCCCCCTAGGGTTAGGGTTAGGGTTAGTCAACCCACCATTGACTATTGTGTCGTCCGAATTGAGCCATTGTGTAACCAGTTGTGCAGAACTCTTGTGCAACCTGGTGTGTAAGTGTTTTTTTCATTCTACTTATGCAATTGGTTGCACAACTGTTTTCAGAACTGGACTGGAAGGTCGTTCAAATAGTGGATGCCTTTAAATAGGGAATGGTTCTCTGTAAAAAATAGGACACATGGCTACCCAAAGCATGCGTCCCTTTCTTTCCTCATCCTTTCTCCCTCAATCCTTCATCCTTCTCTCCTTGAGCATCTTGTGAAATGTAGACATCAGTCTCAGATAGCAACAGCAACAGGGTATTTCAAGGGACTAGCTGACATATACAACCAAAGGAATAATTTGCAAGTATTGAATATTATATCACTTAATCTTCTTTCCTCTAAGTTATGTACAGCCAGGTTCTTCAGTTTACCTACCACCTTTAGCAGTATTATTAGTAGGGATGTGCACTGACCCCCCGGATCGGATCGGATAGCGGATCGGAATCGGACCTGGGGGGTCGGATCGGATCGGATCGGATCGTGTGTCGGATCGGATCGGATCCGATTCCGATCCGCGGATCGGATTTTCCGATCCGGATCGGACGCCATTTTGAATGCTTTTTCCTATAGCAAATTATTGTTTTATAAAAACGCCTATAACTTTTTCATTTTTAAAGACAGAAGGATGAAACTTGGGCACATTGTACACTGGTTAGGGATAGGTATCTGTGAGAAATTTCAGAAAGATTGGTGCATGCAGTTTGTGGCAATTCATTTTTTAATAAATAACATGGAATGCCTATAACTCGGTCACTTTTAAAGTTACACACATGAAACTTTGCCACATTGTAGGTGGAACCTTGGGACCCACGTGTGTGAAATCCCAGAACCGTGGGTGCTTGCCTGGTGTGGCAATGAATTTTTGAAAAATGGGTAGTAGTGGGGTAAATGCAGTTATGCCTCCCATGTTTTTATTTTTAAAGATACAAACAGGACACTTCGGCACATTACAGGGAACACTTCCCTTGATATGTGTGTAAAATTTCAGACAGCTAGCTCCAGGCATGTGTTGGCAATGAATTGTTGAAAATTGGGTAGCAGTGGGGTAAAATACAGTTTTGCCTCCCATTTTTTTATTTTCAAAGATACAAACGGGAAACTTTGGCACATTGCAGGGAACACTTCACTTCAAATGTGTGTGAAATTTCCGGAAGCTAGGTGCAACATTTTAGTGGGAAACGAACGTTTATTCATGGCATTTCACATGGGATTTATGGGTTGGTTTGAAGAGCTACAAAGCTCTAACTCGCTCACATGGCACAGGACCTATGCCCGCTCAAACGCTGGAAATTTCACAAACTTTGGTGCAATGCTTTAGTGGGAAAACAAAGGTTTATGCATGGCATTTCACATGGGATTTATGGGTTGGTTTTAAGAGCTACAAAACTCTAACTCGCTCACATGGCACAGGACCTATGCCCGCTCAAACGCTGGAAATTTCACAAACTTTGGTGCAATGCTTTAGTGGGAAAACAAAGGTTAAACTTTATTATTTTAAACCTTCAGGAAGGGGACATTGCCTGCCTGGTGTGGATTGGTAATGAGGGAAGAAAGTTTCACTTATTCATTTGTAAAATGTAAAGTGATTGTAAATTGCTTTAGGGACCCATACATTTACATGACAAGACAGGTGTTGGTTGCAGGAATGCTACCAAATGCACTAGTAGCTAATCCCAGGTAATAGCTATTCAGATCCTAGCTAATAGCTATTATTCAGATCCTAGCCTGGGAAGGGATCTTGCAGGATAAGTGATTGTTCTTTTCTTGTGTAGTATGTAATTCTAAACCAGAAGGCTGCTTTGATGTAGAGCCAATCCACATGGTCTCTTGCAGCACCTAGTATTATTTATTTCTCCTTCCACAGCAGAATCTGGAAGGCGGGCAGGCAGGCTGGCATCCAGGGCAAAGTCCAACAGCGGCATTGGGGACTGGGTGACATTCTCCTTGAGGGCGAATGCCAAGTCCCATGGCTTGTGCGAGGAGGGCGGCTTGCTCTCTTTGCAGGAAGGATCTGGAAGGCGGCAGGCGGCATCAGCAGCAGGCGGGCAGGCTGGCATTTAATGGGCAAAGTCCAACAGCGGCGTTGGGGACTGGGTGACATTCTCCTTGAGGGCGAATGCCAAGTCCCATGGCTTGTGCGAGGAGGGCGGCTTGCTCTCTTTGCAGGAAGGATCTGGAAGGCGGCAGGCGGCATCAGCAGCGGGCGGGCAGGCTGGCATTTAATGGGCAAAGTCTCTCCTTTCCCGGGCACTGTGGCAGTGAGAGTGCCATAGGCTGCAAAAGAAGAAGGGGGGGAAAAAAGAATGAATATTAGTTGACCACTTCAACACAACCAGCTCCCTTCCACCCAGGATTGCCCTTCCTGAGTGCCCACGCCCCAGCAGGCACACGGGGCTGCCTGCTCACTCGAAGTTAGCAGGCAGACAGCCAACCTTCAGTTAGGTGGAAGGTGCCCCCCCCCATTCACAGAACACTTACCGTAGTCCTCCTGAGGGCGTTGTTGATAAGATGCCACTTCCAGGCGGGCAGTGACGGGCAGGTGGGCAGTCTGCATTACCGTCTCTCCTGGGCACTGTGGCAAAGAGTTCCATAGGCTGCAAAAGAAGAAGGGGGGGGGAAGAATATGAGAAAAATGATACTTTTCCACCACTGGCTCCCTCCCACCCAAGACTGGCATGTGCCCGGTCCTGAGTGCCCACGCCCCAGCAGGCACACGGGGCTGCCTGCTTGCTTACTCGTGGGTAAGCTCTCTGACAGGCTCTTACCAGAGTCGTGCGGGTGACGTGAATCGATGGGCCACCTCCATGCGGCCGTGGCTGGGGCAGATGGGCAGTCTGGATTCACGGGTGCGCTTTGCGCAGTGGCGAAGAGTTCCATAGGCTGCAAAAGAAGGAGGGCGGGGGGAAAGAATGAATATTAGTTGACCACTTTAACACAACCAGCTCCCTTCCACCCAGGATTGCCCTTCCTGAGTGCCCACGCCAAAGCAGGCACACGGGGCTGCCTGCTTGCTTACTCGTGGGTAAGCTCTCTGACAGGCTCTTACCAGAGTCGTGCGGGCGACGTGAATCGATGGGCCACCTCCATGCGGCCGTGGCTGGGGCAGATGGGCAGTCTGGATTCACGGGTGCGCTTTGCGCAGTGGCGAAGAGTTCCATAGGCTGCAAAAGAAGGAGGGGGGGGGAAAAGAATGAATATTAGTTGACCACTTTAACACAACCAGCTCCCTTCCACCCAGGATTGCCCTTCCTGAGTGCCCACGCCAAAGCAGGCACACGGGGCTGCCTGCTTGCTTACTCGTGGGTAAGCTCTCTGACAGGCTCTTACCAGAGTCGTGCGGGCGACGTGAATCGATGGGCCACCTCCATGCGGCCGTGGCTGGGGCAGATGGGCAGTCTGGATTCACGGGTGCGCTTTGCGCAGTGGCGAAGAGTTCCATAGGCTGCAAAAGAAGGAGGGGGGGGGGGAAAAGAATGAATATTAGTTGACCACTTTAACACAACCAGCTCCCTTCCACCCAGGATTGCCCTTCCTGAGTGCCCACGCCAAAGCAGGCACACGGGGCTGCCTGCTCACTCGGAAGTTAGCAGGCAGACAGCCAACCTTTAGTGAGGTGGAAGGTGCCCCCCCCATTCACAGAACACTTACCGTAGTCCTGAGGGCGTTGAGGACTCGGTGAGATTCTCCTGGAGGACCCCTAGTCCCATGGCTTGTGCAAGGAAGGTGGCTGGCCCGCCTCGCAGGAACGATCTGGAAGGCGGCAGGCGGCATCAGCAGCGGGCGGGCAGGCTGGCATTTAATGGGCAAAGTCTCTCCTTTCCCGGGCACTGTGGCAGTGAGAGGAGGGGGATAATGAATATTACATAAATACTTTTATACTGCAAAAGAAGAAAGGAAAATAAATAAAGATTTGTATTAATTAATACATGCAAGTCCTAGTAACTAGTCTCCCACCGGCACACTTCTCTTGTTTGTGATGCAATCCTCTTTCTCCTGCTGCACCCCTCCCTTTCTAAATCACTCTTCTGAGCCCATTGTTAGAGGGATTGGCTATCCTTTTGTGTCTGGCAGGACACAGCTTACCGGATCATTAGAGAATCACCATTTCTTTTGTCCTTGGGTTATTCATTCACTCCTAATAGCACCCTACGTTAGGCTGACCAGATCAAATCCAGGTCAGGGTTCCTAACTTCAGCAGTTGTAGAGAAAAGGGAATTTCTGCCAGTGTCATTTGTATGGAATTAGTTCCTGCTGAGATTCCCTCTTCATCACAACAGTTAAAGGTGCAGGGGCCCTGCCTTCTTTTCTATATGGCCACTCTGCCTGCACTCTTACCTGAGTCGTAGGGGTGACGTGAATCGAGGGGCCACCTCCATGTGGCCGTGGCTGGGGCAGATGGGCAGTCTGGAATCACGGGTGCGCTTTGCGCAGTGGCGAAGAGTTCCATAGGCTGCAAAAGAAGGAGGGGGGGGAAAGAATTAACATGAGATAAATCATACTTTTCCACCATTGGCTCCCTCTCACCCAGGACTGGCATCTGCCCGGTCCTGAGTGCCCACGCCCCAGTAGGCACACGGGGCTGCCTGCTTGCTTACTCGGAAGTAAGATCTCAGACTGCCCCACTTCTGGACACTCTCAGGTGTCCCTGCGTTGACTGCACACACTTACCTTATTCGTGCGGCCGCTGTGGATCGGAGGACTCCAGTGGCACATAGGCTCCTCCAGGCAAAGTCACATTGGCATAGGCTCCTCCAGGCAAAGTCACATTGGCATAGGCTCCTCCAGGCAAAGTCACATTGGCATAGGCTCCTCCAGGCAAAGTCACATTGGCATAGGCTTCTCCAGGCAAAGTCCCAGTGGCACATAGGCTCCTCCAGGCAAAGTCACATTGGCATAGGCTCCTCCAGGCAAAGTCACAGTGGCACATAGGCTCCTCCAGGCAAAGTCACATTGGCACAGGCTCCTCCAGGCAAAGTCACAGTGGCACATAGGCTCCTCCAGGCAAAGTCACAGTGGCATAGGCTCCTCCAGGCAAAGTCACGTTGGCATAGGCTCCTCCAGGCAAAGTCACAGTGGCACATAGGCTCCTCCAGGCAAAGTCACATTGGCATAGGCTCCTCCAGGCAAAGTCACAGTGGCACATAGGCTCCTCCAGGCAAAGTCACAGTGGCACATAGGCTCCTCCAGGCAAAGTCACGTTGGCATAGGCTCCTCCAGGCAAAGTCACAGTGGCACATAGGCTCCTCCAGGCAAAGTCACAGTGGCACATAGGCTCCTCCAGGCAAAGTCACAGTTTGGCACAGCTCCCTCCAGGCAAAGTCACAGTTTGGCACAGCTCCCTCCAGGCAAAGTCCCAGTGGCACAGGCTCCTCCAGGCAAAGTCACATTGGCACAGGCTCCTCCAGGCAAAGTCACAGTTTGGCACAGCTCCCTCCAGGCAAAGTCCCAGTGGCAGAGGCAAAGTCCCAGTGGCACAGGCTCCTCCAGGCAAAGTCACAGTTTGGCACAGCTCCCTCCAGGCAAAGTCCCAGTGGCACAGGCTCCTCCAGGCAAAGTCACATTGGCACAGGCTCCTCCAGGCAAAGTCACAGTTTGGCACAGCTCCCTCCAGGCAAAGTCCCAGTGGCAGAGGCAAAGTCCCAGTGGCAGAGGCAAAGTCCCACTGGCAGAGGCAAAGTCACAGCTGCATGGGCCCCTCCAGGCAAAGTCCCAGTGGCAGAGGCAAAGTCCCAGTGGCAGAGGCAAAGTCCCACTGGCAGAGGCAAAGTCACAGCTGCATGGGCACCTCCAGGCAGGCAGGCGGGCAGAGGCAGAGGCAGAGGCGGGCATGATGCCAGGCGCTTGCGCATTGCACAAGTAAGCAATAGAACCGTGAGACCAGCCCACGCATTCCGGCTACTTCACAATGGCGGCAACCTAGCAGGCGGGCAGGCGGGCAGGCAGGCAGGCAGGCAGAGGCAGAGGCAGAGGCGGGCATGATGCCAGGCGCTTGCGCATTGCACAAGTAAGCAATAGAACCGTGAGACCAGCCCACGCATTCCGGCTACTTCACAATGGCGGCAACCTAGCAGGCGGGCAGGCGGGCAGGCAGGCAGAGGCAGAGGCAGAGGCGGGCATGATGCCAGGCGCTTGCGCATTGCACAAGTAAGCAATAGAACCGTGAGACCAGCCCATGCATTCCGGCTACTTCACAATGGCGGCAACCTAGCAGGTGGGCAGGCGGGCAGGCAGGCAGGCAGGCAGAGGCAGAGGCAGAGGCGGGCATGATGCCAGGCGCTTGCGCATTGCACAAGTAAGCAATAGAACCGTGAGACCAGCCCACGCATTCCGGCTACTTCACAATGGCGGCAACCTAGCAGGCGGGCAGGCAGGCAGGCAGGCAGAGGCAGAGGCAGAGGCGGGCATGATGCCAGGCGCTTGCGCATTGCACAAGTAAGCAATAGAACCGTGAGACCAGCCCACGCATTCCGGCTACTTCACAATGGCGGCAACCTAGCAGGCGGGCAGGCAGGCAGGCAGGCAGAGGCAGAGGCAGAGGCGGGCATGATGCCAGGCGCTTGCGCATTGCACAAGTAAGCAATAGAACCGTGAGACCAGCCCACGCATTCCGGCTACTTCACAATGGCGGCAACCTAGCAGGTGGGCAGGCGGGCAGGCAGTTTTTTAAATCATATAGCCAAAATAAACACAACACACAGTGACAGCCCTGCAAGGCTGCCACATAAGTCCAAAAGACACAGTCAGAAACAGTGTGGGATGCTGCTTGTCATCCACTCAATGTAGGAGCCTGGAAGAGGAATCCTATCGCGTCCTTCGTTCATAGTCAGAGAGGTGCATGCGTTCCTTGGCGATAAAATTAAGCCTTCTTCTTATCCAAAGTTCTCATGAGCCTCTGACGTGGTCTTACAAGAAGAAACGCCCATGGAAGTGTGGGACCTTACAGAAGGCCTGGAGGGAGCCATCGGAGTCCAATTTCAGAGGCACACGTGCAAGCACATTGGTTCAAGTCAAACAACATAGAATGTGTGAGATGCTTGTGCATCCCCTCAATGTAAGAGGCTAGGAGAAGAAACTAGATCCCTTCGGGATCCATCGTTCAGAGTTGAGTTACTGAGCTGTAAACAACACAGCCAGTAAATTAAAGTAAAGAAAATTAATTAACCGAAAATAAGAATTAAAAAATCAAGGGCCTGCCGGTGCCTGCCCAAAGGTGTGGGATGGATGGGGGGTGCCTGCCAATTACTCCCCCGCGGGCATGAGGGTGGGGTATCCCAGCAGGGGCAGATTGACCTTGAGGAAGACCAGCTGCTCCACAATCTCAGCGTCCAAGCGAGAGCGGTGGGGTGTGACCACGTCGCCCGCCATGGAAAACACCCGCTCGCTTGGAACGCTGGACGGTGGGCAGCTGATTCTGTCCATGGCCACCCGCGCCAGATCAGGCCACATCTGGCGCCGAGATGACCAGTAGGCCAGGGGTTCGATGGAGCCGTCCTCCATCTGCTCCGCCAGGTAACGCTGCACTGCTGCTGCAGCGTCATCCTGGCGGCGGCTGGGTTGAGTGCCTCTATGCCCAACCGCAGCCTGCAAAGCCTTGTCCCAAAACCCCTGGCCTGTCCCCCTGCTGGGTGTGGTGGTGCTGGTGCCGCCGCTGCTGGTGGTGCTCAGCGGACTTAGCGCCTGGGCTTCGGTGGGCTCCTCCTCTGCCTGCCCAATCCTGGCATCCCGGGCCGCCCGAACGTCCGTCACCAGCATTTCCACCCAACCTGCCCGGGAAGTCTGCCCACATAACCCATCCTTGATGCGCGGGTCGCACATGGTGGCCAACATGTACTGCCTCTCGTTGTAGAGAGGCTGGACCCGGCGGGATAGGCTTTCCCTCAGCCTCGTCACCACTTCCCGCACCTCTGGCAGGAAGCGCCTGCCGGTGACGGCATCCCCGGCCTCCAGAAACTCGCCCATCTGATTCTGGAGATGCCTGGCCACGGGGAGCACCTGGCTGAGAAGGGCAGTGCTGCTGCTCAGGGTCTCGGTGGCCTCAAGGAACGGCTTGAGGACCACCAGAAGCTGGGACATGGCCTCCCACTGCTGCCTGGACAGTGGGGCCTGGATGCCAATGTCCCCGACCCTGAACATCTCGTGGACAACACGCTGTTGCTCCACCATACGCTCGAGCATGTGGTAGGTGGAGTTCCAACGTGTTGCCACGTCCTGCACTAGCCGGTGCTGCGGAAGTCCCAGCTCCTGCTGCTTCTCCCGCAGCAACCGACTGCCCTTCACGCTGTGGTGGAAATGCCCAGCCACCTTCCTGCAGCTCTCTAGGAGATTACGGATTTGGGGAGGGAGAGGGGCCTTGCTGCCTCCAAGGCCATCCCTGACGACCAGGTTGAAGACGTGCGCGATGCAGCGGATGCCCTCAAATCCGCCATCGCGCACCGCCTTCAGCATATTGGCTCCCCCGTCCGTGACCATGTAACCGCGGGTGTGCTGGTGCCCGCCCAGCCACCCTGCCACCATGCGGTTCATGGCCTCCGTAATCTCCTCCGCCGTGTGGGACTGGTCCATGACTGCGGTATGAAGGAGGGCCCAGCGGCAGCCCTCCTTCCCAGTCCCAGAAGTCCTGGGTGCTTCCTGCCCTGAGGCTCCCCACCAGTGAGCCGTCAGGGACAGGTAAGCGTGCACTCCTCCTTCGCTGGACCAGATGTCCGAAGTGAAGTGCACCTTCTGTGCCTCTGCCTGGCACAGACGACCCAGAACTAACTCCCTGCATGCCTGGTACAGGGAGGGCACCACACGCCTGCTCAGGGTGGTGCGACACGGCGGCTTGTAGTATGGAACCACAAGAGCCATCAGCCTCTTGAAGCCTGCGTTCTCGACGAGGCTGAATGGCTGGTCATCCAACGCCACCATCTCACCGATGCAATTGGTGATCTGGTTGGGCGCTGGAAAACGCCACCTTGTGGCTCCATACTTCCCCCACCCCATCTCTTCCATGGTGGCCTGGCGAAGCCTCTTGGGGATGGGAGGTCGAGAGCTGGCAGAAGTTGCAGGAGCCTTCTGCTTGCCCTTGCCGCTAGCACCAGTCTGCTGCGAGGTGCCCGCCTCGGTCCCAAGCAAAACAGACTGGTGGTGCCTCTGCATGTGGCGGGTGAGGTTCGTGGTGGTGAAGTGGCCTGGCATTTTTCCCCTGCTCACTGACATCTTGCAGTAGCGACAGACAGCAAAGCGGGAATCCACTGCCACCTCAAAGTGGTCCCACACCTTGCTTGCCTGTCGCTTCTGGGGTGACACAGACGGCCTGCCGGCGCCTTCGCTCTGTGGTGTCACCTCAGGAGCAAGGGAATGAGTGGAAGAGAGGACGGATTGTGGAGAGTAAGTCTCTGGTGCTGCCTGCTCTTCCTCTTGCCCCACATCAGAGTCCTCCTCCTCACTCTGAACCTCGCTGACTTCCACAAGATCTGGGAAAAGATCAGTCAGCGGGTTCACAGGCTCACCCACCAAAGAAGGAGCTGGATATAGTGCTCCTTCTTCATGCCCACTGCTGCTCCCAGCACCTGCCTCATGTTGCTGAAAGAGTGCCCTGCAGGCACTACTTTGAGTTGCCTCTGCCTGCTTCTGCTGCCCCAGTGGAGAACGCCTCAGTTTAACTGGGGGTGTGGAAGTAGGCTGCCTGCTGCTGGTCCCAGCAGCAGCAGCAGCAGCGCCATGCCCAGAGCGGCCTCTCCCAAATGCTGCCTTGGGAGCACCCCCCCTTTGAGTGCCACGCTTCATTTTATTTTTATTATTATTTATTTTTGTGTAAGTGTGTGCTTTGCTGACTTTTTTTGTGTTTGTAGCAGCAGGCTACACAGCCCAGCAACACACACTCACTCACAAGCGCGCACACACACACACACACACACACACAGAGAAAGAGAGAGAGAGAGAGAGAGGATAGAAATATTTTTTTATTATTTTTTTGAGTTTTTTTCAGAAAGCGAAAGTAGAACAAACAAACACACTCACTGCAAAGACAAACTGAACTCACAGACAAACAAACGTGCTATCTAAGAAAGGAAAGGCAAGAGAGAAAGGAAAGCCAAGAGAGAGAACAAGAAAAGCTGAAGTAAAAGATCAGAAACTCCTCAAAACCACCTCCAAATGCAATCAAATCAATACAGTCTCTCCAACACAGCTCCAAAACACTCCCTAATCTCCTCCACGTTCAACCCACAAAGAGCCAGAAGGGCAGGGCTGAGAGAATATATACTGGTGCCCTCCTCCAGCATTGCGATTGGAGGCTGAAGAAAGTCTTCACAGGATTGGGTGATTCAGTCATGTATTCTAAAGCACAATTGGTGGATCAAGCTGTCAAACACACACACACAAACACAGCCTCCCCCTCCCTTTCCTGAAGGTTTAAAATAATAAAGTTTAACCTTTGTTTTCCCACTAAAGCATTGCACCAAAGTTTGTGAAATTTCCAGCGTTTGAGCGGGCATAGGTCCTGTGCCATGTGAGCGAGTTAGAGTTTTGTAGCTCTTAAAACCAACCCATAAATCCCATGTGAAATGCCATGCATAAACCTTTGTTTTCCCACTAAAGCATTGCACCAAAGTTTGTGAAATTTCCAGCGTTTGAGCGGGCATAGGTCCTGTGCCATGTGAGCGAGTTAGAGCTTTGTAGCTCTTCAAACCAACCCATAAATCCCATGTGAAATGCCATGAATAAACGTTCGTTTCCCACTAAAATGTTGCACCTAGCTTCCGGAAATTTCACACACATTTGAAGTGAAGTGTTCCCTGCAATGTGCCAAAGTTTCCCGTTTGTATCTTTGAAAATAAAAAAATGGGAGGCAAAACTGTATTTTACCCCACTGCTACCCAATTTTCAACAATTCATTGCCAACACATGCCTGGAGCTAGCTGTCTGAAATTTTACACACATATCAAGGGAAGTGTTCCCTGTAATGTGCCGAAGTGTCCTGTTTGTATCTTTAAAAATAAAAACATGGGAGGCATAACTGCATTTACCCCACTACTACCCATTTTTCAAAAATTCATTGCCACACCAGGCAAGCACCCACGGTTCTGGGATTTCACACACGTGGGTCCCAAGGTACCACCTACAATGTGGCAAAGTTTCATGTGTGTAACTTTAAAAATGACCGAGTTATAGGCATTCCATGTTATTTATTAAAAAATGAATTGCCACAAACTGCATGCACCAATCTTTCTGAAATTTCTCACAGATACCTATCCCTAACCAGTGTACAATGTGCCCAAGTTTCATCCTTCTGTCTTTAAAAATGAAAAAGTTATAGGCGTTTTTGTAAAACAACAATACTTTGCTATGGGAAAAACGCATTTAAAATGGCGTCCGATCCGCCGATCCGATCCGATCCGGATCGGACCTCGCCGGATCGGATCGGATCGGATCGGATGGTGTATCGGATCGGATCGGATCGGATCGGATTTTCCGATTTTTGGGGCGGATCGGATTCGGATCGTGGATCGGATCCGATCCGATGCACACCCCTAATTATTAGGAACCTCTTGTAGCTATTCATCCTGCTTGAACTGTGGTGCCCTGAACTGAGCTCAAAACTCCGCGTGAAGTCTTATCAGTTGCATATGCCTCCACTGAGTTTAAAAGAAGAAGAAAGAGAAATAGAAAGTTGGAATAGACAAAGACATCCTGGTAGTTCCAGGATAGAATATCACAGTGGTCAAAAGTATTTTTTTTTTAAAAAACCTTTGCAATTCAGTACAACAAATAAGTATCCCATGATCCTGCCCATCATATTTTCCAACTTGATCTCAAGTTTGCAATTTATTTATTTACTTACTTACTCAAAATATTTAGATACTACCTTTAAGGGCTAAACGGCCTTCTCAAAGGGGCTTATATCTTAAAATCATGTAAAAATGAATAGAAAATCAGAATAACTGATCATAGCATCAAAAACCAACAAAGTAATACTGCAACCATCAATATATAATTGAAAAGCCCGGACCAACTTCAAATTAAACAGATAAAAGCATATGAACAGCCAGTTTAACACCCATTTAAAAGAACAGAGTGAAGGAGCTAAACAAATTTCCTGTGGGAGGGAGTTCCTTAATGATGGACCACCACTGAGAAGTCCCTGTCTCTTATGCTCACCAGCCTGGTGGACCTTACTGGCAAGCTAATGAGCCAAGCCTGAGAGGCTGATCTCAGAGGCTAGGCAGGTTAATATAGGTGCAGGTGGTCCTTCAAATCGGCTGGTCCAAGCTGTTTAGAGATTTTAAGGTAAAGACCAACACTATGAATTGGGCCCAGAAGCTCACTGGCAACCAGTGCAGCTGGAACAAAATTGCCCTTGCCCTTAAATCTCCCTCCCTCCCTCCCTCTCTCTCTCTCTCTCTCTCTCTCTGTGTGTGATAAATAGGGATTGAGGTATTGGTGACTGGTTACTATTGTGGACATCAGAAAACAGTGTGTTGGGTGGCAATAAGTAAGAAAAGAACTATGGAAGCAGTGGGCCTGATGTGGAAAGATGAACAATGCTGTATCAATAAAACTATGAGCATTTCTACACCAAGGGAAATTCTGCAATTTAACTGCTGCTTTCTGCTTCCGTTCTCATGGCACAATCACAACGTGCTCCCTTGACATGTGCTTCCCTTCCCCCTCCCCCTTTCCCCCTTTATCCATGAGGACTATATGTTTCATGCATACAGCCACAAGATGGCGCTGTGGCCCACCTCATCTTATAGCGGGGTTTCCTCTTTTCCCACTGAAATGGAAATTGGGTCAATTTGTTTATTTCTGTTTCAAATGAAGCCACGGAAATCCTTGGAAAGAACGAGAGAGGTGGTGGAGGTTGACGGTATCATGAAAAAGTGTCATGAATGGCCAATCATGAGTGTGCAATAAATCATTTGTATAGAGACGCTCTATATTATATGAGTTAAAGCAAACTTGGTCTATCATATTGTGCCTAATAAAGCATGATCAGCATTTGTCTGTGTGCACTGGTAGCAAATGGGATACAGACTTTGTTACTTTGCATTTTTCTTCTTCTTCTTTCTTCCTTAAGTTGCATCCAGTTAGGCATTTGTCTTTCTTTTCCCACCCCACTCCTGAGATTTTTCATACGTCAACTGACATGAGTCTATTCTTGGTAATAACCCGTGAGGTTTTCGGTGTCCCTGTGTTTTATTATTTTATTATTCAAAAGTTCAGTACAGAAAAGGAGGAAATCGTGTACCACAGAGGGAGTTAAGGATGAATACAGCAACAACAGTGTGCCGACAAAATAATCAGCACCACCCACATAGGGGCACTAAATAATCTCTCCTTTTGGAAGACCAACTACATAGGCATCATTCTTCTATTTGGTGACAGGTTGGGTATTTGGACACCAAGGGGATTAAAATGAGCACATTTGTCTAGCACTAGGAGAGATGCCAAGATTGCATGTTTGTTTGCATCTTTCATCTGTGCCATTCCAAAGATTCATGGTGAGTAGTCATTTATGTTGCCTCTACATTCCACTGAATATAGAATTTGGCTTTAAAAATATTCATTTTGTTAACCACGGATAATCTCAACACAGCTTGTTTCAGAATTGTTCCTCCCGCCATATATATATATATATATATATATGAATTGTGATTCAGAATTACTCTTTTAAAAATGAAAAATAGATTTGGACTTCGCCAAAGTTCTGATGACACAACCATCAAAATAGGGTCTGACCACCTCCCCCTATAATATCCTGATATATTCCCCCTCTAATATTCTCCTATAACATGTTAATATATAATATTGTATAAGAGGATTACATTCTATTGGATTATATTATGTTAGGTTCCCCTATAGTATGCAAATATCCCCCCTATAATATGTTGATATGATGATCAGCAAAATAGGATCGGACTGCATCTTCTTATAATATTTGACCCCACAGTGAGCCCCTAAAATAGGAGCACTCAACACATGCCCTGTGGGCCATTTGTGGACCACGCCGCCCAGCCTGTCACCACATTGTCACCACATTCAGCAGTGGGGTAAAAAATGGTGGTTTGCTTTTATTTTCAAAGCAGCTGTGTTCATGCTAAAGAGCACTAAACGGGTCAGATTTAGCTTGTTCTGAAGCTATGGAGCACCAAATGTGTCCAAGTCAACTTCAAAACAAGCAATATTTGATCCATTTAACACTCCGTAGTGCTAACACGACATTTAAACAAACAAGCAAGAGAAGTTCGGAGTACAAAAAACCCCCCTGAACCATCAAAGTCCTCCACCCCTGCCTTGCTCTTCCATCTTTCCCTTCTACCGAATTTACCAGCTCTTGGAAACACTTCTTGGGGCCATGCAGTTATAATGATCCCACAATCCATATTTATAAATATGTATTATCAGTGAATAACTATGATGCACAGGGTCTTAATCAGGAATGGAATAGTGAATTGAGTAGTCATATTTTGCCCAGTCAATGGATCATTGATTTAGTGTGTGTATTTGAATCTGGATCCATGGATGTTAGGTTATGCCTTATTCAGCAAAAAAACTTTGGAGGTGTCTTGACGATGATACATTGGTGCTGTGAGCCCTCAAAACTCTGCGCTTCTGCACCTGTGGGGTTGTCGCCATGGCAAGGAGCGAGTGTGGGCTTTGAATCCTTCAATTGGACTCCAGAGGAGGAGTTGCCGCCATCCCATGCACTTCCTCTCCATGCACTGCTGCATCACCATGTGAGTGCCGCTGTGTATCCGCACGTCCCTCTGCTCAAACTCACCACAGCTTTTTACCCTCCTCACCATGGGACTTTCCTCGCTGGCTCCCCCCTCCCCACTGTCCAAGCAGATGGCAACCAATCAGGGGTTGCCGTCTGTCCAGCCATGCCTCCACCGCACCTCCAAAGCAGTGACAGATGGCAGAGGCGCCATCGTTGTCTTGTTCCAAAGAAAAAGTTGGGGCAAGTCCCCGACTTTTTATTTCGCAGCTATGGGAAAAAGCCCTGGGATGGCTCTACAGTGGCTTCTGTGTTGTTTCAACAACACAGCACCACTGTGGAGACACGCTGGGGCATCCCCCACATATAGACAGCCCCCTTGTTTCATGGCTGTTGGACATAAGAGAGTCTCTTTAATAAGGGTTTGCCTAATCAAGGGATTGCTAGAGGTGTAGCACAGCTAAAATTCCTTTTAACCATATTTTTTGTCAATACCCAATACTTACCTCTTTCCATGAGGAAGTTATTATATGGATAACCCTTGTATTGGGGGGAAAAAATCCTCTGTAATATTTACCGATGTACATGTCCTTTAAAATTATCTACCTGCTTCCTGGAAGTTAATGCACAATCAGTGCAAATGGATTCTCCATGCCCTTTTGAACAGCTAAAAGAATGATATTACAACAATGGAAGGATGAATGCTCACTTCCTATACTGCAGTGGCTTGAAGATCATATAACGCTTTCAACATGTGAATGGGTGATGTATAGGCACCACCTGCAAATTGATACTTCTTTGGATATTTGCTGTGCTTTTGTTGGAGTTTATCTCTAATTTTTAGAAAGCCATGTTTTCATACACACACACACACTTCATATGCATAAATTGAAATGGATATATTTCAATTTATGTAGTTACATTTCCCGTCCTTTTTATTTTTAGTTTATTTTTAGTTTTGTAGTATTGAAATTTTTCAATAACACAAAAATCTTACAGTCGGGTTTGATAGATGTCTCTATGTTATACCTGCAATGCTCCCTCCTACCTTACCTCCATCTCTCTTTCCCTCACTTTGAGTATCATAACTGCTAATCTCCAACTGCATCACAGGCAGAAGGATGCCTGGAAAACAGGTGCCCTGTGGAACTATATCTCCCAACCCCACTTGGTGTCTGGGAGGCAGACAAAGCTCTTTTTTACCTTCTGAGGAATGAAAGGACAAAGCACACCTGTTCGAATTACAATCCTAGATGGCAAAAACTTGTAGGATGGAGATCATCTCAAGAAAGGCATTGCATGCTATATAAATATGTATTCCAGGCTGGGTAATAGCAAACTTTTTTCCAACGTTGCTAATGAAATATTGTCCCTAATCAGCTGGCACACTCACTGAAATCCAGTTTTCTTTCAAATCCACTACACTTCCTTGGATGTTAGGAGAATGGGCTGCTAGCTCAGATGCTCCCTGTACAGATCTCATTTTGGTAGCTGGTAGTTAATTATGCTGGTCTACCTTATAGAGTCATTGTACATACTTTACTAAGGAATCGATGTGGAAAATTCTGGGGACTTCAGAAAACATGTGTGGATATATATTTATTATTATTATTATTATTATTATTATTATTACTATTACTATTACTATTATTATTATCACCATCATCATCATCATCATCATCTGTATCATCATCCAACTAATTATCATTTGGAAAATAAGCAAGGTTTGTGAATCCAGAACTGCTATATGGCTTTGAGACTGAAGGTCATGCAAATAGACTTTGCCAGTAAGCTAAACAAGAGAGACTACAAAAGAGTATAACAAAAGAGGAGAAGAATAGGCTTCAATCTATTCTTCAGCCTGAAAATTTAGCTTCATGAAACATGCTGTTTATTTAATTATTTTGCTTGATTGAATATGAAAACTCCTTGAAAGTCCAGGAATTCTGGTTGGGAGGCGGAATAGCAAAGTTAAGTGGCTGTGCCTCTCTCTCTCTTTCTCTCTTTCTCTCTCCTTTATTATTCTTTATTATTTCATTTATATCTCACAATAATAATAATAATAATAATAATATATTTATTTATTCATTACCCGCCTCTCCCTCTGGTTCGTGGTGGGGAACAACATTAAAAGCAAATGATATAAAATACATAAAACTGATTAAAAACATATAAAAACTAATACATTATTAAAATACCAATGGAACTCTTAAAATTCAACTGGGTAGGTCTGCTGGAAGAGATCAATCTTGATAGCTTTCTTAAATTACAGAAGACTGTTAAGTTGGCGAATCTCTCCCGGCAGGCCATTCCACAGTCTGGGAGCGGCAGAAGAGAAGGTCCTCTGGGTAACGGTTGTCAGCCTAGTTTTGGCTGACTATAGTAAATTCTTCCCAAAGGACCTGAGTGTGCGGGGCGGATTGTATGGGAGAAGGCGATCCTGCAGGTAACCTGGACCCAAACATGTAGGGCTTTAAAGGTAATAACCAACACTTTGTACTTCGCCTGGAAACTAATTCTTTCCTCTTGAAAGGTGTCCAAGGCGGCATATTTCTTTTCCAGTTTATCCTCACTACAACCCTGTGAGGGAAGTTAGGCTAAGTGCCATTGACTGGCCTAAACTCACCCAGTGAGTTTCATGGTCAAGTGGGCACTAGAACCCAGATCTCCTGAGTCCCAGTTTAAGGGCTCATCTACACCTATGGGTGTAGAGGGAGAGAGGGGGAGGATTGCGGACTTACTTGCTTCCGAAATCCTCCCCCACTGTCTACATTGCCGCACAATGTCCCAGAAGGACGTCGTGGCCGCCATTTTTTTCCTGACGAGGAAGAAGGAGCACAACTGCGCTCCTCTGCAAAAGGTAACAACAACAGCAACAAACAATGAACCAGCTCCCCACCTCCACCCCCACCCCGATGGGCACGGACTGCCCCCGTGCAGGTCAGTGCCCATTTTAAGTGCCCCGCTACTCGCAGGGAGGATGGGATGACCCAAGAGCAGCGGCAACATGGCCCACACTCTGTGGGATGGTCCCAGGACCCTGGAAAAATGAGGGTTTCCACAGTTCCCTATATCCCAGGGAAAGACCCTGGTTGCCCCTGTGATCCCCTGTGTGTCATTTAGACACACAGGGATGATCCAGGGACTACTCTGGGATATAGGGCTGGTATAGACATGCCCTCACTCTCTAGCCAGTACACCACACCACTTGGAATTTCAGATCTTGTTAAATATGCTACTGGGTACTTGTGCGTGTAGGCATGTTCAGAACTCCATCTCCCACCTTTGCTGAATTTTTGCAGGAATAGACGAATCCGACATCTTCGTTTTCTGTCTTTTTCTCATTTTTCCAACCTTAAGTTGAGTTCATCTCAGATGTTCAGAGTTCCTCCAGTTTAAAATCCAGTTCTTATGTGTGCTGCATGTAATCCTAATGAAAATGCTTGCAGTAGATTGAATGCAATTTTTGGACTCCCTTTTAACTGGATTGTGAATTGGGCTACTGGGAACTGTAAATAACCATAGTTGCAAGACTGTCTTGGTTACAGGTAACCCAGGATGCCTCTTTATATGCAAACATCCACTCCAATTCCTTCTGTAAAAGAAACTTGGGCTATGCTCCATTCAAGTTACCACAGCATCCGTTTTTGACAGTTGGCAGCTGCTCATCTCTGATTCGCTTCCCTCTCCCTTTCTTCCAGCTGCTTTATTTTCCACAAAGTTTCCACTTCTAACAGCTCAGGTGATCATCCCTTCTCTTAGGATTGATCTGTTATAATTAGAGCAAAGCTACAGTGTGATTGATAGGCTATTACTAGGGCAAGAGCGGCGGGGGGGGGGAATCCAAACACAGAACCAGCTCCACAGTTCACATATTGCAAAAGCAACTCTAGTGAAATCGACAGAGTTATTTCTGCTTCAGTTACTGGCGAACACGGCTTGAAGCCAACTATGGCTTTCAGCCAGGGGCTTCTCTCTTAGGATTTATATGGCACTCCTAGGTTCCAATTCACAAATCTTTTAAACCCAAGCATCCGACTGATAAGCCAGCCCAGTCTTAGTGAAAAAAGGCCTGTTCTCTGCCCCTTTCCATAATCTTTTATTTATTTGTTTGTTAGTTTATTTTAAAAATAACACTCCAAAAAATTGGAGGAAGATTTGTTTCTCCTTCTGAGACCCGGGCAATCCAACACTTCCTTCACTTCAGGGTTGAACTGAACATCTGAAGTAGCTCCTGTTAAAATTGCTATCCAAGGGGATGAATCCAGCACCTTTATTTCCTTTAGAGATCTGGCTGGTTCTGACTGAAACCCAGAATGAATTCACATCCCCAGCAAAATCAGAGTCACCAGCCTCCACTGTGTAAAGTTAAAAAGGGGGGGGGCTCTGTGAAACAATTAGAATATGCTTCTGAGGGTTCAACTACATGGTAGGGATGTGCACTGGATCGGACCCGATCCACGATCCGAGTCCGGTCCAGTGGGAAATCGGATAAATTATCCGATTTCCAATCCAACAGCTGGCTCCGCCGATCCAGTCCGAACCGATCCGAAAAGGCTCCGAACCGGTTTGGCGGATCGGCGAATCGGCGGGCGCCCACTGGCGCCCACCGCCGCTTCCATTGGTGGGCGCCAGCAGGCGCCCGCCGATGAAAGTGGACAGCGGGGGGGGAGGAGGGGGGCGCTTACCTTTCCGGCCCGTCCGCTCCCGTCTGGCGCCGGCGGCTACTACCAGTGGGCTCCGCGGTCTGCTCCAGGGTGGCGTGCCGGGTGATGTCATCACCCGGCGCGCTACTCGAGAGCAGGCCGCGGAGCCCGCTGGTAGTAGCCGCCGGCGCCGGACGGGAGCGGACAGGCCGGGAAGGTAAGCAGGGGGCGCGCGGAGGGGAGGAGGGGGGCCCTTACCTTTCCGGCCCGTCTGCTCCCGTCCGGTGCCGGCGGCTACTACCAGCGGGCTCCGCGGCCTGCTCCAGGGTGGCGCGCCAGGTGATGACCTGGCGCGCTACTCGAGAGCAAGCCGCAAAGCCGGCTGGCGGTAGCCGCCGGCGCCGGACGGTAGGGAACGGCCCGGAAAAGTGAGGAGGGGGCGTGCGGAGGGGAGGGGGGTGCTTACCTTTTAGGGACGCCTGTCCGGCGCCGGCGGCTACTACCAGCGGGCTCCGCGGCCTGTTCCAGGGTGGGGCACCGGGTGATCACCCGGCGCCCTACTCTAGAGCAAGCCGCAAAGCCGGCTGGCGGTAGCCGCCGGCGCCGGAAGGGAGCGAACGGCCCTAAAAGGTAAGCAGTGGCGGGGAAGGGGGCTTACCCCCCCCAGAACCGTCCGCTTCTATCCGCGGGCGCGCGCAGGCGCCAGTGGATGGAAGCGGACGGCCCCAGGGGGGGTAGGGAGCGTGGGGGAGGGGGCTTACCTGCCGGGGCCGTCCACAACGGATGGCCCTGGGGGGGAGGGAGTTAGGCCCCCCTCACCCACCCGCCGCCATTTTTTCCTCATAGACTTGCATTGCAATGCAAGTCTATGGGGAAAAAAATGGCGGCCGATCCAAAAATTTACGATTTTTGGATCGGGATCAGACTCGATCCGGTCCGGGGGGCCTCTGATTTTGTCCGAACCGATCCATGACAAAATTGGAGGTCCCAATCCGGGTCCCGATCCGATCCGAGGGGTCCGTGCACACCCCTACTACATGGTACATTGAATATGTAGTGTGCAGCCCCAATGTGTGGGGCCCTGACCTTGACTGGGATCACCATGCATGGGTCGGGGGGGGGGGGTTAAGGTGTATATGTGTATCACCAGTGGTAATCCTGTTCCTGACACCCTGAGTTTTGATTTGCTTGATTTGAATTTATTTAAACCAGTGGGGATCTTGAGTCAGGAATCAGGCTGCTGTAAGAACACATAGCAGCTGCTTATAACCCAGCAATATTTGGAGCTGGTCATGAATATCACATTGGTAACCTCCAAGTTAGATTACTGCAATGCACTCTACGTGGGGCTGCCTTTGAAGGTGGTTCGGAAGCTGCAGCTTGTGCAAAATGCAGCGGCCAGATTGATAACTGGAACCAGTAGGTTCGAACATATAAGACCTACTCTGGCCCGCTTGCATTGGCTGCCTGTATGTTTCCGAGCCCTGTTCAAGGTGCTGGTTTTAACCTATAAAGCCTTACACGGCTTGGGACCACAATACCTGATGGAACGCCTTTCCCGACATGAACCTACCCGAACACTACGTTCAACATCTAAGGCCCTCCTCCGAGTGCCTCCTCCGAGGGAAGCTCGGAGGTCGGCAACAAGAGAGAGGGCCTTCTCTGTGGTGGCTCCCCAATTGTGGAACGATCTCCCCGACGAGGCCCGCCTGGCGCCAACATTGTTATCTTTTCGGCACCAGGTCAAGACTTTCCTCTTCTCTCAGGCATTTGGCAATATCTGAGGAGCCTGGGTTTGTTTGTTTTGTTTTTGTAGTTTTTTGAAGTGTTGAAGTGGTTTTTAAATGTACAGATTGTGTGTATGTTGTATGTTTTTGCTGTTTTAATTTTTGTATATTGTTTTTAATTGTTTTTAATCCTATGTAAACCGCCCAGAGAGCTTTGGCTATGGGGCGGTATACAAATGTAATAAATAAATAAATTAATAAATAAAGTTATGAGGGGAGACTAGGGATGTTTCTCCAGGCACTTGGCAGGGCATCACTCCTTCTTGCCCCCTAGACCTGTTCGTGAGCTCCCAGCCCTTAAAAGACCTGTCCATGAGGACCTGGCATTTCTCCTTCCCCTTCGGTGAGTCGCCATTTTGTGTAAAAGCGGTGACTTTTGTTTCTCCATAAATCAAATCTTATGCAAATAGCCTCTGTAAAGCAGCCATTTGCGCAACGTTACACCTGGAGAAAATTGGAATATTTTTTTTCAGACACTCCCTTCTATTATAGCCCCTGAAGAAGGCTTTAAAATAAAGAACAGGACAAAATGTGTTGGGCTTCTTGTCAATAAACCTAATTTACATCCTGAGAACTGGTTTCGCTCCTTTGTGGCCTGCCCTGGACGCTGCTCTCCCTTTTAGTTCTTCAGTAATATATAGCCACCATGACTCATAGCCATTGACAGAGTTCTGGCGGCCCTTCAAATATAGAACTGCCCTCTAGAAAGTAAGACATATGACCACTCTACTTCCCTGTAAAAGGCCTACCTTTGGAGAACAGCCACCCATCCCTTCATGGAGTAAATTGCCCCCCTGGCTGTAACCTGGACAGTGACTACTTACTGTCAGCGACACCTTGACTGGGAAATGCATCTCCTCAGTTCTTCAATTTGGTTCCATGTAGCTTCTGGTTCTGCTAGCAAGCTGCTGAGCTTCACTAAATTATCCCCTTTTTAGCTTCATAAGTGTCCATCTGCAGCAACGATCACTTTTCTCTCTTAGTCTTTTGTTCTTTTGCAAATGTGGATTATTTCTCCCTCCCCCTGCTGGTTCTGCTGACAGAGAACTTTCCCTGTACAGCTTTATAATTAGGTACCAGACTCCTGTGGAAAGTTATAAGAGCAGCAGGGTACATTTAGGGATTCTGCAAGTCCTCATGGTGAAGGACCAGCACTGTTTCATACCCAAACTCTTCCCCCCCCCCCTTCAAATGCACCTCTTTACATTCTGTGGCTTATACTCCTCCCATTAAACCTCATGACGACTTGTATTGCAAGAGCTGCAAGGTTCTGGCCTGAACATGGAAAATAGGATGATCCTTAGAGCTGGGCGAAGTCGCCAGTCTTCACCTTGGTGGGCATTTGTCCAGCCTCCACCACTGCCTGACCACGCTTACTGGGCCACGTGAGCCATTAATGCAGGAGGGGAAGGGCACATTTTATGGAAGCTCCCAAAATTGTGCACTTCCCCCCATTGTGGCTGCCATTGATGCAGGAAGGGGAAGTGTGCAATTTCAGCACACACACAGGTGGTTACTGAGCATTCGCCAGGGCTTTGAGAGTGTTTGGGGGAACTGGATGTGGGGGTCCGCTGGACTCCCGGACCCAGTTGGGCACTTGCGGCATCCCCAATGCTTCCTTCTACCCAGATGATTGATCTGACTATTATTATTATTATTATTACTACTACTACTACTACTAGTACTATCATTATTTTCATCATTATTTGTGTCTCGCCTTTTGACCAATACTGGGTCTCAAGGCGGCTTTACAAAATCAAAACATATACAGTTAAAAACTATGAATAGAAATATACAAAAGTTTAAAACATAATTAAATACGTTTCAATATTAAAATATTTCAACATTTAAAATACATATTATTTTTTAATCTTCAAAATAGATGGAGGTCCACATTATTCACCAAAGGCCTGCCGGAACAAGAAACCTTTTGCCTGCCTCCAAAAACATATCAAGGAGGGAGCCAGTATAGCTTCCCTGGGATGGGAGTTCTAGAACCTTGGAGCAGCCACCAAGAAGGCCCTCTCCCGTGTTCCCACCAGGCATACCTGGGATGTTAGTGGGACTGAGAGAAGATCTCAGAGCATGGGCAGGCTCATATGGGAGAATACAGTCTTTCAGATAACCTGGACCTGACTAGCTCAGTATTGATGCGACTAGCTCACTGATTGTTCTGTATTGTCTTAATGGTGTTTAAATTTAGTTAACAAAACTTGGGGGTGGGGGCTCTAAGGAAAGGCAGGACAGACATCTCTTAAACAAACTAATAAATAAAATGAACTCCAATATCTTCCCTAAGTAGTCACCATGTGTCTCCACATATCTAAAAAAAAAAAGAGAGTTTGAATCATACTAAACATAAGAAAGCTACGAGTCAGTGGGTCTTGCTTCTGAATAAACAGGTTTATGATATGGCTGCAAGGCAGACAGCACAACTCTCTTCCACAAGTGGAGATAATGGATCTAAAATTCCCTGCCAACATTGAAAGGGCGCTTAATGGAACGAGAAAACCTCACAGTGCTAGTTCTCTACCTAACTTCACCTCTCTGTTTCCTCAGATTGGATGGATGAATTTGGTCTGCTTTCTTTTCTCAGTATACGGCAGGCATTGAACAGGGCCAGCCAAAGATGTTTTGTTGCCTGAAGTGAAACAGCAAATGATGCTGTGTATAGTTCTGGTCAACGCACCTAAAAAAAAGATATGGTAGAGCTGGAAAAAGTGCTGAAAGGGGCAACTAAAATGATCATGGGGCTGCAGCATCTCCCCTATGAGGGAAAGTTAGCTGGGGGGAAAAGGAGGCTAAGGGGAGCCATAATAGAGGTGGACAAAATTACATATGGTGTGGGGAATGTGGATAGCGAGACATTTTTCTCCCTCTCCCATAATACTAGAACCCAAAGGGGTCATCCCATGAAGCTGATTGGTGGGAGATTTAGGACAAATAAAAGGAAGTACTTCTTCACTCTGTGCAAAGTTAAACTATGGAACTCACTACACAAGATGTAGGAATGGCCACCAATTTGGATGGCTTTAAAAGTGGGTTGGATAAATTCCAGGTGGAGAAGGCTTTCAATCTAGCCCTGATGGTTATGTGATACCTCCGGTATCTCAGGCAGTGAGCCTATATGCACCAGTTGCTGGGGGACTTGGGTGGGAGGGTGCTGTTGCACCGTGACCTACTTGTGGGTTCCTGGTCAACAGCTGGTTGGCTACTGTGTGAACAGAGTGCTGGACTGGATGGACCCTCGGTCTGATCCAGCATGGCACTGCTTATGTTCATATGATCCTTCCCCTGCCCCCTGCAAAGTCAGTATGCATAATATGAAAGAGCAGTGAAGTTATCTTGGCAGGTGAGGCAGAAAATTCTAGAAATGCCTCTCCCCTCTCTTGTAGGAAAGGTGCAAAGAGAGAGAGAGAGAGATACAACAGTGTAAGACCACCAGTCAAGATTTTTCAGGATTCCACCCCCCACCCCCCAGAACCAGGGAGAAATATATTTATCTCAACAACAATAGGCTAGTTCAAGTAGTTTTCATCTCCGTCAGGACCAGGTTGTAAAGTTATTGTTCTTAATAGTCCATTCAAGACCAAGTTGTCCCAGGATATTTTGAGTTCCATCAAGGATAGCTCAGAAGAATATATTGTTGCTGGGCAAAATCCATTTTCCCCAACCTACTGTGAGGATTTCAGCTAAACTCAGAGAGAAGGGGGGAGTCTGAAGGTGCTTCCTGCTAATCAAAAGGTTTTGCTCTTTGACCCTTTGACCCTTGTCTCCATTACACCACTAGTAAGCATGGGAGTGAAGTGACTGTCAGGTCATTGGGAGAGATATAGTCATGGTCAGATGATGATTTAAACCAGAGGCAGGCAACCTGGTGCCCTTCAGGTGGTTTGGACTACAAGTCCCATCATCTGACTGTTGGTCATGCTTGCTGGAGGTTGTAATCCAAAACATCTGGAGGTGACCAGGTTGGTGAAATGTAGCTTTGGGTTATCATCTTGGGTGCCTTCTGAATGATAGCCCTTTATGTAGGGTCTAAAGATTTTGGACTTAGAGTTCACTCACCCCCCAAGTTCTCCTGATTTTTCTTTGTAGAATTTCAGGTTCTGGCTCCAGCGCAAATGTGAGAAATTTCAAGGGAAGCCCAAAGTATCTTGATAAGACTAGTGAAATTAACTCTCGGGATGGCGTATTTCATGCATCTCTATGTCTTCATTGGTCATGAATACGTGAAGCTTGCCACTAAAAGTAAGCTATATAATATCATGACGTTGCAATGCACATCCATTTGTTTTATTTGTGCTTGCTAAATTTATTTCTTTTCTTTTTTTAAAAAAAGCTTAAAAGTTGTTCCTCTCATCATAAAGATCAAAGGAGGAAAAAAGAGGTCATCCCCATTTTCTGAGGCTCTTCCCAGCAAACAAATAACATTTCCGGTATTAAGTTCATTTTTGGATATTTAATGAATAATGCAGATCCTTGAGTCTGCCTGCTTTGACTACAATAATTAGTGCAGAGTAAACAAACACTTTATGCCTTGCTTTATGAATGGTATGGTGCCACTTTAAATATTAATATGTTTTGATTGAATTGACCAATCAATTTCTACCAGGGCCTGGTAACTTCTATATAACGAAGTCAAGCTGATTAGCAAAAGGTACAACTATTTTAACTGTGCCCTGCCTAGAACAGTTACAGTGAATCTGAAGGATGCTGGGGAAGGAATACATAAAAAGGCATCGTAGAGTTAAATCAGTCAGGAGAGGGAGCTGATAACAAAGCAGTTTTCTGTGTGATGTCTGAGCAATTAAATAAATATCTTATCTGGAGCAACTCAAGGTAAATATCTCCAGCAAAATGCTTAATTATCCGGAGCCTTTATGGCATGTCATTCCTTTCTCTGCATATTTTTACACGCTGGTCATTAAGATTATACTACTCAACGTGTTTTTTTTTCCTCTCTTGATGGCAGACTCCTAATTAGATTTGCTACATATGAATCAGTGTTCTGGAATGGTTGGATTGTGGGGAAGAGGGAAGGGAAGGGGGGATCAATCCCAAAAGGCCGCAATTTGATTAAAAACAAGTCTTCTTGATGTTACATCCCAAAGCTACACGTTCATATTTTTCAACAAAGTGTTTACTGGAATTCCAGAGGTAATCACGTTCACTGCTATGCAGCTTGAATGCAGCTTGTTTCAGAGAGTTGCATACCTTGGATTGCAGAACCATGCTTGTACTGCATGTAGAGGGCACCTGAGCTAACCACTTCCCTGAAATCATGTCAAAGGTATTTGGGAGATTCACTCAACCACATAGCATATTGAAACACGTTGCTCGGGGGGGGGGGAGGTCATGGGGCCATGAAGACTAGCCCCACTCCCTCCTCCAATATGAACCTACCGAACACTACATTCAAAATCTAAGGTCCTCCTCTGGGTGCCTACTCTGAGGGAAGCTGGGAGGTTGGCAATAAGGGAGAGGGCCTTCTCTGTGGTGGCTTCCCAATTGTGGAACAATCTCCCCGACGAGGCCTGCCTGGCGCCAACGTTGTTATCTTTTTGGCGCTCGGTCAAGACTTTCCTCTTCTCTAAGGCATTTAGGAATATCTGATGAGCCTGGGTCTGTTTTTGTTTTTAGGCTTATAGCTTTTAAGTTATTATAGTGATTTTATAAGTATGTGCATATTGTATGTTTTTGTAGTTTTAATTTTTGTAAATTGTTTTTAAATGTTTTAAACTTATGTAAACCGCCCAGAGAGCTTCGGCTATGGGGTGGTATACAAATGTAATCATAAATAAATAAATATAAATAAATCTCTTGTGGCCACCCCCACTCCACCCCACCCACACAGATGCTACAAATGCTAGACAGTCTTCCTGTTTTCAGATGGCATGGGATAAGGCTCCAGTAACACATACCAATTAGGGATGCTGCGAGTGCCCGACTGGATATGGGGATCTGATGGACCCCCCCCCATACTTCCCCTTCCTGCGTCAATGGGGATGTATTGTGCCTTTACCCTTATGTCAATGGGGCCTTTAAGGTCACCACTGGTGCAAGTGGGACAGCGCAATGTATGGAGTCTTCCAAAATTGCATCATTTCCCCATGGCCCATCAGCTCATGGGCAGGCGGCTGATGTCCGTGTGATGCCTGCTCCGGGTTTCACTCAGAACCAGTCAGAACCAGTCAGAAGTCTGAAGGAGAGATCCAACATGTGGGAAAAGAAGCATGGCTCATTTGAACACTTTTCCACAATGGCATTTCCTGGATTGTCATACTTGCACATGATGTTTTTGGATCTCAGTGTCGCCGTGCACAGCTCTAGTTTTAAGAGCAAATAAACCATCTTAATTTTGTATTGTGTCCCTTACAAAAGCACCCCATTCACAATTTGGAAATTAGTGATATCGTTTTTTTTTACTATATCTTACAGAAGTGGGCATGGCAACACCTTTCTCCTTGTTAAAAATAATCCTAGTCAAATTCTGCTCTCCTTAGCTACATTTGCAGGCAACCGTAAAGTAGATTATTGCAGTGATAGGCCATATAAGTCCCATGAGCTAAAAGTGGTGGCCATCATCTCTACTGCAAGATGTGGTGATGGCCTCCAATTTGCATGGCTTTAAAAGGGTATTGGATAAGGTTATCAATGGCTGCTAATCCTGATGGCTATGTGTTACCTCCAGTATCAGAGGCAGTAAGCCTGCATACACTGGTTGCTGGGGAAGATGGTGGGTGGATGCTGTTGCACCATATCCTGTTTGTGGGTCCCTGGTTGACAGCTGGGTGGCCATTGCGTGAACAGAGTGCTGGACAAGATGGACTCTTGGTCTTATCCAGCATGGCGCTTCTTATGTTCCTATCAAGACATCTCCTTGAGAATGGTTTCTTTCCCCTTTTTCCACTGGTCCAAAATGGCTGTATATAAGTTACAAATTGGCAGGATACATTGGTTGGAGATGAGGACTTGATGGTCTTTAAGAGATCTGAACACCATATATAGTGCTTTCCCCTGGATTCTTTTCTGCAGAAAGCATGTGTTTCCATGTTGTACTAGTGGTTGTCCTTGTCACTTTTAGAGATGACAAATATTCCTTGCTGTCGCGTATAAAACAAATTACCTCTGTAATTAAATTGTATAGCTTTTTACCAGAACTGTGCAAAAACTGAATATTCATGATCAGCAGATCTGTTCCTATTGAAGTTGGATGCTAGATGCTTACTTCAGCTTAATAATAACTCAATAATATCAATATGATTAACAACTACTACTACTACTTTAAAATGACAGCACAGTTTAAGGAGGATAAAATCCTCTCTGTTATTGGATCTAATCAATAACTGATTAAGAATGAGAAGTAGGGTGGCCACGGGCAGTATCCAACAATAAGGGGATCTACACTACTGATTTATAGTGGTATTGAAATGCACTGATAACTCTTGGGTACATCACACATTCCACATGCTGCTTTCATGATGTTATTTCCTGCTTTTTATTCCGCATTATCCAGAATACTGCAGCAAATGTCATTGTGTGTGTGTGTGTGGGGGGGGGGATTTAGAACCAGTGCTATTAACCTATTCATAAATAATTTGGAGTTAGAGATGAGCAGTAAGGTACCCAGGGTTGTGAAAGATGCCAAATTATTTACGATGGTGGAAAGCAATGCAATCTGCAAGGGACTCCAACTGAATCTCTCTAATCCATGTGAACAGAACTGGGTAACAAAACTGAAAATGAGGTTCAATATAGGTAAGAATAAAATGATGTGCACTGGGAGGTCCTATTTCACCTATACATTAATGAGGTGTGAACTGATGGTGACTAATCAGGAAATAGACCTAGAGGTGGTGGTAGATAGCTCAATGTAAATGTCATTTCAGTGTGTGGTAGCAGTGAAAAGGGCAGATTCCACATTAGGGATTATTAGGAAAAGGACTGAAAATAAAGGGCAGTATTATAATTAGCAATGCCACTGACGTTTGTATGTTTGTGTGGTTTTGGAAAATGAATTTCTCCCCCTCTTAATGGCTGCATTACAAATAGGGTGTCATTCCCTCAAAAAGTTCTTCGGCATGGAATGCAAAGCGGAATTCTGATCCTGTGTAAATCAGAGCATGTAGATTCCCAGGCTGCTAATGTGCTCAGTAAGGTTGCCACGTATCCTGGAAACTACTTGCCCACTGTCACATTGTGCCTAGATCGGTGTCATGACCCATGAGCAAGGAGCCCTGGGACATATGGTTTCCACCTAATTTATGTCCCATCTGAGTATGCAGGTGTCCTAGAAAACCTTATGTACTGGGGCCCTTGGCACCTGGGACTGGCTTCCTCTTGGTCTAGATTACCAGAGGTCAGGTGGAGAACATACAGCTTCATTTCCTTTGGCCAGCTATATTTTTTGCCAGCACACCATTTACAGGAAAATGCAACCACCTGAGCTGGGGAATTTGTTTAATCTATTCAATCTGTGTTTCACAAATTGTCAGGTGTCTTGCATGCCGTCATCTGGTTACTGGCAGAAACAGATTTCCCCCACCCACCCTTAGGAATAGAATGCAAAAAACCCGATGGCATTTTAGATAACTTTCATGGGCACGTAATGTTTTGTATATTTTTCATGACTCAGTGTCCAATCAACGAGTACAGCACACAGAAAAAGAGAGTGCTACACAGTGGAGGCTCAAGATGAGAGATGGGGTGTGTGTGTGTCTGTGTGTGTGTATGTGTAAAAAGCATACATATTAGATTTTTTTCTAGTAACTCATACTTTTGTAACACTACATTTGCATGCAATTTCAGGAAGTAAAAAGGAAGAAAGAAAAGAAAAGTGTGTGAGTCCATGGAATCCATGCAACTTGGCCGATGACGGCCATTTGAATCCATTTTGGATTTCTCTGACATCCCTAATTTAGGGATGGAGAGACTCACCCATGCCCGGCTTTGTCAGGCACTAGGCAAGATGCTGCCACTGCCTGTCCCTCCTCACAACAGCTTGGTGAGTGCCCAACAAAGCTTCAGAGTCATCCATCCTCTTATCGAGATGCCATGTTGCACCACAATGGCAGCTCAGGCTTTTCTGGAAAGGCAATGCTTTGTAATTGGCAGCTGTAAAGGGGGCATTTATGCAACATTACAAGTGTGAATGCTCCTTCTATGCCTTAAGATTGCATAAATGCCCCCTTGACGGCCACCATTGGTATAATATTACTTTCCCGGAAACCCCCAAGCCGCCATTTTTGTGCAAAATGCCGGCTTGCTAAAGGGATGGGAGGCTGTCAGTAGCTTGCTTAGCTGTGGTGCATGAGCAGGCTCATGAGCATCCCATGGCTCAGTAAGCAAGGTCTGGGAGGGTGAGATTGGGGGAGTCTGTGGAATCCCACCCCCACAGATTTGCACAACATCCCTATCCTAGTTTGAATCAAGGTAGCCAGTGATGAGACACACAAAATGGAGGCCGAACTTTGTAGAAATTCTGGCTAAGTATGGATTGCACATCAATAGAAGGATATTCATCAGTAGTTCTACTAGTTAGCACATTCATTTCTGTATCCACACATGCAGCATTTGGAGTAATTGGACTGTTTGCTTCAACATATCAGCTAATCGGCATGGAGTCAGAAAAGGGCTACTCTCTCATCCTTTGTATAAAGCATCATACAGAGGGACCTGGAGTGTAGTCATCTTGATGTGAATCATAATACATTAGACTCTCACTCTGCATTGTTCAGGATGAAGACTACATGGCAACAGGCACATTACTGTCATGCTGTGCTGCATGCCAAAGCAGTTTTGCCCATCCCACAAATATCTGAGACCTCTGGATTCAGCTGCAGGAGGAAAGCAGCATGTCAAAACAACCACATAAAAGGCCATACCTGTCTCCCGGCACTAGCCAGATGTTGGCTACACAGTGGCTCAATTCGGACGACACAATAAACAACTGGTGTGGGGGAAACAATCTTCAGTTGTTTTGACTATCCTGTCATCCGAATGCTGCCATAGTCAACTCAGCGCTGATCCTCATCCCCACCACAGTTTATTATTTATTACCATGTCATGTGGGGAGTACCCCCTAGATGAACAACTGTAAAGTTGATTATTACCCCACCATTGACTATCGTGTCGTCCGAATTGAGCCATTGAGTTGTTATTTCTCACTGCAAATGAAAATGAATGGGGAGAGCACTGAGGAGAAAGACTCTATACTAAAACTATCAGAAGACCTCATCTGTTTGTCTTAAGAATGAGCCCCGTTAATGGTGTACCCTGCAAGACTCTATCACACATTCCAGATTGGAGCCCAAAGCAGCTGAGCAGGTAGAAATGAACACATTGGTCGGGGTGGCTGGGATCATAGCTGCTGTCCCATCCTTGACTTCCATGAGTTGGTTGAAACGTGTGACCAGAGGCCTCTGTGGGTAGACAACTATGGGCCCTGCAAAAATGGAGAGTAGAAGCGGTGTTTTCAGGCACTGTCACACATACTTTGAGATGTCAAGTTCCAGGTGACTAGGGGAAGTCTGCATGGGTGTGGGTGTGATTGGGGAGGGTCAGCAAACAAAACCCAGTTCAATCTCCTTCCTGCACAATGCTGATGAAGATACTGAAGAGGAGTAAGTTAATAAATAGCAAGCCTAGGCCTGAACCAAAATGCATACCCCCATTTTTTTTTTTTGCTACCCTATCATTAAGTGGTAAACTTTATTTTACTTCCTATTACATTTATATCCCACATGTTTTTCCTCCCAAGAAATCCTAGGCAGCTGATATAATCCTCCCCTCTCCATTTTATCCTCACAACAACGCTGTGAGGTAGGTTAGGTTGAGAGTCAGTGACAGGCCTAAAGTCACCCAGGGAGGTTCATGCCTGATGGGGACTAGAACTAGAGCCCAACAGTCTAACTGCTACAAAACACTGAAATGGTTAGAGGGCATTTAATGATTTGAGGGTGGGAAAAAGGGGGGGAGGTTGATAAATGAATTTACTGTCAGCACTATTCCCTACAGTTGGGATGGTGGGTGGCAACTAGTTTTGTTCATTACCCAGAGGTTCCCTCAGGACAAGGAACATTGTTCTGTTGGCACTTCTGAGATGATGATGATGATATTATTATTATTATTATTATTATTATTATTATTATTATTATTATTATTATTATTGGCAGCAGCCAGCTGCCAGGAGGAACACACTGTTGAGTGCAAATATGTGAGGACCAATCTACACCAAGCAGGATATAACACTTTGAAAACGTTTTGAAAACTGTATATGGAGTGTGTCCTGGGCCCCAACAGATGTCACTACTGTTATAAACCGTTTTAAACAGTTTTAAACCATTTTAACACAGTAGTGTAGATAGGCTCTCAGTCACAGCCCTCCCCCCCCCCATGTTAGTTAAAGAAAATTTGGCTCTATCTGAAGCAAGACACAGTAAAAACAAAATGTTTTCCTAATTTAAATTGTACATCAGGGTTGAGCAAGCTCCAGGGTTGGAGGGATGTGCATTACCCCCGACCCAGTGGATTCTGGTGGGGCTGTAAATCCATTCTGAGTTTCATTCAGAACCCGCCAGAACTATAAAGGGGCTATCCAAGGTGCTGAACCTGTTTTGGGATTATGGCTCAGCAACTTGGATAGCTCCTCTCAAGTTCTGGCTGGTTCTGACTGAAGCCCAGAATGGATTCACGTTGAAACGGGAGCCACCAGCCTCCACTGCCCACACCCCATGCAGGACACATCCCTACCCTCAGCACAGTGATGGGGTGGGGTGGGGGGATGGCGGTGTTCTTGAAAACATAGTATGTGTGGAATGGTCACTTGGTTCAGAAGCCACATGGTGCTGGTGTGTGATTCTGCTTCAAACCGAGGCATTTGCTCCCCACATGCCTTATTTAATGAAAAAAAGGCCTTTTTTTTTGCTCTGCCATGAAAATTTAGTAAGATCAGCAGTTGTGGGGGCGGGCAAAAAAAGGGGCTAGAGGCTGCATACAGCCTGCAGGCTCTGTATATGTAGGCAGCTTTCCCCTGAGAAACCCTGCTAGTCATATCAACATTCTCTGTTTCCCTAGGAATTCCTCAGACATTTTTCTTCCCTCCCACCCCCCAAGCAGTCACAGTTTGCCTGATATTTTGTTTTAGAGTCAATTTTGTCATGGCAGAGCAACATTTTCCCTTCCCCTCCCCTGCGGGAGCCCCTGCTAAATCACTTCTGCCTTAAAAGATTGGTTTCAGATCCCGGCAAGCAGAATTTTTTTATATATATGTGTGTGTATTGATGAATTATTCCAGCATCTGTTTACTATCTGAAATGCTGCTGCTATCATCCAACAGCCAGACATACTGACTCCACTCACCCGAAGCATGACTGAATCGCTTTGCCTTTGCAATCAATGCTACATTATAGCACAAAAAAAATGCATTGTGAATCTAATAAGTTTTAATTAAGTTCCGTAGATCAAAATGGAATGTGGGGAAGCAGGTGTTCCAGTATTAATTAAACAATGTGCTTCATCTGCAAAGCATTTTGTTCTGAAACAATGAAGATTACAATTCTGGGTGGCGGCAGTGGGGTTAGAACCATTCAGGATTGGTGTTGTGATGGTATTTGTTGCAAAGTCATTTCTAGCATCTCCAAATCCGTCGGGGGGAGGGGGAATCTTAGATCATTCTTAGTTCAGCCAGGAAAAACAAACAAACAAACAAACAAACAAACAAACCACAAATGCCTACAGGTTCTAAAGTATCTGCCAGTGCAAGTAATAGGGTTGTCCATTGCGGGGAAATCCAGCCCTTTTTCGGTTTGACGGATCCACGTAATGGACGCAGCTTGGCTTTCATTAGCGAGGCGAGGCAAGCGATAGTACCTGAAACCCAGTAACTTTACTGATGAGTTTTGCACAAAATAGCAGGCTGATTTGTGCAAAATGGTGGCCCTAAATACTTTGATTTGTGCAAAACTGTGGCTGCAAATGGTTTAATTTGCACAAATTCAACCAATTTGTGCTGCTATTTTGCACAAATTGTGCTATTTATGGCCATCATTATTTTTTGCAGATCATGATTTGTGCACACACATCCCAAAAAATCCATGAGTTGACCCACCTTGTCAGATGTCAAGTTTGGCCAACTCATGGATGATCAAGCTGGAGTCTTACAGGGGTCTGAGCTGGTGAAAACTGACAGAGCTCCACTCCCCAAATGGATTCTTCCACCAACCCTAGCAAATAGCAGGGACCAGGCATCAAGTAGAGATGTCTGATTCACTCCTCCCACACTAGTACTCAGACTGAAATATAGATTAGTCTACAGTTCTATGAACCTATCCATTGTACACTCCAACTACGTACAGTTTTGAAAGATGGTCCATCTAAGAATGGGTAAGAAGTTTGTTCAGCTAATTTTTTGATAAGAACCTATAAGATGACATGGCAAATATTTGCTTGGGACCCTGGAGAGCTATTTCCAACCAGAATAAAACACTGACTCGATGGACTAATACTGACTCAATTCGGACGACACGTTAATCAACTGAGAGGACTTAACCCACTGACAGAGGGTTAAAAAGGTGGCCTCAATTCAGACGACATGCTGCAGCAGGGGATGCAAAGTTAAGTTAACCACCCTGGTGGTTAATAACGTACTTGGTTCTGACTGACAGCTCAGCCGCCATTTTCCCTGCCTACCAAACCCCGTTAGTCCTCCAGCAGGTATCCCAGAAGGCACTGCGGCCGAAAACCATGGCCGCCGCCATTGAAGCCGATGCAGGACACGCCTCCCAAACCCCATTGGGCGCCTCAGTCACTGGGCGGAACTCAGCAGCCTCGGGCAAAGAGGCAGCCAGGAGGAACCGCAGCACCTACACAAGAGTAACAACCAGCAATGCTCCCCAAACGTTGGCACCCACACCTCAGGGAGCCACCCCTGCCCACCCTATACAGGAGACCTGGCATCTGCGAGAGTCACCCACCTCCTCCAGCCCCCTCCCACCTCCCTCCTAGAGCAGACACCCGCACACACAGGAAAGAAGGCGAGAGTGGGGCGGTTGGGAAATCTTTATTCAGCAGGAAAATCAGACATGGGCAGTAATAACAATAACAATAACAATTTATTTCTTACCCGCCTCTCTGTCTGGATCGAGGTGGGGAACAACAACATGATAAAATACATAAAACTAATTAAAACATGACACATATTATTAAAACTGCATAAAAAATCCTAAAACATCCTAAAAACATCCTTAAAACATTCTAAAATTCCACTGGATATGCCTGCCGGAAGAGAACAGTCTTTATAGCTTTCTTAAATTCTAAAAGACTGTTAAGTTGATGAGTCTCCTACGGCAGGTCATTCCACAGTCTGGGAGCAGCAGAAGAGAAGGTCCTCTGGGTAACGGTTGTCAGCCTAGTCTTGGCCGACTGCAGTAAGTTCTTCCCAGAGGACCTGAGCGTGCAGGGCGGATTGTATGGGAGAAGGCGATCCCGCAGGTAACCTGGACCCAAACCATGTAAGGCTTTAAAGGTAATAACCAACACTTTATACTTTGCCTGGAAACTAATTGGCAGCCAGTGGAGCGATTTTAAAGCTGGCGTAATATGGTCACCCCTAGATGTACCTGTAACCAACCTGGCTGCCATATTTTGAACTAGTTGAAGTTTCTGGACTAGGCATAGAGGTAGCCCTATGTACAGCGCATTGCAGAAGTCGAGCTCTGAAGTTACCAGCGCGTGCACTACCATCTTTAGGTCTTCCAACTCTAGGAAGGGGCGCAGCTGGCATATCAGCCGAAGCTGATAGTAGGCACTCCTGGCCTACTATCAGGCACATGGGCACCACTATGCCAGGGCAGAACCTACGGAGAGGACAGGCGCCCCCGGGAAGGGAGGAGGAGGAGGCTGGAAGGCACAGCGGTGAAGAGGGGATGGCCAACGCCACACCCCCAGGGAGCCAAGCACGGAACGTGCCAAGGGGAGGAGGTGGAGAGGGGGCCATGCCAGGGAGAGATGCCGGTCCAGAGATGGGACTCCACAGCCAACGCTCAAACGGGATGGGGGTAGCGCAGCCAGATCCAGGCACTGATGCTTTTACGCACCCGGGACGCCTCCGCACAGGCGCGATGCTCCCCAACGGGATTCTCAGGGCCTGGCAAAGGCTCACTGTCCAGCCGTGTTGGGCAGATGAGGAGGGGCTCTCTGGTCGCCGCTTCCCCTGCCCTCATCCTTCTGGGTGATGCGAGGGTGGAGGTGGTGGTGCAGTGGGGGGTCTACTTTGGATGGGGTGTTGTTCTCCCTCTTGGTGTGTGTGTGGGGGGCTGCCCCTTGCTCCAGGGCACCTGGGGTTGTAGCGTATTCCGTCTCCCCCTCCCCCCCTTTGCCATAGTGCCCTTCTGGTGTGCTTCCCTGTCCGTTTGGGCAGCTGACTGGGCACCCTGCTTGAGTGCTTGCAGGAGCTGGCTCCTTTTTGAGCTCCGTGCTGGCTGCCTGGTGGGGGAGGCGGGCGTTCTGGTTGCTATGGCGGTGAAACCAGCGATCTGTTTCATCCGCACCTGAGCTCCCGTCCACTGTCTGCTGCTCTTGCCGCTCTCCTCTATGGTCTTTTGTATTAACGTACTCACCTCAGTTGTTTAACCAACGCACCTCAAGTGGCTGAATTCGGACAACACGTTAGTCAATTGACTAACTTTTAAACAACTCGTAAGCGAGTTGTTTAACTCAGTTGTTTAAAACTGCAACTTAAACAACCATGGGTTGGTTAACCGTTGTGTGTCTGAATTCAGACAACACGTTTGGTTAACCCACTGATGGTTGTTTAACTTAACAACCGTTGGTTAACGTGTCGTCCGAATTGAGCCACTGTCTCCTGGTATAAGGCAGCTTGCTCTGAATGAGTCCTACTACAATGTCTATATTTGGTTCCTAACTTGCTGATCAGCATCTCTATCAGGCAATACCTGTAGAGATTAACTGATCATTCCTTTGATCTTTATGAATTCCTCTGTTTTTTTATAGATATAGTAAACAAAGATGTAAGAACGACATACATAACTGGAGTGCAGTGTGCTAAAATCAGACAGCGTCACATGGCAGGCTGAGTCAAGCACAATGATGGTGAAATGTTTGGCATTGGCTAGAAATACAGCGATGATAGATAGGACTAACTCAAGGCAAGAGAGGCAACGTGACCTGAAATACTCCATTGAACATGGTGCTGTCACCTACTCAGCTGAGAAAATCTGGCATCACGCTTTCCACAGTGAGCTTCATATTCCCCTGAGGAATTGCTACTAGTCCTGATGGCTACATGCTGCCTCCAATAGCAGAGCAAGTAAGCCTATGTACACTAGTTGCCGGGGAACATGGGTGAGAAGGTACTATTGCACTCTTGTCCTACTTGTGGGTTCCAGGTCGACAGGTAGTTGGCCACTGAGTGAACGGAATGCTGGACTAGATGGACCCTTGGACTGTTCCAGCACGGCTCCTCTTAAATTCTTTATATATATGTATATATATATAGGCATAGAGCTTGTTCAGGAGGATCATTCACACATGTGACAGCCTAACCTTTAATAGTCAAGTCTTTAAACAGAATTCTTCAGTAAAATAATAATACAAAAAAACCCACAACACAACAACACAAAACACATCTTTCTCCAAACCAATGTTTGAGGCCTTCTGTGGAATGTGCACATGTGAGTGTTATAAATATTAACAGAGGCAAATGAAACAAGGAGTAGAGGAATGTCTTCTCTTTTAATGGAGCAATTAAACTTTTTGTTTTCCCATCATTTTTTTAAAAAAAATGCAAATGGCACCCGGTAGTTTTTGCCAGTGGCAACCTATGAATTTATTTTCCCTGTTTAAGTATGAAGTCTAAAGAGGGAAACCAAAACAAGAAGAATGCAAAACCCTGCCCTTATTCATTCTTTCGATGACATCTCTCCACTTCCAATTTATGTATCAAGAGTACAACTACATCCCGCTTGCAAAACACGGCCATATTTCAAATTTCAGATTTATTTATTTATTTATTTAAGTGTGCGGGGGAATACATTTTTCTTTGTGCTTTTCTTTCCCCCATGTGGCGATTCATTGTGAATAACTAACAATATTTCCTGCTCGTCATGACAGGCTCATGAATGCGACAGAACGAACTGGCATATCTATAATTCAGAAACACAATAAACTCTGGCATCCTTACTATAGGGTTTTTAAAAAAATAAATAAATAAATAAAGAATAAATCTTGTCCATTCTTTTCATTTTGCCCAGAAGGCTTCACAGTCACTGTACAACCCTGACCATAAACCCTAGTAAATCAAAATGTTGATATTAGTTTATAGATAAATTGAAGGTGACCCCAACTATTATCAGGCTTCATTCTCCATGCATCACTTCCCTTGGAGTTCAGAATGGATGTGAGCTGGGCAGAATTTCTGAATCTGTTGCTAAATTAATACTTTAGCCAGTGACCTCAATTGCTTTCTCCACTGTGCTTATTCTAAGCAATATCTCCTAGATGCAAACTGGATCTCTCTCTCTCTCTCTCTCTCTCTCTCTCTCTCTCTCTCTCTCATCTATCCCCATTCAATGAGGGGAAACTCTTTCTCTGTGTGTGGATCCACATGTTGACAAAATGGTGCCATCCAGGCAATATGAGGGAGGTATCAGTAGGCTTGGAAGAGAATCCTATGTTTCACATGTGTCCAAAATAAAAAACCCTTTAGTGGAAGAAACCCCAAATTCATGTGTGTACGTGTGACCCAAACAGTCAGATGCAAACATAAGAACATAAGAAGAGCCATGCTGGATCAGACTAAGGCTCTATCTAGTACTGCATTCTGTTCACACAGTGGCCAACCAGCTGTTGACCAGGAACCCACAAGCAGGACATGAGTGCAAGAGCACCATCCTGCCTATGTTCCCCATGTTCACTAGGGTGGGAAGGGTAAACCTAGGGATGCCTATGAATTTCATTTTTGCTTGGAAAACATGTGAGCGTGCCCCATTCAAAGCTCTGAACCCAAGCACAAGTGCGAGCACATATCTGCCAAACGTTTTGCAAGCTGTCGAACATGTGCTTGCACTCATCTCATTCCTGATTCAATTTGCGCAAATTCTCTAATTTGTGCAAATTTCCTCAGTAGACTGAATTGGTGGTACTTTAGTCTATGGAGAAAATCTGCACAAATTTAGGGAAATTTGCGCAAATCTCCTGTTCGATCACTTCTTGATTTGCACAAGTTTCCCATCCCTGCAGAATGTGCAGCAATCGCAAATGCAAATGGGAATCAGGTATGGGACAAGCGGTGAGATGGTATCTGGAGAATCCTAATGATCTCAAGCATAATTTGTTCACCCATTCTTATGTAAACCATGGAGGAATGGAAGAAGTATTCTGGAAGAAGGCATGGCTGACGGGAACCCCAAACATTTACTGCACAGTGCATCATTTTGTTGCAGATCCCACTTGTTCAACTTGTGTTCCATAATTGCTGGTTATTCTAAATCAGGGGTGAAATGCTGCAGATGCGGGACACAAATCTGGTCTGCCTGAAGTCTCAGTCTGCCCCAGATGGCCAAGCCCTCTTTGCCCTGATTGCCAAGCATTAGGTTGTTTCCTGGCTTTGTGGACTCTACCCCCTCCAATTCTCAAAGGTTGAAATGTCTTTGATAAACCTTAGTTACTGGCAGTAAGAGCTTGAGGCTAAAACATGATGGCATTTTTGGTATTTTCACCTTGCCCCTTTTGCCTTTGTCCCCACCCACCACTGGAACACCCCCCCCCCCAGAGCGTCTCCAAAATTAACTTCTATCCTCAGTCTGAAAGATGTTCAACATCCCTGTTCTAAGTAATCCTGTTCACAGTGAAATCAGGATGCAACAAGGGGAAATTGAGCCATGAAATGGTGACAGGGCATGTCTTGTAGATGCGACAAGGGGAAATTGAAATGGTGACATGACATTTCTTGTAGATGTCATGAGGATAAGGTTACCGTGCTGCAGGGTTTGTCTGCTTGTTGTGAAACTCTGTGGTGTAGTGGTTAGCGCGTGTTGGACTGGGAGCCAGAAGATCTGGGTTCTAGTCCCCACTTGGCCGTGGAAACCCACTAGGTGACTTTGGGCTAGTCACAGACTCTCAGCCCAACCTACCTCACAGGGCTGTTGTTGTGAGAATAAAATGGAAAGGGGGGGATTATGTTTGCCTCCTTGGGTTCCTTGAAGGAAAAATTGTGGGATATAAATGCAATAATAATAATAACAACAACAGCAAACTCTTAGGGGAAAGGGTTGTAATCAGGGGTGGGACTACAGGAATGCTTAAGCTCAATTCCCCCCCCCCATCTCACTCGGTTTGAATCATTTTTTGTTTGAGTTCTTTATTTTTTAAAAAAATAGGTTTGTTCAAACATCCAAATTGTGCATTTCTGTGCCACATTTTTCAAAAGTGCACTCCCTTGACTAAATTTTGAAAATGCTTGTTTGAATGTGATTGCGAACAATTTTTTTTTTTTTTTGGAAGGGGGGGACATGCTCCTGTTTGTGTTTAGGATGATTTGCAAACTGAAATGAGATTCTCTCATATCCCTACTTTAATCTCAGGATAGTGATGTTCAAAGCATCAGTCTATTTCTCTGTAACTTACTGATAGAATGCCCCGTTTCCTGAGATTCATGAGAATGCCATGAACTGAACCCCGGAATTTCAGCATGCTATGCACATATTCTCTTTCTAATCTATGGCCCCTTTTCTGAAACATCCAGGCTCACAAGCTCATGCTGTTTTCCACTACACTATGATGGCTTCTAAGCAGAAAGCCTGGCTGTTTTGCCATACCTGTTTGCCTTTTCTCTTGCTTCATCCTGGGCACTCAGTCTAAGTGCACCTGATTTTGTTTAAATGCAGAGCCTAGACATGCCTTCCATCACTTCCCAACTGTGCATTCATTACCACGGGCTGTTAAATGGACGTGGCCCAGTGAGAGGCCGTCACTTCCTCCCTTCCCTTGTCAATTTCAGACTTAGAGGCTTCATGCAGGAACTGGCCCTTTTAAGATCTGTCTGTTCGAGCTCATTGTTAGGGCTAGAGCAATTCCTGCCCCGGAGCTGCCTCTTTTCAAATTCGCCAGCAGGGTTGGAATATTCTCTGCCCTCGGGTTATATTCCTTCAAACTGATCATGGAGGCTTGAAGGGATGTTGCCTCTGGGTTGTCTCCTTTCAGTTTCAATTCCGAGATCTACATACCTGCTTCCCCTCAGATGCTCACCTTTCAGATTCGATACTGGAGTTTAAAACATAGACAGCTTTTAAGCACTTTCCATTCTCAGGCTTGTTTGATTCCATACACCAAGTCAGAAGCAGGCAGGTTGCAGCTTTGTGGAGAACTTCCTGCTTTGTCTGCATTTCTGACTTTTCGCCTTGTCTGCTTCATGTTTAACGTTCTCGTTTTTGCATTCCGAACTTGGAAAATCAAAAATTGCAATGAGGATTGGAGCACTAGCACCTTAAAGATCAACAGATTTGTTACGAAAACCAAGATGCTGACTCAATATTTTTTGGGGAACTCTCAGGACCTATGCCGTTTCCACACACACACACACGTTCACCTGGCTTGGGGCCTCAGTAGGGTGACCAGATAAAATCCAGGTCAGGGCTCATGTAACATTAAGAGTTGTAGAGAAAAGGGAATTTCAGCCAGTGTCATTTGTATGCAAATAGGTCCTGGTGAAATTCCCTCTTCATCACAACAGTTAAAGTTGCAGGGCCCCTGCCTTCTTTTGTAAATGGTCACTGTAGTATAGTGCCTGACCTGGATTTTATCTGGTCAGCCTAGGCCACAGTAATTAAAGGACTGCCTCTTACCATATATTCCTGCCCATCATCATCTGAAGCCCTGCTCTGAATGTCCCCATTATCTGAGCTTTGATAAGTGGGTACTTGTGAGCAGGATTTTTTTTTGCAATGGCCCCCAAATTGTGGAATGCTCTCCTTTGTTAATTTATTTTTATTTTATTTTATTTATATGTTATATTTTTACACTGCCCAATAACTGAGGCTCTCTGGGCAGTTCACAATTAAAACCATAGAAGTTAGCAAGTCAGAACATAATACAAAGCTTTAAATGTTAAAAATGCAATATTTATTACATTTTTGTGGACTTTTGATGCCAGGTACAGATTATATATATATATATATATATATAATTTCTCCCAGGCAGTTTAAAAACATTATTAATTGCTGTTTGCTTCATCAACTTTTCTGATTTTAGCTGCTTAGTTATTCATGTCTTTTAATTGTTGGATTTTTGTTGCTGTTTTTAAAATAATAGTTTTTTTTAAAAAAAATTGGTTTTATCATTGGGTTCAATGTTTTCATTTTTGTTATGCATGTCACCTTTAGAGCTCCATGTAAGTGGATATATGCTTGCAACCTAAAGTAACCTTCTCCAGTCTTGCACATGAATTGTAATCCTGCCTTTGGTGAACTTTTGTCATTTCATGTTTGAAGTTCCAACCTTCTCCAGAAATTGAATTATCCCCCCACCCAATAAAAAGTAATGCATACATACATCGTCTTTTTTTTTTGGTAGTTTTGCATTTCAAAGACTTTGCTAGTGAGAGCCATTCAAAATCTCTCTCAGGGCAAACATATGCTACAGATTTTGCCATCCTTAATAGCAACTCCTTATCTCAGAATATTCCACAGAACTGCAGCAAATTCACATCCTCTAAGCTATAACTCCCAGGGTTCTTTGGTGGATTCTCTGACCATTTTTGTGGTATGAAACTAACTTGCTTGTGAATGAGTCCATGCAATTCCCTGGCCTATAAATATTTTTACTTGCCTGCCGTCAGAGCTAAACCATGGGTAGGGATAGGGATGTGTAAATGCTTTCCCCTCAAAACATTCCTCCTCTCACACACATACCTCTGATTCTGCCTTAATCCACCCCTGTGCAGTTATGAAAGAGGTTTTTATCCTTTACTTTGCTGATGCAAAGGGAAAGCACCCCCCCACACCATTTTACCCCATTAGAGCGAAGCAGCAGATCTCTATTTTTATACATTGAAGATACACAGCTGTGCATCAGCAAAGTAAAGGATAAAATGTCCATAAATGTGCAGAATCAGAGGGGTTCGTGTGTGTGTGTGTGTGTGTGTGTGTGTTTACAGGGAAATTGTTTGAGGGGGAAGAATTTTTTTTAAAAAAAATCCTTTAAAAATGAAGGGATGAAGCAATCTACATCAAGCTTGGCATGCCTAAAGCTCTACTTAAGATCTATCTTTGTGCCACGTTTCATCTCTTCATTTTTAAAAATGACAACTTTTTTCAAAAATTTTTTTTTAAAACTTCAAACATAATACAATTTCCTAAACGTCAAGAGATGAAGAGATTTACTTCAAACTTGGTTTGTCTAAAGCTCTACTTAGCAGCCATGATCCTGCTGAGTTTCATCTCTTTAGCTATAAAAATGACACAAATGTAAGCATTTTCGTTAATTGTCTTAGGCTACAATGAGCGGCTACCCGAAAATGGAGCGGTTTTCCGGCGGGTGTTCCAACGGTGCAAAGAGATGGGCCCACCCCAAAAATCAGAGCAGAGAATCTCCTCAACGGAGCTGCGCACCCCTAGTGTTTAGCATTAAGGCAGTGATTCCTGTAATCATGATGCTGCTTTGACTGAAGTGAGCTTAATATGTGAAACTGTAGGTGCTCAAGGTAGTTCTTTCTTTTCCTTTTCTTTTGGTCTATTATAGGCAAACAGTCTGTTATTTTGGTTTCCCCCCCTCTAACATATGAGGAATAAAGAAGCAGCAACAATGTATGGAATGGTGGTGTGAGGGAAATGAACCATAGCTTAGTGGTGAGCAACCAGCTTTGCATAAAGAAATGCCTGGATTTGATCTCCTGCATCTCCAGGTAGAGCAGGAAAAATATCTGCTGCCAGTCAGTGAAGACAATACTGCGCTTGGTGGACCAATGGTCTGACTCCATATAAGGCAAGTTCCTATGCTCCTAGAGAAATTTTAGCTGTGTGGAACTAGCAGTTTGCCACTGAAATCATACACAGGCCCATCTAAAGCCCCCTGTATGATCATTAAGTCCCAAGTTCAAAATTACCTAGCTGTAACACTGCTTCTCTGAATGTTACAATACAGTCCTCAGCGTTTTTAATGTATCAAGTATGGCTTTGATTAGGTATGTTTAGATATTGATATCCTCATCCTTACAGGTAAATGAAGAAATAGAATGGAATTGTGGGTGGAAACATGCACACTGGCATTGGTCTGCTTCCTTGTCACCCACTCTGGTGCCTCACCCCTTCCACTTTTTTTGTTTTAATTAACATATATTCTTTAATTAACACCGCTGGGACTGCTGTGAAATAGTTTTCTGCTGGTGTTGAAAACTGGTTTCAAAGGAGCTGTTTAGTGTGATCAGGTTCAGACCCCACCTCTGTCTTACACTCAGCTATTTGAGCAAGTTACTTGACCATTGCCACACCTCCCATGGCAGACATTTTGTGGTAGTGGCCAGGATAGTTTCTCAAATTACCAATTGTGCCCATAACCCCACCAGGTTGACTACCCCTGCCCTACACACACCTAGACTGGCCCAAGACATTTTCTTGCCTGATGCAGAGAAGGAAAGGGTGTCCCCTATATCAATGAGAATAGTACTTAAGGCTGTGAATAGTAGGGCTGTGCACCACCTCAGCCTGGATCATGGATCTGGTGGGCTGATTCGGCCCACCTCAGCCTGAATCTGGAGTGGTACTGAGTCAGCCCAAGGTGCCCCAAGGCTGTGGCAGACTGACACCAAAGCCTCAGGGGCACCTCAAGCCAATTTGGGGTGGTGCTAGGGCTTTCCCCCCACCTGCCCACCTGGGACTCACCGGACTCATCAGACTCACTTCCCTCTCTCTCCCCTCCCTCCCCACTCTCCCTGCTGCCACCAGGATTTACCTGTAAATGTGTTCTCCTTAGAGCCAGGGCAGGATTATCGCAGGAGCTCTCTGTTTTTAATATATCTATGGCCACAAACTATGGTGGCCATAAAGGGGAAATGGTCCTTTATGGCTGCTGCAATTTGTGGCCATAGATATACTAAAATCTGACAGCCCCTGCAATAACTTTAAATTGTAACCTGGCTCTCAGGAGGAGGACAAATTTCCAGGTCAGTCCTGGTGGCGGCTGTTCTGGATTGGGGCAGCATGGGAGTGGTGAAGTGGGGAGCTGGTAGGCCAATGGACTCCCACTTGGCCTTACACCTGGCTTTCCTGGGTGCTGACCCCTGAGGAAGCCCCCCTCAAAGCACCCAAAGTCGAATTGAGGCCATTTTGGAGGCTCGGAAATCGCCTCTAGGGCAAGTTGGTGAGGCTGTGCTCAGCACTAGTGAATAGTACTTAAGTTATTCTGGAATCCGCTGCCTGAGGAGGCTGCCTCAGTATACACTACAGCAGGGCCAGTCCTATGCAGTATATCTTAAGGGTGTCCTCTAACTAGTTCAACCAACAGAACATAGGAAACTGTCTCATGCTATCAGACCACTGGCCCATGGAACTTAGTCTTGTATACACCTGGGGTGGGCAGAAAATAGATCTCCAGATGTTTTGAACTTCAACGTGCAACGAGCAAAAGCTCTCCAGGGACTCAGGCAGGGCATTACCCACCCCACCCCACCCTACCTGGAGATGCCTGGGATCAAATCTGTGACCTTCTGAATGCAAAGCACATGCTCTACCACTAAGCTACAGCCCCTTTCCCCTCATATATCATAAAGGGAATAATTCATTTGAGAACAATACCAGCTCTTAACATGGCAAGGTACAACAGCACAAACATTGTTCCTGGTTTATATTCAGTTCTTTGGGGCCACAGAGACATTTGTATTCTGCCAGCTGAACAGGATGTGTCATAAGAAAACTTACAATACAGAACTGTGTGACTTGAGCAGTGTCTCCCTCACACACAAATTTCAAAACACTTCGGGCCCAGAACAAACAGTGTCTGTTTTGAGTAGCTATCCACTTAGGTATAGGAGGACATTTAGAATTAGCTTCTTTGATACTTCAGCGGTATGAATTATTCGTCTCCTGAGCAATGTCTCCACCATCACATCAATAAAGATTTGTTTTAAGTTTTCCTTAAACAATTTTGGGAATCATTCTTCTCCCCCTCAAGATCCTAGCAGACTCCAGCCTAGTGCTTGAAAGTTGTACGCATGTGGTAAACATATGTTGTGTTCACCTCCAACAACCCTATGAGGTAGGTCTCCTTGCTTGAAGCCCAGCACGTGCTGTCCATCGCAGTGGAACGATTTGCAGCACACAGGGCTTTCTGTGCGGTATCGCTTGCTGTAAAACTGCAGGTTGACAAAGAAAAGAAAAGAAAAAAAAATAATGAACTTGCTGACAGAATCCTGTATTGCCTAACTACTAAAACTCTTGGGATTTGAATTTCTGCCGCCAGATCAGCGCCTTTCGGAACGCTTAATACTTCTAATGGAAAAGAAAATGTGGGCCTGATCCTGAGTCAGCATTTAAAGTGCAAAAGATAAACACTGTTAATAAAGTTAAGGGGGAAAAGTACAAATGAAACCTACAACCCTACACACACGGTTGGTTTGAATGGGGCCTCCTGTTTGTTTTAAAGCACAACAATTATCTTTGATTAGAGACGTCTGGGTGATCATGGAAATAGCTTTGAATGGCATCAACAGGGAAATTGGGAACCCAAGGGTGAGGGGAAATACAGATCTGTAGAGTCTCAGTTTAGGAAGTCAGTGTAGGGTAGCCATGAGTCCTCTTTTAAAAGGGCATTCCTCTCATTGGAGGTATCCTCTACTTAAATGGTTGCGCTGTCCAATTCCATTTTAAAAATACATAACAAAACGAACCATTTCCCATCAAGAGTTGGTCACTATTAAGTTCTTCTCACAAATAACTACCCTCAGAGTTTGCAGATTCATCAAGCATTCGACTTCGCCTCAATATTCAGCTTCTCTCAAATAGGGATGGATGGACTCACCCACATCTGGCTCTGTTGAATGTTTGCCAAGCCGCCGCCACCTGCCTCCTCTTGCTGCACCATGCAAGCTTCTTTGCAGCCTGGCGAGTGCCTGACAAAGCCATGAGGCCAGCCGGCCTCGATTGTGCGTAACAATGGCAGCTCCGGAAGTTGTGCATTTCCCAAGTGTGTCATGTCAAGGATGCCACTTAGGAATGTCCAGGTCTGAGGTCAGTAATCCAGTCCGTCAGTCAAAAGCCGAAGTTGCCGTTTGAAGTCCAGATAACAGTATTGTGATCGCAAGACGTTGAAGCCTAGTCAGGAAACTGGTCCACATGGTCAGGATATGATCAGGCAAGTCCAAGGTTTCAGGAACAAGCAGGAGAATGGTCGAGTCACAATCCAAGGGTCAGAAACAAGGCTTGAATCAAAGGCACAGAGCTGAGAGGCATGGAGCAAAGGCACAGACATCCAAGACGGTCATTGCTTTCAGCACTTTGGTTGAGCTCTGGCCAGGCTTTTATGGTACGGGGATCAATGACCCATTAGTGTCAGCATGCCTGAAGCCCAGCCAGTCTCCGCCAGCTTCTATGAAGTGTCACGCCCCAAACACTCCCCAGCTCAGCTGTTCCTTATCTCTGTCGTTACTGCCTCACAACAAAGCAGTGTAAATGACGGCCGTAAAGGCCCATTTGTGCAAAGATTAAAGGAATTAGCTAGATGTGTTTACCTTAGTTATTTCCTTACCTTTTTGCTCTTATGGGTTTTGACTCTGTGTGTGTGTGTCATTACTCTTCAGATGTTAAAACCTTCCCCATCTCCAGAAAAATAATACAATTTTTGTAAAACTTTAAAATGTTGTTGGTAAACCATGTGGTGTTTTGTTGTTGTTGTTGTTGTTGTTGTTGTTGTTGAGTTATCCTACCTGGCACCTAGAATCCAAAACCCATTTACAAGAGAGACCGACAGCCGACTGTTCAGACAACACACTAAGCCATGATTAGTCCGCTAACCCTTTTGCAGCAGTCAGTGAGCACATTTAAACTGTGGTTATGTAGCCCTCATGGTTAGGAATGGTTCACATGACACACTAAGCCATAACATTTAGCTCAAACTGCTTGTTGTCTGAAGAGGGTCAGAAAACATTTAGACTGTTTGGTGGAGGCAACCACAAAAAATAAAGAGTTTCACATGGTGGCTGTGGAAAGGTAAGTGGAAAGGATAGGCAAACCGAAATAGGCACTCCATTTGGCCTGGTGTCCCTTCCACCTACCGATTACGATGTAGCTGGTCTGGTGATGCCCACCCTCAGACCAGGCATTCATGTCCTTAATCTTGCATAAATGGCACCTTTACAGCCGCCATTTATGCAACTTGGGAAATATGCAATTTCTGGAGCCACCATTGTTGAAAGCTCCAGACAAGGGCAGGCAGCTGCTGGGTGTTGGCCAAGCTACAGGGTGCTCAAAGAGGGGTTTCTCAAATGTGATGTGACCTAGCGAGCTTGTTCCAGGAGGGTGGGTGCAGGGAAGTCCACCAGACTCTTGGTGGACTGTGTCCACCACAGTCAAGCCCCCACGATATCCCTACTCTCACGCAGCTGTCTTTCTTGGTAGAGAGTAGGGATGCCTAAGATATATCTGTGTCTTTGGCCTCCAGTTTATATCTTTCCTTCCAGGCTGGGCATCTGATCAATTGGGGTGTTTGTGTGTGTTTGTGTCACTTTTTCAGAGCCAAAACTACTTATGTTTTTTTGCAGAAATGAAACTGAAAACTGCTTCTAAAACTGAAGCCTCTTTTGAAACAGAAACCTCTCCCCCCCCTCGCCCCCCAATATCAGACTCTTTGGGTTCCTGGCATGTATTTACATTTTTATTTATTTATTACATTTCTTTTTAACCTAATAGTGAAAGATCTCTGGCTTCCTGCATTCTCAACCAGTCAATTGGCCCAATAATATACAAATCAAACTACATACAGAATCATCAGACTGGGGATGTCCATCGTAGGGAAATCTGGCCCTTTCTGGACTCGACAGATCCTTGTGGTGCCCCCAACGTGGCTTGCATTAACAAGCTAAGCCTCGGGGGGGGGGGGTCCCGAAATCTGGAACCTTTGTCGGTCATGTGTGTGAGTGTGTGCGTGTATATATATGTGTGTAAAAACCAATTCACACAATTTTCTTTACACAAATAATTTTTAAAAAACCCGGAAATCCATGGGCTAGCCCGACTCGATCTGCATTGAGTTGGGCTAGTTTACGGAAAACTGAGCCGAACCTGTGTGTGTGAGCTGACTAAAGCTCAGTGAGCTTCACCACCCTTGATGGCTTTCTCCAACATTCCTACATCAAACATGGTTCCTCGCTACTGTCCCTTATACTGGCTGTGGTTTCTCTCCCCATGTTACCATTGTCATCGTGGTTACTTTCCCTCCTGTGCTACCCTGCTTGCTCGGTGGATGCAATGGTCAGCAACACTCTCTTCCAATGCTGGGATCCTGACAGCAGCATCCTGAACAACCTACTGCCAAGTTTCAAATGTGACTGCCGGAAAATCAATGCTACATAAGCGCATAGAGTGTAAGGTCATTTCCCATTTCCAGACAACACCATTTGCAAAATGGGCTGTAGCCTGGCATCACCAAGATCTCAGTAAAGCCATTACTTAGACCAGCATAACTGGATTTTAAAGGGCATTATTCATTTGCCCTTTCAAAGAGAGCCAAAGTGGTGTAGTGGTTAGAGTACTGGGCTGCGATTCAGGAGACCTGGGTTCTAGTTCCCACTTAGCAATGAAGCTCAGTGGGTGAATTTGGGGCTGTACTGACTCTCTGCTTAGCCTACCTCACAGGGTTGTTGTGAAGACAAAATGGAGAGCAGGAGACCCATGTAAGCTGCCATTGGAAAAGTGGGATATCGTTGTTGTTTGTTTGTTGTTGTTGTTGTTGTTATAATTATAATTATTTACAACATTAAAACACTGTCTAACAACCTGAGGCTCACATGACACGTGGAGTTTGAGTTTGAACCTGCAACCTGATCCACTGGATTCCAACCTTTTTACCCACTAAAACCCCTGCTGTCTTCCCTGGCAAAATGTGCCAGGTTTCACTGCAACCAATGTGAGACCCTAAAGACTTCACTTCCTGGCACTCATCAAATCCCATCCAATTCCTCCCACTGGCCAATCCCCCCCCCCAACAACAACAACAACACAGCCTACTGTTCCATCTTTGCCTTTGTTTACTGACCATTATTATTAACAACACAAACTGGGCATCCAAGGAAGAAAACATCCACTGAAGTCCATTGATGAGAACCAGTGTGGTATACTGGTTAGGTGTGTTAGACTGGGATTCAGGAGGCCTGGTTCCTGGTCCCCACTTAGCGATGAAGCTCATTGTGCAATTTTGGGCCAATCACTGACCCTCATCCCAACCTACTTCACAGAGTTGTCGTGAGGTTAAAATGGAGAGGAGGAGGATCATGTATGGTAACTTGGGTTCCTTGGAGGAAAAGGTGGGCTATAAATGCAACAAAGAAATAATAAATAAATAAATAAATAAATAAATAAATAAATAAATATGGCGTCCACAATTTTGTCCCCTGGCACTTTTTTTGCAGCTCACCACCCCCACTATCTGCCACCTGAGGTGGCCATCTCACTCTGCCTAATGGTAGGGCTATCCCTTCCCTTGAGATGGTGTAGGCTTGGAGTCACAATCTTCCTCAAGAGGTCACTGGGCAAAACAGGGTCCTTTGCAGCAATATCAAGTGTCAGCATTTACTGCAGCAGCCCTGCAGATCAGGGGAAATGTGATGATGCAGATGCAGAAGCTGAGCTTGTTGCTCATTCACTCTTTCCAAGTTCCTGTAGAGTGACTGACTGATCGTGTCTGAAAGTATCCCTTGCAGGAAAGGAGGGGTGGGAAGGTGTCCTACTTTACAGAGGACAGTTCTCTATTAGACAGTGTCCTCTATTTGATGGCCGGTTGAGATCAAATAGAGTTTGCCCGTCCACAGTTAGCACATGGACAGATGACTGAGCGGGGCACTGGTCACCTTGTCAGGCACCTTGATGGTCAGATCCAACAGTGCCATACTGTAAGCGGCCAGTAAAACTGGTCCCAGTATGTGTGGATGGACTATGCCCCTTCCAGAAACTTACCTTTGAAGAAATTTGGGGCTTGCCCCCCAGAAGCACTATATCACTGCCACTGGACGTAGGCATTGGGCATGCACCAGGGATCAGCTAACTGACATCGTGACCCTGTGGGGAAGAAGAAAGAGCAAATGGACAGGATCAGGCAGAGGGAACATCAGGGCCTGATCCAGTTGGACTCTCCCCACCCCCCCACAGGGCTAACTGACATCTTGGCCCTGTGGGGAAGAAGGAAGAGCAAGGAAGACAGGGGCAGGCAGAGGAAATCCAGTTCAAATCCCTTCCCTCAGGAGCAGGACAATCCCATCAGCCCTTTGATGGTCTACAAATTTCCCCCCCTCTTCCCTCCTCAACTACTTTTCTTGTGTGTCATGTCTTTTTTTTTTTTTTTTAGATTGTAAGCCTGAGAGACAGGGATTGTCTACTTTGCTAATTGATTGTAAGCCGCTCCCAGTAAAAAATATGATAAATAAAATAAAGTCAATAAAATAAGGCACCCTTAGATTCTACCCAATGCAACAAATAAATAAAATCCAACTGGCAGTTTTGTTGAGAGATTGGCAATGAGAGCAGCCCAGGCAACCACCCTAGATTTCATTTGGTCATTTCTTTGGTAGTAGGGGCTGTGAGGGCTCAGAGGTGGGAGGCCCACGGTCTACACCTAATAGTGTTACTGTGTGTAGCTCAGTATGATCAATACTAACTTACACCCCCTTTTCAGAGGCTTTAGACAGGGATAAGGGTGTCTCGAGCGCACAATTGAGTCCAGGATCTGATGGGATGTTAATGGGTCGGATCCAACAGTGCCCTACTACTGGCGACCAGCACCACCAGTCCCAGCACCCCTATGTGTGCACAAAGGAGGCTTTGGAAATTGCGCATTTCCCTCCGCTGTGTTAAAGGCAGCCGTAAAGGCCCCGTTGATGCATCAGGGGGAAGTGCGCAATTTTTGCAATGGGGTGGACAGCAGCCAAGCGCCCGTCAGGTTGAGCTGAGCCTTGGAAGAAGCTGGTGTGCCCTGACAAGTGGGGACTGATGGCAGCTGCAGCAGGACAAATGTCCCAACAGGTGGACGCAAGTGAGTTCACCCACCCTTAGACAGACGTCTTTCCCAGGGATTGAATTTGGGCCTTCTGCATCCAGTGCAGGAGCTCATCCACTCTGATTGTGTTCTCAGGTGTTTAATATTTTTGATGTTGCAGGCAAGGCAAAAGCACCTGCAGGTGTGCAAAAAATGAAAATGAAAATGCAGCACTCTTGAAATCAGAAATTTTAAATGAAAGAATGCCACATCTTAGCTTTGGGCCACTTAATTTCTAATATTCATTGAAGAGCAATCCTTAGCATTTATCAAGCCATGCTCCCCGAACCTGAATATATATTTGCCTTCCCTGCTAAAACCCCTAACCTTGAGCTACCATTGGACACCTGCATTCTGCCTACTTCTCTGGATTATCGCCTAATGACAAGGTATAACTTCAGAACAGGAGAGAGCTAAAATAGAATAAGACTGGAGAGCTTGATTGTATCCTGGTGCTGTATTCATTCCAGACGTAATCTCCTAATCATACGCCGGCGAGAACAAAAACCCAAATCTTACAGCTACAAATGTAAACAATGAGCACTGTATTTTGCATCTAGAGAAGGAGTATACACATGCTGTGGCTTTTTATCCAGCCGGGAGTTTGGGATGTTTCTTTTGTTACCTTCAAAGGTTTATTTCTTTTCTTTTTCTGTTGGCTTTTTTTGTTTCTTTTTTTAGTTTTAGTTTTTATTTGCCATTTGTGTATTTTGAAGGCACACAATTTCTCTGTTCCCAGGAGGTTGCCCATTTTATTTTATTTTTCCAATCTTCCACTGATCCAATCATGCTCATTTAAAAGAAAAAGAAAAGTGTAGAGATGTAGCGGCGGAGAAGTGAGCGCTGCCTAGAGACGCTTGAAGAGATGTCTGTAATTTACTCGGCTTTCGCACTCAGGAGACCCGAGGAAGAGTGCCAGTCGCCGTTGCTGTTGTAGTTGTTTTTTTATCAAGTGAAACCACAAACCTTTATTATATTAGCTTCATCCAGTCATCTGTCACATGCCTCAGGGTAAAAATTATTTTTTTTCAGAGGCTGAAGGATGCTGGCTTGTTAGGATCAGGCTTGTTTTCTTGTCCCGGTGTGTGTGTCCAGCTGTAATGTACAAATTGGAACAAATATACCATAGCAGACACATACCCCAAGGGCAAGAGGCAGGTCTCACAACAAAACTTTTAGACTGATAACATATGACTAGAGCATGAAGCCAATGTGTTGGCTGGTACGTTCCAAGGCAGACAAACATCCCCCTATACCAACCCCAGAAATCTAGTTCTTTGCATCCTTCTAGTAAAGCCGGGTGGCTCCATTCTCAGAGGGGCTATAAATCCATTCTGGTTTCAGTCAGGACCAGTCAGAACTCAAAAAGAGCTATCCAAGCCGCTGAACCAAAATAGGTTCAGCACCTTGGATAGCTCTCTTAGAGACAGGAAAACAGAGATGCAAAAATTAGGGATGTGCACTGGATCGGACCCGATCCACGATCCGAGTCCGGTCCAGTGGGAAATCGGATAAATTATCCGATTTCCGATCCCGCAGCTGGATCGGCCGATCCAATCCGAACCGGTCCGAAAAAGCTCCGAACCGGTTCGGCGGATCGGCGGATCGGTGGGCGCCCACTGGCGCCCACCGCCGCTTCCATTGGCGGGCGCCAGCGGGCGCCCGCCGATAAAAGTGGACAGCGGGGGGGGGGGAGGAGGGGGGCACTTACCTTCTCGGCCCGGTGGCTCCCGTCCGGCGCCGGCGCCTACTACTACTAGCAGGCTCCGCGGCCTGCTCTAGGGTGGCGCGCCGGGTGATGTCATCACCCGGCGCGCTACTCTAGAGCAGGCCGCGGAGCCTGCTGGTAGTAGTAGGCGCCGGCGCCGGACGGGAGCCACCGGGCCGGGAAGGTAAGGAGGGGGTGCGTGGAGGGGAGGAGGGGGCGCGCGGAGGGGGGAGGGGGGAGGGGGGCCCTTACCTTTCCGGCCCGGCGGCTCCCGTCCGGCGCCGGCGCCTACTATTCCCAGCAGGCTCCGCGGCCTGCTCTAGGGTGGCGCGCCGGGTGATGTCATCACCCGGCGCGCTACTCTAGAGCAGGCCGCGGAGCCTGCTGGTAGTAGTAGGCGCCGGCGCCGGACGGGAGCCGCCGGGCCGGAAAGGTAAGGAGGGGGTGCGTGGAGGGGAGGAGGGGGCGCGCGGAGGGGGGAGGGGGGCCCTTACCTTTCTGGCCCGGCGGCTCCCGTCCGGCGCCGGCGCCTACTATTCCCAGCAGGCTCCGCGGCCTGCTCTAGGATGGCGCGCCGGGTGATGTCATCACCCGGCGCGCTACTCTAGAGCAGGCCGCGGAGCCTGCTGGAAGTAGTAGGCGCCGGCGCCGGACGGGAGCCGCCGGGCCGGAAAGGTAAGGAGGGGGTGCGTGGAGGGGAGGAGGGGGCGCGCGGAGGGGGGAGGGGGGCCCTTACCTTTCCGGCCCGGCGGCTCCCGTCCGGCGCCGGCGCCTACTATTCCCAGCAGGCTCCGCGGCCTGCTCTAGGATGGCGCGCCGGGTGATGTCATCACCCGGCGCACTACTCTAGAGCAGGCCGCGGAGCCTGCTGGAAGTAGTAGGCGCCGGCGCCGGACGGGAGCCGCCGGGCCGGAAAGGTAAGGAGGGGGTGCGTGGAGGGGAGGAGGGGGCGCGCGGAGGGGGGAGGGGGGAGGAGGGGGCGCGCGGAGGGGGGAGGGGGGAGGGGGGCCCTTACCTGCCCGGCCCGGCGGCTCCCGTCCGGCGCCGGCGCCTACTACTACCAGCAGGCTCCGCGGCCTGCTCCAGGGTGGCGCGCCGGGTGATGTCATCACCCGGCGCGCTACTCGAGAGTAGGCCGCGGAGCCCGCTGGTAGTAGCCGCCGGCGCCGGACGTGCCGAGAAGGTAAGTGGCGGGGAAGGGGGCTTACCCCCCCCCCGGAGCCGTCCGCTTCTATCCGCTGGCGCCCGCGGGCGCCAGCGGATGGAAGCAGGCGGCCCCAGGGGGGGTAGGGAGCGCGGGGGAGGGGGTTTACCTGCCGGGGCCGTCCACAGCGGACGGCCCCGGGGGGGGGGAGGGAGTTAGGCCCCCCCTTACCCACCCGCCGCCATTTTTTCCTCATAGACTTGCATTGCAATGCAAGTCTATGGGGAAAAAAATGGCGGCCGATCCAAAAATTTCCGATTTTTGGATCGGGATCGGACTCGATCCGGTCCGGGGGGCCTCCGATTTTGTCCGAACCGGTCCGGGACAAAATTGGAGGTCCCGATCCGGGTCCCGATCCGATCCGGGGGGTCCGTGCACACCCCTAGCAAAAATCACATTCTTCCTGTCCGTTTGGAGGGATATTGGATACTCAAAAGCCTCCAAGATCAGAGGGTTCCATCCAACAAGGGTACGACCTATAGGATGGGATCCTTAATGCCTCTCCAAAGATGGGTTTATGAGCACATCCCAGTCCTACCCAGTATTGTGATTCCAAGCCCTCCCGCAGTGCTGCGAGACAATAAAGAGGTCTGCCAAGTAATCCACAAAGCGTTAATCAGCATATCAACATCTCTTCTGAAGGGAGTGTAAACTCTAAGAGCTTTCCTCTAGTCTAAAATGTGGCTGATCAAACTAGGCAGTTGTCGTTTCAACCAAAGGAAAGTCTCCCCTGAGCCACATTTGCTTGGGGAGGATTCTTCTGAAGGAGTCTTTGGTGAGAAGCTAACAGAGCTGATTGCTCCTGTCCTGCTTTCAACTCTGTCTGCTTGACCCTGTAGCAGACTCTGGGATCAGTCAACTCTGAAATCCCTTTCCCCTCTGAATAAAGCTGACTTCCCATTGACTCTGTTAGCATTTTGCTCCGATGAAGTGCAGTGAAGATTCATCCCTAGCTCCCTCGCTTTCTGTGTTGGCTGGTAAATTGTTTCTTCTGGTTCATGAAACCCCTTCCCCCACACTAGGGAGAACAGGCCTGATCCTGACACCCAGGGTCCAGGTGCATTGGCTTATGCAGAGCCCTTTAAAACCAGAGCTGAACCAAATATTTCACCATTTTCATTTGCAGGTAGCTATGCACAGGGGGAAAGTTTGCACAGGTCCCAATGGAACACTTCTTCAATGTGCAAAGTGCAATGTATGCATGAGCCCAAGGAACTTCACCCAATTTTGTGTGACTCAGCCTCTAAGGCAGGGGTACAGAAGCACGGGCCCAGAGGCCAAACCCTGCCCCCCAGGTCACCATAGTTGGCCACGCTCCTTTCCCCTGACCACTGTTTCCTGGTTTTTGTGTTCTTTTCACTAGGGATGTGTATTGTATCGTTAAAATGTATGATAATGATACGATAAGGTCATTATTGTGCATGTGTTTAATAATAACGATACGATACAAAAACCTACGATAATAATCGGAGACGAAAATTTTCGGGCGATTTTAACATTTTATCGGACTGCCATATAAATATACCTGTAACTTCTGTATTCTAAAAGTTAGAGGCTTGAAACTTGGCCACAGTTCTTATGGTGTATGCCTAAGTATGTGTATGAAATTTGAGATCGATCCCTCCAACCCTCGATTTTATATGAATTTTTTAAAGATCGTTTCAGTTCCGACAGATCAGAATGACAGCTTGCCACGTGCGTTCATTAGACCTGTCAGAATGGAAACGATCTTTTAAAAAATCATATAAAATTGAGGGTTGGAGGGACTGATCTCAAATTTCATACACTTACTTAGGCATACCCCAAAAGCACTGTGACCAACTTTCAAGCCTCTAACTTTTAAAATACAGAAGTTATAGGCATTTTTTCTTTAAAAATAGGGCTGCAAAAATATCATTTTTTATTATAATTATCGTGAAGAAGATACGGTTCATCTATGATATGAATGAAGATGATATTTCTTTTGGTCTGAAATGACAATAACAAAACAATATTTTTTGGCGTGCACACCCCTACTTTTCACATCTATTCTAAAATGCCAAATGTCACTCCTAAGGCTTAGATACTGGCCGTAAGAGCTTTAAACTAAAATAGGCTGGTGTTTCTGGTCTTTCCCCTTTGCCTTTGGCCACACCCCTTTGCTTTTGGCTCCACCCACCACTGGAACACAGACCTTCAGAGCTTCTCTGAAAAGGAATCCAGTCCTCAGGCTGGAAGAGGTTCTATTGTGCACATTCATGTCCCTGGATTGTGTAATAGTCTCCCATTGTTATTTTTGTCTAGCACCATTGTTTTCCGTTGCTACTGCTGTTTTGGGCACCATTCCATCCCCACCCCCAGCACAATTACTGCTTCTTTCTACTTCTTGGGCTAGTTGCTTGTGTGACTGCATCCAATGAAGGATTTCACAAAGAATAGGATATAATGAGGCAGGTATGGTACAAAAACAAGGAGCTTAGACATTTGCCCCTGCCTAGTCAACAGAGCAGTACTTCCTGCCAACTGCCTCAGATTCCAGCACCAAGTCCTGGACCTGACTTCAGATATGTTGGTTGGATAACACCCACCGAGGCTGACCTGCTTCCAGGTACAACGTGATAGAAGGGAAAAGCACCAATGGTAGTTGAGGAACTAAAAGAGACTGGCTCCAGTGCTAATGTAAAAATGTTCTTTATTCAATTATAAAAAAATCTTTTTTAGAACAATCCTTTTTATAATTGAATAAAGAACGTTTTTACTCTAGCACTAGAGCCAGTCTCTTTTAATTCCTCAACTGCTTCCAGGTACAGCCAGTCCAGACCTGAAATCAACTCTGACACCATTGTATGGCACCGTTGATCAGAATAGGGCAGGCTCCAGATTTGAGGGGGCCCTCCGCAAACTGTTCTCTGGAAGCCTCCCTCCACCAGTGCCTTGCCTGATGGGCTTGCCTGTTCTCTTCCGGCAGGCATATCCAGTGGAATTTTAGAATGTTTTTAGGATGTTTTTTATGATGTTTTAATGCAGTTTTAATAAAGTGTGCCATGTTTTAATCAGTTTTATGTATTTTATCATATTTTATATTTACTGTTGTTCCCTGCCTCGATCCAAATGGAGAGGCAGGTAAGAAATAAATTATTTTTATTATTATTATTATTATTATTATTATTATTATTATATCTTTAAAATAGGCTGACCAGATAAAATCCAGGTCAGGGCTCCTGTAACTTTAACAGTTGTAGAGAAAAGGGAATTTCAGCCAGTGTCATTTGTATGCAATTAGTTCCTGGTGAAATTCCCTCTTCATCACAACAGTTAAAGGTGCAGGCACATTACTAGAGAGACCATATTCAAAAGAAGGCAGGGCCCCTGCAACTTTAACTGTTGTGATGAAGAGGGGATTTCACCAGGAACTAATTGCATACAAATGACACTGGCTGAAATTCCCTTTTCTCTACAACTGTTAAAGCCTGGAGGAGAAGGCTACCAATGGCTACTAGTCCTGATGGCTAAGTGCAACCTCCAGTATCAGAGGCAGTAAGCCTGTATACACTAGGGGAACATGGGTGGGAAGGTGTGGTTCCTTGATTGACAGCTGGTTGGCCATTGAGTGAACAGAGTGCTGGATTAGATGGAGCCTTAGTCTGATCCAGCATGGCTTTTCTTGTGTTCTTCTCTGCAAGCGTTGATCCTGGGCATTGTGGGAAATTAGCATGGCAGCTCACAGAACCTCACTGAGGATGAGCATTTTAACTCCCCACAGTGTTCTGGAATCAGGTGCATTGTGAGGAATCAAAATGGTGGTACCCAGCTACAACTATCCGGCGATGATTGGGGTGCAAGAAAGAAGAATAAAAATAAGGGAGTGGCAAAGGAAATTGTTGGAATTGGTCTGCCAAGTAGGGATGTATAAGAATTTTGTTTCAGTTCACAAATCATTTGAACTTGCCCCATTCACAACCCTGAATGCAAATTGGATGCACATCTATTCAGAAAATGTTAGCACATTCCCAAACTTGTATTTGAAAAAAAAAAGTGATTTAAAAACGCATACTTTGTAATGCACATTTGTTTTTTGTTTTTAAAGCACTGTCATACTCCAGTTAATATGGGAAAGTGTGCACTTTGGGAAAATGTGCACAGAAAGCACACTTTTCCTGATTGAACAAACTGAATGCAACCTGATTTTCAGTTCATTTGATTGGGAAAAACGTGCTTCTATGCACATTTTTCCTAGGTGCACAAAAATGGGAGTAAGCCGAAATGAGCTTTGAAGTATAGTTTGGAGGATTTTGTTGAGCTCAAACATTGCTGATTCTCCCATCTATACGTCAAAATACTGGGGTCCCAGAAGCTGCCCAAGGATTCCTTTTTGCTGATCCTGCTCCAAAGCTCCATGTAAAATGATCAACTTGACCAAAATAATCTGAATTGATGAACAAGCTTTGCATACGTGAGACACAAACACTGAACTGACAACTTCTGGTCGAGTCTCTTCTTTTCAAAATAACGCAATGAAATGCAAATGCCAAACAAATGTGAATGAGAAAACCTCACGGATATTCCGCTGTTCCGTTTGCAGTGTCCATTCGAAAGAATGGTTGCATCGTGTCCACACTTGGGCGTCAGTCCATCCGTCGGTCTCGAGATGCTTAGAGCAGACAAATGTATTTGCTTCTCTGTGACAGCGAGGAAAAAGCTGTAATTATGATTGCATTTATATCTGCCTTTATCTGTTAGAGGCTTTTAGATAGCCATATTGTGCTATAACGGCTTTTACCCTTTTTAAGGCTAATGCTTAATTCTGCTAAACTTGCAGCCATTTCTTGCAGCCCCTTTTAATGGGCCAATTTAATACCTCTCACGGAGCATGACAACAGACCTTCCTCAAATTGTGTTTCATTTACGGAAACCGCTTTATTGATATTCACAGGAAAGTGCCATTATTTTTAACTGTATGCCAATCTTTCCCTTTATGAATATGGGGTTTTAACAGTAAACAAGCACTAGAAAAGGAACTAGAGCTACATGAGGGGAAAAGATTTAATCTCCATTTGCAGTTTATTTAAGCTCTGAAGTACATGATGCCAAATTAGTTACACATCCATTCTCCTGAAGATTAAAATTGCTCTCTAGCATAGTTGTGCATGAAGCCAAATAGCAGGAAGCAAGGATTAGTCAGAGCATTGTGTCCACTATGTTTCACCTTTACAAAAATCTCTATAGCAGGGAAAGGGATGTACAAAAATTTAATTTCACATTACTCAAAAATGCCCCGTTGATGACCACAAGCGTGTATGAGAATGCATGTTGTCTGAAAATGTTTGGAAATTCCTGAACTTGTCTTTGCATTTTAAACAAAAGCATATATAGATATATAGATATAGATATAGATATATTTAAAACTGCACACTGTTGAAATAATAATAATAATAATAATAATAATAATAATAACAACGTTTCTAAACCATCCCAAAGTCAAAGCTCTCTGGGAAGTTTCCAAAATATTAAAACATTAAAAATGATATACAAAATTTTAAACCAAACATCATTCATCAGACAGAATACACAAAAAACAACACAATCTAAGAAAAAAAAACAACTTTGAGTAACTTTGAAGTGTGCATTTTAAAAAGTCTATATTTCTTAAAGAGTGCATCACTTCTGGTGTGCATTTTTAAATGCACATCTTTTAAAAGGCATACTCCTAAAAAATCCACATCTTCACATTTTAGTCAAAGGAGGAAAAGTGTTCACTTTTGAAAAATGAATTCATAAAACTGCTTCCCCCACCCCATTCAAATATACACATTTTCCCATTCGGGGGGGGGGGAGCAGGTGGTGAGGAGCCTCTCCTTGAAGTGCCACCTGACTCAGAGCTGTACACACGTGTGCTGGCATGCAGCCCCTGACATGTCAGGCTGAAGCACGTTTCCCATCCCTGCTCTGTTATTTTTAGGGATGAGCAAACTTAGGGATGCCAACGGCCGCCACCACTCGTCGACTGCATGAGCTCCTTTTGAGATTCAGCAAGGCCTGATGAGCGCTTGGCAGCAACAATGGAGGCTCTGGAAATGGTGTATTTCCCCCATTGCGTAAATGGTGGCCGTAGAGGCCCTATTTATGCAAGAGTACAGCCATGAACAAGGGCTCTGGCTGATGGTGCCTGACTAGTTTGGGGGGGGGGGGCGGACACAGGGGAGTCCGTTGGAATCCTGGGCAGGATCTACACTACCGTTTGAAAATGGTTTATAACAGTTTTGAGAACTGTTGGGGCCCAGGACACACTCCGTATACAGTATTCAACACATTTTCAAAGTGTTATATCCTGCTTGGTGTAGATCTGGTCCTGGACTCAGTCAGGCACCTGCAACACCCCTAGTCATCCTTTTCAGATGATACCTACAGGATTACTGACCTCATTTGGGGGAAGGGATCATCATGGCTAGCCCCACCCTTGACCCAGCATGTGCATTTGGGCTGCACACTCATACAAACAGGGCATGCATAGCCTCTGTATGTGCATGTGATCTGACAGTCTCTTGAAGTGTCCCACCCTGGTCCTGATTTCTGTCCATTTGCACTGAGCATCCCTAAGGTTGCCATGTGAAAAGGACCTATTTGAAACTGACTGTGGTGTCACTCAGGCTGAATTCTTGGGCCCCTTTGTTCGTCGAGCTACAGAACGAGTGAAAAGCACTGGGACACAAACTCGATGTGACATTAATTGCAGGAATGCAATCAACATCACATCTAGTTTGGCCCTCAATGTTCGCCACTTGTCAGCAATTGCACAAATGCAATTAACGTGTTAGTTTTTAAAGATTAAAAAGCAGCCATGTGTGGTGGCAGGGGGGTGGGGAAATACCGACTGAGTGGTTAACATGTTCTCTTCATGCCACATTCCCAATAGCAACCCCACCAAAAAGAGTCCTACATGTATAGGCACATAGTTGTATACAGCCGAGATCTATGTACGCATTACATTGTATCCATTGTCCAATATGTTTGGGAAAGGGGATGGTGCCCTGTTTTCTGATCCCACCTCTACAAATTCTCAGAAATCTTTGGACACTCTTTTACCTGCTGGGGAACTAGGATGGGAAAAGACACCTTGTCTGTCTGTGAATCAGCTATTGCAGCCTCTGCCGCCTTCCCCAAGATAAGGTCATGCTTTCTCTTTTCCATTATCAAGGAAGTGGAGGGCACTCGAGGAGCTGCAAGTGGAAGTAAGATGGGGGTGTCCACCTTGACTCTACTCACAAGTATTTATTAATTTACTACATTTCTATACCACCCAATAGCCGAAGCTCTCTGGACGGTTTACAAAAGTTAAAACCATAAAAACCATTCAAAATATAAAACGACAGCGTAAAACAGAATTTTAAATGCAGTATAAAACACAACCAGGATAAAAACTGAGCAGCTATGCAGATATTGATAAGGATTTAAAATACAAATGTAAACAGCAAGTTTAAAAATCAAACTGAAGAACTGTGAAAACACTGTGAAAATAAAAAGGTCTTCCCCCGACGTCTAAAGGAATATAATGTAGATGCCAGGCAAACCTCTCTGAGGAGGTCATTCCACAGCCGGGGTGCCACTGCAGAGAAGGCCCTCCTCCTATTGGAGTAGGAGTGCTCAAACAGTCAAGCACAACTGTTCTGAATTCTCACTCCATCCCTATTCACTCCTGGCACATCAGTTTTGATCCTTCAGTAGTGAAGGCATCCCAACAGGGATGGGCTGATCTGTCAATTTAGACTTGCTAAGATTGTAGGGTTTTGTTCTTTTAAGTCTATTTATTTATTTATTTATTACATCTTTATACTGCCCATCCGCCAAAGCTCTCTGGGCAGCACACAGTTAAAAATCATAAGAACAACAATATAAATTTCAACACCCAAAAGTTAAAAAGGCAGTATAAGTGAAGCTCATTGTATCCCATTTCCACATGATCCTGCCATGCATAGAAAGGAAAACATATGGAAATTAATACACATTAAACATGAACACACACAATTTTGTGTTCATTTTTTTAAAAAATATGCCTTTTGGGATGCATGTGCTCATTGACTAAAACATGTGTATGTGCATTTTGCAAATGTACACATTTTTCTTTGCACATTTTCCCCCCAAATGTGCATATATTATTGAACATTTGGGGGGGAGTATTTTGTATTTTATGGAATGCATCACAAGCTCAGAAATGTTTGAATGTCTGACTGCAAATTGCATTTGGATCCACCTTCAGGTCTGACAGGTACAATTTGGATCAATCTGTCAAAAAAAGACACCCTTCAACAGAGTGATTCTCACACATTCTTACACCGCATTACTAGACATTCAATTAGTGCTGTGGTGAAAATTTCTCCTATGAAAATTTCGACTATTCTCTTTCAGTTTGATGAAAGAAAGAAAGAAAGAAAGAAAGAAAGAAAGAAAGACAACTGTTTTCAAAAAGAAATTCAAAGGAGAAGACATTTCGGAGAAATTCTCATAGGTTAATTCAGGGCTCTTGTGAGGAATGTGTGTGAATGTCCTGTCTTTCATTGTGCAGTCACCTCCCTGAGAGCCAGTAGCCTCCTTGGCTTCCCTCACTTCCCACCTAGGGGAAGACATCATAAATTTATTCCTGCCATAGGGCCTTTTTCAGATCAGGAAGTGCAGAACACATGGGAGAGAGTAGAGCAATGGTGAGATGTATGATAATAATAATATATTTTTTTTAAAAAACAGACAGTACCCTCAACTGCCTCACAGTGATTAGTTAAGGTCAAACACACCACCAACACACATTCAAAATAAAGTATAAACTGCTCTGACCATGAGGCAAAAAAAATAAAAAAATAAAAATGCAAGCCTTCTCTGTGGTGGCCCCCCAATTGTGGAACGATCTCCCTGACGAGACCCGCCTGGCGCCAACGTTGTTATCTTTTCGGTGCCAGGTCAAGACTTTCCTCTGCTCTCAGGCATTTGGCAATATCTGAGGAGCCTGGGTTTATTTTTGTTTTTTGTAGCTTTTTTGGGCTGTTGTAGCGGTTTTAAATGTATGTGTGTATTGTGTGTATGTTGTATGTTTTTGCTGTTTAAATTTTTGTATATTGTTTTTAATTGTTTTAATCCTAGGTAAACCACCCAGAGAGCTTCAGCTATGGGGTGGTATACAAATATAATAAATAAATAAATAAATAAATAAATAAAATGGGGAAAGAAAACTTTCAGAAAATGCCTGGGATTTTTCTTTTCTTACCTCCTAGAAATAAAAGAACACTTTTCAGAATTTTCTCCACAGTTCTTTCACCATTCATGTTTGTGGTGGTCACATTCCCCCCCCCCCCAGTCAATGCCCTGGAGTGATGCTTCTATGAAGTATTGTGGAGGATGCATAATGGGGGCCAGGCTGTTGCCACCTGCAGCATCAGTGCAAAGCCCCCCCCCCAAAAAAAACCCTCTTAGGGGGGAAATATAAGAAAGAAGCTTTTCTGCAACCCTTGCCAATGGTGATGCCTACCTGTGAGAAATTGTGGGAGAGTTTTTCCTCCTCTGGAGAAATTTGGTGGAATTGTCTGTCCCCCCCCGTCCCCCCCCGTCCCCCCCCCAGTGGAGAATTTTGAGAGATCACTTGCACACAGCTGTACATGCAGTATTTGTAGTACTAGACATTACCAGGAGTGGAGGAGGTATGAGAAGGTCCTAAGAAGCATTGCCAAGAGAGAGGAGATGCATCTCCTCCAAAACAGAAAGACAAAGGAGGCCACAGATTTGCGTAAGGTTTGCCTATATTAATTCATCGCTATATACGCAGATGTAGAAACAGTTAATTTTACTGCATTGCATTACTGCAATGAGTTATACATGGGGCTGCCTTTGAGAATGGTCTGTAAACATCAGCTAGTACAAAACAGGACATCACATTTATTAACAGGGGCCGGCCAATGAGACCACCTCATGCCAATCCTTTTCCAGCTTCACTGGCTGCCAGTCCAGGTCCAGGCCTGATTCAAAGTGCTGGTATTAACATTCAAAGCCTGAACGGCTTGGGGACAGTTTATCTGAAGGAATGCTCCTCTCAAATGTACCTGCCCAGACCCTAAGTTCATCCTCAGGGGGTCCTGAGCCCCCTGCCAAACGAAGTAAGGCAGGTGACTACCAGGAGGAGGGCCTTCTCTGCTGTGGCACCCCGGCTGTGGAATGAGCTCCCTAGAGAGGTTTGCCTAGCACCTAGGTTACACTCTTTTCAATGCTAGGTGAAGACCTTTTTTATTGTCTCAGTATTTTAACAGTTTATCATCTTCGGCTTTTAACTTTGCTGTTTAAATCTGTATTTTAATTCTTTATTAATCTCTACATTGCTGCTCAGTTTTCTCCTGGTTGTGCTTTTAGATTGTACTTTAATACTGTGTTTTTACTCTGTTGTTTGTTTTATACTTTGAATTGTCTTCATGGTTTTAAGTTTTGTGAACCGCCCAGAGAGCTTTGGCTATTGGTAGGCTGACCATCTGAAAAGAGGACAGGGCTCCTGTAACTTTAACAGTTGTAGAGAAAAGGGAATTTCAGCCAGTGTCATTTGTAGGCAATTAGTTCCTGGTGAAATTCCCTCTTCATCACAACAGTTAAAGTTGCAGGCACTATACTAGAGTGACCATATACAAAAGAAGGCAGGGCCCCTGCAACTTTAACAGTTGTGATGAAGAGGGAATTTCACCAGGAACGAATTGCCTACAAATGACACTGGCTGAAATTCCCTTTTCTCTACAACAGTTAAAGTTACAGGAGCCCTGTCCTCCTTTTCAGATGGTCAGCCTAGCTATTGGGCAGTATAGAAATGAATTAAATAAATGAATAAATTATCATATAAAAACATGACAGCATAGTGGGGAACAATGTGAACAGGAGACTGTATGCCTGCAATCCAGATGCTAACTGTTAATGGACCAGACAGACCGTTAGACAGAGGATTGTCTTTGGTAATGTAGAAATCATGGGCACCCTAGGAAGAGCACAGTGGGGTGCTGTTGTTTTTGGAGATCTCCTGACTCTTATGATTCTAAACAGAGAGTAATTAAATCTTATGAACTTCTGTGGGGTTGATACACCTTTGCAGCCTTGGTAGCCAGGTCTGCTCCAATTTGAAGAACAGAAGTACTACATGTTCTTTCTTTGTAAAAATAAAAATGGCCGTATCCTACTGAAAAAAATGGATTCCTGCAATACGTTTTGAACAAACACGCATCTGACTTCTGCCAAGCCGAGCGTAGCAGAGAAGAGGCATGGGAAGGAATTTGAGTAGGCGGTTGTGATGTCCTCAAAGCAGCCGCGTTCACTGAACTACCCATTATCAATGTGGGGTTGTAGGATGAGATTGCATGCAAGAAATAAGAAGCTGGATTCAAGGCGGCTTCGATTATGATCTCTTGATTCTCATTTCAGCTTCACGGATGAGCAACGAAAGGTGTCAGGACGACTCCCAAAGGGACCGGACACAATTTTAATTCATTTTGTAAAATGTGTAGAAGGAGCTTTGTATCACTTAGAAGGCGTGAGCAGGAAGTAGATTCGGAACTAATGGGGGTCTCTGGGTGATTTGCCGTAGATCGGCAGTGAGAAATGTAAAACTGGGCATGGATGACATCAGGGGAGGGGGCTGGCAGAGGGACAGGGCTGGTGGTAGGGATGGGGTGAAAAATCTGCCAGGGCCAGCAAGCTCTCTGGATGCCATATATCCGCCTCCCACTAGGTCCCGGCGAATGTGCTCAGCAGATTTTTGCCCCATGGTCCAAATACTGACAAAGGGGTCACAGGTCTGGGCGGAACTCACTTTCACCCTGAACTGTGTGTGCCCTTTGTCCTCCCCCCCACACTGCTGTGGTAATTGTAGCTGCTATTACTATAGCAGGGGGAAATACGCAATTTCCCCAAGGCTGGGTAATTTGTGTATTTTTGCCCTCCTCCCTAGTGAAGAGGGAAAATGCAATTTCCCCAGCCTTGGTGCAATTCCATTAGTTCCCCATTGATGAGGGTCTTGAAGGCCCTATTAACATCGGTGGGGGGGGTGAGAAGGGTTTTTCCCTTCTACTCGAATGGCGACCACCATAAGAGTAGAAGGGGAAAAGACTTCCCCTGCTCCCCCTGCACCCAACAGGGCCTGAAAGGGTCTCTTAGCATTAAGAGGCCCTTTCAGTCCCCAATGGGTGCAGGTGGGGGGCAGGAAAGCACACTTTCCAGACCTCTGGAAAGTGTGCAGATTCCCCCACCCTCACCATTAGCATGGCCAGGGGAGTTTGCACGCTTTCCAGAGGTCCGGAAAGTGTGGTTTCCCATGCACAGGGGTTGAGTGATGAAAAATTTATTTCTGGGGCCTCCAGAAAGTGTGCAATCCCTATGGTATGCTAATTGTATGCCATGGGAATTACAGACTTTTTGGAGGCCATGAACACGCGCAGCGCCAAGCACTCAGTTGGGCCAGCTCAGCCTGAAGAGGCCTGGCTTGGGCAGCCCTTGGCAATCTCATGAGGCAGACCCTTGAGGGGCTTGCTATTCACTAGCTGGTGGAGGTTCTTCTGCAGGCCAGATTGGGAACCTCCATCGCCAGCGGTTTCCCACCATTGATATACCCTCTATTGCAGGACTTTTGCTATGAAGATGGAGGACAGTCAGCCATCAACTGAAACTAGTACCCAATTCTCATCTACTCACTCTCAATTCCTGGGTTCATATGAAAGGCTTATTAATGTCCACTGCTGTTTTCTGGACCGTGCGGAGATTTGTGCATGGATTGGTTTATAGCTAGGTTCCATTAATTAGATCTTTAATAGCCCACAGGGACATGCCTGGATTTTGAGCTATTTTTACCATGTCGTTCTCCCCCCACACACACACACAGATTCTTCTAAATACTAATTGGAAGACTCTCTAGTTGTTCATTTGAATTTTTCCCTGTCTTTCCCCTCCCCCCCCCAAAGTCTCTCACAAGACATAGGGAGGTGGGTTGGTTGTCTGGAAATGGCCATTTATCTATTGTAGGTAAAGGATAAGAGTTCATGCTCTCCTCATCATTTGAAAGGGAGCAACTTAAGTACTATTTCCACATTCTTTATTTGCTTCAGATTTATTTATTTATTTATTTATTTATTACATTTGTATACCGCCCCATAGCCGAAGCTCTCTGGGCGGTTTACATAGGATTAAAAACAATTAAAAACAATATACAAAAATTAAAACAGCATAAACATACAACATACAACGTACAACATACACACAATCTGTACATTTAAAAACCACTTCAACACTTCAAAAACTACAAAAACAAAACAAACCAAACCCAGGCTCCTCAGATATTGTCAAATGCCTGAGAGAAGTACTAAAAGCGAACTAAAAGAAACAAAAGTAATATTTAGGGATGGTACAGGCACCCGACTGGAACTGGGAATCCAGTGGACTCCCCTTCCCCTGGATTCCCGGACCTTGCTAGCCTCTAATATTGCAGAAATTGTCATTTTACAGCCACCATTTTGTACAATATAAATGTATGACAATGAAAGCCCTGATCTTCCATAAAAGGTGGTGGGATGCTCCTGGGCTGCTCATTCAGCCCTCCAGGGACTCACGAGGCTCAGCAGGTAGCTGAGGCAGGCAGGGATGAGTGGCAGGGATGGCTGTCTGGGCACCTGGTGAAACCAGACAGAGGTGGGTCTGTCTATCTCTAGTTATATCATCAATGGACAGTCTGAATATACCATGCTTTTTCTGCAACTATGATTTTCAAACCCCTTCTTTTTTTGGGGGGGGGTTGAGTAAGCTGGTCACTTACACATTGCCAAAAAGAGGTAAAAAAAAAGAAAAAAATGGGCATGGATTTACGTAAATTGTATATATGCTCAGTTAGAGCCTGCCTAGTCTGTTGTCAATGTGCTAATTGGCGATGACCAACTTCAAGGACCCTGCTGTTCTCCACTTCTTCTGGTTCTGTATCTTTAAACTGGAGATCCCTTCAAATACGGGAACCTTCCTGCATAAAGCAGGACACGAGGCCACTTTAAAAACCACAAATATCTGAAAAATCTTGTTTCAGTGATTTCATGTCTGCTGTATAACTCCTGTGAGTAAATGGTAATATAAAGACTCTTTTATAAATAAATAAATAAATAAATAATAAATCAGTGCCACGCCAGCTCACTCCAATCTTAACGCGGACAGCCCTTCCACTTAAAGTAAGGGGACATAATAATCCAAATGCACTAGGATGAAATGGAATGCACTGCCCTTCAGAATAGCTCTAGGAACATAAAATATCCATTGTGATGTCTGAACCCAAGGATGCCTCATGTAGCATCACTCGGGAGCATTGTGGGAAATTAAAATGGCAGACAGCATAATTTTAGACTTGATCACTGTAGGAAGGAAACTGTGAGGAGGTATTGGAGGAGGGGGTCACCCTGGACTAGGGATAGGCAAATTCCTCCATGACCTGTTTGCACGTGTGATCGCTGGAGTCCCACCAGTTTCCCGACCCCAGCACATGTGCCGGGCAAGCCACCAGACTGTCCATGTGTGCCTAGGGAGAGCTGTCATCTTTTTTATCCATGAGCTTCGATTTGCGCAAATTCATGACTGAGAATATTTATGGAAATCAAGATTTGCACAAAAAAAACCTAGTGCAATTTGTGAAAAAAAATACTGTTATAAAGAACCATTGGTGCCTGCAATTTTGCACAAGATGTGCTATTTAAACCCATGATTTTGCACAAATCTGGATTTCCACAAATAAAATAAAAAAGTGGAAACAGTGAGCTTGCACAGCTTGGCACATGCTGAGTCAAGCCAATGCGAGGGGGGGGGATGCTCCATCCCCAAAACGGATTCCTCTGATATCCCTGCCTGGAGCTAGCCCTGCTCCTTATGAAAGAGAAAATCATTCTGTTCATGTTCCAGTTTTTTTTCGCCGTGTTCCCTAATGTTTTCTTTTGCATAAGAGCTAAAGGGAAGTTCCCATATTGTACATTGTCTGGAAAGCCAATACCGCCAGGAATTCAACAGCCATCTGCCGCAGAATATGCATGCGATGACCTTCTCAAGAGAGGAAACCTCTGACAGACGAACTTCATAAAGGGCACTGAAAATCCATAAAAGATTCTCCATCGCCACCACTGCCAGTGCAAAGTCAAAATGCTAAAATATACTTTTCCTGAGAAAGAAAACAGAAGCCCCCCCTCCTCAAAGGGAATGCCGCTTTCCTTCCCCCTCAGCTGTGCTGCTTGCTCTACCATTGACCTTTTCTGAGAAACTCAAATTCCCAAGGCTAGCATAAATGGCTGGCACCTTGCATTATGCCCCGTGACTTTGGTGAGTTAACAGTTTCCAATATCTCCTGATCCAGGAGACTTCGAAATGTCTTCGGGTGGTAAAAGACAAAAAGAACAACCATTTGGCTTGAAGACTGTGTTGCCATTAAATAAAAAACCAAAACAATGCTAATAGTAGCAGCACCAGCCCCCCCCCCCCAATTGGATTCCAATAACTGGAGTCTTGACTCAGTACTGAATGGTCTTTTAAGAGCATTTTTGTAAAGCACAATCGTTGGGATGTACAACCACATGTCAATTTCTTGTTTCCCCATAGGGTGGTCATGGATCTTATTTACAAAGGACAGCTCTTTATTAGAAGGGGCGTTAGAAAATAATCTATCTGAATTAGGTATAGATGAGAAATTAATTTCATTACATTTTATTTATTTTTTTAACCAGAGTTTACCAACTTTGTTCCTCCTTTAACTGAATGCAGACCAAATCACAATCTGTGGTCAACATCTGTGTATTTCTGAGCTTTGGATGTGATTCGCAGAATACACACACACACACACACACCACACACATGAATTTGAAAATTGTATAGATTTGAAAAATGTGCAGGGATAAATGTATATGTTTGAAGCATGTGTACCAACATGCTTTAATCAATGTGAGAAAAAGGCATATATATATATATATATATATATATATATATATTTAAAGGCACCCAATTGATGTTTACATTTGGGAAAACATGCATGAAATGGATTTTCATGTGAAAAGAAAAATAACCACCACCAAAGCTTGTAGTTTTATTTGGCTATGCATTGGAATGAGCTTTCAGGCGGGATTCGGAAAACCTCAACGACATCATGTTTTGCTGGTCTGCACATCCCGAATCTGACTGCCAGTTACTGGGAAACAACAGTGGAAGAGGGTCATTTCACTCATGGGCTGTTTCGTTGCCCACTGTGGGGAACAGGTTGCTGGAATAGATAAGCCTTTGATCTGATTCGGCAGGGCTCTTCTGATGCTCTTAAGCATGGAGCTCCAATGCAATTTGGACTTACCTTTCAACAGTGCAGGGAGACAGCAGAACGACAGGAGCCGTGGGGGGTGGGGAGACAGAAAGACTAGGCAAAGAGAATGAACCTGTTTTTGAAAAAGCTATAATAAGTTCTTTTTGCTCTCTCTCTCTCTCTCTCTCTCTCTCCCTCTCCCTCTCCCTTTTAATGCTAGACATGGAATATTAATAGGGCTGAGGTCATGAAAATCCAAATTGCTTGTAGAGGGGACTCCCCTATAAACACAAATAACTAAGTGGAATCAGGTGAAACATATACATATAAAGTTGTATGCACAAGACACCAGGAAACTGAAAAATCAGTTTTGCCAGTTTTGATTTAACCCCCTTCCCCCCTTCTACTTTCTTTCCACCTGCTTGTTCTTTTGAGGTCCAATATCGATTATTCCGGCTGTCCATTTTTTCTCTTCCTCTGGTTTTGCTCTAAGTTCCATGCAAAGGGTTCTGCCTCAGGAAAGCTCCCTCTCTGCCTTCCCCGTAGTTTATGGTGCACAGCCTAATTCAGGTCTCTGGAGGTTGCCTTGTCCTCTTTGCCAATACTTTTGTTCTTGTGTGGTATTAAAAGAAGTGAATGTTCATATTCAGTATCTGAATTTGCTTTTTGCATGTTGTTGTTGTTTTTCAAAATTCATACTGTGAGCATTTTAGGCTTATTCTCACATCTTAATTTTTTTGGGCAGTCATTAAATATGAACTCTTATAAATTGGCTGTTGTGAAATGCATGTTGTCAGATACTAACTACCATTGCATGCTACCTCTTGCATGCAGGATAAACAAAATGCTACACGAGAATATGTAGGTCAACCGCTCAGCTTAAATGGGAAAAATACACTTTGGAGAGGGTAACTGAGAAGAGAGAAGCAAACCGCTCTCCCCATTTTGCTATTCTAACCCTCCTTCCAACAGTTTCTCCATATGTCCAGGTTCAAATATTTCTCCCCATCCAGCACTTCTCTGCTCCACTTCCAACTGCCTTCTCTGAAAGCTGTTTTACAGTCTAAGAAGGGACATCAGCTGACTATTATGTGTGTAAAGCAAGTGCTGTCGAACTCACAAACACTAAATGCTACCATTGCATGCCAAGCGTACAATAACATTGCATGTCAGCTACCAAATACTAAACGCCATGCATGTCAATTATCAGACGTTGCCATGTGCTAATACCATTGCATGCTGAAATCCTGTAACCATGGCATGGCAACTGTTTGCATATGTAAACTGTCAATTATCAAACACTAATATCAAATATTGTGGAAATGTCAATTATGTTTGGATACGTGATTATCCTCAAGTTGTAGCACAACAGCCAAAACCTAAAGCTCACCCCCCCAGGCAAAAATACCTCATGAAGATGTTCCCAACGCTGTGTGGAGCATCAAGTCAAAATGAACTTCTTCCCTGAAATTCTCTTCAAATTTATTCTTTTAGGAACAATCTACATGTTACATAGATTATGTATGTTGAACCTGAGCTCTCTCTTTATTGTTTACTCTAGTGAAAAACGATTTGGGATCAGGACCACAATGCATCTTGAGGGGGTAGGATTAAACCTCTCCCTACTTTTTACTCCCCACGTCTTTGCGGGGGTTAAAAATGGAGAAAAAAATATCCATTCATGCCAATGGAAGCTCCTCTTCCTCTTCCTCTTCCTCTTCCTCTTCCTCTTCCTCCTCCTCCTCCTCCTCCTCCTCCTCCTCCTCCTCCTCCTCTTCTTCTTCTTCTTCTTCTTCTTCTTCTTCTTCTTCTTCTTCTTCCTCTCTGGGGCTGATGTAGAAGAGTGAGATTTTTGTAAAAACTTATACTACAATAAAAAAGGGGGGAAGGGAAGGGTCAGCTACATAACAATCTCCCTCACATTTATCATACTCTCGCCATGCCTGGTATGTGATTTTGCAGCATGGTACTCACATGACGTTGTCCCTGTCCTGTGCTCATCTTTCCTCTTTCCCTCCACTTTCCATCTTATTTTGGAGTGGAGAAAGTCTGTTTTTTCCCCTCCATGCGCAATAAAGCCGCTCCTCCATCACGTGTATTGACGTCCTTGCGCAATATTGGACCATCCCCTTTTTGTTGGGGACATGTGTGTTGAAGAGTGGCTGATAAAACAGGAGGTTCTCTGCTCAACTGCTCAACCATTAAGGGGGAGGGAGAGAGGGGCAGCCGAACACCCCGCGGAGAAAGCGAGCAAGGACTCGCCCATGGACTTCATCTAAACCCGTTATCTTCTGTTAGACATCCCCTCCCCATCCGAGCATATTTTCCATACTAACAGAAATCCCTTCATTCTGAGAAGGAGAAAGAGAGAACCGCTTGCCCAGGGGGCTCTCTAGAGATAGGAGAAAGCCTACCTGCCTCTCCTTAATTGGAAATGTCATGCTACAAAACATGGGATTTGTAGTTTCTTCTGCCTCTCAAATTGAATCAACACTTTCCACATTTTCCCAATTCCCTCATCTCTAGTTTGCATAGAAATTGGTCCGGAAGGCAATAACAGTGAGGATGCTGGTGGATGCTCCTCTATAGGATCATTTTACACCTGTTCTCCAAGGGATGCACTTGTTACCAATTTCTTTCTGGGCACAATTCCAAAGTGTTGGTGATGACCTTGAACATCTTAATGTCTTAGCTCCAGAATACCTTAGGGACTGCCTCTCCCATGCCTACCTGCCTGCCTACTCCCCAAGATCTGGTGGAAAGGTTTTTCTCTTTATCCCAAATACAGTATTAGCTCAGTTAAAGGGGATAAGAGAAAGGGCTTTCTCTGTGACTGCACCTAAATTGTGGAATTATTTGTCCGTGATGCTTAATTGCCTGCTTATGATATTTTACTGTACGGTAAAAGTATTCCTGTTCATGCAGTTATTTGTTTTATCAGTTGGATAAGTTGTTTACTCAGATGCTGCACCAATCCCTCTGGCTATTATTGTTATTATTATTATCATTATTATTATTATTATTATTATTATTATTATTATATTGTATCCAGACACTGCAATCAACGTCTGGGGTGGGGGCTCTGACTGCCTCCTCCGAGGGAGGCTCTGAGGGTGGAGACAAGAGAGAAGGCCTTCTCAGTGGTGCCCCCCTCCAACTGTGGAATGAGCTTCCAACTCAGGGCCACATGATGCCACACTGTCCTCTTTTCAGTACCAGGTTAAGACTGCCCTCTACTCCCAGGCATTTAATGGCATTTAGTGGCATATGATGGGGCATTTATGCCAATCATCTAAACAGTTTCAGTGTTTTGTTGAAACTGTTTTTGAACTGTTTAAATTGTTTTAAATTTCATATATGTACATTTTTATATTGTTCTTTAGAGAGCTTTAGCTCTTTAGAGAGCTTTAGCTATTGGGTGGTATAGAAATGAACCTAATTATAATTATAATTATATCACATTTGAGGCAGGAGATTGTATTGCATTTTTTGGTTGCTTTTCATTGCTGTTATCCATCCTGAGTGGAACAGAAGCACTAGAAGGACAGGGTATTTTTAGATAGATTTAGATGATAGATAGATAGATGATAGATAGATAGATAGATAGATGATAGATAGATAGATAGATAGATAGATAGATAGATAGATAGATAGATAGATAGATAGATGATTCTAGGGATATAAAGAGAAACAAAAAGTGAGCACAAATACTTCCCAAGTTATCTGCCCATAGCAGGACAGAACCTATGGGAAATTATATCAGCCTAGTATAATGTCTTTGAATTGTTATGTGTCTTTCCTTTCAAGGCACGTTCCTTGCTCAGGTTTCACGTATCATCCCTGTCAACCTGCTCTCTTTCCCAAGAGTACAGTAGGCAGTCAGTAATCACCGTCTCTTTGGGAAGGAAGACTCCGACAAGAGGCAGTAATGAAGGTATGCGCCTTTCTAACCTCATCCACTCTCCTCTCGGCTGTCCTTGCTTTTGCAATCCAGATATCCATCTGTCTAGACGGATGCTATCTCCCTGGGACCTAAATGCGGAAACTGAGCATCATTATTTCAGAGTTCTATTTAGGCACTGTGCAGTGATAAAGTGGCTTTTGTCCAAATTGAGCAGTTACAGATCACTCCCTCTGAACAGATGGGCTTGCAACGCGGTATAAATTTTTCGCCTCGGCCCAGCTGTGGGTGCTACTAATAATTGAGAGTCAGAGACTGCAGAGCTTAAAGGGAAATGCTTATAAAAATAATAATAGTAATAATGGAGAAACGGAAGGCACATAGGTTCATAAATGGAGTATGAACCTACGAGTATTTGAGGAAAGAGTGCCACTTGATTGAAGTGGGGATATTTCTGTAAATTTGAACTTTAGGCTGCTTGATTTTTAAATCTGCCATGAGCAGGACTGCTACCTGAAGAGCTCCAAAAGAAAGGAGCACATTATAAGAACATGAGAGAATGGCATATTACATGTGTCAGAACATTAACAGTACTTTCTTAGGGAATAAGAATAAAAAAATGTCCTTGGGATGTATTCCATTCAATTTTCTTTTTGCAGTTATGGTATACCTCACAAATTATTTCCTCTCCATCACCCCTACAGGCTGAAGGGGCATGTGGGGCAGGAGGGGCATGTGGGGCTGGCACTTCATTGGGCAAAGAAAGGGGAGCACACTACAAAAGTTGGCTCCACCCCCTGACCTCTTCAAATTCTCCTCTTGATGCAACACTCACCCTCCCACCCAACAGGCGGCAGTATAGGTAAGACAGGTCCCTGAGGGACATGTAGGAATGTTTGAACTGTGGACCTGATTGGCTAGGGAAGGCAGGTTTTTTCTACCTAACCTATAATGCATGGGAAAATCGGGATATTGGCATGGGGTGCTATTTAAATAGGTTGGTCACTTTTAGCAGGATAGTGTGGGAAATTGGGGATCACCTGGAGACAGCTTTAGAAGGTTAATTAAATGGCATCTCGGGGTTGTGGGACTGGTGGGATTTGGAAAGGATCTGCTTTGGAGATTATTAAGTGAGTTGCCCCCTTCAACACCCAAAGGTGGGTCCACCTGGGCAGGGGCAAGTAAAATCCTGCCCTAATCTGGGGCTTGGGTGGACTCAACCAACAACTGTCCTTCTCCTGGAGCCCCCCACCAAAGGAAATCAGGTTAGCAACTACTAGGAAGAGGGCCTTTTCTGTTGTGGCACCCCAGTTGTGGAATTAGCGCCCTCAGCCGGAGAGGCTCTCCTGGTACCTACGTTGTGGTTTTTTTGACACCATGTGAAGATTGTCATTTTTTCTCAGGCATTTTAGTCTTTCAGTTCCTGTTATTTTAAATTTGTTGCTATTTTTTAAAATCTCTGCACCACTGCTATGTTTCATGTTGGTTTTTATTTTTATTTTGTTCTTTAGTTTCAGACTTTTATATTGCATTGTATCACATTGTATTTTATGGTTTTAATTGCTGTGAACTACCCAGAGAGCTTTGGCTCTTGGGCAGTATAGAAAGGTAATACATAGATAAATAAATGAACAAGTCAATCAGTGGATCAGGTTGGTAGTTGCCTCCCACTCCAGTAAATCCTACATTGCATGCTGATTCAGGTGATCCCTGATTAGGTAAAATAAAATCCAGCCCTAATTCATCCAAATTTATTTCAGGTATAGGCATGATCAAAATTGTGATTAAGGATCTATTCCTTGAAGTAATAAGTAGGCAGCAAATCTACCTATAAGTCCCTTGATATCTGCCATTGGCATGGAATCATCCCATAATGCAAATTAAAATTTAGACCCCATTTTCACAAAGTCATTCTGTATTTTATGAAATATCTGTCAGCATTTGATTGTGGTCGAATGACAAGTGGTGAACTAATTGAGCAATTGACAATATTTGACTGGCCAGTTGCCTGGCAGCATCCCAACACTAACCAAGTAACAGTAAAAATAGAAAAAGATAAAATATTTTCCCGTACTTTTTCAATCAGCAGAAAAGAAACGGTCAGACTCCTCTCGCATGTTGTTAAAATAAATGATGTTATTGGTGCTTTTTTGTTGTTTAACAGAATATTTCAAAAGGCAGTTCTGGAAAAAGATTACCTAAACATTATTATCTAACTTTCTGATAGTACTGCCTGATCTACTGAAAAAAACTCAATCTGATTAAAGGCTTCTCCCATCAACAAAAGGATGTTTCACATCTGTGAATTTGGGTGAATTCAGCATCAGTCTTTCTGTGTTTTATTCTCTGTGCACCATGAAAACAGAAAATAGTTCACCGATTCTGTACAAAAAACAAATTTTGGACTTCTCTCCTAGATCTTGAGGAGCTTGAGAAGAAAGCACAAGAGTTAGCTTGGAGGTTTTCAGCTCAAGTTCAATAGTGTGGGTTGAACCAGCCAATGTAGTTTAAAAAAAAAAAAAAGGTGATGGTTGCTATTCCTTAATCATGCAAATGTCTTACTAAAATAGCAGGTTGGGTTCTTTGGTGATTTGTTTTTGTAAGTCTTGTGGTCTCTGCTTTGCAAAACACCGTGCTTAGAAGGAGAAAGGGTATAATTGCTTAATGAACTCTTTCAAGATTCTGCCCAGCTAATTCACTTTGTCACAATATTCCAAAGTACCCAGCATCTTCAATTACTGGTGGTTTACAGTGTCAGCGATGACAGAGATTGAATTAGAAGGACCTTAGGTTTCTCTACTAGACAAGAATCTTAAAATAACTACAACACCCCTCTAGAAAACATTAACTATACAGTTCAGTGCACAGACATCCAAACGTTGGAAGCCCTTTCTCTGTTTCACAAGAGAAAATGGCCAAAAATATTCAGACTTGATTACTCTTTATAGCAGGTGTGCAGAAACTTCAGCCCGAGGGCTGAGTGGAATTTCAGAGAGGATCTCAGGGACTATATGCTGATGATGGGTGGTGCCAAAGGCAAAAGGGACGGAACCCAATCTACAAAAAATACCAGCATATCCTATCTTAAAGCTCTTGCTGCTAGTTACTAAACCCTATGAAAGGCATTTCAATCTTTTGGGGGGGGGGACTATGCAAAAGCCTGGAAGCCACCAAAGGATCGGTGGTTGGGGGGAAAGGGGCAGGGCCAAGGAAAGGGGGCAGGGCCATCTGAGGTTCTATACCCCTGCTATATAGACACAAATGACTTGGCCCACTGGGTTTGACATCAGATAGAAAAATATGAATGAAACAGGGAGTTGGAGTTGGCACAGGCCTACAGACTATGTGACACTCCCACTGAGACAGAGATGTAAAGGCCCAGAAAAAAATAGGAGGATTTAAGAAAAAAATCTCAAGAACAAAAGAAGTCGGGGGAGGGGTTTAATACATTTTCACCCTGTTCTCTCCCCCCCCCCCCATTTTTTCCTGGACTTTCACATTTCTACCCACCGACCCAGCCACACCCACACCCACACCAGTTTCTTTATAGAAACTTAGTACTGTGCTTAATACATAACATAGGCTGACCATATGAAAAGGAGGACAGGGCTCCTGTAACTTTAACAGTTGTAGAGAAAAGGGAATTTCAGCCAGTATCATTTGTATGCAATTAGTTCCTGGTGAAATTCCCTCTTCATCACAACTGTTAAAGTTGCAGGGGCCCTGCCTTCTTTTGTATATGGTCACTCTAGTATAGTGCCTGCAACTTTAACAGATGTGAAGAAGAGGGAATTTCACCAGGAACTAATTGCATACAAATGATATTGGCTGAAATTCCCTTTTCTCTACAACTGTTAAAGTTATATGAGCCCTGTCCTCCTTTTCATATGGTCAGCCTACATAACATTCTTACTATTTTTTATTTTATTTTTTTGTAAAGGCCAGCAGGATTTGGTTGGTTATTGGGTAGATGATATTGTGTAGTAGGCTGACCATCTGAAAAGGAGGACAGGGCTCATGTAACTTTAACAGTTGTAGAGAAATGGGAATTTCAGCCAGAGTCATTTGTATACAATTAGTTTCTGGTGAAATTCCCTCTTCATCACAACAGTTAAAGTTGCAGGCACTAGACTAGAGTGACCAGATACAAAAGAAGGCAGAGCCCCTGCCTCAGAGCAAATTTGAAACTTGAATTTCCTGTGTCGTGAAAAGAAGAAGATACTGGATTGTATTAATGTATACCATACATTAGCCTTCCATAATCTAGTTGGGGAAGGCTGGCTTACAGTCTGGCTAGAGTGTTGGACTAGGAGTCAGGAGATCCAGGTTCTAGTCCCCACTCTGCCATGGAAGCCCACTGGGTGACTTTGGGCCAGTCACAGACTCTCAGCCCAGCCTACCTCACAGGGTTGTTGTGAGGATAAAGCAGAGAGGAGGGGGATTATGTATGCCACTATGGGTTCCTTGGAGGAAAAAAGATGGGATATACATGTAATAAATAAATAAATAAATAAATGTGCTGGCTCTTGAAAGAAAAAAAAATCTGGGACTGGATTTCCATCTGCCTGAAATGAGTTCAAGGGTAAATCAGAGAGTATAGCCCACCAGCTGAAGAAGCAAAGCACATGGCTAGGCTTGTAGCCTATGACTTACTGATGGAGGCTTGACCCCAATTTTACAGGTATCTGCTGGGCCCCCCAAATTAGGAACTAACTAAGATCTCATTGATCAGAGCTATTATTCACAATATTGTAGGGAGAAGGGAGGGAATACTTTGGCCGTTTCTACACCACCCTTTTTTTCCCAGGGTTGTTCCTAGGTGCTCCCTGTGCGTCCAAATGATGCACAGAGATTCCCGGGGGGGGGGGGGGGGCAGGGGGGATGGGCACGGGTTTTTCCAAGGATAAAGAGGCCCTGGGAAAACCTGAATCTTCCAGCGGTCCCGGGACAGTCCCGAGACTGCAGAAGGTGTGGGTGCCCATCCTGCCTGGTGCAGCACCAGAAATGGGAATGGAACCACACATTGAAGCTCTGTGGGGAGGGAGGGCTGCATTTTTGCCATTCATGGGATGGCAGGGGGGGTAAGGGCTTTTCGACGGGGCAGGGCCTTGCTCTTGCGCAACCGGCCCCGCTGCTACAATATATATATATATATATATATATATATATATATATATGGTGGCTGCGATGACCCTGCTTGCTTCAGGGATGTGGTGCTTCCTGTATGGAAACTATGCGATGATCCTGGAAGCAAATAAGTCTGGGATCACCCCCAGGCCCTCCCTCTATACCTTAGGTGTAGAAAGAACCTAAGTTATATAAGTATAAATGAATCCCTGTGCTGATCTCTACAGGCCTACATTTATCTTTTATTTAAGAAATCGTTATACTAGTTTGATTGATGGTTTGGTTTTTTGTGCAACAAGTGGGTGGCGGCGGGGGCGGGGATTCTTGAAGAAGCAACTACACATAAGGGAGAAGGCCTGTGAGCTGGGATTTACTGACTGAGGCGTGTCCCTAATTTTACAGACAACAGGCCCAAACTGCAGTACAGGGAAAAGGAACTGTTTTCCGCACCCCAGAGGGACATATATTGTGCTGAGACCTTTCATGGCATTTTTGTGATTGTTCTTCTTGGGGTTTTCTGTCTTCCCTTGATCTCTGTCGGTGTTTCCACTGTGCCCTCTTGGAGAGGTACCAACTAATTTGGAAATTTACTGGTTGATGGATTCAAGTTGAAAGTTATTTCTTTCCACAATTTGTGATAAAATACCTCATGTTTGAATTTTTGGCCCATCTGATTTTATGTCATTTTTATTTGAAGCAACTAGGGGTGTGCACGGACCCCCCGGATCGGGACCTCCAATTTTGTCACGGACCGGTTCGGACAAAATCGGAGGCCCCCCGGACCGGATCGAGTCCGATCCCGACCCAAAAATCGTAAATTTTTGGATCGGCCGCCATTTTTTTCCCCATAGACTTGCATTGCAATGCAAGTCTATGAGGAAAAAATGGCAGCGGGTGGGTGAGGGGGGGCCTAACTCCCTCCCCCCCAGGGCCGTCCGCTGTGGACGGCCCCGGCAGGTAAGCCCCCTCCCCCGCGCTCCCTACCCCCCCTGGGGCCATCCGCTTCCATCCGCTGGCGCCCGCGGGCGCCAGCGGATATAAGCCGACGGTTCCGGGGGGGGTAAGCCCCCTTCCCCGCCACTGCTTACCTTCTCGGCCCGGCCGCTCCCGTCCGGCGCCGGCGGCTACTACCAGCGGGCTCCGCGGCCTACTCTCGAGTAGCGCGCCGGGTGATGACATCACCCGGCGCGCCACCCTGGAGTAGGCCGCGGAGCCTGCTGGTAGTAGTCGCCGGCGCCGGATGGGAGCGGCCGGGCCGGCAAGGTAAGGGCCCCCTCCCCCCCTCCGCACGCCCCCTCCTCCCCTCCACGCACCCCCTGCTTACCTTCTCGGCCCGTCTGCTCCCGTCCGGGGCCGGCGGCTACTACCAGCGGGCTCCGCGGCCTGCTCTAGAGTAGCGCGCCGGGTGATGACATCACCCGGCGCGCCACCCTGGAGTAGGCCGCGGAGCCTGCTGGTAGTAGCCGCCGGCCCCGGACGGGAGCGAACGGGCCGGGAAGGTAAGGGCCCCCCTCCCCCCTCCGCGCGCCCCCTCCTCCCCTCCACGCACCCCCTGCTTACCTTCTCGGCCCGGCCGCTCCCGTCCGGGGCCGGCGGCTACTACCAGCGGGCTCCACGGCCTGCTCTACAGTAGCGCGCTGGGTGATGACATCACCCGGCGCGCCACCCTGGAGTAGGCCGCGGAGCCTGCTTGTAGTAGCCGCCGGCCCCGGATGGGAGCGAACGGGCCGGGAAGGTAAGGGCCCCCCTCCCCCCTCCGCGCGCCCCCTCCTCCCCTCCACGCACCCCCTGCTTACCTTCTCGGCCCGTCCGCTCCCGTCCGGGGCCAGCGGCTACTACCAGCGGGCTCCGCGGCCTGCTCTAGAGTAGCGCGCCGGGTGATGACATCACCCGGCGCGCCACCCTGGAACAGGCCACGGAGCCCGCTGGTAGTAGCTGCCGCCGCCGGATGGGAGCGGCCGGGCCGGGAAGGTAAGCGCCCCCCTCCCCCCCCCGCTGTCCACTTTCATTGGCGGCCGCCCGCTGGCGCCCGCCAATGGAAGCGGCGGTGGGCGCCAGTGGGCGCCCGCCGATCCGCCGATCCGCCGAACCGGTTCGGAGCCTTTTCGGACCGGTTCGGATTGGATCGGCCGATCCAGCTGTCAGATCGGAAATCGGATAATTTATCCGATTTCCCACTGGACCGGACTCGGATCGTGGATCGGGTCCGATCCAGTGCACATCCCTAGAAGCAACGTTAAGATTTTAGAGCCACAAAGCGTAAAGACTTTTGAACTTCATAATTTGTGACCTGTGTAGGGGTTTCATTCATTCAATCCAATGTATGCCTCCTCAAAAGTAAGTCCAAGTGATTTCAAGGGGTCTTACTCTCAGGTTAGCGTCTATGGGATTGCATCCGGAATCAAATTGAAAGGGCTGGGGGAGCGAGAGATGACCGAGGAGTGATAGTTGTGAGGAAATTTGGTTACATACTTAGTTAATTTCATTTGGGTTTGAAAGTGAACTATTTTTCAGATAGTGTTTCGGTGTGTTGTGGGAGGAGGACAGTACTGTGTTCACTGTCTCCCTCCTGACCTTCATGTATTCAGTTGAAGGGTGGGACAAATCCTACATGTGTACAAGTGCAGATGTGTAATGTTGGGATGAGTCTCAGGCTCTTTGGTTGGGTCTCAGGTTCGTTGCCTGAAGTGGAAGAAGGCCAGCCAAGGCAGGGAGCAGGGGAGGAAATTCTCTAGGAGCCTCCAGGAATCAGGGAGGAATCTTTCCAGGAGCATATCAAACAGGAGGCCCAGGCTCAGAGAACAACTCCATCCCACACACCCCATGTGAACGCAGTCTTTGTCAGAAGTCTGTCCCAAAGTCTGCCTCATGAAGGGCCAAGCTGAGAGGAGGTGGGAGGCAGTCCGCTAGACTAGCTGCATAACAGAAGTTACATTATGAGGGCCCTTGTAAAGGAGGAGTCCAGTAGAAGCATGGTGGGAAACCATCCATTGAGTTGATAGGCAACTGCCTTGCTTTGTTAAGCTTATGAAGCTTAGAGGATAGCTCCTAGCATTCACACTCCCTTCAGGTGTGAAAAGGGGTTTTCCCCACTTAATAACGGTTTTGTGGATTGCACAGTGGCCCTCTTTATTGTCTTACATCTTGGTGAGAGGGCTTGGAATCAGGAGATTTGGATCTCTTTCAGCCTGAGGGTCAAACTCAATTTGGGAGAAGCCCTTCGGGGCTGCATTCCAACAGGGGGCAGCACTGAAAGCAAAATGAGTGGGTCCCAAAATATGAACATAGTTCAGCTTGAAGGTCTTACCAGCATCAGCTAAGACTTAGAAGGACCTTCTAGAATGAGCTGGGAAATCATCAAATGGTTGCCAGTTGGAGATAGAGTGAGGTCAGGGATGATCACCCATGATCACCTGGGCCAGATTGGGACTCAAGAGAATTAGATTTGGCCTGGGGGCCTGAGGGCAAAACCTCTGCTCTAAATCATCAGGAACCCAAAGACAGCAAAGTTCACGATCATGCTAAGACATGTATTCAGCTGTATGCTCATAGGCTCTATTCTCACCTTCAAATGGAGGTGTGGAGGTCATGCAAATAAAGAGCACATGTAACCCTGACCCACGTACCTCCCAAACAACCATTAAAGTCTAAAATGGCTTAAGTGCAGGGCCACCCGAAAACATTTTGCTGCCTGAGGCAAATGGCAAACTGAACTTTGTATCATTTAGAAATACAGAAGCTGATTGGCCAGGCAGCTGAATTTTACTTCAACACTGGTGATGGAATAGTGTCCTTCTCCCTAACTGAGGCCATGAAGCTAGCTTTGGGGGCACAGGGCAGGCCATATGGCACACACAGCTCTATCTTCTAACAATTTGGCACTGCTCCCCACTCCCAGCCAGCAATTGCCAGCTCAGACAGCTGTCTCACTCAACCTAATGGTAGGGCTGGCCCTTCCTAGTTGGTTCAGCAATGGGCTTTATGGAAAAGGTGGGTTTTGTAGTGGGCACTGAACAAAGAGAAACTGCTGCAGCAGATAAAGTGTTGGATCTAATGGTGAGGGATGCATGTTCAAATCCCCATTTGCCAAAGTCCCTTTGATGACCTTGAGCAACTGAAAGATTTCATAAAGTGAACATTTTGCTCAGCATTTCGGCTTAGGTTTCATGGAGGAAAGATTGAAAGCTGTTCTTTTATGTGTGTGGTATCATCATCCCATTGAAATGAATGAACCTCCACCCCAGCCAAACACTCTTATATAGCCAGACTCAGTTTCTTGGTACTTTCTTCCTTTGATGCCCAAGCTCCACCTTTTGTATTTCTGGCTGCTGGGAGAGCTTTTCTATAAACACCACAAACCAAACAGCAGACCTCTCCCCTCACTCTTCACAGACTGGGCTCACCTACATCTATGAGCCTTCCGGGAGGGAGGGGGGAGGACCCCGGTCTTTCCCACTTCTGAGATCATCCTCCAGCATCCAAACGGCAGCACGGCATCCCGGAAGGAAAGACAGACGTCTGGCGCAGTGGTTGTGTGGTTTTTTGTGTTTTTTGAAGGAGACTTTGTGCAGCAACGCGGGTGCGATCGTGCACCAAAAAGTAAATCCTAAAAAGCAAACAAACCAAGAGCCATTGCTGCAATGGCAAAACAACTCCTCCACCTCCCGATGGGCAGGGAGACCCCTTGCAGAGCTTCGTGTCTGGTGGCAGAGTCCCACTACTCGTGGGGAAGAAGACATGACCCCAGGAGCGGACGCCACACCACTTGGGGCTGTCCCGGGACCAAAAGGAAAACCATGGTTGCAGTTATCCCAGAGGAAGTGAGAGGTCATCCCCGGTTGACCCCAGGATTCCCTGTGCATCATCTGGACACACAGGGACGACCTCGAGCTGACCCCAGGATAAATGCATGGTGTAGAGACATGGCCACTGACTCACTCACCTGCCATTTCCCACCTGTTCTTTCCCAACTAGCTAGGGTCCCAAGCCAGTCAATACCTGAACCAGGCCCCATCTAACAATATTCAAAGTGATTCTCTCTCTCCCACTTCAGAACCTCACTAAGGAACTACACAGACCTTTGGCAGTAACATCATACAAAAAGGCCACCCAGCATTTCCAAGTCAGCATGGTTAGGTGGTGAAGTTTTCCCACTCCAGTCTGCCCCCTGCCCCCACATTTCAAACCTAAATACAAAACAGAAAACAGCTTGCTGTCAAAATCCTTACATTCCGATGTAGTTCTCATAATAAAGCGCCTGCCCACCCCCCCCACATTATTAAAAAATTATTCAATAATGCATATATTTCAAAACTGTGCACATCATATGTGTATTTGGAAAGCATGCTCAGAAAAGCAACTGCAGTCATTGGAAAATTACTGGAAAGATGCATATATTTGCAACAATACACAAAGATGCACATTTTTTAAAAAAACAAACAAAAACATACATACAAAAATGCACCTGAAAACACGTTTCCAGATTGGGGTTTTATAGTGTGCTCACACTCCGTTGGATTACACCCTGCCTGGCCTCCTAGACCCTGCTTTCTGAGCTATAGTCCCTTGACACAAGGGTTAAGGCATGGACACTCCATTCATACCTTTACTCTTGCATAAATGGGCTGTTATGGCCCCCATTAATGCAACGGGATGAAGGATGAAATTTCCAGATTGTCCATTGTGCTCCAGAAATTGTGCACTTCCCTCTGCTGCGTTAGTGGCGGGCGTGAAGGCCCCACTGCATTCATGGGGTCCGTAAAGGCCCCTCTGAGACAATAGGGGAAGTGTATGATTTCAACAGTGGGGGCAGACAGCTGCCGAGTGGACAGATATGGGTGAGTTTGCCCACCCCAAAAGCCAATTTGTGAGATGACACAAGTGAGCACACATGGACAATTGGATCAAGGTGTAAATATTTGTGTTAATTCTGGAGTTTGTTAGAGGGAAGCAGAATGGATAAGCATGTCTAAATACTAGGGGTGTGCATCGGATCGGATCCGATCCACGATCCGAATCCGATCCGACCCAAAATTGGGAAAATCTGATCCGATCCGATCCGACCAACCTCCGATCCGATCCGATCCGATCCGATGAGGTCCGATCCGGATCGGACGCCATTTTGAATGCTTTTTCCCATAGCCAAGTATTGTTTTACAAAAACGCCTATAACTTTTTCATTTTTAAAGATAGAAGGATGAAACTTGGGGACATTGTAGACTGGTTAGGGATAGTTATCTGTGAGAAATTTCAGAAAGATTGGTGCATGCGTTTTGTGGCAATTAATTTTTTAATAAATACCCAGGAATGCTTATAACTTTGTCATTTTTAAAGTTACAAACATGAAACTTTGCCACATTGTAGGAGGTACCTTGGGACCTATGTGTGTGAAATTTCAGAAACATAGGTGCTTGCCTTGTGTGGCAATTAATTTTAGAAAAATGGGTAGTAGTGGGGTAAATACAGTTACGCCTCCCATTTTTTTATTTTTTAAGATACAAACAGGAAACTTGGGAACTTTACAGATACCACTTGCCTTGATATGTGAGTGAAATTTCAGAAACATTGGAGCTTGCCTTGTGTGGCAATTAAGTTTTGAAACAATGAGGAAAGAAACACCTATAACTTTGTCATTTTTAAAGTTACACACATGAAACTTTGCCACATTGTAGGTGGTACCTTGGGACCTATGTGTGTGAAATTTCAGAAACATAGGTGCTTGCCTTGTGTGGCAATTAATTTTAGAAAAATGGGTAGTAGTGGGGTAAATACAGTTACGCCTCCCATTTTTTTAGTTTTGAAGATACAAACAGGAAACTTGGGCACATTACAGGGAACACTTCACTTGATATGTGTGTAAAATTTCAGAAACATTGGTGCTTGCCTGGTGTGGCAATTAATTTTTGAAACAATGAGGGATTCATTGGACAGCACTTGCCCATAGGGATTCATTGGACAGTACTTTCCCATAGGGAATCATTGCATTGCACTTTCCCATAGGGAATCATTGCATTGCACTTTCCCATAGGGAATCATTGCATTGCACTTTCCCACTGAGAAATACAGTTATGCCTCCCACATTTTTATTTTTGAAGATACAAACAGGAAACTTGGGCACATTGTAGACTGGTTAGGGATAGTTATCTGTGAGAAATTTCAGAAAGATTGGTGCATGCGTTTTGTGGCAATTAATTTTTTAATAAATACCCAGGAATGCCTATAACTTTGTCATTTTTAAAGTTACACACATGAAACTTTGCCACATTGTAGGTGGTACCTTGGGACCTATGTGTGTGAAATTTCAAAAACGTAGGTGCTTGCCTTGTATGGCAATTAATTTTAGAAAAATGGGTAGTAGTGGGGTAAATACAGTTATGCCTCCCATTTTTTTATTTTTTAAGATACAAACAGGAAACATGGGCACATTACAGGGAACACTTCACTTGATAGGTGTGTAAAATTTCCGAAAGCTGGGTCCAGGCATGTGGTGGCAATTAATTTTTGAAACAATGAGGAAAGAAACGCCTATAACTTTTTTATTTTAAAAGTTAGAAGTCTGAACATTGCTCACTTTGTAGATGGGTTAGGGGTAGATATGTGTCAGAAATTTCAGAATGATAGGTCCAGGCATTTGATGGCTATGGAATTTTTAGATTAAATGTTTCAAAAAATGTTCCACAGAGGCCAGGTCTTCCTTTCCTCCCCCTCCCGCTTCCCGCGAAGAAAAGGAAACACTGTCTCGTCTCGATCCCTTTGATCCTTGCTAGTATCCATTACAGGGCTCGTGTCTGCTTTCCTACTTTCACTTTTTACTCAAGCAATGTGGCAAAGTTTCATGTGTGTAACTTTAAAAATGACAAAGTTATAGGTGTTTCTTTCCTCATTGTTTCAAAACTTAATTGCCACACAAGGCAAGCTCCAATGTTTCTGAAATTTCACTCACATATCAAGGCAAGTGGTACCGGTAATGTGCCCAAGTTTCCTGTTTGTATCTTAAAAAATAAAAAAATGGGAGGCGTAACTGTATTTACCCCACTACTACCCATTTTTCTAAAATTAATTGCCACACAAGGCAAGCACCTATGTTTCTGAAATTTCACACACATAGGTCCCAAGGTACCTCCTACAATGTGGCAAAGTTTCATGTTTGTAACTTTAAAATTGACAAAGTTATAAGCATTCCTGGGTATTTATTAAAAAAATAATTGCCACAAAACGCATGCACCAATCTTTCTGAAATTTCTCACAGATAACTATCCCTAACCATTCTACAATGTGCCCAAGTTTCATCCTTCTATCTTTAAAAATGAAAAAGTTATAGGCATTTTTGTAAAACAATACTTGGCTATGGGAAAAAGCATTCAAAATGGCGTCCGATCCGGATCGGACATCTGGTCCGATCCGATCCGACCAGCCTCCGATCCGATCCAATCCGATCCGACCCCCCAGGTCCGATTCCGATCCGCTATCCGATCCGATCTGGGGGGTCAGTGCACATCCCTACTAAATACTAACAACACAACATTTTGGTTATCCGCTGCGCTGGGAAGCTACTGTGAAGCTGGGTGAATCAGATTTTCTGATATAAGCGTTCAATTAAAGAAGACACATAATCTGTCCAGAAAACCTTGACCGAAAGAGAGAGGCATCATCAAACTAACTTTCAGAGCATATGATGATTAAAGGATGGAATATTCTCTCCCTCCCTCTTCTCTTCTCGTTTTTGATACGGGTGACCTTTCTTCAGGGAAAGGATAATTTTCGGAGAGAAATACATTCTCTGAGCTATATATAAATAAAATAAGTTGATGTGAGTTTTAGTATCTTTTTTTTTTAACCATCAAGCCTTACAGGTGGATGAATGATACTTTTTCACTCCCTCCTTGGTTTGTCTTTGATCAAAGGCACCCTTCCCCAACCGGGACTCCTCCAGGTGTGCTGCACTACAACTACAGCTAGATGGAAATGATGGATGGTGTTGACCCAACACATCAGGAGAGAATCAGTTTAGGGAAGGCTGCACTAAGGGATATAAATACAAAAATAAAATTAAAAACTTCAATCCACATCCTGATCATTCTGTCATAGGGAAGGGGCTGAAATCTCAAGGCCACGTTTCTGGTCAAATACATTGAAGGAAGTTTGAGAAATCCTAGGAATGGATGCTATATTATAAAGTGATTGAGTTTACAATTTAGTGACATTCTACTATAAGAGAAAATAGTCAGCTTTGGGTAATTTAAGGATTTGCCCCAAGGTAGCAACGTACGGGCTTTATAAAATTGGTTCTTTCTGCATTTCCAGCTGCCTTTCAAACTGCCATCTGCTCATTATGGAACTGATTTCCCCCCCAATTTCCCAAATTTATGCAAATTCACATTTTCACAAATTCAAATTTACATATATCTGCACTTGCAAAAATGCATAAATTTTCCCAAATGCACATTTTTATGCGTTTGCCTATGGGGGAAATTCACATTTTTGGCTGTTTTTTTTTAAATTTAATGTATTCTTCTATGACTAAATTTGCATAAAATTCTAGAAAGTAGAAGCAAGCAGGTAAACAAACTCCATAGAATCCATGTGTCATGGGAAAAGCCGGTCTGCTATAGAATCAACAGGCTGGATATATAGAAATCTGAACTCATTGGATTCAATTGCGGATTCTTCCAACATCCCTACCCTTAGGTCACGTGGGACTCTTAGAGAAGAGTAAAGTTTGAGATTGTAAGAAATGTGGAAGCAATTGTCCTCCTTCCTAAAGTGATGGTCCCAGAAACATTACAACTTGACTTCCTAATGTTTAAAGTTGTTCAACACTGGGAGAGACTGCTTTGTGTGTGGGGTGTGTGGGTGGGTCACGGAGATAATTAAGCAGAGGCTGCATGCCCATGTATCAAGGACACTGTAGTTGGATGTAGTTATAGATCTTGTAGCGAGCAAGGGGTTGGACTAGATGACATCCAAAGTCTCTTCAAAGTCTCTTGGCCAGTCACAAATGGCAGAGGCCTGTTTTGCCCTGAAGATTTCATTTCAGTTTGAATGCAAACCGGAGTGCCTTTTTTCAAAAACTGGTTGCAAATCCCCAAATTTGCCTTCATGTTTGCAAACTGTGTACTTGAAACAATGTTTTCAAAATTCTCAAAATGTGCACATTTAAAATCACCCAAGTTTTAGTCTTTGGGGGAATTTTGTGCAATTTTGGAAATCTGCACAAATTTGGGAATTGTTTGTGTAACTTTCAAGTTTGATAGTTGTTGCTTTTGCCCCATCCATGCAAGTGAAATAGATATCACAAACATGAGTACAAATTGAGGAGAGCAGTGAGCTGATGTTCAGAGAATTGTGGTAAGCTCAAATGTGACTTGTTCACCAGTTCCTGCTTTATATGTTGGACACAAGCATCAGATTGTTAAATAGATTGGAAATATTTTTTTTTCACACCAAAAATATGAAATTCTACTTTTTAATATGCATTATAAATTGGTTTTAAAACTCTCCCTTTCCCTGAAAGGATCCTTCCTCCCAGACATGGGGGTAGGAGGGATTTGAAAGTTAGCAGATCAAAAGGATGCAATTCCAGGAAGTGAATTGCATCAACCAATGGAAATATTACTTGTATCCCAATGCTCTGGATTCATTTAATCATTGAAATCCTTTTCTTGGGAGAAGTGGATCTAGGCCAGGTCACATTCTAAAGCAGGGCAGGGGAACCTGTGGCTTTCCAGATATTTCTGGACTCCAATTCCATCAGCCTCAATCAGCTTGCTCCATAATAAGAAATGATGGGATTAGTAGGTCATCAAGTAGAGGTTCCCCAGACCTGGCAAAAGGCACATTGCTGAAGGCAGGTCTGATCTAGTCTTGTGCATGTTGGGACCTGGGAGCCTTTTGTATGCCATGCCGATTCCCCTATATCCTGAGCCATTTGTTGTTGTTGTTGTTTATAGGGTGGCCTATAAAATAAATATATAAATAAAGCTGTAATGATTCGGAGCTATTCTGAGCATGGAGAGGATCATGATGTATCTGCCTGCCATATAGATGTTGATGAGAAGGAGCTGTCAGGAAAAAAAGAGGTGGCCACCCTAATTAAGCACTAAATTGGTAGTCGACACAGGGATTTAATCCCAGACCTTTTAAAGCAAAGTACTTAAAGCCCTGGTCTGTATGGATGGATCTGTCAGTTTGGGTTTCTCTCACATTCAAGTATTTAAAATCTATTTTTCTATTCAATCCTTTAAAATCTCAACTTCTCTTTCTTTCATTTTTGTTTCTAATTTTGGTAAATTCTCATCATAATCAAACTGAAACAAAATTCTCACCCAATCCAATTTGCCAGTGAGACACTCTGGAGGGGAAGGTGTGTGTGTGTGTGTGTGTGTGTGTGTGTGTGTGTGTGTATGTGTGCGCACACTATGAGAAAATAGGCAATAAAATGGGCAATTCAGAGATTCAAACAATGAGGGGCAATTCAAAACTTCAACTGCCCCTCTGGTACCTTCTTATATGGGAACGTACCACCTCAAAAATGCACATGGGGTAATCATTACTTTGAAGATACCTCCATTTGAAATCTTGCCTGAGAGAGTTTGCCCACAACCAAGAAGGCTTCTAGCATTAACTTTCTTTGAGCTCTGCCCCTGTTCCATACGCAGGGAGATTTTAGCACTTTATTTCATGCAACCCTTGTTATTTATTATTGATTTGATTTATATCCTGCCTTTCCACCAAAACATGGTGCTCATGGAGGCTAGCAATAGTAAAATCAAAATTAAAGCAGAAACTTTATTAAAATAATCATTAAAAGCAAATACATTAAAAGCACAAATAAAAACACAACACCAAAAGAAATAAACAGCACCCAACCCAAGGCAACCCACTTTAGCTAGTGCGGTGTAGTGGTGAGAGTATTGGTCTGGGAGTCAGGAGATCTGGGTTCTAGTCCCCGCATGGTCACAGAAGCTCACTGGGTGTCTTTGGGCCAGTCGCAGACTCTCAGCCCAGCCTACCTCACAGGGCTGTTGTTGTGAGGATTAAATAGAGAGGAGGAGGAGGATTCTGTACGCCACCTTTGTCCCAACCAAACATGCTGATGGTGGTGGCAGGGCTGAGAGAAGGACCACCTCCCTGGAAAATCTTAATCCTGGGCAGGTTCATGTAGAAGAATGTGGTCTTTCAGGTAGCCTAATCCCAAGTCTTATAGGACTTTATAGATAATAAACAACACTTTAAATTGAGCCCAGAAACAGACTGGCACCCAGTGAAGCTGCTGTAACAAGGGAGTCATGTGCTCCCTGCAACCAACCCCGGTCAATAATCTGTCATGTGGTAGCATTCCATGTGCATTCTGAGATGTTACAGCTCCATCATGCTATGGATCAGCTCACATATGCTAACACACATGACTAAAGGTAATAAAACATGGATGTTGTCATTTTGTTCAACCACAGGATTTATCCTACGTACAGCCCTCAGAGTATATTATTTGTTTCATCGGATCTATTTCTGTTATAATTTTCTTCTTTTACAAAACCTGAATAAATGCAACAGGGATCGATAAAGACTGTATTATATTTGGCAAACTTCATCATTAAAAACACTCCATCAGGTAGACAGCCTACAATAATGAACATACTTTCCAGATACATTTTTCCAGGCAATTTCACTGCCTTTCTCCCTATTTGGATACCTGGTATCGATTGGTGTGTGTTTAAACTAAGCAAAGAAATGCAACATTTACAATAGAATTCCAGATAATAAATGTGTTATCTATGTTATTTGGTTTGGGTACAGTTTTATGACCATATTCTGTTTTTAAAGGACTGGTCGGTGCTACATTTGCACACTTTGTCCCCCACAATCTCTCCATGCCACCCCTAACTTGCTCTGGCTGCAAATGTGCACAAATGCCATACACCCTTCCAGCTAAAGTGGCACTGTATTGCTTCTGTCCAGTGCCTAATGTGCTCCTGGGCATTGTGAAGAAATGCCTTTATATAACTATTGGGTGTTGTGTAATGTTTACTTTGTGTGGCCTCTGTGTATCTGAGTACACTCTTTTTCTTTCTCAACATGCATAGGATTGCGACCTTAAGTAGGGATGTATGAATCAGCAAAACCCCCACCCCAGCAAAGGGGGGGGGGAACTTTTCATTTTTTTAATAATCAATTTATTTTGCGCGCACACACACAGCCTGCCAAGGTACCACCAGCCATTTTTTGGAACCAGGTCAGGCAAATTTCAGTTCTGTTAACGCACGTATCTCTACAGATCCTCAAAAATGAAACACGCTGCTTCTGTAATGTGAACTGTGACCGATTCATTTCATGTAAGGTGCAGAGTAGATATAAAATATATTCATCCCCATTTGCCAAATGCGGCTCTCATGCCTTCTGCCGCTGCTCTTTTGTGAATGCTCAGCAGAATTCCATGGTCAGTCTTTATCGCAGAGAGGGAAATAATGTAATAATCTCTAATAATATTAACAGGAGTCACCATGCTTCTTGGGCATATTTTCAAAGAGCTTTACAAATTTAATCTGGGGCCAGCCCTTGGCTCACAGTGATCCTGGATCCCCATTGTCTTCATCGCTGAACGTTTAATAGGATTAACTTTAAAAGTCTAACAAGCCAATCTTTGGCCAAACATAGCAGTCTACATAGCAGCTCAATAAACTTCCTGTTCAAGCTTTCTCCCCGGGACTGCAGAACAAGGAGATTGTTAAGCACCTGACAGATGACAATACCTCAAGGACCATCTCCTTCCATATGAATTTAGCCTCTCACTTACACCATCTTCTATGTATGTGTCTACACATCAGACATGTTAGATGGGTACACGAGACAGGGTCTTGTCATTGGTAACAACTAAACCATGGAATCCTTTGTGGAGGAACCTGTCTCCCTCCATCGTCACTGGGGTTCAGGTGACAAGGATTTGCTATTTCATTTGGGAACACTGGATAATCTGGTTTCGCTGTGTTCTACATTGCTGTTATTTATTTCCATTTCTCTACCGCCCACTAGCTGAAGCTCTCTGGGTGATTCAGAAAAAAAACAAAAAAACCATAAGGTACATCATAAAATTTAAAATATGGATGCTTTAAAACCACAATATAAAAGTACAACTAGAATAAAGCCGAGCAGCATTGCAGAGATTTAAAATGCAGGTTTAAAACACAAATTTAAAGCAGCAGAGCAAAAAGACTAAGATGGAAAAATGCTAAAATACTGGGAAAATAAAAAAGGTTTTCACTGGAGCATAACGGAGGCGCCAAGGGAACCTCTCTGAGGAGTTCATTTCACAGCTGGGGTGCCACAGCACAAAAGGCCCTTTTCCTGGTAGTCACCCACCTCACTTCCTTTGGCATGGGCTCACGGAGAAGGACATCTGAAGATGATCTTAGGGTCCAGGCAGGTACACATGGGAGGAGATAATTCTTCAGATAAACTGAAAGATCGCCTCCTCCCATATTTTAAAGATGTTTCTTTTGTGTTACTTTTGTAACAAGTGCTAAATAATGATTAATTCCATCTGTAAGAAATATCATCTTCAAACAATGGTTAAGGCATGATAGAACTGGGGGAAAGTGCTGTAGTCCAGCCCTTGAAATCTGGAGACCCATTTTCAAATTAGTGTTGTGCCATAGACTCAGTAGGTGAGTTTGAGAAAGTTGTTGCCTCCCAGCTTCAGTTACCCTGAAACATGAGTCATGAGTCTCATTGCAAAGTTCTGTGGATGAACCAGACCAGGATGTCGATCTATCAGTCCCCAAGCATACCCATCAAAGAAGTGGTCAGCTATGATAGTACCAATCAAGTCTTGAAAGTGGGGTCCTGAATTTAGTTACAAAACCCCACACCTCCCCAAACAGTACATTAGTACCACAAATTTCCCTGCATTGGCCATCTGTTTGCAGTTGTGTATATGGTATTTCCCATATTTGGGGGGGGGGGGAGCATTAAGAAAGTGATTGGTTGTAAATCATTATAATATGTTCAGTGGGTTGTGATTATTCTTGTTGGTGGTCATCAATGACCATTCCCTAAAGAAATTACACAGCCAGTCTAATAGCTATTTGGCATCAGTTCTTCCTAGGCTACTGGCACACTCTGAGGGGTTGAAATGGGTAAGCCCATCAATTTCATTTTTTTCCTTATTTTTCCAGCCTCCATTTCATTCTCTCCTGCTTTTGCATCTGTTTGTGCTTCTTCTTTGTAAAACATCTCTCTCTCTCTCTCTCTCTCTCAGAGAGAGAGAGAGAGAGAGAGAGAGAGCATGCATTTTTGTTTACTAATATATACATTTTTGTGTGTGTACGTTTGCTTAACAAACCCCCATTTTTATTGCAAGCAGTTTTCCCTTATATAATGCTTTCCCCTTATATACATTCATTTTTGCACACTTTCCCTTAATCTTTGCATTTGTCTGTGCATTTTGTGTTCAGACAACTGCATCATAAATTTCAGACGAGTACAGATATCAAAGGACAACTGTGTTCTGGTTTACATCTTGATTTGGGAAATGTGAGTGTGGTTAGTTTGTACTGAACAAAATTCTCCCTTGTCCCCAATGCAGGATGCCACTGAACATTTTTGCTAATCCTTAATCAAGATGCTTGCTTTCTCTCGAAATGCCATGGATGTTTGATTCAAATCAGAACCACTAAATTCACTTAAGGCCATATTCAGTGGCAACTCTATTCTGCATGAAAGACTGGTTTCAGGAGACATCCCAGCAATGTGCAGCTCCTTGGGTGATTTGGGAATCAGAAATACATGCATATCATTTTTGCTCTGCTAATCCTTCACTTGTTTCTTTCAGTGTGTTTATCTGGCTATTGTGCACCAACAGGGGGCAGAACTAAGGAGAACCATAATATGTATTGATGCAATAGCTAGTTTAAATAGAAGATGCATTCCAATGATGGATGCAGGAACTAAAATGGATCCAGCAGTGGTCTTCAGGACCACTATATGGATATACTATCAACTATGCATTTGTCCCACAGTTATTCAGAATTAACATGAGTCCATAGTAATGCTGGGTGATGTTGTATAAGCATCTAATACACACTTGTTCAATTTCTATACTTCTCTTTATTCGGCTTGCTTTTTTGTCACACATAGATAACATTCAGCTTTTTACAACTCATGCTGCATCAATAAAATGTCCTCAGATCTGTTTGTATGGCTCATCTGCATTGTGATCACTGGCCAAATGGTTTACCAGTTGCCAAAAAAAAGTCATCTGGCTCGTAACTTTGCTGGTGCTTGCTAAGAATTAATGGGATGATGGGATCATTCTACAAATGTCTTTCTGTTTGCAATGCAATGGAATAATGTCAACAGGGGAACATATTTATAAATAGATGATGCTAGGCTGGCTGTTTTCAGATGTATGAGTTGTTGTTTTCCTGGATTATTCTCATATTAAGGAAGCATTGACAACTCCCCTCCCATTCCATCCACGGTTGCAGCATTTTTTAAATTGAATTTTTCAAAGTTACAAGGAATAGTAACAAAATTAAAGTACACCACATGTGAGTCAATTTTTTTTTACAGTTGTTCTGATCACTCGAGATCTCGATTTGGTACAAGCAGGATTATCTGATGAAGTTGTCAGTCATCATGCTAATAGATCATGCCATAGAGTTCCATGTGTTTTAATGGGTTGTTGTGTATTCTTCTCAGTATTAGCAAATTCAACAAATAGATGCCATGTTCCATAAAAAGTGTAAATTTCTACTTCACCTCTTTGCACCTGAAGATATTTAGTGAGTTTCTCCATTAGTGGAAAGTCCCAACTTGTCTGTTTCCATACGGTAAGAGAACATTCATTTGCTGATTTCCAGTTAGCAGCTATGACAAACCTGGCTCCTGTCCATTAAAAAAGAAAAAGAAAAAGGAAGACAGGAGCTCTTTATGACTTATCTGTGTATTAGAGTCTGTATAAAGAGACAGTTTGCAGATAGTGTTGTATCCTTTTGTATGACCTCACTGGCCAAAGCAAGGACTTGAACCCAAAACCTTTGCATCAGTGGGCACTCCTAACACATATGCAGGTATGTGCCTCTGGTAGCTCCACACCTCCAACAACTAGGGTTCACAGAACAATTAAAATAACTCTGATTTGATACCATTCTGTGCCTCATCTTTAACATGTTTCCTTTCACTCTATGTGACACAGTCTTTACAGAGCCTTCATATGCGACCCACTGTTCCGAGCTGATAGTGTCTTCTTCAATATATATTTAACTATGTTTCAGTAATTAAATAAGGATGACAGTATTTCCATTTCTATATTTGTTCTATTCTTCCAACTGTTTTTAGAGACTTCTAGATGTTTACCATGTAACTGGATGATTCCTTTTTACTGCTGCTGTCTGTTAGACAGCATCATCTTACATCTTTTTAATAATATTTGATATTACATTTGGTTTCCTGATAGGGGTAATTGGTCTCATCATATGATGGTCTTAGCGTTGAAGGTGTCAAGATTCTCACAAGCAGTTTTGGACTTTGCTAGAGCTAAAGGTGGTAATAAGATTGCTCCTGTTTTGAGAATATATATAAGTAAAGTGCACCCACAGCTGACCTATGAGGGAGAAATTTTGGGCTTGGCAAAAATAAATAATTTGGAAAGTACCCAAAATAAATTCCTTCAAACGCTACTTGGTTTACTTTCATGTACTCCAGCAGATAGCATTAGGGCAGAGATGTTGAATGTGCTACTATGGTTTTATATTTTTCTAGTTTTGTTTATGCATTATTTTAAACTTTTAATATGGATGATGCTATGATACCCCCCAAAAAGTGTTTGGAATAGCTGAAATCCTATAGACAAAGTACTGGGATAGCAAATTGTGAATAACAAATCTTAGCTTTTGATTTAATACTCCCAGTTCTCAAGAAATTGACTGTAGATCAGATTCAGAAACATATAAAGAATAAAGTGTGTATGTTTGGGGGGGGGGGGTCTATTCCCAACAAGTTCTAGAGGTAATTCAGAAATCATTGTTTCCCCCACAGTTGCATCGCCAAAAATTAACCCATGAACTTGAGAATGATTTGCATGTGTTATCAGTCACTTCATTTAGAAAGGCATTCCCGGCATTGCATGTTTAAACTATGCCTTCATATTATGTAGGGGGACACTATTGTCAAATCCCAGTAGAACAGAGGCTCCATAGATGTGGTACTCATGTAGCAGAGGATTTCTAGCATTACAAATTATATTGTTCTTTGTATTCTGAAACTAGGACAGTGTTTATTTCGAACTTGGTAAAGTTTGTGTATTTATGCCGGTATTCACATATCTAGGGTGAATGCACTTATGGTTGATATGGCCATGAAGGTTGAAACAACGAATAAATCACTATGTAGGATGTGGATATAACACTTGTACCCTCCTTCCATTCCATTCAGGGGGTCAACCATCCTTTTTGCACACATTGGCTGAATTCGGACAACACGATAGTAAATGGTGGGGTAATAATCAACTTTATAGTTGTTCATCTAGGGGGTACTCCCCACACAACATGGTAATAAATAATCAACCATGGTGTGGATTAGGATCAGCACTGAGTAGAATATGGCAGCATTTGGACGACACGATAGTCAATAAAACTGACGATTATTTCCCCTCTCCCAGTTGCTTAATGTGTCGTCCGAATTCAGCCATTGTCTCTAAAAACAAAGCTACATTATCATGTACTGACATTTCCAGTGCCATTTTAAATCAGTCCCCCCCATGTAATAGCTAGCTAGCTTCTGAATGCAGTGGCATGCTCTTGCTTGATGTAGAAAACACTAAGGGTGGGCGAACTCACCCGCACACACCTTGGTGGGCACTCACCCCATTGCCACCGCTATTCGCCCCCACTCACTGGGCAGTGTGACCATCTTCTGAGGCTCATTTTGGCCCAGCGAGTGCTCAGCAGCCACCTGCCCTTGCACCAAAATTGTGCACTTCTGTCCCCTGTGTGAATGGTGGCCATTGACATGATAGAAGTGCACCATTTTGACTGCTGAGTCTCTAGGGGTCTCATGGGGGCACTCGATCAGGATCCATGCTCTGGCCAGGAGCACCTGAATAGGTGGGGGGGCAGAAGCAGAGGGGTCAACCAGAGTCCCAGACTCAGTCGGGCGCTCATGACATCCCTAGAAAACACACACACATAAAGAGATGGAGACTACTTCATGAAAGTGTGAGTATCTATCAGCCTCAAAGTCTTGCATCCTTGGTGGGCATCATAAGTCTTGCAACCTTCATGGGGAAAAGGGTAGGGACATTGGGGGGGAGGGGGTAATTAAAAAGGCGGAGAATACTTGGCCACACTGTGAACTTGTGAGTTCCCTGATCCCTAATCTACATACCTCACCTCCCAAACACTCCCTTCCTCTCCATCCCATTAAAATCTAAGCTTCATTCCTGCAGCCATGTTTGAAAAGGAGGGAGCAGTCTACCAAGCGCTGGCCCTTCCTGTTTATTATTGCATACAGCTTTAGCACAGTTGAAACATATTTCTTAGCCCTGAGCTGTTCAACCTAAGCATTATGGAAAGAAGGAAGAGTTTGTCATTTGATGCCTCAATATCTCCCATTAGCATGGCTAGAGAGGAAATTTTCAGCCTCAAAAATGTGTTTTATTGAAAGAGATGCTCTCACTCTCTCTTCGTTTCTTTCCCTCCTTATTTCTGTCAAAAAAAAAAGGGGGAGAGAAACAGGTTCTCGGAATGCTGAAATACTTTATTAATTCACGCGTACCGCGTTTTGGCCCATGTGGGATTTTTAAAAGGCCTTCTTCAGGGGGTTGGTAAGAGAAATCTGCAGAAAACTCTTAACAGAATGATAGTCATGCAGTGGGTGTGAATTAATAAAGTATTTCAGCATTTGAAGAACCTGTTTCTCCCCCCCCCCTTTTTGACCTCCGTGGATGCTCTCCTCCTTTTGGTTTTCTTCCTAATTTCTGAAAGTCACTTTCTTCTCTCTCTCCACCCCTCCGTTCAAGTCGCTAACTATTGCTTATTCATCCCACTTTTTGTTAAGGCAAATGCACAGACATTTTAATGACAGAAAACTGTTATTAGCGTCAGACAGAGGGTGCTAGGATGTCAGCCGGCCTGTCCTTTTTACCGGTTACATGATAAATTTACTGCGACTGCATTGAGGAGAATGAGCAGCAAAATGTCACATTTACAAATTGATTTTGAACTTTAAGTAGCTCAAAACATATTTAAAATGGCATTGTACCATGAGTAAAATTATTATGGCCATGCATTACAGTCATTAGAGACCTCTGGAATAGACCTCTATTATGTCTTCCAGTCACTGGACTAGTATAATAACATTGACAAAAGATTCCCGAAGACTGAAGCTGTCCCAGGAACCCTTTAAAATAAGCTCGGCTGCATCAGAGACAAGGCAAGTCAGCCATCTGCAGTGTCTATTCATTCTGGCTAGGTGGCCTAAAGGGTAAAGCTTTCTAATGACAGAAAACGTTGAATTTGTGGGATTATCTGGATAAACAAAATGGGAAAAGTTAATTCATATATTGGGGAAATGGCGATCCGAATCAGTAAAAATACAAAATGATCTTGAATCTTCCCTGCTTGAACTTTGAGTTTCATTTGTAAAACAAAGCAAATCTTTAGCTGCATTGCTTATGGAGATATAAGGAAAAAATGTTTAGCTGTAACTCACAAGTGTAAAATTCTTTAAGAATTATGGACTAGAGGCCATTTCTGCACATGGTTGTAGGGATGATTGGATGCACCTCTGTCTGGTTGTTCTGGGTGTCCTCCGAGCCATCCTACATGCCTATCCACTTGAGCCAAGCAAACTGTGGGATGGCCCAATGAACTCCCAGGAAGCTGTCCGTCCCCTAACCAGCTGTCAATATGCACATATTCTGTAATTTCCAAGTTGAGTAAATGGCCGCTGTAAAGCGGTGATGTACTCAACATTAAAGGGGTAATGTTTCTTTAATTCATATATTTTGGCAATGCCTGGCAGTTGCCCCGTTTGGGAGGAGGTTATAATAAGGATAAACTTTGTACTGAAACAATCATTAATATGGAACAAAGTGCATGCCCTCCTAAACTACCTACTGGTTTCTTGGAAGTTAACACATGGTCAGCGCAGATGGATTTTTAGAGCCCTTATGACAGCTAAAAGACTTATACTGTCACGTTGGAAGAATAAATGCAACATAAAGCAATGGACAGTCCATAAAGCAATGGATTGAGGACTTAACAACACTATCAACATTATTGTTGAAGACATCGCCACTTTCAGGTGGCCATTTACTGAACTTGGAAATTGACAGCTTGGTTAGGAGATGGGGCAGCCACTGGGAGAAGCCCCTCTCCTCCTCCTCCTGCCCTGCCAGCTCCGCAGTAGCCAGGATGGGAAGAGGAGACAAGTCATAGTCCAGGGGGTCGGGAACCCAGGAATCCATTGGACTCCCGGATCCAGTCGAGTGGCCGCACCATCCCTACATGTTTGATAGAGAATTGAAGTGTTGGGCACCTGACTTAATAGTGAAAAGGAAAGTAGACCCTACCCTCAGTGCAGTTGGAGCTAGTGGCTCATGGAGAAACATGCTGGCAGAGCCAGAATCCTTGGAGCAGGCTGGTAATTAGAACCTTCTCAACTTCAACCACAACTACCCAACAGTACTGAAGGTAGGGTTTACTTTCCTTTTTTACTCCTCACTCCCTGCCCATAGTGATGGGTGCCCCACACTTCAGTTCTCACCTGAGCATATACCAAAATGTCCTGTCGGTCATCCTTCTTAAAGAAATGTACATGTGGGTTACATAGGCAGAATTCCACTCAAGATATTCCTGACTTATCCATGATATACTTGCTGAATCATCTTCATAGGTGTGGGCAGCACATTTCATTAGGGTGTGCCCCCAGGGAATTTTATTTATGTATTAATTTTTTTAAAAAAAATTAAATATTTATTGAATATTCAGTCATAATGGACTTTATTTTCATTCATCAAATAAACTAAGGAACCTAAAACTTAACTAAACTTTTTTTAAAAAACAACAACTATCTATACTTAAAAATACATTTTTTTTAAAAAAAAATGAGACTTCCAAATACCATTTTTTTGCTGTAGTGACAACCAGGCATATACGATACAGTCAATTTTCATGATCTTTAAATTTAACCAGGGTCAGATCTACACCAAGCAGCATATAACACTTTGAAAATGTTATATATAATGTTTCCTGGGCCCAAACAGTTGTCAAAACTGCTATACACTGTTATAAAGCAGTAGTGTAGATCCTGCCCCGATAATGAGCTAACCCAAACTGTAGTCTACAAAATCTTATACCATAATGAATTTGATCATCTTTAAGGTGCCATGGGACTGTTGTTTTTGATGTAACAGACCAACAGGACTGGCCCTCAGGATAAAAAATATAGTAAATAAAATGACTCTGCGTTAGAGGAGGATGAGAGCCAAACAGAGCCCATTGAATGCTTTGTTGCTCAAGCGCATCCCCCCCCCCCCAGCACTTAGAATTGGTGTCTGAATGGTGCAGTACAACTTCTTAAAATGCTGGCCTAGCGTTTGGGAGGAGGTGCCATCTGGGCTCCACTTCAGGTAGATAGCAAAATATATGCATGGTTGTTATGGAGAAGAGTGTTAGCTGTTTATATAGATAGATGGATGAGTGCCTGCTTGCACATTACCATATAAAGCAGCCTTCCCCAACTTGGTGCCCTTGTGATGAATAAAGCAAGAAAGTTCCCTTATTTATTACCTCTTACCTTGGAGCAAAATTGGTGGTGCAAGAGAAGTCTCACCATTTTCATTCAGAGGCAGGGTCAGCGAGACAAGGTGTGGCACCTGCTTCAAGTGGCTGGCTGCACCTTTCTTGGATACATGTGTGGTGGGGACAGGATCACGGGAAGGGACAGGGAGTGGCTGTTTCCAGAGGAAACGACCCTCCTTAATATCTTCGGGGGCGGCTCCGCTTCCCCTCCCACTGCTCCCATGTTTGGCAAGAGCGATGGTGCACGGCACTTCCCAAAAAATAAAGCAGGCACAGCGACAGCACCTCCAGCTCTCCCATCTCTGCTGGTTCCCTGGCTGGACTCCAGGTCTTAAAGACAGACAGCACACTGCAGTGCGCATGCTCCTGCCAGCCCACTAGGGGGAAGTCAACCAGTGGGCAGCAGGCCAACAGAGATGGAAGCTGGAGGTGCGCTGCAGCTGTGCCTGCTTTATTTTTTGGAAAGTGCCGTGAGGAACGTACAGTCATGTCGCTGTTCATGAGAGTGTGTGGGGGGGGAAGCAAAAGCCACCCCCTGAAGTTATTAGGGTGTCCTTGGGCACACCCTTTGCACATGCCTATGATCATCTTCAGCTCCAAGGATCGGCATTGCTTAAGGCTCTTGAAACAGTACAGAGCTGATCTCAATTCCTTTCTTTTTCTTTCTTGTTTCTTTTCTTTCTGGCTTAAAGAACGCATTCACATAGTTGGTCTATCTGAGAAAATGATGATTATATGTGAAGCCCGTTTTCTCTTGAACTAAAATAGACTGAAACATGTGATACACAAAGCAAAAGTTTGTCTTGTGGGGCAAAAAGAAAAGAAAGAGAGAACATTTTCCCCCAAAGAACAACATTTCCATATCTATGTGAAACCTTCACCTTGAATTCTAATCAAGCAGTTTCTGTTTCGGGTTTCTTTATGATAGGATAGATTGTAAAGACAAATAAGCCTCCAATGAATTGAATCCATTTAAGAGTAAGAGCTATGCTAGACTTGGAACTGATTGTGTAGCTACCACGATGGTGACCTCACGCCCCAACCAACAGTATAACTAAAGGCTTTTTATGGTGCACTCCTACGCATGTTTGGGCAGGAAAAAGACTTACAACTCCCAGCATGCCTCAACCAGCCATGCTGTTGGACTAGATGGCCTACAAGTCCCCTTCCAATTTGGCTGGCTGGGGCATGCTGGGGGTTGTAGGCCTTTTTTCTGCATACAGATAGTCAGGATCTTCTCTGCACAGTATATGGTGAGCATGCATACAGAGAAGGGGTGGTATTACAACAGCAGGCTCTTCCATATGTGTTTTCAAACTTTTCATTAACTCGCCCACAAGGATGTCTAGCAGATCTGCTAACAAATGTATTTATGGAAGGGATGAAGCCTCCTGCCTGCTTCCCCACTGCCAGCCAACACATGTTCTGAACAAAAGCTTAAATTATATGTATGCATAGTTGAAATAATGCATACAAGTGGGACCTGCAACAATAGGGTGACCATATGGAAAGGAGGAGAGGGCTCCTGTATCTTTAACAGTTGTAGAGAAAAGGGAATTTCAGCAGGTGCCATTTGTATGCATGCAGCACCTGATGAAATTCCCTCGTCATCACAACAGTTCAAGCTACAGGAGCCTTGTCCTCTTGACCAGAGACAAAAGATGGCAGGGCTCCTGCAGCTTTAACCATTGTGATAAAGGGGGAATTTCACCAGGTGCTGCATGCATACAAATGACACCTGCTGAAATTCCCTTTTCTATACAAAAGTTAAAGATACAGGAGCCCTCTTTTCCACATGCTCACCTATTTTTCCTTGTTTGCATCCTTGAATTTAAACTTTTTTTCTTTTCTTTTTCTTTTCATTTTTGAACAGGAAAAATGCAATATTTTTCAATGTGCACATTTTCCCCCATCAACAAATGTGCATTTTCCTCTTAGGAGAAAGCATGATAATACATATTGAGGGTGTGGAGTGTGCAAATGCAAATGCAAATACAAATTTTGGGAAGTCTGCATTTGCAAAAGTGGGCACTTTCTAATACAATTTGTGCAATTAATCATGACTAACTATACATACATGCGGTGGTTCCACATGGACCTATGGCTGACTGGAGTCCACCCAGAGAAGAACCTTCAGCATGGTGGCCCCCTTTCTTTGGAACTCCCCTTCCTTGGAGGTCAAGCACATACCAACACTGTGTTGCTTCCGGTGCCTCCTGAAAAGAGCTCTATTCCAGAAAGCATCCCTTAACCTTAACTAACCAGCCATATTATTTATTGGCATTCCGGGTGTTGTTGTTTTTTAAGTAAAATTTTAATATGCGTTTTTAATCTTTTAATCTTATTATCATTTTGGTATTTTACCTTTTAAGTTCACTGCTCCATTCAAATGGATCTACTCTACGTTGTATACTACCCTTCATTGGGAATGCCCTGCAATGTTTTATCTATTCTAACCTGTGTGATAATTTTAAAAGGATACTGCAGGAAGTTTGGGGTTTTCTTCTGTAAATAAAGAAGGCCATTGTTTATTTCCCTTTCGAAACGTCCCTTGACCTGTTTGCCATGGAGACCTGTCGAGATGTCTTTGTCAGTTCCATTAGGTTTTCTAATCTCGGGCTATTTAGTTCTAATGCAGTTGTCAGGAGGAATCTGTTACAGGCTCTTAGTTCCCACCCAAGTGCTTCACCAGCTAAGCAAGCACAATGCAGAGATGAGCCCAAAGGGAGCTGGGAGGACCATAGGAGGAGGGACTGGTGGGGACAGTGGCCATTAACAATACAGAAAAAGAGTAAGTGATGGATGAAGGCTCTTTGCCTTGCGGACAAATTCATAGCACTAACTCTCGGCTTTATTATATGCAATCAAAGAATGCCGGCCTTCTTTGCGCTTGGGTCATGAACAGACATTGCAGATAGATACTCTTTTCAAAATATTTTTTTAAAAAGAACAGGTAGATTGGATGCCAGATAAGGCATAAGGCGACCAGTTTTGCAGAGTATGTGATCAGACTAACAACGAGCGCCTCTCTTTGAAATGTCTTCTGCTTGAAAACAATGATATGTTCTTGACTGCTATGCTGCCGATCTCTGCCAAGGTTGTTTCCTGATGATTCTACCTAAGCATGTCAACTCTTTCCTTTAAATATTGTATACCAAGCTATTATTTATTTCTTACATTTCCGTCCTTCTGCTTTGTCTGACAAAGCTCCAGCAAGAGCTTGTAGGGGTGGGTGGGATTAAACTTAACATGATCCTATGCCAAACTAAGGTGTCAGGCAGGATATTTACTGGGACATGGATTCAAGTCCTGGTTGGCTCCAGGTTTGAAAGTGCCCATGACAAACTTCCCATTGGTGGTCCCTATTCCTATTTTAGGGGGGTACAGACATGAGTTTGCCTGGTGGCAGCAATGGAAGGCATTCATTTTCATTTCACAGCATTCCCTTGATATTCAGAAGAATCAGGAAGTGGTTCTGGTACCTCCGCAGAGTAACTTTCATTGGAGACATCAGTCTCCAACGACTCCCAGTCCTGGGTCATGACAGGGTTCATGGAGGATAAGAGCACCGATGGGAACTAGTCATGATTACTACTGTATATATTACTTCCAGTATCAGAGGCCAGATGCCAATTGGTGGGGAAACCAAATGGGAAGGTGCATTTGCACACATGTCCTATTTGTGGGCTTCCTATGGGCATCTGGTTGATCACTCTGGTAAGAGAGTGCTGGACTAGATAGGCCTTTGGTCTGACCCAGCATTGCTCTTCTTACGTTCTTATGTTCTCATGTATGCTCTGGCTTCCACATTTCTGTTTGTTCCCAAGTCCTCCATAGCAAACATTTTTGTTTGTTTGTTTGTTTTTGTTTTGTTTTGCATCTAGAGAAGTCTCAACTAGCTTGCTTAACACTGTAGAGGTGAGGACAGCATAGGGTGGCATGAGATGTAGGAAAAGGCCTTGGGGACCCAAAATTCGGCTTTGCTAGTTCCTCGTTCTGCTCTGAGCATTACGTTGGATCTCTAACAGGTTTAGTTGAATTTAATAATGGAACACAATAATAATAATAATAATAACAACAACAATAATAATTTTCCTTATTAAATAATATTACTTATATATTTTTGCTACTATTTTATTGTTGTTGTTGTTTGTCATTGGCTGTATTGTTTTTGTTTTTATTGTGCATGCTACCCTAAGAGTTTGGACTATAAGGTCAATTATAAATTGAATTGTGTTATTGATCATTGTGAAGGGAGGAAGGGGGTTGCCCTAGCTCCCAGTGGTTTCTGCAGGGTCCAGAAGTTCCTCACGCTGCCACCACCCCTTAGGTCCACTTCATTCTGAGCCAGGGGAATCCTACTTAAACCTTACAGGACAGCCCGAAGGCTCATGAAGTATAGTTCAAACTAGCACCCTCTGTTTCCGAGGCTTAGGTCTGGAGCTTTAAACAATTGCATTAACCAACAGAGATACCCCGGATTTACTACTGAGGCAAATTAGAATGAAACACACAAAAAACAAGCTATAAGAATTAGTAAGCTTATTTCTGACGGGGAAAGGGAAATAAAAGACACATAACAACCACAGTACATTTGGAAACAAGACTTCAAGGGGAAGGATAACAAAGCTACCTGAACCTGTCTATACATACCTAGAAATGGGTCTTCAGGGGCCAGACAGAAATAATTGGAAACAGAAGTAGGGATGGACAGGCTCAAATGCCATCTATTCTCATTGGGCACTCACCAAGGTGTTGCCACTCGTGTTCGATGCGTCAGGCTCCACGCCCCTTTGGACTCCAGCAACCTAATCCAAAGTAAAAGCAAAGAAGACAAAGATGAAGGTAACGGACAGCTGTAAACTACCCCCTCCCCAGTAAAACCCCCGGTTATAGGTTCAAGCCCATATCAACTCTGATCCTTGCTAGCCACCCATGGGTTGGCTGGCACAGATTCCCCAGGCCCCAAAGGGTCTGTGTGTGAGAGTTCTGTCAGGAAAATAGCTGAGTTCACTGAGTCCAATTAACTGAGTCCTGTTCTGACCTCGGGGCTAGAGACATCCTGAGATAACAGAGACATACATGTGATTTATATGCAGCTTCAGCCCTGCAAAATGCAAGACTTACCAACTCCTAGGACCCAAAAGGCAAATGGAGTCCTTAACAATAATAATTCATTTGTAACCCGCTGCAACCATTCAAATGGTTATATAGCTGTTCAGATTATGCATAGGTGATTTAAGTGAAATTGACTATATTCAGATTTCAATTTACACTTTCTTTTCTTGGCTCAGGTTTCTGTTGTTTTGATGAAATTATGTAGTTTGGGACTCACAGCGTACACGGCTAGAAAAGAAAGAGGTTTGTCTCTTTAGCACTTAGTATGCGGAGGCACTGACATTCAGTCAGATTTTCATTTCTGAACCCCACCCACCTATTTCGCATGATGGTAAAAGCCGTTTCACTATAGCAAAGAGATAATGGAGCAATTTGACTCCAAGGACATACACTGCTAGCATGGGACTGCAGCTGGACACACCCTACAGCACTTTTCCTCCATGTGCTGTAATGAAGCAACAGCTGGGGAGCAGCTCCGGAATTGCTTATACAGATGTATCCTTAAGGCTACATGATTTTGGTAGCTATGCTTTAAATTCAGGTTCAGCGCAGAAGAGGGATTGCACAGGGTAAGAGTGAGCCTTAGCGCGAAAGATGCACGAGAATACTGTTTTGGGGTGAAATCTTGATAGATTTTATCAGCTTAGTCCTTGCAGATGTCACTCCATTTCCCCCTGCTGGCATCGACTCAACCTGTAGTGAGATAATGATGATGATGATGATGATGATGATGATGATGATGATGATGATGATGATTTTAATGGCAGTGGCAATGTGCACAAATAGGATCTTTCCCCCCCTTCTGGTCTTTAAATTTGTGCAAATGGGGTAGGGATGACAGTCACAGGGAAATCCAGCCCTTTTTGGGCCCAACAAAGCTCCGTAGCACCTCTGATTCTGCATACATTTGTGGACAAAGGAAAGAGTCAGTGCCCGAAAATCAGGAACTTTGCTGTGTGATTTTTAAAAATTATTATTACTATTATTATTTGCAAGTTGCAATTCTTTTCACAAAGCAGTGGCTGGAATACTTATAGAAATCACGATTTGCGCAAAATCGCAGCAATAGACTAATTTGCATAAAATTGCAGGTGTAAGTGGTCTGTTTACGCCACTTATGCAATGGTCTAATGTTTCAAACAAATTGTGCTATTCATGGCCATGATTTTGCACAAATTGCCATTTCCGTAAATATTTACAACAGCAATTTTGCGCAAATCGCGACTTGCACAGACAATAGTAATAATAAAAAAGCAACCTGAAAAATGTGAACTTACCTGACTCCTCTTGTGATGAGTTGGGCCCGTTCGTGGAACATGAGACAAAGGGAGAGAAGACATAGAAGCCAAATGGGAGTTCTTTGTACTAGCTGGGAGAGACTTACAGCACAAGCCTTGACATGGCAATGGAAAAGTCTGACTGAGTTCAGTGGGGCTTACTTCCAGGTATGTAAGTATAAGATTGCAGCCTGAGGCACACTTATGAGGGAGTTCCTTTGAATGCAGTGGGACCTTTGTCTAAATAAACACAGATGGGATTGCTTTGTACAGTTACACGCACATACTTGGGAGAAAACTCAATTGAACTCAGGGGGACATACAACTGAGTAAACATGAACAGAAAAAAATGCAAAGTAAATCATTTTAATGCAGTGGGGGGAGGCCCCATTAATGCAGCAGGGGGGGAGTGCACAATTTCTGGAGCCATGAAAATTGGGCAATCTCCCCCCCCCCTCGCTGCATCAGTGGTGGCTGTAGAGGCCCCATTATTACAAGCGTAAAGAGAAAACTCGGAGGAACAGCTTACACTAGAGAAGACAATCAGAATTCTAAAACGTGATCCTGGAATAATGGGCTGAACCCAACAATATAAAATTCAACAGAGATGAATATAATGCCCGGCACTGAACATCAAAGGCTCAAGTGTTGAATAGGGGAGACTTGTCTACAGCAACTGTTTACTGAAAAGGATCTCGGAGACTTAGTGGATCACAAGCTGAATATGCTCTAGAGAGGATCTTCTCTGCAGCTACGAATTTTGTCTCCAGCATTCAGTATTTAGATGTGGTGGGCATCTCCCAACTCTCATATTACACACACACACACACACACACACACACACACAGATTGTGCTCAGCTCAGAAATAGTGACCTCAACGCAAGCAGTTCATGTATCCAACAGTGGGCAGTAGTGATTCTTTCTTCCCCTCAAAATCAGGGATGGAGAAACCTGCTAATTTCTGTTTCTCCCAGTTTCTCATTTTTTTCCACTCTTAAATTAGGGATGCATGAGGTTTTCATTCTTGTTCCCAAATCTTTGATAGTTGAAAATTAAGTAAATCAGCATTAAAATGTGAACCAAATAAATTTCTCACCTGGCCTTATTCAAAGCCCAAATGTGCGGGTCGTAGAAGCTGGCCATTTGTGTGAGCAGGTGCTGACATCAAATCTGGCTAAGTGCCATACTTAGGATGCTGAGGCTTAGGTTTAAATCACTGCTCACCCATGGAACTCAAATGGTGACTTTGGGAGTAAACATTAGGATAATTCAATGTATGCTACACTGACTTCCTAAGAGGACATATAGGATACACACACAACAAACACAGAATTGCCTTTGAATTACAATGGTCCCCAAACATCATGTGCCCCATTAGTGATGACTGCAATACAATCCTCCAATAAATAGCTGGTGTAGACTCCCCCTTAGTCTACTTGGAGATGCCAGGAATTGAATCAAGGACATTCTGCATGCAAATCATGTGCTCTACCTGTGAGTTGCAGCCCCTGCTTCTATGGTGATCTCAGGTCACTTCTCAGTTATACCGGAATATCCCTGACTACTTTTGTTGTGGTTTTTCCCACTCTCTTGCTTCCATGCTGGAGTGTGTGTACAGTGAGCTCCTCTTTTGCGAGGTTGTTGCTGTTCGCTGTGACTTCAGGGCTCAGCGAACAGCCAATCAGCTGTGAGGAATATGTGCATGGGTTTTGGAGGTATATGGGAGTGGAATTGTCCCCCATTTCCACCACATGTTTTGGATGGGTATCGGCATGTTTCACCACTGAGTGGCTGAATTAGGATGACACAATAAGCAACCGGGGGTGGGGAAACAATCATCAGTTGTATTGGCTATTGTGTCGTCCGAATGCTGCCATAGTCAACTCAGCGCTGATCCTAATCCACACCACAGTTGATTATTTATTACCATGTTGTGTGGGGAGTACCCCCTAGATGAACAACCATTGACTATCATGTTGTCCAAATTCAGCCAGAGTCTTTGTTTTGTTTTTCAAATACAACCATAGCAGGAGCACATATTCGATGGAGTTTGTGTCACCCTGCATGTAGCTGTGCATCTCTCCATGTGCACATTCCTCACAAGTTATTAAAAAAAAAAACCTCTGCCCCATAGACAGGTGTGATGTTGCAGTGTGCAATGCTGGCAAGAGCACTTCTGCACATCATGTGCCTAGCACCACCCACTTCTGCCCATGCACATGTGGAAGCAGCGTAACAGGGCTCACATGCTCCCATAATGGCACAACTGTAATTTCACTAAACATCAGTCGCGTGTGCTCCGTGAGTGCCAATCGCGGAACCGGGGAACATTCAGAAGCATCCTTCTGCCATAGCGAAAGGGTTGCAGGCATAGATTGGCCCTAAGAAAGAATCCTCCCTGAAACCCTGCCAAGCAATGTTGTTGACTAAGGATGCTAGCGGAAATCGCGACGGGACTAAAATGAGTTCGAATTCATAAGAATCTATCCTCCTGAATCCACTGCTGACTGGCCTTCCCAGTGTGCATGGAGTCCACAGACTTCTGGTTTTTTAAAAAAACTTTCCCGAAATTTACACAAATTCATCCACAGGAAAATACACAAGTTTCTGCTAGGGCATTTGCAATGCTGGAAAATGCACACAGGGAAAAGTCAATTGAACAATACCCTAAATGCTGTGCGCTAACATACATTATGTAAATCATTCCAAACTTTCTTACACAATTATTTGCATATTTTTTTCTGCACGATGGGAAAAAAATCTAATCCATCTGTGAATGGATGTCAGAACGAATGATACCTCACAATCCATGAAACACACGTGGGACGGATTTCAAACAATCCAGGCATTCCTAGCTGTTGACAGTACTGGGCTAGATGGACCAGTGGTGTTACTCAGCGTAAAACAACTCCTTACATTCTTATATTGGGAGTGAGGGCTTGCCATGCAGCATGCCCATCCTACCTTTAAAACTAATGGTATGTATGCACCATTAGAGGAAAAAAAGCATATCCATGAAATCCAATGCCTGTTGGTTCAGATCAAACGATCTTGAATATTGTGCAATATGAACCTAATACATGTTAGATTGCATGGAAGCGTGCCTTTCCAAACAAATATGTCCAGAGGTTGATAGCAGATTCAGCCAGTGGAGAAGGGCTAAGCATTCTCGGTGGTTGAGAAAGGAAGGTCCTCTGCCTCACCCCCACAACTCATAGGGAAGCAATCCAGCTAAGAGCAATCCGGTTCAGCCAAGTGAAACGATAGGACAAGCACTGGAGAGCTTCCCAGAGGGTTACACTCATTTCTTCCTTTGTTACAAGCCCCTTTTCTCTTTCTTTCCTCCTATTAAAGATTCCAATATGGAATCATTCATCTGCCACAGTTTTACATTGCAAACCAAACAGAAAATAGCCATCAAGAAGATTCTGCCGTTGGATTGAAACAGTGGCCGAGCTAGCTTTTCATTCTTAAAGAAAATCTTGATGAGACATTACATTTTATACACAGCAGAGAGTCTCAGTTAAATGCTACCATATTTATATGTTATTTTATTTTATTTTTTTGCAGAAATCATTACACAGTGTAATTTATGCAAAAAGAGTATGGAGGGGGAAAAAATAATTTCTCAAGCAGAACTTCCAAACCATTAATGTCAGTGTAAACAAAGCTCCCTGTTTAATACTATTAAACATAATGCTCTTATTTATTTGCTTCTTTTTTATTAGGTGAAAACGACCAAGCCATATCATATAAAAGTGTTTGTTTTTAAAATTGTTATATGCTTTAGTGTTTGCACAGTGGCCATGTTCAAACAGGAGAATGTACCGAATTTGCTCAAAGCATGAAATAAACATATAATAGCAATCATTATGGACTGCAGCGGGGGACGTTCAGATTGGCCCCCTGAAGGTCTCCTCTTCTCCATTGCAACCTGCTTTTTCACCTGCCTCTTGGACCAGATCTACACCAAGCAGGATATAACACTTTGAAAACAGTTTCAAAACGATATATGTAATGTGTCCTGGGTCCAAAGGGTTGTCAAACCGTTATGAACCGTTATAAAGCAGCAGTGTGGATCCTGCCTTGCTCTGGCCCAAAAAACACTGGTGGTGAGAAGGAGAAACAGTTGATGCTGCCGAATACTTGCTCGCCAGCTCTCTACCTGTCAAGTGGTAGCAATAGTCTTGTTGTGAAATTCCGCCTGGGCCCACGAGGGCAGTGGATTCCCCCTTGTCTGGCCCTCACAGGTCCAGGTGGACCTGCCCGGTGCTAGGACAGACCCCACACCTGGTTGCTCGCAAGCCTTCAAGAGCGGCTGGGCATAGGTCCACCCTGATTTCCAGGTCTCACCCTCTGCTCTTTCCCCCACTACATTAATGGCAGCTGCCATTAATACAGTGGGGGGAAATATGCAATCTTCTCAGCCTTGGGGAAATTGTGTGTTTCTCTGTCCCCACCCCCTGCCAATTGGGGCCTTAAGGGCCCTATTAACAGGACATTTAAGGCCCTCATCAATGTGTGTGTGCAGGGGAGGAGAAACATGTGATTTCCCCAAGGCTGAGGAAATTGTGTATTTTCTCCCTCCACTCTAATGGCGGCCACCATTAAAGTGGAAGGAGAAAATATGCAATTTCCCCAGCCTTGGGGAAATCACATGTTTTCCCCCTCCCCCACGCACCAGTTGAGGGCTTAAAGGCCCCAATTGGCACAGGGGTGGGGATGGGAAAGTGCGCTTTGACAAGGACTCAGGAGGCTCGTGAGCCATCGGAGCACCAAGCAAAGGCTCACACGGCCCAACTTGTTGGAGCAGGGCTGCGCAAGCGGGGCTACATGACTGTGTGGGATGGCCCCCACTGAACTCGCCAACCCCTAATAGCAACGAGGAGAAAGAGAATGAGGAACAATATTTCCTGGTGACAAAGGCAGTGTCAATGTAGACACAGAGAAGGGGGGATTAAAGGATTCCTACTACTCCCCATGGATTCCTACACAGTATGGGAGATGTTGCCTCATCTCCGCTTTCTCCTCAACTTCTTCTTCAGCTCCATCTCTCAACTTCACACGGCTTTCCTCATCTCCCTGGTTTTCAGTCTACCTTAGGGGCAGGCCACCTTTTTGCCCCTGAGGGCCATATGCAGCAGTGGATGTGGGTTTCGGGGCTCCGTATGGGGTGGTGGGTGAAGCCTCCGCTTCCCCTGCCTCTATTTATTCCCACTCACTTACTTGTTCTCTCACACACACCACAGGCAAACCAACATACAAGCAAGTACACAAAGGCACACACAGTGGGGAGGGGGGTAATGGGGTCAGAGAAATCCCATCATATGCCTCCACTTGATTGAAGCCTAGGAATGTCATAGGACTCTGATTTGGAGGTGGAGTTTGGAAAGCTTTTGCCAATTCCCCCCACCCCCCCAGATGCCAGCTCACAGATCCCTGAGCTGGCTCAATTCAGCATGCACTGAGTCGGGCAAGCTTGCAGTTTATTTTTGAAAATCCCAAATTGTGCAACATCATGGTTGGGAATATTTCTGGAAATTGGGATTTGTGCAAAATCACAGCTGGAAATTGCACGATTTTATGCAAATTGTGGCTCGTGGACAAAAAAGCAAAAGCAACACAAGATGCAGAGTGCCCACAATCTTTCTGGCGACTTGCCCTGGATGCACGCCAGCGTCGGGCAACCGGCGAGAGTCCAGCGAACAGAGCATGAACAGGCAGGGGTGGAGCTTTCCCATCTCTGATGAAGCCCAACTGAATGGAGCTGGAGAAAGATGGCTGGATCTCCATGGGCTGCACATAAGTTGTCCAAGTGCTGAAGGCAACTCACAGGGTGTTGGGTGCCCATTTGTGTCTACTTCGGCTCCCTTGCTTAATTTATAGGCAGCCTGTCTCTTGACAAGATGTCCTAGGAATCCTCCTCTTCTGCCCCCCTCTTCACCAATAATGGAGGGGGGGCAGGGAGACACGTGGCCTGGAAATTCCATCAGCCATCACTGCTGGCTATACTGACTATAGCTGATTTCTAGTTGTAGATCAAAACATCTGGAGAGCCACAAATTCCCAACTACTGCCATAGAGGCCCTATGGGGTAAATTTAAGCTCCTTCTTGGCCTAATCCACAACAAGCAGGATATAGCGGTATGAAAGTGGTATGGAAAAGGCAGGAGCCACACGACTGCTTTACAGAGGTATTGAAGTGCACTGACAATGTGGGATCCCATTGACACATACCATACACTGCTATATCCTGCTTGGTGTGGCTCCTGCCTTTTATATACCACTTCCATACCACTTTCATAGTGCTATACCCTGCTTGGTGTAGATTAGGCCCTTGTCTCAGTTCCATAACAGTTTGGAATGATCATGAGTTAGCATGCTCATATCAGCTCAACTGACCTGCAAACAGTGAGCCTATCCACATTGCCCTTAAAATGACTTATATTCTTTTTAAAAACGAGTTTTTAAAGTTGTTTCATTGTGTGGTAGGACACACTGAGCAGTACTTACATATCATAGTGACTGCTTCCTCCATCCTCAAAGTGTTCACTGGTGTATTACAGGGTTAATTCCTTGACTCTTCTTCTTCTGTTTTTGTTTTGCAGGCTGCTTGACCTGCCCACTTCTGTCTCTGTAACTCAAGCAGCCTGCAAAACAAAAACTAAAGAAGAAGACTCAAGGAATTAACCCTGTAATACACCATTGAACACTTTGAGGATGAAGCAGTCACTATGAAATGTAAGTACTGCTCAGTGTGTCCTACCACGTAATGAAACGACTTAAAAAGCATGTTTTTAAAAAGAATATAAGTCGTTTTAAGGGCAATGTGGATAGGCTCACTGACTGCTTTGTTTCTAGACCTATTCACACCAACTCAGGTAGTCAGTATTTTTGCTGCCACAAGCACAATTTTTTAAAATTTTATTATTTATTTAGTACAATTCTAATCTGCCCAATAACTAATGTTCTCTGGGAAGATTACAACCAGTGTGTGTGTGTGGGGGGGGGAATCCAATTTTAAAATTATGCATATACAATGCAAATATTTAAATGAATAAAATACAATATAATGCCAAACAATAAACAGCCTGGGAGTAAATAAAGGTTTTACCCTGATGCTGAAAAGATAGCATTGTAGGTGCCAGTTGAATTTCTTTGGGGAGTTTATTCCATAAATGGGATAGATTGGAGTTTATTCCACAATACAGTTTATTGCACAATACAAAGTAGGCTAGGAACCTGCAGCTTTCACACTTGAGGATCAACCTTTACCAAGCAACCAAAGGAATTAGGGAACAATTAATTGATTTTAAAGGTGGGTACTACAGTTTTATCATTTTCCACTATGGCGATGCATAAAACATTTTACCATGAAATTGTTTTCCAAAAGCTACTTCATCTCCATTGCAGGGAGTCTCATGACAATCACCTCAATTAATTAATCCTTGAACCTTCGGTTGGCAGGGTTTTAAGTTAAATGGGTGAGAATGTATGAAAAGGCTCTCTTGATGTTATGGAAAGTGTTAGAAAGCAGCCGTCATTCAACTTGGATCTGAATGAAGTTCAAGGGGAAATAATAACAATAACAGCAGCCGCAAATCATGTCCTATCTTGAGCTGTCTTTGATCACATTTATAAAATGTGCTCATTGCATAATGATGGGAAAGGTTTTGAAGCACGAGCTGGTTCAAAGATTTAACAAAATGGAACGAAGAAATAAAATGAGAAGTTCAAGAAGAAGGTATTTCCCCTGAAGCTTGATGAATTTCTCCCATACCATTGTCTTGATAATTACTTGCCTTGCAAGAGAACATTTAAGGAAAAAATAAAACCTGCACCCAAGCCAATTTGTGTAGGTTGGGCCGATCCAACTTCCTTACCAGTAACCCAATCTTGGCCAGTGGTGGATCTGTCAATTTCACTTTCTCCCTATGAAGTGAAATAAAACTCTCACCTATCTGCACTAGTCAAATTCAACAGGTACAGCTATTCCCAGCATGGACCGTGATGTACTTGCCTGCCATACAGCTCTTAAAGATTAGGAGCCTGTCAGAGAAAAAGAGGTGCTGACCCTAATTTAGCAGAAACATGGTTCAATCCACAGGGTTTCAACACTAATCTTTGAAGAGCAAGGCACTAAGAGCCTGGTGCCTGGATGAGTGAGGGTGCAATTCTATGGGGATGGTCATAAGCCTCCAAACCCAGAGATGTAAAGCCATCCAGTGCAGAAGAGGTTGAGCGGTGGAGGTAAACTTTGCTTCCATGCTCCTCCCACTCAACTTTCAGCTAGATGGGCTTTTTTTGGACCATCTAATTGAGGCATTGGAGAGGGAGAGGGAAGGAAGCTGGGGAGGCTGGAGGATTCCTCATATGGCAGCCTCTTCAGTCCCCTCCTCTCCCTTCCCATTGGAACCTCCTTTCCTTCCTCCCCAAGGTCATTTTTCATCCTCAGAATGGCAGCTGGTGTGGTTTTCTCCATGCTGGCTGTGAAGGGGAGTGAGAGTGGGCGAGAAGTTCACATTTCTGAGCCCGAGGTCAGAGCACTCCCTCTGATCTCAGATCCAGGAATCCAAACTATCCTACGGCTTCCCTGACTGTCCCCCCAGATGCTCTCACTATCTGTCTGATTTGGTTTCTCCCGCATTCCTTTCTCCCCCCGCATTCCTTTCTATTTTCTTTTAATCTCACATTCGTTTTGACCCAAAGAAGGATAAATGTTTGAATTTTGGTGAATCTTCATCAAAACTGAACTGGAATTCGTGTTTTTCCCTAGTTGGGGAATATGAAATGTACATATTGGGGAGAAATTGTGTTCATAATAAAATCAATGCAAAGTTTTGTGCACTTCTTTTTTTAAGCATACCCCAAGAAATTGCTTAACAAAAATTGGATGTAAGAGACTTACGACTGAATATTGCAAAACTGAGATGGATTGAAATAGACTGATTTCTCAATCCCTACGGTCTGTTGTAGAAGGTTTGGCAGTCAGAGAAAACTCTGGCTGCCATTGAGCTGCTCTGTTTTTGTAGAGAAGAGCAGGCAAAAGGTCTGAGTGAAAGGGAGGAAGTGGAGGAAGCAGAGCCTTTGGATAGGGAAGTTGAAAGGAGGAGTTGTGCACAGAAGAAAGAGGAGACAGCCAGAGGGAGGAATCTTGACATAGAAGGGAAAAAGAGAGACACAATAGAGTCCATCTACCGAACTCTGCTATGGGTACCCTCACCTAGGCTGACCAGAACCCCCGGGGTTTCCCGGTCCTAAACGGGAAAAATGGGCCAAACCGGGCCGACCGGGCCCCAGGGGGCAACCTCCGGGAAACAGTCAGCTCCTCCCGCAAGGAGGGGGGGCGGCGCGGCGCGGGGGGGGCGGGCGGCCTGCGCGGGGCGGGCGGCGGCGCGAGGCACTTACCTGCTCGGGTGTCCGCTTCCCTCCGGTGCTCGGAATCTACTGAGAAACAGGCTTCGCGGCCTGTCCCACAGTAGCGCGCCGGGTGATGACGTCATCACCCGGCGCGGTACTGAGAGACAGGCCAGGAAGCCTGTTTCTCAGTAGATTCCGAGCACCGGAGGGAAGCGGACGCCCCAGCCGGTAAGGAGCGCGGGGCGGGCGGCGCAGGGCGTGCGGGCGTGCGGGCAGCGCGGGGTGGGGGGGCGGCGCGGGGGGGGTTGTTTTGGGTGGGTGGGGTGGCGGGGGGGGGGGGTCCGGGATTTTGATCCTCAAAATCTGGTCACCCTACCCTCACCCAGTCGTGTGTGTGTCCCTATCATGCACAAGGCCATTTCTGCTGTTGTCTCTGTCTGCCCTTCCATCTTGACTGTCCTTGACTTCCACAAATAAATATTCACCAGGCCCCTCTTTTGATTTCTTATCAGCACTATTTAGTAAAGTGTTTCGTAGGGGTTAGCTGAAGAAAGCTGTTTTAAAAAGCAAACATTAATGCTACTGTGCTCCTTCAGTTCATATTATTTTAATTTGGTTTTCTTGCTTTTCTTGGTTTATTTATTTATTTATTTATTTGGGTTTTCTGAGCTGCCTTGAACCTCTGTTTAGTGAATGGCGAGCTCCAAGGTTGCCGAGAGCTGCCCAGCCGGCCTTCTTCCGGCTAAGCTGGCCTTGTGAGCGCTTGGCATTGCGCACGTCCGAAGCTTCTGGAAAGTGTGCAGTTCCCACGGCACTCCATTGCATGTCGGGAAACTGCACTCTTTCCAGAGGCCTCCCTCCTCTCCATGCCCATCTATGCCTGAAAGGGCCTCTTAATGCTGTTTGGCCCCCAATAGGTGAGGGGAGGAGAGGCACAGGAAAATGCACTTTCCGGGCCTTCAGAAAGTGTGCAGATTCCAGAGGCCCAGAAAGCATACTTCCCCCACACAGATCTGTGCCTGAAAGGGCCTTTTAATGCTTGCATTAAGAGGCCCTTTCAGGCCTTGATGGGCATGGAGGGGGGGGAGAAGGGTTTTTCTATTCTTTGATGGCGGCCACAAGCGTGAAGAGGCCCTTTCAGGCACTGCTGGGCCTTTAAGACCCCCATCGGTGATGCGAGGAGGCCATCGGTGGGGCAAAGAGGACTACCGCAATTTCCCCAAGGCTGAGGAAATTGTGCATTTCCCCCCACATCCAACAGGACCAGCACCCCAGGCAAGCTCACAGGCCCCGGCAGATTTTCACTCCCCCCTACTTCTGTTTGATGGGAAGATGAGGTAAAGCTCATGAACAGAAATAAAAATAACTGAAGGGAGGCTTGGTGGGTGACAACAAGAGAGAGGGCCTTCTCTTTGTTGGCCCCCTAACTTTGGAATGAGCTTCCTACTCAGGCCTGCCTGGTGCCAACACTATAATCTTTTCGGCGCCAGGATAAGACTGCCTTGTACTCCCAGGCATTTAATGGCATACGATGGGGCATCTATGCCAGTCATCTGAACAGGTCTAATATCTTATTGAAAGTGTTTCTAGCTGTCTAAATTGTTTTACATTTTGTATATGTAATTTCTTATGCTGTATTTTTATATTGTATTTTATTATTTTATAAATTGTTGTAAACTGCCCAGAGAGCTTCAGCTATTGGGCAGTGTAGAAATGAAATGAAATAAATAATGGGCAGAAAGGAAGATACATGTGGGAAAGGCAGAAATTATATTCTTGTTCTGAACTGAGCATATAAGGGTGCAATCAATATTACAAAAAGTTTGGCTCCAGATGTAGTTATACATAGAGTGCCCCCAGTGAAATCAGTAAATCTCAAGGGGGCAATTCTATGCATTTTTAGACAGAAAAAAATGGCCCTACAGCTACAGATTTGAATATTACCCAATCCCCAGCTGTGCTGTTTGGGGAATGGTGGGAATTCTGGTTTTTCTTTTGTCTTTTGTCTAAACAGGCATATATTTGTGCCTTAAACGTTGGACTGCAGGCTCCTCATCTTGATTTGATTGCTCTGTCTTTCGTGTCCGTGGAAATCAGCTTCAAGTATCTAGAAGAATGCACAGAACTAACCTTTCAGTTGCAGATGGTAGTCATAGCTCATCTTTAGCCTGGTTCCTGTTCCCAATAGGACATCACCTGAGAAGACACACACACACACATACACACACTAGTAAGGACCCTTTTATGTGGAAAGTACACACACACATACAATTTGCTTTTACATGCCAGTGGCAGTTACACCAAGGCCAGATCTACACCAAGCAGGAGATAACAGTTTGAAAGTGGTATATCAAAGGCAGGAGCCACGGCAAGCGGGATATAGCAGCATATGGTATGTGTCAATTGGTTCCAACAGTTGTCAGTGCATTCAGTACCACTATAAAGCAGTCGTGTGGCTCCTGCCTTTGATATACCGCTTTCATACTGCTATATTCAGCTTGGTGTAGATCCGGCCCAGGACTACAGACCCAAAACTTCCTGAGTTTGGTATGTGAAAAGTGGCAATGGGCAACTGAGCTGCCAAGGGTGTGCGTGAAATTTTGAGATGAAAGGCTTCCAGATGAAAAAGGGATTTCAAAGGAGACAACCACCCTTGTATTTTATTTTTCCGGGGAAGGTGCCCCCTTATTTGACTTCCTTCAGCTCATACGAGTTAAGGTGGCTTATGACTAGGTGCAAACTGAATTCACTCCAGCTAGCCGTCTGGAGGTAGAGGACATGCATGGTACACTTCTGAGCGGAATGCTGATGGTACGTGGAGCTGAGGAAGCCTTCGGTAGTTCGCTGTGATGCCTTTAACGATCATTTCACAGATAAAATATCTCGGATAAGAGCCAACTTAGATGACATTGTTATAGCAGAAGCTGACAGTAGAGTGTCCAGCGACTCCGCGAGTAGGATTACACTTGATCAGTTTCAGTTGGTGAGTACCAAGGATGTGGACAAGGTACTTGGATGTGTGAGGAGGACAACTTGCCCTCTCAATCCCTGTCCTTCTTGGCTGGTCGTCCAGGGAGGAGATGCAGTTAGATCACATCTACAACATATCATTAATGCATCTTTCAGGGAGGGGAGTTTTCCATCATGTTTAAAAGAGGCGGTGGTACGGCCGCTTCTAAAAAAGCCCTCCTTGGATCCCCTGGACCTTAATAACTACAGGCCAGTATCAAACCTTCCATTTTTGGGCAAGGTGATCGAGAGGGCAGTTGCCTTCCAACTCCAGGCAGTCTTGGATGACACTGATTTTCTAGACCCATTTCAAACCAGCTTCAGGGCAGGATACAGAGTTGAGACTGCTTTGGTCGCCTTAGTGGATGATCTACGCCTCAATATTGACAGGGGGAGTGTGTCCCTGCTGGTACTCCTGGACCTCTCAGCGGCTTTTGATACCATCGACCATGGTATCCTTCTGGAGCTCCTGGGGGAATTGGGAATCAGGGGCACTGTGCTTCAGTGGTTCCAATCCTATCTCTCGGGCAGGTTCCAGATGGTGATGCTTGGGATAGCTGCACCTCAAAAAAGGAGTTGTTATGTGGTGTACTACAAGGTGCCATCCTTTCCCCAATGCTGTTTAACTTTTACATGAAACTGCTGGGAGAGATCATCCAGAGGCATGGGGCGGGGTGCTATCAATACGCTGATGACACCCAAATATATTTCTCTATGCCTTCGACAACATTGTCAGCTAAGGATAGTGGGTCTCCTCTGATTGAATGCTTGGAGGCGGTAATGGGCTGGATGAGGAAAAACAAACTGAAGCTGAATCCAGACAAGACGGATGTGCTCACTGTCAAAGGCCCCAACCTGGGTTTGGAGGTGTGTCAACCAGTTCTGGATGGGGTTACACCCCCCCCCCCCGAAAGACTGTGTTCGCAGCTTGGAGGTGCTCCTGGATCCGTCGCTCCAAATGACAGCTCAGATAGATGCAACGGCCAGGAGTGCCTACTATCAGCTTCGGCTGATAAGCCAGCTGCGCCCCTTCCTATAGTTGGAAGACCTAAAGACAGTAGTGCACACGCTGGTAACTTCGAGACTTCACTTCTGCAATGTGCTGTACATAGGGCTACCTTTGTGCCTAGTCCGGAATCTTGTTCAAAATATGGCAGCCAGGTTGGTCACCGGTACATCTAGGGGTGAACACATTACACCAGTTTTAAAGTCGCTTCATTGGCTCCCAATCAGTTTCCGGGCGAAGTATAAAGTGTTGGTTATTACCTTTAAAACCCTACATGGTTTGGGTCCAGGTTACCTGCGGGATCGCCTTCTCCCGTACAATCCGCCCCGCACACTTAGGTCCTCTGGGAAGAACTTACTCAAATCAGCCATAACTAGGCTAAGTGTTACCCAGAGGACCTTCTCTTCCATCGCTCCCAGACTGTGGAATGGTCTGCAGGAGATTAGACAAATTAGCAGTCTTTATGAATTTAAGAGAGTCATGAAGACTGCTCTCTTCCGGCAGGCCTATCCAGATGAATTTTAAGATGTTTTTAATGATGTATTTTTTCTTGTTTTTAAAATTTTAACTGTTTTGTGATTCTTGTGTTTTATGTTGTTGTTGTTCCCCGTCTCAAACTGGAGGGAGAGGCGGGTTATAAATAAATATTATTATTATTATTAATATTAATATCTTGAACCCTTAACAGATGGGTTCAGGGATAACCCCTCTCCAAACATAACTCTATCACTATTGGCTGGAACAGATTATTATATATCATACAGGTCTGCCAAGTTTGTCAAATGGGCTCTGGAGAAACGAAAGTCATTGGCTGCTATAACAGACTAAACTTGTCAATATCATAAAATACATTAGCGAATATTGTTCAGGATTATGAAATGTTTTAATTTGCTCCTGTTAGCCCTTTTATTAGCACATTGTACTCTGGTACTCCCTCTGGCTGATAGAAGTATTTAATTACGTTTCTGTATGCATATGACTTGATTGGCTAATAAGCAATAACAATGTTGTTGTTGTTGTATTTTGTTTTTCATCCCTCTGTGAAATGCTTACTTGGCTCAATGTGTGTATTTTTCAATTGGTTCATCATCTTCAGTCTCCTCAAAAGGTACTTTGGTGGCATGGAAAAGAACTGAGTTGGGATCTCACAACTCTCTTATTTATACACCTCTTATCCCCCTCAAAAGGTGGGGGAACTACCCCAAAGAACAGAAAATCAATTTTTCCATTTCCTCTTTGTTTCCTCTCTTAGGAACTCAGAAACTATTATAAGTCTTATAACTTTTATTGTTGCATGCAACACACATCATTTTGCTGTCAGTTCATTGTAGTGCCTCAATCTCTCTTGAACTTTCAGGTGTCTTGCAGTGTTATTATCTAACAGTGCTACTGGAAATATCTTGCACTCATGCAATGGCATAAGCTATTTGAGAGGATGCCAAGAGCAGCTTTGTACTGGTTTAATCTTAAATCAATGGTCCATACAGACTAGTATTGTCTATTGCAGGGACAGAGAAACAGTGATCTGCCAGATGATCTCCAGCCTCCATCATCCCTAGCCAGCATTGTCAATGATCTGTGAAATGAGAGTTGTACTCCAAAAAACATCTGGAAGGCTACTAGCTAATTTCTCAGGGGTACTTCATATGCACCCCCTAAAAAGATGCAGCCTGCCTTACCATGATTGTTATTGGTAAGAATGAAAGAAAAGCCCAGCTGGAATTTGGAAAGATGATCTCGAGCTCAGGCTTTGCCTGGAGAAGGTCCCAGTTTCAGTTTCCAAATTTTTAAGGTATGGCTAGGGATAGGTGAAGAAGCCATATTTGTGAATGCAGAAAGTCACAATGTTGTCTATTGCATGCAAATATCTATTTGTACGCTTAAATCAGGCTGCATTCAGCAAAATATTTAATCACAGTGCTTTACCATATTATGTCTTGATGTGGCTGCGTGACACTTAAATCATGCCCCAAATGAGCAAAGGGTGTGTGGCAGTGTCTTCTCAGAGGGCTCTTGGGCTGTAGGAATGGGAGCGTTTGCCTTGGCACCAAGCTATGCATTCTATTAAATCTCTTAATAAGCAGGCTTCTTTATTACTTTTTCATAGTTAATAAGCTTAAGTACTTGAGGTGATTTTTCCTTCAATATTATTGAGTAATTAACATTTGAATTAAATCAAATTATATCCTTTTCCAATCAAATCTAGCACTTAGTAAGGTGCCTGTTCAAAAATCTCAGTCTCAACTGTTTCCTTCCACCTTCCAAAGGCAGTAAAAATGAATGTCATCCTCAATTTTTTTCTGCATTGTTTTTTCCACCCATTCTCATTCGGTTTGACAGGAAATAAATTCTTATAGGTGGGACATGGGGTTCATCTATGTACTTGAGTTATGAGGGCCCCAAGGGGTGTGCATGTGTGTGAGAAAAAGTGTCCTATCTTTCATGGCTTGCCACTTTCCCAGCTTCCCAGGATTCAATTAAAACCACGGGTGGACTCTTCCCAGTAGACTTTTTCAGATAAGGAAGTGTGGGTAGCTGCGGAGGCTGCAGAGCAATGGAAATCTGTGAAATAAAAAGCACCCATGGTCACCATAAGTGAAACTCAAAATAAACACCACCAGAGATTGGGGCAGAAAACAGACATCTTTTCACAGGCAAATAAACCTTTTGGGAAGACAGATTCTAGGACAATGGGTCTTATGACTGGATGCTCACCATTTAATTTACACTGGCATGGGTAAAGTTATGCTGACATCTGCAGAAGAGCATTTATCCAAACATGACATTTATCCTTCACCTCTTGGCAGATTGCACTGGGGTTGCCCTTGATCGGTTAGGTACCTTGGCCCACTAGGAATTCTTCTCTATGGGCTTATACATTACCTGAATTGTCAGTTTCACATTGATGGAGCCTACGATACTCTAATAAAATCTGGTTACAATGGATGTGTGGAACCTCCTACCCCCACAAGAAATTAGAATAGTCTTCACTCTTGTGTTGCACTTCTTTTGGATTGCCTCAAAATATCTCAGATGTTTCATCTGAGGAAAAATCCCTGCATTGACTTTCAGTTCCTTTACTCTGTCTATGAAGGACGTGAGCATTATTGACTGATATAATAATAATAATAATAATAACGATTTATTTCTTACCCGCCTCTCCATCTAGATCGAGGCGGGGAACAACAGCATGATAAAATACATAAAACTAATTAAAACATGACAAATATTATTAAAACTGCATTAAAACATCCTAAAACATCATTAAAACATCCTAAAACATCCTAAAAACATTCTAAAAATTACACTGGATATGCCTGCCGGAAGAGAACAGTCTTTATAGCTTTCTTAAATTCTAAAAGACTGTTAAGTTGACGAGTCTCCTCCGGCAGGTCATTCCACAGTCTGGGAGCGGCAGAAGAGAAGGTCCTCTGGGTAACAGTTGTCAGCCTAGTCTTGGCCGACCGCAGTAAGTTCTTCCCAGAGGACCTGAGCGTGCGGGAAGGATATGTTCCTTCCCACTCCAGCAGTATTGCTGTTCAGCCAATGGGAATTCAAATAAGTCACATTGTGGTAGAAGGTTGCTAATAGAGTTCAGTTCCTCTGTGCTTTTAGAGCAGTCAGCCATGGCTGGGTTCATGTTACATGTTTTGGCCTACATTTCCCATTAGCCCTAGCCATCACTGCTAATGATCAGGGATGATGGGAGTTGTAGGCCAAATCATGTGAAGAGGGCAGGTTGGGGAATGCTGCTTTAGAGAATGGCTCTCTCCTTGTGTGCCATGATGATCTGCATGATCATGTAAGGTTTTTTTTTCAAGTTGGGATGTCAGAAAAATCTGCAACAGAACTAAATGAGTTTGGATTTTTATGAATCCGATCCTCAAATTCCACAGAGGACAGGCTTTCCTCCTGGCACATAGATTCCACAAGCTTGCAGAGTGTTTTTCTAACCTTCGGGAATTTTGCACAAATTTCATCACAGAAAAATATGCATTTTTTAAAAAAAGTAAAGACCAGAGAGGTACATTTCTATTATAGGCAAAAGTGTGAAAATGCACATTTTGGGGGAAATTGTGTATTTTTGCGTGTGTGAAAATGCACAAATTCACATTTCACAAATTCAGAAACTAAAAAAAATAAAAATAATAAATCTGATTTCATTAATCGGAAGATGACAAAACAAAAGGAACCTGACAATCCACAAAACACAGATGGAACATACATCCCTAGTTTCAAGGGATGAATGAATCAGTCTGTTTCTTTTCCATGACAGTTTTGCATGCATTTAGTTATACTGTGAGTCCATTGCATTCCACTCATTTCTGCATCAGTCTACAACAAACAAACAAACATGAAAATTTGAATTTATTTTCATATGTGATTTTCCCTAAATCATATATTTTGTACATATATATTCCCCTAAAATACACAATTTTGTATGCATTCCCCCTCACGTTTTTATTTATTTATGTATTGGATTTTATACCCATTTTTCAGCTGGGAACTGCATTGGAAAATTCAGAATCAGCATTTGCGAGCCAAGTGGATTTGCCGGTTTTTAAAATTTATTTGTGACTTGTGATTTGTGTAAATATCCTCTTCCATATCCTCACCTGACTTGAACAACAGAAATAAATAGAGCTGGATGTCATCCCAATGTTGATGGAATGTCAAGGTAAACCATCTCATGACTTCACTCTGTGACTTTGCATTGATGTTAAAAATCACCGGGGGGGGGGGGGGTTGGGGGTTGGGGGGACCTCAAAAGTTATGGAGTTAAATGGAAACACACACATGCTATCTTCTGAAACCAATGCTGCAGGTTGGAGCAGAACCATCGTATCATCTTCTGGAATGAAGACTAGTATTTTTAGGTAAAGGCATTATTGAGCTAGCTGGTCCTCTGTTTTGATACAGTGCAGCTATTCTGATTTTGCAAGATTTCTTGACACACTGAAAATATAAGCAATATTCTCTGTTCCCAGTGAGTAAAACGGTTGCTGGACATTTTCCATGCAATCTCTCCAGAATGTAGCATAATTTCCACGAGTGCGAAATTGCTGTTTCCACCATGTATGATATTATTATTTTAATTGTTTGCTAATGAGCTGTTCAGTGAGCAGTCAAAATGACTACTTGGCACAGTAGCAATATAGAACAGCTTGGGGTTCCCATTACTTACCCCAATTACATATTGCAGGGTGTTTTCTCTATATGCTTGCATAAATTAAAGTGCAGAAGAAAAAAAATGCCACTATTTCGGTGGATATAGATCTTCTATTAGAACTCTTCCTTCAATGCAAGAAGCTTATGATGCAATGCAGGGCTATCAGTGAAGAATGTCTGGAAACTATAACTGGTCCAAAATGTATCCATGGAATTCTTCTCAGGAGCAAATTAAAGATCATATATAATGGACACCTTGAAGGAGAGCCAGAATTCCATCCAAATTCAAAGATAACCAGAAACCTCCTAAGTAACCTGTGACAAGGATATCTGAAGGAGTAAAGTCTCCCAGAAATAACACCATGTGCCTTAATGCCAGACGAGGAGGTCCTATTGCACCTGGTGTTTTAAGGTCAGGTTGGCAACAGTAGTATCTAAGCTAGAGATGCACAACCAATGACTCACAGCCATTCCAGTTGCTGCCACAAAGCCAGCACTACCTCACCCATTATGCCTGAAACCCAGCTGATCTACCCAATAGCTTCTTCCCCAAGTCCACCTGATCCCCTGGCATGGAAAAGTGCTTGTCTTTGATCATGAACTGATTTGAGATAAGAGCTTTTTCCAGACAAGCACTGAAAAAGGCTGGCTTTCTCAGGGCTTAGCAGAGAAAAGTTATTATTTCCAATCTGCTGCTGATCAGTGAGGGGGTTGGGCCATGGGGGAAGCTGCTGAGTAATTCAGTCCTGCTTACTTCTGAGGCTTGACCTGCTTACTTCTTAATAGACTTGCTGTTCAGGCTTATTTCTAAGGAGCCATGACAAGGCTTGGTATTTGGGATGCTACTTGGAAGTGCTGCTGAGTGATTCATTCATGCTTACTCATGAGTAGAAAAAGGTGGTGGACAAATTGCACACCAAGATAAGGACAGTGTCTGTGCATGCATCCAGCAAACACTGGATGAACCCCTAATTTTGGCCTTCAAAGTTGTGATACCAGGAGGATTGCAGAATTCCTTCCCTATTTGCCTTGATAGCTTTCCAAGACTAAGATAGATGGATTGCTGATCTTACTCACTATAATAACAATCTCCAACCTGATGTCCTCCAGATGTTTGGGACATGACCATGCTAGCTGGTCTGATAGGATTTGTAGTCCAGAACACCCCAACCTGATGACCTCCAGATGTTTGGGGAGGGCTGCCCTATAGTAGGGATGTGTGAGTCAGCAAACTGGAGCTCATCAAAGTTCTCCAAATTCCATCTCAAATCTAGTTTTGATTTGAGTCCGTATCAGATTATGAGCTTTCTTCTTCTTCTTCTTCTTCTTCTTCTTCTTCTTCTTCTTCTTCTTGCATGAAAATCTGTGTGTATTTTCATGCATGGTTTTCGCAAATGTACGTATCAATTGTGCGTTACTTTGTAATGCACACGATCTTCTGCCACTGATTAAAATGTATTTGTGCACCTCTTTCAAAAGTATGCATCATTTCATGCCCATTTTTCAAATGTACACATGCTGTCAGACAGATGTGCAAGTCACATTGCAAGCTGAGAAATGTACAGACTTTGACAGCAGATTGTGTCCTATTCCATGTTCAGTGCATATGATGTGAACTGGGTAAATCCTGGTTAAAAATGAACTCAAATTAATTTCTCATAGATCCCTAGCTGTAAAAATAGCTTGCTATGCCCATTTTCTTTCAAGTAACTGAGCCTAGATCTACACTACTGCTTTATAGCGGTATTGAAGTGCACTGATAACTGTTGGGGCACAATCCACATCCCATGTACCACTTTCATACTGTCATATCCTGCTTTTTTATTCCATATGTGTAATGGCTTGACAAAAGGCGTAGATCTGGCCAGAGCGATTATCCCAAGGCTGTTATGCTGTTATTATGATCATGTTACTGATTGAAAGCCATCATATAATTCCATCCGGTTTGGCAGTATAAAAAAACTTGTTTAAAGTCAATAAATCCAATCACAATACAACATACACACATGGAATCTCAAAAGCAAAACTAACAAATGATATTTCCATCTCACTGAAGAGAGGTGGAAATGCAAGGAAAGGAAGAGTTTTTTGGGGGGTAGTACAGCTTTCTTTCTTCTTTCTTTCTTTCTTTCTTTCTTTCTTTCTTTCTTTATGGTTTCTGTACCCATCAACCCATAAACACGTTAGACAAGGCAAATATGATTAAAGGCAACTGGCAGCAACTTCACTGAATAAACATAAAAACATCAAATAGGCTCCAAAGCTCTTATCTCCTCTGCTTTTAAATCATGGCTTAAAAGCCTAGGGAAATATCCCAAGGCTCTACGGCCAAGCATCATTATGAAAAACAGAGGGGGGGGGGAGAAGAAATGTATCCCACACACGAGGTGTGTAGGGGGCGTAAAGCCAAAGGGATGAGTACCCTCATTCCAACTGCTGCATTTGCTTGAAATAAATGGTCTATGTATAGCTTCTCAGTTCTTTCTAATGCAAAGGAAAATGCAGAGAAACCCTTGTAGGAAAGAAGATTTATGGTGTGATGTTTTTTATTTACAAATGATGGGTTGAATCCAGCTTTAGAGTGCAAGCCTAGGCATGTTTAGGCATGCTGGGAGTTGTAGGACTAATTCCCCCCTTCATCTAAACATGCATAGGATTGCACCCTTACCCATGCATAGAGTAGAGCCATTGAAATCAGTGGAGCAAGTAAGTCCTGCCAAGACTAACTTAAGTCTCATTGATTTTGATTGGTCTGTTCTAGGAATCTGGATCCAACCTAAAATTATTTATTTATTTATTTATTTACAGTATTTATACACCTCTCTGTATCTAAAATAGATTCTGGAGCGGTGAACGTAGGAATAAAAAAATACAAAGTTAAAAAGATTAAAACTGCACTTTAAAATTCTTCAATTTACAACAGGATACCAATAAAAAAACAGTGGCTGGTCAATTGAGGAATGTTTCTTGGAAAAGAGCTTATTTCAGGAAGTGCCAGAGGTAGCACAATGTTGTCACCTGCCTGACTTCCGGGGCAGGGAATTCCAAAGAAAGGGGGCCACCACATTGAAGGCTCTTCTCCTGGTGGACTCCTTCAGAGTTCTTACTGATTCTAATGAAGACCCAGAGCATTCACTGCCCCATGACATTAGAGCCACCTGCTCCTACTGAGTATAACACTGCATAATGGCAATATAGTTTTAAAATAACATATCTCTTGGTGTTTCATATCCAACAGACAGTATAATACTAGGCATGGGGGAGAAGTTCGTTCTGAGTTAGGGTGACCAAATTTTGGAAAGCAAAATCCCGGTCCAAAATGGCCACCCCACCAAAGCAGACCCCCCCAACATAAAATAAAAAAATTAAAAAGGCCACCCGCCATGCGGCCAACAGAAGACACCCCCACCACCCCCCACTCGAAACACCCCCCCACCAAGCCACCCACCCCCCAAAAAATCCAGCCCGGACCTACTGGGTCCTCCGCCGCCACCGCCGATCTCCTCCACCTCCACGTGACCTCCTGCAGCCCCCTCACCCTTCTTGCCCTGCTCCTGGGCTCCCTGGAGGTGCCTGAGGAACAGCAACAGCAGCAGCAGCAGCAGCAAGAGGAGGAGGAAAAGCCTGCTTTAAAATGCTCGCTGCTCCCCGGCCTCTGCAGGAAACAAGTGCTCAGCGTTAGGGAGCATCAACAAATTCCTTGTCGGGTGGCTAAAGCAGTTAGCCACCCGTCAAGGAATTTGTTGACACTCCCTAACGCTGAACACTTGTTTCCTGTCGAGGCCGGTAAATGAGAAGCAGCGCGGGCATTTTAGGGCAGGAGGAGAGCTGATCCTTTCCCCGGTTTGCCCCCGCCGTCCCCCTGTCGGCCCAGATCGCCCCAGTTTTCCAGGTTAGGACCGGGAAACCCAGGGCGATCTGGTCACCCTTGTTCTATGCTAGGGATGCCAGAGAAATTCATTGCAAACTTTCAAACCAATGCTCAAACCGAAATGCTGTTATCGTTTGGAATTCATAATTCTCCATTCCCCCCCAGTGGAGTTCTCCAATATAAAATTGCAGGCAAATGTGCAAATATTAGATAAAATTGCATTCATTAGTGAAAATAACATTAAAATGTGTTCAATCCAAGCAATTGCTTGTAAAAATGTATCTATTAAGCAAAAAATGCACACAAAAATGCATGCATTGCATATGGAGTTTCATGCAAACGTAAAGCAATTTCTCAATTTTCTGGACAAATCAAATTTAAGAATGGACAAATGAGAAAATGGGAGAAACCAGATTTGTTCATTCCTATTCCGTGCACAGAAGAAACCAAACTATTCCTTCAAAGTTTCTTTTAGCAACTGCTCAGTTAGAAGATGGAAAAAACCAAAAGGAGGAGAGCATCCAACTCAGTCGCCAGTAATTATCAAAGGAGGCCTTAAAAACAACATAGGCCGAAACATGTTGGGTTTGGAAATAAAGTTTATTAGCATCCTGAGAACCAGCTTCTCTCCTTTTTTTTTTGCCCTGAGTTAGAAGAGACAAAACCTTTCACTGCCTCCCTTAGGTTGACCAGATAAAATCCAGGTCAGGGGTCATGTAGAGAAAAGGGAATTTCAGCCAGTGTTATTTGTATGCAATTAGTTCCTGGTGAAATTCCCTCTTCATCACAGCTGTTAAAGTTGCAGGGCCCTTGCCTTCTTTTGTATATAGTCACCCTAGAATAGTGTATGCACCTTTAACTGTTGTGATGAAGAGGGAATATCACCAGGAACTAATTGCATACAAATAACACTGGCTGAAATTCCCTTTTTTCTACAACTGTTAAAGTTACATGAGCCCTGACCTGAATTTTATCTGGTCAGCCTAGCCTCCCCTCTCTATTTATTTATTTATTTATTTATTTATTTATTTTATTCCATTTATATACCGCCCCATAGCCGAAGCTCTCTGGGCGCTTTACAAAAATTAAAAACATTGAACAATTAAAACAATGCCTTGGCCCTTGGAACGAAGTGGTCTTCAGTATACACAAATAGATGATCCTCTCGTCAAACTGTCTTGGACTCTAATACTTCAGAAATCATACTTAGAGTAGACCCATTAATGTCAATCAGACTTCAGTTAGTCCAGGATTGCTTGCATCCCTCTTTCAGGAATATCAGCGTATGGAAAAATGCATTTCAAAATACTTCAGATCCGCAAACTCTGCCCTTCCAAACTCCAGTAATCTTCTCGAGCCTTAAGCAAATGTCTCCTCAGCAGTAATTTAAAGAAGCAAAATGCAGTGGCACATTGCTTGCCACTTCCTGCCTTTTCCATGCTGTGACTTGCATAATATTGCTGTAAGTAGATTTCACTTTTAATTTTCTACACCCGTGAATCTAATTCTTCTTTTTTTAATGATTTTATTTTAGACTTAGTATAGAAATTGCAGTTGTAATTTTTAGAAGAAAGTAAAAACAAAAGAAAAAGCATACCCCCCAATGCAAACATAAACAAACAAACAAACAAACAAATAAACATGTCTGCTTCTTTGTCCAGCCATGGGTTTCATGGCGCTGGCTGATATGATGTTTACATTAAATTTACATTACATTACATTTAATTTAGGGCTGCTCCAAAATTTCAACTTTTCCAAGTTTCTCAACATTCAGGGGGCTTACTTTAGGGGGGAACTGTTCCAAAAATCAGGAGGGGGGCAGATGTTCAAGACTTAGGAGGTGTTACTTGGGAGTAATGCTTGTGAATTAATTGTGAGATGCCTGATCCAAGGACTTCTTTATTTTTTTCACCTATTTAATCATCTCCCCATACAATGCTATAGTAACAACACAGTATCATCAGGGGCATTTGAGGCTCCAGCCCTTTCTACACCATAGGGGTGTAGAGGGTGGGGAACAGGCGATTCCGGAAGTAGACACTTCCGGTTTTGTCACTCCAGTGCACATGTGAAGTGTGATGACCCGGGCTGCTCCCAGGCCTTCTTGGCCACCATTATTATTATTTTTTAAGGTCCGGAGAAGAGTGCTCTTGTGGTCCAACAAAATGTAAATAAAAAAATAAATAAACCCGCGGCAAAATTCCCCCCCCCCCGCCATCCCAGAGATGGCGGGCTTCCTTTCCCCCTCTCTCCTGAAAGGCTCAGTACCGCATGGTGTGACTCCAAGCCCATTTCACTGCAGCGTTTACTCACGAGTCAGCGCAGCAGCACCCTGGATGGGCAACCACATCTTCCACAGTCCCAGGAACTTCCCGGGAAGATCCTGGGACCATGGGAGATATGACCGCCCGTCCTGGCTGCTGCCGCGCCAGCAGAAATGGACACGGAGGCGCACTGTGTGGCTCTGTGCCCATCAGGGGAGGAAGGCAAGTTCGCCATCCCCAGGATGGCAGGGAGACGGTGGGGGCCTGGTTGGGAGGGGATAAAATACACACACCTACCTTTCCGAAGGAGCTCAAGTGCACTCCTTGGATACTGCAGGTGCAACGGGTCATCACACTTCCGATGTGCATTGCAGGTACTTCCAGGATCACCACCCCTCAACCATCTGGTGTAGAAACAGTGAGGGAGACAAATGTCTCCCTATCCACATGATCCACACCATGCATATTTTTGTTCACCTCCGTCAGATCCCACTCTCAAAGATTGCATGTATACTGATGCTTTTTTAAAAAAAGCAGTAAAAATGTGTGTGTGTGTGTGCAGGGTTAGCGGGGGCGGGGATGGGGATGGGTACATTTTTGCGCAGTTGGATGTTTTAAAATATATCCGCAGTAGTGTCTTCTATGTGACTACATGTGTCTTCCATAATCACTGCATACTAATTGCAATTTCTTAACACTTGCTGTTATTTCTCCTCTCCTGCCTGCTATAAATATGAAACTAGGAAGAAGATGAATTGGTTGTAATGCAGAGAAGGTTAAGCACAGTTTCAGCGGAAACTAAAGCTTACTCTTAACTGTGAGCATAACTCCAATTCATTGCAATGGGATTAATTCAGTTGGAATGGGGATCATTAGGATTATTCCCAAAGTATCCAAAACAAGATAGATCTCTTTTATTTTCAGCAGAAAGACATGCAGTTATTTTCCCTAAGCTAAAGGGAAGCTTAAATTTCAAGCATGCATTTTGGTACATCGGTGGTGGTGAAATATCTCCTGTTAAGGCAGTGGCTGAGAGCTGTTTGTGACCGTAGATTTTGGAAAACTACAGATCCCCCATCTTTTTAATTTATTTATTTATTTACAATATTTATATACCGCTTCCCATTCAAAATTTCAGAGCAGTGGACAAAATAAAATGGAATAAAAACAGAATAAAAATACATTAAAAGTGGATTTTTAAAAGAACCAAAGTGCAAAATGAAGCTGTGACTGGTTGTTAAGGAACAACAAAGTTTTCAAGAGGTGCTGGAAGGAAAACAAAATTGGTGCCTGCCTGATCTCCAGAGGCAGGGGATTCCTTCGGAGGGGGCCACCACACTGAAGGCTCTTCCCCTGGTGGACTCCAATCGGACAATAGGTCTATGTGGCACCACCATCTTCATGTAAAATGGCAGCTCTAACAAGAACGCGCAGTACCATGTGGCGGGGCATCAGTTCCGGGTCTGGGGGCAAGAGGAGAGGGAGGGAGGCAAGTGGGGAGTCTAATCACAGCTGCCTGGCACCCAGGAACCCACAACAGCCAAGCTGCTTGGTGGGGGTACAAATCTCTTTTCAGAACTGAATCTGAAGCATATCAGCCCAGTCCCGAAATGCCCCAAGTCGAATCAGGGCTGATTTGGAATTCCCGAATCAGCCCTGAGGCAGTCGGGGTTGGGGGTGGGAGTGTATACAGCCCTAATTTATTTCAAGATGGAAGGAAGGAATGTTGCATGTCCCAAGTTCTGATAATGTTTCTGAAGGGGAAAATTTGAATCCATCAATGGGTGGGTGACGGAAGAAAAGACACATGGCAATCAGCAAAACCCAGACATAATGGATTCAACGAAATCTGTACATCCTTAGTCCTACACATATCCTGGTCCCAAGCCATTTAGGATTTAACAGGTGATAACCAGTACTTTGAATTGGGCCAAGGAGATAATAGGAAGCAGTGGAATGTGCAGAGGGAACAGGATTGGTGCATTAGAAACCAAAATGCAGCCACCTGACAGCATTCCGGCTGCCACATTTTGCAGGAACTGCAGTTTCAAGGGTAGCCCCATGTAGAGTGCATTGCAGTAATCTAATCCGGAGGTAAGTGACAGAGCAATCCTATATATGCTACTCAGACTTACCCCCATTGAGTTCAGTGGAATTTACTCCCAGTTAAGTGTGAATAGCATTGCAGCTGAAGGCATGTAGCTTGTCACCAGATCCACATTAACGCAAGCCAAGTTCTCAGCTTCTAAAGCTATATAAATGACAGAAACTGGGGCAGGATTACACTACTGCTTTATAGTGGTACTGAAGTGCATTGACAACTGTTGGGGCCTATGATGCATCCACACAAAGCACAATATAACACTATGAAAGAGGTATTTAGAATGTATCAATGGTCCCCAACAGTTGTCAGTGCGCTTCAGTACTGCTATAAAGCAGCAGTGTAGATCCTGCCTCCATATTCCACATTCATACCACTTTGATGGCACTATATCCTGCTTGGTGTACATCTGGTCTGTGACTTGGTCTATAGAGGCATGCTTTTCTTCAATGTAAAATTAGAACAGAGAATTAGCTTTAGGAATGTATGAGAATTTTGTTCACGTTTGAAACAATGACAAAAATGTCCCGCACATTCTCTAGTTTGCAATCATGTTTGCAAAATATTTCCTTTTGGAAAATTGCACACTTTATTTCATTTCATTTCTATACCACCCAATAGCTGGAATTCTCTGGGCGGTTCACAAAAAAAATGCATTTTTCAAAAAAGGATTTTCATACTTTACCTAAAGGGATAAAGTGCATATTTGGGTCTACGTTTGGAAAAATGTGCACTTTTCCTGTTTAAAAACGCTAATTTTTGCTGTTAAAAATAGGGTGGAGAAAGCACCCACATTCATGGCTGAGAACAAGGTGAAATGAGCATCAGAGCAGGGAAAGGGAAACCTGTCGAACTCAAAAATTGCTCATCCAGCCATTTCTAATTAGCTTTGCTAAAAATGCAGTTGTATATCCAGGCAATAGTACCTTGCTTGACTTTTCTCCACCCAAGCTCCTGAAAGTAAAATTGAAATGGAAACTTGGTAGTTTTTGCAACTGATTTGGCAAGCTGTGTGTTTTGCATAACATAAAATATACATTAAAGCCCTCCTAGGAGAGCCAAATAGCTGTGTTGCCATCACTGCTAATAAACCTGTACTGCTGTATGACAAATAGATAACTTGGGCTTTCGATTTCTTACTTTAGAGCTCTGTACATGGAGCTGTTTCAGTATTGCCTTCAATGCCTTACCATTCGGCATCACCATATAAAAAGAAATATTTACATAAAATGGGATAGTAAAGAAAAGTAATTGGATAGGAAAGCCAAGCTGTAAATAATACATGCCCTTTTGTTTCCCACAAAAGAAGAAATATAGATGATTATATATATACACACACACAGAGTGTGTTTCCTCTAAGAAAAAAATCCAGATTATCTCACTGCACAATGCAAAACTTTCTTTTGCAATTATTTTCTCCCATACTATTCAGAACCCTGAACATTACAAAATGTGAATTGTTTTTGGGGAATTCAGTCTAAATAGATGGGCAGTTGCATACTCTGTTTGCATCATTTATTTATTTATTTTTAAAAGAAGAACAAATTGCTAATGACTAGAAGAGATAGATGCTGCTATGTTGACATTTGTTAAGACACTTCAGCTAGGATGCTAAATGAATGTAAAGACAGACTAGCATTACAGCCAGACCAGGAATAATGAGACACATGCCATTTGGTTAACAAGTTTATTTACTTAAGTAAAGCAGGATCTACCACAGTCCTAGCACTGTGCAGGATATTACTAACACAGGGATCAACTCACAACTACCCTGTCTTGAATTATGATGAGATGTTCTCAGCTGAGAGTTGAACATGGAGTAATAACTATCTCATCTTCACTGGCCAGATCTTTTCAGGTACTGAGGGAGTCTTTTCTGAGTCACTGCTCTCCCCAAGCCCCACTACTTTGAGACAGGGCCCTGGATTGCAAGATTATAGGGGGAAATTCACCATGGTGGCCTCCCCCACCCATGCATGTGGTTCACGTGCCAGGGGTTTAGTGTAAGTACTCTTGTCATGTCCTCCAATCCCAGCCAGGGTGGCTTGTTGCCTTGCGGAACAAGCCAACCAAAATTTTGCAATGGCCTATGAGTTCTGGGTGGCTTGTTACTCATGACAACAAGCCCCTGGCTGGGTTCACATGACATGCTGCAGTGCTAAGGATAATTATGCTAATCCTTCCAGTATGCAGCTGACACATGAGATGTGTGTGTTGGAATAAGGAACTGTGGTTATTATCCCTTCATGGTTGTGTGAACCCAGTCAGGTTGTCCCTCAAGTGTTTCAGTACCCAGCCCACATCAGTCTCACAACTCTGAGAGGCAAGAATCCATGGTCATCTTGAACGTTGAACTCACCAATGTTCTCACCTGTTTATGCTATCTTTTTCTGTGTAGCTCTGCCCTCGTGACTGGTCACTAACTACCAGACCCTACAAAGCATAGGGCATTTCAAAGCTCATTCTGATTTGAGTCCAGTTCCGCTTGCAAGCATATTTATTTATTTCCCACCTTTTTCCCAGTACTAGGCCTCAAGGTGGCTTTACAACATATCCAATTAAAACCCATAAATAGAAATACACAAAAGTTTAAAATATAATTAAATGTGTTTCAATACAAAAGGTTTTAAAATGCAAACAACATTTTTTTAAAAAGTCCAGTGCATAAACAGAGGTCAAGACTATTCACCTAAGGCTTGCTGGAACAAAAACAACATTTTGCCTGCTTCTGGAAGCACACCAAGGAGAGAGCCAGTCTAGCTTCCCTGGGAAGGGAGTTCCAGAGCCCTGGAGTAGCCACCAAGAAGGCCCTCTCCCGCATTCCCACCAGGCCTCCCCTGAAGATCTCAGAGCATGGGCAGGCTCGTAAGGGAGAATACGTTCTTTCAGATAACCTGGACCTGAGCTGCATAGGGCTTTATATTATTATTATTACTATTATTATTATTTATTACATCTATATACCGCCCCATAGCCGAAGCTCTCTGGGCGGTTTACAAAAATTAAAAGATTGAACATTAAAAAGTCAATATACAAAATTTAAAACCATAAAACATAAAACAGCTGATATTTAAAACATCTTAAACTTTTAAAGGCTGGCCACAAAGTCAGTTAAAACCTCAACTTAAGCTGTTAAAATGCCTGGGAGAAACGAAAAGTTTTGACCTGGTGCCGAAAAGATAACGGTGTTGGTGCTAGGCGGGCCTCATCGGGGAGATCATTCCACAATTGGGGGGCCACCACAGAGAAGGCCCTCTCCCTTGTTGCCGTGATAACTATAGGCTGATCAGATAAAATCCAGGTCTGGGCTCGTGTAACTTTAACAGTTGTAGAGAAAAGGGAATTTCAGCCAGTGTCATTTGTATGCAGTTAGTTCCTGGTGATATTCCCTCTTCATCACAACAGTTAAAGGTGCAGGCACTATACTAGAGTGACCATATACAAAAGAAGGCAGGGACCCTGCAACTTTAACAGTTATAATGAAGAGGGAATTTCACCAGGAACTAATTGCATACAAATGACACTGGCTGAAATTCCCTTTTCTCTACAGCTGTTAAAGTTACACGAGCCCTGACCTGGATTTTATCTGGTCACCCTAGATAACTAGCACTTGGAATTGTGCCCAGAAACAGACTGGAAGCCAGTGGAGCTGTTGTAACAGGGAGTTGTGTGCTCCCTGCAACCAGCCCCAGTCAGCAATCTGGCTGCAGCTCTTTGAACCAGCTGAAGTTTCTGAACACTCTTCAAAGGCAGTCCCATGTAGAGTGCATTACAGTAATCCAAACAGGATGTAACTAAGGCATGACAATCTGCTCATCACAGTCCCCCTCCCTTGTGTGTTGATTTTTTTAAAAAATGAGAATGCCTGAATAGGGTTTCTGTCCTCTAGAAAATCTGGCCAGCTCTTACATTTGGTTGGGGTGGGCGGGAGACAAATGTAATCCCATTCATGTCCACACCTGCATAGGCATTGATAGAGAACACAATTGCCAGGAAAAGAAGAGACAGCCTACCAGAAGCCACTGCTGAATATGCAAATGAGCAAAACCTGGCCATGCCGAAATTCTCCAAATTCTATCTTGAAGGTCATTCTTACTCAAGTCTGCATCAGATTGCATTGGGTTTTTTTGTTCACTTTACATGAAAATCCATGCAAATTTCCATGCATATTTTTGAAATGTATGCAGCAATTGTGGATATTTTAAAAATGTGTGTATTTTTTAATGTACGGATGCTGTTGAACATTTCTTTCTTTCTTATTTTGGTTGATGAATCACTTTGCAAGCTCAGAAATGTACGGACTTATATTGAGTCCGTGTTCAGTGTGAAATGTGTGAACTCGGTATGCTCCTAATCAAAAACGAATTGAAATGAATTTCTCATACATCCCTACTATCACCTCCATAACTGCTGCAGACAAGGGGAGAGGGAAAGGAAAGGTTATAGGGTTTGCCTGAAATGGGAGATGATTGAGCAAGTGAGCTGATGGTCCAAGTGATGGAGGAAGACTTCTACAGCTCAGCTTGTAATCCCAGCCAGAGAAGAAAGTTGGGTGCTATGATGCCAGGCTGGCCTCAGATTGGAAGTGAGTGTTATGACTCATCAATATGACATTCACATTCCAAGCCAAGGAATTATGAACCCTGGCAGCACCACTAATAATAGATCCTGAATTATGCTGATGCTATTGGTGAAGTAGCACCCAGCTCACCATATGGCCTACAGCAGACGCTCCAGTCTTCGCAGTTGGGTCCTCAAATATTTCTACAGTCAACATTTTGTTTTCTTTAGAAATATAATAGCTTGAAACAATGAAAAGGGATCTGTAATGCATTTCAGGAGAAGGGCAGCACATTGCAAGTCAAGATATGCTCGAAGGCTTCTTGCAAATGGTCATATTTGCTGTGGAAAGAAAAAAAGGGGGAGGGAAATATGGACCTACATATTGGATCCAGAGTATGGGGCTGTGGTGACACTTAAAAAGGCTGGCAACGAAGGGCATCTTGCCTGTGGGCCCCTCAAAGCCTGGACTCCACAAATGGTGGAAAAGACAAGATCTGAACCCATGTCATCCTCTCAGCCTCTTCACTACGGCAGGTCAAAATCTCACTTGAGAACCCAAATGTGGCATTTGTGCAATCAGACAAACCTAGCTGACTCAAGAAAAATAAGCTGCCAGAGTCTTGTAGACTTGAATCAGGCTTTTGACTGGGATTGGCAGGAAGGAATCGGCATGCCGTCTTAGAGACATATGGAGTCGCAGAGTGACACGTACAATTAAATGGTGATTTATACAATATATCAATCAGTAATGGAGTTGTACGTGATAAACGCACACAGTAGTTTAAAAACAGCAGCAAGAAAGAGGTAAGAGATGACGCTAATCACCCGTAAAGGGGCTGTTCACCCAACATTACAGGTATCGGAGATATTGAAGAAGTTCCCAGAATCTGGGAAAGGTTGGGGGCACTGTGGAATTGTGGCGAGCCCAAGAGGGGCTGGATTTCCCAGCAACTTTGCTTCACTTCGCAGCATGACAGCCTTCCAGTTAAAACATTTTTTAAAAAATGGAGGGGGAGGGGATCAGGAGGAACAGGGAGCCAGGCAGATGCCAAGGGGGAGGGTCTGTGAGCTCATTGATTCCCATGGTCACCATATTTAACTATAATATCTATGGGACTGAATCCTGCCCTTCAATATGAATCTGTTTAGAACATTTGTTCCACTTCAGAGGCTCTCCTTTGGGTTCCACTGCCATTTGAGATAAGGTGGATGGGTATCTAGGAGACAGTTGGCATGACTGCTTCCCTTGGGTCTCCTTCTTTTACCTTTCTCTATAAAAGAATCCCAACCATGAACCCTGTCAGCCTATTGCTGCTCACTGGTTCTGAGTATCACTGACCCTTCTTGGCCCCACGGTAACCAACCCAGCACTCTGTGCTCCACTTTATTCACCCTTTTATTTCACCACTGCCACCATAAAACTCTTTTCCTTACCTCAGGAACTTTAAGAATCCAAACCAGTTTATGAAACAAAATGGCTGAATTCAAACAACACAATAGTCAATGGTGGGTTAATAATCAACTTTACAGCTGTTCATCTAGGGGGTACTCCCCACACAACATGGTAATAAATAATCAACTGTGGTGTGGATTAGGATCAGCGCTGAGTTGACTGTGGCAGCTTTCGGACAACACAATAGTCAATACAACTGATGATTGTTTCCCCCCACCAAGTTGCTTATTGTGTCGTCCGAATTCAGCCAATAATTTTTATTCAGCAATAAGGAAGTTCATGCAGATTATCAAAATTGTGGTTTCATTTGTTGCAATACTTGTTTGTTATAATACAGTATCCTATGTATCCTTGCCTACTCTACCCATTAGTCCAATCTATCTCCCCCTATTCCCTCTTTTCCCAAAACAATAAAATGCTGATCCTGCTCTGATTCTAACCCCTTCAGCAGACAAACCCAGACTCTCCCTCTGTCAACTCTCCACACAAAACACTGCTTCTCACTGCTAACTGCTAGCTGTCACTCAAACACTTGAATTCAACACCCAATCAGCATTCGCTCCAACATTCCATTCACTCGCTCCCCCTCCCAACAGAATTAACCACTTACCATCCTTACCATTCAAAGTCCAAACAGCACTTGCATCATCGATAAACAGCAATAAACAGTAAAACATCACTGCAGTCTGGGTGGTCATGGAGCTCAGCAGGTACACTTGGCCTTGTTACTGCCAGCTTTAGTCAGGGCAAGCATCGAGTGTGGAGGCATCATGGGGCACTTGCCAAGGGCCCTCATCTCATTGCCTAGAGCCCCTTGGCGTTGTCCCTCCTCTTCACAATTCCTCCACACACTCTGGCCCAGACAGAGGAGGTAGTGAGAAGGAGGAGCAGTAGATGCCATGGCCTGCTTGCTCCCTGTTTCTTTGACTGCCAAGGAAACAACAGGTAGCAATCATGAGAAAAAGATGATGAGCAATAGCAATTGGCTACAATAGTGGTGAGAAGGTAGAGGGTGGGAGGGGGTACTGAGTGTTGTTGTTTTTTGGCTAAGGATCCACAAATATCTGAAGCTGGCACTGCTCCGATGCCATTTCATTTCAGTGGACTTCCTTTAGAGTCTCGATTTTATTGTGCATTCCGCTCCTGTGGAAACTTGGTGTTCGTTTTAACTGATGGTGATTTTTGCCTTCTTCTTTATTGTTTTTTAGGCTGTATTTTTATTTTGTTTTGCACCATCTTGCATTTATTTATTTATTTATTTATTTTATTATTATTTATTTTATTCCATTTATATAGCGCCCCATAGCCGAAGCTCTCTGGGCGGTTTACAAAAATCAAAAACATTGAACACTGACATACAAAATTTTAAACCGTAAAAAGTATTTTAAAAAAGTTATAATTACAATATCCTTTAAAAACAACAATTCTGGGTCAAAGCACAACAACAACAACACAAAACCCTCATCATATGCTGTTAAATGCCTGGGAGAAGAGGAAAGTCTTGACCTGGCGCCGAAAAGGTAACAATGTTTGTGCCAGGCTTTTTAGGAAAGCAACCCTTTTCTTTTTCTTTTTACACAAAGTGGTGCAAATGATTAAATGCTCACAAATCAGTTTTGTCTTCTTCTTCTTCCTCCTCCTCTTGTGTGTTCATGTGTGTTCTAATGTAGGTGTGTAAGTAGGGTTGCTGTTGAAATTCTCTTCCTCCAAATTTTGCCCTAGCGTTTGGCACTTCTAAACGACCCGGCCTTATCTCTAAAGTAGAGCCTGATGCATTAGTAACCCTCTGTCATTCCATGTTTTATTTACACATTTTATAAACATCAATATGTGTGTGCACTGCAGTTTACTTTAGCTTTTAGTTTCTTCCCTTCATCTGTGTCTTTCTTGCCTCTACATTGAAAATCTAACTTTACTGAACTGCTATTCTGGGTTACTGGTTAGTTTTATTTATTTATTTTTGGAATTATAGATAGGATGTAATCCTAAAGCTGGCTGAGCAACCACTGGATGTGAGATAAAAGCTGCTCTACTTGTGGAGAGGGAAGCCCATTGACAGGATGGAATTTACTTCACTAGAGGCACCCAAGTAAACTCCCCAGTATGCCCAGGAAATCTCTGTGGGTCCAGATGTACCACCAGATGTGTTTAAACAGAGTATTTGGGGGACATTCCATGGACTGCCAAGATTCTACAGGGTCCTCAGCTCTGTTGGTCCAATACTGCCACCTCCACCCCCCAAAAGGAAAGCTCAACTATGCCAACCCTGGACTTCACATAGTATTCCCTCACATTGTCCAGAGTAGAGGGAGGGGAAAAGAAGAAGAGCAGTAAGCTTGTTCTGGCCACATGAAGCTGGGAGTACTTACAAAGTGGTGTTAACTCTCCCATAGAATTCTCCCCTTCAAATCATTGGCCAGAGAAGGAGCAGCCACACCCAGGTTCCTTATTTTCTAACTTCCAGAAAGAATGCTTATCTCCTATTGCCAGTTGCCTTCAGTCTGTTGAACCAAAGTGAACCACATTCTGGCCCCATCCATCATCTGGGAGACGAAATGTATCCTGTCTTGCTCTGCCAAAATTTCCCAAGAGAACTGAACTGAAGCAGCCACCCTTACTAGAAGGGTGAGGCAGAGTCAAATCCAATGAAAGAGAATCATGTCCAACTAAGCAGAATGGCATGGTAAGGTCAGACTAGGCAGGGGCTGCCAGGACCCTGGACAGATCACTGGCAGGTGTAGGTTGCAACCTACTCAGAACAGCTGTTGTCTCAGCAACATGCAGAGGCCTTCTAAAGTCTTATGAAGGCTGACAGGTCTGAATCTGCCAATAACTCAACCACCTGAGGAGCTGTTGGCTCCTATTGTGTGGAGGTGGTGAGGTCTGCATTGGAATTCCAGAAGTCTGGTAAAGCAACATTCCCGGACCTGGAAAGTCATGGAACCAGATGATGTGTTAGTGGATAAAGCCTTCTGCTCCCCTCAGTCCTCCTTTGAGCTAGAGAACATGACAGTAAACTCATTGGTTGCCTGGGTTTGTGATTTGAGGTGTGTGTGTGTGTGTGTGTGTGAGAGAGAGAGAGAGAGAGAAAGAGAGAGAGAGAGAGAGAGAGAGAGAGAGAGAGAGAGAGAGAGTTATCTATTCCATACTGCTTTGAGCATCATGGATTATTTGATCAAAAGGTAAAACAGAAATCCTGCAAATCATCAATCAATACATAAGGGATAATACAGCACAAAAGCAGTCTTGATACATCTGATCAAGATTACTCTTTTGCAATATTTTGTCAACATGCAGGAGCACATGTTTGTGCTGACAAAACACCATACAAAAAGGATATTGATACAGGAAGGGGGAATGGTGCTAAAAAGAAAAGAGCAAAAGCTGCGGTAAACTGTGTGTGTTTCAGTTACGGCATTAATTTTACAAATGTTCCTAGTTAGGTCAGAATTCAGAGGTGTGGAATGCAAGGCCAAGTGACTAGACAGCAGTGCATTCAGAGGTACATGTCCGGGGGCCCAATCCTCTGAATGAACACATGCCCCCTCCCCAAACATTGTAAGGCTGACATACCATATGTTGGTAATGAAGTAATATACTTTACTATTTAAGAAATGGGGAGAACCATTAAGGCCACAGTCTAAAATTACCTAACTGTACCTCTGGATCCAAAGGGACAATAAAGGAAGAGAATGCAGGGATGAGGGGTGTATCCTCACATTCCTGCAACTAAGTGCTATGTTAATATTTGGGCATAAAATGTAAGGAAGTCGCAGGAGAAAGGGGGAAATACTTGTTCTTAACCAATCAGCTCTCTTCTTTCCCCATCCATCCACCCAATGTCTCCAAAGCTTTTGGGAGGAGCTGAACAGGATAAACCCACCAGGGAGGGAAGTGAGTCATGATGTCTTGGCAGAGAGGGGGAAATACTGCTCTATCCCATATGTTGCTCAACAGAAAAATTGAGAGATGGTGGCAATCCATATTCAATACTTTTAAAAGAACCAGAAGTTGCTATTTCTTTCTTAGAAATATAGAATTGAAAGAAGCACTTAATCTGAACCCAATCACCTGACCCCCCCATCACTGCATACCATTTATCACTGTTTTTCCCCAGTGAAATGAGAAATTAATATTCCATATATTAAGTGATATGAAAAAATAGCAATATAAATGCATCTTTTAAATTGTGCACCATCATGCATGATGGCTTAGATGTGTGCAGTTAGTTCAAGGAGGCCATCCTAACAACCCTATTGACACAGTGAACTAAACATGAGAATAATTTGAAAAGCTACACATCAGGTTGTGAAGGGCCTACTGAAAAGCTGGTATCATTTACTGATGAAGTGTTCGGTCTTGCCACTGAATTTTCGGAAGCTAATCCTTGAAAATTTATTCTGCCTGCCTATAATAGCCATACAGTCATTTAGGCGCCATTTCTTGAAAGGATCCTTCAGTGCGCATCTATCAGGCTCCTTTGTGAAGTGTGTAAACATACCTTAAGTTCCATCAGAAGTGTGCTTTGATTGTACAATGGAAGCTAATGAATCGAATCCAAATCTTGAGCTAAAATTACATTCACTTCTGATAGACCATTTTGAACATGAGGAAGGGGGAGCAATGTTGTGATGAGTTATTCAAAGGTTTAGAATAATCCATCAAAGGCTTTGTTTTGTTACCAGAAATCGAAAGATATTTTCCATACCCTTTAAAGCAACAGGAGAGGGGGTGGATCACACACTCTTGTTGTAAGTAGGCTCAGCATGCAGCAGTTCACAGCTATGCCCCCTACCCCATGAGTACAATGCATCCGATCTGGGACGCATGCAGGGGTGCAGCCAGCTAATTTTAGAACCTGGACTTAATAATCTCCCAGGGCCTTCTTTTGCAACTGTGCGTTATTTCAGTTGCAAAACAGACAGCTAACGTTTCCTCCCCACCCAGCCCCCTGCATCTCATGATTTACAACTGTGTCTGTGTTCCTGATATACTTGAGTCCCCTTTTCCCACACAAAAGGCACTTTTTGGGGGGGCCATCGTGATGCAAAAAAGAAATACTCTGAGCATGTGACTTAAGCCCTTTCTACACCAGAGGGGTGTAGAGGGCCATAGGGGCTGCGAACCCGGAAGTAGCCACTTCCGGGTTCGTTGCCCCACTGCACATGAAAAGGTGCACCATCAGCCCACCCCCACCCCTCCCTGCCCTCTTGGGGGTAGTGAAACTGGTGTCACCCCCTCCCCTGATGGCCACAGAGCTGCACAGTTCCGTGTCCATTTTGCAGCCGTGCTTACTCATGAGTAAGCGTGGCTGCACCTGGGATGGGCGGGCACAACTTCCGCAGTGCCGAACGTTTGAGATTTTTCGGGTTTCTCTGAACCCAGAAAAAAATCCCGTGCCCGCTCCCCACACCCCCGGGACTCCCTATGCATCATTTGGACTCACAGGGAGCAGCCAGGGGGCATCCCAGGCTAAAAGCCTGGTGTGGAAAAGGCCTTAAACTCCCTCAAATCATAGCAGAATCATGAATACAGGAATTTCTTTCTTTCGTCATAATACTAAACACATTACTTGGGGATAGGTCACATTTTGTTGAAGAAAAGGATAATAATAACTATTTTAAAGTAAAAAATAATAAAAGGAGTGTCTGTAACCATGTGCATTCCTAGGGACATCCATCCTTGGAAAATCCAGCCGTTTTTGGGCTCGATAGATCCCTGCTGCCAACCTGGCTCGACTTGCTTCGTGAGCCAAGCTGGGGGCTCTTCCCAAAACAGAAAAAGGCCCTGTTCAGCCAACACACTAAACCATGATGGGTAAACATTTTAGCTAAAAATCATGGCTTAGTGTGTCATGCATACCATTCCTTATCATGGTGGCTACATAACTGTAGTTTACACATGCTCACTAACCACTTGTTGCAAAAGAGTTAGTGGACTAACCATGGCTTAGTGTGTTGTCTGAACAGGTCCAAAATTTTTGTGCTCCCCCCCTTTGTCAATAGGAAGCTGTGCCTATTGTAGGTGCAATTTGCATAATTTGCTTAATGTTTGTAGATTCCATCCATAATATATGCTAATGACACAAATTATACATGCAATTTGCACAACTTTGTATTGATAGGGTGGGGAAAAGAACTGGAAGATCTGCCAACTGGCCCAACTTGATGGAAATTGAATTGTGGGGAAGTCAGAAAAGGCCATTGTAATCATCATTTAGGAATGAACGGAATGGGAAGCTCCCTTCCTATGCCTAGGCTTCAATGTTTGACCTTGCAGGCTATCTTGAAAATACACAGAGACACATCATTTTCAGACATGTTAAGGTTCACAGGTTCATGTACAAAATTCAATATAGCGCTGCTGCTGTATTGGATTCTTTCAAATGCTGTGGCGCTCTGGGATCAGCTCCTGAAATAACTTGTTAAACAGTGTCCTGGGGCAGCAGGTACATTCGTAATTCAAACATGGTCAATAGTCAACATCAATCATGGCCCAAGCTTTCTGAAAGTTTGGGCAAATCAATGCATGCTAATAAGCGTTGGCTAGAATACCAGTGGAAAATGGAAAGCCAAGGAAATCTGATGTGCAGAAGTAAGACTGTGATAGTAGCAATCCAAGAATGCTACATTTCAAGGCACCTTTCATTAAAAAAAAAGTTGCTTCTGAATTATGGTGAAACTGGACCTTTGAGGAGAAGTTCAAGTTCTTGCTCAAGGCCAAACATCTGAGAACATGGAAGGAAACGTAGAACAGTTTTGATGAGACGTGAAATTCCTTAGGTTAATTCCACATGTCTTGAACTTGCCATGGATTTTACCTCAAGCAAAAGTTGAGGTGAATTTTGAATTCCATGTAGGGAAGGGGGGGGGGAGTCTGAGGAGTTTCAATGAAGACAAAATAACTCCTAATAAGTCTAGAAAAATTCCACAGAGGGATTCCATACATCCGTTTGCTATGAATTCCCTTACATTGAAATGTGAGGCCAAGAGGATGATCTCTGCCTTGGCAAAATAATGGAAGAAGCTTGAAGAAAGCAAAGATAATTTTAGCAGGGGTTCACATATCCCTAAAGGTAAAAGAAAAATCATAATGTGGGGGGAAATGACCCAATCTAGAAAAGTTGATCTCTGCACAAAAATGGGCTTCTGTCTGTTGATTGCTGTTCTGGATCTATTCCCATACGCTCTTGGGGGACCCTTTTAAGGGATGAAGACTCATAGAATCGTTGAGTTGGAAGGGGCCTATAAGGCCATCAATTCCAAACCCCTGCTCAATGCAAAAATCCATCCTGCATTCCATCCAACCTCTTTCCCCTCCCATCTCAGCATTTGGCAAGCCTTCCATTAGGGTTGTCAGAGAAATCTGTCATGGATTCAAATGGGTTGGCGTTTCTATAAATCTGATCCTTGGATTCTGCAGGGGACAGGATTTTCCTGAGTCAAACCAATTCCGTGGATTTGCAGATTGATTTTCACTTTCTGGATTTTTATGCAAATTTAGTTGTGGGGGAGTGGCCCACCACTGCCACAAATTGGCATGGACCACCTTGAGGTGCTTTGGACCTGATCCTCGGAGTACCTCGGGCAGACCCAGTATTGCCTTGTATTCACGCTGAGGCAGGCTGAGGCGGGTCAAATTGGCCCACCTCGGCTCAGATTTGAGGGTTCGACCATTCAAAAGCTGGAGTTCTCTAAGTGGTTCACAAAACAACTATTAAATGCAACAACATAGTAATGTGTGTGTAACATGTTTACGTATAATCCTCTCGTGTGTGTGTGTGTGTATGTTTACTCTATGTCTGTGCTGTTTGTTGTTTTGTTTTGTATGTTATTCTTTTAAATATTTGTATTGTATTTCATATTTTAACTGTATGGAATGTTAGTGTTTTAACAGTGTATAATCTCCCCAGAGAACACTGATTACTGAGCAGATTAAATAAATATAATAAATAAACATGCAAAGATCTAGTGATGTTTTAAAAAAATAACATTGGAGGGCTAAAATGGAGTTCAAAAGCAGCGAGTTGAAAGGGATTTCTGACTTGCAGTAATGAAAGCGCTTTCTGGGTCGTGTCCCAGTCTTTCAAGGAAAGCTAATAGCCTGTGGCATGTTCAGTTGACAGACCGGCAGTGGCAAACATCCAGTTGTCTGCATCTGGCAGGAGGGCACTTTACTCTGTGCTTGCTTCATTTCACCCGAGTGGTTCTGGACCTGTCATTTCCAAATATTGGAATTGCTTTGCCTAAAGAAGTGGAGTTATTGCTTGTTTCATGAGTGACAATCTGCAAAATCTTGATCTCAGCCATTTATTCCTGATTTTCAGTTAAGAGAGACAAGTGTTTCACATTTTGGAGGCACCAGGTGGGATTCACTGGCTTTCCTTTGGTAGCTACTGGAGGAGCAACTAATATGTTCTAAGGATGTGGGAAAGATATTCCTTAAGTTGTGTGGGTATTTCCAGTTTCTGTCACTGCATATTCAGAGAGGACATTTAAGCCCTTTCTACACCGTAGGGGTGTAGAGGGAGGAGGGCAGGCAATTCCGGAAGTACCTGCTTCCGTGATCATCACTGTTAATATACATCATGGGTGCGATGTCCCGGGTTCCTCCCAGGCCGTCACGTCATCACGGCTGCCATTGTTTTAAAAAATAGAGCCGGGAAGAGTGCTCTTGTGCTCCTTCGAAAATGTATTTTTTTAAAAAAAAAATGCACAGAAATTGGGGGAGCTCCCACACTGCCATCCTGGGGATGGCAAACTTGTCCCACTCTTCCCTGATGGGCATGGAGCTGTGCAGTGTGGGTCCGTGCCCATTTCTGTTGCCATGCCAATAAATCTATCATTTATTGTTCATCACTCTGGAATTTGTCTAGATGTAGAGTTTCTAACTAACTAACTAACTCAATTCTAATCATTGTTGCTGACATAGGATCCTTAAAAAGAAAAAAAAAGAATACAAAATGCACCCACTTGGCATGGTTGCGTCTTTCTGGTTGTTAAAGACAAAACCCCCAAACTCCTACTTGTTCTGGTTTATTTTGTTTTGTTGTGCGAGGCTTCAGAATTCCGGTCTGAGCTTTATCACATGCTCCAGAGATCAAGAAACCCTGGGGGCGATATTTAATCAGGCTTTGGTCTGCACAGTAGCTTATCTTGCTCTTTAGCAACTCCTCCAGCCGGCGTGCAGGACACAGCGTTGATATGAAGGGCAGGATGCCTTGTCCGAGCTTCCGGGCAAGGAGAAGGGGGTCACCCTCCTTGACCTTGGAAGGGACTGGAGAGGACCTGAGAGGAAATGAGGGTGAACCTCAAGACATTCTTCATTCACCCAAAAATAGATAAACTTGGGGAAGTGGGAAACAAGAATAAGCTTGGCAAAGAAATTGTACTAGAAATGTACCAGACAGAGTTTTCATATTCCGTATAGTGGAAATTCAGCAACAGTAGGGTGACCATATGGAAAGGAGGACCGGGCTCCTGTAACTTTAACAGTTGTATTGAAAAGGGTCTTTCAGCAGGTGGCATTTGTGTGCATGCGGCCCCTGGTGAAATTACCTCTTCGTCACAACTGTTAAAGCTGCAGGAGCCCTGCCCTCCTGACCATATACGAAAGAATCACACTGCAACCACAGATTGAGTCTGAGTCCAAAGTGTGGATTGGATCAATCCTGATCAAAAAAACAAACTGAAACAAATTTCACATGCATCTCTGACAGATGATGGAAAGGTACAAATTTAGCTTGTTTTCAGACAAATTTAGTATGCTCACCTTCTTGGTGTTGGAGACAGAAACTGAGTTGCTTGTGGATTCAGCGGATCCACATCCTCTTTCCTCTCCACCCACTGGCATGCCCCCCACCACCCATCCCCATCCTCTTTCAAGGTTATGACACTGACCATAGCAGTGGAAGCTGATTTCAGCGGTGGGTGGAAGGGGTGGGAGCAGGGGAGGGAAATCCCAAATTTAAGTATAACCTGATGGGATCTGAGCTAGCAGTGAACAATCAAGAAAGAGATCTCGGGGTTGTGTTGAACAACTTAATGAAAATGTCAGCTCCATCTACAGCTGCTATAAAAAAAAAGGCCAATTTCATCTTAAGACCAATTAGGAAAGGGATTGAGAATAAAACTACTAAGATCATACTGCCCTTATACAAATATATCTTGTGTGACCACACTTAGAATGCCGTGTACAGTTCTGGTCACCACCTAAAAGATGTTGTAGTGCTGGAAAAAGTGCAGGGAAGTGCAGCTAAAGTGATCAAGGGGCTGGAGCATCTCCCGTATGAGGGAAGGGTAGAACAGCTGGGATTGTTTAGCTTGGGGAAAAATGAGGCCAAGGGGAGACATGCTAATGGTATACAGAATTATGCATGGTGTGGGGAATGTAGATAGGGAGAGATTTTCCTCCCTCTCTCATGCTACTAGGACCCTGGTTCCTCCCATAAAGCTGATTGCTGGGAGATTCAGGATAGATAAAAGGAAGTACTTCTTCACACAGTGCATAGTTAAATTATAGAATTCACTTCCAGATGATGCAGTATGGCCATCAATTTGGATGGCTTTAAAAGGGGATTTGACAAATTCCTGGAGGAGAAGGCTATCAATGGTAACTAGTGCTCATGGCTAAATGCCATCTTCAGTATTAGAGGCAGTATGTCAACGTGTAGACCAGTTGCTGAGGAACATGGGCAGCAGAGTGCTGTTGCACTTGTGTCCTGCTGGTGGGTTCCTGGTCGACAGCTGGTTGGCCACTGTGTGAATAGAATGCTGGACTAAATGGACCCTTGGTTTGATTTAGCATGGCTCTTCTTATGTACATATGTTCTTATAAGTCAGGATTTCTCTCTCTGAGGCCATACCTCTGTCTGCAGCCTTGGTGGAGGGAATTCCCTGTATCACATGGCCCCTCACACACTGTCTAGGAGCCATAGATATGCTCACCTGCTGTTGCAATGTGCTCTTATATTTTTCATCTGGAATCTACCTTGGGGGCTGTATTGGGGATCAAAAGGGCACAGAAGCAATGAAAACATCATAGTGTACAAAACTATGATGTTGTTTTACTCAGACTCCCCTTGAAGTTAAGGGGACTTACAGAACAATGTTGTGCATGGCTGCTCAAACGTAATCCCCATTCAGTTCCATGGCATTATCACCCATGCAGGTTATACAATTTCAGCCTCAGATGTCTTTAGAACATAATCATATGCATGTTTACATGGAAGTAAATCCCACTGAGTTCAATAGATCTTAGGAGTGAATAGGTGTGTATGCTTACATTTATCCTGAATCCTTCATTTTGCCTTAATGGGGTTGTAGATGGGGGATGCTAACCTGATTGGGGAGGTGGAGGGGAGAATCCAAGTGCTCTAACTTTGTGGAGTAATTATAGGGACCATCCTCAAAGGGGTAAAATGCCAGAAACTGCACTGAACAGTCAGAGTAAATTAATACCCAGGGGGACGGACTTGCCAAAAGACTGAAGTAATCAGTCGCAGCGTAATAATTGTATCATAGGCGTCGAAATGCCGTACCAACTAGACAGAGAGAGTATCATGTTCCATTGCCAACAGCAAGCATTATCTTCTGCGAAAGGCTGTTAATGTTGGCTTCTTGCTTCCTTGGATGCCAAGCAACTCAAGGTAGGTAATGGATGCTCAATGAAATTTGACTATTGCTGGTTACTTCTCATTCTTTTCCAGCCACACTGGGCTGGTTCCAGGATTAGGCGAAGGGGTTTGGGCAAGGGGTGGGTTTATCTCTGAACGAGGCAAGGCGTGAAACTGAGGAATTGTCTTGTGCTGCCATCTTGAATGTTCAGGGTAGAAGGAAAAGACTACGCAACAATGTTGGGTGGTGCTGTCTTTGCGGTTTTCTGATACTTGTCAATGCCTGGTATTACCCACTCCCTGGGATCATACCTGCCCTCTAGCCTATCTAATGAATGACTCAATTTGAGTAAACAAACTCCTGGGGGCAGTGCGGTCTGTAATATTATAAACCCCAAGTGGGAATTGTGATAAACTAAGTCAGTGTTGAGTGCTCCAGTTCAGAATACTCCATTTTTTAATCCCCCTCCAACAGTCAATCAGCATTTCATGGGTACTGAGCATGCACAGTCTTCACTGGGCTGTTTTGGGGATTCCCCAGGGGGATGTTAAATATTTGTGTACTTCTGCAAACTTTGGGGTTACCCTGAACCTGCTGATGCCTCCTTCTGCATGGATGGAGCACTTCCAGCTACATAAGAACCGGCACTCAGAGAATTGAAATTGCAATTTATATATGGTAGTTTCCTGGTCTCTCTCTCTCTCTCTCTCTCCCAATCTCCCCCTCTCTTTTTCCCACTTTCAGAACCCACTTCCCTATTGACCCAAATTAAAATTCACACAGTATCACTTTTCCATCCATCCATCCATCCATCCATCCTTCCATCTAATACAAGGGTCTTTAAATCCTTACTTTTATACAAAATCCCCCCTTTAGAAAAGAAAGAAGAAAGAAAGAAAAGCAAACCATGCACTATTCTGTGATCCCAAATTGATGGAGATTATTAATTTGTTTTGGTTTTGAGTGGGCACTGCAAGGTCCTTATTAATAACTATAATGATCTTTCCAAAGCTGTGGGGTGATCTTAATTAAATCTGAGAGATTGTGTATGGTTAATTAACTCAATCATTTTAATAATAATAATAATAATAATAAGCCATAGAAATGATATGTATGTTTGTGTGTGCGCATTTTTATAAAAGATAGATAGATAGATAGATAGATAGATAGATAGATAGATGATAGATAGATAGATAGATAGATAGATAGATAGATAGATAGATTCTGGGTTCTGCGTTTTTAGCTGATGCCGTTTCCATAGAGAACTGAACTTTGCTGGGTGCCTAAAGAAAGATTCAGGGGAATAAGGCAAGGCAAAAACAAGGCTCTACTCTTGGGAGAAGGTTTCCTTTGCATGATTTACCTCCTTCATTACTGGAACACTGTAAGGTGAGGCTTGCTGCTGCGTGATGGACTAACACCTGTTCTAGTCAAGCTCAATTTATACTGTCCTTGCTGTACCGGTTTGAAATCTCTCTATTTTTGGCCTTAATCTTTCATAATACTGCTAAGTGCAGCACAATGAATGCGAACAATGTATCTGCTTACGTTGTAGCTAAATTAATACCAGAGGGATTAACCTTCAGTGGAGTGTAATAATTATGATTGTAGTAATTATTATAGAAAAGCATTTTCCATGGTAACGTTTACTACCGGGTTGCCCCTCAGTGTAGAAAAGATGCTCAAATTCTGGGGGAAGGAGGAATAGGTTAGATGTGGGGAGTTAACATATCAACCCTCCCAATTAATAATGTAACACAAATGGGGTTAGGTAGAGGGAAAAGGTGTGTACCTGCTGATAAGGAGATCCTGAAGTGAGGCTGGAAAACCGTGGCTTGAGGGCAGGCCTATATCATGCACAGTTACAGGATTGTGAAGATGAATAATAGTAGGTGAAGACACAGGCTGCAGGCACAATGATAAGGGACATGGCTGGTGGGGGAGGGCAGAGTGGTCATACCACAAAGATCTGGGGGAATTTGCTACCACAAAGTGTCATGATGGCCATCAGTTTGGACAGCTTTAAAAAGGGGACTAGACAAATTCTGGAGGAGAAAGCTATCAATCAGTGGCTACCAGTCCTGATGGCTATGTGCTACCTCCAGTATCAGAGGCAGTTAGCCTGTGTGCACCACTTGTTGGAGAACATGGGTAGGAAGTGGCTATTGCACTCATGTCCTTACTTGACATAAGCAGCTGGTTGGCCACTGTGGTAACACAATACTGGTTGAGATGGATCTTTGGTCTGGTTCAGCCTGGCTCTTCTTATGGGACAAGACAGCACAGTGAATGGGACTTCACAGAGAATGGGACTTCACTCAGCAGCTCTGAGACTTCCCAGTGAACACTGACAGAAGTGAACCCTTCCATCCCTAAGTGGTTTTGAAAAGAAATTCAAAATTTACATGAATAACTTTGTAATGGAAACTGCAGATTAGAGGAAGAACATTACACAATTAATAAATATTACAATAAGAGATACACGGCTTTTAAGGCTGTCTAACACAACATTACATAAATATATGCATTCTGAAAATGGTTGCATCAATTCCGTACTTCCGTGAATTGCTGTGAATTTATTTATGTAATTTTCTGAGCGGGGGGGGGGGGGAATCTGAATTCATAGGTTTGCAAAGGCTGAACCTCAAAACTTCACCTAATCCATGGAACTCGTGTGGAACAGAGTAAATGCAATCTGATGGTCCCTAGACTGCTGCTCTTTCCTCTTGTTGCGGTTGCTACTCTTTCTCTTGGGGAGGCTGTCAGGTCAACAAGTATTGGTATCTGGGGAAAGGCAAAGCTCTGCCTTCTGCCGCTTCTGCTAAGTGTTGGGCAGTGGAGGCTGGTGGCTCCTATTTTGGCGGGGCTGTGAATCTATTCTAAGTTTCAGTCAGAACCAGCCTAAACTCTAAAGGAGCTATCTATGCTGCTGAACCTATTTTGGGGGTACAGTTCATCACCTTGGATAGATCCTTTAGAGGTCTGGCTGGTTCTGACTGAAACCCCAACCAGATTCACCACCCTATCAAAATCAAGGCCACTAGCACCCACTGGTTGTAGGGACTTGCTAAGTGCAGGCCTTGGGGCCTAGTTCATTCTTGGCTTAAGTGAGATTTGTCTGAGGGACAATTGCTAACCCATGCTTTTCAATGTGACCTTTTCTTCCAGGAAAAGGTTAAACTGGAGGAACTAATGGCATCTGAAAATATTTTCCGAGTTGCACTGTGAATCCCTGGAGTGGGATAAATGCCACATAATAGTACCTAAACATTTGTGAAAGACCTTGCATTACTTTTACGACACCGTAAAAAATCCCGTAGAACACAAGCAAATTGCGAGGAGGCATTAATACAGCACCTTTGGGCAACATGAATCCACTCAATATATACCCTCCTCCCCTCCAGCATTTATTCGACATGGTCTCAGGCATTTACAGTTTGTTCCGGGGAAGCATTTTCAGCTCCATTACCCTATATGTGCCACTTTCTGCATATGTTCCGTGTAACTTAAGACTGTACCCCTTTTTTTATGAAATACATGATAATGAGGGGAGTCATAGAAACTAGGGATGTGCACTGACCCCCCGGATCGGATCGGATAGCGGATCGGAATCGGACCTCGGGGGTCGGATCGGATCGGATCGGATCGCAGGATGGTCGGATCGGATCGGACCGGATGTCCGATCCGGATCGGACGCCATTTTGAATGCTTTTTCCCATAGCCAAGTATTGTTTTACAAAAACGCCTATAACTTTTTCATTTTTAAAGATAGAAGGATGAAACTTGGGCACATTATACACTGGTTAGGGACAGTTATCTGTGAGAAATTTCAGAAAGATTGGTGCATGCGTTTTGTGGCAATTAATTTTTTAATAAATACCCAGGAATGCCTATAACTTTGTCATTTTTAAAGTTACGCACATGAAACTTTGCCACATTGTAGGTGGTACCTTGGGACCTATGTGTGTGAAATTGATGTGTGTAAAATTTCAGAATGATATGTCCAGGCATGTGGTGGCAAGGTGTCTGCACACACCACTTTGAAGACTGTAGAAAATTTCTCCTGTAACGATCCTAGCGAGAGAGAGAGTGATCCTAGGCTCAGCCGTTCTGCTTGAGTGAAAGTATCAAAGCAGACACGAGCCAAGTGCTACTTTGTTTCTCCTTTTGTAATGGATACTAGCTCAGTTGCAGCCAAGCGTGCAACGATCAAAGAGATGAGAGAATGTGTTTCCTTCTTCTTCCCGGGAGGCGGGAGGGTGCAATTGACAGCCCCAGCCTCTGTGGAAAAACGTTTATAACTTTTAATCTAAAAAATTCGTAGCCACCACATGCCTGGACCTATCATTCTGAAATTTTACACACATATCAAGTGAAGTGTTCCCTGTAATGTGCCCATGTTTCCTGTTTGTATCTTTAAAAATAAAAAAATGGGAGGCGTAAATGTATTTACCCCACTACTACCCATTTTTCTAAAATTAATTGCCATACAAGGCAAGCACCTACGTTTTTGAAATTTTACACACATAGGTCCCAAGGTACCACCTACAATGTGGCAAAGTTTCATGTATGCAACTTTAAAAATGACAAAGTTATAGGCATTCCTGGGTATTTATTAAAAAATTAATTACCACAAAACGCATGCACCAATCTTTCTGAAATTTCTCACAGATAACTATCCCTAACCGGTCTACAATGTGCCCAAGTTTCCTGTTTGTATCTTCAAAAATAAAAAAGTGGGAGGCATAACTGTATTTCTCAATGGGAAAGTGCTTTCCAATGATTTTCTATGGGCAAGTGCTTTCCAATGATTTCCTATAGGAAAGTACTGTCCAATGAATCCCTATGGGCAAGTACTGTCCAATGAATCCCTATGGGCAAGTGCTGTCCAATGAATCCCTCATTGTTTCAAAAATTAATTGCCACACAATACAAGCACCTACGTTTCTGAAATTTTACACACATGGGTCCCAAGGTACCGCCTACAATGTGGCAAAGTTTCATGTGTGTAACTTTACAAATGACAAAGTTATAGGCATTCCTGGGTATTTATTAAAAAATTAATTGCCACACAAGGCAAGCACCTATGTTTCTGAAATTTCACACACATAGGTCCCAAGGTACCACCTACAATGTGGCAAAGTTTCATGTGTGTAACTTTAAAAATGACAAAGTTATAGGTGTTTCTTTCCTCATTGTTTCAAAAATTAATTGCCACACAAGGCAAGCTCCAATGTTTCTGAAATTTCACACACATATCAAGGCAAGGGGTACCTGTAATGTGCCCATGTTTCCTGTTTGTATCTTCAAAAATAAAAAAATGGGAGGCGTAAATGTATTTACCCCACTACTACCCATTTTTCTAAAAATTAATTGCCACACAAGACAAGCACCTACGTTTCTGAAATTTCACACACATAGGTCCCAAGGTACCCCCTACAATGTGGCAAAGTTTCATGTGTGTAACTTTAAAAATGGCAAAGTTATAGGCATTCCTGGGTATTTATTAAAAAATTAATTGCCACAAAACGCATGCACCAATCTTTCTGAAATTTCTCACAGATAACTGTCCCTAACCAGTGTATAATGTGCCCAAGTTTCATCCTTCTATCTTTAAAAATGAAAAAGTTATAGGCGTTTTTGTAAAACAATACTTGGCTATGGGAAAAAGCATTCAAAATGGCGTCCGATCCGGATCGGACCTCGTCGGACCGGATCGGATCGGATCGGAGGTTGATCGGATCGGATCGGATCGGATTTTCCCGATTTTGGGGCGGATCGGATTCGGATCGTGGATCGGATCCGATCCGATGCACACCCCTAATAGAAACAGCATGGAAAACTGCACAGATGTACAGGTCCCTTAAGAAACAGCAATTCTCCTAGGAGTTATGATGCCTATTCAGAATACCGAAGAATTGCCAGTCCTTAGTCTCTGTCTCCAGCCGTGCTTACCTGGTTGTCCCTGGGAGGTGGCACAGAAACAGGGTTGGACTGTGATGACCATCCCATTGTTCATTCTGCATTTTTATTCAAATGCACCAAGGGAGCATATATCAGATCTATTTGAAGGGCAAACTTTCTATGAAACCAATTCTCACATGAGGAATGCTGAAGTAATGGGCAGCTCAGCAGGCGTTTGTTCTTTTTGAAACATGAAGTGTGTTTCACCACATCAGGCAAGTACCGCACTCAGGCTGACCAAAGATGGCCATTAATCTTTATGCAATTAGGTTGGCAAGTCCCAGTGTTCTTGGCTGTGTCCATTTTATTTGCTATGCTCTCTCAACACACACACACATCATCATCATCATCATCATCTACAACATAAAAGCTGTGAATACACCCATTCCCCAATTAATTTGAAAAAAAAATACACAAGTCTCTGTTGTAAACAACACTGGATTAGATGTACCAATCCTATGATTACAGGGTTACAGGGAGCATACAATTCCTCTGTTAAAACAGCTTCACTGGCTTCCAGTCTGTTTCTGGGCACAATTCAAAGTGTTGGTTATGACCTATAAAGTAGGGATGTGTATCATATTGTTCTGATGTCTGATAACGATCCGGTAATGGCGTTATCGGACATCCAATTAATGATAATGATACGATACAAATCTCTCCGATAATTATCGGATCTGATAATTTTTGGTCCAATAATTATCGGATTTTATCGAAAATATCGGACCACCATTTTTGAAAGTGTGACCCCATGCAGATTGTCTATTGCTAGTCATGTGTATTAAATTTCAGAGCAATTGCTTAAACCCCTGATTTTATATGATTTTTTAAAGATCGTGCAACTTTTTGATAGCTGGTTGACCAGGCCACCCTGTTCAAAAGAACCACGATCTTTTAAAAATTCATATAAAATTGAGGGTTTGAGTAATTGCTCTGAATTTTTTTTCACATATGACTAGCCAGATCCCATCTTCAATGTCCCACAAGTTTCAAGTTTTTTTCTTTAAAAATGAAGCAGTTACAGCCGGGGGTAGGGCTTTTGGGGGACCCCCTATAACTTTTTAATTTGAAAAGACGGAGACTTGAAACTTTTTGGACATTGCAGATTGGATCTTCCTAGTTCGGGCTCCCAAAGTTTCATGTCATTATCATTTAAAATAAAAAAAGTTATAGATGTGTTACCCCCCAATGCAAGCATTCTTTTGACAGCAGGGTGGCCCGGTCAACCAGCTGTCAAAAGTAGAACGCTCTTTTAAAAAATCATATAAAATACATGGTTGGAGGGATTGATCTGAAATTTGGCACATGTGTCTAGCACATGTTGAGCTCTGGAACTCCCTTCCCAGGGAAGCTAGACTGGCTCCATCCTTGATTTGTTTCCGGAGGCACGCAAAAACTTTCTTATTCCGGCAGGCCTTTGGTGAATAATGTGGACCCCCATCTATGTTTAAAACTTTTAAATATTAATATGCATTTTAAATGTTGAAATGTTTTAATATTGAAAGCTATTTAATTATATTTTTAAACTTTTGTATATCTCTAATGTATAAATTTTAACTGTATATGTTTTAATTTTGTAAAGCTGCCTTGAGGCCCAGCATTGGGCAAAAGGTGGGATACAAATAAAGGTAATAATAATAATAATAATAATAATAATAATAATAATAATAATAATAATAGGTTGGCATCCTATACGCATTTACATTTATTTATTTTATTTATTTTATTCCATTTATATACCGCCCCATAGCCGAAGCTCTCTGGGCGGTTTACAAAAATTAAAAACATTGAACATTAAAAACACCAATATACAAAATTTAAAACCATAAAACTTAAAAACAAGTTAAAATTACAATATCCTTCTGGGTCAAAGCACAACACATGGGACTTACTTTTGAGCACACTTGTATAGTACTGTGCTGTTAAGTATTTGATAGTTTCACGTTTATAGAATGGTCCCTAAAGATCTTCCTCTCTAATTTCAATAAAAATGTTGAAGGATTCTTCCCTCATAAAATTATATGCTGACCCATCATTGCTTTCCCCATTCATTACAGCTAGGGCTTTAATCTTGGTTTGCCATATAGAATCATAGAATAGTAGAGTTGCAAGGGGCCTATATGGCCATTGAGTCAAACCTCCTGCTCCATGCAGGAATCTACCTTAAAGCATACCTGACAGATGGCTGTTCAGCTGTCTCTTGAAGGCCTCTAGGGTGGGAGAGCCCATGCCCTCCCTAGGTCATTGGTTCCATTGTCATACTGCTCTAACAGCCCGGAAGTTTTTCCTGATGTCCAGCTGGAATCTGGTTTCCTATAACTTGAGCTGTGCACCCTCCAGTGCAGACCCCATTTTATTTTAAAGAATTTCTTTTTCCAAGCAAAATTGCTTCCAGGGCTGCTAGAGAGTACAGAAAGGGTCTAAATAAGCTTGTTTCTGATCCTGATTTTGGCACCAGGTGTGTGTTTGTGTGTGTGCAGCCTATGGAGTTGTTGGGGGGTGGGCAGAATTCCCATATTTGTCTGCCTCTTCTCTAAGAGTTCTGAGATTATATTTAAAGGTTTGCTTTTTGTTTCCTTCACAAGTGCAAAAAACAAGGGGAGTGAAAAATAGCATCTCTTAAAGATTTAACTTCTCTAAAAGGTGTCGTGCAAAAACCTGTTGCCTAGCCAGGATCAGTTCGTAAGTGTGGGCTTGAATCTAATAAACAAAGTAATAAAGAATAATAACTTTTTAAAAAAGGGGGGGAGGTATCTGTCATTTGCCATTGTCTTGCCTACATCTGCTTTCCAGAACAAATGATCTGTCTGTTTCACCTTGCATTATGTTCAATTTTGTTTTTCAAGTATAAGTACATACCATCTCCTTTCCACATCAGTTTGCAAATTATTTTTGTTTGTTTGTTTGTTTGTTTGTTTTTAAAGTCCATCTGAAATTCCATCTGCATTTTCTATGCCTTTCTGTATGCATTGTTGTTTAGAAAATGTCATTACAATATTCAAAGATCTGGGAAAACAAAACTATAATTGTGTTTCAGCTTGTGTATTGGTTTGGGCAGTGTGAATTAGGATGGTTTGTATTAAAATGGAAATTAAACAAGGGAACCAATGACTTGGGGGGTTGTGGGCTCTCCCACACTAGAGGCATTCAAGGGATAGTTGGACAGCCATCTGTCAGGGATGCTTTAAGGTGGATTCCTGCAGTGAGCAGGGGATTGGACTCAATGGCCTTATAGGCCCCTTCCAACTCTACTGTTCTATGATTCTATTATTTTGGAAAACATGAACTAGATCAAGTCATACTTTAAAAACAAAACAAAAACACACCTATCCCTACTGGTATCTCCCTCACTTAAGCTACAGCCAGGTTTACAACCCTTTCCTTATGCAACACGACTGTCCAACAGTAATTCTTCCTTTTGTCCTCCTTGGCAAGCCTTGCCATGGTCAGACCCAAACCCTACATTCATCCTTCTCCTGTAAGTCAGCTGATCACCTGCTATATCACATGATGACGTTCTTGTAGGCCAGCGACTCATATACCTGTATCACCTTGAAACTGCAATATCTGCCCCACAGGATTAGGGACTAGAGGATTAGGAACAGTTTCACCCTGACCTGCACCCCCTTCTAGTGTTGGGGCAAAAATCCACTGAGCTGTTCCAGGGAGCTAATCCAGATGAGAGTTTGGTGAATTCACTTTCCGGGGCCTCCGGAAAGTTTGCAATTCTCCCGGCATGCCATTAGCATGGCTGGGGGAACTGCACTCGTTCTGGTGGCCCCAGAAAGCACGCTTTGCCATCTGCCCCACTTGCCAATCAGTGCCTTAAAATAGGGTGACCGTATGGAAAGGAGGACAGGGCTCCTGTAGCTTTAACAGTTGCATAGAAAAGGGAACTGCAGCAAGTGTAATTTGTACGCATGCAGCACCTCATGAAATTCCCTCTCCATCACAACAGTTAAAGCTGCAGGAGCCCTGCCTTGTTGACAAGATACAAAAGAGATCAGGGCTCCAACAGCTTTAACCATTGTGATGAAGAGGGAATTTCACCAGGTGCTGCATGCATACAAAGGACACCAGTTTCTATACAACTGTTAAAGATACAGGAGCCCTGCCCTCCTTTCCATACCTTTAAGGTCACCCTACCTTAAAGGCTCTCTTAACCTAAGTTTTAAGAAGGACTTTAAGGCCATAATTGGTACATGGGGTGGGGAACGTGATTTCCCCAAGGTTGGGAAATTTGCAATTTCCCCAGCCTTGGAGAAATCGTGTTTCCTCCCTCCACTGATGAGTGCCTGAAAGTCTCTTTAAGGCCCCCATTGGCAGGGTGGGGGAGAGAGAAACACAATCTCCCCAAGACTGGGGAGATTGCGTTTCTTCTTCCTCCACCCTGGCATTAGAGCAGCTGCCATTAACACTGTGAGAGAAAAGGACAAAGGAGGAACAAGTCAGGGCAGAACAATTCTGCCCTGACCTGCTCCTGTTTCTAGCATTGGGGCAAAAATCCACTGGGCACATCCCTTGTGTGCCCAGATGGATTTGAGACCCAGTGCTACTCAGAATTGTGCTTCAGGCCTGAATCTGATCTTTCCTTCTGTAGCATCACTCTGCACCTTCATAAGAACCATTTACTGTGCAGGGGCATTGGATGAAATGTCTGCCTTTGTACAACTTTTTTTAAAAAATGGATGGATCTTAATCTCTGCAATAATTTGGTAGACTGAAAAGCTTGCAAATCAGAAGATGGGATTTATTATGCTCCCAAAATTAGGGATGTGCACTGGATCGGACCCGATCCATGATCCGAGTCCGGTCCAGTGGGAAATCGGATAAATTATCCAATTTCTGATCCGACAGCTGGATCGGCCGATCCAATCCGAACCGGTCCGAAAAGGCTCCGAACCGGTTCGGCGGATCGGCGGATCGGCGGGCGCCCACTGGCGCCCACCGCTGCTTCCATTGGCGGGCGCCAGCGGGCGCCCGCCGATGAAAGTGGACAGTGGGGGGGGAGGGGGGAGGAGGGGGGCGCTTACCTTCCCGGCCCGTCCGCTCCCGTCCGGCGCTGGCGGCTACTACCAGCAGGCTCCGTGGCCTACTCCAGGGTGGCGCGCCGGGTGATGTCATCACCCGGCGCGCTACTCTAGAGCAGGCCGCGGAGCCCGCTGGTAGTAGCCGCCGGCGCCGGACGGGAGCGGACGGCCCTAAAAGGTAAGCAGTTGCGGGGAAGGGGGCTTACCCCCCCCGGAGCCGTCCACTTCTATCCGCTGGCGCCCGCGGGCGCCAGCGGATGGAAGCGGACGGCCCCAGGGGGGGGAGGGAGCGCGGGGGAGGGGGCTTACCTGCCGGGGCCGTCCACAGCGGACGTCCCGGGGGGGGAGGGAGTTAGGCCCCCCCTCACCCACCCGCCGCCATTTTTTCCTCATAGACTTGCATTGCAATGCAAGTCTATGGGGAAAAATTGGCGGCCGATCCAAAAATTTCCGATTTTTGGATCGGGATCGTACTCGATCCGGTCCGGGGGGGCTCCGATTTTGTCCGAACCGATCCGTGACAAAATTGGAGGTCCCGATCCGGGTCCCGATCCAATCCGGGGGGTCCGTGCACACCCCTACCCAAAATACACGCATTAGCCATGCTGCTATAGGATATGATATAGCTTTTAAAGAGCATTACAGAAACTGCAAAGCCAAATACTGCGTATCCAAATCTTATGGCCTGGGCTTTCTAATATGAATAGCCTCAATTGTATGGCCAATATTTCTCCTTTTGTTCAACGCTTTAATCTCTCTCAAGTTGCCTGCATTTCCATTTTACTGCAGCTGGTTGAAACGCGTTTGACCAGCAATCTATTCTTGTTTATTATATCATTGTATTAAATTATATGTACATTTATATTACTTGTTTTTACCATTTTTCAATGTGTTACAATTTATTTATAGAGTATTGAATATTTGTTGTTTAAATACTATTCCTTAACTGGTTGTTTGGACAGTATTTTTTGTTAAGGAGAAACACCCATTGTTTTATCTTGTATAGCTTTTAAAGACACATAAAGAAACTTCATATTTCCTTTTCTTTATTGGCCATTTGCATCACTACATCATTGAGGCGCTCTGCAGTTTGAAGGAGAAGCGGAATACTCAAAATCAATAATTCATGGCCGCGAATGATAAAACTAATACCGCAAGTTACTGAAATGTCAGTGCACGGTGGTGAGGCAAGAGGCAAAGATTGCAGAGAAGTTAAATAATTGTTACTCAGAACACACAAGAACAAATCTAAACATTTAGAGGCAGTCAGGAAATCTTGAAGGCCTGCTCCCCCAGGGCACCTTGGAGGAATTCATGTTTCTAAAGTAGGTGTTTTTGATTATTACTCCGGGTAGAGTTGGAGGTGGGTTATGTACCATAGCGTCAGCATAACTAAGGCAAATAAACTTCTCTGGCATTAATGATGACTCTTTTTCTGTCTTGTCCCTGAAAAGTGAGAGGGAGGGAGGGGCTGGTTCACAGCTGAGAGAGATCCTCCAACTCTTATCAAACGTTCATGATCAGGATTCAGCTTTGGCATTGATGTACTGCAGATCATTGTTCAAGGAACATGTACCATGGTGCACATGGTTGCAGGGGAATATCAGTAGTCGTGGGGCAAGTTGTCTTTCTGGCAAACATACCATTTGATCCAAGTGTCAGCTTTTATTCGCCACATGATTCTATTTGGTATGAAAGAGTGCAGTTTGCACCCAGTGAGATGGTACTTGTAGCGTTTCCACCAATATTCAAGAATAAGGAAAAACTCCTGTGCCTGAATGGGGCTTTGTATGTCTATCAAAATGCCTGTCTGTTCAATCAAAGGCTTAGTGTAATGTGCATTAGAACTACTATTCCCCTGTATATCAAACAGGCAATGTTCAAACAATTAGACGTGGTGCCTTGCGTAGTAAAAATGATGTTAAATATGCCATCTTATGCAACTGTTACTCCAGAATACGTACTGGGTCTTATCCCTTAGGGCAATTTGCAAAACAAGCTTGAACCTCATGTGGCTTTCATACAGGGCAAACTTCAAATTAAATAATTAAGCTGCTTACGGAACAAAATAGAGAAGTTTACAGGTAGAGCTCCATCTATCATGTATTCCCAAGACAGCCTTTGAAACAACATAGCTTATGATTTATGGGGGTTGGTATTGCATTGCAAAGTACCTCCTCTCGCCTTTTGCATGCAGTTGGGATTCTTTCTCAAACCAAACAATTACTATTAGAGACTGACAATTTCTAAATACTCAGCTGGGGGAAGCATTTGAGCGATATTTAATTATACTTATTAATTGCACAACACCTGCATGGAAAGTGTACCTCTTTTGAGATATTCATCAAGGCCCCAAAACGTGGTGAGATGGGTTTAGTTTATTGGGACATATTTGGTCCCACATCCGTTATTCAACTTTGAAAAGCATTGGATGTAGGCTTGATTATCTAAAATGCATGCAGAGTTAATTTCCATGCTATTTCCAGCCTCTCTGCTTCTCCAAAAATGACTCGTTAGCACAAGCTAGGGAATTTAAATAGTATTAAATGTGTTAATCGAATGAATATCACATGTTGTCAGTTGCAATACATGGGCATTCAATTTGATTTAAAAGGGACTAGTGTTTGGAATATCTTAACCTAAGAAGCAACCCAAGGCATAAGAGAATAATTCCTGAGAGAACAGGGTGGCAGAATCCAGATAGAAATCCTGTCTGACAGAGCTGTTTGTTATTTCTTTTTATTAGATATACATTGAGAAAAGTTGTTACTTCATTTCTTTTATGAAAAGCTGTTCATTGGTAATCTGACACCTATTCATGCCCAATAATAATAATAATAATAATAATAATAATAATAATAATAATATATTATGTATTACCCGCCTCTCTCTTCGGATCGAGGAGGGAACAACATCAAACATAAAATACACAAAACTGATTAAAAGCACATTTCCCCCGTAATGGGCAGTCTGATAAATATGACTTCCTTTTCCAATGCAACCCTTTATCTCTTACATCCTTTTAGTTAGGGGTAAATGAAAAATTCATTTCAGTTCATTCTTCATCAGTTCATTTACCCAGTTTGCACCTTCCAGATTGAACACAGAGACAATCTGCAGTCAAAGTCTGTGTATTTCTGAGCTTCCAATGCAATTTGTGGACAACCCCCTCAAAAAATAAATGTATTTGACAGTATATGTACATTTGAAAAATGTGCATGAAAAATATGCACTTTTGAAAAATAAATGCACAAAAATATGCTTTAATTAACTGGAAAAAAATGCATATGTTTCAGTGTGTACGATGTGTAAATTGATGCATATATTTGGGGAAATATACATGAAAATGCACATGGATTTTCATGTGAAAAGAAAATAAGCTCATAATCTGATATGGCCTTGAGTTGGAAAGAGTTTCAGGATGGAATTTGGAGAAATTGGGAAGCTCACATTTTGCTTATCCATGCACCCCTACTTTTAGCATATGGTGTGCTCCCTGTGGCAATAATTTATAACTTTTTAAAAAAAAATGGAGTTCAATATACTGGGTGGGCCAACTTTATCATATAATAGTTGTACAAACAGAAATAACTTTTTGGAAGTTTCAAGTGCTGAAAATGTGGCAATTGATCTACCAACAGGTGGGCTCACTTATGCCAGATCTACAGCAAGCAGAATATAGTGGTATGAAAGCGGTATATAAAAGGCAGGAGCCACACCAAGCGGGATATAGTGGTATATGATATGTCAATGGGCCCCAACAGTTGTCAGTGCACTTCAATACCACTTTAAAGCAGTAGCGTGGCTCCTGCCTTTTATATACCGTTTTCATACCGCTATATCCTGCTTGGTGTAGATCTGGCCTTAGAAGTATATTACACCAATTCTCCAGTACCTTCACCAGCTCTCTGCTCTTATAGAAATACAATTCCAAAGGGGTGGCCCTGCCATAAGGCAAAGGGAGGCAGAAACTGAAGGACAGGAGGTCAGCCCACATCGTTTCTCCTGCTCCCATCTCCCCAACTGGCCTACTGCTCCATGTGCAGTGGAGGAAGCAGTGTTGAAGTAAGACTCAACTGCTAGTCTGATTGGATTCTAATGGTCTACTCATAACTGCAAACTTGCATTCTTTCAGAAAAGTTGTAAGATAAATACGATTTCATTTAAATGCCAGGGCTTTACCTACAGCGTGATGGGGTTTGACAGTTATCATTTTAAAAGTTAAATTTATCTCTATTCCATATGTATCCTTGAATACATTGCCTGCCCAAAGCTTTTGGGCAATGAAAAATCTTAAATGTGTGGCAAATATGTCTATTTCACATTCGGGGTTGTTTAGAAGAGCACCGAATTCTACCATTCATTAACAAAGGCAAGATGAAATCTACAATTGCCTTGGAGAATGGGATCACCATGATCCTTCATTGGTAGGTTTCAGAGTTAATTAAGCAGCTGGGCCTCCTTGCATGTTCTTCCCAAAATTAATAACCTTTGAGTCCCACTGTGACATTTTGACTTGACCTATTTGCCCTCTTCTTAAATCCTCTGTCAATGTCAGTTGGAACCTACAGAGAGGTTAATAAGAACTCCCATTTTTTTAAAAAAATATCTAACTTGATTTCCCATATTAAGATTTTTTAAAAAATTAATAGCTGTAACTCAGGAACATGCACAGTATTTCCTCACTATATGGTACGCACAGAGAATGTAAGATGGCTCATTCTCTTCTCCTTAAACCCCATATGCTTGATCTTGTTTGCCTAAAAACTGTTTTAAATAGATGGGAAGTACAATTTTGTAATTGAGTTAAGAGAACAGGCCACCATGGCACGGGTAGAGCTGCATACTAAGTAGGCTGACCATATGAAAAGGAGGACAGGGCTCATGTAACTTTAACAGTTGTAGAGAAAAGGGAATTTCAGCCAGTGTCATTTGTATGCAATTAGTTCCTGGTGAAATTCCCTCTTCATCACACCAGTTAAAGTTGCAGGGGCCCTGCCTTCTTTTGTATATGGTCACTCTAGTATAGTGCCTGCAACTTTAACAGTGGTGATGAAGAGGGAATTTCACCAGGAACTAATTGCATACAAATGACACCGGCTTTCACTACAACTGTTAAAGTTACATGAGCCCTGTCCTCCTTTTCATATGGATAGCCTAATACTAAGTGAAATACCAAATAAATTTCTGGGGCTTTCCAAGGAAACCCCAACTTTTCCTGATTCCTGTTTTCCTTCCACAACTTGAAAAAAATCAACCAAAATCAATGTTACTTAAATTTATGGACTTGTTTGTGTGTGTGTGTGTTTTGCTGGTGAAGAGGTACAGACATATAGGCTCACTTCCAGGCTAGGTTACCTGTGATTTCAAGTGTTGTAGCTTCATTGAGTTTAGTACAATCTTCCCCTACCCCAAATGGAGAGGCCAGCGAGTGAAGTTGCTTCCACTAATATATGAAAATGTTAAACATTCCAACTTGCTGAAATTATTAATCGGGCTGAGGCAGAAGTGTATGGGAACAGCATGTGGTATTTCAAGATAGGAAAATGTTTCCTGGGAAATAAATAGATAATAGTGTGAATTTAAAAACATCAGGCAGTTGGTTCTTCACAAAAATAATAGGAAAGAAAATGTCAAGTGGAGACTTCCCTTGTTTACTTAAAGTTGATCCTCTGTTCAGAAGGTATGAGTTTTTGAATGTCAGATTAAAAGGGTTGGATATCGAGTTTGAATCTGCATTGTTTCATATTATTTCTCCTCTCAGAAAATTGTTGCCCGAAGTGTGTGGTACAACTCCTTAGAGAGGTGCAAACTACCAATTCATGACCGTATCAGATTGCGAGTTTGGTTGTTTTTTTCTGCATAAAAATCCATGCACATATTTCCACAGGGATGCATCATTTGTGTGAATCTTTGACATACACACATTCCCATTGGGTTTAAAGTGTATTTGTGTGCATTTTTCAAAAATGCACTTTTTCAGGTGCATATTTCAAATGTACACATACCGTCAAATGCATTTATTTATTTTTGTCTGCAAGTCACATTACATGCTTGACTTTGAGCACAGATTGCATCTGAGTCTGTGTTTGGTATGGATGGTGCAGACCAGGTAAAATCCTGATCAAAAACAAATGGAAACAAATTTATCATGCATAGGAGGGGAAACACATAGGGATGCTGGCAGGCCTACCCAGTTGAATTTTAAGATGTCTTTAATGATGTATTAGTTTTTATTTATTTTAACATTTCATCTATCGTGTGGTCCTTGTGTTTTATATTTATTGTTGTTTCCCACCTCGATCCGGAGGGAGAGGCGAGTTATAAATAAATATATTATTCTTATTCTTATTCTTATTATTCTTCTTATTATTATTATGATTATTAAATACAAGACAGACTAAAATGAGTTTGGGTTCTATGAATCCGACCTGCAGAAGCCGCTGTGGGCTGGCCTCCCCAGGTTGCATGGAGTTGGTGGACTTTTGGATCTCTTTCTTTCTTTTTTTAAAATTTTCCTGAAATTTACATAGGAAAATGCATGTGAGGCTGCGGGGAAAAGTTGAATAGAATGGGAGATAATGCACTAAATTATAACATAATTTATAACATAAATAATAAATGTAATAAATGTAAATGTATAATTTATAACGTCAATTAGAACGTACATTATGTAGATTGTTCTTGAACTCGCTTATGGAATTATTTGCGTATTTTTCCATGTAACATTTTTTTTAAAAAAAAAATTAGAACCTGTCTGCAAACAGATGCTTGAACGAATGACACCTCACAATCTATGAAACACCCACGGGATAGATTACACAAAATCCAGACATCCCTGCTCATACATCCCTAGCACTAATTGTTCACATCCAATCGAAGGCATATGGGTTTGGAGGTGTGTCAACCAGTTCTGGATGGGGCTACACTCCCCCTGAAAGACTGTGTTCACAGCTTGGGGTTGCTCCTGGATCTTTCACTCCAAATGACAGCCCAGATAGATGCAACAGCCAGGAGTGCCTACGATCAGCTTTGGCTGTTGTGCCAGCTGCGCCCTTTCCTAGCGTTGGAAGACCTAAAGATGATAATGCATGCACTGGTAACCTCAAGGGTTGACTTCTGCAATGCGCTGTACATAGGGCTGTCATTGTACCTAGTTTGGAAACTTCCATTAGTTCAAAATATGGCAGCCAGGTTGGTCACTGGTACATCTAAAGGTGAGTCTATTACACCTACATTAAAATCACTCCACTGGCTGCCAATTAGTTTCTGGGCGAAGTACAAAGTGTTGGTTATTACCTTTAAAGCCCTACATGGTTTGGATCCAGGTTACCTGTGGGATCACTTTGTCCCGTACAATCCATCCTGCACATTCAGATCCTCTGGGGAGAACTTACTTCAGTCAGCCAAACATAGGCTAACAACTGATACCCAGAGGACATGTTCTTCTGTCGTCCCCAGACTCTGAGGTTTAAGATGCTCTCTCTGAGTTTAAGATAGCTATAAAGACTAGCCTCTTCTGGCAGGCCTACCCAGGTGAATATTAACCCAAGAATTTTAAGATGTCTTGATTGTTTTATACGTTCTTTTAATTAATATTATGTATTTGATCTATATTGTATTGTACTAATGTTCCCCGCCTCGATCCAAAGGGAGAGGTGGGTAATAAATAAATTTATTATTATTATTATTATTATTATTATTTGCTACTAGATAAAATGGCAAATGGCTAGCCAAGTAGATGTTCTCTTTCTCTCCAGGAGAGTGCAGGGCAGGAAGTATATGACTCTCTGCCTTACACTATCAAACTGTTGTCCATATAGTATAACATCATCTGCTCTGAGTGACTGGCAACAGCTCCCAGATTCACAGCAGAGCTCTTTCCCATTGCCTGCTGCTTTATCCTTCTCACAGGAGATGAAACCTGCATGCAAAGCATGTGCTCTACCCTTGAGCATGGATCTCTTAATTGATTCTGCTTCAGGAGGGGAAATCCAGAGCAAAAGATTTCACTATGCATTCTGCTGAATTTTATCCCAAAATTCAAACTTTACTGAAACATTTTGGCAGTCAGCACAGAATTCTGGATTTTACATTTAAAAAAATGTCTGAGAACTAGCCTGGAGAACCAAAAACTGCTGGACATTTTTTTTTTTTAAGTGGCCATATCGTCTTTTGGCAACGAAATTTTTTGTCACCAGCATCTTTTTAAAATTCCATGCAAGTTTTTAGGAAGCACTTTCAGTCAGGTGTGGGGGATGGATGGACCTCCTGAAAACTGTATGTAAAAGAGAGAGAGAGAGAGAGAGAGAGAGAGGGATGCCCCATGGGCCCATGAGGACAACCAATGTTTTCCCATTGAATGTCCCTGGAAACATGTCCCTATGTCATCATTTCTCATTGGCTCCAGGGACTCTAGCAGCTTTATTTCAATGCATGCAGCAGCCACACTGATATTTTTCAAGTTGCAAAAAGAAAAAAAAGGCCTCAGACTCATTTGTAAACAACAGTAATTGAAACACCAATACCAACTCAAAAGGCAGACTTTCTACACCATAAGGGTGTAGAGGGAGGGAGGGAGGGAGGGCAATCCCGAAAGTACCTAATACACACCATCAGCGCACAGGAACCAACTGGGTGCCATCCCAGGCAAACAGCCTGGTGTAGAAACAACCACTAATCCATGCACACACAAATACACAAATACACACACACACCACTTACTCTCAGGAAGAAGGTGAGGGGTGGGGTGGAACTTTATGCAGCCTGTTTCTGGTTCCAGGTTCAGGAATTGCTTGGTTATCAATTCCAGACATACCCTGTCCTCCCCACAGATTGGCTGTAATAGGCTGACCATATGAAAAGGAGGACAGGGCTCATGTAACAACTGTTAAAGTTACATGAGCCCTGTCCTCCTTTTCATATGGTCAGTCTAGGTTGTATGCTCAGCACTATAGATTCCCACATTGCAAGGTTGCTTCAGTGTGGGCAGGTACTTACAATCTCTGCAAGACATGAATGGAGATGTGCATGCAAGCAAAACTCAAGTCCGTTGCAGTTCTCCAAACTCCACCTCAAAGTAGGGATGTATGAGAACTCCATTTTTGTTTGCAAAAGTTGCATATGAAAGCAGTATATAAAAGGCAGGAGCTACACTGCTGTTTTATAGCGGCATTGAAATGCACTGACAACTGTTGGGGCCCGTTGACACATGCCATATACCGCTACATCCTGCTCGGTGTGGCTCCTACCTTTTATACACCGCTTTCATACTGCTTTCGTACCGTTATATCCTGCTTGGTGTAGATCTGGCCTCAAAGTAGGGACGTACGAGAAATCCATTTTTGTTTGCAAAACTCGTGACCATGCTATGTTCGAGGCCCCTAATGTGATCGTGTCCACAAGCATGTGCCTGCCGAAAATGTGCATAACTTGCCAGAGATGTGCTCACACTAAATTTGCACAACTTTCCTAGTTCAATCTCACTCAGATTTCCCAATTAGTGCAAATTTCCCCTGCAGAATGAAAAAAAAAAACACTTTAGTCTACAGAAAAAAAGGTGTGCAAATTAGAAAAACTGAACAAAATTCATGTTCCATCGCTGCCCCACATACACAAACTGTTTGGCAGTATTGGAAGATAAAGTCCATTTTTGAAGCTTCTCTTAAGTTCACAATTCCTAGTCCATAAAACTGAGTATTAGAAAGAATTGATTTGATATCTGGAGCTCCATAAGAATGAAATGTCGTATGTAGAAGCAACAGTTTATAATCATACATGTTCCATTTTGGGGTTCATCAAACTGCCTCTATGGGAGTAGGAGAAAAAAAATATGAAAAGTGCCAGAGAAAGTGAAGAAAATTTAGCCGGTAGGGGGAAATGGCATGGTGTGGTCTTAAATGAATTCTGCACTGACTGCTGTGAATGATCCGAATAAAGAAATTATGCAAGGCAAAAGTGAGATGATGAAAACAGTATAAGGCTTATGAAGAGGAAAATGTTAGTTTCCGAATGGAAAAAAAAGCTGGACAGAGACTAGTTAATATTGGAGAGAACTCTCCTAAACTGCCAGTAAAAAAAGAAAGAAAAAAAGGCATGTTTGCTTTTGCCTGCAGCGTGCCTATGAGCTGTCTTGTACATGTGTGCATAACATAACACGTCTTTGTCCTAATTGCTGACCCTTTAAAGAGCCATAGCTGAGCTATGTGGATGGAGCACGCTGTAAAACATTGGAGGATGAGGACAAATGAAATGAACTGCATACAATTAGGGTGACCATATGAAAAGGAGGTCAGGGCTCCTGTATCTTTAACAATTGTGTAGAAAAGGGAATTTCAGTAGGTGTCATTTGTATGCATTCAGCATCTCTTCATCATAACCGTTAAAGTTGCAGGAGCCCTGCCCTCTTTTATATCTGGTCAAGAGGGCAGGGCTCTTGCAGCTTTAACTGTTGTGATGAAGAGGGAATTTCACCATTTGCTGCATGCGTACCAATAACATTTGCTGCAATTCCCTTTTCTATGCAACTGTTAAAGCTACAGGAGCCCTGTCCTCCTTTACATACAGTCACCCTACTTTAAGGCACCGATTGGCAAGTGGGGGGGGGGGATGGCAAAGCATGCTGTTAAAGATATAGGAGCCCTGTCCTCCTTTTCATAAGTCACCCTAATATACATATGTCTGGTTCAATCAGATTGAAACCTAGGCATTATAGGTTATTAGCAGAGCATATTATTTAGGGATGGCACTTGAGTTCATCCAGGCTTGGTTTTTTTAATCAAGCCCAGCTCTTTGGACGACCCAAGTCCAAATAGGACGTAGTCTTTCCAGCTACTGAACGTCATCCCCCGAGGGCTCCAAAATTCAGTGCTTGGAGTGGACAACCATGCACCCTCCCATCACTGCTACCCCCATTAGCCAACACACGCTCCTTCCCTTATCCCCTTCTAAAGCCCACTGGCAATAAAAGGTAGTTGCTGGAGCCCTTAAAGAAACTACAGCTCACAGAATCCACTGCACTGTGCTGACAGCCAGGTTTCTGGCTTTTTAATTGTAGAAGTAGGTCTACCTCAATTGGATTTCAGAAGATACTTATGGTATGGATGGATAAATGTGCCAACGTCAGTCTCGGTTTTTGAGGTTCACCTTGTTTCATCCTGATTCCGCATGATCTTGCAATTGATTGATTGATTGATTATGAAGAATATATGGAAATGCCTGTTTTTGTGCGCTTTTTTTAGAATGTACACATTCAACATATACTTTAATGTATACATTTATGTGCACATTTTTAAACAGACACATTTTCTCAAGTATTTGACATAGCTGAAATGTTGTTCTGCTTGCACATTTCTCAAATAAATGTAAGGCAATCCAGCTAGGGTACAATCCTATGCATGTTTAGACAGAAAAAAAGTACTATAATTCTCTGCGTGCCCCGGCCCCAGGGAGTTGTAGAAAGTTTTTTTCATCTAAACGTGCATAGGATTGTGGTCTTCGGCCTTGTTTCAGTGGGGGATCAGAATGTTGTTTGTCAGAGTCATACCATAGTTTGGATGACAAGGGGGGGCTCATATTTACAGCAATAAGTTGGTGTCGGAGTATGGCATGGATCAAAGCTATCAGTTGCATCTTTGTGCTTGCATAGAGATACTTAAACTTTGTCCCATGTCACCAGGGCCAGATCTCACTAATGTTTTATAGTGGTATTGAAGTGCACTGATGATTGTTGGGGCACAATCCACATTCCATATACTGCTTTCATAGTGTTATTTTCTGCTTTTTATTCCACATTCGTAATGATTTGACACAAGGTGTAGATCTGGCCTAAGTGTGTCCTGTGTGGTATAAATGTGCAAGACGGATATAGCATTACCATGGCGGGATCACAATGATTTGACACAAGCTGTAGTTCCAGCCCAGGTTTATTGACAGAGGCTAGATCTACACACTACTGCTTTATAGTGGCATTGAAGTGCATTGATAACTGTTGGAGTACATTACACATCCCATATATCTCTTTTATAGCATGATTTCCTGTTTTATATTCCATATTATCCAGAATACCAGAACAAAGCTCATTCTGTTTCTTATGAGGTGTAAATATACGAGAGGGATTCAGCATTACCATGATGGGATTGTAATGGTTTGACACAAGGTGTAGATCTAGCCAGAAGTAGAGTAGTTGTGTGACTTCCCAAGAAAACATTGCCACGTATAATTGGAAGTGTGATACATCAACACAGCCATGCCAAAAGACCTTGAGTAGTGGTAATGGATTATTATAGCTGCAGGAAAAGATTAAAGAAGGAACACACGGGGCCTGCGGCTATGTTAACTGCAGTTACTTTCATGGTTCGCAATACATTTCTTAATGAATATGTGTATCAATCTGCAAAACAAAGAAATAAGCTGCTGGCATGGATTAACACATTGAAAATCATTCACTTAAGTGGCTGTGCACTATCAAAAAGGACAAAAGAAGAAGATAACGCTTTTGAAAACTGATTACCTCCTGCTCTATTACATTTTCAAAAGCACTTGGTTTCCTCTACACACTTCCATGTATGTAGGGTTGGTGGACATAGGAGGCTGTGAATAGATTTATGTATTTATTACATGTCTATACTGCCGAATAGCTAAAGCTCACTGGCCATTTCACAACAAATAAAACCATAAAACACTAGATAAGATGTATCATAAAAGCTTAAAGTTTCATATCTCGTATGTCCACATGGTCTAAGCAAAGGATAGTTGAGAAATTAGCTCTGCCAAGTGGTCCCCACCCATGGATTTACTCAATTTGCATCTTTCAGAACTAAATGCAGACTTGACCGCAATTTGCAGGCAGAAATCCATACACTACTGAGCTTGCAATGTGTTTCAGTAAACAAAACAAAACACTCTGTCGGTCAACATGTGCACATTTGAAAAGTGTGCCAAGAAAACAGAACGTTTCTAAAATGTGCACGAAACATACTAGCCAATGAGTGCATACATACAAAAATGCATACATTTGAAAATGGTGCACAAAAACTTATCACATGTCTGTGTCATCTAACCGGACCATTTACGCCTGCAATCTTGTGTGAATGGCCCCATTTATGGCCCCCTTTTGTGCAAAATAGGGATTTACGGACAACGACCCCCCTTTTGTGCAAAATGGTGGCCACCAGACTCCATATTGCAGCCTGCCAACAAGCCATCACTCTCCCCAGGAATGGAGAGAATGAGGGCTAGACTGGCAGTGTGGGGCTTCTGCTGCTGCCAAGACCCTTCACTCCCCTTCCTTGAAAAGGGAGAGCATGGGGCTTGGCCAGCAGGGGCAATAGGAGTTCTCATCACCGCTAGCCAAACCCTCACTCTCCCTTTGCAAGGAGAGAATGAGGGCTTGACTAGCAGTATGGGACTCTTACCACCACTGCCTTTTAACACCTTGTGCTACCCTTCCTTGCAAGGAAGGAGAGCATGAGGGCTTGGATGAGTGGTGGCGGCAGGGGTTTCTGTTGCTGTGGGCCAAGCCCGCCTTCTCTCCTTGCAAGGAGAACATGATGGCTTGACCAGCAGCATGTGACACTTGCTGCCACCTCTCAAGCTCTCAAGCTCTCATGCCAGTATGGTGTAGTGGCTAGAGTGCTGGACTGGGAGTCGGGAGATCTGGGTTCTAGTCCCCACTTGACCGTGGAAGCTCACCGGGTGATTTTGGGCCAGTCACACGCTTTTAGCCCAACTTACCTCACAGGGTTGTTGTTGTGAGAATTAAAATGGAGAGGAGGAGGAGGAGGATTATGTCTGCTGCCTTGGGTTCCTTGGAGGAAAAAAGGTGGGATATAAATGTAATAAATAAAAGAAATGCTGTCCTTGCGAGGAAGGAGACCATGAGGGGTTGCCAGCAGCAGAAAATAGTTTGGGACCAAGTTGCTTGAAGGACCGCCTTCACCCATATCAGCTTGCCCACACTTAAGATCAGAAAGAGAGGGCAATTAGGTGGGTGCCGCATGGGAGAGGGCCTTCTCTGAGGTAGCCCCAAACCTCTGGAACAAACTCCATCGGAGGTCCGCCATGCATTATCCTTGCAGGCTTTCAAGAAGGCCTTAAAACATTTTATTTTACCATGGCCTTCCCATGATGAGTATTTTTATTGCTGTGATTGGTGTGATTGCTGCTATTGTTGTTCCTGCTGGTTTTATTGTTTCAATTGCTGTTTTATTGTGATCATGTTTTCTTGCTTTTAATATTTTTAATATTTTATTGCTTTTCAATATTTTATGTTTTATTGTTGTAAGCCACCTTGTCGGGGCCTCTGCCCTGAAAGGTGGCCAAGAAATGTTTTAAATAAATAAATAAATACCACAAGGTGGCCCGGCTCTTAGTGTGACAAGTTGGGCAAGCCTGGGGATCCGTGAACTGGCGTTCGGAGGGCTGAACCAGCGAGTTTCACCGGGATTTGAATCTCCAAATGGACTCTCGTGCCACCCCTAATTACCATGATGGTATTGTTATGATTTGACACAAGGGCCAGATCTACACCAAGCATGATATAGGGGTATGAAAGCAGTATATGGTATGTGTCTATGGGGCCCAACAGTTGTAAGGGAAATTTAATGTCACTATAAAGCAGTAGTGTGGCTCCTGCCTTTTATATACTGCTTTCATACCACTATACCATGCTTGGTGTAGATCTGGCCAAGGTATAGATCTGGCCTATATTCTGTTAATCCTTCCTAAGATTCCATTCATTTATTTAGCAGCACATCACACTGCTAGCTCATGTCAAACAGTCCTACAGCTGCAGTTCTCTGCATATGTCCATGGCTGCAAGCCCTATTAAACTCAGTGGAGACTTAGGGCATGTCTACACCATCCATTTATCCCAGGGTCAGCTCGAGGTCATCCCTGTGCATCCAAATGACACACAGGGGATCCCAGGATCAACCGGGGGTGACCACTCACTTTCCCCTGGATAAAATGGACTACTTTTGTCCTGTTTTTTCCATGATCCCAGGGCAACCCCAGGCTCCTGGGTCCTCCCTGCAAATAGCAGGGTTCTTTAAATGGGCACGGAGCTGCACAGGGTGACTCCATGCCCACTGGGGGTTGGGGGAGCAATTTTGCCATCCCCAGGATGGCTGCTGGTACTTTTGTTTTAAGGTTGTTGTTTTTTTTAAAGTACGTTTTGGGAGGATTAGGGATGTGCAATTGCATGACCAACTCCTTCTTCCCCAAAAAATAAACCCACACCATGCTAGAACGTCCGTCTTGGCTTCCAGGACATTGCGCTGGTGTTTGGATGCTGGGGGAGGACCACGGAAGCCAGAAAGCCCAAGATCCTCCCCCATCATCCCAGAAGGGTCATAGATGTAGATGAGCCCTTAGTTTTGAACAAAGATACATTTGGTAATGTGGCATATTGTGCTTTTGTTTTGCCCTGTCTTCGCTCAGTGTAGACAACTAAAGTAACTTTTTAAACGTCTCTTTCACAGGGGAACAAATGCTATGAAAATAAGGATTTCTCTTTTATTACTTTTGCTTATAACTTTCCAGAGGGCCATGTTTCCACTTGCAATGACTGAAAGCCAGCAGATTGACTCAACTGAAAAGTGCAGTGTATCCCATTTATAATGGGCATTGTATTTCTGTGCTTGAAGTCTAGAGGGAACAGCAGTATGGAACCAGTAGAGTGTAAGGAACACATGCACTCTCTGTAGTATATGAAAACAAATTCTACCCAAGGATAGAACTACCTAAGAAATCTCTTAAGTGTTCTGGTGTTGTTGATTTCAAGGTACTTGGCGAAGTACCCTCCAAGATAAACTGCTTAATGCAACTGCCTTCCTTTTGTTTCTCCTCTTCATTGCTTTGAACAACGTTATCCACATTTTCAGTGGAAATTTCTGAGAGAGAGAGAGAGAGAGAGAGAGAGAGGAGTGTTTGGTGTGTAGGTCTAACTATTGAATATTTCAGCTGCCCTCTGGCTATGTTACCTTATCTCAGTATGCTGTAGTGTTCAGTCATGTGTGTTTGGTTCATGGAGCAGATTATCTGTGAAACAAATGCATTCAAATGGAGGGAAGTTGATCGTGTAAGTGGGAAAGGCTTAGAACTAGAGATCTACGGATTTTGTTAAATCAGTTCTGTTTTGTGTTTCAAAGAATCTCAGGTCTTTTTTGCTCCATTGTCTGCTTATTGGTAGATTTGGATTTATTTATGTATTTATTTATTTGGTTTTCCTTTGGACAAGTACACAAAAATGTCCACCACAATTTATGGAACGTTTGCCAGCATGTGACACTTTGCATATCTTACTCAGCTCATCATACAATCAATGAGCAGAGCGTGCAGACATTAAAAAAAATGCCTCACAGTAGAGGCTGAAGAGAGGTGAGAGATGGATAAAACATGTGTATTCTTGTTAAAATTGTGCATATATTAGTGTGTGTTTTTTCCAGCAACTTTTGTATTTTTGAATGACTAAATTTGGGTACAATTGGGGACAGTAACAATAACAACAAAATGGTCTGTAAATCCACAGAATCCACAGGACTTGGAAAACTATGATTGGCTGCAGAATCTGCATGTCTCATTCATAGAAATCCAAACTCAGTTGAATCCATTGTTGATTTCTCGGCCTTGATGCTGCCCTTTTGAGGCTTTTTTCTTCCTTCTGGGACCATTTTTCACACTAACAGGTGGTTAGCCCTGACTAGTGGTGGTTGGCTAGGGTCCGCGGGTGTGCCATGTCCATGTAACCCCTTGTGGGATTACCCCTTGTGGAATTATTATTATTATTATTATTATTGCTGTTGTTGTTGTTGTTATTATTATTATTGGTAGTAGTAGTAGTATCCTGCCTCTTTCCCAACATTGACACTCAAGGCAGCTTTACAAAATTAAAAGATATACAATTAAAACATAGAAATAGAAATATACAATCATTAAAATATAATTAAACCTGCTGCAATATTAAAACATTTGAAATACAAATTACAAATTTTAAAAATCCAATGCATAAACAGAGGTTCAGACTATTCCCAAAGGCCTGCCAGAGCAAAACGTTTTTTGCCACTAATTTATGAAGCCCATATTATGGAACACTCTGATATTAAATTAACCAGAATTTTTTAAAGTGCAGAGGGCTAGACAACAATTACCTCAGTCCTCATAGAAAATCCTGTGTGTGATAGAAGGACAGTATTATCCCCAGTGTGTTCTGTTGCTGGTTTCAATTTGCTTTTACAATGTTATAATGGGTTTATTTATTTATTTTTTGGTGTTGGTTTTATTCTGCGCTGTGCGTATTTTATTTTATGATTGTACCATATGTTTTAATGCATTGTATACTGCCCAGAGGACTTCCCATGTTAGGTGGTTTAAAAGTATGGTAAATTAAATAAATAATTAAAAAATTCCTCCCCCCTCTAAAAAAAAAAAAAAAAAGTTGTGTATTAGGCAAAATTGCATACAAAATGAATGTATTAGGGAAAATGTGCACAAAAATGCATATGAATTTTCATGCTTTGCAACAACAACAAAATCTCAATTGAAAAATTCTCAAATTCTGAATCAAATTGAAGTTGAGATAAAATCATCAAAGTCTGGGACAAACTGAATTTGAGTTTGGCAAAATGAGAAACTGGGGGGGAGGGGTAACAAAATTGGGAAAAAAAATCATCCATCCCTATTTAGAAACCTGTATGACCAGGATTCTAAATCCTGTGGGGAGTCTACACACATAGAACAAGCTTCCCATTTCAGACTTCCACAAACTTCCCACTTCTCATAGTTTCTACATAGCTTCTACAAGCTTCCCACTTCCCACACACATAGTTTTCTACACCCATAGCTTCCCACTTCCCACACACATGGAACAAGCTTTTCACTTCAGATATCTACAGACATAGAAGAAATTTCCTGTCAGGGTTCCTTCTACGGTCTGGACCTCTTGAACAACTCTTTTGGATTGCTTGCCTTCTTATGTGTTTCACCTTCCTTCTTTTTACCTTCCACTGCCCAGTAACATGTGGTTTAGGCTATAGAAGTAGGGTGAGTGACACTCCAGACATTTGTGGCTTAACACAACCATTTCCTAGTGAATTAAAACAAGCAAATTACAATAAAAAGTATGTAAATAGACCTGAGTGATAAAAAAAGGCATTAAAAGAAAATAAAAGTTGCAAAATCACAAGTTATTTTACCCTAGGCTGCACAGAGAGCCTATCTACGCAGTCCCTTGGAACGTTTTAAATAGTATTTTAAAACGTTCCAAATAAGTGTGTTCTAAAACGTCTTAGGCCACATTACTGAGTACTCACATTACAGGAGAAAAATTCTTCAGTCTTTAAAGCGGTGTGTGCATTCACACACTCTTCTGCCCTGTCTCTTTCTCTTTCATTTTTACAATGAGTTTAGAGCAAGGCATTGTGGGCATTGTAGTTCAGTCACCTACTTCCTCCTTTGTTCCTCTGTCATTCCCTAGCAAGTATAGGGCTAAGAATTGTGGGTGTTGGAGTTCACTTGCCCACTTCCTCCTTAGCCCCGCTTTCTTCCCCACCAATCAACTGCTAAGCATTTGGGCACCAGTAAACGAAGCACTACCCCCATGAATCATAAACGGTAAGGAAGAACATATTATTTTACTTAAAACGATTTATTAAAAGTGAAACCGTTGTATATAACTGAAGTGAGTTTTAAAAAACCTCAGATATACAACGTTATAGGGAGTGCATCATGTGGCCCAAAGAGTTTTCATAACCCTTATAAAACGTTAAAAACTTAGCATGTAGATCAGTTCCTAGACTTCTTCCAGTTGCTAGTTTCTGCTCCTTCCTCATGTTCTGTTTTTTTCACTCTCCCCTGGCTGTCTCAGTAAGCTACCTACACACACAGGATAAAACACTTTGAAAACGTATTTAAAACTATAAATGGAGTGTGTCCTGGGTCCCAACAGTTCTCAAAACTGTTATAAACCATTTTAAACCATTTTAAAGCCGCTGTGTAGACCTTTTCTCCCAAAACAGAAAGTAATGTTTCAGTCTTTAAGAAATTGAACTTAACTGGAGAAATTAAACTCAATCAATCAACCAATCAATCAACCTTTGTTTACAGTCAACAGAGCATGGCATATTGAAGATACACATATTAAAACATATTATAAAATGAGAGATACAAAATCATTAATAAATGGAACAGTAACATTGTCTCCACAAAGATTATGACCAGCCTAGAGAAATGAAACTTAACCAGGGAATGAATCTTAACTGGAGAAATGAAACTACTCCTCTCAGGAGTACCCTCTCCCAACAAAAAACACGTCTTACTTCGCCTCTGTAGCCCTCAAACCTTTGCACTTCCCATTTCAGACTTCTTCTGAATGGAGAGGTGGAGCCAGCAAACACATCCCTGCTCTTCCCCCAGTGTGTTAGCAATTGAATGCCTACATTTGGCTTGTTACCCTGGGGCTGCAGAAGCAGAAGGAAGGATGCCATAGGCTCTGCCTCTTTTCAGTGAAAGGAGGGCTATTGGGAGGCTGTGCCCCCTCCTCCCACCATGAAGAAAATCCTGGCAAGGAGACGGAGCACCCACCCCATTAGCTTTAGATTAGGGTGTCCAGATGGCTCGGGGTTTCCCGGTCCTAACCGGGAAACCTGGGGCCAACCGCCCCAACCGGGGGCGGTGGGGGCAAACCGGGGTGGCGGGGGGTCACACGGCGGTGGCAGCAAGCGAGGAGCGGCGGTAGACCCGGCGGCGGTGGCAGCGGAGGAGCCCGGGAAGCGGCCGCCCCAGACGGTAAGTGCCCTCCCTCGTGCCTCGCGCTCCTTATCCGCAGGGGCGTCCACTTCCCTCCGGTGCTCGAATCTACTGAGAAACAGGCTCCGGAGGGAAGCGGACGCCCCTGCGGGTAAGGAGCGCGAGGCGCGGGGCGCGGGGCACTTACCTGCTGGGGCGGCCGGGTCCGCCGCCGCCGCTGCCGGGCTCGTGAGGCCAGAGGCTGCGCGGAAGGGACAGGAGAGGGCCGGATCCAGAAGTGACGTAATCGGTCCTCCCCCGCCTCTTCCGCACGGCCGCTGGCCTTACGAGCCCAGCGGTGGGGGACCCGGCGGCAGCGATGGGGGACGTGGGGGGGCGGCGGACACGGCGGGGGTGGCAGCGGCAGCGAACCTGGTAGGTCCGGGCTGATGTTTTTTGGGAGTTGGTGGCTTGGTGGGGGGGTTGTTTGGGGTGGGGAGTGGCTTGGGGGGGTTGTTTTGGGGGGGTGGCTTGGTGGGGGGGGTTGTTTGGGGTGGCGGGGGGGACCAGGATTTTGGGTTCCAAAATCTGGTCACCCTACTCTAGAATAAACACCTGCAAGTAGCAAACATTCCCTTTTTCTCAGGGAAAGTTCTACTTCAAGTGCCATTTTCCTAGGACACCAGCCAGTGGAACACAGGTAGCTTTTGTTTTGGTTTTAATTTCTTGGAATCTGCCTTGGGGAACACGGATTGAAAGGTGGGGTTCAAAGCTTTTCAATAACTAAAATAAAACACAAGATCTGCCCATCGTTTTGTATCATTGCTCCTGATGTTTAACTGCTACCATGTCCTCAAATTCTAGCCATGTCACCTCTTTTGGCATAGAGCTGGAAAAATCTAGCTTGCGCTGTAGTGGCATAACGCTGGTGCTCTTTTCATTGGATGTTAATCAAATGAAGAATCCACAAAGGGTCCTTGTATATTTTTATTCCATTAGAATACTTTAAAAGCTCACATTTGTCATGAATTTATTTTATGTCATGACTTTTAAAGTTCGAATTTATTTGGGTCTTCGTTCACCTCTCAGCTTCTTCTTCTTCTTTTATTGAAATAATTCAATTTGAATAAAATGTGTTAGCCATGGGCCATTGCACAATCCATCAGGCAGAATATCCTAAATAAGAACTGCGAGCATGAAAAGATGTACAAGATAAAAAGACATACATGAATACAAAACCAGTCTATCCATCAAAGGGGGGGGGGAATTAAAATTCAGGTAAGAAAAATGAAAAAGAAAATCACTCCAGTCCAGTGTTGAAAACTTACATCGATTGCATGGGCTGGCTCTTTTTCCAACCAGCTGTCAACCATCTCAGAAGAAGTGAACCCTTTCATGCAGTTCTTAGAATGCCTATCAAATAAAAGGATCTCCACCTGGTGCCAGAAAGACCATAGTGTAAGCTCCAGGTAAGCCGTTCTGGGGAGAACATTCTATACATGGGGTGCCACCACTAAAAAGGTAATAATCCATTTTTGACATTATTTTCCCTAATATGTTTGCACACATTTTGGGGGGGATTTGAGAACTCCGTTTCAAAATTCACAGACATGTGGATTTCAAAGGATAACTGAGTTTTGGTTCATGTATTGGTTCACAAGTGTAAAATTAGGTAAATTTGCATTAAAAGGTGAACTCCATGAACTTTCCCACCATCCTTATTTCCCTATTAGGGATTCCCCTAAAATCCCTATTTCTTTCCCCATCATACAGGGAGTCTACACAATTAGTGCAGTTTCCCTGTTGCAAATTTTCACCCTTCAGTGCATGGAAGGTGACAGTACCAGGTGATGGAGACCCAATGGAAGGGCCAGGGCCAGGGAGCTCATTCCTGTTCTCTCCCTCATGTGTTTCTGATCATATGAGGGATAGAATGACTGAATTGGGCTACCAAAGTGCCACCAAAAATGGCAGCCTTGTGCCAAGTTCTTATCTCTCTTGCTGGAGGAATTCACAACCTCAGTCATGATGTCATAACATAGATAAATAACACCTCAGATCACGATGGGAGAAAACTGGCGGCCTGAATGCCCTAGAATCACAGAGTTCGAAAGTACTTGAAAAATGATCGCGCACAGTCCCCTACCGACATAAGAAATCCACTATTACAACACCCTGATAAGTGATCATCCCAACCTTGGCTTAAAACCTTAACCAAACCAAACCTCGTCTGTTGAGAAACTCATACCCTCATGAAGTTCTTCCTAACGTTTAGTCCAAATCCCTTTTCCCCTTGTAATTTCAATTTATTAGTCTGAATCCAACCCACTGAAACAACAGCAACAACAAAACAAATGTGCTCCATCACCCATGTGACACCTCTTTGAATACTAGGATGGTTATCATATATCACCTTTTATTTGTTTGTTCTTCAGGCTAACCCTAACTAGTTCCTTCAACGTTTCATTATACGACTTGTTCTCCTAGGCCCTGGCCCTCTTCTATCATCCACTTCTGGACATGATCCATTTTGGTGGCATCTCTAGATGTCCTGTCATGTATAGTTCTGCACAGATCATAGGGTCATGGAATAGTAGAGTTGGAAGGGGCCTATAAAGCCATTGAGCCCAACTCCTTGTTCAATGCAGGAATCCACCGTAAAGCATCCCTGACAGATGGTTGTCCAGCTGCATTTTGAATGCCTCTAGGGTGGGAGAGCCCACAACCTCCCTAGGTAATTGGGTCCATTGTCATACTGCTCTAACAGTCTGACATTTTTCCTGATGTCCAGCCAGAAATTGGCTTCCTGTAACTTGAGCCCATTATTCTGCGTCCTGCACTCTGGGATGATCAAGAAGAGATCCTGGCCCTCCTCTGTGTGGCAACTTTTCAAGTATTTGAAGAGTGCTATCATCTCTCCTCTCAATCTTCCCTTCTCCAAACTAAACATGTCCAGTTCTTTCCGCCACTCCTCATAGGGCTTTGTTTCTAGATCCTTGATCATCCTCGTTGCCCTCCTCTGAACACGCTCCAGTTTTTCTGCATCCTTCTTGAAGTGTGGTTCCCAGAACTGGACGTAATATTCAAAATGAGGCCTAACCAGTGTCAAATAGAGGAGAACCAGTACCTTGTGCGATTTGGAAGCTATACTTCTATTAATGCAGCCCAAACTATATGCATCACAAAGAAAGGAGTCATTTTAGACGAAGGAAGCTGCAGCTGGTACTCACAGAATCATTGTTTCCGATTTATGTTTAGCAAGGAAGGATATGGATTTCCCCCCATTGTTATCATTGTTTTCGCCACTGGCAATGAGACAACCATATTGAAAGTTAATTTGGAACCTTGGCTCTATTATTTGGTACTCTAATTACTTGCCTCAGTGAGCAATGCAGCCAGAGGACAAAAGAACTAGAATAGACATCACACGTGGAAACTTGGGTGAGAGCAGCTGCAGGCAAAAGGAGCAGAAGCATTGAGATATGTGGAAAGGTCTTGCGTCCTCTGCTTCTTGCTGGAAGAGCTCAACTTCATTATCGCCACCAGCAAATTGCTGCCTTCATGTCATGCTGCAATTTTCTTCAGTAGCTGGCTTAGAAACTTCCACCCTCCCTTATTCCAGATGGAGATGTGGATGGTATTGATTTTCTTTACATCAGTGATATTGCTATGGAATTCTACAGTGGAGGCTGATGGCTGCGATTTCGGTGGGACTGTGAATCCATCCTGGGTTTCAGTCAGAACAAGCCAGAACTTGAATGGAACTCTCCAAAGTGCTGAACCTTATCCCCAAAATTTGTTCAGCACTTTGGATAGCTTCCTTAAGGTTCTGGCTCATTCTGACTGAAACCTAGGATGGGTTCACAACCCCATCAAAATCAGAGCCACCAGACTCCACTGGAGTTGTGTCAGAAGAAGAAACACCCAGCATTGACCCGATTTTTCATTCCAGGAGTATTGCAGGAAATTTTGAATATTTCTCAAGCCTTTCGGATTACCATGATTTGCACCTAGTTTTTAATGTATTCCCTGATTTCCACCACACATTCCTATTCTTCTGGATTTTGACGCAATTGATTATAGGGATGATGTTATACACCTCCATTCTCATATGAACAGCCTTCAGCATTAATTGGAAAGGAAATATGTTTAGCAGTTTAAAAAAAAATCAAGAAAATAAACCCTAAAGAAGGTTTTGAGGCCTGAGGCTCTGACACAGTCTGCAATAACTTACTAAGTTCCAGTCTGGATCTGGATTTGAGTCCATGATATTCAGTTCTCTTTCTATGTCTTCAGATTGTTTTAAAAGCATGAGCAGGGATGTATGAAAAAATCATTTCAGTTCATTATTATGCACAGATTTACATGCCGGGGACAAAACAAAGCTCACAATCTGATACAGAGTTGAGTTGGAACAGATTTCATGTCAGAATTTGGAAAACTCTGGCAAAGTTTTACGGATTTGCACATTCCAAGCAAGTGGGGGGGGGGGAGAGATGCTCTTACCTACACTGCTGTGTGCCAATCTATTTGTGTTCATCAGAATATGAGAATGTTCAACCTCAAGCTATAGATACTTTTTTGCTACACACACCAGCCTTTTCCAACCTGGCACACTCCCACTGTTTTGGACAACACCTCCCAACTTGTAAAGTTGAAATCTGAAGCTTCTGGAGGTCTCCAGGTTGGGGAAAGCTGCTAGACACTTTGTCATTCTCCTGGAATCAGCTGTTTTAATTTAAGACTTCATCCTGACCATGTTATTCATCCACCAGCTAAAGAGCTTGCCTCTTTACACATTCTTTCTCTTAGTTTGCCATACACAATCTCTAGGATGGAATTTAATTACGCTCCCCCCCCCTTTCTTTCTTTCTTTCTTTTTTTTGCTTCAATAGCAGCAGGCTTGTCAGTTTAATTGATTCTTGGTCAAAGTAATATTGATCAGATAAAAGCAAATCCATTCCTCTCACAACAATTAAAACATTTAAATAGGCTCCTTCTCTTCTTTCATGAAACCACTGGTGGCTGCCCCTTATGGCTGCTGTTGATCATTAGCAAATGAATTAGTGTCCATTTGTATTGGTGCCTGTCTTGTTTCAACATCTTGATATTTTCCGGCATTAAAACAGTGGTGTCCAGTTGTCAAGGAGCAGACATACAACAGAGGCCCATTTGATGTCTTAGTCTAAAGAGTGTCTCCAGTAGAGGAGAGTGTGAAAGAGAGAGCAGCTATGAATTCACATGGAAGTTAATGGCTGTCACATAGGTGGGTTGTTTGCTGGTAGCCATAAATAACCTTAGCCCATTTCACGTCTTCTGTTCCTGAAAAGAGCCAATGCATGAGGCGAGTAAGTGCTCCAGCCCTGTCCCAGTCACATCTGTCACCCTCAACTCATGGAGGACGACTGTCTGAGGAGGAGAATTTATGAAGGCTATCCACATTATTATTATTATTACTATTATTATTATTATTATTATTAACAATATTTATATAGTGCTCCATATCTAAACTAAATTCTGGAGTGGTAGACATAAGAAATAAACAGTAAAAATATTAGAAGATTAAAACAATTGTTAATTAGAATTGTTCAACTTAAAACAGAATAATAACAAAACAGTTGCTGGTCAGTTAAGGAACGCTTCCTGGAAAAAAGCTGGTTTCAGGAGGTTCTAGAAGCAATGCAGTGTTGGTGCCTGTCTGACCTTCAAGGGTGGGGAATTCCAAAGAAAAGGGCCCACCACGTTTAAGGTATGGACTCCAATCAGGCCATAGGTTCATATGGAACCACCAGGGGCATGCTCTCTGATGACCTCAGTGACTGGGCAGATTGGTAAGGGAAAAGGCTCTCTGGTATCCTGGTCCCAAGTTGTTTAGGGCTTTGTACACTAATACCAAAACCTTAAACCTGGCCTGTAAGCAAATAGGCAGCCAGTGCAGCTCCTTCAGCAAAGGAGTTACACATGAGCAACATATTCCAACATTCTGGGTCACATGGAGAACCTCCCAGATTCAGGATAAAAGGAAGTATAGATACACTATGAAATTCACTATCACAAGATGTAGTCATGGCCACCAATTTGGATGGCTTTAAAAGGGGTTGGATAAATTCCTGAAGGAGAAGCTATCAATGGCTATTAGTCCTAATGGCTATGTGCTACCTCCAGTATCAGAGGCAGTAAGCCTATATACACCTGTTGCTGCGGAACATGGGTGGGAGGGTGCTATAGCACCATGTCCTGCTTGTGGGTCCCTGGTCAACAGCTGGTTGGCCACTGTGTGACCAGAGTGCTGCACTAAATGGACCCTTGGTCTGACCCAGCATGGCTCTTCTGATGTTCTTATGTTCCTCTCTGGACAGCCACCTTCTTATCGTAACTCTTATTGCAATAAGTTTTGTATTTAGAACAGAGGTGTCAGGAAGCCATTCCTCTTGGGTGTTTTGAAGAGAAAGTCAAGACAGTGAGGTCTCCTTCATCAGCCTGGATGATACCTACAGTTGTTTGGTTCCTTCCCTCTCAGAGTGTCTCCCGCAAAACCCATTCCATTTTGTCATTATGGAAATCTGTTATTTAATGACATAAAAGAATTGGTACCTGAATTTACATGTTTACCTCCCCACATACACTTAGAAAACCATATTTTTGAACTGTAACCCTTCTCTGCTGTGGCACCCCTTCTATGGAATGAGCTCCCCAGAGAGGTTTGCCTGGCATCTACATTATACTCCTTGAGACGCCAGATGAAGACCTTTTTTATATATTTTCACAGTGTTTTAACTGTTCTTCAATTTGATTTTTAACCTTGCTGTTTACATTTGCTGTTTACATTTGTATTTTTAATCCGTATTAATTTCTGCATGGCTGGTTGGATTTTATCCTGGTTGTGCTTTTATATTGTATTTTAAATTACGTTTTTATACTGTCGTTGTTTTATATTTTGAATGGTTTGTATGTTTTTAATTTTTGTAAACCGCCCAGAGAACTTTGGCTATTAGGTGATATAGAAATACAGTAAATAAATAAATAAATAAATAAGGGGTGTGCACTCCAATGAAGCTCTGACAAAGCTTGGAGTTTTCAGAGTGGAGAGACAACAGTTTTAAAACCATCAAATACCCGCAGAGCAGAGATGCGCCTCATTGAAGCTTTGTTCTATTTTCGGATAACTGCTCTATTATAGTCTATGGGAATTAACAAAAATGCTTACATCGTCATTTTTAAATATAAAGAGGTGAAACTTGGCACCGATAGCTCTTAAGTAATGCTTTAGCCATGCCAAGTTTGAATCAGATCCATTCATCCCTCGATTTTTAGGATTTTTTAAATGTTTGACAGCTATTTGACAGTGTCAGCCACTTCATTATAGCCTATGGGAATTAACTAAAATGCTTACATCTCCGTCATTTTTAAAGATAAAGAGAAGAAACTTGGCACCATGATAGATCTTACGTAGGACTTTAGGCAAGCCAAGTTTGAAGCAGATCCGTTCATACCTTGAATTTTAGGAATTTTTTAAAGTTCGATAGGCTGTCGAACTTTGACAGCTAGGCTGTCAAACTTTTTTAAAAAAACTCTTTTTTAAAAAAACAAAATAAAACAAAATAAAACAATAATCCTAAAAATAAAGTGGTTATCTGATGGGTAATCCGATGTTGCAGAGAGACAGAGCTGCTCCAAAAATCAGAGCGGAGAAGTGCATACTCAGAGCTCCGCCCCGAATCTCAGTGCAGAGCAGACCTGCTCTGCTCACCCCTAGTAAACATACTCAAGTGTCTTGGCTGGAAGGCAGTATATGTGTAGCCAATAAATAAATTAAAGAGGATGTAAATTTGTCCCAAAATCCTGTCTTCTTGTAGCTATGAGCCTGGGACTCTAGAAGAATGAGTGTTTCAACTCTCTGCTATATTTTCTCATTTCAATATCTAAAGGCTAAATCCGAAGGCATGATAAACATAACTTTTGGTACCCAGACATGAATTTTAAATGAGAGGCTGACTGTAAATTAATTTTCACATTGTTTTGATTTCAAATGCTTCGTTTCAAATGCTTCATTCTTGGCTGGTATGCAAATCCCTGTAATGGTATGGAGACAAATGCCAGTATAAATTATTTTTATTGGATAATATCATAATGATAGATTTTATGTCTGTTGTTAGTATAGTAAGCTTAGAGAAAAGGGCCATTTTAACTAAGGAAGGGGGATGAGCTAATCCTTATTTGTTTAGCTCCATTCTGGGATCAGGTGCTGTACCCACTTACCTGAAATGGGGATTATATCTCAGTAGATATGTTTAGGATTGAATAATGATAATAATAATAATAATAATAATAATAATAATAATAATGAGCTCCCATTGATTAAAAAATGCTTGCACACCTTTTTCAAAATCACACCTTTCTTCATGCACATTTTCCACATGCATGCATGCTCTTGAGTGCATTTTTAGTGTTGTTTGTTTGTTTGTTTTTCACTGCATGAATCACATTGCAAGTTTGGAAATATATGCAGTTGATCCGCAGATTGTTTTCGAGTCCATGTGACTCTGCAAGGTAGGAACTGGATAAATGTGTGGATAAAAGGTGTGTCAACCAGTTCTGGATGGGGTTACACTCCCCCTGAAAGGCTGTGTCCGCAGCTTGGGGGTGCTCCTGGATCCGTCGCTCCAAATGACAGCTCAGATAGATGCAACTGCCAGGAGTGCCTACTATCAGCTTCGGCTGATACGCCAGCTGCGCCCTTTCCTAGAGTTGGAAGACCTAAAATCAGTAGTGCACGCGCTGGTAACTTCGAGGCTCGACTTCTGCAATGCGCTGTACATAGGGCTACCTCTGTGCCTAGGCCGGAAACTTCAACTAGTTCAAAATATGGCAGCCAGGTTGGTCACCGGTACATCTAGGGGTGACCACATTACACCAGTTTTAAAATCTCTTCACTGGCTGCCAATCAGTTTCCGGGCAAAGTACAAAGTGTTGGTTATTACCTTTAAAGCCCTACATGGTTTGGGTCCAGGTTACCTACGGGATCGCCTTCTCCCATACAATCTGCCCCGCACGCTCAGGTCCTCTGGGAAGAATTTACTACAGTCAACAAGAACTAGACTGACAACTGTTACCCAGAGGACCTTCTCTTCTGCCGCTCCCAGATTGTGGAATGACCTGCCGGGAGAGATTCGCCAACTCACTAGTCTTCAGGAATTTAAAAGATCTATAAAGACTGATCTCTTCCAGCAGGCCTACTCAGATGAATTTTAAAGTGTTTTATTGGTGTTTTATTGGTATTTTAATGATGTATTGGTTTTATGTGCTTTTAATCAGTTTTGTATTTTGTATTTAATGCTGTTCCCCGCCTCGATCCGTTGGGAGAGGCGGGTAATAAATAAATATATTATTATTATTATTATTATTATTATTAAATCCTTATCCAAAACAACCAAAATAAATCTCTCATACATAGAGATGGAATGGAGTACCATGGAAAAGGATATTGCTAGAGGTCTGGGACCCAAAAGGTAGCAATCTAATTCTGCAACATTTTGTTGCAGGTCCCATTTAATACCAAATATGTATAGGGGGCAGCACAAATCATGCTGAACCTGCAAATATATGCAAATTTGATTTACTTAATTTATAGACATCACAGACCATGGCATGCTTAGTGGAGAATCGTGTGATTATTTTTAAATCAAAGAGTAAAAATAACATGGCATTGTAGCCTTCCTCCTCCTCCTTTCCTCTCCATGTAGTAAATTTCTCATGGGAGCTAAGTTCTTATTTGTGATACATAGTGATGGGAGTGATCTCTTTCCATTTTTTATCCCTGGGAGCATCTGTCCACCCATCTGCATGTGGTAACTCTTGATAGTGCTCTCTGGAATTTAATTCACTTCTCACAGCATGGAATGCATTACAGAACGAGGCAGCATCTCCTCTGTTTTTGTTAGCATCAGATTGAAGCGAAGGACAAAAGGTTACAGGGTGATTTTACCTCCTTCCCATTTTTAAATTGTGTTAGCCTTTGCGCTGGGGCAAAATGAACCGGCTCATTTCATTAATCTGACCTTTCGTTTAAAAGAGGAATTGCTGATATTTTGTGTGAAATGTGGAAGACATGTTTAGACAATTTGGGTTTGAGTTGTTGTTGTTTTTCATCCTATCTCATCCGTTTTTGCTTTCTTCAGAGGAGGTAGCTTATTTGTTTTTTGAGACGGTAACATTAGATAAACAACATCATTCTCTTTTGGCAATGGGCAGGATGTTGAATAAGCAAGGAAACGTTCTGGTCACTGAAACTCCAAAGGGATAGTATAAAGCGGGAGAAGGTAAGGACAGAAGGACAGAAGATGGGCTGTGCTTGATCAGACCAAAGGCCTGAACAAACAAATCAACATTCAGACATGGAGCAATCTTCCCTTGGACTACCATGCTTGCTTGACTACTGGCTTGTTTCTACGTCACCATACGAACATAAGAACAGCTGTTCTGGATCAGACCAAAGGTCTATCTAGTCCAGCATTCTGTTCACACAGTGGCCAGCCAGCTGCCCATAGGAATCCCACAAGAAGGATATGAGTGCAACAGTACCATGCCACCCATGTTTCCGAGCAACTGGTATGTAGGGATGTGCACTGGATCGGACCCGATCCACGATCCGAGTCCGGTCCAGTGGGAAATCGGATAAATTATCCGATTTCCGATCCCGCAGCTGGATCGGCCGATCCAATCCGAACCGGTCCGAAAAAGCTCCGAACCGGTTCGGCGGATCGGCGGATCGGCGGGCGCCCACTGGCGCCCACCGCCGCTTCCATTGGCGGGCGCCAGCGGGCGCCCGCCGATGAAAGTGGACAGCGGGGGGGGGAGGAGGGGGGCACTTACCTTCTCGGCCCGGTGGCTCCCGTCCGGCGCCGGCGCCTACTACTACTAGCAGGCTCCGCGGCCTGCTCTAGGGTGGCGCGCCGGGTGATGTCATCACCCGGCGCGCTACTCTAGAGCAGGCCGCGGAGCCTGCTGGTAGTAGTAGGCGCCGGCGCCGGACGGGAGCCACCGGGCCGGGAAGGTAAGGAGGGGGTGCGTGGAGGGGAGGAGGGGGCGCGCGGAGGGGGGAGGGGGGAGGGGGGCCCTTACCTTTCCGGCCCGGCGGCTCCCGTCCGGCGCCGGCGCCTACTATTCCCAGCAGGCTCCGCGGCCTGCTCTAGGGTGGCGCGCCGGGTGATGTCATCACCCGGCGCGCTACTCTAGAGCAGGCCGCGGAGCCTGCTGGTAGTAGTAGGCGCCGGCGCCGGACGGGAGCCGCCGGGCCGGAAAGGTAAGGAGGGGGTGCGTGGAGGGGAGGAGGGGGCACGCGGAGGGGGGAGGGGGGCCCTTACCTTTCCGGCCCGGCGGCTCCCGTCCGGCGCCGGCGCCTACTATTCCCAGCAGGCTCCGCGGCCTGCTCTAGGATGGCGCGCCGGGTGATGTCATCACCCGGCGCGCTACTCTAGAGCAGGCCGCGGAGCCTGCTGGAAGTAGTAGGCGCCGGCGCCGGACGGGAGCCGCCGGGCCGGAAAGGTAAGGAGGGGGTGCGTGGAGGGGAGGAGGGGGCGCGCGGAGGGGGGAGGGGGGCCCTTACCTTTCCGGCCCGGCGGCTCCCGTCCGGCGCCGGCGCCTACTATTCCCAGCAGGCTCCGCGGCCTGCTCTAGGATGGCGCGCCGGGTGATGTCATCACCCGGCGCACTACTCTAGAGCAGGCCGCGGAGCCTGCTGGAAGTAGTAGGCGCCGGCGCCGGACGGGAGCCGCCGGGCCGGAAAGGTAAGGAGGGGGTGCGTGGAGGGGAGGAGGGGGCGCACGGAGGGGGGAGGGGGGCCCTTACCTTTCCGGCCCGGCGGCTCCCGTCCGGCGCCGGCGCCTACTATTCCCAGCAGGCTCCGCGGCCTGCTCTAGGATGGCGCGCCGGGTGATGTCATCACCCGGCGCACTACTCTAGAGCAGGCCGCGGAGCCTGCTGGAAGTAGTAGGCGCCGGCGCCGGACGGGAGCCGCCGGGCCGGAAAGGTAAGGAGGGGGTGCGTGGAGGGGAGGAGGGGGCGCGCGGAGGGGGGAGGGGGGAGGGGGGCCCTTACCTGCCCGGCCCGGCGGCTCCCGTCCGGCGCCGGCGCCTACTACTACCAGCAGGCTCCGCGGCCTGCTCCAGGGTGGCGCGCCGGGTGATGTCATCACCCGGCGCGCTACTCGAGAGTAGGCCGCGGAGCCCGCTGGTAGTAGCCGCCGGCGCCGGACGTGCCGAGAAGGTAAGTGGCGGGGAAGGGGGCTTACCCCCCCCCGGAGCCGTCCGCTTCTATCCGCTGGCGCCCGCGGGCGCCAGCGGATGGAAGCAGGCGGCCCCAGGGGGGGTAGGGAGCGCGGGGGGAGGGGGTTTACCTGCCGGGGCCGTCCACAGCGGACGGCCCCGGGGGGGGGAGGGAGTTAGGCCCCCCCTTACCCACCCGCCGCCATTTTTTCCTCATAGACTTGCATTGCAATGCAAGTCTATGGGGAAAAAAATGGCGGCCGATCCAAAAATTTCCGATTTTTGGATCGGGATCGGACTCGATCCGGTCCGGGGGGCCTCCGATTTTGTCCGAACCGGTCCGGGACAAAATTGGAGGTCCCGATCCGGGTCCCGATCCGATCCGGGGGGTCCGTGCACACCCCTACTGGTATGCATAGGAATAGTGCCTCTGATACTAGAGGTAGCATATAGCCATCCGGATTAGTAGCCATTCATAGCCTTTTCCTCCATAAATTTGTCTATCCCCCTTTAAAGCCATCTAAATTGATGCCCTTCACTATGTCTTGTGGATGTGAGATCCATAGTTTAACTATGCACTGTGTGAAGAAGTTAGAGTGGCCATATGAAAAGGAGGACAGGGCTCCTGTATCTTTAACAGTTGCATAGAAAAGAGCATTTCAGCAGAGGCCATTTGAATGCATGCAGCTCCTGGTGAAATTACCACTTCATCACAATAGTTAAAGCTGCAGGAGCCCTGCCCTCTTTTGTACCTGGTCAAGCTTTAACTGTTGTGATGAAGAGGCAATTTCACCAGGTGCTGCATGCATACAAATGACACCTGATGAAATTCCCTTTTCCATACAACCGTGAAAGATACAAGAGCTCTGTCCTCCTTTCCATATGGTCACCCTAGAGGAAGTCCTTCTCTTTAACTGTCCTGAATCTCCCACCTATCAGCTTCATGGGATGACCACAGGGTGGCCATTTGGGCCTTTGCTGCAAGGTCCATCCCTAGCTGCCCCACTATAACACTGGGGCTCTTTCCACACCAGGTGTTTTGCCTGGGTTTGTCCCTGGGTGTTCTCTGTGAGTCCAAATGATGCACAGGGAGTCCCAGGGGCAGGGTGGGTAGGTTGGCCACTGGATTTTCCAGGGATAAGGCAACCCTGGAAAATCTCAATTTTTCTGCAGACCCAGGAAGTTCCCAGGACCGCGGATGTGGCCACCCATCCCAGGTGCTCCGTGCCCATCAGGGGAGGGATGGCACCAGTTTCTCCACCCCGGTAGGGCAGGGAGGAGGCTGGGGGCCTGCGCTCCTCCTGGGTTAATGGAAAAAACAAAATGGCACCCGTGATGTGCAACAACCCGGGGGGAGCCCGGGTTGTCGCACAATTAGGTGTGCATTAGGGCAACGAACCCGGAAGCAGGCACTTCCAGGTTTGCCGCCCCTCCGGCCCTCTACACCTGTCTGGTGTAGAAGGGCCTTTAGTGTAAACTATGGAAGTCATGACCACTTCAGGCCATCAAATTAGATCGCTTTAAAAGGGAATTACACCAATTCATGGAGAATAAGGCTATCAATGGTTATTAGCCATTATGGCTATATGAAGTAGGGGTGTGCACGGACCCCCCGGATCGGATCGGGACCCGGATCGGGACCTCCAATTTTGTCCCAGACCGGTTCGGACAAAATCGGAGGCCCCCCAGACCGGATCAAGTCCGATCCCGACCCAAAAATCGTAAATTTTTGGATCGGCCGCCATTTTTTTCCCCATAGACTTGCATTGCAATGCAAGTCTATGAGGAAAAAATGGCGGTGGGTGGCTGAGGGAGGGCCTAACTCCCTCCCCCCCCGGGGCCGTCCGCTGTGGATGGCCCCGGCAGGTAAGCCCCCTCCCCCGCGCTCCCTACCCCCCCTGGGGCCGCCCGCTTCCATCCGCTGGCGCCCGCGGGCGCCAGCGGATAGAAGCGGACGGCTCCGGGGGGGGGTAAGCCCCCTTCCCCGCCACTGCTTACCTTCTCGGCCCGTCCGCTCCCGTCCGGCGCCGGCGGCTACTACCAGCGGGCTCCGCGGCCTACTCTCGAGTAGCGCGCCGGGTGATGACATCACCCGGCGCGCCACCCTGGAGTAGGCCGCGGAGCCTGCTGGTAGTAGTAGGCGCCGGCGCCGGGACGGGAGCCGCCGGGACGGGAAGGTAAGGGCCCCCCTCCCCCCTCCGCGCGCCCCCTCCTCCCCTCCACGCACCCCCTGCTTACCTTCCCGGCCCGGCGGCTCCCGTCCGGCGCCGGCGCCTACTACTACCAGCAGGCTCCGCGGCCTGCTCTAGAGTAGTGCGCCGGTGATGACATCACCCGGCGCGCCACCCTAGAGCAGGCCGCGGAGCCTGCTGGTAGTAGTAGGCGCCGGCGCCGGGACGGGAGCCGCCGGGACGGGAAGGTAAGGGCCCCCCTCCCCCCTCCGCACGCCCCCTCCTCCCCTCCACGCACCCCCTGCTTACCTTCCCGGCCCGGCGGCTCCCGTCCGGCACCGGCGCCTACTACTACCAGCAGGCTCCGCGGCCTGCTCTAGAGTAGCGCGCCGGGTGATGACATCACCCGGCGGGCCACCCTAGAGCAGGCCGCGGAGCCTGCTGGTAGTAGTATGCGCCGGCGCCGGGACGGGAGCCGCCGGGACGGGAAGGTAAGGGCCCCCCTCCCCCCTCCACGCGCCCCCTCCTCCCCTCCACGCACCCCCTGCTTACCTTCCCGGCCCGGCGGCTCCCGGCCGGCGCCGGCGCCTACTACTACCAGCAGGCTCCGCGGCCTACTCTAGAGTAGCGCGCCAGGTGATGACATCACCCAGCGCGCCACCCTAGAGCAGGCCGCGGAGCCTGCTGGTAGTAGTAGGCGCCGGGACGGGAGCCGCCGGGACGGGAAGGTAAGGGCCCCCCTCCCCCCTCCGCGCGCCCCCTCTGCGCGCCCCCTCCTCCCCTCCACGCCCCCCCTGCTTACCTTCTCAGCCCGTCCGCTCCCGTCCGGGGCCGGCGGCTACCACCAGCAGGCTCCGCAGCCTGCTCTAGAGTAGCGCGCCGGGTGATGACATCACCCGGCGCGCCACCCTAGAGCAGGCCGCGGAGCCCGCTGGTAGTAGCTGCTAGTGCCGGACGGGAGCGGACGGGCCGAGAAGGTAAGCGCCCCCCTCCTCCCCCCCCCACTGTCCACTTTCATCGGTGGGCGCCCGCTGGCGCCCGCCAATGGAAGCGGCGGTGGGCGCCAGTGGGCGCCCGCCGATCCGCCGATCCGCCGAACCGGTTCGGAGCCTTTTCGGACCGGTTCGGATTGGATCGGCCGATCCAGCTGCGAGATCGGAAATCGGATAATTTATCCGATTTCCCACTGGACCGGACTCGGATCATGGATCGGGTCCGATCCAGTGCACATCCCTAATATGAAGCCTCCAGGTTTAGAGTCACCAGTCAGTTGGGAATAACAGCAGGAGTGGAGTATTGCCCTCATGTCCTGCTTATAGGCTTCCATTAGCATCTAACTAGCTACTGTGGAAAACAGGATGCCAGACAAGTAAGTCTTTCATCTGAACCAGAGGAGGTTATGCTCTTGAGGAACCAATTAGGAAGGTCTGTCACTGGGAAAGACGGTTCTTTTTTGGTTTGATGAAGTTCTGTGGAATTTACGACACAATTTGCATATGAGAACTGAGCGTTAGGCTCATCTCCAGTTAGGAGCTCTGGGTTCCAGTTCCCACACAGCCATGGAAGCTCACTGGGTGACTCTGGGCCAGTCACAGACTCTCAGCCCAACCTACCTCACGGGGCTGTTATTGTGAGGATAAAATGGAGAGGAGGAGGATTATGTATGCCGCCTTGGGTTCCTTAAGGAGGAAAAAAGGTGGCACGTAAATATAATAAGTCAATAAATTTGCACAAGCTATACCCGGATTTGTACAAATGCACCCAAAATGTGCAAAACATTCACAGAAAAGCACACAAGTTACTTGAAAATCTGCACACTGGCTCGACTTGCTTCAGATCAAGTCAGGCACCACAGCAGGGCCAAATCTACACCAAGTAGGATATAACACTTTGAAAGTGGTTTGAAAACGGTATATGGAATGTGTCCTGGGTCCTATATGGAATGTGTAGTGGGACCAAACAGTTGTCAAAACTGTTATAAACCATAATAAAGCAGTAGTGTAGATCCTGTCCAGAAACTGAAACAAAATCCATGGGGCCGAGCCTAGGAAAATTCATCAAACTCCACCACCAAATGGATTTCTCCATCATCCTTACACCAGGTGGAGTCCCTATACTTTGATACTCATTCATCAGTTCCATCAGGTGAACAGAGATTAACGAGTGCTTAATAGTTAACATTTATTCATTGAAATTGCCTTCTGCTTTGATTTTTTTTTTCAAGAGCAGTTTCTTTTCGATCACACTGAATGAATATAGAAAAAAATCAGAAGTAATTTTTGGCACAGCACTAATTCAGTAGCTATGGAGCATCTTGCTTGCTATGCCATTATTAGCAACTCTGCATTCTGGGTAATTTTAAGGAAATGAAATAAATCCCTCACTGTGAAGAACAAATCAAAGGAAAGTCAGCTGGTGACTAGATATCTGTTGTGTCTAATCCTGCTGAAGTACTGTCAGACAATAATTCAGAGTCAGATTCTGAGGCTGAAGAGACAGCAGTAGAGACGTCCCAGTCCATACCAGGAGTGGGGGAGTTGCTTCCTATGGCCTCTTTCCTAGCTGTGAATGATCCTTTGCCAGCTCTTATCTCTGATGGTGTAAATAACCTCAAAGCTGAGAATCAGGCTTCTTCTAAGGAGGAGGGCATGGAAAGCCTGGTAGATGCGAGATTCCGTAGGAGAGAAAGGCCAGCTGAGGGAAGGCAGGAGGTCGGCCAGGTTGATTGCTCAGAAATGGCTTGGTCAGAACCAGGCTCCCTGAAGGTGTACTGAAAGAAATGGGCTTTCCCTTTCCTTGAAAGAACAACTGTTTTGCTTACTTTGCATAATCTTGCCTAGAGGACAAGTCTCTTAGAACTCTTAGACTCCTTTCAGCTGGGAGAAGATGTTTATTGCCTGAATAAAGCTTTGTTGATTTCATGGCAGACCTCTTTATTGACTTCAAATAACGCATGGGGCGAGAGGGACATGACAATATCCTCTTCAGCAGGAATTCAAATCTCAGACCTGTCTTTTCCTCTCAGCTAGTCCATACTCCGTGAACTCTCCTTACCCTTGCTGATCATGCCATGCTTCATTACCTAAACTACAGGCTGGTTTCCACCTACCCTTCTGCACACTGCAGAATTACAATACTTCCGTTAATGTGGCGGAATGATAAACCTCATGCAATGAATGTGGAAATATATAAATGCAGAGACCAAGGATGCCTCCAAACGAGGGATGGTGGAGAAATTTGTTCGGTTTACATTTCAATTCATACTGCATAAAACGATACGCAAACTGAAACGCGGTTGTCTGATCAAAAAAGGCACACCAACATGTGTACATTAGGGGAAACTGTACACAAAAATGCATGTATTGGCAAAAGTACTGTACAGTATTGTTGGAGACAGTTGATTGCAAAAAAAAGTGTGTGTTAGGAGAAATGTATATGAAAATATGTACTTTTTTTGTGCAGGACTTTTTAAATAATAATAATAATAATAATAATAATAATAACAACAACAACAACAACAACAACAAACTAATGTAGTAATGGGATGGAGCCAACATAAATTTGGAAACAGCTGATAGGAAGTGAAATTGATAGATTTGTCCATCCCTATCACAAACTAGACCTTGCATTTGATTCTATTTGTTGTTGCAAGTGAACAATCTACAGATCCCTCTTCTTTCTATTCTTCAAATGTGTCCACAGAGCAGAAGGGGAGAGACATCCATTGCCCTTTGCAGGACTCATCATCATATGCCACATATCAGTCTTAAACCTCACTGATTGCTTTTATGAAATCCATTACAGTCAGGACAATACTAGATGATAGACAAAGTGTATCATGTCTCTTTCTGTGTATTGTTTTTTAAGATGACAGCTACATTGGGCCCGGATCAAGATTAGAACCATGTCATGCAAGGAGAGGTAATTCATTGTCAGGATAACTTGGCAAAAGTAGCCCATGTTATCATAGACTCATAGCAAAATAGAATCATAAAATGGTAGAGTTGGAAGGGGCCTATAAGGCCACCAAGTCCAACCCCTTGCTCAATGCAGAAATCCACCTTAAAGCATCCCTGACAGATGGCTGTCCAGCTACCTCTTGAATGCCTCTAATGTGGGAGAGCCCACCACCTCCCTAAGTCATTGGTTCCATTGTCGTGCTGCTCTAACAGTCAGGAAGTTTTTCCTGATGTCCAGCCGGAATGTGGCTTCCTGTAACTTGAGCCCATTATTCCGCATCCTGCACTCTGGGATGATCGAGAACAGATCCTGGCCCTCCTCTGTGTGACAACCTTTCAAATATTTGAAGAGTGCTATCATGTCTCCCCTTCTGATAACCTCCCAATCTGACTAGTGCAATGCACTCTTCATGGGGATTCCTTTGAGGGTGGTCCGGAAGCTGTGACTGGTGTAGAATGTTTCTGTCCATGTGTTGACCAGTGCAGTGAGATGTGAGCATATCACACCAGTTTGTGTGATTGCACACCAATCTCTGCAATGGCTGCCAGTGGGCTACCAGATCCTATTCAAAATGTTAGTGCTACTGTGAAGTGCCCATATTTGCTCAGGATCCAGAGATCACCTTTCCAATACTGACCATACTTGGATTTTAAGATCTGCTGGGGAAGTTTTAATTGTGGTGTCCTTAAGGAATGTGGGCCATGGGGCTACCACACATAGGAGGTGATGACACCCCAGCTTTGGATTTCTCTTCCAGTAGAGATTTGGCTCTTCCTCATCATGTTATCATTTAGGCTGCATTGAAAGACCTATTTATTTGTTCAGGCTTTGGGGTATAGCTGAGTACTCCATTTATTTATTTATTTTGACTGATTGGATTGTTGGTTTTAGGGTATTTTATTTTAGATTTCTGATTTTAATGTCATTTGCATGGTGTACTTTGTTTTATATAGATTGTTAACTGTCCTGTGAGGAAGAGTGGGTTATAAATCAAATTTAAAAATTACCTTTCACCCATGCCACGGTCCCAACAAAATCACACACTCCCTGGAAAGCTGTTATTTTCCCCAGAATGGATACACAAATTGCAATCATACCTTTCATGTATTGGCCCTCAGAAGGATGGAGCAGTTAGGAAGAAAACTAAGGGCGAAGGCAGATGTAACATTTGAAATGTGATTGCTGTGTGAATTGTTTCCTATTTTTCAAGAGAGCCAGAAAGCCTATGTTCACCAGTTGCTGGGGATCATGGGCAAGAGGGTGCTGTTGGACCATGTCCTGCGCTTTTAGGGTCCCTGGTTGACAGTTGGATGGCCACTGTGTGAACAGAGTGTTGGATTAGATGGACCTTGGGCCTGATCCAGCATGGCTCTTCTTGTATTCTGATTTGAAGGGTTTCAGTAGCCACACTCAATGCACAAAGGTCTAACTGGCAGCCAGGTGTGTGGAAACCTTGGAGGTGGGGCTTACATGTGCACCTATACCCCTCCCAACTTTTGCCCTACATGCAAGAGGTGTAGGGCTCTTGTGGCTGGAAAAAGTAGGTGGCCCTGGATTCCATGCACCACAATGAGAATGGCTGATGGCTACATATGGCAAGAGGCTACAGGTTGCCTACATGTGCTCTGCAATGGTCTTCCTACCAGAAGCCTGAGCCATGAACCCTTGGAAGAGTGCCACAGTGTTTGTCTGGACTGGGAGCCATTTTCTGGCATAGCATCCAGTCCTTGAATCATTGGAGAAAGTTTATGTGTAACCTGAACCCTGCAACAAGGTCAAACATCTCATTATACAATCAGCAGAGGGATGGTTCCAGTGGGCATGAGTTGTGTTTTGATCCCATTATAATCAATGGTACTCAAGTTAGTGAAGACTAACTTGTTGCATTGGGCAGTATCCCAGTGGTAACCACATGCAAGCTGCCAGCCTCATCAGTTCAATTACACAAATTTTTGGTAGCAGAAATACTCATTCTGTAACAGACTGGTGTGGCGAAACTGACATAAGGTGCTTGCCCTTGGAGGCACATGCTTCTCCATTTGCACAATGCTTGTGCAATGGAAGTGACAAGGCAGCCACATGAAGAACATAAGTGGTGGTTGACCGAACCCTTACATGGGCAGCATTGTATACTGCCCATTGATTTCTGTGGAAAGTATTCAATGCTGCTGATTGATTTACTGCCCATTGATTTACTAGATCGTAATAAATCTCTAAATCCAACCTACTGGCCTTCATGAAACATTTCCCCCATTCCTTATAAGCCAGTTCAGCTGTGGTTGTATCAGCCCTTAAGTATAATATTTATTTTTATTGATTACTTATTAATTGAGTGAATTAGGTGTACTTTGCAGTTTACAGAGCTTGCAAGTGAGATTCAATATGGTCTGTATTTTCTCCAAACCCTCAGGCATATGCCTTTAACAGAAAATAGAACTGGACTATTGAATTCCTTCCATGTTACACTATATCCCAAAACCTGGAATAAATGTGGTATGTTATCCATTTTTTTTTGATTGCACTTCGAATGTAATGTGCAAAAGGTTAAACTGCTATGCTTCAATCATTCAGTTCAAGGTAGACTTGACAGCCAATCTATCTGACAATGAATCCAATGAAACCAAGACTGCCAAATAAATAATTTGAAGAGTGTTCTGTAGTATCCAGAAATAAAGCTAATTCACAATAAATGTAATTTACCTTTTGATTACCTAGACTGATTCATGCTGTCAAGATGACCACACAGGTGGCCAAAACCTGGTTATACATTAAAAAAGCAACTAGTAAAAAAACTATTCCTTAATCCTTTTCATAAAGCTGGCTGTCATGAGCAGTTGGAGAAGGTCATTACTCAAGGTTTCATTATTATTATTATTATTATTATTATTATCATTATTATTTTAAAAAGCACCTAGAAAATGGTTTTATATTTAATTTCCCTCCAAACAAATCAATTCCTAAAGTTAATATCTTCTGCTTCTCCATCTTTCAAATATCAAATTAGCAAAACTCTTATCGTTCTGATAAGCAGCTGTGAGTGGAAGGAGGATGTGTTTATTACAAATGAATGGGGTGTGGAATGCATCAGAGGCAGTTGCTGGGGAACATGGGTGAAAGGGTGCTGTTGCACCTGTGTTGTGCTTGTGGGTTCCTGGTTGACAGCTTGTTGGCCTCTGTGTGAACAGAGTGCTGGACTAGCAGGACCCTTGGACTGATCCAGAATGGCCCTTCCTATGTTCTTAAGGGAGGTCAGTTCTGTACATAGAGATATACTGCAACCTTCTGCAGGCTCCCTTGGCAGTAAGGATTGGGTCATTCAGTGTCCAGAGTGGAGGGAATGTTTGTCTAGGGCTACACCAAGTGTTCACAAACAGGGATCCACAAATCACCAAACATTAGGGTGACCAGATAAAATCCAGGTCAGGGCTCATGTAACTTTAACAGTTGTAGAGAAAAGGAAATTTCAGCCAGTGCCATTTGTATGCAATTAGTTCCTGGTGAAATTCCCTCTTCATCACAACAGGTAAAGGTGCAGGGGCCCTGCCTTCTTTTGTATATGGTCACTCTAGTATAGTGCATGCACCTTTAACTGTTGTGATGAAGAGGGAATTTCACCAGGGACTAATTGCATACAAATGACACTGGCTGAAATTTCCTTTTCTCTACAACTGTTAAAGTTACATGAGCTCTGACCTGGATTTTATCTGGTCACCCTACCAAACATGAGCTGATCACGGTTCTCTGAATTCCACCTTGAAGCTCACTGGGATTGTGTCTGTATGAGATTGCAAGTTTTCTTTTGTTTTCTTTTTTTTTTGCACTAAGATTCATGTGGATTTTCCTATCAGTTGTGCACATGTTTTTTAAGATGTACTCAATTCAAGTGTGTTTGTTTACAGTTTGAAGTGTGCACATTTTTCATAGGCCTTATTTCAAATGTACACTTTTTTAATGCTTTGTTTACATTTCTCAAATCACATTACAAGCTTGGAAATTGTGGATTAGCAGTACTGACTGCCTCTGGGTGTTCAATTCCAGAAGGGGCAAAGTGGGTAAATTCTTGTGAAAAATGAACTGAAACAAATTTCAAATACATATACAATACAAAACCATATCCTTACACACACACACACACACACACACACACACTGCATATTCAATACAAATTTCCCATACATCCATATTCACAAGTCAATCATTCTGACATGCAAAGAGAATTTTGTGGGACTGAAATATTCCCTGAAAAACTTCAGTGTTTAACTTCCAATGTTAAAATTAATGAAAACAACAGAACAGTTATAAAACAATAAGACCTCACTAAAATAATGAGGGGTAGCTGACAATAATATATAAATATTGCAAAAAAAATTAAATAAATAATAAAATAATGAGGAGTAGCGCATGGAAATGTCTGGTCCAACAGAATTGATTTAAGTTGTCAGTGGAAGCATTCCACACTAGAAGTCCACCTGGACTCAATCATTCCACATGGTGGCTGCCACCACTGAAAAGTCCCTTTACAATGACCAAATGAGCCTCTCAGTGGGCCTGGGTATGATAAGCAGGACCTCCCCATCAGAATGTAGAGACCAGGATGGCCTATAAGTGATAACCAAGACAACCTGGTCCTAATTTGTTTAGGGTCTTATAAACCAGCAGTAACACCTTGAACATGGCTTGGTAGCTAATTGAATATCCCCTTAAGTAACAAAATCCTCCTTAAGCTCCTTATTGGGGAGTGGGGGTTACAAGGTAACAGTGGAGCCACATCACCTGGTACATCAGAACTGCCCACAGGTCTGTGGTTGACATTATGTCCCTTGCCTTATGCTACAAACTGCTTGGTACCCACACTCTTAAATAAGTACTAGGATCCCGTATGTCTCCACCGCTAGGCTGACCATATGGAAAGGAGGACAGGGCTCATGTAACTTTAACAGTTGCAGAGAAAAGGGATTTTCAGCAGGTGTCATTTGTATGCAATTAGTTCCTGGTGAAATTCCCTCTTCATCACAACAGTTAAAGTTGCAGGGGCCCTGCCTTCTTTTGTATATGGTCACTCTAGTATAGTGCATGCACCTTTAACTGTCGTGATGAAGAGGGAATTTCACCAGGAACTAATTGCATACAAATGACACTGGCTGAAATTCCCTTTTCTCTACAACTGTTAAAGTTACATGAGCCCTGTCCTCCTTTTCATATGGTCAGCCTATCCACTGCTATCTCATGGTGTCCCCCTGGTCAGGGCATAAAAGGCCCCTTCTTGTGGAGCAGTGCAATTGGTGGAAGTTGTAATGCCACCAACAAGCCACTGCTTTAAGTATGTGACCTAAACAGATGTTAGGAGCTCCCATTATCCTTGCATGATGTCCTTGGCTTTTGTTCGTGTTCCACTCAGAAGATCCCCCTCCCAATTTAAAAAGGCCCATTTTTCTTCTTCTGTGAAATATATTGATTTCTGCCTCTTTGTCTGTGCCTTTATCAGCACCCTTGCATAGCAGCAAAAGAAAGTGAGGATGAAGTGAAAGACCTTTTTTTCCCCTTTTGCAGTCACTTTTGCAACGCAGCAATAAATATATTGTTCAAAACGCTCTCCAGCTGTCCTCCTCCTCATGTTTTTTGTGTTCTTTTCCCTTGCCTGTTTTATATATACAGTAACTTAGGCCGCAGTCCTAGACACGCTTGTCTGTAAATGCATTGGAAGCTGTCTTGTACCAGGTTTAGAATGGGTCTTCAATGTGGCTCGGCCTGATTCAGGGCAGTGGTGAGCTGCTGGCCCTGCCCACCATGAAGCTAACAAGGACTCCATTGGACTTCCTGTGCACCTCTCCCTTCCTCCCTGCTAACCCCTGGAACTGCTGGCCCTGCTCCAGCAAGGCTTCCCATAGCCACACGTCCTCGATTAGAGCCACCATTTTAAAAGTTGACAGTAGGGGTGTGCACGGACCCCCCGGATCGGATCGGGACCCGGATCGGGACCTCCAATTTTGTCACGGACCGGTTCGGACAAAATCGGAGGCCCCCCGGACCGGATCAAGTCCGATCCCGACCCAAAAATCGTAAATTTTTGGATCGGCCGCCATTTTTTTCCCCATAGACTTGCATTGCAATGCAAGTCTATGAGGAAAAAATGGCGGCGGGTGGGTGAGGGGGGGCCTAACTCCCTCCCCCCCCCGGGGCCGTCCGCTGTGGACGGCCCCGGCAGGTAAGCCCTCTCCCCCGCGCTCCCTACCCCCCCTGGGGCCGTCCGCTTCCATCCGCTGGCGCCCGCAGGCGCCAGCGGATAGAAGCGGACGGCTCTGGGGGGGATAAGCCCCCTTCCCCGCCACTGCTTACCTTCTCGGCCCGTCCGCTCCCGTCCGGCGGCGGCGGCTACTACCAGAGGGCTCCGCGGCCTACTCTCGAGTAGCGCGCCGGATGATGACATCACCCAGCGCGCCACCCTGGAGTAGGCCGCGGAGCCTGCTGGTAGTAATCGCCGCCGCCGGATGGGAGCGGCCGGGCCGGCAAGGTAAGGGCCCCCTCCCCCCTCCGCGCGCCCCCTCCTCCCCTCCACGCACCCCCTGCTTACCTTCTTGGCCCGTCCGCTCCCGTCCGGGGCCGGAGGCTACTACCAGCGGGCTCCGCGGCCTACTCTCGAGTAGCGCGCCGGATGATGACATCACCCAGCGCGCCACCCTGGAGTAGGCCGCGGAGCCTGCTGGTAGTAGTCGCCGCCGCCGGACGGGAGCGGACGGGCCGGCAAGGTAAGGGCCCCCTCCCCCCCTCCGCGCGCCCCCTCCTCCCCTCCACGCATCCCCTGCTTACCTTCTCGGCCCGTCCGCTCCCGTCCGGGGCCGGCGGCTACTACCAGCGGGCTCCGTGGCCTGCTCTAGAGTAGCGCGCCGGGTGATGACATCACCCGGCGCGCCACCCTGGAACAGGCCGCGGAGCCCGCTGGTAGTAGCTGCCGCCGCCGGACGGGAGCGGCCAGGCCGGGAAGGTAAGCGCCCCCCTCCTCCCCCCCTCCTCCCCCCCCGCTGTCCACTTTCATCGGCGGGCGCCCGCTGGCGCCCGCCAATGGAAGCGGCGGTGGGCGCCAGTGGGCGCCCGCCGATCCGCCAATCCGCCGAACCGGTTCGGAGCCTTTTCGGACCGGTTCGGATTGGATCGGCCGATCCAGCTGTCAGATCGGAAATCGGATAATTTATCCGATTTCCCACTGGACCGGACTCGGATCGTGGATCGGGTCCGATCCAGTGCACATCCCTAGTTGACAGGTGCTCTGCATTTTCCTAGATCCATGGTTGCAAACTACAGCACCCATAAGGAGCCATTTGTGCCCATAGATCTAGGAAAACTGCAGAGCCCGTATCTTCTTTTAAAATGGCACCTCTAATCAAGGATGAATGGCTAAGGTAGTCAGAGCAGAAGTTATGGGCTCTGGGGGCAAATGGGAAGGGGCAAGTCCAAAGGACTCCCAGTTGGCCTCACTCCCATCCTTCCTGGGCACCCAAGCGAGTCAGCCCAGTCCCGAAGCTCCCTAAGTCAAATTGGCCTCTGAGGCAATTCGGGGGGCTGTGCACAGCCCTATAAATAGGCTGACCATATGAAAAGGAGGACAGGGCTCATGTAACTTTAACAGTTGTAGAGAAAAGGGAATTTCAGCCAGTGTCATTTCTATACAATTAGTTCCTGGTGAAATTCCCTCTTCATCACAACAGTTAACGTTGCAGGGGCCCTGCCTTCTTTTGTATATGGTCACCCTAGTATAGTGCCTGCACCTTTAACTGTTGTGATGAAGAGGGAATTTCACCAGGAACTAATTGCATTCAAATGACACTGGCTGAAATTCCCTTTTCTCTACAACTGTTAAAGTTACATGAGCCCTGTCCTCCTTTTCATATGGTCAGCCTACCTATAAATAAATAGCCCAAATGTAGGGTGATAGGGCTCCTGTATCTTTAACTGATGTGACGAAGAGGGAATTTCACCAGGTGCTTCATGCATACAAACAGCACCTGTCCTCCTTTCCATATGGTCACCCTACCAAATGTCTATTTTGGACCAGAGCCACACTGAAATGAAAATGTCAAAAGATGACCAGTTTAGGGGATGCTAAGTTGTTGTTTTTTTTAAAAAAACAATCTGAAAGCAGGACTATTGCTCTTAATTAAGGGTTTTGGAGATTTTAGACAAACTGACATTTTAGTTCTGTTCATCCTCATCCTTTTAGAAGTGAGAACAACTTTGAAGTCAAAACTGCTTTGGATAGAATTGAGATCTGATAAATGATGGATTGAAAGATATATATGAAAGTAGGGTGACCAGATTTTGGAAAGCAAAATCCCGGTCCATAATGCCCACCCCACCAAAGCAGACCCCCCACCAACATAAAATAAAAAAATTAAAAAGGCCACCCTCCATGCAGCCAACAAGCAGACACCCCCCCACCCCCCCCACCCAAAACAACCCCCCCACCAAGCCACCCATCCCCCAAAAAACCCACCCCAGACCTACCGGTCTTCCGACGCCACCGCTGATCTCCTCCACCGCCGCGTGAACCCCTGCAGCCCCCTCACCATTCTTGCCCTGCTCCTGGGCTCCCTGGAGGTGCAGCAGCAGCAGCAGCAGCAGCAAGAGCCTGCTTTAAAATGCCCGCGCTGCTCCCCGGCCTCGGCAGGAAACAAGTGCTTAGCGTTAGGGAGCGTCAACAAATTCCTTGTCTGGTGCCTAAAGCAGTTAGCCACCCGACAAGGAATTTGTTGACGCTCCCTAACGCTGAGCACTTGTTTCCTGCCAAGGCTGGTAAATGGGGAGCAGAGCGGGCATTTTAGGGCAGGAGGAGAGCTGACCCTTTCCCCGGTTTGCCCCCGCCGCCCCCCTGTCGGCCCGGATCACCCCAGTTTTCCCGGTTAGGACCCGGAAACAGGGCATTCTGGTCACCCTATATGAAAGAGAGAGAGCCAGAGAGAGCTGCTGTGGCTATAAACCACTTGGTAAGAGAACAACATCATGTGGTTAGTGACATATTGCCTGAGGGGTTGGGGGGATAGTCCATTCAGGTAGTTTAGCCACAACTAGGCTGACCATATGAAAAGGAGGACAGGGCTCATGTAACTTTAACAGTTGCAGAGAAAAGGGATTTTCAGCCGGTGTCATTTGTATGCAATTAGTTCCGGGTGAAATTCCCTCTTCATCACAACAGTTAAAGTTGCAGGGGCCCTGCCTTCTTTTGTATATGGTCACTCTAGTATAGTGCCTGCACCTTTGACTGTTGTGATGAAGAGGGAATTTCACGAGGAACTAATTGTATACAAATGACACTGGCTGAAATTCCCTTTTCTCTACAACTGTTAAAGTTACATGAGCCCTGTCCTCCTTTTCATATGGTCAGCCTAGCCACAACCCCCCCCCCCCACAAAACCTTGCTACATAAATATGTACAAATAATGCAAGAATAAAAAAAGATAACAGAACAGTACGTTCTTAGGAAAAGTCAGTATACCAATGTAGAAGAAACAAACAAAATAACACAACTCGCAGATGGTGGGATGCAGAAAGTAGAAGAAAGACCTGCTTTTGATGGTTCTCCTAAACCTCTTGATATTGTAAAGCTTGGCTTTTAAGTTGGGGGGGGAAAACATTCTATAACTATATCATACTGATTAAAATGAGTGTTGCTTTTAATCTCTTGTCTTTTATAATTATCCTCGCCGCTCTCTGAGAAACTTCAAAGCTATGCTGCCATTGCTACCTCCATTAAGTACTTTGATTGAATTTGTCAGCGGTTTCCTGCTATAGAAAATCATTCCGACTGTGGCGGACACAACCTGATGGCTGTAGTGCAAGAATAAGCGAGCCTGAGGGCAAAGACACAGAATTGAGTTCTGCACAAATGGAAATGGTTTTTTAAAAAAATGTTGCCCCCCCCCCACTCACTTATTCCACCCATTCGCATCTTAAGATATGGGCCCAGTCCAGGTAAGTAGATGTGCAGCACCCATCAACAATGAAGTCCCACATGTCTTTCGTAGGACCTAGAGTTATATGAGAAATTTGTTTCAGTTTGTTTTTGACTAAGTTTTAGCCAATGATCAGGGGTCTGGAAACAAAGCCCTATGAGGATAGACTGAAAGAACTGGGCATGTTTAGCCTGGAAAAGAGAAGACTGAGGAGAGACATGATAGCACTCTTCAAGGACTTGAAAGGTTGTCACACAGAGGAGGGTCAGGATCTCTTCTCGATCATCCCAGAATGCAGGCCGTGGAATAATGGGCTCAAGTTACAGGAAGTCAGATTCTGGCTGGACATCAGGAAAAACTTCCTAACTGTTAGAGCACTATGACAATGGAACCAATGAACTAGGGAGGTGGTGGGCTCTCCCACACTAGAGGCATTCAGAGGCAATTAGACAGCCATCTGTCAGGTATGCTTTAAGGTGTATTCCTGCACTGAGCAGGGGGTTTGACTCAATGTCCTTATAGGTCCCTTCCAACTCTACTATCCTATGATCCAATCTGCACCTCCCAGAGCCGAACGTGGACTTGAATGCCATCTCTGGTTGATGTCTCTACATTTCTAAACTTGTGACACAATTCATGAAAAATGTGTTCAAAAATGTGCACGTTTTGAAAATACACATGCAAAAATGTATACATTTTTAAACAATAATAATAATAATACATACATACATACAAACAAACATGTTTTAAACAATGGAAGAAAATGCATACAGTTTTAAAAGAAATGTGCACATTTGACTCTTACATTTGAAAAATGTGTGCACAAAAATTATGTACACATTTTCATGTGAACAGTAAAAACAAACAAAAGCTCACAATCTGATACGGAACGGTCTTAGAGGGGGAAATTGGAAAACCCTTATGATCTCATTTTGCTGATTCACCCATTCCTACTTTAGAGCCTCATTTTCTCTGTCCTCCAATGAACAGCACATGGGATCCCAAGACGGCATTGTGGGTAATGGTGCACATCTTCCATATCCCTGTTCATCCCTATGTTCCCTACACCATTCCATGTGCTCTGACTGGATCAGTCCCTTAAAAAAAATAGATGAAGGTTTCATTTGAGGACTTGGAAAAATGCTTTCTATCCCCACAAGCCCTTCCAATCTCTACAACCCCCCCCCCCTCAAGGTGACGGGAAAGAAGGGAGAAAGGGGAAAACCTTCTGTCTGATCCTCTCCTTGTGAGCAGCTACTGCTGGTCCTACTGCCTCTATGGCTTGAAAGGGAGAAAGAAGAGAGAGAAAGAGAGAGCTCCATCAGATGAGCTCCATCAGATGGATTTTCATGGGTCCCTCTCATGACGTTGTCTGCCTCCCGCCCCTTCTAGCCTTTTCCGTGCCACAAAAACACACCCTAGTAATCCAACTTATTTTTAAAGATGGAAGTTAACGCTATCTCCTGCTGTGTGTAGGAGAAGCAGCAGAATCAAAACAGCCCACTGAATAGGCCACATGCAAATCGTTTACTTCCTCTTTCAAAAAAGGAAGTGATGAGGGACAAACGGCCAGGCAATTTCCCCCTGTGTGATGATGCTCAGAGTTTTTGAGTGGCTAGGAGGACTTTTGAAAGCTGTCAGGAATGGGAGGTAGCTTAGGATTCTATCAAAACTTAGAAAGTTTGATAGCAGTTCAAGCCAGAGAAGAATTCTGGGGCTACAAAAGCTCATTTCTCATTGGAGGTAAGCTTCTCAGGGCCCACTAAAGTTCATTCCCGGGCCTAGTTTAGGAGAAGCTTTACCTAACACCCCTAATTTCCATCCATCAGAATCAAAATCACTCTTTTGGAAACAAAAAAGTTGACACAACTCTCATGTGAATGAGAGCACTCATATTTTATTCATTTCGTTTGTGTGCCAGATTCCTTTCCTATCCCAACTTTTTTTTCAAAAAAGCAAACAAACCCATCCCCCAGTTCATAAATTGGAATGGAAGCCTGATTTGGTTTGTATGTATGAGTCTACCTTGAGAGTTCAGGGTTGACTTGAACAATAATTTGCACTCAGATCTCCTTAACAGTTGGCCCCTCTAGTTCCGTGGGTGAATGAGTTCACGTAAACATGTTTATACTCCATCAAGAATGTACAAAAATGACACTTTGGGCTCCCCTAATGAGAATTGCTATAGCTTAATTAATACTTAATAGTTAATCCCACCTTCACAAACCTAGTGCTCTCTCAGCAGTCCTGACCATTAGTCATACCAGATGGGGATGATGGGAATTGAAGTCCAAAACATCAGGAGGGGACCAGGTTGGGGAAGGCTGAATTAACCACTAACCAGTCAACAGTTATTAATAACTCTACAGCATGCCCAAAGGGCAGAGGGGGAGAGGGGGAAACCAAACACAAAAACAACCCAAAGCAATTAATTGTGTGTGTTACAAGAACAGAGAAATCTGGCATTGTATCCTGAATTGCTTTTGCTCAATGCCCTTCCCCTGGCCCAAAAACTGGATTAACAGCTGCATGGGCAGGTGACCTTGATAGATTCATTCTATGCCTAGCAGAAATGTTGGTACTTGAAGCCTCTGGCTTCCTTCCCTCTCCCTGTAAATGAAATGCCTGGATGTTCCCAAGCAGAGCCATGGTGGAGTTTCCAAACCACGCTCTGCCATCAGCACCATGCCTTGTCATTTGTAGCACATTGGAATGTGATTCCTAGGCTAGGTTCCAGGATGCCTTGTTTTAAGCAGCTCAGGGAATAGTGCTGGCTTATAAATAGGTGCATATTTCTTTCCATGTTAAAATATTCCTTATCTCTCTGCTGAGAATTTGCATACTGTACATTCCAATGCAAGAATTGAGTCTCTTTTTACAACAACAACTACTAATAATAATAATAAGCTTACCAATTAAATCAATATTATTTCGAGCTGGAAGGACTGGACATGGTAATCCCAAACACACATACCAAGGAATAAATCCCATCAAACTCAATGGGACTTAATTCTAAGTAAACATACTTAGGCCCTTTCTACACCTAAGGGTGTAAAGTATAGTACTGGGGTTGATCCCAGACTTACCAGCTTCTGGGATCATCCCCCTCTTTCCAAACAGGAAACGCGGCATCCTGGCTTCCTCCCGGGACCTCGCACCATCGCGCCCACCATATTTAAAACAATTTAAAGGCACAGGAGGGAGCATTGCATGGTGGAAAAGGTAGGGAAACCCCTGCGCACCCTCCCTCCTGCCATCCTGGGGATGGCAGAATTTCTCCCCCCCCCCCCCCCCCGCCCATGGACACAAAGCCACCCTGAGCAGCTCCGTGCCCATTTCTGGTGCCCGCTTACTCGCAAGTAATAGGGTTTTCCCAGAGTTACTAACCCTAACCCAGCCCCCCTGCCCCCGGGAGTCCCTGTGCATAATTTGGACGCACAGGGACGACCCGGGGACGGTCCTAGCATATATCCCCAGTGTGGAAAGAGCCTTAGGCATAAGTAGCACCAGTACCAGTTTACAAAAATAATTTATAGCCCAGACCCATTCACATTGACTTTATTCGCCTTGACTAAAACAACAACATTGTTATTTACAAAAAAACAAAACAGTCAACTAAAAGGCAATGCATAATACTAAGGATATACAATGCTGGGAAATCCATTCCATTGAAACCTGACAGGATTCCACAGCATTTCCATTCTGGTAAGCAGGTACAGACTACATCAGATTACACACACACACACACACTCCAGGAAAATGTGCATTTGTTTCCTGGGGTTTCATATTGTGTACAAATGGCTCTTTCTCCCCCTCCCCTCTCATTCTCTTGCCCTTTGCCACTGTGCAAAGGCGGAAAATCTGCCAGCAGGCCAGGTCGGGCCATCTGGCGGATGTCCGACTGGGCTTGAACTCCGCCCCCCAAAAGGATCTCTCCAACATCCCTAGCTGAAACAAGCTTTGAGGTGATTTCATAGAATTTTTAGGTGAGCTCACAAATGGCTGTTTCTCCCATCCCTGGCAGGGCAAAGAGTAGTGTAGGCTGAATCTCTCCCCGTCCTGCTTATAGGCTTCCTTGAAGCATCGGCCATTTTTAAAATTCATATTTTTATTTTTTCTGCTCAGGTATGGCACTCAGATAGTCTGCTGACCTTTTACCTGAGGAGGTATAATAATTCCCCTAGAGAAGTTACCTGCTGAAAGGAAGATAACCTGTATTGTTGATTCAAAACATAAATAGAAAGATTCTCTTCCTTCACAGGCCAATAGGGCTGAACACATGGGGCCTGCTACAAAATGTTGCAATGCAGCTTCTTCAACTCCTTGCTGGGGTGGTCCTGTTCAGGGCTCCTACCAACCAGTCATGCCTGCCTCTGGGATACTATAAGCTGTAAGGACTTCTATCCACTCCCCCATAACCATGTATTCTGTCTTTCTTTTCCTACTGATAGTCAGCATTCCATAGCAACTGATGGGCAGAATAAAGATGAAATAAATAAATAACAACTGACCATGCTTCTTCCTCAGCGGGCTGCTCTGTTTTTCATGAGTTGCTTGTGGGTTTCACGGAACCATCTGGCCAGATATTTTTAGAAAGAGGATTGATAAGGTGGACCTTGGATCTGACCCTGAAAGGTTCTTCTTACATTTTTAAGTGATATAGTTCAAGGGGGGGCATCCCCCTTTACATCTGATCACTAGAGGGAAGAAATGAAAGGAATTTCTCCTGTTACAGCTCCTCGGTAATCACTGATATGCAAATCAGGAAATCTCAAGCTCATCAAGGCCATCCAAATTCCATCTTGTTCTGATCTGTGTCCATATCAGATTGTGTGATTTGGTGTGTTTTTTTTCAGTTCTCATTTTCATGTACACTTATCCAAATATACACATCTTGCATACACATTTTTGGATGGTATGCATTTTTCTCCCATTGATTCACGCAAGTTTGTGCACATTTTTCAAACATAAAAAAACCCAACCATGCAGATGTGTCAGTTGTATGCATTTTGTCGAACACTTCCCACCCCCACAAACATGCAGCAAGCCCAGAAATGGACAGATGACAATTGCAGATGTTGTTTGAGTCCATGTTCAGGTTCAAGAGGTGCGAATTGGGTAAATTCTTGTCAAAATCAAACTGAAACAAATGTCTCAAATCTCCCTACCACGGATGAGCCCATTTCAGTGGAAGGGAATAGTACGGTCACTACAGCTGGCACTTGTTATTATATGCAGATGGCTGTGCAAAAAATAAGAAAATACATTTGTCTGAAATTATGTCCAGGAAGAATTCTGTTACACTGAGCCCTTTCTACACCTATGGGTATAGAGGGAGGGAGGGGGGACAATCCCGGATGTACCTGCTTCTGGGATCGTCCTCCTCTTTCCAAACCAGGAAGTGTGATGGTCCAGCTTCCCACCGTCGCGCCCACCATTTCCTTTTCTTTTCCCAAGAGGAGAGAGCACACTTGTTCTCCATCACAAAAGGTGAGGGTTTTTTTTTAAAAAAAACCTAAATCACCCAAACCCCCTCCCTGCCATCGCAGGGGTGGCAAAATTGCTGCCACCCCCTTCCCCGATGGGTACGGAGCCGCACGGCATGGCTCCGTGCCCATTTCTGGGTTTTATCTAGGATTCTTTATCCCGGGGAAAACCTGTGCCCACCCACCCCCACCCCCGGGAATCCCTGTGCATCATGTGGATGCACAGGGATGACCCAAGGATGATTCCGGGGGGAAAGGCCGGTGTAGAAACGGCCTGAGAGAATTTGCCTGTTTTCTGCTGTTTAGTAATAGACATTACATTACCTTGCATGTTTCTTGATTTGCACTGGTTGGCAGGAAACTGAGAGCTACTCTGAGCATCCCTTCTGGTTTTCTTATGATGTATAGCTAAATAATGAAATTATTACTACAGTGTCATCTTCAATAAGGGCTGTGCAGTGTCACAGAAACCTCCGGGGGCTGCACACAGGCCCTCCACCAAAAATGCCAGTGGTGAATTTGTCACAGCGGATGATCAAAAACAAACACCTACCTGATTTTCCCTGAAAAGAAAGTGCACAGGGAGAATGTGCCTCGTTTACAAATACACTTGTGTTCCATCGAGGCTTCCAGGACTGTGATTCTTCATGTAAACGGGCTCCCCATGTGCCTTGTGTTCAAGGAAAATCTTAGGGTGGAGGATTGTCGCAGAAACCACTGTAGTGGCAAATTCGGCGTCAGTAGCAACATTTTGGAGCAAAATAATGGCATATGTGTTCCACAGTCCACTGTTGCCCACTCCTGCCTTGAAAGAAATCATGCTTGCATAATGATGGGAGAACTAGGGTAGCTTGAGCTTCCTGAAATGTTCTGAAATGTTTGGCTTGATCCCATGCTGGTTTGAGCCTTGGTTTTTTTTAAAAAAAGTGTAGCCAGTTGCTGAGGGGCCTTCTGTATATTTTTTAGGGGGGGTCCCCAAAAACACCCCCTTCCTCCACCATTTGGAGGAGTCCAGCAGTTCTTAGTGAATGCCTATTGGAGACCATGTGACCTCACCCTCTCCAATAAGAGTTCAGGAAGAACTCCTGGGCTCCTGAAAATGCCGGGGGTATTGTAAAAAAATAAAAAGAAAGAAGACCCTCCCCCTCTACCCTGGTCCCACCCCGACAAGGAGAAAATTCTCCAAAATTCTCACCTCTCCTGGCCTCTTTTGCCCAAATTTTCTCTTTTCCCCCACCTCCCACAAAATGCTGAAAATTGAATGGTAGCAATTTTTGGCACAGCCCTAGTTTATTCAGATATAAGTCCTTGTGATGGTACCAAGAATTACTGTTTAAGGGTATTATCTGATGTGGGCCTTCCATGGGTGGCCAAGGGTGGCCTCACTGGTGGCAGAGCATGTGCAGTCCTTCCCACTGGTGGCCATGACATAGTGCTTCTGGGAGAAAGCACCACAACAATGGAAATGCTAGTTTCTGGAAGGGGCACTGTTACACCCCGTCTGGAAATGAGCATTTATGGTCATTGTGTCATGTCCCTCAAGAAAAACTACATCATGGCAGCCAGTGGTAGGGGCCATGCATGCACTGCCACTCCATGCCCTGAGACACCCGCGAAAGGCCCACATTGGATCCTACTCTAATGCTTTCATGGAATTGTAGACTTAAAATGGCAATCCAATGTTTTCTCGATCCATAATGTTTGTACTATCAGTTTGAACTAATAGTACAAAAAAAAAAAAAGAGGGGGGGGGTTGGCATTGAAGGATGCTGAGTGTAAGTACTTGGTAATAGGAACATTGTTGTTGAAAGATGTAGGACAGCATGGCACAATTTTCATGGAAAATGATAGACTGTAGCACAGACTGCCATCCCTTAAACCAAATGCATTTCTCTCTCCACAGTCATCTTGTACAGTTTAAACCTTGAGACATTTGGACGGATGAGGGAAGTTGGAAGTCATAAATTCATTAAAAAAAATTCTGCTCAGATATTACACTCAGATAGTTTGCTGACCTTGTACCTGGGGAGGAATAATTCCCCCAGAGAAGTTACCTGCTGAAAGGAAGATAACCCTGGACTGTCTATACAGAATGCACTCAGAAAGATTCTCTTCTTTCATGGGCCAATAAGGTTAAACATGTGGCGACTGCAACAAAATGTTGCAGCATATCTTCTTCATCTCCTTGCTCATGAGATCTTGTCAGCCAGCCAACCATGCCTTTCTCTGGGATACTGTAAGCTGTAAGGAGTTAAACCAGGGCATCCCCTGGTTTTGCATCCCACAACCACATATTTCATTTTTCTTTTCCTGCTGATGCACAACTAGGGATGTCAGAGGAATCTGTTTTTGGGGGAGCTTGGAGAGTTTTCCCCAGCTTGGCCCACTGGAATCCGTCTCATGCATTCCGGAGCTGGTCTGACTTGTCACAAGTCAAGCCGGTTCGTGGTTCTTCAGAGGTTTTTATAATTATCATTTGTGGAAATCGCGACTTGTGCAAAATTGTGCGTGTAAATATTTATAGAAATCAAATTTTGTGCAAAATTCAGGGCGTGAATGGTCTAATTAGAAATTTATGAATGCAGTCTTGTGCAAATCACAGTTTCTGTAAATATTGACACCTGTGATTTTGTGCAAATTGCATCTCAAGGATTAAAATAATGGGGGCTGCAGAGTACCCGAGTTTCAGGATCGGGCTCACTGCTTGGCTCACAAAGGCACGCCAAGTTGTGGGGTGGCTGCAGAAATCAGTTGAGCCAAAATCGAATGGGATTTCCCAATAACGGACAATCCTCTACTCAACATTATATGGCTCTGAATGATGCTCATTCCTCAATGGGCTATTCTTGGGGGGGGGGCTTTCCCCTTCACATTTCCCCCTACATTTTTGTGTACTTCTGCAAACCTTGAGGTTTCCCAAAGCACGCACATACCTCAGTTTTCTTTCTCTGGAGTCCTGTTTTGGCTCTAATCTTGTCAGCACTGGCCACCTCAGTTCATGATTAGACTGATGACTGTTGGATCAAGGTTATGTTCCTGTACTTTTGAAGATAATTCTATGAATGTGTATATTTAAAACACTAGAGGTCAAAGGTGTTTTTTTTTAAAGTTAAGTGAAGCAGTATAATTATAAACATTAACACAATACAATTTTCTTACCATTTAGAAAGGACACAAGAGGGTTTTCCATTGGGAATTTTGAAATGGGGTTCTGTTTAATTTTCGATGGAGAACCAGGTAGATATAGTTATTATGTATTTTAGAAAACTAGTGGGGTGTACTGAATATAACACCTTGGACTCTGAAGATGTTTTTGGAATCCTTTCTCATTTGTGAACAGTGTGGGCTCAGACAAATAATTTTCTCACAGCTTTGGTAGCCTGTCTCATAAAATAAGAATGTTCAGTTGCCCAGGGACAGGCAGACTTCAGGTTTGTGGGACTGAGACAGGGCCGAAACAATATGTTTTTGCTTTTTAAGATGAAAGACAAGAAGGCAGCCCTTGCCATTCCACCTTGCCGAAGTTGACTGGACAGGCAGTAAAATCTTACTTCAACACTGGGGAAGTGACAGCATCCCCCACGTCAACTGAGGGCAGCAGGCTAGTTTAGGGGGTGCAGAGAAAGTTGCCTGGAACACACAGCTTGGCCCTCCAATAGAGGAGAATGGCCAGGGGGATTCCATTGTTGCCCCCTCCACACCATTGAGCATCTGCCACCTGAGGTAATTGCTTCACTCTGCCTCATGGAAGGGCTGGCCCTGGACTGAGGCCTAGTAAAAATAGACAGGCAGACATATATTAGGAATTGAGGAACAAGGTACACCTGACTATTTTCTCAGCCCAAGAATATGTGATCAGTACCAGAAACAAGCTCAAAGTCCTTCCACACAAAATTCAACTGCTGGCTCCCCACCCCTCAACATTATTTTTCAGTGACCTAATTTATTTGTGGGAAGGAGCTTAGTTATTAGTATTGTTAGACAACTGTGAATCAGAAATTCTGGCTGATCTGCGACAAATCACCCAGAGATCTGCCAGTGCTTCCTAGAAGATTTGCTGTTCAAACTGGGGAGAATATAATAACATGTGAACAATGATTAAAAAGCCAAAAACAAAATCCCAAACTTCAGAGATAGTATCTTACTGGACACCAACTGCTGGAGACAGCTATTCACCTCCAAAACAAATGTGTGGATCAGAACAAAGTTATCTTTTGGCTTTTGCACTTCCCCAAATTATTCCCGAACTTCCCTGAACGCTGCCCTTCCCTGAACATTTTTGAAAGTTTGTGAAAGTGTGTATAAAGATGCATATTTATAGATGCATACATTGAGAGGAAATACCCTTCCAAATGTGTATTTTGTAAGAAAAAAACTTTCAGAAATATATATTCTGCACATTTGTTTGTGCAGAATTTTAAACTTTCATAGTTTGGTGAGCAAATGTAAAGGAATAGACTTATCAATGAACACATATGAAACCAACATGGACCACAAATACTCTGGTCCACCATCCTCAGATTAGACTAGCAACATTCTCCCCCCGCCCCCCGAGGAATGCTGCTCATCAGTATTTTTGTACTAAACACAAAGTTGTAAACGATCTTGGTTCTTTATAGGCTTGTGACTATACAGCTGTCTGAAACTACAGTTGGAGATACACGGTTGATAAATTGCAACTGGCATATACATCAGCATCATTAATTGCACAAATACTGGCTTTTAAAAAAAAAAAATAGCAACAAAAGATTGGTCCCCACTGGGTTTCCTTTTTTAATTTTAGTAACAGTAGGCATTATTATACGTAGCAGCAGGAGGCATTTTTATCTCCGAGAGAAGTGTGATTTTCCCTAATTAATGGTGTCCCTTTGCAAGATACTTTGCCTTTTTAACAGCTTGTTTACACAATCAAGATTCAGCGGTTAATAACTCAGGGCTGCCGTTTGAGGGCAGTTTAACAGAGCAAGCAATGCCGACATAAAGAGGGGGCATGCTAATTTCAGTGGGTTTAAGCATACAGTGATTTGCCATGTCTTGGTGACTTAGTCACACTTCCTTGCTGGTGTATGCTGATATATTCACCATTGATCACTGCTTTTCTAGGATCTTGTGAATGCCACCCACCTGAGATAGACAGATTTATTTTATTTTACTTTTAGTTTAGATGGTCTATGATCCAGAATTATATACACATCACATCAAGAAAGAGACCTTGGGGTTGTGGTGGACAGATCAATGAAAATGTGAACCCAGTGTGTGGCTGCTGTATCAAAAGGCAAATTCCATAGTAGGCATGATTAGAACAGGAACTGAGATTAAAACTGCCAATATCATACTTACAAATTTATGATGTGACCATACTAATATACCCCACAATATACCCCCGTAAAAACTCTTGAGGTCCAGAGATTTTCTCTGCTAATATGTGATCTTGAGGTATTGGATTAACAGATTAATTTGGGCAGATTAATTCTTGTGCTAAAGTTTTTGGCTTTAAACTATAGTTTTTTGGGTCAAGGAGGTCAACCTGGTATTAATTTTGATGGAAAGGCAGTCCTTCCACCATTTTTAAAAATGACACCCAAACACTTATCTCCACAATAGGCCATTTAATGAAAATGTGTAGCTTATTTGGTCATTTTTTCATGATGTATGCTAAAATATCACTCGGCACTTCACTATACTGAGGAACAGGCCGGGAAGCCTGTTTTGCAGTACTAAGGACCAAGCGGACAGCAGCACTGGATGACGGCATCAATGGCAGCAGGTAAGGAGCGCGAGGGGGGGAAGGGAGTGCCGGCCCAGTGTTTTCGCCATACACTTGCATTGGGGGAAAGCTTTCTTTCCCCCAGTGCAAGCATATGGCGAAAACACCTAAACTGGCGGTCCGAAAATCCAATATGTCCGATAACGTCCCTATCAGTTCAGTATCGGACATCGGACCCTATATGATACACATCCCTAGGGTATATTGTGGGGACTGGATTATACTTGGAATACTGTGTATAGTTCACCATACAGCTGGAAAAAGTGCAGCAAAGGGAAAAGTATCAAGGGGCTGGAGCAATTCCCCTATGAGGGAAGGTTACAACAGCTGGGATTGTTTAAATTGGGAAAAGAAGGCGGGTAAATTGAGACATGACAGTTGTGTACAAAATTATGCATGGTGTGGAGAATGTGGATAGGGAGAGATTTGTCCCTCTCTCAACATACCCCAGTGGGTCATCCCATGCTGGCGATTGGTGGGAGATTCAGGACAGATAAAAGAAAGGACTTCTTCACACAGCACGTAGTGTGCAGTGGATTGTGCAGTATCGTTCATTTTACGGATCGTGCAGTGATGTTCGTTCCAGCATCCGTTCCCAGATGGATTCCTTTTTTTTCCTGTTATGTAGAAAAATACTCAAATAATTCCTTAAGAAAGTTTGCAACAATTTCCATAATTTATGTTAGAGTGTTACATTTAGTGCATTGCCCCCGTTCCATTTAACTTTTCCCCACATATATTTTCCAGCATGCCTCATGTCTTGCTTATTTTCCTGCAACCTCATTTGCATACATTTTTGGAAAGTAAAGAAAATAAAAATCAATCTTTGAAATGTATGCATTCCTTCTATTGATTAAAGTGTATTTGTGTGGAATTTTCAAAAGTACATACTTTTCATGCCCATTTTTCAAATGCACATATATTGTCAAATGTGTTTTGGGGGGGAGGGGGCTCCGCCAATCACATTAGAAGCTTGGAAATGTGCAGACGTCTGAGTCTGAGTTTGATTTGGAAGGTGCAAACTGGGTAAATCCTTATCACAAAGAACTAAAATTATTTTTTTCATAGAGCCCTACATCCAAAGCCATGTCTACACCAGTCTTTTTTCCTGGAGACAGCTTGAGGTTGTCCCTGTACATCCAAATGCTGCACAGGGGATCCTGGGGTCAACCAGAGCTGACCAGAGACTTTCCCTGGGATAACTGAAACCTGGGATGTCCTGGTTTTTCCTCGGACCTGGGACAACCCCGGGGACTGAGGCTGTGGTGGCGCGGGCTCCCGGATCCTCAAACAGGCACGGAGCTGTGCAAGTTGGCTCCGTGCCCATGGGGGTGGGATGAGGGCAGCAATTTCACCATCCCTGGGATGGTGGTGGTGGTGGGATTGGGTGCGGAGTTTGGTGAGGGGGTTGGGTGCGGAGTTTGGTGAGGGGGTCCTTACTTTTTTGCCGCATGCGGCTCCTCTTAAAAAAAAGGTGCCTGCTATATCCCTCTTACCTTCTGGGATGTCGCATGGCCACATAGATGCTTGGGGAGGATTGTGGAAGCAGGTAAGTCTGCAACCCTCCCCCTCCCTCCCGCTACACCCAAGTATTCCTGTTCTTCCTTTGGTGAATAAAGGACATTTAACGTTCCTTTTCGTACCCTAATGAATGCAGTGATGTCGTCAAGATCACCCTGCAACTGCCTAGCAGTACTGAAACTAAATCTCTGACTTCCCAAATCCTTGGATTATATTTACCCAACCAAACTAGCTGTAGATGCCAAGTTCTACCACCTTGGCTGTCATTCCTGCTCTTTGAAGTTTTCCTCGGGAGTATTGCTTTCAAGCATGATTACCTGAATGGTTAACTCAAACCGACTGTTGTCTATATCCTTGTTATGTTCCTATCAAAATCACTAGCAGTGTGTGTGTGTGTGTGTGTGTGTGTGTGAGAGAGAGAGAGAGAGAGTCAAATGATTATTCATAATTAGACAGCTTGATGACAGTAATTGTTGGGTATTCATCAGCACTTTGCAAAATTATATTATCATTAAAGCATATTTACATTGTATTTGAATATACTTAGTAAAAATTCACAGAGCTCCATTTTCAGTGCTTGTTAGAAACCAAACATTTGATAAAATTCTGAGTTATGGTGATGCTATTGCTAATTGCAAATTGCTTGGTAGTTTCTTAAAATAGAGATTGACAGGTAGGAACAAAGGAAGCTGCCTTATACTGAGACAGACCATTGGCCCATCTAGCCTAGGATTGACAACACTGACTGACATTTAGGGATGCTGCGAATGCCCGACTGAGTTGAGCCGCAAGACACCCATGAACAACTGCACCTAATGAGCAGGTCCAGCAGCTGCTTTGGGTCATTGTTGTTCATACAGTCCTTTCTTTTATTTTGTTTCATAAGTCAATATGTACATGAGTTATTGCTGGTGGTGGGTAGAGTGTTTCTGTGAGAGACCATGGGAAAACAAACAACCAGGAAGGTAGTGCATTAACATGGTGACATATGATGTCATGATGCACTATGCTAGGGTGACCATATGGAAAGGAGGACAGGGCTCCTGTATCTTTAACAGTTGTATAGAAAAGGGAATTTCAGCAGGTGTCATTTGTCATTGGTGAAATTCACTCTTCATCACAACCTTGCCCTCTTTTGTATTTGGTCACTCTAGCTTCACTGGCAGCCAGTCCAGGTCTGGGCCCAATTCAAAGTGTTTTATACTGTGTTGTTGATGGGAGGGGAGAATTTCAGAGTGCTGGCATTAACGTTCAAAGCCCTAAACAGCTTGAGGCCAGGTTAACTGAAGGAACACCTCCTCCCATATGTGCCTACCTGGACCCTAAGATCATCTTTGGAAGTCCTTCTCCTTGAGCTCCTGCCAAAGGAAGTGAGGCAGGTGACTACTAGGAGGAGGGCCTTCTCTGTTGTGATACCCTGGCTGTGGAATGAGCTCCCTAGAGTAGGCTGACCAGATAAAATCCAGGTCAGGGCTCATGTAACTTTAACAGTTGTAGAGAAAAGGGAATTTCAGCCAGTGTCATTTGTATGCAATTACTTCCTGGTGATATTCCCTCTTCATCACAACAGTTAAAGTTGCAGGTACTATACTAGAGTGACCAGATACAAAAGAAGGCACAGCCCCTGCAACTTTAACTGTTGTGATGAAGAGGGAATATCACCAGGAACTAATAACATACAAATGACACTGGCTGAAATTCCCTTTTCTCTACAACTGTTAAAGTTACATGAGCCTTGACCTGGATTTTATCAGGTCATCGTACCCTAGAGAGGTTCTCCTGGCACCTACATTATACTCCTTTTGATGCCTTCTTATTTACACTATATTTTAACATTTTATTATCATAGTCTTTTACCTCCACTATTTTAAATCTGTGTTTTAAATTTGTATTTTAAATCTGCATTGTTGCATGGTTGTTGTTTTTACTCTGGTTGTGTTTTTATATTGTGTTTTTATATTGTATTTTTATATTGTGTTTTTATACTGTTTTGTTGATGGTTTTAATATTTGTGAACCTCCCAGAGAGCTTTGGCAGTATATAAATGTAATAAATAAATAAATAAATAAATAGCAATTTATTTTGTTAGTGCTGTGCCAAATCCTGCCCCATATTTTCAGGAACTTTTTCTCTCCCTGAGGAAAAAAAAAACATTGGTTTTTTTTCTCCCTCTTTTGCAGAGAGGGGAGAATCTCAGAGAATTTTCTCCTTGTGGAGGGGGACAGGGTTTCCACACACCCTTTAAGTGTAGCTGGCTGCGGAGGGTCCTTCTTTCTATTTTTTAATTATTATTTTAAAAAAACACCACACCCCAGTTCTTGGAGGATCCTGGCAGTTCTTCCTGAAAGCCTATTGGAGACCATGTGACCTCACCATCTCCAGTAGGCATGCAGGAAGAACTTTTGGGCTCCTGCAAGTGCCGAGAGTGTTTAAAAAGAAAGAAAGAAAGAAAGAAAGAAAGAAGACCCCTCAACAACTGCCTACACTTAAAAAGATATGTGGAAAGCCTGCCCCCCTCTCCCAGCCTCATTAACCATAGTTTTTGTTTTAACCCTTCCCCCAAAATACTGAAAATGGAAGGATTGAAATTTTCAGAACAGCATTAGTTACCGTTAATAAAGTTATATAAAGCTGAGGCCATAGTTCACCCAGTGATACATGTCTAGTCCCATTATCTCTGGATTCGGATTCAACAGCTAAGTAGTTCCTAGCCACCTGTGATCCCTTTATATAAAAAGGAATGATGATACCGATCAACTAAACAGTAGGCTGGGAGGAGTAGGAAAGCGGAATACAGCTCCCTTGAATGCCGTGGTTGTTGCTTGCTTGCTTTTCCTTTCTTTTTTCTTACAAAGAATTCCACATTTACATCATCAAGCAGCTGGGTGTAGAAGAGGAACTGGATATGCAGTCTTCGATTGTGCTAGGGTTATAATTGAACATAAAGCATGCAAGTGTGATTCTATGCCCATAGCAACCCTATTTAGCTCAGCTACTGTAATGCCTCATGACTTCCTGGCTTCACCCAAAGGGATGCTTTCTTGAATTGCCAACAAACCAGCTTGGTTCACCTATAGTCAGAATAATTAATATGTAATTGTAAATATGTGGAATATTTGCTCATTTCTGCCAAACTTTAATCCTCCTACATTAAAGGAATGGAGAGAGATGTGCACTCACACAGGCTGCTTTGGAAAACGGATTATCTGGGTTTCTTACTATAAAGAACACCATAATAATTCACAGCTGTCTTTTCTTTCATCATTGCATGTGAAATGTAAAACGTTCTGTATCTTTTCAAATGATCAATTAAAAATGTGACTATTTTCATTTCCTTGAAAATAGACGCAAGTCCCATGAAAGCTTTATGGCTTTCAAGCTGACAGCTTTGCCTAACTTTTTAAAATGAGTTTACTTTGCGATACCAGCACACAGGGAAAAAATAAAATAAAAAACACAATTCTTTAAACAGAGAAGTGTTGTTCTGAGTGTAATAAATGAGCAGGTGGCTAAGCAATGCCTGTTGACTGAGTGTAGTGGATTTATACTGAGGCTAACAACGCCTTTTATTGATAATCTCCCACCATCTGTTCTAATGATTTATTCATACTAAGGAAAGAGGGGACAATGAGGGGGAGGGAAAACAGGTGAGGAAAGGGTCTGCGAATAAATGGCAATGCATATATTAGGAATCAGGCGATGATTGTGCAAGCAGGATCAATGCTGTACTTATTGATAAAGCAATCACAATCCTGTAAAGAGCATCTGCAATATTCTAGAATTACAAAGTCATCAGATCCATTCAAAATGAATTCATTTTCATGGCCCCCAGTGACCATGGATGTTTTTGCGCCTGCTTGCCACAGTGTCCAAGGATGCCAGGAGCCATGGGAACTGCATTTCCCAGCATATGTGCACATGGCATACATGTGCAACAATATCTAGGACCTTACGGGACACAATACTTGATAAATTTGGCAAAAGCATGGACTGCTGGGAGGTTTCCTGGGCCCTTTCTACACCCACAGCTGTAGAGGGATGGAGGGGGGATGATCCTGGATGTACCTGCTTCCAAGATCGTCCTTCTCTTTCCAGACCAGGAAGTGCGATAGCCCAGCTTCTTCCTGGGCCATCGCACCATCGTGACCGCCATTTTCTCTTTTTTTACCAGGAGGAGAGAGCACACTTGTGCTCCATTGCAAAAGGTGAGTTAAAAAAAAACTAAATTGGCCCCTCAACCCCCTCCCTGCCATCCCAGGGGTGGCGAAATTCCTGCTACCCCCTCCCCTGATGGGCATGGAGCTGCACAGAGCAGCTCCGTGCCCAGTTCTGGTGCCTGCTTACTCATGAGTAAGCGGGCACCAGCTGGGATGGGCACCCACACCTCCCACAGTCTCGGGATGTTCCCAGGACCATGAGAGGAATCAGGATTTCCCAGGAATCCTTTATCCCGGGCAAAACCCGTGCCCATCCCCCCACTCCCGGGAGTCCCTGTGCATCATTTGTATGCACGGAATGACCCAGGGATGATCCCGCAAAAAAATGGCCGATGTAGAAATGGCCAACATGATAGAAGGGAAAAGCACCAATGGTAGTTGAGGAACTAAAAGAGACTGGCTCTGGCGCTAATGTAAAAACGTTCTTTATTCAATTATAAACAATTTTTTATAAAACAATCCTTTAGACAGCCCAACATTTCAGATTGGAAACAATCCTTCTTCAGGACCTATATTAAAATAACACAAACAAGTATTTATTAGGGGTGTGCACGCCAAAAAATATTGTCGTTTATCGTTATCATCATTTCAGACCAAACAAAAAATATCATCTTCATTCATATCGTAGGTGAACCGCATCGTCTTCACAATAATTATCATGAAAAAATGTTATTTTTGCAGCCCTATTTTTAAAGAAAAAATGGCTATAACTTCTGTATTTTAAAAGTTAGAGGCTTGAACGTGGTCACAGTGCTTATGGGGTATGCCTAAGTATGTGTATGAAATTTGAGATTGATCCCTCCAACCCTCAATTTTATATGAATTTATTAAAGATCATTTCAGTTCTGACAGGTCAGAATAACAGCTCGCCACGTGCATTCATTCAGAACTGTCAGAACAGAAACGATCTTTAAAAAATTCATATAAAATCGAGGGTTGGAGAGATAAATCTCAAATTTCATACACATACTTAGGCATACCCCATAAGCACTGTGATCAAGTTTCAAGCCTCTAACTTTTAAAATACATACGTTATAGGTATATTTACATGGCAGTCAGATAAAACGATAAAATTGCCAGAAAATTATCATCTCCGATGATTATCGTAGGTTGTTGTATCGTATTGTTATTGTTAAACACATGCACGATAATGACCTTATCATATCGTTATCATACATTTTAACGATACGATACACATCCCTAGTATTTATTAAATATATACGAAAACTATTCTGGCCATTGGAAACAATACCCTACTTTTTCAATTGTAAAAATGTGAAACTAAACTAACATGATTTACTTTCTTTACATGCTCTGCATATTTTCTGGAACCTGATTTTAGAATGAGAACTCTCATTTAAAACAATGAAAAAACTTTTATTACATTCACTTGACCTACAACCTTTTCTTGCCCGAGAATAATCTCTTAGTGCTGCGTTGCCAAGATAAGAGGCAGCTGGTCTTTATTAGTATTTATAGTAGACGCTGCCTTTTGTGATCTTTTAGAAAAGATCCTGTTACTACTTATTGTGAAGGTAATCTACAGTTGTAACATATGAAATTAGACTTATTTTTGATGACTGCAATATTCTGCCACCCCACATCCCTTCTAGCCTGAACTGCGAGGATACAACCTGCAATTGAAATTGATCTGGATCTTCCCAACCCTTCTTAGCATAACAAAAAGAATTGACACTTAATGCAAAGATCTGTTTCTAAGGTTTGTAATTTCACCACTCCAAAGACTCATTTAGTCTTTTTGGTGCCACGGTTTTGAGCTCCATGCCCAGTTCTGGTGCCCGCTTACTCATGAGTAAGCAGGCACCAGCTGGGATGGGCACCCACACCTCCCGCGGTCTCGGGACATTCCCTGGACCATGAGAGGAATCAGGATTTCCCAGGGATCCTTTATCCCGGGCAAAACCCGTGCCCACCCCTCCACCCCCGGGAGTCCCTGTGCATCATTTGTATGCACAGAATGACCAGGGATGATCCCCCAAAAAATGGCCGATGTAGAAATGGCTCTGGCAGGGTGAAATGGATCTGACTGGGGTCAAGCCCAGCCTCCAAACAGATCTAAAAATGGATTTGTGGGAAGAGAGGAGGTGTCAAGCTCCAGAAAGCTGGTCTCCAAACTCCCATCTTTAGAGTTTAGAGCCCAGGACTAGTATTAGCCAAAGCAAACTCACAGCCTTCACCAACCTGGTCCCATCCAGATGTTTTGGAATACATCTTCCATCCAGCAAGCATGGGCAATGGTCAGGAATCCGTGGAGTTGCAGTCAAAAAACATCTGAAGAGCACTGGGTTGGGGAAGTACACTGTCTTATTTCTTACAACATCTGGTAATTAGAGCCATAGTACAGGCCTGCATGAATTGTGACCATGAAGCTTTATGCATTCTATTAGCCTAGGATGTCAACCTCCGGTGGTTGCCAAGGCGTTATCAGATCAGAGTTAATAGTGCATCAGTAAAGGTGCACTGAAAATGTATCTTGTTGATGTGTCTTATTGACCCTCTCCTGTTGTTTCTGCAACTACAGTTGCAATGAGGGTAATATCACATATGCAACCCTTTGGAGAGCCAGTTAAGGCCCAAGGCTGCCTTGAGCCCCACTTTTTGGATGGAAAGCCAGGATATAAATTAAATAAATCAATCAGGCTGAACTTACAGTCTAGGCCGGGGACAACATCTGGGCAGTTGGGGGCCAATTTAACTCCCCCCCCAAAAAAAACCTACGAGAGGCTGCACTGAGGGTTGTACAAATCAGCAAACCTGAAGCTCATCAAAATTCTCCAAATCCCACTTTGAAATTTGTTCTCTTTTGAGTCCATATCAGACTGCAAGCTTCGTTTTTGTTCTTTTTGTTTTCGCCTGCAAATCCATGTGTACGGAGCCAACGTTATATCTCCGCTAGATTCCCATGACCTTTCTTCCAGCAAACATATCTAGAAAGATATGTACTATATATTTTTTTAAAAAAAATAGGCATTTTTCATATGAAGTACTCTCAATGCTGCTTGGTTTATAAAGTTTTCAATTTTGTACCACACACTTTAACCAACCAAAACATGAAGTGGCATTCCTAAGCAAAATCATGTCCTTGGTTAGGTTCAGCACCTGTCAGGCCAGCTGAGCTTACAGTGCTATCAACCCCCCCCCCCATCTCCCTGAACTTCAGAAGCCAGAGTCCATGGGATTTGTGTGCTGGCTTTGGCACAAAGTTCACATGGCTTGTATGAAACCAGAGTTCCCCATTACGTCCGAATGTTGTTTAACAAAACAGGTAAGTCCATGTGTATTTCCGTGTGTATTTTCCCGAAGGTGCACATCAATGGTGTGAATTTTTGAAATATATACATTCTTTGCCCACATTCTTGATGGTCCATAAAAATTCCATAGTATGCAATTTTTATGCACATTTTCCAAAAATACGCGAGTGGTTGAGTGCATTTTTGGGAAGAGGGGTCTGCTGTAGCAGAATTAAAACCATAAAGACGTAAAACAGGCAGCATGCACAGAAACAAAATACATCTAAAAACAACTTTGAGCTCTTAGCCAAACCTTTAGATAGATCTGGGAACATTTTTTTTAAAAAAAATCAGCATATGCTGCTACATGCCTAGGAAAAGAGAAAAGTCTTGACCTAGCCCCCCAAAAGATAACAGTGTTGGTGCCAGGCGGGTTTCATCGGAGAGATCATTCCACTGTTCGGGGGCTACCACAGAGAAGGCTCTCTCCCTTTTTGCCATTCTTCAAGCTTCCCTTGGAGTAGGCACCCAGGGGAGGACTTTAGATATTGAGCGTAGTGAACTAGTAGGTTCATGTCCAAGCTTTCACACCGAAAACTCCCCTGCATGTATGTTGGTGCCGCCCCCCACATGCCCCCACAGACCAAGCCATGCAAGCCTCTTCTGAGGCTCAGCTTGCCCTGGCAAGCACTGTGCAGCCACCCACCCTTTTGGTGTTGTTACAAAACAAGGCTGCTTTGTCCATGTTTTGCTGCCTCATTCCCCGCCCCCAATATTTTGTTGGCAAACCACAGCTTGCTTTTCAAGAACTCAAGACAATATCAGCCCTTTTCAGTTGACTCAGTGCTGAATGACTGTGGCAAATTTGGAGGGCCCCAAAAAACACCAGGGGGGGCAATTCTGGCCCGTGGGATGTGTGTCGCCCAACCCAGGTCTAGGACGTTAATTGTTAACTTTGAGTTACGGCTGATTAAGAAGCTCTATGCATGTTCAGTTCCCAGTTTAAAAACAATGCAAAACTGGAAGAAAGCTGGTAATATGTCATTGTACCAAGGGACGTTTGACAGAGATGACTTGTTTTCTGTTATTAATGACATATCAGAAATCTGGCAGCCATATATCCAATTAGTGCCTTTTCTCTTAAATCTCTACTTTCATTATGAAACATATTCAGAAGAGCCAGTTGATTGCTTTTAAATGGAAAACAGCAAAAATGTTGACAATAAAAATGTGGGAAAAATATTTATGGGCGATTGCGATAAATGAAAAGGTGTCGCAGAAACTGAAAATTTATGAAAGGAAGAAAATCAGGGGCACCTTTAAGGCAGAATGGAAAATGTATATAGAATATATGAAGAAAGAAGAGAATAAAAAGAGGATGCCTGAAGCATATGAAGAGCTCTGGAACTCATGATAACAACACAAGGAAACCAAACCAGGGGAGGGAGGAGGGAGGAGAAGAGGGGGTTGGACTTATTAAGAGCTTTGTATTGTTAAATATGATGTTAGATTGGAACTGTTAGGAGATGGAGAAAAAATGTAATAAAGGTTATTAATAAAAAAATAATAAAAAAAGAAATCTGGCAGGCAAGCAGCCAGTGCCTATAAGGGAATGCATCAACGTTTCCCTTTTTCAGAAATAGCAACTGGATTTCGTTTAGAACCAAAAATTCTTAGGGAACATTGACATCAGCACCACCCTTTCCAGCTCACCCTGTTGAGTCACTGTGGGAGATCCAGATTGTATCTGGGGATATCCATCCACACCCAGAAGGAGTTACAAACATGCATCTTTGTCCCTTCCGTTGAATAGAGAAGTTTGTCTGCCAAAGCTTCATGCCTGTATATGAGCTGTATATGAGCCTGTCTTTCTCTGTTTCTTTCAGCCACTTTTATCACATTCTTTGTGGAGCGAAGGATGAGAAATGAAGAGGCGACACAGAATTGGGATTTAAACAAGGGCCACTTTATTTATTTACAAGGAAAGCAAGCAAAAGGGGGGAGGTAACCTAAGCGGGCATTTCGGTATGGCCAGCCAGGCCATTGGAGGGGTCGGGCGAGACATTCACAGCCCGGGAAGTGGCGCCTGCTTTTCGCCGCCCCCCGAGCTTCCCCAATCTGAGGTGGGGTGGCCTTCCGGTGTCGTCTCCCCTCGTGCCGCAGGGCTCCGAGTAGACGAGACGGGTTGGCCCCCAAAGGTAAGCCTTGTCCCCCCAACTGATGCCGCAGGGCTCTCAGTGGTTGACCGCAGGCGTTACCAATCACTTGAATAGTGCCCGTGAATGCTCACCATTAAAAAACATAACAGATGCCCGCTCCTACCGCCAAATAAAGTGACCGAATAGCCAAATTAACCTAGTTATCACCCATCCTGCTTTTGCAGTGTGAAGTAGGCGAAAAAACTCACAACCAAGTTAGATTGTGAGCAAAAAATTCCTACTTGGCCTCGAAAAGGACAACCGGCGAACCCACACTGACAACAGGGGAGGGCGGGAGGGAGCTGCGCAGCACACAGTGGAGATTTGGAGGGGTCCTGTCCCACTTAAATAGCCACAGACCCCTCCTATCTCCGGTGGCACCACCCTGGGGCCAGCCTATGGTGGCCCCCAACGTCACCTCACCCCATCCTCGCCCGCAACCTCCTCTCCCCGCCCCAGTGAGCAAGGAGGGGGTTTTGCCATTTTTTGAGCGCTCCTTAATTAGGGCTGCCCAAATGATAATGGACGGGTGGTGTGTGTGCGCGCGCGGGCGGCAGCGGCGGGCTTGGCAGCGTATCCTCCTGGCTGCCGAGGCCGGGTGTCTGGAGCGGAGCACGCGCTGTCAGTTGGTGAGCGGAGGGGCCATTGAACGCCCTCCCCATCATCCTCTTCATCATCAACCTACCCCCGCGGCCCAGCGGAGCACAACAGCCCGCATTAGGCAAGCCCTTCAGGAGCCTCACAGCAGCCAGGCAGAGTCTCTGCTGCCCAGGAACCGGCCCGCACGCGAGGGCACCGGCGGGGCGCACACACAACGCCGGCGAGGGGGAGGAGAAGGGGAGGAACAAAGGATCAAAGAGATCGAGAGAGAGTGATCCTTCCTTGCACGCATGGCTGCAAAACTGAGCTAGGTTCAGCCGTTCTGCTTGAGTAAAAAGTGAAAGCAGACACGAGCCCTGTAATGGATACTAGCAACAGGATCAAAGGGATCGAGATGAGAGAGATCCTTCCTTGCACGCATGGCTGCAAAACTCAGCTAGGCTCAGCCGTTCTGCTTGAGTAAAAAGTGAAAGCAGACACGAGCCCTGTAATGGATACTAGCAACAGGATCAAAGGGATCGAGACGAGAGAGTGTTTCCTTTTCTTCGCGGGAAGCGGGAGGGGGAAGAGGGGAAGACCGGGCCTCTGTGGAAAATTTTTTGAAACATTTTATCTAAAAATTCCATAGCCATCAAATGCCTGGACCTATCATTCTGAAATTTCTGACACATATCTACCCCTAACCCATCTACAAAGTGAGCAATGTTCAGACTTCTAACTTTTAAAATAAAAAGATTATAGGCGTTTCTTTCCTCATTGTTTCAAAACTTAATTGCCACACAAGGCAAGCTCCAATGTTTCTGAAATTTTACACACATATCAAGTGAAGTGTTCCCTGTAATGTGCCCATGTTTCCTGTTTGTATCTTAAAAAATAAAAAAATGGGAGGCGTAACTGTATTTACCCCACTACTACCCATTTTTCTAAAATTAATTGCCATACAAGGCAAGCACCTACGTTTTGAAATTTCACACACATAGGTCACAAGGTACCACCTACAATGTGGCAAAGTTTCATGTGTGTAACTTTAAAAATGACAAAGTTATAGGCATTCCTGCGTATTTATTAAAAAATTAATTGCCACAAAATGCATGCACCAATCTTTCTGAAATTTCTCACAGATAACTATCCCTAACCAGTCTACAATGTGCCCAAGTTTCCTGTTTGTATCTTCAAAAATAAAAATGTGGGAGGTATAACTGCATTTCTCAGTGGGAAAGTGCAATGCAATGATTCCCTATGGGAAAGTGCTTTCCAATGATTCCCTATGGACAAGTACTCTCCAATGAATCCCTATGGGCAAGTGCTGTCCAATGAATCCCTCATTGTTTCAAAAATTAATTGCCACACCAGGCAAGCACCAATGTTTCTGAAATTTTACACACATATCAAGTGAAGTGTTCCCTGTAATGTGCCCAAGTTTCCTGTTTGTATCTTCAAAACTAAAAAAATGGGAGGCATAACTGTATTTACCCCACTACTACCCATTTTTCTAAAATTAATTGCCACACAAGGCAAGCACCTATGTTTCTGAAATTTCACACACATAGGTCCCAAGGTACCACCTACAATGTGGCAAAGTTTCATGTGTGTAACTTTAAAAATGACAAAGATATAGGTGTTTCTTTCCTCATTGTTTCAAAACTTAATTGCCACACAAGACAAGTTCCAATGTTTCTGAAATTTCACTCACATATCAAGGCAAGTGGTACCTGTAATGTGCCCAGGTTTCATGTTTGTATCTTTAAAAATAAAAAAATGGGAGGCGTAACTGTATTTACCCCACTACTACCCATTATTCTAAAATTAATTGCCACACAAGGCAAGCACCTATGTTTCTGAAATTTCACACACATAGGTCCCAAGGTACCTCCTACAATGTGGCAAAGTTTCATGTTTGTAACTTTAAAAATGACAAAGTTATAAGCATTCATGGGTATTTATTAAAAAATTAATTGCCACAAAACGCATGCACCAATCTTTCTGAAATTTCTCACAGATAACTATCCCTAACCAGTCTACAAGGTGCCCAAGTTTCATCCTTCTATCTTTAAAAATGAAAAAGTTATAGGCGTTTTTGTAAAACAATACTTGGCTATGAGAAAAAGCATTCAAAATGGCGTCCGATCCGGATCGGACATCTGGTCCGATCCGATCCGACCAGCCTCCGATCCGATCCGATCCGATCCGACCCCCCAGGTCCGATTCCGATCCGCTATCTGATCCGATCCGGGGGGTCAGTGCACATCCCTAGTAATGACCAACACTTTGTACTTCGCCCTGAAACTAATCGGCAGCCAGTGGAGTGATTTTAAAGCTGGCGTAATATTGTCACCCCTAGGTGTACCGGTGACCAACCTGGCTGCCATATTTTGAACTAATTGAAGTTTCCGGAGTAGGCACAGAGGTAGCCCTATGTACAGCACATTGCAGAAGTCAAGTCTCAAAGTTACCAGCGTGTGCACTACCGCCTTTAGGTCTTCTAACTCTAAGAAGGGGAGCAGCTGGCGTATCAGCCGAAACTAATAGTAGGGACTCCTGGCCATCGCCTCTATCTGAGCTGTCATTTGGAGCAACGGATCCAGGAGCAACCCCAAGCTGCAAACAAAGCCTTTCAGGGGGAGTGTAACCCCATCCAGAGCTGGTTGACACACCTCCAAACCCAGGTTGGGGCCTTTGACAGTAAGCACCTCCATCTTGTCTGGATTCAGCTTCAGTTTGTTTTTCCTCATCCAGCCCATTACCGCCTCCAAGCATTCATTCAGAAGAGACACACTATCCTTAGCTGACGCTGTTGTCAAAGGCATAGAGAAATATATTTGGGTTTCATTAGCGTACTGATAGCACCCTGCCCCATGCCGCTGGATGATCTCTCCCAGTGGTTTCATGTAGATGTTAAACAGCATTGGGGATAGGATGGAGCCTTGTGGTGCGCCATACAACAGCTCCTTCTTTGAGGAGCAACTATCCACAAGCATCACCATCTGGAACCTGACTGAGAGGTAGGACCAGAACCACTGAAGCACAGTGCCCCTGATTCCCAACCCCCTCAGGTGTTCCAGAAAGATACCATGGGTCAATGGTATCGAAAGCCGCTTAGAGATCCAGAAGTACCAGCAGGGACATACTCCCCCCATCAATACCCAAGTGTAGATCATCCACTAATGTGACCATAGCAGTCTCAACTCCGTATCCTGCCCTGAAGCTGGTTTGAAATGGGTCATCCAAAACTGCTTGGAGTTGGAAGGCAACTGCCCTCTTGATCACCTTGCCCAGAAACGGAATATTTTATACTCGTCTGTAGTTATTAATAGGGGTGTGCACGGACCCCCCGGATCGGATCGGGACCCGGATCGGGACCTCCAATTTTGTCACGGACCGGTTCGGACAAAATCGGAGGCCCCCCGGACCGGATCGAGTCCGATCCCGACCCAAAAATCGTAAATTTTTGGATCAGCCGCCATTTTTTTCCCCATAGACTTGCATTGCAATGCAAGTCTATGAGGAAAAAATGGCGGCGGGTGGGTGAGGGGGGCCTAACTCCCTCCCCCCCCGGGGCCGTCCGCTGTGGACGGCCCCGGCAGGTAAGCCCCCTCCCCCGCGCTCCCTACCCCCCCTGAGGCCGTCCGCTTCCATCCGCTGGCGCCCACGGGCACCAGCGGATAGAAGCGGACGGCTCCGGGGGGGGTAAGCCCCCTTCCCCGCCACTGCTTACCTTCTCGGCCCATCCGCTCCCGTCCGGCGCCGGCGGCTACTACCAGCGGGCTCCGCGGCCTACTCTCGAGTAGCGCGCCGGGTGATGACATCACCCGGCGCGCCACCCTGGAGTAGGCCGCGGAGCCTGCTGGTAGTAGTAGTCGCCAGCGCCGGACAGGAGCGGCCGGGCCGGGAAGGTAAGGGCCCCCCTCCCCCCCTCTGCGCGCCCCCTCCTCCCCTCCATGCACCCCCTGCTTACCTTCTCGGCCCGTCCGCTCCCATCCGGCACCGGCGGCTACTACCAGCAGGCTCCGCGGCCTGCTCTAGAGTAGCGCGCCGGGTGATGACATCACCCGGCGCGCCACCCTAGAGCAGGCCGCGGAGCCTGCTGGTAGTAGTATTCGCCGGCGCCGGACGGGAGCAGCCGGGCCGGGAAGGTAAGGGCCCCCCTCCCCCCCTCCGCGCGCCCCCTCCTCCCCTCCACGCACCCCCTGCTTACCTTCTCGGCCCGTCCGCTCCTGTCCGGCGCCGGCGGCTACTACCAGTGGGCTCCACGGCCTGCTCTAGAGTAGCGTGCCGGGTGATGACATCACCCGGCGCGCCACCCTGGAGCAGGCCGCGGAGCCCGCTGGTAGTAGCTGCTAGTGCCGGACGGGAGCGGACGGGCCGAGAAGGTAAGCGCCCCCCTCCTCCTCCCCCCCGCTGTCTGCTTTCATCGGCGGGCGCCCGCTGGCGCCCGCCAATGGAAGCGGCGGTGGGCGCCAGCGGGCGCCCGCCGATCCGCCGATCCGCCGAACCGGTTCGGAGCCTTTTCGGACCGGTTCGGATTGGATCGGCCGATCCAGCTGCGGGATCGGAAATCGGATAATTTATCCGATTTCCCACTGGACCGGACTCGGATCGTGGATCGGGTCCGATCCAGTGCACATCCCTAGTTATTAAGATCCAAGGGGTCCAAGGAGGGCTTTTTTTAGAAGTAACACAACGGGGGAAATCCACTCATCCATAATATTCATGTCACTGAAATTGGAGAGTCCAATGTGAAGTATTAACATGTAAAAACAAAACCCTAAATATAACCTTATAAAGTAGGGCTGGGCAACTTATGGCACTCCAGAAGTTTTGTCCTACAACATTCCTTACCATTGACTATGCTGGCTAGGGCTGTTGGGAGACATAGAACAAAGCATTTGGAGGGCCACAGGTTGCTCACCCTCATATAAATCATCAATCATATAAATAATCATACACAATAAAAATCCAACACACACACACACCACAACCCTCTTTACTTAGTAAAGCTGGTGAAAGGAGACATAAACATGTGGACAGTAGTCCAATCTGAATGGGGGATGTGGGAGATTGGGACAAAATGTTTTGCCTTCTGCCATATACTACTATCTAAAAAAGAGCATTAGAACATAAGAAGAGCCATGCTGGATCAGACCAAGGGTCCAACTAATCCAGTATTCCATCCATGCAGTGGTCAACCAGCTGTCAACCAAGGGCCCATAAGCAGGACACAGTGCAACAGCACCCTCCCACCCATTTTCCCCAGCAACCGGTGTAAATAGACTTACTGCCTCTGATACTGGAGGTATCTTCATTTGCATTACTCGAAAATTTATTAGCCAGGAATACTAAAATCCTTGAGCTGTTTGAACCATCGTTAGGCTATCAGTATTCAATTCACTTGCAGCTCCATCTTTGAATCAATAGGAGGCCAAAGGGCTTTGACAAGCTATATATATATATATATATATATATTTCTAATATCGATCCTGATGACCAAGCTGGTGCCCTAGAGTCTAACCATTGATTTCTTATCCTTCTCCTTCTTTTTTTAAAGAGAGAAAGCTGTCACACTAACAGCCAGCTTTCTGCTATTAAACATATAGGTCTTCATGTAATTAAAGAAAATGGTTGCCTGACATTTTTTTTTTTTAAGGAGACAATAAGCAGAAATAATTTCACGGACATGTAATAGATATGTCTCTATAATCCTGTTTATTTATTTTTTTCCTTAATGCCATTTATTTGTGGCAGGACTCTGGATTGGAAATGAAGTGTCAAGGCTTTCTAGATTGTAAGCCATTTGGACAGGGTGTTGTTTTTATTGTTTTGTTCTCTATACAGTTCCATGTACAGTTATGGTGCTTAATAAATAAATAAATAAATAAGATCTTAGCCTCAAGCTTCTGCTCTCCTGATAGGGGACTAAAATCTCTGGAGGAAGTCCCAGACACAGTGGCTGAATTTGAACAACACAATAGTCTAGGCTGACCAGATAAAATCCAGGTCAGGGCTCCTGTAACTTTAACAGTTGTAGAGAAAAGGAAATTTCAGCCAGTGTCATTTGTATGCAATTAGTTCCTGGTGAAATTCCCTCTTCATCACAATAGTTAAAGTTGCAAGGGCCCTGCCTTCTTTTGTATATGGTCACTCCAGTATAGTGCCTGCAGCTTTAACTGTTGTGATTAGGGATGTGCACTGGATCGGACCCGATCCACGATCCGAGTCCGGTCCAGTGGGAAATCGGATAAATTATCCGATTTCCGATCCCGCAGCTGGATCGGCCGATCCAATCCGAACCGGTCCGAAAAAGCTCCGAACCGGTTCGGCGGATCGGCGGATCGGCGGGCGCCCACTGGCGCCCACCGCCGCTTCCATTGGTGGGCGCCAGCGGGCGCCCGCCGATGAAAGTGGACAGCGGGGGGGGAGGAGGGGGGCGCTTACCTTCTCGGCCCGGTGGCTCCCGTCCGGCGCCGGCGCCTACTACTACCAGCAGGCTCCGCGGCCTGCTCTAGGGTGGCGCGCCGGGTGATGTCATCACCCGGCGCACTACTCTAGAGCAGGCCGCGGAGCCTGCTGGTAGTAGTAGGCGCCGGCGCCGGCCGGGAGCCGCCGGGCCGGGAAGGTAAGGAGGGGGTGCGAGGAGGGGAGGAGGGGGCGCGCGGAGGGGGGAGGGGGGCCCTTACCTTCCCAGCCCGGCGGCTCCCGTCCGGCGCCGGCGCCTACTACTCCCAGCAGGCTCCGCGGCCTGCTCTAGGGTGGCGCGCCGGGTGATGTCATCACCCGGCGCGCTACTCTAGAGCAGGCCGCGGAGCCTGCTGGAAGTAGTAGGCGCCAGCACCGGCCGGGAGCCGCCGGGCAGGGAAGGTAAGGAGGGGGTGCGTGGAGGGGAGGAGGGGGCGCGCGGAGGGGGGAGGGGGGAGGGGGGCCCTTACCTGCCCGGCCCGGCGGCTCCCGTCCGGCGCCGGCACCTACTACTCCCAGCAGGCTCCGCAGCCTGCTCTAGGGTGGCGCGCCGGGTGATGTCATCACCCGGCGCGCTACTCTAGAGCAGGCCGCGGAGCCTGCTGGAAGTAGTAGGCGCCGGCGCCGGCCGGGAGCCGCCGGGCAGGGAAGGTAAGGAGGGGGTGCGTGGAGGGGAGGAGGGGGCGCGCGGAGGGGGGAGGGGGGAGGGGGGCCCTTACCTGCCCGGCCCGGCGGCTCCCGTCCGGCGCCGGCGCCTACTACTCCCAGCAGTTTCCGCGGCCTGCTCTAGGGTGGCGCGCCGGGTGATGTCATCACCCGGCGCGCTACTCTAGAGCAGGCCGCGGAGCCTGCTGGAAGTAGTAGGCGCCGGCGCCGGCCGGGAGCCGCCGGGCCGGGAAGGTAAGGAGGGGGTGCTTGGAGGGGAGGAGGGGGCGCGCGGAGGGGGGAGGGGGGCCCTTACCTGCCCGGCCCGGCGGCTCCCGTCCGGCGCCGGTGCCTACTACTACCAGCAGGCTCCGCGGCCTGCTCCAGGGTGGCGCGCCGGGTGATGTCATCACCCGGCGCGCTACTCGAGAGTAGGCCGCGGAGCCCGCTGGTAGTAGCCGCCGGCGCCGGACGGGAGCGGACGGGCCGAGAAGGTAAGCAGTGGCGGGGAAGGGGGCTTACCCCCCCCCGGAGCCGTCCGCTTCTATCCGCTGGCGCCCGCGGGCGCCAGCGGATGGAAGCGGGCGGCCCCAGGGGGGGTAGGGAGCGCGGGGGAGGGGGCTTACCTGCCGGGGCCGTCCACAGCGGACGGCCCTGGGGGGGGGAGGGAGTTAGGCCCCCCCTTACCCACCCGCCGCCATTTTTTCCTCATAGACTTGCATTGCAATGCAAGTCTATGGGGAAAAAATGGCGGCCGATCCAAAAATGTACGATTTTTGGGTCGGGATCGGACTCGATCCGGTCCGGGGGGCCTCCGATTTTGTCCGAACCGGTCCGGGACAAAATTGGAGGTCCCGATCTGGGTCCCGATGCGATCCGGGCGGTCCGTGCACACCCCTAGTTGTGATGAAGAGGGAATATCACCAAGAACTAATTGCATACAAATGACACTGGCTGAAATTCCCTTTTCTCTACAACTGTTAAAGTAACATGAGCCCTGACCTGGATTTTACCTGGTCACCCTACGATAGTCAATGGTTGGGTAATAATCAACTTTACAGTTGTTCATCTAGAGGGTACTCCCCACACAACATGGTAATAAATAATCAACTGTGGTGGGGATGAGGATCAGCGCTGACTTGACTATGGCAGCATTCAGACGACACGATAGGCAATACAACTGATAATTGTTTCCCCCCCTCCCAGTTGCTTATTGTGTCATCCGAATTCAGCCAGTGTCTCAAGCTGGTTTCCTCTGGGTCCATCCAGGCCTTTCTTCACCATTCTAAAGCATGCTGTAAAAGTTGTGCAAATCAAATCATGCACAGTGGTGTAGTTAGAGCTGGACTAATGCACTACGTGTTTTGTTGATGTCTTCCATTCCATCATCCTCTCCTTCATGGAATCAGGTTTTTCAGTAGGAGAATTTCATTTGTTTGCAAATGGGCACTTGTGCAAATGCATAGCGACATGAATACACATGTGCACAAGTGCGTATTAGTGGTCATATGCATGTGTGCAAGTGCGCCTTAGCTAGGCTGACCATATAGAAAGGTGGACAGGGCTCCTGTATCTTTAACAGTTTTATTGAAAAGGGAATTTCACCAAGTGCTGCATGCCTACAAATGACACCTGCTGAAATTCCCTCTTCATCACAACTGTTAAAGATACAGGAGCCCTGTCCTCCTTTCCATATGATCGTCACCCTTATCACTCATGTTATTTCCTTCCCTCTGGTTTGGAAATTTCACCTGGCATGGCTTTAAACAAGTTTATTGTTGCATCCTTAATTACTAGATTTACATTCATACGGTGAAATCCACACAGTCTTGCCTTACCGTATACAGCTTATATTCAACCCATAATAATGGTGAGCCAATTCAGGATGGTTGTGGGCCACTCCTGTCACCCAATTACATGGGGAAGCTGGCATGAGGCAGACTATTATTCCATTGGACTCATCTCCCTCCCCTTCCTCTTCCTCGTTATTCACCTCCCGGACTTGGAGCTGCTGCTGATGCTACCCACATTATTTACCTTTCCTGTCTTTCCTCCTCCAACAGAGCCACACTTTGAAAGTAAGATAGGGGCTCCCTCATTTCATCGATCTATGGTTGAAACTATGGAAATGGCCCTTTACAGCCACTAGTTTGTGGCTGTAGATCTATAAAAACTACAGAGCCCCCATCTTACTTTCAAATCTCATCTCTAATGGAGGACACATGGTAAAGGTAAGTCCCATGGGTGGCAGCAGCAGCACTGGTTTTGGGGGGTGCTCAGGGAGGGGGAGGAGGGGACAGGGAGGGGAGTCCAGTGGACTCGTGATCAGCCTCACACTGGCTTTCCCATGTGGACGGGTGGGGGGAGCAGCCCACCACCATCATGAATTGGCCCAAGCCACCTCAAGGCCTTCGGAACCATACCACTACACCTCGGGGTGCCTCAGGTTGACCTGGTACCACCCTGTATTCAGGGCTTTGGCCTGAAGTGGTGCACAGCCCCAATTCTAGCCCCAATTCTAGCCACAACTTGGTGGACTGTGTAAACGAAAACAAAGATGATTAGTATATATTGCAGAATGCATCCTGGAAGGGCAAAAAGAGTTATGGAAGACATTGGACCCCGACTGCATGATTCAGCAGTGGTAGTGCTGTGTGGTAGAATGTTTCATGCTGGCATTATTCAGTTCAGGTAATACCACAGCTTTACGGCACTTTGTTTGAGTCATATTCACTGAAATATACCCAGGACAGTGTTCCTCAACCCTGATGCTCTCCAGATGCTTTGAACTACAGCTTCTATCATCCCTGACCATTGGTCATGCTGGTAGGGGCTAATGGGAATTGTGGTCCAAACCATCTGGAAGACACCAGGTTGGGGAAAGCTGAGTATAGCCCATGCTGCATCACCATTTCAAAAACTCATGGATGAGCTTGGCCTGAAAGATGAACTTAGTGTTGGTTGTTTTGCATTTCAACAGTTGTAAAGCTTTTGACCTGGATTTTTTCCAGACAGTTTGCAACAAATAAATAGTTCCTAATTAAGCATCTCAGATCACTTCCTGTTATTCCCACCAATAACTGTTCTTCCCTTCCCTCAGGTTCTGAGATTACTGACATGACTTAAACCTTTTCAAGTTTATTGTTGCATTCTTAACAACTAAAATTAGGCTTACCATCTGAAAAGGAGGTCAGGGCTCCTGTAACTTTAACAGTTGTAGAGAAAAGGGAATTTCAGCAGGTGTCATTTGTATGCAATTAGTTCCTGGTGAAATTCCCTCTTCATCACAACTGTTAAAGGTGCAGGCACTATACTAGAGTTACCATATACAAAAGAAGGCAGGGTCCATGCACCTTTAACTGTTGTGATGAAGAGGGAATTTCACCAGGAACTAATTGCATACAGATGACACTGGCTGGAATTCCCTTTTCTCTATAACTGTTAAAGTTGCAGGAGCCCTGACCTGGATTTTATCTGGTCACCCTAACTAATTTTTTTTAAAAATGTTACATTCCTGTGGTAAAATCCACATAGTCTTGCCCGTACCATATGTACAGCTTATGCTCAACCTATAATAAAGCTGAGCTATTTCCCATTTGGTAGAGGGCATTGTCAGAGTTTGATTTCCTGGGTTTTAAAATGGAAGGCCTCATTAGTTATGTGGGTTTAATTTTATCCCAGCTCTTAGTATGAATTTTAAATTAAATCCACTTTACTGATCAATGAAGAGAGCAGCAATTTGGCTCCTGCAGATTTGCTTCACCGTTGTGGTTGTAATCAACTATCCTATACGCCAAATTCATCACAACAGTTAAAGCTGCAGGAATCCTGCCCTCTTGACCAGATACAAAAGAGGACAGGACTCTTATAGCTTTAAATGTTGTGATGAAGAGGGAATTTCACCAGGTTCTTCATGCCTACAAATGGCATCTGCTGAAATTCCCTTTTCTAAGCAACTTTTAAAGATGTAAGAGCCCTGTCCTCCTTTTCATATGGTCATCCTAACCAACATGCAATGTTCTCCCCCTCACCACTGACACATACCCCAATCCAATCCCATCCATACACGCTCCTTAGTCATGACATCGAGTTCTTGTTTAAATTCTGGAATTACATTTTCTACATTTCTGAAATTGCGCCATGTCCACACCCTATTACAACCCCCCCAATATACACACACATACTTTCTCTCTCACACACATACACACACTTCCTTCCTTTGTTTTTCAACATGACATTTAGCTTGAAGAAGAGTCCTACAGGGTTTTCGGACTATTTTATAACTTTTTGGTTGGAAGGAAAACCGGCTGCCACTGTCCCTGGGATCAATGTCCCTTATTCTTATGGGGCTTTGTCGCTCCCACCAACTGTTCTTCCTTCTTGCCTATGAAGCAGGAACTGAAGACAGTGGCTCAATTTGGACAACACAATAGTCAATGGTGGGGTAATAATCAACTTTACAGTTGTTCATCTAGGGTGTACTCCCCACACAACATGGTAATAAATAATCAACTGTGGTGTGGATTAGGATCAGCACTGAGTTGACTATGGCAGCATTCAGATGACACAATAGTCAAAACAACTGACAATTGTTTCTCCCACACCAGTTGTTTATTGTGTCATCCGAATTGAGCCAGTGTGTCAAATAGGGAAGCACAAATCTCTCTCCGTCTCAAACTGTAAGTCCTGGTTGAATTGCACAAACAGCACAATTTTTCAGTTCCAGACAAGAACCTGGGCAAGCCACTCACTGTTCAGAATGTTGCTTGTTGTGCTCTAACATTACTCCTGATTGGCTCTTGGAAAGTTCACAAGTTCTGGACTATAGGTACAAAGACTCAGTGAAATAGGTTTCCATAAATAACTTCAAACATGTTTTACAACTTAGCCTCATTTTTTTTTCCAGACTGATGTGCAAGTCAGTACTTAAGTTTATTTTTTATTCATTTCTACAAAAACAGAAATTAAGAGAAGGGGAGAAGATATCCTCCCCTTCTGATCCTTATGCGCCACTCAGGGTGGCTAACAGCATTTAAAACCAATCACAAAACCAACCATAACATTCCCCACCAAAATTGCAATGTAATGAAAACAGAGACAAGTGCAGCAAATAAAACAGAGGCAACAAATGGTGACATATCTATCCAATAAAACAAAGTCCTGCCTAAACAGGAAGGATTTTATTTTATTTTATTTTTTGCCAGATGGCAAAACACCATGAATGAGAGAGAGAAGTAAGCCCCCTGGAGCTTTCACATTTCCCAAATGTTCTGACACTGTTCTCAGCTCAAAACATGCATCACGTTCACAATATGTGTATTTTGAGAAAAAGTATGTTTAGAAATGCATAAATATGTAGTTCACGGCACATGATGTGCAGGTCTTTTTTTAAATTGCAGATTCATGCAGAAATGGTTAGGAATGGACTTACAAATTAAAATGTGTCAAAGTGAAATAGACTGGAAATGGAGCCATCCCTAACTTCAGTGGTTCTCTGCAGAGCTTTCCTGTTTTAAACCCCTCCTTGAGTATAAATAAGAGGATTAACCTTCCTAGGGGTTGGGTGAGCAGGAGAAGGGAGGAAGGGAGATGGCTAGGAATGGCCATCATAGGGAAATCTGACCCTTTCAGGACTTGCTGGATTTCCCTTGAGCCCTTTGCTCGGCTTGCCTTTGCAAAGGGAGCTGAGGGCTTTCCCCCAAAATTTAGGACTTTTGCACCCCCTTAAAAATCACAATTTATTAGGGGTGTGCACGGACCCCCCGGATCGGATCGGGACCCGGATCGGGACCTCCAATTTTGTCCCGGACCGGTTCGGACAAAATCGGAGGCCCCCCGGACCGGATCGAGTCCGATCCCGATCCAAAAATCGGAAATTTTTGGATCGGCCGCCATTTTTTTCCCCATAGACTTGCATTGCAATGCAAGTCTATGAGGAAAAAATGGCGGCGGGTGGGTAAGGGGGGGCCTAACTCCCTCCCCCCCCCCGGGGCCGTCCGCTGTGGACGGCCCCGGCAGGTAAACCCCCTCCCCCGCACTCCCTACCCCCCCTGGGGCCGCCTGCTTCCATCCGCTGGCGCCCGCGGGCGCCAGCGGATAGAAGCGGACGGCTCCGGGGGGGGGTAAGCCCCCTTCCCCGCCACTTACCTTCTCGGCACGTCCGGCGCCGGCGGCTACTACCAGCGGGCTCCGCGGCCTACTCTCGAGTAGCGCGCCGGGTGATGACATCACCCGGCGCGCCACCCTGGAGCAGGCCGCGGAGCCTGCTGGTAGTAGTAGGCGCCGGCGCCGGACGGGAGCCGCCGGGCCGGGCAGGTAAGGGCCCCCCTCCCCCCTCCCCCCTCCGCGCGCCCCCTCCTCCCCCCTCCCCCCTCCGCGCGCCCCCTCCTCCCCTCCACGCACCCCCTCCTTACCTTTCCGGCCCGGCGGCTCCCGTCCGGCGCCGGCGCCTACTACTTCCAGCAGGCTCCGCGGCCTGCTCTAGAGTAGTGCGCCGGGTGATGACATCACCCGGCGCGCCATCCTAGAGCAGGCCGCGGAGCCTGCTGGGAATAGTAGGCGCCGGCGCGGAACGGGAGCCGCCGGGCCGGAAAGGTAAGGGCCCCCCTCCCCCCTCCCCCCTCCGCGCGCCCCCTCCTCCCCTCCACGCACCCCCTCCTTACCTTTCCGGCCCGGCGGCTCCCGTCCGGCGCCGGCGCCTACTACTTCCAGCAGGCTCCGCGGCCTGCTCTAGAGTAGCGCGCCGGGTGATGACATCACCCGGCGCGCCATCCTAGAGCAGGCCGCGGAGCCTGCTGGGAATAGTAGGCGCCGGCGCCGGACGGGAGCCGCCGGGCCGGAAAGGTAAGGGCCCCCCTCCCCCCTCCGCGCGCCCCCTCCTCCCCTCCACGCACCCCCTCCTTACCTTTCCGGCCCGGCGGCTCCCGTCCGGCGCCGGCGCCTACTACTTCCAGCAGGCTCCGCGGCCTGCTCTAGAGTAGCGCGCCGGGTGATGACATCACCCGGCGCGCCATCCTAGAGCAGGCCGCGGAGCCTGCTGGGAATAGTAGGCGCCGGCGCCGGACGGGAGCCGCCGGGCCGGAAAGGTAAGGGCCCCCCTCCCCCCTCCGCGCGCCCCCTCCTCCCCTCCACGCACCCCCTCCTTACCTTTCCGGCCCGGCGGCTCCCGTCCGGCGCCGGCGCCTACTACTACCAGCAGGCTCCGCGGCCTGCTCTAGAGTAGCGCGCCGGGTGATGACATCACCCGGCGCGCCACCCTAGAGCAGGCCGCGGAGCCTGCTGGGAATAGTAGGCGCCGGCGCCGGACGGGAGCCGCCGGGCCGGAAAGGTAAGGGCCCCCCTCCCCCCTCCCCCCTCCGCGCGCCCCCTCCTCCCCTCCACGCACCCCCTCCTTACCTTCCCGGCCCGGTGGCTCCCGTCCGGCGCCGGCGCCTACTACTACCAGCAGGCTCCGCGGCCTGCTCTAGAGTAGCGCGCCGGGTGATGACATCACCCGGCGCGCCACCCTAGAGCAGGCCGCGGAGCCTGCTAGTAGTAGTAGGCGCCGGCGCCGGACGGGAGCCACCGGGCCGAGAAGGTAAGTGCCCCCCTCCTCCCCCCCCCCCGCTGTCCACTTTCATTGGCGGGCGCCCGCTGGCGCCCGCCAATGGAAGCGGCGGTGGGCGCCAGTGGGCGCCCGCCGATCCGCCGATCCGCCGAACCGGTTCGGAGCTTTTTCGGACCGGTTCGGATTGGATCGGCCGATCCAGCTGCGGGATCGGAAATCGGATAATTTATCCGATTTCCCACTGGACCGGACTCGGATCGTGGATCGGGTCCGATCCAGTGCACATCCCTACAATTTATGCCAAATTTTGCCCTTAATGTGCATTATTTTTTTCACATTTTGTAGCTGTAAATAAATATGCCTTAAGTTGCGCAAATTGCAGATGAAATTTCCACAAATTGCAGGCACAATTCACACACAAAATAAGCAGATTACGGCCACAAGGTTTGTAAGTGCTGATTTTGAGGGGATAAACCACACCTGAAAATACATGAGCTGCCCCAACTTGATACAGATCCATTTGGGTCAGCTTGCAGTTAAGCGAGCTGGAGTCTGGGAGGCTGAGCTGCTGAAGGCTCAGCAAACCTGACCCCTGGATGGATTCCTCCAATATCCCTAGTGTAGACTGGGACAAAAAGTTGCTCAGATTGAGCACCAGCTCAGCTGGGTAGGGTTCCACCACCTCTTTCATTCCACTCAGCCAAAGTCAGGGGGCTCTCAGACTGTACATGACACCCCTAAGGAGGAATGCGTGAGAAAGTTGTTTCAGTTCATTTGATCTGGGCCAGATCTACACCAAGCAGAATACAACACTTTGAAAATGTTTTGAAAACTGAATATACAGTTGTCACTACTGTTATAAACTGTTTTGAAGCAGTAATGTAGATCCTGCCCAGTTCACACCTTCTAGGGTGACCAGATAAAATCCAGGACAGGGCTCATTTAACTTTAACAGTTGCAGAGAAAAGGGAATTTCAGCCAGAGTCATTTGTATGCTATTAGTCCCTGGTGAAATTCCCTCTTCATCACAACAGTTAAAGGTGCAGGCACTATACTAGAGTGACCATAAACAAAAGAAGGCACAGCCCCTGCAACTTTAACAGTTGTGATGAAGAGGGAATTTCACCAGGAACTAATGACATACAAATGACACTGGCTGAAATTCCCTTTTCTCTACAACTGTTAAAGTAACATGAGCCCTGACCTGGATTTTATCTGGTCACCCTAACACCTTCTCAACCAAACACTCTGCATCCAAAGTCCATGCCTTTCCAAGTTCACAGTGTGATTCGCCGACCAAAACCATTGTGTCTGACAACATGCGGACATCTGAAATTATGAAAAAGGTGTGCTTTTGAAAAATGTGCACAAATATCCCTTAATCAATGGGAGAAGAATACATACTTTTCAAAGATCTGCACAATTAAGGCACACATTTGGAAATATTCACAGAAATAAGCACAGATCTTCAAGTGCAAAGAAAAAACGAATCCCGCTATCTATATGGACTAGAATAGAAATGAGCTTTGAGTTGGAATGCGGAGAACTTTGGCAATCTCAGGGCTGTCTGACTTGCACATTTCTACTCCTAAGGCTTATGAAACAAGGCCCCAAGAAAGCACTCTCTATATCAAAGCCCTGGGCCTGCATCCTTAGATAGCAGCAATAACGAAGAGGAAAGTTCTGGACTTGGTACCAATGCCAACTGGAATAAAGGACACACATTCAAAAATGACAGTGGCAATATGAAAAGTGGATTTGCTACAGTTTCCACAGGAAGATAGGAACCTGCCTGACACTGAGTCAGGCCCTTGGTCCATCTAGCCCAGTATTGTCAACACTGATTGGCAGCAGCAATCCAGGATTTCAGGAAGAATTCTTTCTGAGCTCTACCTGGAGATTAGGAATGTCAGCGAAGCAGATAAGTTTGGATTTTTATGACTCCAACCTACGGATTCCACAGCAAACCTGCTTTTCTCAAGTTGCACAGATTCCACAGACTTGCAGCTATTATTATTATTATTATTATTATTATTATAGTTTTTTTAAAAAAAACTTTTTGGAATTTCTTGCAGTTTTAGTCATACAAAAATATGTAAAATTAAAATAAAAAACCAACAAAAATGTGCATTTTCCCATAGGCTAAAGCATGAAAATGTGCATGGGGGGTTGTACATTTTTGCATGTGCAAATATGTGCAAATGTGAATCTGTGCAAATTTGGGACATTGCAAAGAAATCCTATTCTGTCAATGAGCAAACAATGGAATGAAAGACACTTGGTAATCTGCAAAATGCAGACAGAAGGGATTTTGTAAAATCTGTACATCCTGATTGCAGATTGATTGAACCTGGGTTGAACCTGCAAAAAACATGCACTGCACCACTAAGCTATGACTGTTATGCTTTCAGAAAAAGTAGAATTGCACATAGATTTTTTTTTCTCTTTTACCTCTGGCAATAAAATAAATACTTTGATTGGGCACCACAAAATTAAACTTTTGAAAATATCCAGTTTGTGAGCACTCCGCTGAACCACATTTAAAGCTGCAAAGGTTAAGCCTTATGACAGAGGTTTTAAACATTTCTGCACATTAGCCCAACGTGTTAACAAATGGTTAGCATTAAACATGGATTAAAGTCACTTTTCTTGCAGGAGGAAAAATACTTTCAACACCCTTGAGCAAGTCAGATATTCTTAGACACAATTAGCATATATATAATATTATTTGTCATGGTATCAGATGTCCGACTTGCTTACACGTCCTGAAGGGAGCACGTAAATCTGCCGTTTTGAATTCTTTAAAATTCTGGCATGTATTTTGCATTGGTAAATGAAAAGAGGCTGGGAGTGTCAGCACAAAGAGATCTGCCGTTCATGCAACTAGGACTGGCAGCAGATTTTGCCGGAGATCATATTTCAGGGCAAAGGGGAACTTCTGAGAATTTCTGAATCTCCCTCACCCCCACAACCCTCATAGTTATACTATTCCTTACAGCTATTTGCTGCTGTTGTTTCCACTCTTTGCTACTCCTTTAACACCATTTCCCCTTCCGCCAAGTGATCCAAGTTAATGGAGAACTGAATAATGAACAAAATGATGCCAGAATGCTATGGAGCCAACCAAAGTTCTACACTGCAGGGCCTTCCAGGACATGGGGGGAGGATCCTGGGATTTCCTGCTTCTGGGGTCGTCCCCCAGTGTCTATATGCCTGTGCGATATCCCAGGAGGAAAGAGGGATGCCATGGGTGCCATATTTTTAAAAAGAAATGGGGCTGGTCGCGCACTTGCAATAGTGAGAAAAAGTGAGGGGGGGAATCCCTGGTGATATTGGACCCCAACTACCCCTGCCATTGTAGGGATGGCAAAAATGTTGCCTCCCACCCCCAAAGACACGGAGCCTTCCTGTACAACCCTTTGCCCGCTTTGAAGGCCGCACTACTCACGAGGAGGAAGGAGCGGTGGCCACACTTCCTGGGACCGCAGGGAAAATCAGGATAACTGGGCAACCAGTTGTCCTGGGAAAATGGAGGGGTCATCCCTGCCTGCCCCCGGGATCCCCTGTGCGTCATTTGGATGCACAAGGATGACCCAGGGAAAGCCTCGGGGAAAAAACAGAAGCCAGTTCAGAGTGAGAAAATTGATTCATGCCCTCACTCTGAATCTTCCGTTTTGTATTCAATCAGATTTGGTTAAGACATAATGTCTCAAAGTCAGTTCAGACTGGGGGCAGTGTCTCCTGCATTCATTCTGATTAGGGAAATACTTTCACCCCATGAAGAGTTCCAAAGGGGAGGGCTTTATTCGGCAGTTGAGAGCTTTGGCAAAAAGTACCCTCAATATGTTTAGCCATTTCAAGTTGAGTGAGTCTCTTCCACATCAGGGACATCTTACAGCTTGTTCTTCTGAGACTCCTGGCGTGCAGTGTACTCTTGAGGAAAGAACGTTTAGAGCATGGAAGGCTCTCAGTGTCCCACAGGGAATATGTGGCCCATGAAGCCACACCACCAGACTTGTGTCCTCCACACTTCAGCCCTCTCCCCTGTGCAACAGTTAGGCTTCAAAGTGCCAGTGGAAGGGTTGTGTTTTATTTGTTTATTTTTATGTCTAATGTCCACATGGGGGAGATGGGGGATTGCAGGTGGGGATGGCAAGGGAGAGAAGGGGGCATCTCTCTCTTCCCCAACTACCATTCCCACTCACTGTGACCCCCCCCCAGTTGCCCCAATACGGCAGTAAGACTTTGAAAAAAAAATCTCCCAAATGAGAAACAGTGCTGGGGTGGATGAAGGGAGGAGGAGAGAGAAGAGGAGAGAGAGAGAGAGAGAGAGAGAGAAGGGGCCAGACAGAGAGAGAGAGAGAGAGAGAGAAGAGGCCAGACACAGAGAGAGAGAGAGACACAGAGAGACACAGAGAGAGAAGGGGGGAGAGAGAGAGAGAGAGAGAGAGAGAGAGAGAGAGAGAGAGAAGGGGCCAGAGAGAGAGAGAGAGAGAAGGGGCCAGACAGAGAGAGAGACAGAGAGAAGTGGCCAGAGAGAGAGAGGGAGAGAGAGAGAGCCAGACAGAGAGAAGGGGGATGAAACAGTAAGAAAGATGGGGAGAAAGAGGGAAGGGGGAGAGAAAGGGGGAGGAAGTGAAGGGACAAGAGAGAGAAGGGGATGAAAGAGAGGGGGAAGATAAAGAGTAAAAGGGAGGGGGTAAAAGACAGCGAGAGAAGAGAAAAGGAGAGGGGGAAAGGGAGGAGAGAGACATAGAGAGAGAGAAGGGGAAATAAAGAAAAGGGAGATGAAAGGGAAGAGGGAGAGGGAGGGGGCCAAAAAGAGGGGGAGAAACAGATAGGGGGAACTGAAGAAGGAACAAGAGAAGGAAGGGGCTAGAGAGAGGAGGAGGAGGAGGAGGAGGAGGAGGAGGAGGAGGAGGAGGAGAAAGAGAGAGAGGGAGGAAAGAGATATAGAAATAAAAGAGGCATGGGTGTGTGGGTGGGTGGGTGCATGTTAGAGGGAAAGAGTGTGGGGTGACTCTGGTCCCAGCCAACACTGGCATGTGACTTCCAAATAGCTTTAGACTGAGGAGATGCAGCTGTTAGAGGGGGGTAGGAGATTCTCTACCTATGGTGTAGAACAGGGATAGGAAACCTGTCTCTCTCCCTGCCAACTGAGAACCTCATCTGTAGGGGGCTGTGTGCCAGTGGTGGGTGTGGCCAGTACCCAAGGTGGGCGTGGCCACACCTACCCCATGCACACACATGCACACACACACACACACACTCCTTTTCCAGCAATGGGGATGAAGTGTGTGACTAACTTGGCCAGGTTCCAACCAATAGCAAAACCACCCAGTGGAGGCTGGTGGCTCTGATTTCAGTGGGGTTGTGAATCTGCTCTGTGTTTCAGTCAGAACCAGCCAGAACTCTAAAGGAGCTATCCAAAGTGTTAAACCTATTTGGGGGATAGGATTCACTGCCTCTGATAATTCCTTTAGAGGTTTAGCTGGTTCTGACTGAAACCCAGAGAGAATTCACAACCACACTGAGTTCAGAGCCACCAGCCTCCACTGAAATAACTTTGTGGTAACTTTACCTTCAGAGAAAGTTTGGTGCCAGTGACATCTTGATTATCCACCGTAATATTCATCGGAGTTTCTCTCCCCAAAGCAAATCAGCATATTTATTAACATTGTTACTAACTGCAGCACTTTAATATTCATTTCAACATTTTATTTGATAGATGACACCGTTAAAATCATCTGAAAGCATTTGCGGGGCAGGTATTGGGGTGAGAGAGAATGTCAGAACTACAAAGTACTAGCCATGAATATTCTTCCCACTTTAATTTATCGCTACCTGTGCCCTGTGACCCCCTTTTAAAATAATTTATATTGAAAATGGTGCTGTGTTCACAATGGCAAGATTGAGTTCTGTGAACTTTGTCCCTAAGATTTTGATAGGAAAATATTTGCTAAATCTGACTTCCTGGTTATTTAAAAGAAAAGCTATGCCATCTAAAGCCAGAGAGATTTTTAGGTAGGGTGACCATATGGAATGAGGACAGGGCTCCTATATCTTTAACTTATTATTATTAAATTATTATTATTATTATTATTATTATTGTTATTATTATTTCAGCAGGCGTCATTTGTATGCCTGCAGCACCTGGTGAAATTCCCTCTTCATCATAACAGTTAAAGCTGCAAGTGCCCTGCCCTCTTGACCAGATACAAAAGAGGGCAGGACTCCTGAAGCTTTAACTGTTGTGATGGAGAGGGAATTTCACCAAGCGCTGCGTGCACACAAATGCCACCTGCTGAAATCCCTGTTTCTATACAACTGTCAAAGATATAGGAGCCCTGTCCTCCTTTCCATATGAACAACCTAGAAATGCTTTTCTCAGGTCTACAACAGTTTTGGCTTTTAAATGCAAAAATGCTCCATTCTCAGCTTTTTCTATTGAGTGGTGTGTACCAAACATTGGGTTAGGAACATAAGAAGTGGTCTTATACTGACTCAGACCATTGGTCCATCTAGCCCACTATTGTCAACACTGGCTGGCAGCGTCTCTCCAGGGTTTCAGGCAGGGGTTTCCAGCCCTACCTGGATACACAGAGGATTGAACCTGGGGGCCTCTGCATGCAAAGCAGATGTTCTACCACTGAGCCACAGCCCCTCCCAGTTCCCAATTAACAAGTGGGACCTGCACGCAGATGTTCCAGTGTGGAGTGTTCCTGTTCAGCATTCCAACCAGCCAGCCAGCCATGCCCCTTTGCAGAATATGACATTGCATTCCCCTTTCCTCTCTAGTTTTCCATTCCTCATCACTGCTCCAAGATTCAGGAACCGTTCTGTGGGCACCGAACATGCTCATTCATTACTCACTGTTGAAAAAAAAGAAGAAAAGAAAAGGGTAGACTGAGTGGGGAAATGTGCACTGAAATACAGACAAATTTCTGTGCAGGAGGAAAAAATGCAAGCCCTGGTCAAAATGAGCTTCAAGATGGAAACTGGAGAACATCAATGACCTTGAGCTTGGCAGAATCCACACGCCCCTCCCTAAATGTGTACTACATTTCAGCTGCCTGAGTGGATGTGTTAGTATTAGAAAGTATATAGTAGGCAGTGACATCTGTTCTTCACTCTGCATTTTTAGGAACAAAGTGCTAAAATTAGTCCAAATTGTATATTAGTCACACCCTTAATTTCCCTGCTCCAAGAAAGCTAAGGAAATTGGATCTTGGGAGAGTTCATCTTAAATTATTAGTAGAACTATCTCCCAGGGATCATACTATGACATTATATTGATTTATTTTAAATGTATATATTTAGATAAGTGTTCTTTTGCAGCAGCAGAGATGGCCATGATAGCAGCAGCACCCATTGCAGAGAGGTGGGACAGTATATACCCCCTGTGATAGAAACTATCTGTTGGACAGTCCTACTGACAAAAGCAACTGGAGCCAAATATTTCTCTTGTGATTCTCTTCCTTTTCCTCCGATCTTTTTTTTTTTTTTTTTTACATGTCTAGTGAGTGAGATTTTGTTTTGTGATGGCAGCAGGCTTAAGGGAGGTGAGAGTCTGACAAAATACCGGCTGCATTGGGAAATGTGTGATAGGCAACCGGTAACAAGGTTATTCCTTGTTCAGTGTGTAAGTTGGCGGAACAAAATCCCCAACCAGACACTGTAGTGTTAGTCTGCTTGCCATTCCAAGATTGCTGTACTGAAGCAGCCAACACAAGTTAGACAAGACAATACCCCATGGACATGTACGACAGGAATAAACTCATGCTATAAACTCATATTTATTTATTTATTTATTTATTGCATTTGTATACCGCTCCATAGCCGAATCACAGAGTGGAAGAGAGCCACATGGATCATCTAGTCTAACTCCTGATTGATGCAGGAAATCCAGATCTAGATAACTCGCAACAGATGGCTGTCCATCTTCTACCTGTGGGCCTCCAGTGAGAGAGAGCTCACCACCCATCTAGGAAATTGGTTCCATTGCCATATCCATTCTACTTATCAATCAAGCACTTAGCTATAATTCATTCTTAATTTTCTCTGCTGTCCAGACTAGATTCCAACTAGGGATGGATGAATCTGTAACTTCTGCTTCCTCCATCATTCAACTTTTTTTTAAAAAAAGTAATTATCTCAAATTCTTCCTTTCCTGAATAGAAAGAACTTTGCAAATCTTAGCAATTCCTTCTCAAAAAGGAATTCCTTCTTAAAATTCCTTCTCCCATCTATACCTGCAAAATTCAGTAAGTAGAGCTATTCCCACCATGAAAAGGACTGTGTTGTACCTGCCTGCCATATAGCTGTTGAAGATGAGGAGCATGTTAAGGAAAAAAATAGGAGGTGGCAGCCCAAATTAAGCACTAACATGGTTCGATATACTGGGGCTTGAACCCAGATTTTTAAGAGTTAAGCACTCAAAGCCCTGCACATGGAAGAAAACATCTGTTAGTGTTGGTTTCTCCCATTGTTTTTAATCCACAGTGCTTTTTGATTCAAATTTGGAGACCTTTGTGGATTTTGGTAAATTGAAACTGAACTGAGACTAACTACTCACCCATCCATTATGCCTACATCACAACTGCAATAATAACTGTAGAAGAGCAATTTGTGACCTACCATGATGAATGCAGCCTACCAGCCAGGAATGACAACCAACGAGTGGCTCAGTATTGCTCTCATGTTTTTTTTCCTTGCCTGTTTGAGACAGGGATGTTGTCAACTACCTGGCAGGCCACGATATACACTAATAGGGATGGTTTCACCTGTTTGGCCCCGTGCATCCCAATCAATGGACCCCCTATGCTTGCTTGACTCAGGGCACATCAGGCTGGGCAAGCACAGGGATCCCCACTTAACTGTGAGCAGTCATTTTGCAGAAAACCATGGGTAAGCACCTTACATAAATCCCCATTTTTTGCCAATGGCAGCCATAAATAGGGCCATTTGCACAAAATTGCAGGTGACATTTTGCATCAGTGGTAGGCTGACCATATGAAAAGGAGGACAGGGCTCATGTAACTTTAACAGCTGTAGAGAAAAGGGAATTTCAGCCAGTGTCATTTGTATGCAATTAGTTCCTGGTGAAATTCCCTCTTCATCACAACAGTTAAAGGTGCAGGCACTATACTAGAGTGACCAGATACAAAAGAGGGCAGGGCCCCTGCAACTTTAACTGTTGTGATGAAGAGGGAATTTCACCAGGAACTAATTGCATACAAATGACACTGGCTGAAATTCCCTTTTCTCTACAACTGTTAAAATTACATGAGCTCTGTCCTCCTTTTCATATGGTCAGCCTAATCAGTGGCCCTATTTATGACTGCCATTTGCACAAAATGGCAGCCACCGGAGCAGCAGACCACTGTGGGCCACTTGCCAGGTGCCTGATGACTGTCGAGAAGCTTGCACAGTGTGCTGAATATGGTTGGGTAGCCAGTACATCCATCCCTACAACTTTCATCTGTATTTTTATGTTTTTGTAGCATTTGATCAATTCACATAGGGGCAGAGGGTGGGGAAAGAATGCAAATAAGCTTAAAGCGCTGAAAGCTCAAGCTGCAGCAAAGCACACCCTATCCACTTCCAGAATTTATTTTTGCAATTTTCCTGTTTCGATAAGAATATAGGAAGATTGGAATGAAAGGTATAATGAATCTGCTCAACAATAAAGGTACAGAATGGTCATGGATGCTTTAAGGTGGATTCCTGCATTGAGCAGAGGGTTGGACTCGATGGCCTTATAGGGCCCTTCCAACTCTACAATTCTATGATTCTATGAATCTATGAGAAGGAAGAGGGAAGGGAGTATATTTCCCATGATGCACCATGCAGGAAAGGAGAGGGAGCAGCCATTCTTTCAAGACTTTCGAGGATCACACTGCCAGACTTCAACCCACTCCGCCCCACTACTCTGTGAATACAGAAGAGTTAGTGTTGACCTCTGAGCAACTACTTTTCCCATGAGGCAAAGGGGAGGGGAAACATGTGAAAAGAATGCACCAAATTTATCCTTCCTCCCCTTTGCATCATGGGAAATGTAGTTCTTCAGTGGTCAATACTGACTCATTTGAAAACAAAGTAGTGGAGTGGAGTGGGTTAAAGTCTGATGTTGTGATCATAGCAAGCCTTCAAGAATAGCCTCTCCTTCTCCTTTCCTGAATGGTTCATTACGGGATTCATACTCCTCTCCTTTCTCCCTTCCTGGGCTGTGCAAAGCTTGCGCTTTGAACTTTTTCAAAGTTTCACAATTTTCTGCACATCTACAATACTCAAGGTTCAGTTTAAAATAGAAATAAGGAAAATCAGTCTGGTAGATCTCTAATGATAAGCCTTACACTATTATATTCTTATATAAGATTCCTTTTTGTTTCTTAGCCCCCCCCCTTCACCCTCTACTCCCCTATCATAGCTGGTGATTCAGTCAATTTCATATTGTGTGCCTGCAGGCAGAAGGGTGGTTTTTTTTTTAAAAAGTATTATACAATGCCTAGTAATTTTGGGGCTCTATAAATAAAATATGCTGATGATATATTCCTAAAATGGAACCATTCAGTGAGGGGTTATGAGGCCGATCCAGCACATCAGGGGAAAAAAACAGTGCTTGTCTTTTAAGTCATACCCCGATTCCATCTCATTATGTATTTCTAATACATTAACTGGCTTACTTATGGAACCTGGCTGAGAATGGATCTCATTAGAAGGGGGATCCTGTTGAGTTAGTAACCTATCAATTGAAAAGAGTTCTTCCCAGAACATGTAAAAGAGATATGTTGATGCTCTTTCAGTTTCAAAGCACAGTGAGAATAACTCACACATTCAAATAAAGTTGCTATAGTTGTCTTTAATGATCTGGTCAAGATATATGCCCATCTATCTAGCCTAGATATTTGAACTGCATTCCAAAAATTTCAGGGCAGGAGAACAGAAGCATTTATGTCCGAAAGGTATAAATTAAATCTTTGGTATTATCTGCTTTCAGCAGAGGTATAGTAGACCCAGGGTTTACAGAATTGAAGCACCCAGATTTTTTTCATGAATTGGGACAATAGTATCATCTACCTCTCCACCCCATCCCAGATTTCCCTGTGTCCCTTTGACCTTAGCTGCAATCCTAACAATAGCTAAGGGAAATTAATTCTTTCAGCTATACTATATTGTTTTGAGATATCCCTCCTTACCTGTATTTTTGGGCTATGTTTGGGGATGTGGCTATGGAGACTGTGTCGATGCCCCCTGTACTTCAACATGTGTCACTTCACCACTGGTGTTTAGCTGTTATCAAGTTTCTGTTATGGAGAAGGAGGGACAGGGCTAATATAATCTTTGGGATGGATACAGACTTGGTCATACTTAGAGTAGACCCATTGAAATCAATAGTACTTAAGTTAATTAAGCCTAACTGAAAACCCATTGTCCTCCATGGGTTTACTCTAAACATATTGGGGGGAAAGGCAGGATACAAATAAATACATATTTGTATATATTTATTTGTATATAAAATAACTAAATCTACAGCGAACTCTTTATTTTTGTACACACTTGGGATTTCGTCTCTCCCCTACTTTGTATTTTATTTTTTTCATGACGACAATCTGGGAGAAGAGAGAACTGGCATTGCGAATGATTGCTTCCAGAAATAGAGACTAGTTGTCATGGAATTCAAGACTCACAGCATTGTTTCCAAACCTATCATTTAGATCATAATCTGCATTAAGCACACATAAACCTGGATGTCTTTGAAGTTGTGAATATGCATTTGGGGGAGCTGATACCATATTAAAATCAATCTGCCTTTGTTTACTGAGATTGCCACAGTAAACAAATGAATGAACAATCACATACCTCTATTGTATACTTACGGGCTCAGTGCGCATGTTTTTGTTTTTGTTTTCAAATGGAACATGTTCATGTTCCTGAATTGATGCATTATATAAAGTTGCATCTAATGGTGTTGCACAAGCGCAAGGGTGCTAAAGCAAGAGGAGCTCCCTGCCCCTTTCTCCCTGCTGTGCCCTATGCAGCCCTTCAGGAAATGCCTAGGATGTTGAGTGAGAAGAGCTGCTGAGGAGTAAGGAAATCGAGGGAAATCCAACAAGAGTAGCAGAGGAGTTCAGTGGAGAGAAATGGCAGGAATTCTTCTCGCATGAGCATCATTGGGTGAGCACAGCATTAGGTGTGACCTATAGTGTTCTGCTATAATATGATTGGTCATAGATAGTTCTTTTCTACTAGGGATGGGCAGACTTATCCGCGTCCAGCTCCATCAGATGCCCGCCATGCTTCTGACACCACCCGCCACCACTCATGGTACTGCATGAGCTTCTTTGCAGCTCACCGAACGCCTGACAAAGCCATGAGGCAGCCCACCCTTATCCAGAGCCTCCACTGTGAGCAACAATGGCAGCTCCAGAAATTGCGTATTTCCCAAGTTGCATAAATGGTGGCCATAAATACTCATTTACAGTTGCCATTTACGCAACTTGGGAATTTCTGGAATCACCATTGTTGCACACAATGGAGGCTCCAGATGAGGACAGACATGTGGTTGCCAAGCTGTGGAATGCTCAAAGAGTGGGCCTGCAAACACATTGCGGCCCAGTGAGCTGGGTCCAAGGAAGAAGACATGGGGGAGTCAGCCGGATTCCATGACCCAGATGCGTGCCTGCCACATCCCTATTTTCTACAACCAATTTCCAGATCCTTCTTGGACTAGTTTCCAATGTTGATCTGAACTTACTAGACAAAGAGTGGAGGTAGGGTTAGGAGATGAATGGCAAATCTCAAAACAATGTTTTGCTTCTATTTCTCCTCTACAAATCCCTCATGTTGCGCTTTGAACAATAGTGATGGCAATTCTTTTCCATCTAGGCTCCTTACCCACTTTGCATTATGTGCTGAGTCTTCCTCTCTGTGCCCATCTTCCCATCGGTATGCCATCACAGCATGGGTCTAATTCACCATCATTAAAAGCTGTTCTTTCTAGCTATTCCTTCCCAGCTTCAGCAATTACTTTTCAAAATGAAACAGAACAACAGTTTTCACTTTTCAAAAGTGGTCACTTTCTCTACTGACCCTGCTCATGTGCTTTTGAACAGGAGCTTGACAAATGCACAGATAACAGGTGACTCCCTTTATTTCCTTTTTTTTCTGTCCTGAAGAAAGATTGATGAGAAAGTTTAACCGGTATGATTTCTACATATCACACAGATGTTACTCATCCTGTGGCTGGAGGTGTTTTTTCCTTCTGTTATTTTTTTTTAAAAGAGGTGTGATTAGCAGTGTGAGAGAGGAGTACTCACTCAGTATTAACTTGTAGACTAAACATGTATAGTGACTAGTTTTTAACAATTTTAGAGGGTTGGATAAATCCATGGAGTGAAAGGTCTCCATGTTAATAGCCATGATACAGGAGCCCTGTCCTCCTTTTCATATGGTCACCCTACTTTAGAGCCAAGTTTGGATCTTGACATGGAATGGTTAGACAAAAAGATGTGTTGTCCCTGCCTCGTGTAGGTTAAAATCCACAAGTATTCCTTCTGAATCTACAAGCAACAGATAGCAGTGAGACATGTTGCCTCTATCGCCTGCTTGTGAGCGTTCCATAGGATTTTTTTCTGGCCACTACTGGGGAAGGAAAGGAATGCTGGACTGGATCATCCCTTTGTCTGATCACTGACGGTTCTTCTTCAGCTCTTTTACCTATACTGCAAAGAAAGGATTAATCATGTTAATGATTTCTACTATTTTGTATTCAGCAGGTTATCTGAAAGGATTCTATTTTGGACTGAACACATCACTCCTCCTTCATCCATTCACACCCATTAAGGACTAATTTGCTGGGAAAGTATCCATCTCAAAAGGAACTCATTCATAAATCTGAAACCAACAAGTAGGTAAGATGGCTTTTCATTTACATTGTGGGTTGGGGGAGGGGTTGTATGAATGGGGATGGATCTGAGATAAATTAATTCCAAGAATTCTTGGAATTAATAATTCCATTAACTCACCCTCTTAAAAGGGAGGTACACATTACTGTCTCCATAAATTCAATGAACATGTCAAGGGGGCTGGGGCACAATGTAATCTAGTCCCATCCACTACGCAAACCATGTGCTGCATCCCACTCCCCTGTTATGTGTCCAAGAAACGTTCATGAGAAGGAGGTCTCCACATGTACATCCATCTACATGGAAAGCTCCTATATGTGAGGAAAGACCTTGAATATGCAGATTCCCTTGCATGCATGGAAAACTCCTTTTCATGAGCATCCAACAGACATTCATCTGAGGAGGAGGAAGGTGATGCATAATGTTGGTCATGGATCGGGCTAGTCCTCACAGCCCCTGCACGTTCACTGAAATTGTGGAGTAGTTGTGTACATCTCTTTAAAATTACATGGTGATGGGATCAAGGATCTTTTCTTAAATTAGTGAATATGGCAACTGTATGTTTGATGGTGCTCATGTCCCTTAAAAATCAGTTGTTACAATATAAGGGGTATGTATTTAATGTTCTGGCAAGATTCCTGGGACTTGCTTTGACATTGACCTTTATGCAAATGTTTGGTTCTATTGTAATACTGGTTTGATTCTTGTGCTTTCCTTGGATTGTTACTTGTTCAAGGTCTCTAATAGTGAAAGAGAGTTAGAACTGTGTAAGTGAGTGAATGAGTGAGTGAGTGAGTGAATGAATGAATACTTATCTGCTGCTTAGTTTAATATGTATGTTGATGGGGGGAGGGATAACCCATCACATAGTTGCTTCCCTCCTGAAGGCATATGGACTTAGTAATGGATTGAGTTTTCTATCTTTCTTTCTTTCTTTCTTTCTTAACTTCTTTGTTCAGAAGTATCAGTTCTAAGAACAGAACCAAAATGGCCCTCCCTGCTTCATTGTCCTATTTGGAAGCAGTAAAATCGGAAGAGCCATTTTGACCATTTTCAGTGGTGGAACGAAAGAGATGAAAAGTTGTGGGATGAGTTACTTTACCATTTGGCAGTGCTCTACGAGAGAGAGAGAGACAGAGAGAGAGAGAGAGAGAGTGAAAGAGAGAGAGAGATTATAATACTTGGATCACTTTTAAAAAAAAAGTATTCGCACGCTCAGGTCCTCTGGGAAGAATTTGCTACAGTCGGCCAAAACCAGGCTGACAACTATTACCCAGAGGACCTTCCCTTCTGCCGCTCCCAGACTGTGGAATGGCCTGCCGGGAGAGATTCACCAACTTCAGTTTCTTTGACTTTAAGAAAGCCATAGAGACTGATCTCTTCCGGCAGGCCTACCCAGTAGAATTTTAAGAGTTTTATTGGTATTTTAATAATGTATTAATTTATATGTTTTTAATTAGTTTTATTATTTTATGTTATTTGTATTGATGTTGTGCCCTGTCTTGATCCTGAGGGAGAGGCGAGTAAGAAATAAATTTAGTATGCTGCTGCTGCTGATGATGATGATGATGATGAATGCTTACACACCCTGAAAACCTTTTGACATTTTTTTCACCCCACCCAATCCCCTAAACCATTCTCCCTGGAACCTTCATGCTTAGCCATTTCAGCCCACCCCAGCTTCTTACACAAAGGCACATGGGCAGGAATGTGCATAGCCCATCCCTTTATTTCCACTGAGGGTCAAGCTTTGAGTCCTTATACACTTGACTATTCAGACATAGTGTATGAAATGTCTCAGATATCCTTGCTTTTTCCAAACAACATTGGCTTGGTTCCTTATTCTAGATTGATCATTGTAAAAGGAATTCTGCAAACTTAAGTGCATTGTATCGATAGCCTGGGCCATGGTCATTGACTACATGCACTGCTTGTGGTTAGGAATATGGACCACACTGGGCAGTAATGCAGTGATGAGAGTTTTGTAACTTGGATGAGCATTCTGGTGCATTCTCTGATGATATGCATTCAACCCATCTCCCCACTTCCCTGCCTAACTTGTGCAAGAATGTGTACATCCAGCTGCCATTTTAAGTTTTCCCCAATGAGAAGTAAATCTGAGAGAATCAGGCATAAAAGAAGTTTGGGATAGTCAGCTGCACAAGCAAGATAACAATATCCTCACTGAAAATCAAACATGGCAGCATTCCTGCAGGAAAGCAATAGCTTATTCCAAGTAAAGGATCAAATATTTCATTTGTATACAGGCCTGTTTTCTTGGGCCAAGTGAAACGTCTGGTGCTCATTTTTCTCCACCCAAGGGGTTTCATGTGGTGTTGATTTATAGGAAGGGTGCATGTGTGATGAATTGGAAGATGCACTAATTGTGTTCTTTTCTGCTTGCAATGCCTTCTCAGCAGGTTACTTAATTAATTGCTCACCTGCATCCTGATTTTAAAGCTATAAACTGTGCACTTGCTCCTCCCCCTCTCTGAGCATGTTAATTAGTTTAGTTGTAAAGTATATCCCATCCTCCCACCCCCAGGTTCCTTCATCAGTATTGGTTTGATGTGTGCTGCGTTAATTACTTACTATAGGGAGACAGCAATCAGTGTCCACCCCCCCTGTCATTCTAACATTTCATTTAGATTATGTTCATTTCACCTCCTCTGGCAATTTCTCTACAGCTAACTGAGAACTTTGTGAGGCTTCTTATACAGAGGGCAGTATCCAACTCTGCCATTCTGCTAGTGCAAATGGCATTGTGCTAGTGGAAACTAGGTTCCAAATTATGCACAAGAGGAGTGTCCAACTAAAGTTATGTTTGTTCGAGTGTGGCTGTCCAGGTACAAATGGCTGTGTCACTGGGACCCTTAGCCTCCACTGTGGTGAGGAAGTCCAGTTTTCCTTGGAATGCATTTTATGGGATTAGCTTGGAGTGGAAGATATTGATCCCTGATTGAAGACATTGATCTCTAATGCAGATGTTCGCTACCCATCATATATAGAATAAACAAATAACCTATTGTTGTTTCCCACAGGCAGCAGTACTTTGTGTCCAAATCAGTACTGATGAGCATTCTTTTCATACTGAATGAAAATTTGGACTGAATGGGTTTCCAATGCAGCTTAATGAAACTTGGTTCATTGGCTTTGAAACAAATTCCATGAGAAACCAATGGAAAGAAATGGTTCATTTCCATTATCCCATCCGTATCCAATTCTCATTCATTTGGGGCTGGAGCAACTTAGGTTTCTCCAACGTAGCAGCTGATTCCAGTAGATGAGTCTTGGTAGTGACCATTTTATTCTCCCAGAATATCATGGGGAATGCATCTTTCTTTGCATTTTGCTGCTGACAGCACCAAAAATAATTTAAACAAAGTAAAACAAAGAAAAGGTGGTGAGGAACCATAAATTATTGTAGCCGCTGATGTTATTTTATATTTCACATGAAATTGTTTTTTAGTGTTTTCATTGGTATTGGTTATTGTAAGTTGCCCATAAAGGTAGATACCCTAAAGGGCAGGGTATCTATATATTAAATAATAAATAAATAATAACAAAATTGTAAGTAACAAAAGCAATGGGAATTTAACTAATGAATACAAAACAAGTAAAGTTTATAATAATGGAAATAAATGGAATGAGGAAATGGGGAGGGTACGGAATCCTGCAAAACCCTACAAATGGGCATAACACAATATATGAATACAAACAAGCCCATTTTGTTAAAATGCTTTCTGGCAACCTACTGCAAACCAAGGTAGAGCAACAGCTGTAAGTAAGAGACTTTTGGGTCTCCAGCTCATTATCCAGATGGATGTTAGCTATCCAATTAAATTTTATTGTGGAAGAACGAAAAGGGGATAAAGGAGCAAACGTTCTATTAGCTGTTTTGCTTCATAATTTACCTGAACAGTGAATTATATCTCTGTAGTTCAAAACACCTCTAATTAATTTTTAAAGGTTTTTCTCTCCCTTTTTTTGTTGACCTGCTAATCAACCAGCGATCTAAGTTGCTGCGAAGAAGGAGCCTTGTTAAAAAGTGTATCTTTGTGTGTGCACGAACAGATTGGGAAGTACATAGTTCACTCGTCCTGATGTCAAACACTTTACCTGCCTGCTCAACTAATTGAGAATTATATTGGAAGGGGTAGAGAGCTATTGAAATAAATGAGATGGGCAGGGCACTCCAAAACAGATATAAGTGAATTAGAAGTGATGAACCTGATTAGAGTGGATTCACGGTGTCACTTTAAATACTCCCCGGTCTCATTCATCTTGTTGCGCCTGATCTGTCATTGCATGACCACTTAAAAAGCGTTCAAGCAGTTTAACTTGATGATGGATTTTGGTGTGCTGCGAGGGGACTTGATTGAAGGGTAATCCATTCCAGAAGAGCACCTGATTCCCATTCTGTGGCTGAAACTTCTTGACTTCTCGTTGGTGCAGCCACCGCTGGCTCAGGACCAACGAAAAAAGTTGATACTCCTGGCAAGCTGACACCCTCTCTAAATTTATCTGGAGTACACAAATGGCAGGACGCCTATGACCTACTGAGCCCAAAACATCAACTATTGCTTGCCATTTAATATTCATGAAATTTACTGAAGCTGGTAGGGGCAGACTCTTTTGAAAAAGAAATTAAAAGAAAGATAAAATAGAAAATCAGAAGGGAAGATTCCTGTCCTCCTACTTCTCTGTCCGCCCAAAGCCTTGTGCTATCCCCAAAAGACCACTATAGAAGGTTCTAATTAGAGATGCTCTAGGATTTCATTTGGCCCACATTTTTCAGCAAACCAACAAGGCTCCCATTTCCCAGACTAATATACATAGGGCCTGTTCAGAAGTTACCTTAAACCATCTAATAGCAGCTTCAGGTTGAGTGATTTGTGGAACAAGTTGACAGCATGCTGTGATGGGCTAACCACTAGGCCTCTAGCACTGCTGCTCCTAACATGCCATGTACCCCTGGTTGTTTCAGAGGGTCCCTAATTTCCAGAGGGCACAAGGGGTGCAGTGGGGAGGAGTGAGCCCAAAAGCAATCCTGCTTATGCTGAATCCAAGCCACAGTTTTAGGGAGGGCCGTGTGGCGCCAGGTTGCATGCTGCACAGATGGGGGCTGCATCTTGGTGTTCCTAGGTGTTCCTCCCAACTCAGCAAAATGATTGGAGAAGGAGCAATGGCTGTAAATAGGGTTGTTGGAGAAATCTATCTGAAGAATGGAGTTCAACAGGTTTTCCTACCTACCCCACCCCCTAGCCTTTGTTTCAATTTGAACTGCAGCAAGTTGAACCAATTTGCAGATTTTTCCAGGCAATTTGCCCATTTTCCCCTGCGGGTTCTACAATTTGCACAATTTCTGTGCCATCCATGCAACTTTCTGAGCAATTTGCGCGAATTTATTTATGTATTTATTTATTGCATTCCTATGCAGATTCATCTGTAATGTGTGCAAATTGCTCAGAAATTTGTGCAAAGTGCAGAATCTGTGTGTGCATGGGGGGGGGGAATGGGGGGGAAAAAAGTTCCCGGAGTTGAGGGGAAATCCCAAAACTCGGCTTGCAAACACAAATAAAACTGGAAATGCTCTGTAACTCTGTTGAGTCAAAAGAAGAGAGAGAGAGAGAGAGAGAGAGAGAGAGAGAGAGAGAGAGAAAGAACTGGATTCCCATCCCTAAGTGTAAAAATGGGCTTCTGATCACACAGTACCTTCTACACATCCAGATGTCTCCTGGAACTGGACTTGAGGCAGATAGGGAAAAAAATCATTCCCTCTACTTGCTATGTCCAGGCAATGTATGCCATTGCCTAAGTACTTGAAAATTGCATAGCACATGCACAAGAGAGGGGTATCATTGGGCTTGGGGAAATCCCAAGATTTGCAAAAGTACCTTCCAAAAAAGCCTTTAGGGGGGATGCTAAGCAGGGGTACCCAAAACAGTCCAACAAGGAATGCACATTTTCAGGGTCCATAGAATACTATCTGACTGTCAGGAGGGGGCTGGGAGCAGAGGCAGAAAGTATATTTCTTACTGTTGAGGTAGAACGTGTTCATTTACCTCCAAGTGTGGCAATTTCCTTCACTCCAAAATTAACACATTTCGCACATGGGAAGATGTTCAGTGAATGAGATGCTATAGATCCTTCGGTAGTTTTGAGAGAAAGCTGAAAGGAGGAAAAATGGCCTTTGTATTTGTCACCTCAGCAAATCATGTTGTTCCATTGGCCCAGCAATGCATAGAGCTGGAAATAAGGAAGATGAGTACAATAGACATTCCCACAGACTGAGTTTTCCAGGTCATTTCATTCTCTCCCATGTCTTGAGAGCCTTTCCCAACACAGTTAATGATAACAGATTGTCACATTATCCTTCTCATGGTGACCTGTTTGGCGACATGCCAAAATATTCTATCCACATGAAGCTACGATTGTTGTGTGTGCGTGAGGAGGTGGGGATGCTGTCACTGACTGCTAAAATATACCCACCCACAGAAGGGTGGAAATAAAATATCTCTTCTGGATGAAATGCTGAATACTTGGTTTCTAACACCACCGACTAGAGAGAAATTTTGTTTGTCTTATCAAATCTTAGGGTCTTTCTTCATCACTCCTAACCTGTTTTGCCTGAGGAGAACCCTCCAAATGCCTGAATAATTTTAATAATTCTACATGCAGAGAAACTTTGAATGAATATATAGTTTATTGTGGTCACAGTTCAGTAGAGCAGAATTTCTTTATGTGGAGACACTTTAAAAAAAAAAGACATTTGATGTGAATTCCAAGGTGGTACATGCCACCTGTTTGAGGCTTTTACTAGGGATATCAGAAAAATCCACACAAGAATCAAATGAGTTTATAACATTTATGAATATGACCCATGGATTCTGTAGCGGACCAGGTCTTCCCAGCTCACAGATTCTGCAGATGTGTAGATATTATTATTATTATTATTATTAGTATTAGTATTAGTATTAGTATTTGTTGTCCTGAATTTTATACAGATTTAATCATAGAAAAATACATAACATTAAAAAAACCTGGCCCATATGCTAAGACATGAAAATGACATTTTGGGGGAATTTTGCATACAGGAGGTAATGTGAACATTTGAGTAGAAATCAAAATTTGTGCAAATTTGGGAAATTCAAAAAAAAATCCAATTCTGTCAATGAATGGATGATGGAATGAAAGGCACCTAACAACCAACAAAATGCGGAAGAACAAATTTTACAAAGTCCAAACATCCCTAGTCTATTCCATAGGTTTTCCTGACATTGAACAAGGCTGGCATCAAATCTTCATGTGTAGCAAAACATTATGGTGCAACGTTCCCCTCCCACTACTGTACTAAACTGATTGCAGGTGGAGGGTTGGATATTTGCTCATCTAGTGGCATGCCACTTACAAATATAAAGGTATCATGTAATTACCATGGTGAATAGCCACTGATAGACCTGGGCACCATTAATTTATCAATGGTTATATGCAATAAAATTGAGTGACCAGCTCATCCACTACTCCTATCTAAGAGTAGATCTTATCACCACATTTTAGGGCAGCAATTTCCATCATTATGTATTATGAGAATCACAGAATTGGAAGGAACTTTTGAGGTTATCTAATCCAACCTCTGTTCAATGAAGGATCTGCATTTCAGAATGCAATTACAGCTTCCCTGGCATATGGCTGTCCAGCCATTGCTTAAATGCCTCTAGAAAAGAAGAACCTCCCATCTCTCTCTCTCTCTCTCTCTCTCTCTCTCTCTCTCTCACTCACTCTCTCTCTCTCTCTCTCTAGTCTGTTCACTGCCGAGCAGCTTTTCCTTTTAGGAAAGTCCTCCTGATGTTTAGCCAACATTTGCTTCCTTGCCATTTTTAGCCATTAGTCCTAGGTCTAGTCCTGCCCCCTGGAGCAATGGAGAACAACTCTGTTCTACCTTCTGCATGATAGCCCTTCAGAAATTGTAAGACCACTATTGTGTCTCCTTTTAATCTTCACTCCTCCAGGCTAGACTGACCAAGCTTTTCAACTGTTATTGAATGGTTACCAATGGAGGGCAGACTTCAGTTTGTGGATTCATCGTGTGTTGGTTTATTTGTTTATTTATTTATTCATTCATTAGAAGCCCATGGTGCCTCCTTTTTGCATATAAAAATATCACTTCTGTTTTCCTCCCTCCCTCCCTTTTATTCATTTCAGCAGCTTAATTTAGGGTGGAGGAGGGGTGTATTTTTGTTATTTCTCTTGCTAAATAATTGAGAATCAGAAAGCTCTTCTGCAAATCACTTCAAGATCTACAAGAAGATCCTGTGCTACCTTCTGCCATCCCTGATCTAGATTATATAATGACATCATGATGCTGCCTGTTTTATTTTCAGTCCCTTTCCTAATAATTCTTTATGAGTAATAGTCTACCTAGAACACAACAACACTGCAGTGTGTTTAGGGAGTGACTGTGAACATAGGTATGGAAAACCTGCCAAACCAGTGGTAACAAGAGATAATGAGATTCTCCATACCTTTTCAAGTAGAATTCAGTTGCCATGTTGAATTTGCATGGACAGAAGAGACATGTATACATTGTCTCTATGCCTGTTTAGGAATTGCATACTGCCTTGCCTTCATTTATCTTACGTGACACCTGTCATATAAAGTTATTAACACATGTGGGGCATCACAACGGGACTCTTTCTGAGCATATATGGAGAGCATAGAAGAACCACAGCCAGGTTTCAGTCAACTGGGATTAGGAGCAACTTCCACACAATGGAAGCAGAGCTGAGCCCAAGATCTTTTAAGTATAGAAAATAAGCATTTCCACTGCCTATCTCCAAATCCCAAGTTCCCCAGTGTCCGTTGAAAAGTTGGGAGTTTAGATTGGTGTAGGTGAGGCTAAGCCCATTGGAGGGATGGTGGGAGCAGATCCAGCAAGAGTTCAAGAGTTTTGGTGAGAGCAATCAGTATTGGCATTGAGTCTTCACCCAGTCCTAGCTCAGGAACCAGTGACTGAACATAGGAAGGCAAACAAGATTAATTCAGCACCCAGGACAGATCCCACAGTCCAGATAACAAATTCCAATGAGTTCCAAGGTCCAACTGAGCCTTTATAGCCCCCAGTAGCCTGGTTTATTCTCCCCATAGTCTTCTAGTCTGGAGTTTAATGCTCCACTGTATTTCCATTTGTTCACTCTGAGAGTGTTGCCTGTATTGGAAAGAAGAGGATTAGAATTTCAAATCCTTTAGTGAAGAGAGTGATAGATCTTCGGGGATATCTAGCACAGGGTTTGCAGCTTTTGGGGGTGGGTGTCTCAGCTCAGGGGCCTTAGGCTGAAGGGCCTTTTTTGCTCTTGGGTTCAAATCCAATGCCAAGATCTGGGTCAGCCATCACTGCCATTTAATGGCTTCATGGCATTACAGTGAATTTGAATGTGCTCAATGACACCTTGCATTAGATGAGGGGTGGGCAAATTTGAGATGCCAGGGGACCATTTTTTGCCCCCATGGGCTCCAGTCAACCCCAATAAACATGTTTAAAGAGAAAAATGACATCTGTGGCTACTATGGAGCACCCAAAGAGTCAAAGTTAGCATACTTGAAGTAAAAATAGACTCTTTTGGGGCTCCATAGCAGCTACAGAGTCCTAAGATGTCCAAATTTAACTTGCACACAAACTAAATTTGATTTTTTTGGTGCTCCATAGCAACAGATTCAATTTTTCCTTAAAAAAATAATGATTTATTTCAGGGTGCTGGGGGTAGTGGGGGTAAGGTGTATGTTGTTCACCCTATTTTAGATGGACTTTATTCATTTCTTCTTTTCTGCTCTAAACCTCCTCAAAGTCATGTTTTCCATAAAAAAATACACAGATATAGGTAGTAATTTTCCATTTTGCATTTCAAAGAGCTTCCCAGTGAGAGGCAATTTAAAGTATCACTTAATGAATATGAGTCACATAGAGAAATGTGTGTCCTGTGTTAACCAGTTCAGCGTAGGCTCTGGAATTGGTATCCTCCAGTTGTGTGGGGACTACAACTCCCAGCATGCCCCAGCCAGGAACCAGGTTGGAGAATTCTGGTTTAGAGCATTGTAATTAGACTTGGAAAGAGCCAGGTTCAAAGCTCTACTCTGCCAACTTAACTGACTGGCTTTTGGCCAGACCTACTCTCTCTCAGCCTAATTTAACTCAGAGGGTTGTTGTAAGGATAAAATGCGGTGTGGAGACCAGTTCTGGTTCCCTGAGCATCTTGGAGGGAGCAAAAGTATCACCCATAAGTTGAATCCCATCTGGAGGCTTTCTTACAGCAGAAGTCTCACAGATCTGGAATTTGTAACAACACATGTTCCGCCTCCTTCATACACCAAAATAACACAAATAACACACAGCTCTTCCCCACTCAGTAAGACAACATGTGTTTCTCTCAGGTTTCTGTATGGAGAGTCCACCTCAAAAGAGAAAGGAAGGAAGGAAGGAAGGAAGGAAGGAAGGAAGGAAGGAAGGAAGGAAGGAAGAACTTTCCTCACTGTGTATGTAAAAGGGAGGGAAAGCATATGGCCCCTTGCTATACAAAGAAGAGTGCCTGGTGAGCAAGTATAACAAAGAAAAGAAAATGCAGTGAAGCCTTGCTCTTGAATACCTGTGATAAAAAGGTGTGAAGTCATATTACGCAGATCTGTTTCATTTAGACTCCTATCCTATAGTCACTTACTGCAGTTTTGGGGCCCAAATTTATCTTTTGCTCAGGTACTGAGACTGTTTGTCCTGTCCTGTTCCCTCCATCCCACCCCACCCTACTTTCCACTTGAGCGAGACACAGAGGTGTGTGAGTCATCTTGTTGAAGAGGACTGGTTTCATTTCCCTGCCATGAGGAACAATTCCGTATCTCCTTTCACTCTTTTTGAAGTGGGAGAGATACATGTCTTGTTTTCTCAAGATAGCTGTTATGTAACCATATAATTCTGTGGAAGTCATGACATTCAGCTTCCTGGCTAGGTCTGAGTCCTGAACTATTCTCTGTTATAGCAGATTTGGTCAAGCACATACACCAAATGTTTGAACCTGCGGTTCCTCTCATACTGAGCAGGATTACTATCGCAACAACCATTTAGGGGGGATTCTGACTTAGAGGCGTTCAGTCACAATCCCACAGATGGTAGCTTCGCCCCATTGGCTCCTCAGCCAAGCACATACACCAAATGTCTGAACCTGCGGTTCCTCTCGTACTGACTTGGTACCAGCATGGGGCTAAGAGTAGGCAAACTCACCAAAGTTTGTCTCAGCAAGTGCTTGACCCACTGCTGCCAGCCACCCCCACTTTTTATTTATTTATTTATTTATTTAATTTTATTTCTAACCTGCCTCTCCATCCAGATCAAGGCAGGGAACAACAATAAATAGAAATATAAAAATCATAAAATAGATAAACCATTAAAACAGATAAAAACAAATACATTATTAAAAACTTCTTAAAATGCAACTGGGTAAGCCTGCCGGAAGAGAGCAGTCTTCATGGCTCTCTTAAATTCAAGGAGACTGCTAATTTGTCGAATTAGCTCCCATTCCACAGTCCGCTCCCAGACTGTGGAATGGCAGGCCATTCCACAGTCTGGGAGCGGCAGAAGAGAAGGTCCTCTGGGTAACACTCGCCAGCCTAGTTCTGGCTGACTGGAGTAAATTCTTCCCAGAGGATCTGAGTGTGTGGGGCAGATTATGCCAGGCCGCATGAGCCTCAGACAAGACTCGCAATCCCCCACTGAGTGCTCAGCAGCTGTAAACATGCCGAAATCATGCACTTCCCCTTCCTGTGTCAATGGTGTGATTTTGGCACATGGGCAGGTGGCTGTCGAGTGCTCATGGGGAGGGCGGTCCATGTTCATGTCTGGGGGGCTGGACATGGGGGGATACGCAGGACTCCTGGATCCATTCAGGCTTTCTGGGCATCCCTACATGCAGCAACCTTGCACAACTGTGAGGGCTCCATAAGATTGCCTGGTGAGCAAGTATAACAAAGAAAAGGAAATGCAGTGAAGCCTTGCTCTTGATTACCTGGCAGGGCCCACCAGTGCACTGATATCTGCCCTGTGAGGGGGAGGGGCCTCCCCAGGTAGTTGAGGTTTGGAGCCATGTAGCATTAGTATTTCCAACAGTGCCCCCAACATAGCACCCCTTCAGGGCATTATATGGCAGTTGAAGACCTGGATGACAGCGAAATGTAACTTCCTTGTTCAGAGGCAGCATATCTAGAGATGTGCAAATAAGCAAAACCTTAATTCTGGTTTGAAGCTTGCTCTGACTTTTGTCCATTTCAGACTATGAACTTTGGGGGTCCTTCCCACATGAAAATTCATGCCCATGTTCATGCGCACTTTTCCAAATGTATACATCAAATGTGTACATTTTTAAGAGAAATTCTTGGCATTTGTAGCCCACTGCTGAGCTTTCCAGAAGCATCTGGCTGGGTGTGGTTAGAAACTGAATGCCGGAGAAGAAGAAGAAGAAGAAGAAGAAGAAGAAGAAGAAGAAGAAGAAGAAGAAGAAGAGAGACCTTTTGTGTGTTCCAGCAGGGCTACGCTTGGTTTCCTTGCCGAAATCCTTTTGCTGAATTTGTTCATATCTTTCAGAATAGAAGTGCCTGAAAGCTGGAGTCGTGCCTGAGGCCTGAAATCACTTGCTGGAATTCAGTGCCAGACCACATGTTTTGCATGTAGAAGATGCCAGTTTCAATTCCTGGCACCTCCAATACAAAAGATCCAAGGTAGTAAATCTTCAGAGAACAGAAATGTTATTTTATAATAATTGATTGCTAGGGAAGTTACGGCGATGCCGATCTGGTGTTATCCTTTTTAATTTAGAATTGCTATCCAACTGTAGTGACATTTTGCCATGTGTTGTTGTGTTGTTGTTTCTTTCTGAGCTTTATAAGCTGCTTCTGGTGCAATTTCTCATGGGAAAGTGGCATGCAAATACACACCGAGGAAAACGATGCAATAAATGAAGGAGCTTTCCGTTCCTCTTACACTGTAGAGCTCCAACCTCAACCTAGTCAAGCAGGGATATTTGGGCATAAGCTGATGTATTCCTGCTGAAGTGAGCAGGACCTAAATCAGCTTAAAGCAATTCATCTCAACGGAGTGTGGAATGAGCTGTTAGTGTGTCACATTCTTTAGTTTCCAGGGAGCAGCCATGTTAGTCTGTTGAAGCAAAAACAATGAAGTCTGCAGTGGCATCTTAAAGCCTAAGAAATTGATTCTGGCATAATCCTTCATGGATAGCATCATTCAGAAGGAAAATACAACTGTGGAGAACCCAAAATCTTTCTGAGATATATAAGCTTTGGAATTAAACACTCCAAATTGACCATGGTGTCTATGATACAACGATTCTTGAAAGGCATACATTAGTATAGGCAATCCAACTGTTGACTATAACATAACTGTATATCAACTAGGGTTGTGCCCAGCTCAAATTATCATATTGTATCGTTATCAGAAATTCCAATATATAAAAAAAATAGGATCTGATCATATTGGGGGGTACCCATATGTACCTGCCCGGACCCTAAGATCATCTACAAGGGTCCTTCTCCGTGAGCCCCTGCCAAAGGAAGTGAGGCAGGTGGCCACTACGAGGAGGGCTTTCTCTGCTGTGGCACCCCGGCTGTGGAATGAGCTCCCCAGAGAGGTTCGCCTGGCGCCTACTTTGTACTCTTTTCGTCGCCAGGTGAAGACCTTTTTATTCTCCCAGTATTTTAACAGTTAAATTAACTCAATTTTAATCCTTGCTGTTTTAAATTTGTATTTTAATCTGTATTAATTCCTGCTGCTTGGTTTTATTCTGGTTGTGTTTTTATATTGTATGTTATTCTGTGTTTTTAGATTGTGCCTTGTTTTATATATTTTAAAATGATTTCATGGTTTTAATTTTTGTGAACTGCCCAGAGAGCTTCAGCTATGGGGCGGTATAAAAATGCAATAAATAAATAAATAAAAAATAAATTATGGTGTTTTCCCCATAGGTTTGCATTGCGGGAAAGAAAGCTTTCCCCCAATGCAAGTCTATGGAGAAAAACACTGGGCCAGCACTCCCTCCCTCACCCCACTCATGCTCCCTCCCCCCACCTGCACTCCTTACCCCCCGCCACCTCTGTCATCGTCGTCGCTGCCTCTGCCATCCTGTACTACTGCTAAACAGGCTTTGCAGCCTGTTCATCAGTACAGAGCCATGCCGAGTGATGTCATCATCACTCGGCGCCTCTCTGTACTGATGAACAGGCTGCAAACCCAGTTTAGCAGTACTACGGACCAGCAGCAGCAGCAGGGAAGGCTGCAAGTAAGGACAGCGAGTGGGGGGAAGGGAGGGAGGGGTTTCCAGGGGTCCCCACTTACCTGCTGTCTTCCCCGCCGCCACCGCTGCCCCTACTACTGCTAAACAGGCTTTGTGGCCTGTTCCTCTGTACAGAGCCACACCGAGTGATGACAACATCACTCAGCGCTTCTTTGTACTGATTAACAGGCAAGAAAGCCTGTTTAGCAGTAGGACGGGGCAGTGGCGTCGGCGTCGGCAGCAGAGAAGTCTGCAGGTAAGGAGCGCAAGTGGGAGAGGGGAGGGAGGGGGTCCCCAGGGGTCCCCAAAGGTCCCCACTTACCTGCGGCCTTCCCCGCTGCCATCCTCTGCTATCCGCTGCTTCCAGACTACTGAGAACTACATCATCACCCGGTGCGTCATCACTCTACTGAGAACTAGGCCACAAAGCCTAGTTCTCAGTAGTCTGGAAGTATCAGAGGGCAGTGGATGACAGCGGGAAAGGCCGCCAGTAAGGAGCGCAAGGGGGGGAAGGGAGGGCCAGCCTTAAACTGGCGTTCCGATATGTCCGATACTTATCGGACATATGAATTTCGGATCCGATCAGATAGGGCCTCCTTAGAAGAGTATTGTTATCATTAATCGGATGTCCGATAACCTTATCAGATCATTATCGGACATCGGAGTGATATGATACACATCCCTAATATCAACCCTATATAGGAGGCGTTGATTGCAAGGATGCAGCTGATTGGGCTTGGGGAGGCCCCATTGTTGATAGCATACCATGCTTGATGCATCCTTGTAGAGTGCAATACCCATTGCTACATCAAGATGAGTTGTTTCAGCTCGATGCCACATTGTGGGTTGGTCTTATAACTGGCTGACTTGGGCATTCTGGGAGTTGTAGGATTTTTTTCTGTCTAAACATCCAAAGGACTGCACCCTTAATAATAATATAGGACTGCACCTACATTATACTCTTTTAGTTGCCAGGTGCAGACCTTTATATTTTCTCAGTATTTTAACAGTTCATCTGCTTAATTTTTAACGTTGCTGTTTAAATTTGTATTTTAAATCTGTATTAACTTCTGTATGGCTGCTCAATTTTATCCTGGTTGTGCTGTTATCCTGTATTTTATCTTTCGTTTTTATGCTGTTGTTTGCTTTGTATTTTGAATGGTTTTCATGGTTTTCATTTTTGTAAACCACCCAGAGAGCTTCAGCTATTGGGTGGTATAGAAATGCAATAAATAAATAAATAAATAAATTAGCTCAGGGACATTATGGTAATTTTAAAGGGTGGCGAGATCCAGCTGCCTGGCACTGCTCTGGTTTCCAGTCCAGAAAAGAAATTAAAGGGGGTGGAAAGGCAGGCATCAGTGGGTTCTCCCAGGGTCCTAGGTTCTGACAGCTTTCCAAGGTGGGGATGTCCATGACTGATAAATTTGGTTCTTTTCTGGCTTGACAAAATTTCATGGCATTTATGACTTGCTTTGTGACTGCAAGCCAAATTGCAGCTTGTTCCTTGAACTCCAGGAACTTTTTTGCACATTTTGGGCAGGCGGCAGAACAGCTATCATTTGCACAAAATTCTGATCAATTTTCACAACTTACAGCTGACTTTGCACAAACCGCAGCCAGATTTGCATAATTTATGCAAATTCAGCTGCAATTTGTGCAAATTGCTCTGAGATTTGTGCAAATTGCAGGACCTTCCCCCCCTCAAAATACTCAAAATACTTAGAAAATCTACAAACTGGCCCTGCTCACTGCTGATCGAGTCAGAAGCTGCAGCTGGAGATGAAAATTCAATGAACTTTATCTGCCAAATGGATTTCTCTGACATTTCTACCCCAAGAACGTCAGGCACTGTTGCCAGCCTGCCTGCCTTAGATAGCCATGCACAGCAGGTGTTGGCATTATAGGACCATAGGATCAGCCTGGAAAATGGTGAATACCATTAAGATAATATTTACTTAATTGTCTTGCCGCTCAGTTTTAAAATTTCCCAAGTTCTCTTGCAAGTCAGCTGTGAAATGGCTACTGACATCTACTGCATGTAGATTTTGACTGCTGCTGAATTCCACTCTCCAATACTGGCAAATGTTGATTACTGCTTCTGCAGAATCCCTGGATGTCAAATAATAAGAAGAATAAGAATAAGAATTTCAACCTTATCAAATCTACATCATACTATACATACTCACCAGAAACAATCTTGGAAAATGCAGATCATAAAATACACTGGGATAGAACAATTCATACTAACAAGATAATACCCTGCAACCAACCAGATATAACGGTCATTGACAAAAAAAAGAAAAACACACATATCTCATTGACATAGCAATACTGAATGACAAAAATGTTGTTGAAACGGAAGAAGAAAAGGGAGAAAAATATACACCACTGGCCATGGAACTCAAAGAACTATGGCAGCAGGAAAAGGTCACAGTTATTCCATTAGTCACATCAGCCACCAGCATCACATCAAAGAACTATGCAGAAAATCTCCAGAAACTGGGCCTACCGGAATACATCTACACGAACATCCAGAAAGCAGTCATAATTAAAACATGCTCAATTGTCAGGAAATTCCTGTATCAATAAAGGACCCTAACCCATTAAAAGAAAGAAACTTGGATTCTAAATGCCGAAAACTTGGGCGGTGCTGCAACCCAAATTGCCATGGCACTGAGTGTTGCAAATAAAATCTGCCATCAGGGCTACTCCTTGCTCTGCTGAATCTTTTGTTTGTTCGTTATTTATGATCACTGGACTGTTTATGACTGGAAAACGACATCTATAGCTCAGTTTCTCAAACTAGTTTGAGTCCCTCCATCTCACCCGCCCATCACTATATCTCATTCTTAGCTTCCAGTGATGGGATTTGTACAGGCTTCATATATCAGTGTCTTAAAGTTGTTGCTATTGTAATGCTTGTGTTAAAACCGGTTGCCTAACACCAGCCTCAGGAATATTTTGTTTCTGCCTCCTGGATAAATTTGCCCTTCAAATATTTTCTGGATTTCGATCAGATCCAGCCTGCAGCATCATTTAATGAAGAAATAAGTGGCAGTCATTTTTTAATCTTTCCCCTTCAATCACTTTATATCTGCTGGGGATTGGGGGGGGGCGGATGTTCCTGGCTATTTTCCTCCCCATTATGTGATTCCCTCAGTGGTATGAGAAGGTTGATTCTCAAGGCCAGCAGGAACATGGCGGCTGCTGGGTATCTTCTTTCAATTGTCACACTTTCTTCTGATGAGCTACTGCTGATCAGAAGCTACTGTGAATAAAAATACATTTCTATGTGCATCGCAGCACAGATGATGGTGAAGCTTGCCAGGCTCTGGCATGGATATGAGCATCAGGGTCACACAATATTTAACCCAAATGAGGGTGTATAAGAATACCATGCTCACTGCCGGAGTGCCAACCCACCAAAATGATAATTTTACAGACACTGGAGAGATCTCCTGGCCATCGGAAGCATTTGCAGACAGGGATCAAGGGGTATCTAAGCCTTCCTGATAGAGATGGGCCTTTTGGGGCTCAACGGACTTCCACTGCCTTCATGACTCAGCTTGCATTTGTGAGCTGAGCTGCAGATTTCCCCTGAACTCCAGGGACTGTTTTTCCATATTTTGGTTGGAGGGATGCAATTTGCACAAATAAAAAATTGTGCAAATTGCAGCCAGAAATTTACAGTTTGCATAAATTGTGGAAATTATGCAAATGTGCACAAATTATGGATGCAATTAGCATGAGCTTTTTTAAAAAAAACAACCACATGGAAAATCCACTAACTGGCCCAACCTGCTGCAGACCAAGGCCTCATCTACACCAAGCAGGATATTGTACTATGAAAGCAGTATGAAAGCAGTATATAAAAGGCAGGAGCCACCACCAAGCAGGATATAGCGGTATGAAAGAGCTATATGGTATGTGTCAATGGTAGGCTGACCATCTGAAAAGGAAGACAGGGCTCATATAACTTTAACAGTTGTAGAGAAAAGGGAATTTCAACCAGTGTCATTTGTAAGCAATTAGTTCCTGGTGAAATTCCCTCTTCATCACAACAGTTAAAGTTGCAGGGGCCCTGCCTTCTTTTGTATATGGTCACTCTAGTATAGTGCCTGCACCTTTAACAGTTGTGATGAAGAGGGAATTTCACCAGGAACTAACTGCATACAAATGACACCTGCTGAAATTCCCTTTTCTCTACAACTGTTAAAGTTATATGAGCCCTGTCCTCTTTTTCAGATGATCAGCCTAGTCAATGGGCCCCAACAGTTGTCAGTGTACTTCAATACCACTATAAAGCAGTAGTGTGGCTCCTGCCTTTTATATTCCGCTTTCATACTGCTTTCAGAGTGCAATATCCTGCTTAGTGTAGTTTAGGGCCAAGTGGGGCCAGTTAGCAGAAAATGGGTTGAAGTCCAGGGGGCCAAGCTATCAGAAACCCATCAAGTGCCACTCCCCAAATGGATTTCCTCTGACATCCCGACTTCCTGATTACCAGCTGCAAATGACAGCTTCTCCCACGGTCAGGAGAAACCTTACATCGCCTGGCTCTTCGAAACTGTGAAAGGCAGCCAGGAATTCGGACAGCTTGTAAGCCTGGCATGATGTCTGGCTGCCTTTGACCCCTGCACCCATGAAGATCACATGTGGTGGGGGAAGGCTCGCCCCTTGTAGGGGAACCTTGGCCAACAGGGATCTCTGCAGGGAATGAGCTTTCACACACCCCACAAGCATAGCCCCTTTAACCATACACACACATACACACACACATAAACACACACACTTTAATAGAGTGGGTGCAGCCTGTGTACGTCAAATGTTTCACGTGATCAGAAGAAATCTTGGGATTTCTTTTGGGATTTAAGAGGCTTGAAAGCAGTCATTGATTATCAACGGGGAGCCCCTTTTCTACTTCCAATCCCTTACAAATGAATACTCAGCTATATCCTTAGGTGGAGCAGTACACTGCAGGTTGGCTGAGGTTCAGGGACTTTTAGAAACCTTCTTGCCACCTGCAAGTCACACAAATCCTAATATGAATTGTTTTTTAAAGCAGAGGCATCAAAGTACAGCATGCCCTGGAATCCATTTCTCATGGTTCCGGATGTCTGGGACACTGCCACAGTAGGAACCATGGATTTAAGGCAAGCCCTACCATGTATGCTTGGTGGGAAAGGGAATGGCACTGCTCTGGGGACAGTGCAGATGGCTGTTGGAGTGGGCTAGTGCCAGGACAACCCATTACACACCAGGACAAAATGGCAGTGTGATCTGAGCCCACATTGAATGGATTTTTAGTGGGAGGGGGGATGCAAGCCCTTTTGGAACACACACACATGCTATTTAAATTATAGCATTGCCATGATGGAATTGTCAGCATAGCCCTGTCCACTTTTAGCCCTCCACATGGAAAAGTGACACTTTGATGGGGTGTAGGAGCAAGCCTCCTGGTCCTGTCCCCAACATCTCTGCAACCACAACTCCACCCCATGACCTCCACATGTTTGGCAGAGCTCAGAAGGGGGTTCTGATGGTACTTGTGCAGGCTGCTACACATGATCAGGAACATCAATCATCCAGAGCTCCCAAATATATGGGAATGGGTTGGGGGGCTACATAACTTTAGCTCGCTCCTCCTTCAAACCTGCACCAAACATGAAGAGGTCAGACAGGCATAGAGGGGCAGGTGTGGTATTGGGGGTGGGTTCAGCTATGCCTCCCATTGTCCCTCATTCATGGGTTATCCCTGCACATGGCCAATGAATAGTGCAGAAATGGATTTTGTATCCCAAAACTGTGTGGCTCTCCTTGACATGGTAGCATCCATCACTCTAGTACAGGGGTCTCCATCCTATTTTGGTTCAGAGAGCATAACTGGAATTGTGAGCTAGGGTTGAGTGGGCACTCTCACAGAATGGCTGCCATAGGGGTTTGCCCATTCACAGAATGGCTGCCATAGCTGGTCATAGAATACGCATTTCCCACCAGGTGAATGGGTGAGACTAGAAGAAAATTAACTTGTCCAAGAAGCTGAGTACAAGGCAGAGGTAGGGGCTGAGCCAAAAGACACAAAACCACTCTTTTGAGCCCAATAAAAAATGGCATTGGAAAGCTGCAGTTCATGCCAGCTACCCAGCTGTTGTTTTTTATTCAGACAGCCTGGAAGGCAACAAGAGGGCACCATGTTGGAGACCCCTACTCTTGTAAATCAACAATTTAGTTATTCTGGTTGTGTTCACTGTGGCATGTTTATTTCAAGTAGGTTTTGACTAGGTGATCTTGTCCTCCATAGACCTTGGAGGAGTTTTTTACCAACCATGCAAGAACAATTATTATCACTGATCTCATTATTGTTAATTGGAGTTGCATCATGACTAACTCCAGGCATGCTGCTCTGAAAAATGTAGCCTTTAACTACTGCATGGCTTGAAGAAAGGAATAAGCCAGACCTTTTAATGTTATCTGTTTGTGCATGAAATAAGGACGAGAGTTTCCCTGTGGCTGAGTGTCTGCTGAGGTGAATGTGGGTGGGTGGGTTACAATTAATGTTGCAACAAATATTTAATCTGAAGTGACAAGCATAGCTTTGGAAAGATTTTGTTTTAAATATGCACAAGGTCTGTTGTTCAACTTTGAACTCCCAGGAGCAGCAGGCTTAAAAGGTATTTGAAAAATTGCATTTTCAGTTGGCCTTGCCCAGTTAAACTAAGATTATGGAGAGCAAAAGGCAAGAGTTACTTCCAAACTGTGCCTCAAGCAAATCTTAAGACAAAGTTTGGCAGTTCCTATACAGGAAAAACCTTCAAAGCAATTCAAGAGAAGTGAAAAGGGTTTTTAGCAAGACTAGGGTGAGCATATGGAAAGGAGGACAGGACTGCTGTACCTTTAACAGTTGTATTGAAAAGGGAATTTCAGCAGGTGTCATTTATATGCAAGCAACACCTGGTGAAATTCCCTTTTCAACACAACAGTTACCAGATACAAAAGACTGCAGGGCTCCTGCAGCTTTAACTGTTGTGATGAAGAGGGCATTTCACCAAGTGCTGCATGCATACAAAGGACACCTGCTGAAATTCCCTTTTCTAAACAGCTTTTAAGGCACATGAGCACTGTCCTCCTTTTCATATGGTCACCCTAAGCAAGACTACCCAATTTTCTCGGCAGTGGGGTGTGGGGGAGGTTGTGCCACACAGCCATAATTTGTCACTGAATTCTGCTTGCAGCAACATTTAAGGCAAATTTGGAGTTTCCTGCTTAGGTAAAACACAACGAATTTGAAGGGAAGCTAAAAAATGTTTTGCTGAGACTAGTGGGGCATACATACATACAAAATAGCAACACTTTAGAGTTCTAAAAGACTAAAGCGTAGAACTGCTTTAGTTCTTCCTGAGCTGGATTCTGAAAGAAGAAAGGAAATAGTTATGAAATGAAAGGGAAAGCCATCCTGAACAAAGGGATCTGCCTTCTACGGACAAAAAGGAAGCTACCTCAGCTAGATTTTGGAAGAGCCCCTCTCCCCCATACCACAGATCATGCCATTCATCAGGGTAGGGTGACCATATGAAAAGGAGGACAGGGCTCCTATATCTTTAACAGTTGTTTAGAAAAGGCTTGGAGAAATATGCAGTATGGTGAATCACCACAAGTGTTTTCTATTCTAAACATTTTTGGTGAGAGATGAGGAGGAGTGTGATCAAAAGAGGTCACTGATTTGCGTAAAAGTTACATATGCTGATTTCTAGGTGCTGATAGACATGTAGAAATAATGCCTGTAATTTAAATCAGTGGTGGGCAAGTTCTAGTGGTCCAGGGGCCAATTTCCCCCTGAAACCCACCAGGGGATACACCTCTGACCCCCAATGCCATGGTGATGGGACCGAATTTAGTGTCAAAATTCAGTGCCAGGGCAACAGCAAACAGTTCTGTGATTTTCCTGGAAAACAAACTTTGTTTTCAAGCAAGATTGCACACCCGGGATGCTTCTGGGAACATGTTTTCACTATAAAACATTGTGTGCCATCCCTATACACCTTGGGATCTTTGCCTCTGCCATGGCCACAAATTCAACAGATGTGGGAGGGAAAGAAAGGGCTGCAAAAAAAAAGTCTGGGTAGGGGAACAATATTTCCCACCCCTGATTTAAATGGATATACAATACTATATTGTCTATGCAGAACACTGTGTCCAGGTGACTTGGATGCCTTCTTAATCCAGTGCTGAACTGCGAACTGTGGTTAGTCAAAGCCAAGGTCTCTGTTCTTTCTTCTTATGACCCTTTCTCTTTGAACTGGAAATTGTCTTGATAGCCCCTCAAACAGCATCTGCCTTTGAATAGAAGAGCATCCTATGATAGCCCTTCAAATGGAGGACTGTTGTCTCTAAACTGAGACGCATGGCCACCCTCCATAAGGAGTCTGGATTTGATATCAGTCCTGGATTCCATAAAATCTAGTTCCAGCCAGCAAGAGTTCATAAATGCCTTGTGAAAATGCCAGCAATTTGTGAAGTATGATATGATGGGGGGGATCTGTCAATGAGCAGACAATGGATTGAAAGGCACCTGACAATCTGTGAAATGCTGACAGAACTGATTTTACAGTTTCTTTATCCCTATACAAAATATGTGGTTTTCTGAATTTTGCAATGGAGTTATCCAATCCAAAAGTGCATATTTTAGTGAAGTAATGTTCAAAAATGTATCATCTTAGGAAATTTGCTTGCAAAAGATGTGCATCAAGCAAAATTGTGTACAAAAATGCATGAATGCATCCAAATTTCATGCACACATTTTAAAAAAAATCTCCAAGTTTAGGAGGAACTGAACTTTTGATTAGAAAGATTATCAAAATTCAGGTCGATATGAACTTAGAAAAATGAGAAAATGAGAGAAAGCAGAATTGCCAGTTTCGTCCATCTTTACTCAGCCATGAAGCTCATTGGGTGTTGAGCCAGTTGTTCCCTCTTAGGCCATGTCTACACCAGGGATTTTTTCCAGGGCCATCCCTGTGCATCTAAATGATGCACAGGATATCCCAGGAGCAACCAGGGATGACCTAAGGACGACCCAGGGATAACCCCAGGATAGTGGAAACCGAGGATATCTCGATTTTTCCACCATCCTGAGTCCTAAAACGGGCACGGAGCTGTGCAGGGTGGCTCCGTGACCATGGGGGGGTGTGTGTGAATAATTTCCCTTCCCCAGGATGGCAGGGGTGAGAGGCATGTGGGGTTCCTACCTTCGCCATGCGACGTGGGCTCCTGTGTCTTTAAAAAAAGTGGTGGGCAAGATGTCCTTTTCCTCCTGGGCCGTTGCACTTTAATTTAGAAGCTGGGGGGAAATCCTGAAAGCAGGTAAGTCCAGGATTTCCCCCCTTCTATACCCTTAGGTGTAGAAAGGGCCTTGGTCTAATCTACCTCACAGACTATCATGAGGCTTAAATGTGAGCCATGTACACCACTTTGAAACTCATGGAGAAAAGGTGATATATGAATGTAATCCATAAAAACGTTCAAGGAGAAAATTTGGGAAGCTTTAGTCAACCATTCATAGTACCAGGAAGAATTACTGTGGTCTTTTGCAGGTAAAGCAATTTCTTTCTATCCAAAACAATCCGTGCTTGCTTCTTGAGTCAATTTCCATCCACTTTAGTAGGTGACGCAAGTCATCACAAAGGCCATGGTTACTCTGGCCAGTAACATGCAGCGAAGTGGCACTTTATCCTGTCACTGGGAATATTGCAAATTGTTTGAAATTTGCACAAACATTGCTAATACCCACAGTGTGATAGGCAGAGAGATTACACTCTGAATTCCCTGATATTTTTAATGGCATTTCAGCCTCAGCATGCAACATCTTATTAAGTTTACCATTAACCACCTGACATAAGTCATCGTACAAGTCAACAGACTTGTTAGTTAATGTTAACAAATGTGACAGTCACACACGGCTGCCCCTTTCTTGCCTTTCATCTTTTATTATGTCAATGTTATGTAAGCACCATCTTCAGGAGGACACATCAATACCACTGTACCAAGTGTTTGTCATATTCTAACAGGCACGTTGACTTGTGAGTGTGTTTTTCCATAGCATCTGAGAGCACACCTACACATCTAAGGGATGGTTCAGGGGTAAAAGGAAGAATAGTTTATCTGAAAGCAGAATTGGATCTAAAATCCAATTTCAGCATTTCTCTCCATATTATCTCATTCTTTCCCCTCTTTCTTCTTTTCATGAAATTTTATTTTATTTTATTCCAAAATAAAAAGACAACAAAAGGGGGGAAATACATAATACTAAATCAAGATCACTAGAGAAACAAAGGAATTCACTAATTATAATTATAATTCCTAATCTATAATGTGTGACTGTGTGCTATTTTTTTTATTTATTAATTTGTTTTATTTACAATATTTATATACTGCTCTCTATTCAGAATTTTGGAGTGAAGGACAAAATAAAATAGAATAAAATCAGAGTAAAAACACATTAAAGTACATTTTTTAAAAGAAACAAAGTGCAAAATGAATGGCAGCTGGTCACTGAGGAAAGGCTTCCTGGAACAATTATGTTTTCAGGAGGCACTGGAAGGAATACAATGTTGGCGCCTGCCTGACCTCCAGAGGCAGAGAATTCCTTAGGAGGGGGGCCACCACACCAAAGGCTTTTCCCCTTGTGGACTCCAATCAGATGATAGGTCTATGCAGAACCACCAGGAGCATGCCCTCAGATGACTCAGTGACCAGGCAGGTTGTAGGGGAGAAGGTGCTCTCTCAGTAATCCTGGTCCCAAGTTGTTTTGGGCTTTGTATGCTAGTACAAGACCCTTAAACCTGGCCCAATAGCGAATAGGCAACCAGTACAGTTTCCTCAGCAAAGAAGTTGCATGCTGGAAAGGGGCAGCTCCCGGCGCAACAGCCAAGCTGCAGCATTCTGCACTAGCTCCAGCTTCTAGAACAGCTTTAAGGGCAGCCCTAATTCTAGATAGTTGGAATTTGAGCAAACGTTTTGAAGAGCTTCAACACAGGAAATAAATAGAAAACATGGTGGCAAGATATCTTTCTTAAAGTTAGGATTCATTGCTTGCTGCACTGCCTGAGTAAGTTTAGGCATATTCATAGGCTCAATTTGGATGACACGATAGTCAATGGTGGGGTAATAATCAACTTTACAGTTGTTCAACGAGGGGGTACTCCCCACACAACATGGTAATAAATAATCAACTGTGGTGTGGATTAGGATCAGCGCTGAGTTGACTATGGCAGCATTCGGATGACACAATAGTAAAAACAACTGACGATTGTTTCCCCCACACTAGTTGTTTATTGTGTTGTCTGAATTGAGCCACAGTCTTCCAAATTGTATCAACCCACTATTCTTTAGTTGGTTTCTTTGGAGACTTCCAATTATTTGTGATATATGACTTTGTAGCTGTATACAATTCTCATTTGAGGAGAGAGAGAGAGAGAGAGCACATATGCTCAGGGCTGTACATGTTCACCCTGCCTTCACTGTCATGCCCATGACACTCCCTTTCCAATGCTGTCCATGCAGATGAAGGGGGGATGCCTGCAAAGCACACTGTTCCCATGAGGAGGAACCTTCTGTGCTCAGAGTTTCAACTTATGGTGAAAGCATGCACACATTCTGTCAGCTTCCCTCCTCCAGACCTTTTCCCACTGCATGGGCATCATTGGGGGAGCTATCAGCTTGGGGCAAGATGGGCATGGGATTTAGCATGCATGCCCCCACTGTCTTTCTGCACATGAATGAGATTGCATTAAAGACAAATGCCTGAAGAGAGTTTGAGAGATTACAGGATATATATTTTTTCTGACACGTATTTTTAGATTCTAGAAAGGCGTTCAAATTTGGAAGTTGCTAGTCAATGTGTGTATGTGAATTCTCTTTCCACTTTCAATAAGATGAATAAAATATACCCTTAAGGGTGCCATCCTAACTACAATGTGGAGTAACCCCTTTGATTTCAATGTGACTTGCTTCTGAGTAGGATGTATGAGAATTTTGTTTTTGCTGGAAAAACGTACAAACATGCCCTAGTTGAAGCCACAAGCATGAGCGTGTGAATGCATCCACCCAAAATGCTTGCAAGTTGCCAGACATGTATTCACGTTCGATATGCACAGTTTTCCCCAGTTTGATTCTGTGCAAATTTCCTGATTTGTGCAATTTTCCCCTCCAGACTGAAAGCCCCACTTTAATTTATGGAGGAAAGCTGTGGAACTTAGGCAATCTGTGCAAATTTGGAGGAATTTGTGCCAATGTCACGTTCAATCACAGCTTGGTTTGCGTAATTTTCCCAATTGTGCAAACCGAGCAGGGCTTGAAAACGGGCATGAGATGAGCAGAGAGCTGACATTCAGAGAATCCTAGCAGTCTTGAACACCACCCATTCACCCATCCCTGCTACTAAGTAAACATGCTTAGGATTGCACTCTTAGAGAAGCAAGCATGCCGTGAAAAGTAATGGTGAAATGGAAATTCATGCGGCATGTCAAAAGCACCTTTCCAGGATGCGGCTATGATAAATGTTGTTCTCATAATTACCTTCCTTAATTTCTCCATCCAATCCATAAGTCTAAATGATGCTGGAATTCTCATCTATTACAAAGGTCTGGCAGCCATTTGACAGGGTCAAAGCCTTACAATTAAACTCTCAGTGGCATAATTGTTTCCCCTGCCTCTTCTTCAGTATCTTCCTCGATAGCTCTCAAATGGTCCTTTTGGTCATGGTGAAACACAAACCATGGCCAGATCTACACCAAACAGGATATAGCAGTATGAAGGCAGTATATAAAAGGTAAAAGCCACACTACTGCTTTATAGTGGTATTGAAGTGCACTGACAACTGTTGGGGCCCATTGACACATACCATATACTGCTTTCATACCACTTTCATAGTGTTACATCCTGCTGTGTCATGGGCCCCAACAGTTGTCAGTGCACGTCAATACCACTATAAAGCAGTAGTGTAGATCCTGCCCATCTCCTCAGCCAATTCTAAAGTAAAAGCACTTGATAGATGTGGAGGTGAACGAAGATGCAGCTGACAGTATTTACTCTACAAAGACACATTTTTGTAAGTACTGTTCCTAGTGTGTGCAAACTTTTTTGGCAATAAATTTCCTCCTAATATAATGCATGCTCTGTGTCTTCTTGCTGAATGTATGCAGTTTTGTGTACACATTTTTCTGAGCTGTGAATATTGCAAAATTCTGAAAACTATGGATTTTGACACTAATTTGTACATTTATTTTACATTTCTCTGCTGCCTAGTATCTGAAGCTCTCTGTTTAAGTGTGCAAGATGTGAAATTGTTAAGTTTGTATATAAATTCAGATGGGTCTATTTTTCCCTCCCTTTGTAGTGAGGCTTGTGGGGCATAGGAACTGTGCCATGCAGATTAAAACCTGTGTTATGAGGGCACAGTTGTGGCCTCCCAGCACCGATAAGAGAAGAGTAAGGGGAAGAGGGACCAGACTCATACTCCCTTTCATCTCAAGCACTCTTGTTGCATGACAGAAGAACAGGCCTGTCTGGCAATTTGCTCCAGACCCCACACAGTGGGGGCCCCTAACAAGCATTTTGTATGTGTGTGTGTATGTGACAGCGGCCCCTGAAAATTCCACTGCCCCAGGCCCCCATATTCTGGGATGACCTGAAGAGGAAAGCATACAGCAGGGACGTGGAACCTCTTTCAGCCTGAAGGCCAAATTCCATTTTGGAGAAGGTCTCATAGAGTCACATTCCAGTGGTGGGCAGGGCCTAAGGCAAAAAGGGGCATGGCCAAAATAACACTAATGACAATGAATTTCAGCTTAGTGCTCCTAACTTCTAGTGACCATACAGGAGGGGTCTGAAGGCCAAATTCAATTATGGAGAAGTTTTCAGGGAGTCCCATTCCAGCAGCAGGTGTATTTAGCTTAGAGCTCTTACTGCCAGTAACCATACAGCAAGGGTGCTGAACCTCTTTCAACTTGGAGGGCCAAACTGGAGAAGCTCTCAGGGGGTCACAACAGCGGCATATTTTAATTTAGAGCTTTTACTGCCAGTAACTAAGCCTTAGGAGAAGCATTTTGACCTTTTAGAATGTGGGGAATAAGTTGTACAAATTATTGGTGGCTGGTGGAAATGGGTTGAAGCCAGGGGAAGTGGGCATGGACATTTGGGGAACCCCAGAGAGGGGGATCGGTACTATAGGAGGACCAGATTTGTCTCCCTGGCCTGAGATTCTGTGGACCTGCCACTGTATAAAAAATAAATCTAGTGTGGAGCTGAATATTCATGAAAATCCTGACGTACATAGGGCGGTGATAGGATGATATGAGACTTGCAAGTGAAATTGAATGTAAATGGAATCACAAACACATACCAGAACCTCGCCCAGTGACCTATGATGTTGGCATGTGAGCATAATGATTCATCTTCTGGAGACAATGATGAAAGGACGTTTAAGAAGAGAGAGAGATGGCAACCTATGGGAGAAATCATCAATGACTTTGAGTTCAAAGCCCAGGAAGATGAAGTGAAAACGTAGGCAGCTAAACTGTTCTGATAAGCAATTCAGCATGCGAACCCCAAAGAAAGAAAGAAAATAACAAGAAGATGGGGAAATAACAGAAGAGGAAAAAGAAACATTGCTGAAATGTACTTTCAACTAAAAACAAAAACTGGTTGAAGATGAAAGGAAAACCTACGATTGAAGCAACCATATGTACCCTTTCTCATATCCGTTGCTGGTATCTGATTTTTTTTAGTATGGAAAGATTTGGGATATGTTTAATTTTTAATACCTAGAAGACATGGGGGGAAATATATTTTAAAAATTGAAAATATAAAAGTCAACGGTTGTTCAATTCTATCTCCAACACTTCTCAGAACTTGTGTCCCGTGTAAGACAGCGAAGAGAAGGAAATTGTGCGTCTGTATAAATTGTAGATGATGCTGTAGGCATAGAGATCAAACTGGTGTGAGTTCCTTCAGAGCTGGAGGGTATACTTTCACCACAATACACTAATTTAGGAAAGGGTTTTTTGGGGGGAGGGGGGGAGGAAAGAGACAGTAAGAATTCTGAAATAACCACCCAGATCAAGGTAGTTGAACTTGGTTTGGGTTGAGTTGGATCCATATTTAGTCAGTAGACCCATTGAAATAAGCAGGCCTCAGATACATTGTGACTAAATTAAGTCCCACGGGTTTCAATTGGTCTGCTTTTAGTATGACTAAATATGGATCCAACTCATTGAAACCAATGGGATATGACTATTGATTTCAATAAGTTTAGCCTGGATCTAACATCAACAAATATTCTAAAATAAAGTAACCAATACATGGGATATAAAGAATCAGTTTAATACTACATCATACACGCTACATTTTTTTTTTGCATGCAATATGAAATGCTTTCAATTCGTTGGGAAAACTACCGGGTGGGGTGGGGAATTGCCTGTGTTGTCTAACTTGAGTGACATACATAAGTTTAACCATTTTAGCAGTAGGCTGGTACTTACTAAGCCATCCACTGAAAGGCCCCCCTCCTTTTTGTAGATTTACTAATCAAAATTATGGCTTTAAAGCACTGTTTTGCCATAGCATTAGAAATGGAGTCGTGCAGGGCTGTTGTAAACTTGCCCAGGGTCCAACATGACAGTCCAGAGGGGCACAGTAAAAAAAAACCTCTTGAAGAGAGGAACCTTAAGGACCTAAAAACATTGGTTGTGGTGCGTCGGTTGCCTTGGCAATGCAGCACCAGATGGGGAATGATGGTAACAGCCAGCTCCCTCTGAAACTGAGCTCCATTGCTATGGTGACTGGGATGCATCTCAGGTGGTGTGGTGAGTGGACACACCTGGATATCACATAAGAGGGATGTGAAGAGCAGGGCAGCTGCAGAGTTTGCTGCCAGTTCTTGGACTGATGTAGTGGTCACCAATTTGTGTTGCTTTAAAAGGGGATTAGACAAATTTATGGAGTATTCAGCTATCAATGGCTACTAGTCCTGATGGCTATATGCTACCCCTAGCCTCAGAGGTAGTAAGCCTCTGTACACCAATTTCTGAGGAACATGGTTGGAAGAGTGTTGGTGACTCATGTCCTGCTTGTGGGTTTCCCATGGGGAGCTGGTTGGACATTGTGTGAGCAGAAGACTGGACTAGATGGATCTTCTCTGATCCAGCATGGGTCTTCTTACATTCGTATGTTCTTATTGCTTATAAAGCTTCAGCCAAGGAAAACTACATTCTGCCTCTCTGAGGATGCAGGCAGGACACACCAGGAGGAAGAGGAGTCAAGATACCCCCTCCTCTAGTCTTCACCTGGAAAGAGCAGAGTTTGCCCAATTTGCACCCCTTGGACCCAAATGTGGACTTGAATGCAATCTAGAGTTGAAGTCTGTAGATTCCTGAGCTTGCGATGTGATTCACAGATGCAAGGAAAAGAGTTCGACAACATACATACACTTGGAAAAAAAATGTCTATGGAACAAATTTGTGTTTTTGAAAAATCCACACAAAGTCACTGTAATCTGCAGGAGAAGAATGTACATGTTGTTGTTGTTTTTTAAAAAAGTGAAAAGCTGATGCACACCTTTGGGGAAATGCATGTGAACATATGCACAAAAGTTTGTGCGAAAAGAAAAAAAAAGAAACAAAGTTTGCAATCTGATAAGGACGAGCTTCAAGGAATTCGGAGAACCCCAATGAGTTTTGCTGATTCGCACATCCCTAGGAAAAAGGCTTGGAAAGGTGCCAGGAATGTCAATCCTCTCCCCGCAAACGATCTGTACCTCATGGGTCATGATGAACTGTCAGTGCCAATGAAAACATAGCACCAATGTAGCTGGTGTTTGTAATTGACAAGTGTCCCAAGCCAGATTTCCTGAACATCGAGATATAAGAGGAGAGGATCTGTGGCAGTGCTCCAAAGTCATCCTTTTCATCAAAGCTGGAGTAGGAGAGAGGGGGGGGGGGAAACAGTTGTTTCTCTTTGTAGAGCAGCACCATTTTCCGTTAGCAGGAGCATTTCTGCTTGCATTATATAACCTTTCTTGACACAGAAAGAATGCCTCTTCCATTCACAAAGCTTCCATTAACTCTATGAGGTCGGCACATGGCTAATGTCAATCCCCTTTGGTCTTAGATTACCTTTTAAAAACTAATAAAGCCTAATTAAAATTCAGCTAATGTAAATGTGTATTTGGTAGTCTGACACAATTGGGTTAATGCAGGCGAGAGCGGAAGGGAGCAAAGAGCATTGTTCAGAAGCTGCTCAGATTAGCTGAATTACTATTTCACTAAAAGCCTCTTTTTTTAATGCGGCAGGGTTTGACAAAAGCAAATAATTAGGTTTTCTTCATTTCTAAATTGAAGTTTTTCTTCTTAACGGCTGCTCTGAGCTTGTTTGGGAGAGACACTGGAGGAACTGACAGCACAATTATATGAATTCGCCACAGACAGAGTTTGGATATCACTTGCTCCAAAGGAAACAATGTTCAAAAGCCGGGCTGCCAGGGTTGCCACTGTATTTCTGACAGGAGCCCTGTTCTTATAACAAACAGAAGCAGAAATCCAGCTAGTTCTCACTGTTCATGGAAAACACTGCCTACCGAATTGCTAGCAGTCATGTGAAGCTGTTGAAGGTGGAGTGGAAATTATAACCTTTCCTCTCTCCATTACCAATGGGTAACCTCTGCTCAACTGGATTTGGAAATGGACTTTGCAAACTGTCCATTATTATTATTATTATTATTATTATTATTATTATTATTTACTTAATTACATTTATATACTGCCGCATAGCTGAAGCTGTCTGGGTGGTTTACAAAAATTAAAAGATTGAACATTAAAAGTAGGGTGACCAGATAAAATCCAGGTCAGGGCTCATGTAACTTTAACAGTTGTACAGAAAAGGGAATTTCAGCCAGTGTCATTTGTATGCAATTAGTTCCTGGTGAAATTCCCTCTTCATCACAACAGTTAAAGTTGCAGGGGCCCTGCCTTCTTTTGTATATGGTTACTCTAGTATAGTGCCTGCACCTTTAACTGTTGTGATGAAGAGGGAATTTCACCAGGAACTAATTGCATACAAATGACACTGGCTGAAATTCCCTTTTCTCTACAATTGTTAAAGTTACATGAGCCCTGACCTGGATTTTATCTGGTCAGCCTAGACTAACCTGCGTCTGGCTTGTTGGATGCTTGCCAAGCCTTCACAGAGATATGCTCCCACTTGTGATGCTGCAGAAACTTCTTGGGGAAAGAATGAATGCTCCAGAAGTTATGTATTTCCCATGTTGCGTAAATGGGGTCTTTACAGTGGCCATTCATGCAACATGAAAACATGTTGCAGCAATGGAGGCTCTGGATGGGGGTGGACAGTTGCCAGGTACACGTTGGGCCATGCAGGCATTTGAAATGCAAGGCTGCAAGGCTGTGAAAGCACTGCCACCTGGCAAGCTGGGTCCAATGGGTGGACCCAGGGGAGTCCATCAGACTCCTAGATCCAGTCAGGTGCCCACAACAACACCATCCCCCCCAATATGACCCCCAATCACTGTCCATCCAAGAAGACATTGACATTGTGCTACTGCCCTCTTCCCTTTGTAGATTCTTGGTTTTGGTGACAACAAAGACTAGGTGGAAGTCTCTTTGAAGGCCACCTTTCTCCAAGGTGTCCATGTCCTTAATGTGGATGTCAGTCTCTTTGAAAGCTGCATCTCCCAGACATGGAAACAGAAGGACATTTCATGTTCATACTAAGGATTCCTCACCCTTGAAAATGACAATTTCCAGTGTCCCTGGCACCTGGATTGCTGCCATTGCCATCTTCAAGGGGTGAAGGAGGGAGGGAATGCAGTGAGCATGAACATGTATGCATGTTTCAAACACATTTCTGTTGAGCGAAATACATTGCAAGCTCAGAAATGTAGGGATTTTGGCCAGATTGCTTTCAGATCGTCATTTGGGACTTGGCCATGTAACGTGTTTGTGGATTACTGTGCAAATAGCCAGCCAGTCTTATCCTGTAATTGGAACATGGAACATTGATCATTCAAAGCATGTTCTCTTTCACTGAACTATGATCCCTTCCCAAGGGAGGGATCCACAACGAAGCCTAGACAAGAACAATGTCAATCAACCAAGCAATAAAAATCAATAAATCACATATCTACAAAAACTGTCCCAAATATGTGATTTCATTGTGGGAAGGAGGAAACTATCTTTGGGGGAGAAATTCCATAGGTTTGCATCCCTTTTCTGGTTTCTTTTCCTGGATATAGCATTTAAGGATGTTGTGGGAAGCACTCTTTGGAAAAGAGAAATCAATTACCTCCTACAGAGCCCTGCATGCCTCCCCAATATACTCTAGAGGGGTTAAGGACCCCTTGGAGCAGTTTTTGGGCAGCTACAGGTGGGAAAGGAGAAAGGGAAAATGGAATTGCCTTTGCATGAGCAGATGTGCACTTGCAAAACATGGATGTAACCCAATAGCAACACATTAAATGCCTTCAGAAAATGAATGTGTGCTCTGAAAATATCTGATTGTGCTTAATGGGGTTATATCTGAGTAAAAATGTAGAGGATTGCATTGTTAAGTGAGAAAATTTCACTCACGAGTTAGCTGGTGATAGCCCAGCTCAACATAGAAGAATGTGGGTCACTGTTGGTACAGCAGCATAGTTTGCCATAAATCAAGATTTTAATTAAGGTGATAATTGTTTGTTTTTAAAATTAAGTGGCTTCTAACTCAATTCAATGGTTTGTTGGCAATGCCTATGGGGGGAATCAATAGGTTGTATTCATGCTCTCCTCTTGAATCAGTGTTACAGGATAATGAACCTCATTTCTACTCAAGTGGTATCATCAACACATGGTACACAGAATGAGCCCAACTGCACGGTGCTCACAATGTTTTCATACTACATGTTGCAGAGAGGGGGAGGGACCCCTATATTAATAGTATTGCACTCTGGTAGCTATATTAGCTTTTCTTTTATTTATGGCAGGTGAATTCGCCTTCAGTTGTCATCAAGATACACAAACCACATCACCTAAAAATCCTCATAATGCGAATGATTTGACTCACACCAAAGGATACAGCTGGGTGAACAGGAATAATCGAAGATGCATTGGAAAAAAGTGCATGTGATAAATGCAGCTGGGAAACTGTATGTGGTTGCATTCTTGCTGCATTACGATGAATAAGCATTTAGTTAATCAGTCAGAACAGGGTTTTGCCCTGTAAGGTGTTGGGAAGAGCAAGGATCTCATTATTATTACTACTTTCAAAAAAGAAAAATGCTTCACACACAGACCCCTGCACTTGTTTTTCTGACATTGGGCAGGTGTGCTCTCCTCCTGGGCATTGTTATGCTTATATGTATTATCCCATTCTGATCAAGACAAAAACAACATTCTAATCAATGTTGGATTTCCATAGGATTCAATAGGAAACATGAAGCTTCAGTTTTTCAAACATCAGCTCAGGGTAGCTACTGAGTTGAAGCTCATTCAGTCTGATTCAGTTCAAACAGAAGCAGGCTATTTTCTGAAGTGCTGAACTGGGGTCCAAGTCACCCCAGGGGCTCAGTGCACACCTCTTGCTCCTAAAATAAGCAGTCATGCTTTTTAAAGCTGTTGCTGGAAGTGTTGAACTAGAGGACACTAAACTAGAGGACACATCCTGTAACATATTGCTGTCAACGCTGCCTGCACATGCAGCAGAATTGTGTGCAAAAGGCAGGAGGGGGCTCTATCTCTTATTTATTCATCCCATTTGTACGCTGTTCTGTAACAAATAATTCTCAAGGCAGCTCACACAAGCCACTTTTTGATTCAGGAGCCAACTCTGGAATGTTGTGTGGAAGGAGAAACACATCATCTATACAAGCCAAGAGTCCCACAGGTGTTGAATTGATCCATGGGCACATTATTTATTTATCTTTTATTTAATGATATCTATGAATCACTTATGCGAACAGCAATTTCTAAGCAATGTACAAAACAATACAATGTAAGATCGTAATAAAATACTATATATTATTACTTTATACCTTCTCAAAATTCTTGTTGGAACAAGCTCACTTTCACTACACTCCGAAAACCCAGCAGGGCCGGCACTCATCTAATGCATACTGGCAGGGAGTGGTCGCTAAGATGCTCAAGGACCTATGCTGAACCACCATGGGCTGAAACCATAGGCATCCCCCAAGAGGGTATCTCCAGATGGACACAGTGACTGAAAAGGCAAGTAGGGGATCAGGCAATGTCTTAAGCTAAATGCTTAAATTAGAGAAGACTTTGCAAAGTGGAAATGCAGGAAGGGTAGATGGGGCCAGAGGCTGGGAAGAGCCTGGTCTCCTACTCCGAGACAAGTGCAGAAAACCTGATCGTATCCTTGAGAGAATGTTGGAGATGAGGGGTTCTCAGGAACCTAATCAGAGAAGAATGCAGTTCTCTAATAAGTGCAAGGCAAAATGTTTTAATCATGTCTTCTAGGGGATGCTTTAATCATGGCTTATCATAGAATCATTGAATAGTAGAGTTGGAAGGGGCCTATAGGGCCATTGAATCCAACCCCCTGCTCAGTGCAGGAATCCACCTTAAAGCATACCTGACAGATGGCTGTCCAGCTGCCTCTTGAAGGCCTCTAGTATGGGAGAGCCTACAACCTCCCTAGGTAATTGATTCCATTGTCATACTGCTCTAACAGTCAGGATTTTTTTCCTGAAGTCCAGCCGGAATCTGGCTTACTGTCACTTCAGCCCATTATTCCGTATCCTGCACTTTGGGTTGATCGAGGAGAGGTCTTGACCTTCCTCTCTGTGATAACCTTTCAAGTAATTGAAGAGTGCTATCATGTCTCCCTTCAGTCTTCTCTTCTCCAGGCTAGACATGCCCAGTTCTTTCAGTCTGTCCTCATAGGGCTTTATTTCCAGACCTCTGATCATCCTTGTTGCCTTCCTCTGAACCCCCTCCCGTTGTCTGCATCCTTCTTGAACTGTAGTGCCCAGAACTGGATGCAGTACTCAAGATGAGGCCTAACCAGTGCTGAATAGAGGGGAACCAGTATCTCATGCAATTGGGAAGCTATGCTTCTATTGATGCAGCTTCTAGGGGCCAACCCCACTCTAGTAGTAAGGAGAAGGTAATGGGTCTACTGAGCTTCTAGATCTCACACCAGATCAACAATACCCTCTCCAAGGAATTGATGCAGCACACATATGCCATGTGTGGGTCCAAAGAAGAAATATAAACACAGCATTGTCGGGACTGAATATCCTCTTTCCAGTTGGTAGGAGCTGTTGTCTCAGCACAACAATCGTAGCTATTGACCATGATGAGTATAGGGTGGGAGTAGGAAGCTGTATTTCCAGCATTGTAGTAAAACTTCCAAATAGACAAACAATGAGATGACTTTAAAAATGCAACTTTAATTGGAAAGACTTCCAAGCCAAATATTGCTGTGGGGAAAAATAGGCACTTTCATTGACTTTAAAAAGGAATAAATCATCTTTGCCAATTTCTGTGAGCACTGCTGCCGCTGACTGATTTTGGCAAACATAGAAAGTAGGCCTCGATTGGGGCCGTTTTGTAAATGTCATCGGATGACATCACCATGGGGAGTTGTCATCTTTTCCCATTGACAGATACAAGGTTGTAATTAGAAATGAGTGGCAAGGTGCTTTTCCTCTTTGATGAGAGCAGAATTATTTTTATGTCAAAATATCTCACTGCAGGAATAATTTTTCTTCCCCTTCAATGCCTTTCTTGTCCTGGACACATTTTGCATAAGAAAGGGGAAAAGCAAAATTGAAAATGGTTGCCTAGTGACAATATATAAAAGGAGGAGATGCTCTGCATTTTGGAGATTATAAAATGTTTGAAGGCTATCATATTGTGAAATTGACAGACATCCATTTGTGAGAAAGCTTAAAATGTTTCCTATTTGGGGAGGGGGGGACACTGACATTTTTTCAAGGAAGAACATCAAGACTCTTCTGGTTACAAAAATAAAAATAAAATAGGGATTTACCTTTTGCGTGCTTTATAACAACAAAAAAGCATGGGATTTAATCTTCAAGTAGTATGAGGGGATAACACCAACTGATTGACGTAACAATAAAGGACATTAATGAAAGTATCCCAATGCCCTTTGAATGAGAGCTGTTCTTTGGGGAACTGACTTTATTTAGAGCAGGCTTCTCCAGCTTGGGGCCCTCCATTTTTTTGGACTACACTCCTATCATCCCTGATCATTGGCCCTGCTAGCTGGGACTTATGGAAGTTGTAGTCCAAACAATTTGGAGAGTTGGGGAAGAAATGACTACATGAAATGACTAAACAAACAAACAAACAAAAAGAACTGCCACAGCAAGAGACAGATGATCAACCTTGCACTTGCCCCAAAGGGAATTGGGTCTTTTGAGCATTCCATATAATGCATTTTTCACCTGGGATTGTGGGGGTCGTAATTTAACCCCTATGATCCTTGGAGTGGGGAAAGACACTGGCAGTATCACTATACTGTCAGTGTCATCTTCACTGTCCAAAGGTCAGAAGTGGGGAGAGGCCCAGTGAAGCTACCCAGTCGTGGCCCCTCAAGATGTGTGTCCCCCCACACACACACACACATCAAGGGACAGGATAGCAGGAAATGGAGAGGGTTATGGACACAACTGAGCCAGGGGTCTACTCCAAGTGGGCTGCATTTGCCTCAATTCTGCTTGCAAGAATTTAAGCAGGAGTGTTCACCTACATAAACACCCAGGAGTGGTGTCAAAGGGAGGCATAGCTGGACACCTGCTGAGGACTCACTCCCCAAAATAGAGGCCACTGACAAGATCCCTCTGGAGTTGCCCCTCCTCTCTACCATTGCAACCTCCTTGTTCTAGGGATGTGCGGATCAGCAAAACTTGTGCTCGCTGAAATTCTCCAAATTCCATCTTGAAGGTTGTTCCGACTCACGTCCTTATCTGATTGAGAGCTTTGGGGGTTTTGTTGTTGGTTGCTGTTTTTGTTTTGCATGAAAATCGATGTGCATTTTGTGCATACTTATTTTCCAAATGTACGCATCAATTGTGTGCATCTTTGACATCCTTCTCCCATTGATTAATTAATGTCCGTGCATATTTTTTTCATGCTGCCGTACGCAATTGTTTTGCCCTGCAAGTCACACTGCAGGCTCAGAAATGTACGCACTCCAAGCACAGATTGCATCCAAGTCTGTGTTTGGTCTGGAAGGTGTGAACTGGGTAAATCCTGGTCAAAAACGAACTTACACAAATTTCTCCCTAGTTCCCCTGCCTTTTGCTCTGGTCCAGACAATGGTGGTGATGAAAAGGGGGAGCAGAAGTTCTCATTGCCTGCTTGTTCACTGCCTCTTTGCCTACTACTACTGCTTGTTCACTGCCTCTTTGCTACTACTTTGCAAGCAAGTAGTAGCAATATCATAAGGATGAGGAGGACCAATAGTGATTGGTGGCAGTGGCGATGACAAGGTAGATTCGCTAATGGTGGGAACCCATCAAGGGTTTCTTGCCCAGGGGCCCACAAAAACCGGAGCTGGCCTTGCTAACACCTCTGCTGAAATTTTTGTAACTCCGATTCTCTTGAACTCCCTTACACTATTACATAAATTAGGTGATGCGATTTAATCATTCTTGAAATTAAATGTCCTAATCCAGCAAGAAAGATCTGGATCCATAAGCACATCGTGATGTGTATCTGAGTGCAAGTTCTATCTGCACTGCAATTGATGCTGATCAGAGTCCAAAAGCATTGGCTTCATGCATAGTTTGATGCATGTGGAAATGCATAACTATAACTGCACATGATTTATATGCAGTTACTTGCCAGTGATTACTATTGAAAGGGGACTAGGTACCAAAAGATTTTAGTCTGCTCCTTTGTATTGTTTCAAATTGGAACTCATTTGAACTAGATTTATCTCTGTGTCTGTCTGTCTGTCTGTTTGTTTAAGGAATACTTGCCTTGGTTTGGTAGCCAGCATTGTTACTTCCATTTGCAATTTTCATCTATAATTGGCTTGATAAACAGGATTGTTGACCTGAAAAATTGGGCTGGAGAATATGGAAGCTACAGCACTGTTCTCTTAAACCTCAGAGTCCTTCAACTACATTCTCATAATATAAACACATTTGAGTATTTGAAAAGGTTGGCAGGATAGTTGCTATGACGTGTCAAGGGTTCTACAATTGGCTAATGCAGGGGTGGGAAGAAGCAGATCTCCAGGTGTTTTGGACTTCATTTCTCAGCATTCCTGAACATTGGCCATGCTGGTAGAGGCTTCTGGGAGCTGAAGTCCAAAACAATAGAAGATCTACCTTCTGCCCATCCCTAGGTTAATACATGTGTTTGTTAGCGATCAGCACCTTGACCCCAGAGCCCCCTCTTCATATGTTACCAAGCCAGATGTAAGAGAGATGTGTAAAGGGGGTTATGTTTGTTCCAAAAGAACATTAGAAATCTACCTTGGGGGAAAGGGCAACCACACTCTAGTTCCTCCTTAAAGTCGCTCTCCTTTAAATCTAGTTGCCAGTCAAGGGTATACGCAAGACTGTAAAAGTCTGCATTCAGCTTCAAAGATCTGCTTTAGATTTGGTGTTGTAGTTCATTAGGTACAACAATGCTTGACTGCTGTACAGAGAGAACAAATGAGTCCTTAATACTGATTATGTTTCCCTTGAGTGGCATTTCCTTCCTGCAAGGAGCTGTTCCAACCTCCAATTCACTTTCAAGGGCTTATCAGCTACTGAATGTGGGCTATTGAACATCAACCATCAGACACTGGTTGTGCAATCCTACCTTTGTAGACCCCTCTGAGCTCAATTGGACTTACTCCCAGGAAAGTATGTACAGGATTGCAGCCTGATTTATTCCCATTTTGAATATTAGAAGCATGCCTGTTGACAAAGAACAATGGATTTGGGAAGGATGACGCTGGGCAGTTTCATCTGAGCGTTCGGCAGTATATAGTCAATAGTGAAGGATGATGGGAATTGTGGTCAGACATCTTTTGGATGGTCACATGTTCCACATTCCTGCTGCGTGGAGACTCTCAGCCTGATCATTGGACATAGTGGGTTAGATCCAGTACCTGCCTTCTATGAGGGATCTCCGTGAGCAGAAGCATTCTGCATGAGGAAGGTCATCCTGCCCTATTTTTGAGGGTTTTTCCTCCTACGCACATACCAGAGCTCACCCCATTCAGCAGGAGTTCCTGACTCTGTATATAATTTTTTAGGGGACCGGCAGGGCTGCTCTGGGAAGGAGGGAGTGGGGAAAGCCACCTCTGACAGTGCAATTGATCTAGGTTAAATCTAGATCCAACCCAACAATTTTCTTCCAGTTACATGCAGAACTGACATGAACCAGAACGTACTCTAACATGTTTAGGCATCTCCACATGACAAACTGCTATAGATATTATAACCATGTCAAGGAAGTCTACTGCCATAGACATGCGCTAACCTCTGGATCCATCGGTTTGAGAATTAGCCCAAAATAGGAATGCACAGATTTGGTTAAATCTGTTCCATCTGTGTTTTGTGGATTGTCAGGCATTTCCATTCTGTCATCTGCTCATTGATAGAATCAGATATTTTTAGCCAGAAATTAACTGTACTTGTGCTAATTCACATTGCCACTAATTCACATTAATGCCAATGCGCACTTGCACACATGCATTTAAGTTAGCATCAGCACAAATGCAATTAGTGCAGACACACACACACACACAGTAAAAAACTGGCCCACAAGTCTGTAGAATCCGCTTGACTCAGAGAAGACCAGTCCAGTGTGGAATAAAGCTTGGATCCATACAAACCTGAACTCATTCAAATATGTTGGAGATTCTCTGACATCCTTAGCCTGTAACCCAGCCTTCTCCAACCAACCTGGTACCCCCTGGATGTGCCAGATTACAACTTCTAGTATTCCTGTCCGTAGATATCTATGCTGATGTGAACTGAATTTCAGAACATCTGACAGGTACAGGGTTGGAATAAGACAGCTGTAACCTTGGGGCTGTCTTCATGGTGCTGAATTGGCACCATGTTCCTCCTAAACCTCATGGTTTTGCTTACCCAGGGTGGTGTTGGGTAATCCCCATGCCAAGGAGGGAGTATGAGCTGCTCTCCCTGTCCTCTTCCTGGCTACCAGTGACCAATGGGTGGGTCACCTCTCACCAGGACCACCACCACCCTGGATTGGCCATGGAGTGAGGTCAGATGGTAGAAGGGCCGGGGTGACCTTACTCCCACCAATAACGTCAGGGTGAGTCACCAACTTTTTTACTGCACAGCTTTGCAGAAAAGCTCCGTGGGGCTGCAAAACTGCAGCTGCATCATATAATTGACGCAACACAGTTTTGCAGCTATTGCAGGGCTTTGAGCACATATAGGCAGCCTTCCATTCAAAGCAATATGTGGATAGTGGGTTTTTTTCTCATATGTTAACTCACTCTGATGGTAGCAATTTGACAGGACATCCAGCACATCTGCCAAGGAGCCTGTGAACCAGCTGTTACCATAAATCATTTAAATATAAATAATTGCTATTGCAGTCATTACTTTTATGAAGAAGATGTAGCTGCCTCCCATTATACATGCTGTACTGCAGCAATTTCCAATTGCTTCCATGCCTGTCTATGGCTTTAGTATGCTTGCGGTAGATCGGGCAACTTGCTGAATACGACTTCTGTGGTGAAGTCTAAATTGTGGATTACCAGCTTCCATTATTCAAGCTGCTTTACCCACATAGGATTGCTGAAGCAAGATAAGGCTATTCTATATGAAGAAAAAAATGAAATTAAATGAAAATTGGTTTATTGATATCCTATTTTAGTAACTTGCTCAAGTGAGATGTCGAATTTTATTTATTTTGTGAGGTGTCAGCTACGGATTAGTAGAACTTGGTCAATATAACAAGGAGGAAGTTACTGAACGGTATGCTTTGCATACTGCTAGAAGGGATTTGATTTTTTTAATTTATATATTTTTGCATGAGTTATTTTATAGGCAATGTGTAAAATACCCCAGACAACTCTCTATCAATTTTCCTTTGATCTTCTTGGAAATTACAGGCCATTTTGAGCAAGGTAATTACACAGTGCAGTTTTTAACTAATTAGTGCTAGCCTTAAACAGGCTGGAAAATTCAAGGCCGTCTTGCAAAGGTAAACTATCTTGTGAACATATTTCCTGCAATTTGGTTGAACATATTCCTTGTCATTTGCTCTAATTCCTGAAAAAGCTAGTACACACTGTGTTCCTTCATGTGCAATAATTTGTACATCCAGAGTTACATCCATGGATCTTTGTGAGTGCTAATCACTTGAATACCCCATGCTTCAAATTAAGAAAGTTAAGAACATAAGAAGTGCCATGCTGGATCAGACTGACGGTCCATCTAGACCAGCAGGACACAGTGCAACAGCACCCTCCCACCCATGTCCCCCAGCAAATGGTGCATGCAGGTTTACTGCCTCAGATACTGGAGGTAGCACATGGTCATCAGGGCTAATAGACATTGATAGCCTTCTCCTCCAGAAATTTACCCAACTCGCTTTGAAAGCCATCCAAATTGGTGGCCAACACTACATCTTGTGGTAGTGAATTCCATAATTTAACTATGCACTGTGTGAAGAAGTCCTTCCTTTTATTTGTCCTGAATCTCCCACCAATCAGCTGTGTAGGATGACCTCTAGTTCTAGAATTATGGGAGAAGGAGAAAAATGTCTCCCTATCCACATTCTCCACACCATGCATGATTTTGTAATTGTCACTGGAGACCCAGGTGTCCTTGGTGGCAAGGAGTACGTATGGTCAGCTACACCAAGTTCACCAGCTATAGCCATTCCTGGCTCGGGATAACCTGATAACAGTATGAATTCCATGCTCTGATAACTTCCTGAATGGACTATTGCAATGCTTTCTACATGAGGCTTCCCTTGAGGCTGCAGCTGGGGCAGGATGCTGCTGCCCATGTGTTGACAAGGGCAGTGAGGTGTGACTATATCAGTCTAGTTTTCAAATCTCTGCACTGGCTGCTAGTGAGCTACTGGACACAATTCCAAGTGTTAGTGCACTTAGCCTAAATGGCTTAGGATCCAGGCACCTGAAGGAACACTTTCCCCAATACTGACCATCCTGGGATTTAAATTCAGCCAGGGAGGATTTTCTTGTGGTGCCCTCGAGGAATGTGGCCTCTGAGGCTGCAACACATGGCAGGACCTTTTAAGTGGCAGCACCTTGGCTATCAGCTTCGGCTGATACGCCAGCTGCGCCCCTTCCTAGAGTTGGAAGACCTAAAGGTGGTGGTGCACGCGCTGGTAACTTCGAAGCTCGACTTCTGCAATGCGCTGTACATAGGCTACCTCTATGCCTAGTCCAGAAACTTCAACTAGTTCAAAATATGGCAGCCAGGTTGGTCACCAGTACATCTAGGGGTGACCATATTACGCCAGCTTTAAAATCGCTCCACTGGCTGCCAATTAGTTTCCGGGTGAAGTATAAAGTGTTGGTTATTACCTTTAAAGCCCTACATGGTTTGGGTCCAGGTTACCTGCGGGATCGCCTTCTCCCATACAATCCGCCCCACACGCTCAGGTCCTCTGGGAAGAACTTACTGCAGTCGGCCAAGGCTAGGCTGACAACCGTTACCCAGAGGACCTTCTCTTCTGCCACTCCCAGACTGTGGAATGACCTGCCGGAGGAGACTCGTCAACTTAACAGTCTTTTAGAATTTAAGAAAGCCATAAAGACTGTTCTCTTCCAGCAGGCATATCCAGTGGAATTTTAGAATGTTTTAAGGATGTTTTTAGGATGTTTTAGGATTTTTATGCAGTTTTAATAATATGTGTCATGTTTTAATCAGTTTTATGTATTTTATCATGTTGTTGTTCCCCGCCTCGATCCAGACGGAGAGGCGGGTAAGAAATAAATTATTATTATTATTATTATTATTATTATTATTATTATTATTATTATTTGTGGTCCCCCATGCTGTTGTTATTGTCATGCTAGTTAAAGACCTATTTATTAGTGCAGGCATTAGGGATATAGGCAAGTGCTGTATTTGTTTTTGTTTTTATTGATCCATTGATTGTGTTGATGGTTTTATTAGATTGTATTATAGATTTGTGGTCGGAGTGTTATGATTTTAATGTTGTCTGTGCAGTGTAGTGTGTTTTTATAGGCTGTTAGCCACCCGAGGTTCTTTATGAGGAAGAACAGGATATAAAGGAAATTAATTAGTAATGCATATTGCTGGGATGATGGGCAGAAATCTAGAGAGTCAGCAGGGTTTGAACCAGGAGGAACAAGTCCCAAAGCCAGTTCTGGGGCCTCAGGCAAATGCAGCTAGGCAGAAATGGTCAAAGTTGGGGACAAACAAAGCCCAAGCCCAGCACAAAAGCTCTCATAGTCCTTGTAGCTAAGACTGAAAAACAACAGGCTTGCTGGATTGGCAACTTCCAAACCAGACTTCTCATTAGTCAACTGTAGGGATGTGGCGAGCAACTGGCTGGGTCTGGGAGTCTGGAGACTTCTTCTCACATTCAGCTTCCTGGACCCAACTGGGTGCTCCCAACAAAAGTGCATGCCCCTACCCGAGTGCTGACAAGGCCCTGGCAAGCACTCAGCAGCTGCCTGCCCGCCATGCTATAATCATGCACTTCCCTTTCCTGCATCAATGGTGGCTGCCATTGATGCCATGGGAAGAATTGAGCAATGTCCAGAGCCTACGTAAATTGAGGCCCCATTGGCACAAGGACAAAGGTGTGAATGCTCAGAAGAGGTGGGCAGGGCGGGAGGCTACTATCTTTATATGTTGTCTGTTTTTATGCTTTTATGGTTTAAAATTTTGCATATCAATTTTTAATGTCCAATGTTTTATTTTTTGTAAATTGCCCAGAGAGCTTCGGCTATGGGGCGGTATAGAAATGTAACAAATAAATAACTAAAGAAGCCAGAGAAGCCCCATTCACAACCCTGAACGATTATGCAGGCTGTCCTCTGAAAATGTTTACAAATTATCGAGCCTGCGGTCATGTTCGGGAGATGCACATTTCTTGCATTGAACAATCGGTTTGTATTTGTGCAATTTTAAAATTGGGCAGTTTTACACTTCAGTCTGTAGGGGAAGTTGTGCAACTTTCCCATTGTATCCCTTTTGATTTGTGCCATCTTCTCGTTTGCACAAATCAAATAGAAATGACAAATGAGGGTGGTCAACGAGATGAGAAGAACATCAAGGCTCAGAGAATCCGTGCAAACGCAGGACCTGAGGCAGCCAACCTTTCAGGTTTGTTTTCATTGTTCACATGATTCAAAGGCCATATCTACACCAGCCATTTATTCTTGTGATCTCAGGTCGACCCCCTCAGTTATTCAGGAATATCGCTGGTTGCTTTTATCACAGTTTTTTTGGGGGGCTCTCTCGCTACAATCCTAAAGTGTGTGCCCCACCTCCGTGAAGTTGTTGCTGTTTGGCACAAGTTCCTAGCTTGGTGAACAGCCAACCCACTATTAAAGGTGTGCCCAGCGGTTCCGGAGGTGTGCGGGAGTGGATCCACCCATCATTTTCAGCACACGTTTTGCTTGGTTGTTGGCATGTTTTGGCGCAGACCGTGCGTATTTTTTTAAAACATAAACATATCGCATAGTTGCTGGGCCTCTTATCCACCCCATGCGTAGCCAGGATTTTGTGTTCATGTGCATCCCTCCCAACTCATATAAAAGCCCCGTAGCCATGTAATCTTCCTAGCCCTGCCCACTTCTACTGATCCACATACGGAAGCGTCATGAGGGGACGCTTGTCCTCCTGTAACAGCACTCCTGTCATTGCGGGAAACCTCCCTCACGTGTGCTCCATGAGCAGCCATCGTAGAAGCAGAGGGACCATCATAATCATCCCTCCTCATTGTGAAAGGGCTATAGGTGTAGAGAAGCCCAAAGGTGGACATTCCATCCTGCAGGAAGTAGCATTAAGAGACCTGGAGAACCCACTTTTCATTGTGTGGGCAATGAAACATCAATCTGAGATGCTGCCGAGCTGTTGCCTCAGTCATTCCTTCATTTGCTACATCTGAACGATGATAGATCAGGTTCCATCATGAGGAAATTGTTCTTCCTCACCTCCAAAAGCTTTTTTATGAATCAAAGGTATAACATTTCTCTTTCTCATGGTGGCCTCTTTATGTGGCAGTAAATGTGTTTGTTAATGCAAATAGGGTTTCATCAACCTGGTTTCCTAGGGCTTTCAAAAACTCATAATGTGGCTTGCCGTTATCAGCTTTATATAAATCAGAATGTGTTGCCAAATGAATCTCTGGGATGTTTTGCTACTATGCTACTAAATTATTGAGATGTAAGCTTACAAAAACCTTTTGTGCAGCTTCTTTCCAATGATTCCCCCCATCTTCTGGTGGCTCCATTTACTAAGCACATCTATGTCAAACCAACAGACTGAGATAGCCGATACCATTAGCTTACAACACGGGGCCTTTACTGCAGTGGCCCCACACTTCTGGATTAAGTTGCCATCAGAGGTCCACCAGGCCACATTATTGCAGGCATTTAGGGAAGCCCTGAAAACCTATGCTCCTTCAAGGAATTTGATCATAACCCATTTAAGACTTTAAAGGCCAAAAATAGCACTTTAAATTGGGCACCGAAATGCATTGCTAGCCAGTGCAGCTGAAGTTTCCAGACTGTCCTCAAAGGCATCCCCATGTACAGCATATTACAGTAGCTCAGACTGGATGTCATTAGTGCACAGATAACTGAGGCAAGGTCCAACCTCCCTGGTTAGTGCAGAGTCCAGGAGGACTCCCAAACTTGCACTTGTTTTTTGGGGGGAGTTCAACCCTTTCTAACACCAGTTGTAAACCCATATCTAGAGTAGGGGTACCTTCTCTTGTCTGGATACAGTCTCAGCTCATTCACCCTCATCCACCTCAAAACAGCCTCCAGACACTGGCTCTAGAGTTGCACTTGCCCCAGCAGTTTTAGGTAGATGTTTAAAAGCATGGGGGACAACATGGAACCTTGCAGTACCCCACAGGATAATAGCCATGGTGTGAAAAAGAAGCCCTACCTTCTGAGATGGCTCCTCCAGGAAGGACCAGAACCACTTTAATACTGTGCTTCCTAAGCCCGAGCCAGATATATGATCCAGAAGGATACTATGGCTGATGGTATCAAAAGCCACTGACAGGTTCAGAAGAACCAATGGTGGACAGATCTACACCAAGCAGGATATAATAGTTTGAAAATGGCTTGAAAATGGGATACAGACTGTGACATGGGCCCCAACAGTTGTCAGTGCACTTCAATAATGTTATAAAGCGGTAGTGTAGTTCCTGCATAGGGGTGTGCAAGGGGTGTGCCGGGTGTGCCCAGGCACACGTTAATGTCTCAAAGCAATAAGCGCAGAATTGAGGGGGCCTTTGAGTAGGGATCCAGAGGGGGATCCAGACACAGTGGGAACAGTCCTCTGACTGCCCTCTGGCTGCTCTGCTACTGCGCTGAAGAAACACTGCCTCCGAGAGAGAGCACCATTGCTCCCAGCAGCAGGAGCGAAAAGGAGTCACTCTGCTGGGAGCCTCTCTGCTGGGAGCCACACTTCAAAGAGGCAAGGAGGAGGGCCACTGAAGATCACCTCATAAACCCCTCCTCTGGCCAATGTCAGCTCAACACTCCACCAATGCTGGGGCTTGAGGAGTGTCTCCTGACCCCACCCCCCACAACTGCAATGGCCCTCCAGTGGTCAGGCAAACTCAACGCAGAGTAGGGCATAAATGTTCTTTAGGACTGACTATTCAATAAATGTTCGCCTTTCAAAAAAAATCCATAGGTGTCCACCCTAATGAAATGTGCTTCGCATGCCTATAAGATCCTGCCAGAGTTGCATTCTCCCAATTCATTCTCTGGCATAAATCATCAACCACAGTGACCAAGGCTGCTTCTGTCCCATTACCAGATTCGAAATCTAATTGGAATGGATCTACAGGTGAATTTTACAAGTGGATATTTTCAAAAATCTTAATATTTTAAACCCCGATTATACATGTTTTATCGTTATTGGTTGGAATTGTTAGCAGCATTGTAATGACTCTTGGTTGAATAATAGAATTAATCTAGGCTGCAGTCCTAAGTGGACTTACTTGGGAGTAAGTCCTATGGAATACAGTGGGACTTACATCTGAGTAAACATGCATAAGACTTTTAGTTATCTCAGGGTAAGTCAACGCAAGTCATGCCTTCTTCCAACTGGAACAAATCTTAAGCGAAACATTACAGAAATTCACACACCATGCTATGTGGCTGCATAATCTTCACCCATTCACCACAGAGAACTGCATTATAGGACTCACACCTGAAAGGCCAAATTGCACACTGTGAAGCGTGAATATGATAGAGCGGCAACTATTGGATGGATTCTTTAGGAAAAAAAAGAAATGATGAACAAATCTGTCAGAATTTTAATCTCTGCCATTTTTCTTTCTCAAAGCTATTTCGTGTTGTATAAGTCACCACAGGTCTCCACGGCAGTACTTTTTTTCCCATCATATTGCATCTAGGCTACACTTGAACCCAGTGGTATAGGGGTGAACTGGGGTGAATTTCTTTACAGAAACTCAGGGCTATCTTATATTATATAAAAAGACAAAAACTTAAAAAAACACTCTTATTTCTTTTAGTCTCCTTCTGCTAAAATAGGTTTTTCCCCCTTCTTCTTTGTCCCTGAAGTGTAACCTTCTGACATGAGATTATTCTTGAGGGGGTGAAAATATACCCTTCTGAATGTGGTGGTAGGTCAGTGACTGTAGTCAAACAATGAGAGCAACAGCTTCAGAAAGGAATGCCCCTTTCAAATGTAGCAGGAATGATGAAACAGGAAACCTTGAAATAAAAATGAGAATGACCTATAGGCCCAGCTCTGCAATTGTGACATAGTGCTTGATTTGTTCTAGTATTATTTCAAACATATACACACTATTCCACCATTTTTATCACTAATATCTGAAAGTTTGTTACAGTGGAGGCTGCTGGCTCTGATATCAGTGGCGCTGTGAATCCATTCTGGGTTTCAGTCAGAACCAGCCAGAATTCTAAAGGAGCTATCCAGGGTGTTTACCCAATCCACCAAATTGTTTCAGCACCTGGACTAGCTCCTTAGGAATTCTGGCTGGTTTTGAATGAAACCAAGAATGGATTCACAGCCGTACCAACAGCGGAGAACTGCCAGCCTCCATTGGTTCTTTATAGTAGTCTTATTTTTATGCATGGCATCTTTAAAAGCTATCGTAAAGTACCAAGGCTTTGGTGCAAACGTAAACCTGCCAATTTCTTAAAAGTGGACAAACCTGTTACAAGCCCTGATGTCATGCTTTGGTTGACCATAATTCAGGTTTCAGGTCTGTTTCAGGTGCAGTTGTAACGAACCCAATTTTTTTAAAGCTAGCCAAATCCATTACAAACCCTGGTTTTGATTAACCATGTTTATCTAGCATAACAAATATTTCAGATAAATAAAGGGATGGAGGTGGAAAGGGATGGGCAAATCTGTCCATTTCAAGTCACTCAGTTTCTCATTTCTGCATTTGTTTTACTTTACTTATTCACAATATTTATATACTGCTCCACATCAGAGTAGTGAACAAAATATAGAGTAAAATAATAAAAATCACCATCTTAAGAATTACTATAGTTGCAAACTGCATCACAGTATTCTGAAAAGCACAGTTTTCAGCACATTGGGGTGTTCCAGTTCATGTCTGGGTTTGGAAGTTGGCTAAGTTCATATACAAATACAGACCAAACCTTTTTCTCCTTCATCCCTAGTGAGGATGGAGGAACCAGGGAGTGACCTCCCACAACACACTCCCCATCTCTTAACTATGAGTATGGCCCTTTCTACACCATGGCGGTGTAGCAGGCACAGCGCGGGCGATCCTGGAAGTAGCCGCTTCAGGGAACTGCACTGTCTAAACACATCATGGGTGCGACATCCTGGGTCGTTGGCTGTTGCACCCGCCATTTTGTTTTGGTTTTTTTAACGAGGAAGAGCGCTCCTGCGCTCCAACAAAAAAGTAAGTAAAAACAAATCCATGCGCGATCGCACCCCCTCTTCCCGCCATCCTGGGGATGGCGATTTTGCTTCCCCCCCTCTCCTGCTGGCCTCCAAACTGCAGGGTGCAGCTCTGTGGCCCTCGATGCAGCTCTGTGGCCCTATTGCATTTACTCGCACGTAAGTTCGGCAGCACCGGGGCGGCCGGCCACATCTTCCGTGGTCCCCGGGACAGTGGAAGATTTGGGATTCTTCTGGTTCTTGTGAACCCGGAACCCACCCATCCAGGACTCCCTGTGTGTCATATGGACACACAGGGAGCAGCTGGGGGCTGTCCCAGGCATTTTGCCTGGTGTGGAAAGGGCCTAAGATGAAGGACAGGAGGGAATACAGGTACACTTGTTCAGTGCACTGCGTCAGGTATGGATCTCACGCAAGGCTGGGGAGACCTTGCAGGTTGTCGACAGATTAATTTAGAACTAGTTTGGAATGTCTGTGCAAGTTTGTCTCTGTCAGATTTCTCACAGGAGTAGCTCACTCGCTCCCTGTCTCTGTGGGAAACTGATAGAGTGTTTAGAAAGGTGGAAGAGGGCTGGTTTAAGGAGTCACTCAGGTTGTAGTGTAGTCTTGGTGGGCTGAGCAGTGCCGGTTTGGATGCAGGCATGATTTACAGGCTAGAGCCCCTGTCTGTCAAGTGGTTTTGAACAGACCCACAGCTCCCTTTATAAGCTGGAGTGAAGGCATGGAGCCTTTGCTAAATTCATCTTTTGACTCATGGCCCAAACTCCCTCCCTGTTTGGATCCATCATCATTTGGGACTTGAAAGCACTCTGCACATGGATTCTCTGCTATTTGGACTTCAGATTTCTAAGGACTGTGCCATGAAAATTACCGTGAGGTTTTTTGTAGACTTGAGATCACTTCGCTGTGGATTGTGTGTTTGTGGCCAGCTCAGCATATGGCAGCCTGGTATTGACCGTGGGACTTTTCCTCTGCCAGACTCAGGTGGCAAGGAATTCCTAGTGCTAAAGTACATATAAGGGAGTACTTGTGTCTGAGATTTTTTCCTACCCCATGATCTTGTTTCTTGGAGCCTAAAGCTTTCTGACCATCAATCAGCTTTAAGTGTTGTTGAAGTGTGTTACCATTAAGCTCTTCAACGTGAGGTTTCCCTGCATAAAAGAAGTCTCACTGATTGGGTGTCCTGTGTCAGTTTGCCAGCCCGGGTGAATGCTGGAGGGAACGGGAATACATGACACATTGCACATTGTACTTTAAAATGAAGGGGACAAAAAAAAAGACAAGAATAATTTTGCCCTTAAGCAGTTAGAACAGGAGATTATCAGGAAGTGAGATAATGTAAGCCTTGACTGAACATAGAATCACAGAATAGTAGAATTGGAAGGGGCCTATAAGGCCATGGAGTCCAACCCCCTGCTCAATGCAGGAATCCACCTTAAATCATCCCTGACAAGCTGCCTCTTGAATGCCTATAGGGTGGGAGATCCCACAACCTCCCTAGGCAATTGGTTCCATTGTTGTACTGCTCTAACAGTCAGGAAGTTTTTTCTGACATCCAGCCGGAATCTGACTTCCTGTAACTTGAGCCCATTATTCTGGGTCCTGCACTCTGGGATGATTGAGAAGAGATCCTGGCCCTCCTGTCTGTGACAATCTTTCAAGTCCTTGAAGAGTGCTATCATGTCTTCCCTCAGTCTTCTCTTCTCCAGGATAAACATGCCCAGCTCTTTCAGTCTCTCCTCATAGGGCTTTGTTTCCAGACCCCTGATCATCCTCGTTGCCCTCCTCTGAACCCCCTCCAGCTTGTCTGCATCCTTCTTGAAGTGTGGTGCCATGAACTGGATGCAATACTCAAGACGAGGCCTAACCAGTGCCGAATAGAGAGGAACCAATACCTCGCGTGAATTGGAAGCTATGCCTCTATCAATGCAACCCAAAATAGCATTTGCTTTTTTTTTTTTTTTTTGCAGTCACATCACACTGAACAATTCCTGATCTTTTTTTTTCTTAATACAAACAATGACTGATGTGTTAACTGAAGGGTGGACAGTGATTGGAATGGATGGACCCATCCACATCCAGCTTCATCGGGTGCCCACCAAGCCACTACTGCTGACACTTGAGGTGTTCCACAAGGTTCTTCAATAAAGCTGCAGGGCCGGCTGCCCTCATCCGGAGCTGCCATCTGGGCGGGTGGCTCCGGGCGATCAATGATCCATGGTCCATTTAAAGAGTCGACTAGCAAATGCACCATGACTCAGCAAGCTGGGTCTGGGGGGGGGGGGGAGGATCCACCAAACCTCCAGACCCAGTCAGGTGCCCACGACACCCCCTAGCCAGTAATATAATGACAATTGCATTTCTTATTTATTTATTTACTAAGCAAATAACGGAACAGGTAGCTAAGTTTCTGAATCTGGCTATTCGAACCAGATCATTAGCGGACGATTAATTTTAACACTCACTATTTATAGTATTTATTTGTAGATTTATAGTCCCTTTTATATCAGCTAAGTTGCAAGCATCATGACTGTATGTTATATTTGTTTTGCCTTTGGTCTATTGACTGTAAATAAAGGTTGATTGATTAATTATTTACATGTATATATCGCTTTGGCTGCTAAAAGGCTGTCAAGGCAGTGGACAACAATTTAAAACAATAAACCCTGCAACAATAAAAACAAGAACATTACAAGCAATAAGAACATTTTTTTTACAAAAAAAACATTTTAAAAGGTTCAATGAAATAATAATAATAATAATAATAATAATAATAATAATAATATTTTTTCTTACCTGCCTCTCCCTCTGGATCGAGGCGGGAAACAACATCAAAAACAAATGATACAAAATACATAAAACTGATTAAAAACATATAAAAACTAATACATTGTTAAAATACCAATAAAGCTCTTAAAATTCAACTGGGTAGGCCTGCTGGAAGAGATCAGTCTTTATAGCTTTCTTAAATTCTGGTTTACTGTTAAGTTGGTGAATCTCTCCCGGCAGGCCATTCCACTGTCTGGGAGCGGCAGAAGAGAAGGTCCTCTGGGTAACGGTTGTCAGCCTAGTTTTGGCCGGCTGTAGTATTTCAAGTTAGTGGGAGCCAATTGTCATCCTTGAGACAGCACGTTCCATATTTGGGGGACAACACAGGAGAAAGCCCTTTCACAAGTTCTTGAGAGAGGGGACTCTGTGTGTAATGGAGCCCTCAGAAGCTCCTCTACTTAAGATTTTAATATTTGGGCAGGTTCATAGCAAGGCAAGTGGTCCCTTAGATAGCCAGGGTCTAAGCCATTTTGGCTGCAATCCTAAGCATGTTCAGACAGAAAAAAAGTCCTACAACTAACTCCCCAAATTCCCTAGACAGAAACATTCACGATAAGGATCAATGTGTAAAATCAACCTTGGTTTTAGTGGTGCTTTAATACATATCTGGGGTCCAGGTCTGATTATTGTGATATTTCCAATCCAGTGATGTTCTAATGTTTACTGTGTGACAACAGGTGTCTTAGAGAAATGCCTTGCTCTTAAAATCCAAAGTACAGAACATCAAAAATATTAATTCATGTTCAACAAGAGGGTTTTGGTACCATATGCCTCTGCTTGGTGATTCTTGCTTGTATACAGTGGGTTGGATTCAGATATACTTCTAATAGACCAATTAAAATCAGTCGGACATGAGTAATCACTTGACAAAGTCTGGATCCAACCCGATGATTTCCTTATCCAGAACTCAACCATTATCTGTAGGAAACCTACCTTTCACAGCTCGCTAGTGGTATTGAAGGAGGTTTTGCCTCTTTTAATAATCTCTCTTTATTTCTACCTAAAAGGTTACATCTCTGGTATTATCAGTAAAGTTAAAGCCCAGTCTAGTGATATTTCATAATAAAAACTTTGAGACATCACTTTTATATAGCTATTTTCATTTTGGAAATATTCAAACATGCTGTCTGACCTTTTTTTATGGTCAACCCACCTGCACCTTCTGTACCCTGAGGCTAGATTAATGCAACATTATCTCTCAAGCTGTCCTTGAAATCCATTTCAAAGATTTTAGCTACTAAGGAAGAAGGTTGAAGCATGGCTGCCCAGCTGAGGATTGTAAGATCTGAGGAGCTTCTCGCTCATCAAATATCATCTTCTTGGAAGATACATTCAAAATAATGGCCATCTTCTCCATGCTAAGGTCCTGCTCAGCACATAACGTTTTCCAGATATGCCATAAAAGGTACTAATCTATCTATCAATCTATTGACGTATCTCATAGTTCTAGTCCATCTAATAGCAAAAACGTCTATGGGTGGATTAGTTGAAAAAGAATTAAAATCGTTCACACTTGTTAACACCAGGGAATAAAATGCAAAACAGCCTGTCCCAACCTGGTGCTCCCCAGATGACTTGGACTACAACTACCATCATCCCAAGCATGGCAAATAGTCAGAAATGTTGGGAGTTGTAATCTAAACCCCAGGTTGGGGAAGGCTAGTCTAAGAATACTGCTAAAATGAACCATGAGTGATTTGATGTGCTATGAAAGGTTGGATTTCTGAGAATCAGAGGTGTGTAAAATGTTTCCTATCATCCCCATGAATATTTCCCCCCCTGCTGTTTCATGGTGTCAAAGTCCTGGCTGTGAGCAACTGCCAAACAAGATGGTATATAAAATTGTTAATAAATAAAATATTTCTGTGAAAGGTGGAGAATTCTCAGAGCAGGGTTGATCATTCAAACAGACCATTCTGTAGTGTGAGGCGGCTGGATTGTGCATCCTTTGGATAGTTTTTGCACGCTTCTTGAATTGGGATGAGTCATGGGTGGGGTGAAAGGAAAGATCTAGGCTCTCTGATGCATTCCTTTATTCTGCTATTGTCAATTATTATTATTATTGCTATTGAAAATACTCTTACAGCAGGAAAGAAAAAACAGACAAAGGTTTGGATTCAAATTAAATTCTATTTAGAGTAGACTCATTACAATCTTCAGGAATTAAATTAGCTATGACTAACTTAAATTGCATTGATTTACTAGATATACCTCAACTGTAACTAAAGCCAGATTTACACCAAGCAGGATCCGACACTTTGAAAATGGTTTGAAAACTGTATATGGAGTGTGTCTTGGGCCCCAACAGTTGTCATTACTGTTATAAACCATTTTAAGCAATGGTATAGATCCTGCCTACGTCTGGATCCAATCCTTTATGTATGTTTGGGTGCCTTGAGAGCAAGAAGAGGAATAGCTTGGAAAATTCAGCACAGGAAGAATGACAGCTGCTCAGCACAAGACAGATTTTTCAGCAAATCAAAAGCATAGGTAAAAGTTAAGGCCTTGGAACATTTGGATGATATATTGTCTCTTGCTTGAATTGACCCAGGACTGGAAGAATTGCTTAGGAAAGGTAGTGGAGATCTAATTTGAAATTTCTTGCAATGGTACATGTGTTTTGTGTAGGTATCAGCTCTAGGAAGGCATAGATGAGTAGGGTGACCAGATAAAATCCAGATCAGGGCTCATGTAACTTTAACAGTTGTAGAGAAAAGGAAATTTCAGCCAGTGTCATTTGTATGCAATTAGTTCCTGGTGAAATTCCCTCTTCATCACAACAGTTAAAGGTGCAGGCCCTATACTAGAGTGACCATATACAAAAGAAGGCAGGGCCCCTGCAACTTTAACTGTATGCCCAAAAACATGCATGGAATTTCATGCCAAAAAAAAGGGAGCTGATACAGACTGAAGTTGGAATAAACTTCAAGAAGGGATTTGGAAACTGTCAGGGAGCTCAGGTTTTGCTGTTTCACACATCCCCAGCTCTTGGCAAATCTTATGTCCATGAGTTTTTAGTGGTCTTACCTGGTGAAGGCAGCACGTGATGGTGTCACCTAGGTTGACCATATGAAAAGGAGGACAGGGCTCATGTAACTTTAACAGTGGTAGAGAAAAGGGAATTTCAGCCAGTGTCATTTGTATGCAATTCGTTCCTGGTGAAATTCCATCACAACAGTTAAAGTTGCAGGGGCCCTGTCTTCTTTTGTATATGGTCACTCTAGTATAGTGCCTGCACCGTTAACTGTTGTGATGAAGAGGGAATTTCACCAGGAACTAATTGCATACAACTGACACTGGCTGAAATTCCCTTTTCTCTACAACTGTTAAAGTTACATGAGCCCTGTCCTCCTATGGTCAGCCTAGTGTCACCACTTTGATTAGTGTGAAACTGCTGTCATGCGCCTAATACAGAGTCACTGTGGGGCAGGGTGCACAGCCAGGAGCTGGGGCTTTGTGAGACCCCTAAGTTCTTTACTGAAACCCCCAAGTGTGCCCAGACCTCACCACCACTTCCAAATTACCCCTGATTACTGCCTGCATCCTCCACTCCTTCCCCAAAGATCCTCTATGGATTATCCATCATTGTGGATGGACAGAGTCCTAGTCAGCACCCGGCTCGGCTATCATTTGCGGGCCAAGCCTCAGGGCTTCTCTCAAAACTCAGGAACTTTCCCCATTTTTTTTAAAAAATTACATGAATAGAAATGTGCACAAATTGTGCCATAAATTGCATACTTTATGAACATTTCAGCCACAATTTGCATATATTATGCAAATTCAAACTGGCATTTACATCCATTCTGCAAATTGCACCCTATTTACATATCTTTATAAAATAAAGAAACAGGGAAGTCCGTGAGCAGGCCCAACTCAGGGCAGATCTCGATGCAGCCAGCCAGGCTTGATGCTCACAGGGAAACGAGCTAAAGTTCAGGTGGCCGAGCTGATGAAAAATTTAGAGAGCTCAAGCCTCAGACAGATTCGTCTAAGATTCTTCTGACGAGGCCCGCCTGGCGCCAACATTGTTATCTTTTCGGCACCAGGTCAAGTCTTTCCTCTTCTCTCAGGCATTTGGCAATATCTGAGGAGCCTGGGTTTGTTTTTGTTTTTGTAGCTTTTTGGGTTGTTGCAGTGGTTTCAAATGTAAGTGTGTATTGTGTGTATGTTGTATGTTTTTGCTGTTTTAATCCTATGTAAACTGCCCAGAGAGCTTCGGTTATGGGGCAGCATACAAATGTAATAAATAAATAAATAAATAAATAGATCCCTAAGATCCTCATACAAACCACTCTTTCCCAGCCACTACTAGTAGAGAGGAGAGAGAACTTTGTATCAGGACCACTGGTGCATGTGTATGTCTGTATCTGTGTGTGCTTCTGTGTGTATGCATGTCTATGTTTGTATGTGCCTGCATGTCTCTCTCTCTCTCTCTCTCTCTCTCTCTCTCTCTCTCTCTCTCTCTGTGGTCTGTGAGCCTGCATGTAATTGCAGCCCCCATCTCCAAGTCGGGATGCTGCAAGACTCTGTGGCGGGGTGGATCCAATACCCACCCTCCCAGGCTCCATTCACAGAGCCATGGGGCACTCACAGACCCTCTTGCCATGTGCCCCGGGGCTCTGTGAGCACCCTGCAGCTGCCTGCCCCCTTAGTGAGCACCATTGCTGCACAACAATGTCAGCTCAGGGGTTTAACAAAGGAATATTACAGGAATCATGTCTGTAAAGAGGCTGCTTATGCAACATTCCAGGTGTGAACGGAGCAGGTGAATCCATCCATCTCTAACTCTCAGCATTGCATGTGGTCCTTGGAGCTTAAAAAGCTCATGCACTCCTGCTACCTGGCACTGTAGGAAATTAAAATTGTGGATCACCTGGTGCTGATGGGAGCACCCATTCTAAATGGGTGTTCCCCATAGCAGATGCCAGCAGTGGGGTTTACTGGGGTCCTGGGGTTCCAGCAACTGTTAAAGGGGGCTGCCATACCCTGGTAGTGGGCTTGTGTGTATGCATATGTGTCATTGTGTCTCCATGTGTTCTGTTTATCTACAACCAACATCATAGAGGTATAAGGTGATAAAACGCTTCAGTCCTAGGATGTCAAACTCAGTAACGTTTGGAAACACATTTTGGTGACAAATTGCCTGCTGATGGTGCAAAATACTGCTGGAAAAGCCAGATGATCACCTTGCTAAAGCCAGCTCTTTTTCGTAAGTGCTGAGGCTATGAAAGAGGCATTTGTCTTCCTCCCTCGACACCAGCTCCTGCAGTTTTTCTGAAGAGGTGAAAAAAGCTGGCTTACTTTTGCTCGCTTTCTATTCTGTAAATCGTTTTTCTCCTGGAAATAGGTTTAGATGATTTGGAAGTCCATTAAAATGCATGGTACATCTCTCCTGGGCCAAATTAGATCATACTAGTAGTACCTGAGAAGACACGTTGTCACTAGATTTTGCTTAAAAGCACAGGAGTCTGGATGTTCCCTTCTCAAGCAGAAGATGGGAGGGGTTTTGAAGGCAAGCAAAAAGTGTTTCAAGAAAAAAGCAATGGAATTTCTTCAGGTTAGGTCCTCTTACATGTCCTTGACTGGCATCTAGGGATGTAGCAAGCACCTAATTGAGAGTCCTAGGGACTTCCCGCATCCTCCCCCTGGATCCAATCAGGCACAGGTGGCACATTTGCAGAACCCATGCTCTGAGCGCCCACAAGACCCGATGAGCACTTAGCATCCACCTGCCCTCATCTGGAGTCTCCATCAGGCACCACAATGAAGGCTCCAGAAATTGCACATTTCCCCTGTCATGTAAATGGCAGCCAGAAAAGCCCCATTTATGCAATGGGGGAAATGAGTCATTTCCAGAGCAAGAGCAGATGACTGCTGAGTGTCCAATGAATGTCCAATGAATTGGACATGAGTAGGTTTGCCCATCACACCTGGCACTGGTGGAATGGGGAATACATTCTTTCCATTCACATTTTAATTTCATTTATCTATGCGATAAACCCTATGCGAACTTTGCGTTTTTCTGAATTTTGCAATGGAGTTCTCTCATCATAAAATGCATACAAGAATGCATCTCTATTCTGTGCAGAAATGCATTTATTAGGAGAAAGAACACTAAAAATGTATTACATTATGGAAATTGCCTGCTCCAAATTTGTATATTAGGGGAAAAGGCATACAAAATGCATCTATTGGGAGAACTGCTTATGAATTTTCACATAATTTTTTTTAAAATCTCAGTGTTCAAGATGAACCAAACTTCAGACTGGAGAAATTCTCAATGTTCAAGGTGAATTTCAGATTGGAAAAATGAGAAACTGAAATTAACAGATTAGTTATCTGTACTATCACCCACAGAAAATATTATTGCAGATTTTCAGTTAGCTTTAGCTTTGGGAGCCATCTGCCACTTATTAGCCCTTCTTCTGAGTCTGGACTTGTTAAAAACTACTACATTGAGGAGGAAAAACTGACCAGAAATTGAACTAGTGTCAAAATTTGCCTACAGCGGATTTGTGGGTGTAGTGTTTGGACTCTAGAGTGCTGAGCTAAGGTTGGGAAGATGCAGGTTCATATCCCAATTGAGACACGAGGCTCAGTTTACATTTCTATGCCATCCAATAGGCAAAGCCGGCCCATTAACAAATAAAGGAAGCAAAAGTTATGGCTTTGTCATCTGGCAGGTGCACATCACACACTAACACTGCCCCATCCCTGAAGGTCAGTAACATTAGAATGGGACATAATCATGTCAGTCATCCAGCCTATATAAAGGCCCTAGTCAGACAACACAATAAACCCTGATGGTTAAGCTTTTTGAGCTAAACATTATGGCTCAGTGTGTCATATGAACCATGACTTGGTGCGTCATATGAACCATTCCTAACCATAGTGGCTACATAACCAAGGTTTAAACTAGGGATGTGCACTGGATCGGACCCGATCCACGATCCGAGTCCGGTCCAGTGGGAAATCGGATAAATTATCCGATTTCCGATCCCGCAGCTGGATCGGCCGATCCAATCCGAACCGGTCCGAAAAAGCTCCGAACCGGTTCGGCGGATCGGCGGATCGGCGGGCGCCCACTGGCGCCCACCGCCGCTTCCATTGGCGGGCGCCAGCGGGCGCCCGCCGATGAAAGTGGACAGCGGGGGGGGGGAGGAGGGGGGCACTTACCTTCTCGGCCCGGTGGCTCCCGTCCGGCGCCGGCGCCTACTACTACTAGCAGGCTCCGCGGCCTGCTCTAGGGTGGCGCACCGGGTGATGTCATCACCCGGCGCGCTACTCTAGAGCAGGCCGCGGAGCCTGCTGGTAGTAGTAGGCGCCGGCGCCGGCCGGGAGCCACCGGGCCGGGAAGGTAAGGAGGGGGTGCGTGGAGGGGAGGAGGGGGCGCGCGGAGGGGGGAGGGGGGAGGGGGGCCCTTACCTGCCCGGCCCGGCGGCTCCCGTCCGGCGCCGGCGCCTACTACTCCCAGCAGGCTCCGCGGCCTGCTCTAGGGTGGCGCGCCGGGTGATGTCATCACCCGGCGCGCTACTCTAGAGCAGGCCGCGGAGCCTGCTGGAAGTAGTAGGCGCCGGCGCCGGATGGGAGCCGCCGGGAAGGTAAGGAGGGGGTGCGTGGAGGGGAGGAGGGGGCGCGCGGAGGGGGGAGGGGGGAGGGGGGCCCTTACCTGCCCGGCCCGGCAGCTCCCGTCCGGCGCCGGCGCCTACTACTCCCAGCAGGCTCCGCGGCCTGCTCTAGGGTGGCGCGCCGGGTGATGTCATCACCCGGCGCGCTACTCTAGAGCAGGCCGCGGAGCCTGCTGGAAGTAGTAGGCGCCGGCACCGGACGGGAGCCGCCGGGCCGGGAAGGTAAGGAGGGGGTGCGTGGAGGGGAGGAGGGGGCGCGCGGAGGGGGGAGGGGGGAGGGGGGCCCTTACCTGCCCGGCCCGGCGGCTCCCGTCCGGCGCCGGCGCCTACTACTCCCAGCAGGCTCCGCGGCCTGCTCTAGGGTGGCGCGCCGGGTGATGTCATCACCCGGCGCGCTACTCTAGAGCAGGCCGCGGAGCCTGCTGGAAGTAGTAGGCGCCGGCGCCGGACGGGAGCCGCCGGGCCGGGAAGGTAAGGAGGGGGTGCGTGGAGGGGAGGAGGGGGCGCGCGGAGGGGGGAGGGGGGCCCTTACCTGCCCGGCCCGGCGGCTCCCGTCCGGCGCCGGCACCTACTACTACCAGCAGGCTCCGCGGCCTGCTCCAGGGTGGCGCGCCGGGTGATGTCATCACCCAGCGCGCTACTCGAGAGTAGGCCACGGAGCCCGCTGGTAGTAGCCGCCGGCGCCGGACGGGCCGAGAAGGTAAGCAGTGGCGGGGAAGGGGGCTTACCCCCCCCCCGGAGCCGTCCGCTTCTATCCGCTGGCGCCCGCGGGCGCCAGCGGATGGAAGCGGGCGGCCCCAGGGGGGGTAGGGAGCGCGGGGGAGGGGGTTTACCTGCCGGGGCCGTCCACAGCGGACGGCCCCGGGGGGGGAGGGAGTTAGGCCCCCCCCTTACCCACCCGCCGCCATTTTTTCCTCATAGACTTGCATTGCAATGCAAGTCTATGGGGAAAAAAATGGCGGCCGATCCAAAAATGTACGATTTTTGGGTCGGGATCGGACTCGATCCGGTCCGGGGGGCCTCCGATTTTGTCCGAACCGGTCCGGGACAAAATTGGAGGTCCCGATCCGGGTCCCGATCCGATCCGTGGGGTCCGTGCACACCCCTAGTTTAAACATGCTCACTAACCACTTGCTGCAAAAGGGTTAGCAGACCAGCCATGGCTTAGCATGTTGTCTGAACAGACCCAGTATCTTTCTGTAGCTGCCACTGGGGTAATATGAGAAGTAGCCATGCATGTTTCATTGAAGCAATAGAAGTTATACAAGAGAAAGGACAGAGGGAGAAATTTATTAGATTCAACCCAATTTTGTCCTTTTGAATGAATACACAAAACTTAGTTATTCTTCAAAATTCACTTATCCAAATTTTACAATGGAGTTCCCCATCAACCCCTTCCCCCTCACATATACATTGGCTCAATTCGGATGACACAATAAACAACTGGTGTGGGGGAAACAATTGTCAGTTGTTTTGACTATTGTGTCATCCGAATGCTGCCATAGTCAACTCAGCGCTGATCCTCATCCACACCACAGTTGATTATTTATTACCATGTTGTGTGGGGAGTACCCCCTAGGGTTGGGGTCAGGGTTAGTCAACCCACCATTGATTATCATGTCATCCGGGTGCTGACTAGGACTCTGTCCATCCACAATGATGGATAATCCATAGAGGATCTTTGGGGAAGGAGTGGAGGATGCAGGCAGTAATCAGGGGTAATTTGGAAGTGGTGGTGAGGTCTGGGCACACTTGGGGGTTTCAGTAAAGAACTTAGGGGTCTCACAAAGCCCCAGCTCCTGGCTGTGCACCCTGCCCCACAGTGACTCTGTATTAGGCGCATGACAGCAGTTTCACACTAATCAAAGTGGTGACACTAGGCTGACCATAGGAGGACAGGGCTCATGTAACTTTAACAGTTGTAGAGAAAAGGGAATTTCAGCCAGTGTCAGTTGTATGCAATTAGTTCCTGGTGAAATTCCCTCTTCATCACAACAGTTAACGGTGCAGGCACTATACTAGAGTGACCATATACAAAAGAAGACAGGGCCCCTGCAACTTTAACTGTTGTGATGGAATTTCACCAGGAACGAATTGCATACAAATGACACTGGCTGAAATTCCCTTTTCTCTACCACTGTTAAAGTTACATGAGCCCTGTCCTCCTTTTCATATGGTCAACCTAGGTGACACCATCACGTGCTGCCTTCACCAGGTAAGACCACTAAAAACTCATGGACATAAGATTTGCCAAGAGCTGGGGATGTGTGAAACAGCAAAACCTGAGCTCCCTGACAGTTTCCAAATCCCTTCTTGAAGTTTATTCCAACTTCAGTCTGTATCAGCTCCCTTTTTTTTGGCATGAAATTCCATGCATGTTTTTGGGCATACAGTTAAAGTTGCAGGGGCCCTGCCTTCTTTTGTATATGGTCACTCTAGTATAGGGCCTGCACCTTTAACTGTTGTGATGAAGAGGGAATTTCACCAGGAACTAATTGCATACAAATGACACTGGCTGAAATTTCCTTTTCTCTACAACTGTTAAAGTTACATGAGCCCTGATCTGGATTTTATCTGGTCACCCTACTCATCTATGCCTTCCTAGAGCTGATACCTACACAAAACACATGTACCATTGCAAGAAATTTCAAATTAGATCTCCACTACCTTTCCTAAGCAATTCTTCCAGTCCTGGGTCAATTCAAGCAAGAGACAATATATCATCCAAATGTTCCAAGGCCTTAACTTTTACCTATGCTTTTGATTTGCTGAAAAATCTGTCTTGTGCTGAGCAGCTGTCATTCTTCCTGTGCTGAATTTTCCAAGCTATTCCTCTTCTTGCTCTCAAGGCACCCAAACATACATAAAGGATTGGATCCAGACGTAGGCAGGATCTATACCATTGCTTAAAATGGTTTATAACAGTAATGACAACTGTTGGGGCCCAAGACACACTCCATATACAGTTTTCAAACCATTTTCAAAGTGTCGGATCCTGCTTGGTGTAAATCTGGCTTTAGTTACAGTTGAGGTATATCTAGTAAATCAATGCAATTTAAGTTAGTCATAGCTAATTTAATTCCTGAAGATTGTAATGAGTCTACTCTAAATAGAATTTAATTTGAATCCAAACCTTTGTCTGTTTTTTCTTTCCTGCTGTAAGAGTATTTTCAATAGCAATAATAATAATAATTGACAATAGCAGAATAAAGGAATGCATCAGAGAGCCTAGATCTTTCCTTTCACCCCACCCATGACTCATCCCAATTCAAGAAGCGTGCAAAAACTATCCAAAGGATGCACAATCCAGCCGCCTCACACTACAGAATGGTCTGTTTGAATGATCAACCCTGCTCTGAGAATTCTCCACCTTTCACAGAAATATTTTATTTATTAACAATTTTATATACCATCTTGTTTGGCAGTTGCTCACAGCCAGGACTTTGACACCATGAAACAGCAGGGGGGGAAATATTCATGGGGATGATAGGAAACATTTTACACACCTCTGATTCTCAGAAATCCAACCTTTCATAGCACATCAAATCACTCATGGTTCATTTTAGCAGTATTCTTAGACTAGCCTTCCCCAACCTGGGGTTTAGATTACAACTCCCAACATTTCTGACTATTTGCCATGCTTGGGATGATGGTAGTTGTAGTCCAAGTCATCTGGGGAGCACCAGGTTGGGACAGGCTGTTTTGCATTTTATTCCCTGGTGTTAACAAGTGTGAACGATTTTAATTCTTTTTCAACTAATCCACCCATAGACGTTTTTGCTATTAGATGGACTAGAACTATGAGATACGTCAATAGATTGATAGATAGATTAGTACCTTTTATGGCATATCTGGAAAACGTTATGTGCTGAGCAGGACCTTAGCATGGAGAAGATGGCCATTATTTTGAATGTATCTTCCAAGAAGATGATATTTGATGAGCGAGAAGCTCCTCAGATCTTACAATCCTCAGCTGGGCAGCCATGCTTCAACCTTCTTCCTTAGTAGCTAAAATCTTTGAAATGGATTTCAAGGACAGCTTGAGAGATAATGTTGCATTAATCTAGCCTCAGGGTACAGAAGGTGCAGGTGGGTTGACCATAAAAAAAGGTCAGACAGCATGTTTGAATATTTCCAAAATGAAAATAGCTATATAAAAGTGATGTCTCAAAGTTTTTATTATGAAATATCACTAGACTGGGCTTTAACTTTACTGATAATACCAGAGATGTAACCTTTTAGGTAGAAATAAAGAGAGATTATTAAAAGAGGCAAAACCTCCTTCAATACCACTAGCGAGCTGTGAAAGGTAGGTTTCCTACAGATAATGGTTGAGTTCTGGATAAGGAAATCATCGGGTTGGATCCAGACTTTGTCAAGTGATTACTCATGTCCGACTGATTTTAATTGGTCTATTAGAAGTATATCTGAATCCAACCCACTGTATACAAGCAAGAATCACCAAGCAGAGGCATATGGTACCAAAACCCTCTTGTTGAACATGAATTAATATTTTTGATGTTCTGTACTTTGGATTTTAAGAGCAAGGCATTTCTCTGAGACACCTGTTGTCACACAGTAAACATTAGAACATCACTGGATTGGAAATATCACAATAATCAGACCTGGACCCCAGATATGTATTAAAGCACCACTAAAACCAAGGTTGATTTTACACATTGATCCTTATCGTGAATGTTTCTGTCTAGGGAATTTGGGGAGTTAGTTGTAGGACTTTTTTTCTGTCTGAACATGCTTAGGATTGCAGCCAAAATGGCTTAGACCCTGGCTATCTAAGGGACCACTTGCCTTGCTATGAACCTGCCCAAATATTAAAATCTTAAGTAGAGGAGCTTCTGAGGGCTCCATTACACACAGAGTCCCCTCTCTCAAGAACTTGTGAAAGGGCTTTCTCCTGTGTTGTCCCCCAAATATGGAACGTGCTGTCTCAAGGATGACAATTGGCTCCCACTAACTTGAAAACATCACCCGGCGCGCCACCCTAGAGCAGGCCGCGGAGCCTGCTGGGAGTAGTAGGCGCCGGCGCCGGACGGGAGCCGCCGGGCCGGGCAGGTAAGGGCCCCCCTCCCCCCTCCCCCCTCCGCGCGCCCCCTCCTCCCCTCCACGCACCCCCTCCTTACCTTCCCGGCCCGGCGGCTCCCGTCCGGTGCCGGCGCCTACTACTTCCAGCAGGCTCCGCGGCCTGCTCTAGAGTAGCGCGCCGGGTGATGATTATCATGTCATCTGAATTGAGCCATTGTCTGTATTAGCAGAATGTGCACAAAAATGCATATATAGAAGAATACAGCATTCAGAAATGCTATTTTTTTAAAAAAAATGCTTGCAAAATGTGTTTATTAATCAGAATCATGTTCATGGAGGTGTTCAGAGTCAGATTCAAATGGATTTACTGGATATAAATATCATTCTGTGCAGAAATGCATTTATTAAGAGAAAGAACACTACAAATGTATTACATTATGGAAATTGCTTGCTTAAAATTTGTATATTAGGGGAAAAGGCATACAAAATGCATCTATTGGGAGAACTGCTTATGAATTTTCACATAATTTTTTTTTAAAATCTCAATGTTCAAGATGAACCAAACTTCAGACTGGAGAAATTCTCAATGTTCAAGGTGAATTTCAGATTGGAAAAAATGAGAAACGTGTGCTTCTGGAGGTGCCAGACTCTGCAGTGCCAAAGATTTATTTTTTCTTCATCTGGAGGTTCCAGACTCTGCAGTGCTGAGCCTTCTCTGCTTTTTTGGAGGCTCCAGACTCTGCAGTAGAGAGCCTTGGACAACTACTGGTTTCAGCTGAGGGCTATATTGAAATGGAAGGGGGAATCTATGGTGCAATTTCCCTTGAACAGTAAGCTGGCCAGGCTTGTTACCACTAATGCATCCTTCCCCAACCTAGTGTCCTCCAGATGATTTCAACTTCAACTCCCATCAGTCCTAGTCAGCATGGCCAATGCTGGGAGTTGTTGTACAAAACTTCTGGAGGGCTCCTGTAGGCTGCATTAGTGCAGTTTCTCCAAACAGCTTTCTTTTGCTTTGGGTTTCTAAATGAGGGGGCAGATGATACTCTAGTGTATCTGTGCTGGAGGGGTGGGTGGAGAAGCAGAATTGTCCAAAGTGACTCCAGTTGTCAATCCTACCTCTGCAGGTTCTCACAGTGCAAACCTTTGACACTAAAAAAATAAAAAATTAAAAAATAGGTTTCACAATTGCTTTCCCATTTCTTGATCCTGTAGGTTTAAAATTCCAATTTTCCTCAAAGAGGAACGAAGGGGAAAACACAGAAAAGAGCCCTCCCCCCCCACCTCAAACCCTGTTTTTCAAGAAACGTCACAGGACTCCCTTTCCCTGGGTAACAATCAGCAAAAGTTCTCATTAGAAGGAACTTTACGGCACTTGCTGATCTGCAAAACAGTGTATGAGTGATGTAGACATTATCTGTATAATTGGTTTGGTGCCTCCTAGAGCTGCACACTGGCTTTAAAGTGTCCCCCCTCTGTGTGTTCATTATATCCATCTCTCACCCACTTCTGCAGAAGACATTTATAGTACTTCGTTGCTGTTTATTATTAGAAAAGCAATGAATATGCAGTGCCGTGTCCTGAGCATTAAGAGCCTAGCATTAGGAAGCCCCACGTAGGTAGAGAGTGGAGCCCCAGCAGAAGTTCACAATTCCTTCGCATTATTAAGAGCTACAAATCCTACGAGGGGACCAGAGCACATTTCCTTTCCCCTGCCTCCGTACACAAGTTTTCTTCACAAAGCCAAACGATTGCAATTCTGGCAATCATATTTCACTTTCAATGGCTTAATAATATAGATATTCTACTGATGAATGGAAGCCCCAGGTGATGTTGGTGGCTGTACCATTTCCTATGAAGCAGAGAGAATCAAACGTTTGAATACTTCCCGCACTTGGGACGGTGGAATCTGTCAAGCTCAATTTTGCTTTTCTATTGCTAAGTTTGTTCTGTCTTATTTATATATTGGATTGTGATTGATTGATTGATTGATTGATTGATTTAGACTGCAAATGGATTATACATATTATTTTGAGATACACAAACACATTTTTATGCATTAAGAACATAAGAAGAGCCATGCTGGATCAGATCAAGGGTCCATCTAGTCCAGCACTCTGTTCACACAGTGGCCAACCAACTGTTGACCAGGGACCCACAAGCAGGACATAGTACAACATTACCCTCCCATCCATTTCCCCAGCAACTGGTGTATATAGGCTTACTGCCTCTGATACTGGAGGTAGCAAATAGGCATCAGGACATTTTTCTCCCTCTCTGATAATACTAGAACTCAGGGTCAACCCATGAAGCTGATTGCGCTGGGAGATTCAGGACAGATAAAAGGAAGTACTTCACACAGCACATAGTTAAACACTGGAATTCACTACTACAAGATGTGGTGATGACCACCAATTTGGATGGCTTTAATAAGGGGTTGGATAAATTCCTCGAGGACAAGGCTATCAATGGTTACTAGCCCTGATGGCTAAGTGCAACCTCCAATGTCAGTGGCAGTAAGCCTCTATATACTAGTTGCTGAGGAACATGGGTGGGAGGGTGCTGTTGCACCAGGTCCTGTTCGTGGGTTCCTGGTCGACAGCTGGTTGACCACTGTGTGAATGGAGTGATGGAATAGATGGACCCTTGGTCTGATCCAGCATGGTTCGTCTTATGTTCTTACTATGAATTCTGGATATTTTGCGTGTGTTTTTCTCAAATCTACTCACATTTTGCAATTTTCCATTGAATACTGCTCTTTTGTTTCCGTTTTCTCATTTGCATGTATTTTTGTGCAAAGTTGTATTCTCAACTATGTCACAAACTTCAGCAACATATGGATTTTGATGTCGATAACTGCATTCTGGTTCATAGTTAACTTCAGGAACTGCAAATTTGGTAAGTTTGCACTGAATGCAAACTTAATAAATTTCTCACCCATCCCTATCTTACACATCCCTATCCTATGGTAGGGGCCATAGCTCAGTGGTAGAACACATCCTTTGCATGCAGAAGGTCCCATGTTCAATCCCCAGCATCTCAAGGTCAAAAAAAATATCTCCTGCCTGAAACCCTGGACTGCTGCTGTCAGTCAGTGTTGACAATTCTGGGCAAGATGGACCAATGGTCTGACTCAGTATAAGGCAGCTTCTTTTTTTCCTATGTTACACACACACACACACACACACACACACACACACTGAGAGCCAGTGTAGTGTAGTGGTTAAAGTGTTGGACTGGGACTCGGGAAATCTGGGTTCTGGTCCAACGTTTGGCCATGGAAGCTCATTGGGTTACTTTGGGCCAGTCACTGGTTCTCACACTGGGTGACCAGATAAAATCCAGGTCAGGGCTCATGTAACTTTAACAGTTGTAGAGAAAAGTGAATTTCAGCAGGTGTCATTTGTATGCAATTAGTTCCTGATGAAATTCCCTCTTCGTCACAACAGTTAAAGTTGCAGGGGCCCTGCCTTCTTTTGTATATGGTCATTCTAGTATAGTGCCTGCACCTTTAACAGTTGTGATGAAGAGGGAATTTCACCAGGAACTAATTGCATACAATTGACACTGGCTTAAATTCCCTTTTCTCTACAACTGTTAAAGCTACATGAGTCCTGACCTGGATTTTATCTGGTCAGCCTATCTCACACTAACCTACCTCACAGAGTTGTTGTGAGGCTAAAATGGAGAGGAGGAGGATCATGTAATCTGCTTTGGGTTCCTTGTAAGAGGGAAAAAAGTTGCAATGTAAATATAATAAATATAATAAATGACAATAGCATGCTTGGAGAATATTGAGGATAACCATATTATAGCAGTAGAGCACATGTTTTGCATGCAAACGGTTGCAAGTTCAATCTGCACCGATTGGGTGATGGGAAGGATCACCAGAGAACTCTTTCCAAATACTTTTCTATTTATTTATTTTATTTTAAATGTCTTCTCAGTTAAACATTTTTGTTTCTGGATTTCCCTCCATTGTTTGCTTCCTTTAAGGAATTCTTATATTGCTATCATTGTGAATGACTATTTTTAAATTATCATTCCCCATCACATTCTGATTGTTAGGTTCCATTCCTGGGATATGGACAGAAACCGAAATAAAGAAATTGAGATGTCAGGTTCTGACATCAAGGCTGCAATTCAATGCCCACTTATTAGGAAATAAACTTCACTGGACATGGTAGGAGTTACTTCTGAGCAAAGAAGCATAGGATTGTACTGAAAGTGTGTGAAGAGAAGTGTTCTCAGAACTCACCCCATCCTGCAATAGGCCAGGGGTGCTGGAGGAATTTTTAGAAATATTTGTGAGAATTTAATAATAATCATAATAATCATACATTAATGTGAAAACTTAGGCTGACCATATGAAAAGGAGGACAGGGCTTCTGCAACTTTAACAGTTGTAGAGAAAAGGGAATTTCAGCCGGCGTCATTTGTGTGCAAATAGTACCTGGTGAAATTCCCTCTTCATCACAACAGTTAAAGATGCAGGCACTATACTAGAGTGACCAGATACAAAAGAGAGCAGGACTCCTGCATCTTTAATTGTTGTGATGAAGAGAGAATTTCACTAGGTACTAATTGCATACAAATGATGCCGGCTGAAATTCCCTTTTCTCTACAACTGTTAAAGTTGCAGGAGCCCTGTCCTCCTTTTCATATGGTCAACCTATGAAAACAGGATGGAGCAGCCTTATGATTAGATTTGGGTAAAATGATACAGACCAGGGCCAGATCTTTGCCCAGCAGGATATAGTGGTATGAAAATGGTATATAAAAGTAGGGATGTGCACTGACCCCCCGGATCGGATCGGAAAGCGGATCGGAATTGGACCTGGGGGATTGGATCGGATCGGATCAGAGGATGGTCGGATTGGATCGGATCCGATTCCGATCCGCAGATCGGATGTCCGATCCGGATCGGACGCCATTTTGAATGTATTTCCCCATATCGTAGTATTGTTTTACAAAAATGCCTATAACTTTTTCATTTTTAAATATAGAAGGATGAAACCTGGGCACTTTCTAGATGGGTTAGGGATAGTTATCTGTGAGAAATGTCAGAAAGATTGGTGCATGCATTTTGTGGCAATTATTTTTTTAATAAATAAACAGGAATTCCTATAACTTTGTCATTTTTAAAGTTACACACATGAAACTTTGCCACATTGTAGGTGGTACATTGGGACCTATATGTGTGAAATTTCAGAAACATAGGTGCTTGCCTTGTGTGGCAATTAATTTTAGAAAAATGGGTAGTAGTGGGGTAAATAAAGAAATACATTTCTTTAAAAATGAAAAAGTTATAGGCGTTTTTGTAACACAGTACTTGGCTATGGGAAAAAGCATTCAAAATGGTGTCCGATCCGCCGATCCAATCCAGATCGGACCTCGGTGGATCAGATCGGATCAGAGGGTTGGTCGGATCGGATTTTCCCAATTTTGGGGCGGATCAGATTCGGATCATGGATCGGATCCAATCCGATGCACACCCCTATATAAAAGGCAGGAGCCACACTATTGCTTTATAGTGGTATTGAAGTGCACTGACAACTGTTGGGGCCCATTGACACATAACATATACCGCTATATCCTGCTGGAAGTGGCTCTTGCCTTTTATATATCACTTTGATACCACTTTCATATAACTATATCCTGCTTGGTATAGATCTGACCCAGGAATGGACTGATTTGCCCAGCTCTACAACAGATTCATCAAAATACAAGTAAGATCAACTTTTCTGTTAGTTTGGGATTTGGTGCTCCAGCTTATGTGGAGAAAAGAAGGAGAAATGTCTATTAGTTGGATTGATGATGATGATCATCATCATCATCCTTTTGGGTGGGAAGGAAGGCCCTTGACCCTTAGGCCTTCAGGATGAACTAAGCTATAGACCTAGATAAAGAATTATAATATAGATCATAGAGTCAATATATAATAACTAAAAAAAGGAGAGAGAGGATTGCATTTTGTAATCTGAGAGCTACTCTGCACATCACTCAAATTCAGAGCTGTACAATTTCAGACTGAAAGTGGGATGTCATTTTTAAACTATCAAGTATTCACCCATGTTAGAAGCTCTCTCCCTGCATATATTAATATAGCACCCCAGGGATATGGTTGTGCTAAAACGTGGTCACTGAAGTGCTAGCGTTATTCACTTTAAGACCTTTGGTTCACATAAAAGATTTGAAAATATTACCTCTTGCTTGCTGGGGTAGTACAATCCAGAATTCTATCACCTCAGCCTACCACCAACTTCGTGAGAATGAGTAAATCCACATTAAACATAGGTGACAGCTTGAATTTTGTGGTTTTGCCATTTAAGTTTCATTGCTGAAGGAAAGAAGAGAAAACAATGCCCTCTAATTGACAATTGTGGAATTGGAAATGCATTCATTTATAACATGAGGTTCAAAGCTTAGGAGCAGTAGCCAAAAACAAAATCCCAAATGCATTACAATCTTTTTGCATTAAAGTTGCAGGAGTAATACTAAGTGCTTCCACATAAAACTGTGGCAAAGGGGAGGAAATTTAGTAACCTTCATATAAGTTGATAAATGTCACCCCCAGACCCCAGATAATCCTTAGCTAAACAGATCTGTATTTATTTATTTATTTATTTATTTCTGAAAGTTAACATGCTGGTTTTATGGCAGTTCCGGTTCCAGAGCACGGAAATGAATTTTCAATGTTGAGTCATAAACAGCAGCTAGAGGTGATTGTATAGTGTATAATATAGTGTATAACTATATACACTAATTATGTCCAAGTGGGGGAAGGAAGCAGAAAAGAATCCTGAAGTTACATGAAAAGGAAATTAAAAGCCTTCAGCTCAGCATGATATCTCACTGTCCCCCCAAGGCAACTGAATTTATGTATTTATTTTTAAGTGAAGGAGAGAGCATAAAATGAAACAAACCAAGAAAACATACAAACAAACAAACAAACAAAAACACATATAAAGCAGCCTTTGAGATTATTTTGTAGTGCCCTTGTCACTTTGGAATCTGTTTGTCTGAATTTATGTTAATGGATTAGATCCAAAATTAATCATGCTCAGAGTAGACCCATTGATTTCAATGACTCTACTCTAAGCACATATAAGTCTGGATCCAAACTAATGACTGGAAAGATCTGTTGTGACTTTGGAATCAATTCATATGACCGGAATTGATGGCCATGAGTTGGATCCAGACTTAGTCATGCTCAGAGTAGTCGCGCTGATTTCTTTATGCAACACTGAAAGGCTCTTTGGCATACCATCACCTTTTCCCAAAATCATCTTCATGCGGTTCATCATGCCAATGCAATTTCAAAATCTTGCTGTCCAGTCAACCCAGTAATTTTTTACTCATGCTGATCTGCACTTGATGAATTAATTCTTCAAACCGACCACCCTCCCTCCTTCCCATTTTAGACTGGTGTGCTTGGCATGCTCTGTTATCATACTCATTTTCTGTGTTTCTTGAAATTATAATGCCTATGTCTGGAGAGCCACTCCTTACAATCTTGATTTTCATTTTATTTTTTTTTATTTTTTGACATTGCTGCTGTTGTTTAAGGTGGCAGCAGGGTGGGGGGATATGTCAAAGTAACGGATCAAAGCAACAAGGGTGCATCATTGCCTCTCTCTGTTGGGAGAGTGGATGGATGAGAAAGGGAGATTGCCGTACCGCTGGGGCATAGGGTTGTCCTGCAAACAAATCAGCTTTTTATCATAAATTTGACACGCATCACAAATTAGCAAAGGCAATTTCTGGCGCCCCAATGTAATCCCTGGAAGAAACCACAGCTGTCTATTCAGGTGCATTCAATCTCTCCTTGATGAGAATAATTACCTTCCGCCCTCACTGGGTAATTGGCTTTTGATTGAGGTCATCAGAACAATCAAGTCACTGAGAGGCAGAAATCACTGCTAGGGTAAAAAAAAAAAAAGACAAGTGTGCGTGTTTGTGTGTGTGGATGGAAATTTGAAAAGGAGGAAATAATACAGCATCTCTGTTAATCATCAATTGTTTGTTGCCCTGTTGCAAATGGAGATTGTGGGTAAAGATAACCTGATGTGAAATGAAATACTAACTCTGCGCATGGTGTCGTCGCTATATCCTCTCATCTCACCAACAATGGTTCTAATTGCCTTCTTTCATGTGAGCTTCCCCTTGTGAAACATGATATTAATATTAATAGGCATGTTGGGTGCAGTTGGCAGGGCAGCTTTGTCTGCGCAGTCAAATGAACGGGAGGTGCACAAGAACCTCGAGGCAACCCCTTTCATTTTAACAGGCCGATTAAAAGTGCTCCGCTTGTCGGGCTCATGGTAGAAGTCCCCCAGGGGCTTGAGCTTTGCCCACACAGTGGGTCGGTTTCCTTCAACAACGGCATCAGAAAATCAACAACACTCGAGTCCCAGCAGAGAAAATTGGAATAGATTTATGTACAGGTGAAAGCTGTTGAGGCTGGCAACAGTATCAACCTTCAGAATTTGATGGCAAAGAGGATCGGGATGCTGACGAAGTTCTCCTGAGCCAGGCTTACAAAAGGTTCTCTGAGGGCTCGTTAAAGCCCGAAAGAGAGGAAAGCTTTACAATCCCCCAAATCTCCTTCAGAATCATAGAAGAATAACCACAAATATCACTACTGCAGGATTTCCATCTACCATATTGTTTCACAGGATGGGGAAGAGAGAACCCTCCATGAGTCAAAATCTGAGGCTGGAAGGGGAACCTCATCCCCAGCTATTCTTTGCCATGGTGGTGCCATGGTCGTATTGCTCAGAGAGGCCCCGTTGGTGCCTCCTTGTGATTTTTTTTCAGCCACCAGGTGAAGTCCTTTATATTACCCCAGGGTTTTTAATCCTTCAGTTTCTGGGGAAACAATTGTAGAGATAGATGGACCTGTCAATCTCAGTCTCACCTAGTGCTATGCCCAATATTTCTTCCATGATAATTTTGTCCATTCTCCTATAATTTGATAGGAAAAAATGCTTTTGAAAAGAAATTCAAAGGAGAAGGAATTTCAAATTCTCATGGGCTTGGTTCAGGGTTCTTGTGCTTACCTTACTGATGAGATGGCTGAGGAGTGTGTGAGAGTGTCCTGTCTTTCATTGTACAGTAACCTCTCTGACAGCCTGCAGCCTCCTTGATTAGATCAGGAAGTGCAGGAAGCATGAGAGAGTAGAGAGCAATGGTTAGATGTGTAATATAAGGGAAAATACAGACAGTGCCATTATCCACCTCACAGCGATGAGGTGGGGTCAAAAACACCACCCACCCACATTCAAAATAAATTATAAACTCACCTGAAAATGAGGCAGAAAAATGGAATCCCCTCCCATGGGGAAAGAAAACTTTCAGGAAATCAGTGAGATTTTTTTTTCTTACCTCCTAGAAATGAAAGGACACTTTTCAGAATTTTCTCCACCATTATTTTTTGTGGTGGCTGCATTCCCTCCCCTCAATAATACCCTAAAATGATGCTAGATAGATGGGGCGTTGTAGAAGATGCAAAATGGGGGCCAGGCTGACAACACAGTGGATGCTGTTGCCACTTGTACTGGCAGTGCAACCCCCCCCCCAAAAAAAACCCTTAGAGAAAAGAAAGAAAATCAGAAAGAAAGAAAGAAACTGTTCTACAACCCTTCCCAATGGTAATGCCTCCCTGTGATAAATTGTTGGAGAATTTCTCCTCCCCCTGGAGAAATTTGGTGAAATTGTCCCCCTAATTTCTCTACTTACCAGTGGGGTGGAGAATTTTGAGAGGCCACTTGTGCACAGCTCTAGTCTCACCGAGATTGGTTTTTTTTTTTTTGTGTGTGTTTTTTCAGATCAAACGTGTTCTGTTTCATTTCTGCATAGGCTTGTTGTTGTTTTAAAAAATCCATATGGAAATCCACACTCTTTTTGTGCCCAGTTTTCCTAACGTACACATGAATGTGTGCAAATACATTTTCTAAATATACACATGTTTTCAAACAGTTTTGCATTGCTGGAATGCAATTTTGTGGGCACTTTTCTCAAATATATGCATTTTGTGCGCACTTCCCTAATATGTACATGTTTGTGTTTTCCTGAAATAAACTGCATTGGAAAGCTTGCAACAACAAAAAAATGTGTATTTTGGAATGCAACTCTGTCTCAGCTCTTTGAAAGGCTTAGGTGGGGTAAATTGGGTACATCTATTTTTTTTTTTAAAAAAAAAACACCTCAATAGAGCAAATTTCTCAGCGATCCCTAACTGTGTTAGCGCTTTTTAGCCCTCATCTTCACGGCATTGGGGCAGCAGCGCAACGGTGATGGCAGGCGGCGCAACCCACATTGGCGCTTCTTCCGCCCATCTACAGCAGGAGGAGCCTCAAAACAGGTTTTCCTGCTGCTGCTGCCGCCGCCCAACAAAGAACGAGTGGCAGTTTTAAGGGTACCTTGGGGGGGACAAGGGGTGGAGGTCTGCAGAGGTGCGGAGGTGGTGCAGCGAGCTTGCAGAGAGCTGGTCCATCCCCTTTCCTGCCCAGCCCATGGCGACCAATCAGTGGTAGCCATAGACTGTGGCACGCCTCCCAGAAGCTCTCGAGCAAGAGCAACAGATGGCAAATGCTGTTGTCGCCTCGCTCCAAGCCAAAAAAGTCGGGGTAAATGCACAACCTCTTTAGAGCGGAGCTTTGGGGTTTTGCCCCTAGATGGCTTTAGAGTGGCAGCAGCATCATGTAGACCACCTGCAGCCACTCCAAAGCCACTGTGGGGAAAAGCACCTGTCTAGAGGCACCCTAAGGCTCAATTCGGACAACACAATAGTCAATGGTGGGGTGATAATCAACTTTACAGTTGTTCATCTAGGCGGTACTCCCCACACAACATGGTAATAAATAATCAACCATGGTGTGGATTAGGATCAGCACTGAGTTGACTATGGCAGCATTCGGATGACACGATAGTCAAAACAACTGACGATTGTTTCCCCCACACCAGTTGTTTATTGTGTTGTTCGAATTGAGCTTAAGTTTTTTTTACTGCTTTTCATTTACTGTATGTTTTTTCTCCCTTTGGTTTCATCCTGCGGCTGTTTTAACTTGTTTTATAATTTACATTATGTTTTACTGTATTTTATGCTTTCTTAACACCATATAGAAATGTGGTTAATCAATAAATACTAAATAAGAATCCCTCATGGCTTTGCTTCCTTAGTTTGTACTGGAGTGGATTAAACCCCACAGGGATGAAATCTGAGGCAAGGAGCCCTCTCTGATTCTTGAATTTCAACCACTACAGTGTACCCTTAGTTTTCACCTTACATTCAGTTCATCTTGAAATTTGAGGATTACTTTAATGTTAAGTTCAAGAACCATGGAATAATCTAAAAAGTTTCACAGAGATAGAACAACTTTAAGATGCAAACTGGGCAGCAAACCTATACAACCATTTATAAAGCCTGCAATAATAAAAGGGAGTTGCCTTGTAATGCTGGGGTGAAAATCCATGAGGGCAACGGACACCCCCACATCTGGCCCTCCTGGGCCCCAATGGACATGCCTGGTGGATTTTCACCCCATCTCTGGCAGCAAGACAAAGGAGGTACAGGGCTGGGTGGAACTCAATTCCGTCCTGACCTGCGTGCACCCTTTGTCCTTTCCTCTGATGCATTAATGGTGGATGCTATTAATGTAGCAGGGGAAAATATGCAATTTCCCCAAGGGTGAGGAAATTGTGTATTTTCTCCCTCCACTCTAGTGCCTTTAAGGCCTTGATTTCCACAAGGCTGGGGAAATCACATAGTTTCCCCTCCACTCTAATGGCAGCAAGACACAATTTTTTTGTCCCAGTCCCAAGTCGCTTATAACATGTCCTTCCACCCTCAGCTGTGCAAGAAAATGTGCCTGTTTTTCATGGAGACCAACACCTTAAGCAGCTGGTTTGGAGGGACGAGAAGTTGCCATTTCCAATAGCCTGTACATACAGATGTCGAATACATTTGCAATGGAACCAAATGAGTTTGAATTTTTATGAATCCACCCCATGGATTCTGCAGTTGACTGGCTTTTCTCCTTTAAAGCAGAGGCCACAAATTTGTGGACCATTTCCCTTACCTTCAGGAATTTTGCACACATTTTGCCTTAGAAAATTATGCAAAAAATTAAAAACAACAGCCAGAAATGTGCATTTCCCCCATTGGCTAAAGCATGAAAGTGTGTATTTGCATATGTACGAATTTGCACAAATTCACATTTGTGCAAATTTGGAAACTGAAAAAAAAATCTGATTCTGTCAATGGGCAGATGACATAACAAAAGGTGCCTGACAATCTGCAAAATACAGACAGAATGGATTTTGCAAAAACCATATATCCCTACCTGTAGGCTATGATTTTCTACCACCTGTATTACAACTGAAATATTGATTATTTTTAAGATCTCAGGAGATTTTTTTTTGTAAGTTGAAATGAATCTGCATAAACCCATTGCCATAATTTCCTTCCCTTTTTGAAAATATGTTTTGCATATTTTATCTTTGACAAAAGGGCAGACCTTAAATTCATTGTGGTTATTCCTGTAAATTAAGCACCACTACATGGTATCAAGTTGATATTTGCAAAGCAAGGATATGAATGGGAGATCACTTGATGTTATCAAACAACGTAGCTATAACACACACAGCAGCAGTACATTGTCATGTTGTAAATGCCCTCTGTCAGCACATAGATTTTAATCTCGTTGGTAAAACAATCCACCTACCCACAGCCTTTCACGGGAGGTGGGTTGTCAATTGAAAGTATGTATAAATACATGAAAATAGATCTAGAAAAACAGTCCTGTCAGCATTTATTCACCAAAGGGCACAGCAGAAAAAAAATATAAAGGGTTTTTTTTAAATAATCTCAGGCAGGATAGGTAAATTTACATGATTATCAAAAGGGCAGGAAAACATATTGAGCCAGTTCCTTCCATATATTGACAAAAGGCAAGATGCATAAACACCTCTGAACAACCATACAAAAAGAATGGAGCTTTTGGCTGTTTTATATCTTGGGTTGTAAATGCAGGATGCTCCTAACAGAGGAAGCCCCATCTACATTATGATAACAACATGAAAAAAATAGCCTCAATAGAAATCCCAGTGAAATACTAATAGATTTTGATTCTTACTTATAAAAGCCTAATTACTGCATATTTGTCAACTGATACGATAGGGATGTATAGATTTCGTTAAATTTGTTCCTTCTAGGTTTTGTGGATTGTCAGGCATCTTTCGTTCTGCTGTCACCGGCTTTAGGGATGTACGAGAATTTCATTCCACTTGTGCAAATGCATTAGTGCAAGTGGGAATGTGAACGACTCGGAAAAAAGCAGCCGGCTGCAGATACCACAGGTTAGATCCAAAGAAATCCAAATTTGTTTGAATCTGTTGTGGATTTCCCCAAGTCCCCTACTATATGACTGTTTCTAAACAAGACTTAAAGACCTGGATGTTCTGGTCTGCTTTTAAATGAATGGATGCCCATCTTTATCTTTTAAATGGAGTGATAATTGTTGCCATTACTTTAAATGTCTTAAGTCGCTGTTTTCATTCACTGTATTTTATATTTTCTTGTTTAAACATTTTGCCTTGTAGATCACCTTAAGCGTCTTTGCCTCAAAAGCTGATATAAAAATATTTTAAATACATAAAATAAATATAGACTAAGACCATGTCTACACCAGGCAGTTATCCCGGGGTCATATCTAGGTCGTCCCTGTGCATCCAAATGACACACAAGGGATCCCGGGGACAACCGGGGACAACCTAGAGATGACCCTGGGATAACTGAAACTGGGAATGTCTAATTTTTTCTGCGGTCCCGGGGCAACCCCAAGGACCACGGTTGGTATGGTGTGGCCTCCCAGGTCTTCAAACAGGCACAGAGCTGCCCGGGGTGGCTCCGTATCCATGGGGGTGGGGGCAGCAATTTCACCATCCCTGGGATTGCAGGGTGGTTGGCAGTGGAGTTTGACAGGGGGGTTACTTACTTTTTCGCCACACAACTCTTCTTTAAAAAATAGTGTCCTTGACATCCTTCTTCCCTTTTGGGATGTTGCACAGCTGCACAGATGCTGGGGGAGGATTGCAGAAGCAGGTAAGTCCACGATCCTCTCCCTCCCTCCCACTACACCCTTAGGTGTAGATGAGCCCTAACATGCCTGCACTGCCCTCTGCATAAAATGCCTCTTGCATCCACAAACCACTTACAATCCTCCATTAGTTCATATTTTAGCAAAACTCATGGCTTAATTCAATATAACTCCAGCAGAATCCTGTTGCTTCTGATATTGCTTTAGATGGTGTGCAAAACATGAACAAGTTTATTGCTTGCAGGGGTTTGGGAAACTTGTTTAAGTGCTGTTAGGCATATCACGGAAATTATGCATCGCCTTTACTAACTTGAATGAGCGAGTATAGCAATTAACATAGATTTTAAAACAACAACAAATCAGATTTGTAGCCTAAATATAGTATATGGTATGCCTATCACACTGCTGGAGTTAAATAGAAGTAGCGATACTAGCAGTAATATCAGTTGTAGTAATAATACTATGAAGACATTAAGTTGATCTTGGGGGCAATAAAACCTGCTATTTCATTACTTTAGAAATGATCCCTTACCATCAGTTCTCATTGTCCTATACTTATAAGTTGGACAATTTAGTAGTAGATCAAAACCCGGGCTGTCATCTGCCGCAGCACTCCATTATTTGATGTTAAAGATCGTTTATTTTTAATTGCTTTCCAAATTAGCAGGAGAGGCGATCATAACTAGAGTCTTTAAGAATCACAAGAGAAGGCAGTTTCCCTTTCAAGTATTATACAGGCTATTGGCGAATAGAGTATGTTAATCGTGTATTGCTCTCTTTGAACTACACATGTGAAGTTATTTGTGATTTTCTGTTCTTGATTTGGAAAGGGCATATTTACTGTTGTGGATGAATGGTCAGTAGACTTGAATGGTCAATAGATTTGAGTATTTTATTGTCAGTTGCTCAGTATCAAGACTGGACCTACCATTTGTCAGAGAGAAGAGATTGTCTCAGGCAGCAGATGCCATGGGGTGGATGTTGGCAACCTTTTGGTTGTTCCTCCTGAACTCCCCAACTGTCCTCCTCTGTTGGAGGGCAGAGCTGTCCATATCACACACCCTGTTCTACCCAGCTCAAACTAGCCTGCAGCTTCAGGTGTAGTGGAGGAAACAAAGGACAAGACTGCCTTTCAGTCCTTTGCCTCAGGCAGTACAATGTCTTGTGCCAGCTCTGCTTGAAAGAGGCAGTCACATGATGTTTTCAGAAGTCACATGATGTTTTCAGAAGCCAGTGTGCAGCCATGATTCAAATCTGGATGGTACTGCTCAGAGAAATACCTCTGCTTTTCTGTAAGGAACATTATGCTCAGCTAAGCCTACTGTGTATAACAGTACTCAGACAACTTTTAGCAATGATTGAAATATGTGGGGATATATATATATATATATATATATATATTCTCCACTCATTTGGATAAGTCTCCCAAGCATGCTGCCATGTAGGAAGTGGGAATGGTCATGAGAATAAAGGGTGTTGGTGCAATGCCATTCAGAAAGATTCCATGTATCCTCCTATATCTCTGCTTTAAAATCCTGGAAAGATCCTGATTTGATGAGAAGCTGGCATGTAGAATACTTCTTTTTTTCCACTTTGCACTTCTATAAGTAGCTGAAAAAATAAACTACTTAAGTATTTGGCCTTTACTCTCAAACAAGAACTAGTTATGATTAAGGAATTGCATTAAATAGGAGAAGAGGAGGAGGAAATGGTGATAATTGCAGGATCAGGGCATTCCTGGGGTTGGATGCCCAAAGGAGATGCTGGAGCCTAATACTGAGAAATAGATTGGGGGAGGTAGGCAGGCTTAGTACTTAAACCTAGGGATGTGCACTGGATCGGACCTGATCCACGATCCGAGTCCGGTCCAGTGGGAAATCGGATAAATTATCCGATTTCCGATCCAACAGCTGGCTCCGCCGATCCAGTCCGAACCGATCCGAAAAGGCTCCGAACCGGTTCGGCGGATCGGCGGATTGGCGGGCGCCCACTGGCGCCCACCGCCGCTTCCATTGGTGGGCGCCAGCGGGCGCCCGCCGATGAAAGTGGACAGCGGGGGGGGAGGAGGGGGGCGCTTACCTTTCCGGCCCGTCCGCTCCCGTCCGGCGCCGGCGGCTACTACCAGCGGGCTCCACGGCCTGCTCCAGGGTGGCGCGCCGGGTGATTAGCCGGCGCGCTACTCGAGAGCAAGCCGCAAAGCCGGCTGGCGGTAGCCGCCGGTGCCGGACGGTAGGGAACGGCCCGGAAAGGTAAGCAGTGGTGGGAAAGGGGGCTTACCCCCCCCCCGGAGCCGTCTGCTTCTATCCGCGGGCACCCGCGGGCGCCAGCGGATGGAAGCGGATGGCCCCAGGGGGGGGAGGGAGCGCGGGGGAGGGGGCTTACCTGCCGGGGCCGTCCACAGCGGACGGCCCCAGGGGGGAGGGAGTTAGGCCCCCCTCACCCACCCGCCGCCATTTTTTCCTCATAGACTTGCATTGCAATGCAAGTCTATGGGGAAAAAAATGGCAGCCGATCCAAAAATTTATGATTTTTGGATCGGGATCGGACTCGATCCGGTCCGGGGGGCCTCCGATTTTGTCCGAACCAATCCATGACAAAATTGGAGGTCCCAATCCGGGTCCCGATCCGGGGGATCCGTGCACACCCCTACTTAAACCTATTAGGTATGGATGGATCTGTCAATCACTGTCACAGTAAGATCAATGGGGTTTGAGCTCAACATCATTCCATCCCATTTCCCCATAACCTTGATTTTTTTAAAAAAATAATCCATGCCTTTTTGATGCACATTTCTCATCATGTACTATTAATGGATAGATTTTTGGGCACATTATTAAATGTGCGTATTTCCCTGAGTACTTTTGCTGAAAGGATGTTTTATGTGGATTTTTCTCAAATCTAGACTTTGGTGTGCACTTTCTTCTCATATGAATGTTTTTCATACACATTAAAAAAAAAAACGAGAAAAGCTTCATTGGAAAGCTCTCAAAAATGCAGATTTCAGAATGCAACTACGATTTGGATCAGTGAAAAGCCTGGGAGGTACAAATCGGGTAAATCCATTAAAACCCAACAAACATTGGTGGAGTAAATTTCTTACTCATCCCTAAATGCTATCCATGTGTCTACTCAGAAGGAAGTGATATTGAGTTCAATGGGTTGTACTGCCAGATGTGTATATATATGATTGCAGCCTGAGCCTACAATCCTATGCACATTTACTTAGAAATAGGCCCCACTGAACCCAATGGGATTTACTTCCAAGTAGACCGGCATGGCCTGGAAATCTAAGATAGCAACCCTGCTTTGTTAGAACATTTTGTGCTTTACGTGATAATTAATGTCACTGGGAGCACATTTGGAATAATATATGTAGACTTCCTTCTGTAAAGACTGGTAGGGTGACCAGATAAAATCCAGGTCAGGGCTCCTGTAACTTTAACAGTTCTAGAGAAAAGGGAATTTCAGCCAGTGTCATTTGTATGTAATTAGTTCCTGGTGAAATTCCCTCTTCATCACAACAGTTAAAGTTGCAGGGGCCCTGCCTTCTTTTGTATACGGTCACTCTAGCATAGTGCATGCACCTTTAACAGTTGTGATGAAGAAGGAATTTCACCAGGAACTAATTGCATACAAATGACTCTGTCTGAAATTCCCTTTTCTCTACAACTGTTAAAGTTACATGAGCCCTGACCTGGATTTTATCTAGTCACCCTAAGACTGGAATCCACTTGGTATATTACCAACTTTAATTAATGTTGGATCTGCTATAAAGACTTGTGGGTGCTTTCAATTTAAATGTATTAATTACAAATAGAAAGGCTTATTGTCAGTCTTTGGAGCAAATCATCGCCTTGAGCAACATATATAAACCCACCATTTTGAGGAAAACTAATCTCATGTAGCATGGGTCATTTGACAATGAGCATAATTAGTACAACTAAATCCCATTAGTAGATTTATCTAGTACATACAGTTCATCATTTGTTTCCATTCCGGACCATGTATTTTCCGTACAATATTCATGCTATGTGCTCACACTATTGCCCGCTTTCAGAGATTTGTTGAGTGTAGCATCTCTAAAATTGCATCCACTTTCTCCTTTATTTATTCATTTACTTAGGTACCAAATTTCTGATAACAAATGCGATGAGAAATGGGTGCAGTGATCATTGTAAAATCTTTCCTCATATGCTTTCTTATTGCTAGGTGACAACCTCGAGTTATTTTATATGTATGGAACATGGCTTTCAGATTGTGTTCCAAAATTGTGTTCTTTGGATTGTACCACCTTGGTGGCATTTTAGCAAATGAGGTGGAATATAAATGTTACATCATCATCATCATCATCATCATCATCATCTCCTGTCTTTGCTGCCTGCTTAGGTTGATGTAAAGCAACGGGCAGCTTGCAAATATGGCTGGTGAGCTGCATTCAGCATGATGGGCCATAAATTGTTCACCTCTAGCATATCACTAGAGCCTATTATTTAATACCAAGACACAGACTTGAGACATAAAATTAGGAATGGGTGAATCTGGGTAGAATCCTACTGTGCCTTTGCGCTTGTGGGGCCTACTGCTCGTACAATGGGACTTTTTCATTCTAAAAATAACCCAAAATGAGTGGAAATGCTCATTTCTAGAATGGGGCAGGTCAGAAATGTTTGCAAAAGGGAGCTCCACTGACCTGTCCCAATCCAGACATGAATATTTTCGTTCATTTCTGGGGTTATTGGCTGAGAAGTGCAAAAGCCCTGTTGTGCAAGCGATGGGTCATGGGAGCGCAACGAAACCAGCGGAGGTGGAGCCGCCCTGTTGGATACTGCCCCAATGGCTATTTCTGCTTCATTTCACGTTGATATGTCTTTTAACCCATCATCTGTTCCAGTCTATTTCCTTATTTATTGTATTTCTATACTGCCCGATAGCCGAAGCTCTCTGTGCGGTTCACATGAATCTGGCAATTAAAAACCCGACATCCTCTCAAAATGTGTATTTCAATATGTATAAAATTTGAATATGCATGAAAATATGTTTTCTCCTAAAATGCTATTTCAATGTGCATTTACTTTCAAATTACGTCAGTATGTGCATATTTTGATACGTTTAAACTGCCAAGAAATGTGCCGCCACATTAGGAGAAGTGTGAAATCCGGTGAGTTGCTACATTCCGATCTGTGCATTAGTCTGAGCAGTGGAGACCCAGTCATTTCATATAGGAATTTGCAAAGGTCGAATTCTCTAAGTGTCCCTACATTAAAGAATGGGCAGCTTTGGCAGAATGATGTTTCCTCAGTATTTACTTCTGTATTTATTTATTTCAGTTCTGTACTGCCCCATAGCCGCAGTTCTCTGGGCGGTTCACAACAATGAAAACCACAAGGTAGAGCATAAAATATGGAAGCTTAAAACCACAATATGAAAGTTCAACCAGAATAAAACCTAGCAGCAATGCAGAGATTTAAAATACAGATTTAAAACAGAAACTAAAAGACTGGGATGCTAAAAGACTAAGGGCTCATCTGCACCTAAAGGTATAGTGGGAGGGAAGGGGGGGGATTGCAGATTACCTGCTTCTGTGATCCTCCCCCAGTGTATATACTGCCGTGTGAGGTCCCAGGAGGAAAGAGGGGTGTTACGGCCGCCTTTTCTTTTTAAAGAGGAGCCGGTCGCTTGGCTCAATCCAGAGGAAAAATGAAAAAAAACACCACCACCCCCTCCATCCCAGGGACGGCAAAATTGCTGTCTCTCACCCCCATGGGCATGGAGCCTCCCCATGCAGTTCTGTGCCCAGCCCCGCTACTCGCGGTGAAGAAGGGAGGACACGAGGGCAGCAGCCACACTGCCCACACCCCTCGGGATGGTCCCTGGACTGCAGAAAAAAATTGGGAAATCCAGAATCCCAAATATCCCAGGAAAATCCCTGGTCATCCCTGGTTGTGTCGTTTAGATGCACAGAGATGACTTTGAGATGACCCCGGGAAAGAATATTGGTGTAGACATGGCCTAAAATGTTTGAAAATAAATAGCTTTTCCCCTGGCGCTGAAAGGAGTACAACATAGGCGCCAGGAGAACCTCTCTCTCAAATTAATAACCATATCCAAACATCAGAGACAAGGCCAGGCCTGTACAAAGTTTGCCATGGGGTGCAGAAATGCTGAGTCTTTTCCCACCACCACCTCCCACAAGCACCACCTCGGTTTCCCTGAATTAACTAATATAAAATCATTTTTTCACTTGATCTTCTCTCTGTCTTACCTCTGTCACTTCCCCACTCATGCTTTAGGTTTGTTTATTTATTTGTTTGCTTTTGGACCAGGAGGTTCTCTACTCAGCTCTACATCCCCCACTACCCATGTCCAGAATGCAAAGGAGATAGGTTTGCTGCTAATGGGGTATGGGAAATTCATTTTAGTTTATTTTGACCAGGATTTACCAAATTTGCACCTCCCTGAATGAAACAGTGGCCCAAATGCTCCATGCTTGATGTGTACATACTATTAGTCCTGAAGGCTATGTGCTACCTCCAGTATCAGAGGCAGTAGGCCCATATACATCAGTTGCTGAGGAACATGGGCGGAAGAGTGCTGATACAGTGCTGTGTTTCCAGTGCATACAGGCAGTACACACTGATCCATAGATATGGATCTTGCTTGTTTGGCATTGATAGGTAGCTTTGAAGAGTAATATCTGTTTCAATGCTTTCGTGGGGGTATGATTAGGCTGACCATATGAAAAGGAGGACAGGGCTCATGTAACTTTAACAGTTGCAGAGAAAAGGGAATTTCAGCCAGTGTCATTTGTATGCAATTAGTTCCTGGTGACATTCCCTCTTCATCACAACAGTTAAAGGTGCAGGCACTATACTAGAGTGACCATATACAAAAGAAGGCAGGGCCCCTGCAACTTTAACTGCTGTGATGAAAAGGGAATTTCACCAGGAACTAATTGCATACAAATGACACTGGATGAAATTCCCTTTTCTCTACACTGTTAAAGTTACAGGAGCCCTGTCCTCCTTTTCATATGGTCAGCCTAGGTATGATGGTTGAAATATTTTTGTCTTGTTGCACCCATGTCCTGGTGGTGGGTGTCTGGCTGACAGCTAGGCATTAGAGAGCTCACGGGGGGCTTGCCCCATGAGTTTGTTGAGTCCTGCTTGCTTGGCCCTGCTCCAAGGAGCCAGGCCACGCGAGCGTTGCCGCATGCTCAGGGGACTGTGTAAGCCTCCCAAACCCTCGGCAAAGCACACTTTTTGGGTCTTCTCAAAAGTGCACAATTCTCCTGTGATAAAAATATAAATTAACACTGCTTCTGTTTTTATATTGTATTTTTATATCATATTATATTATACTGTTTTGTTGATGATTTTAATTTTTGTAAACCACCCAGAGAGCTTTGGCTATTGGGTGGTATATAAATGTAATAAGTAAATAAATTTCAATGGCAACCATCAGTGATGTGGGACGGAGTGCTCAATTTCAGCATGAGGGAGGATGGCTGCTGAGCTCTAGCTGGGCCAAACCGAGCCTCAGAAGAGGCACATGTGGCCTGTGAGCGGGGGTGGATGGCGGTGATGATGGGTTGAGCACCTGCCAAGGTGAGCATGGGTGATTCTGCCCAAACATAGGTCTGCACAATCATAGAGCCTGTGGTTGATCCTCCAAACCATGCTTTGGAAAGTCATGTATGAGGGCTTGGGCTGGGTGTACAAGGCAGCGCAAATCATAAGCTAGTAACTAACAAGAGAATGATTTGTTTAATTTGTAAATTAATCCAATTTCATATTAAGGTTTGCTTCACAGAATATGTCGCAACTAATTCCCACGCACAGAGCGACAGAGGAAATAATATATTTCACTAACCTAGTCACCTTTGGAATGGTGGCACTGAATCTAAATGAATTCTGAATCTACAAAAGAGGAAGGCACTTTTAAATATTATGGGCACCTTTTATGTACAACACAAAGAGAAAAGAGGATTATTAGGAGAATGGATTGGTCCCTTATGCATAAAGGTATCTGAAACAATCTCTCGTTCTTAGTTGAACCCGTTCTGTCATTTTTCAACCATGGGATTAAAGAGACTTAAAATGACAGCTTTAATTTAATGTTACGACAGAGATCATCTTTTTGGCAAAGAAGCTGATTTCTTTGGAGTGTAGAACTTCCTGTGTAGCCTCACTATTGGCTTGTGTCTTGAACGTGCCAAGAAATTGTCACTTGAATTATCCGCTACTTAAAATCCAATCGCATTGACCAATGAAGAGTGTGTTGGGTGTGACAGGACTATGGGTGGGTCCCACTGCATCCCAAGGACACACTTGAGAAGTTTGCATCACTGGGAAGGGCTAAAAGACCACAGAGATGTCACATTTATTGCACACCCAGACCCACTGCCAGGCATCTATGGGCAGCCTGCAGGGCCCCAGAATCCTGAGAGGGCTCCTGCTGATGTCAACCTTGGACACCACCACTTCTTTCATTTTATATTTTTATGGCCTGGCAGTACAAATAGATGGTTGGATCTAAACTCCCTTGTAATTTCCCACAATGCCCCTGTGCTATCATCACTCTGAAGCATTGAGGGAAATTAAGAAGCTGGCTAGCTCCAGCTGCCCAATGATAATTGGAATGCAATCACAGTAGACAGACACATTTTCCAGGACCCACTGAAAGAGGAGTGGGGGCTACCTGTGCAGTTTACCCAGAGCTATGGGCAGATCAATCTATTGATTTAGGCTTCTCTCAGTTTCTCATGTGTCTTGTCAATGCATGTGGGGGGTGGGTGAGAAGTGTGCCCTTTTGCAAAATGCACATTTCTACCATTTTTAATGCACGGGGGGGGGGGAAGAGAACAGGTCATAAATTAGAACTGGTGTGAATCAAACTGAGCTTTGAATAGGGATGGATGGAGTCACCTCCACCCACTTTCGGTGGCTTCTTGATGAGCTGCTGCTGCAGCTCTCTCCAGCCTGTGGCGCTCTGCAAGCTTATCACAGATTTGTCAAGCACACCCACATGCAGCTCTCTTGTGAGCCACCATTTTAAGCAAAATAGTGGCTTGGGGTCCAGGGGCCCAGATGTGGAGGAGTCCACTGGACTCCTGGACCCACTCAGAAGCTTGCAACATCCCCAGCTTTGAAACAATGTTCAGAGAATATCAGCGAGCTCAAGCGTTCCTGTTTTTTCCATCCCTAAGATTAAACCAGCAGTTGAATGGAATAACAAAAGCACAGTTCTTGAAATGTCTAGGAGAATGAAAAGGTCTTCAGCTGGCACAGGAAAGGCCATGACATATGCACCAGGAGAGCCTCTCTGGAGGGAGCATTCCACAAAAAGGGTGCCACTACTGAAAAGGTCCTCTCTCTCTCTCTCTCTCTCTCTCTCACACACACACACACACACACACACACACACATAACCACATTTGGTCAGGGCACATGGAGGAGGGCCTCAGATGATGATCTAATGTCAGGTGAAGTTTTACTGTAGCCTTAGAAAGCAGTCCTATGGTCCCTGGGTAAGCATAGAATTGTTTGGATTCCCCCTTCTGAGGTCAGAGACAGCACCCTGGCCTTGGAAGGGGAGTTGGACATCCTCCCTTCCTCCCCCACCCCCTTGCAGCCTGTATAGAAAGAACTGCACTGGCTTACCCTCCAAGGCCAGGAAAATGACCTTAGAAGGGGAGGAAAGGGGGTATTCCATTGGGCAGGGAGGGGAGGAGACTGGAGAGGACAGGATATGAATTATCCTGAGCCTCTTCCAGCCTCCTTCTCTTGCCTTCCAAAATGCCTTCACAAGATGAGCTAAAAAGCCAGTCTAGCAAAATCTGCAGGGCAGGAGGACGTAGAGGTGAAGAACACCTCTGCCACTCTTCCTGCCCTGCATTGGATGATTGGACGCCTCAAGGTTTTAACATTTGCTTTTATGCATTTTCCGAGGGATAACATGCAAGTTCAGACACTGCAGAATACACTTTGTCTGCCAACTGGTCAATGAATATTTAGCCAATTAGGAACAAAGGAAGCTGACTTATACCAAATCAGACCATGAGTCCAGCTGATTTGAGCATATAAGACTGACTCTGGCCCACTTGCATTGGCTGCCTGTACATTTATGACCCTGATTCAAGGCGCTGGTTCTAACCTATAAAGCCTTTCATGGCTCAGGACCACAATACCTGATGGGACGCCTTTCCCGACATGAACCTACTCATACACTACGTTCAACATCTAAGGTCCTTCTCTGGGTGCCGACTCAGAGGGAGGCCCGGAAGATGGCAACAAGGGAGAGGGCCTTCTCTGTGGTAGCCCCCCAACTATGGAACAATCTCCTTGATGAGGCCCTCTACCAGAAACAAAACATGCACTTATGCCCTTTACTCAGATCCCCACCAATTAAAATCTGTCCTTTCCAATTATACTTGTTACCCACCAATTAGTCAACTAAAGCTTTGCAGGAGACTCCAGAGAGAATGGCTGAATTCGGACGACACAATAAGCAACGGGGGGGGGGGGGTGGAATCATCAGTTGTATTGACTATCGTGTCGTCCGAATGCTGCCATAGTCAACTCAGCGCTGATCCTAATCCACAGCACAGTTGATTATTTATTACCATGTTGTGTGGGGAGTATCCCTAGATGGACAACTGTAAAGTTGATTATTACCCCACCATTGACTATCGTGTTGTCCGAATTCAGCCAATGTGTACCTTGCTTGCATGCAGACTAGATAGCTTCATGATAAATTTCATTATGTTGCCTAATGTATTGCTGAACACTGCATCCAAGCTGACAACCATTGCTTGAAGTACCCTTGCTCTGATACCTCTGTAGGAGAATACAGCAGTGGGGCAAAGTTTTAACTGACCTTAAAAAGGGAGCCAATGTAAAGCGATACATCTCTATTTTGTGGACTCTGTTGTGTTGCTCCATATGACTTTGATCCAGGTACATGAGGATGTGGAATGCTTATGAGCTTAAGGGTTGAGTTTTGACCCTCATATTTCTCATCCCATTCTCATGGAAGTGCTGAAATTGATAGTACACACACACACACAGAGAGACACACACACACACAAGGTGTTGACAAAACATGCAAAACCAAGTTGCACCCTCCAGATCCAATAATTTGTTTCATTTTGGAGAGTAAAGGAAGCAAATCTCAGATAGGCCAATCGAGATCTGAGTTCCCTGAGTGCCGGTGATTATGTAGGCAAAGTAGCATCATGCATGAACAAGAGGGAAGCAATGGAGGGCTTGAATGGAGTAGACTGCCATATTTTCCTTCACTTTAGACAGCAAAATGTGCATCTCTAGTGTCAAGCAGCCCTACAGGAACTAGTAAACCTACAGGGACAGGATGCTACGTCTGCCCTTGCTCCTGACAGGACTCAAGGTGATGGTTTGGACTTGTACCATTTTTGATTTGCAAATCTGAATGCCCCCATGGGCCGCCTTACATGGCTGTGGAGTTTCATTCACATTAATTGGAGAGCCACTTGGGCAGCTGGCTGGGTCATGCTGGGAGTTGCAAGTCTTTTTTTCTCTCTCTCTAAATATGCATACGGTTCCACTTAGAATTTGCGAAATTTAAATCACATCATTGTGTGGAAGGCCTGTCTGCCTGCTCAGTTTCCTGTTCAGGTGCTAACGGTTGATGGCCAACTTCACAACCCCTGTTTTACCTTCTTATACTTACTGTTATCCTTCAAAGAGATGATGGGCTTATCTATATCTATGAGCCTTCTGGGATGGAGAGGGGGAGGATCTCAGGCTTTCCAGCTTCTGCGATCCTCTCACAGCATCCATACACACCTGTGTCATCCTTGAAGCCAACAGGGATATTCTAGTGCAGGTTTTTTATTTTGTAAGGAGAGCCTTAAGGTAAGTGGGGGGAGGAACTGGGGAACTTAGTGCCACCATCCAAGGGATGGCATAAATACTGCCCCCACCCCACCCCCATGGGCATGGAGCCACCCTGTGCAGCTCCATGCCTGTTTGAGGACCTGGGAGCCCATGCCACATTGTCCGCATTCCTCGGGGTTGTCCCAGAACCACAGAAAAAATGGGACATCCACAGTTTCAGTTTTCCTGGGGAAAGTCTCTAGTCATCCCCAGTTGACCCTGGAATCCCCTGTGCATCATCTGGATGCACACGGATGACCTTGAGATGACCCCAGGATAACTGAATGGTGTAGACATGACTAATGTCTTCAAATAGAGTAGCACCCTCTGTAAATCACGACACGTGGCTATACTAAGCTCCACACTGGGCAACATGTGTTAGGTTTTAGCTAATTTTAAAGTAGTTTGATTGGTTTAAATGGTTGTCTTTGTTCTGAAATTTATTTTATTATTGTGATTTGCATTTGTATTAACTTTTGGAAGCCACCTGGGGAGCTATTTTCTGTCTCACACACACCTGCTTCTAACATACACATTAAAAAAATGCATCAGGCTGAAGCCCCCTAACAAAAATGCTTTCTCCCATTTGCTTCTTTGCTATCTCTCCAAACAATGGGGGGGGAAACCACTTTTATGATTTCACCTCTGTGCAAAGTCTAGGCTATATAAGCAACCTGTACAAAGGTCTCCTTCCATTTGCAACTTCCTTTCTGAAGTCTTTGTGAAGGCTGACCCTGAACATTTTCAGAAGCATTTGAGCTTTCTACCAGCCAGCATTAGTGAATAGTCTCTTTGTAACCAAATTTTAAAACATTCTGTAAACTTAACCTTCCTTGATCACTTGGGATAGGGATAATAAAATTAGTTCTCTGTGGCAGCACCCCAGTTATGGAATTCTCTTCTGAAAGAAGTTAGGCCAGCCCTATCCCTGATGGTTTTATCAAAAGATGTAAAAATGTTTTTTTCCCCACCCACTTTTCAATGGTGTTTAATTAGAATATTGGCATTTTAATATTTCTCTTCCCTTCCCTTTTAATGTGTCCTTTGTCTTCACTTAAATGATATTTATCATGTTTTAAATTACTTAATCGATTTAGTGTATTGAAAAGCACTTCCCTACTCCCTGTCATGGCCGAGCAGTGAGAGGGGCTTGGAGATTGACGTTTCCAGTGACCGTTACACCAAGGAGGAGTCAAAACCAGTTCCCAAACTTTCACAAATGTGGCCTTCCACCTTGGATACTGCACTTTGGCCATTCTCTCACCAGGAAGCACCGCTGCCTTCTGACTGTCAGGAATGGACCTCGGACTCCTCTAATAAGCAGAGAGGCTCTGGGCAAGATTCCCCAGATTGCTCTTCATTCCCCATACCCCCCACTACCCCGAAGAAGCCAGCTCTTGAGGGAAAGGGCTCATGCCCATCACAACAAAGAGAGAATAGATGCAGCACTGGATGAGGTGATGGTTTCGGAAGAGCTCCCGGGGCTTGGCTATAAAACCCTATCAGTTACTTGAAGCCACTGCTAGGGGAACTTGTTTTACCAAGCTGCAGGATTGCGCTCCATGGTCCTGATCTGAGGCCACAGTCCTTGAATCATTACCTACAGTTCTGTCTGGGGTTTTGAAGCTGCTCTACTTCAGTAATACATCAGCCGTTGCCCAGCCTTGTGTCCCTTTGCTTGAGCTTTGCCTAATAGAGATGAGGGAATATAAAATGGAACTGGATGACAGTAGGTATGGGCAAATTCAGCTTTGCCCATCTCTCACACAACTCACTAAAAAATGCCCAGCTGGACAATCCTGTTTGCCATGCGTGGCAAGCCACCGGATGCCACACAGGTGCGCAATGGGTGATGCGTGACATCCTGCTGCACAAAATGGCAGCTAGGCCTTTTACATACTTCTCCATTTGTGAAAAATGATGATTTATGTCCAATACTTACCTGCGCTTTCCTGCTCTTGAGTAAGTGGGAATCCCTGGACTTATGTGACTCAGCATGCACTGCAGACTGGGGTCCAGGGGGCTGTGCGGGTGGAAACCCATTGACCTCAAGCCCCCGAATGGACTCTTGCAACACCTCTAAATACAATACCACAAGTTGGAACCCTCAGGCCTCTGGTCCCGGAAAAATGTTCCTTTTCTCAGTCCCATGCTTAGGAGCGCTGGACTGAAAACAACACCCAAGAAAAAGAAATCAAATGCACAGTTACAAGATGGGGGATACTTGGCTCAGCAATATGACAAGCGAGACGGATCTTGGAATTGTTGTAGATCACAAGCTGAATATGAGCCAACAGTGTGATGTGGCTGCAAGAAAAGCAAATGCTATTTTGTGCTGCATTAATAGAAGTATAGCTTCCAAATCATATGAGGTACTGGTTCCCCTCTATTCAGCACTGGTTAGGCCCCATCTTGAGTATTGCATCCAGTTCTGGGCACCACACTTCAAGAAGGATGCAGACAAGCTGGAGCATGTTCAGAGGAGGGCAACGAGGATGATCAGGGATCTGGAAACAAAGCCCTATGAGGAGAGACTGAAAGAACTGGGCATGTTTAGCCTGGAGAAGAGAAGATTAAAGAGAGACATAATAGCACTCTTCAAATACTTGAAATTACAGGAAGCCAGATTCCGTCTCGACATCAGGAAAACAATCCTGACTGTTAGAGCAATATGACAATGAAACCAATTACCTAGGGAGATTGTGGGCTCTCCCACACTAGAGGCATTCAAGAGGTCAGGGATGCTTTAAGGTGGATCCCTGCATTGAGCAGGGGGTTGGACTCAATGGCCTTATAGGCCCCTTCCAACTCTACTATTCTATGATTCTATGTTCAGTCAAGATTAAACCCGTGCGTTGCTTACTATTTTGTTGGACGTAACAATCCATAATGTAGTTAGGTTTGCATCTGAGCCAGTTGAGTTGCATTGAAGTTTTCAAGTGAAATTCAACTATTCTAGCTTGAATTGTAATGGAGGGATTCCCACCTGGCCTGTTCTCACCTAGTTTCATTGTTGTTTTTTGTTGAAATCAATGACTAATTACTCTCCTCTGAATTTATCTAACAGTAGAACTTTTTTCTCTTCTTCTTTGCTTTCAAGGCAAAACAAAGTGGATTATTTATTAATATTTGTTTCAGAATTTGTATAATTGGAATGAGGACGAGGCCTTTGATTTCCTTTTTTCCTTTTTGGACAAGGACGTTAATGAGAAGGGTTTTCTCCTGTCGATTTGTGTGGATTTTATTCTGATACTTCTCGCTGACATGCCAGTCTCAAGTGCATTTTGCTTAACCACAAAGTTTGACAGTTGTCTGACTTCGCAATGAGTGATACCAAAATAGAAAGTATGCCACAGATTGGGGCAACAGCTGCATATATTCCCAAAGGGAGAGGATGAAAAGCATCCATGTGTTTTTCCCTTTTTTCAGCTTTTATTATGTTTTATTAAGTAGAACTCAGCTGAAATATTATCCCAAATAAGCATAAAATAAGGATGCAATCCTTATTGCATGAGAGGGCACTGAGGGATCCTAGTAAGTCTCAAAAAGTACCCCATTTCCTGAGCTCTTCTGCTCCAGAGCTCAGGTAACTTGAATAAGCAGGTGGGGAGAGCACAGACTTCTCATTTCCCAATACAACCTGCTCAGGTTGTATTCATGTGGTGCTGAGTGATGTAGGGGATAGAATGAAAGACAGAAAATGGCTACCAGAGAAAGAGGCTTTATGGTGGTGGCACCCTGGTTGTGGAATTGCTCTCCCCAGAGGACCTCGCCTGACATCCATGTTGTTGCCATTTTGGCACACGGTCAAGACTTTTTAAAAAATTCTCCCATGCTTTTTAAAATCAAGACCTTCATTGTTCTGAGTTCTGCTATTTGAATATTGTTGCTACTGTTTTTCTGTGTCTGCTTTTATTGTTATGTATTTAGTTTTGTACTGTGGATTTTAACCTGTTTGAGGTTTAGGACTCCTGATGCCAAGGGAGGCATTTAAAAAGCCAAATTTAGGGTGGGAAGTTTTTTCAGCAGTGTGTGTGTGGAGTCTTTTTCACTAGCCTACATAATTATATATGGAGCCAAGTCAGAGAGATGGCAATTCTTTTTATGATTCAAAACATCGAGTAAAACTTAGCAGGGAGAATGATCATCATCAGGATAAGCAGAGCAACAATTTCACCCCTGTTCATAAATCCATTCTGAAAAATCTCTGGTTGATTCTCAGGCTACAAACAGAGTTGCAAAGTTGGGGAGAGGAGACACATTTTTGGCTCAGCTTCTACTAGTGAAAATGTAGCTCGTAAGTGTAAAAATGCTTTGTAGAAAGCCTGTTAGTATCAAATAACTGTTGCTATTAGAAACGACTGAAATAAATTGTAAGCAAGAAATTGAAATGTAGCATAGCAATGGACCAATTACTTTCCCAGTGCAGTTCCACAGGCTTACACGGTGTTAGTTTTACTTACAGCGGTTTAATTAACTAGAGCCCCACTAAGGATGAACGTGCTATAATGGAATCTCAGAATTTGCCATACTGGAACTACAAGTTTCAGGCCAGGAACGGATACAGTTTTTCCCAAATGACACATAAATAAAACAAGCAGTGTTTGCTCGCACACTGAACTAATGTACCATAGCACCCTTCAAGCTTTGCACATTACAATTGTTATTTTAAAGCTACCGACACCCACACATACGATCGGTGGCGTGACGCTCAAGTTAGCCAACTTGGTTTACACTCTGCTTGCCGAAAGGGAGTTGTTGCTCATTATCACTTCCTGGGAGATATTAGCACAGAAGGAAAACTGTTGAGAAGTCTGTAAATGTTCGCTTCAATTGGGAAAGAGTGCCATTGGCTGGGAGAACTGACACACAATTTCTTTGGTGACTTTTACTTATAAATCCTTGATGGCCAATGTTGGAGAAGCTCATAGCTAGCTGCCTGCAGACTACAGGACTCATCTGGCCTTTTCAGTCCCAGTAGAAATTAGCAACAGAAAAGTAATGCTAATCTTTTATAGACACCCAGACATTCACCGTTTTGATTATTCCACTGAACTCAAGGTCAGTAGCAGCTGGCAATTCATTTTCTTGAGTCTCAGCAATGCTCCTGCCCTAAGCACTCGAGAAAATGTGGAAAATGTAGTTTCTGCCAATTGAGCATCTCCTACCCATTTTAACATTAATTAGTCATGGCATTTAGACTTGACACCCTTCTATATATTGTGTTCCTATGCAAAATATCGTAGTGCTGTGCCAAAACCCCTATCTGCCCTTTTGCAACCTCTTTGTTTCCCTGTGAAAGGGCTGATCACTTTTCTAACTCTTTTGATGGGACATTGAGAAACATAAAGACGATGTAAACACCAGTCTTAAAAGAATTGCACCAGCTGCCTATACACTTCCGGTTGGAATTCAAGGTGTTGGCAATGACATTTAGAGCCCTAAATGGCTTGGGATCTCGGTACTTGAGGGGGAGCCTCTCCATATAGATGCCTGCCCGATATTTGAGATTGGTTGGAGGAGCTTTCCTCTGCACCCCACCAACACGAGATATATGTTTTGGTGGGATGTGGGGGAGGGCCTTCTCTGTTGTGGCACCCCAGATGAGGAATGCCCTCCCCTTGGAGGCTTGCCTGGTGCTGACACTGGCTTGATGTCAGCACCAAGTTAAAACATGACATTTTTTTATCAAAGTCTTTGAGGGCTCAATTTGCCTAAAGCTGCACATAGTTTTAATTGTTTTTGTTGTTGCTTTTACATTTTCTACTGGCTTCAGCTTGTTAATGGTTTAATACGTTTTTGGCTGAGCACATTATTTATTGCTTTATACTGTTTGAATTTATTTTTTTCCGTATGCCAGCCAGAGCTCCCAGTGATATAGGGCGAGATGCAAATGTTCTGATAGATAAATAAATAAGTTCAGAGACACTTCTCATGGTGCAGTGTTTCAGTGTTTACCTTAATGTAAGGAGGTGGCCGAGGGGCGTGTATACGCTTTCTTTTACCATTTCCCTCCATTCTATCATTGTGGACTCTCCAACTGCTTGAGCTTCTTGGAAAGTCCCCTAGAGGACTTAGCTAAGACTTCCTCCCTTGGGGATTCCAGAGTTCCTGAGTTCTTCTTCTTCCTCTTCTTCTTCTTCCTCCTCCTCTTCCTCCTCCTCCTCCTCCTCCTTTCCACTTTTTTGGGGAGCAATTTATTTTCACCCTAACCCCACCCTCTGTCGAATGGTCAAAACTAAATAGATTGAAAAATTCATCATGAATGCAGATTCAAGTGCAACTTGTGGTCAACGTCCACACATCTGCAAGCTTGCGATGCAATTCTGATGCAAAGAAAAATGCATTTGAAAATGCATAATATGCATGAAAAATGCATGCTTTTTGAAAAAAAAATGTGCACAAACATACTTTAATCTATCAAAGAAAAATGAGTCATGGAATATGCATGAATTTAGGGGAGGAGCTTGTAATTTGATACAGACTATGAACTCAAAACAACAGAACAAGCTTGAAGGTGGAATTCAGAGAACCTGGATGAACTCAAGTTGGGCTGATTCCCACGTTCCTACTCCATGCCATGACATCTCCTGCATTCTACTTATATTTGTTACATTTTTCACATCTGTACCCTGCCGAGTTTTGCAACTCATAAATGAATGGAGATTGAGTCATATTCCTTTAAGGGGAAGAAAGCAAGAGTTGTTAAAATGCTTGGTATTTTTTATTAGTAGTAGTAGTCATAATCAGCAATTTGTAATCCCATGCAGAAGGAAGAAGAGATCAGACACAAATGGTTCTGCAGTCAGGAATGTTATTTATAAACACCAGCTTAAATCTTGCACAAATGCAAGAAGGGGTTGGAAATTTGGATTTAGGAATGGGGAGAGAAGAATCAAAATATCCCTAAGTTAGGCTGACCATATGAAAAGGAGGACAGGGCTCATGTAACTTTAACAGTTGTAGAGAAAAGGGAATTTCAGCCAGTGTCATTTGTATGCAATTAGTCCCTGGTGAAATTCCCTCTTCATCACAACAGTTAAAGTTGCAGGGGCCCTGCCTTCTTTTGTATGTGGTCATTCTAGTATAGTGCATGCAACTTTAATTGCTGTGATGAAGAGGGGATTTCACCAGGTACTAATTGCATACAAATGATGCCGGCTGAAATTCCCTTTTCTCTACAACTGTTAAAGTTACATGAGCTCTGTCCTCCTTTTCATATGGTCAGCCTACCTAAGTACAATTGGGAGACTTCATAGCAAATAAATCGCACTGGGCTTTGGCTCCAAAGAACTACTTGCAGCCCACCAAGGCATGAATGGGTGGACTCACCTCTGACCACACCGCATGCTGCTTGCTAAACCCCTGCTCGTTGCTTGCTCATTGCACTTTGTGAGCCCCCAAGCAGTCTGCAGGTGGCTGGCAAGCAGTGCATGGCCACCCAGTCCCTCACCAAGCCGCCATTTTGTGAAAAAGATGTTGGCTTGGTGTTTTGTTTGTTTTCTTTTTTGTAAATGCAATGGTGTGTAAATGGGGTCTGTAAAGGGGCCATTTATGCAAAAGTACTGGCTTGAATGGACCATTTATGGCAGTAATGTTGCGTAAGTGACCAATGCAGACCATTGTGCGATGGCCCAGGCTCCTTCCGGCTCATTGCACAGTCGCGCCCACCTTTTTTTTTTTTTAGCCAGCAAAAAGGTTAGTTAAAAAAAAAACCATGCGTGAAATCACCTCCCCTGCCCTCCCGGGGGTGGTGAAATTGCTGCCACCCCTCCCCTGCTGAGCATGGAGCCGTGCAGTGTGGCCCCATGCCCAATTTGCAGATGCACTTACTCATGAGTAGGCGCGGCTGTGCCTGGGATGAGCGGGCTTATTCTTCCATGGTCCCAGAAACGTCCTGGGACCGCGGAAGAATCGGGATTTTGGAGGTTTCTGTAAACCTGGAAAAATCCCGTGCCCCCCCACCCCACCCTCGAACTCCCTGTGTGTTATTTGGAATCACAGGGAACAGCCGGAGGCCATCTCCAGCAAAAAGCCTGGTGTGGAAAAGCAGGGCTCCCTCCTTTAGGGCTTTCCAGTGCTTCTGCCTGCTCAGTGCCTGAAAGCCGAGAGAGGCATTTTGGTTTGGCTTTGTTGCAATTAAAAGTCCTTTTAATAAAAATGAGAAGAACAAGAATAACAGCAACTCCTCTGGCTAGATAGGAAAAGAAAATGTTGTGATAAGCTCATTTGTAAGACAGGCAAACTGATAGCATAGTCATGCTCCAGCTGTTTCATCTTTGAAATGTTGGAGGTGGAGGTTTGAAAATGCAACTTTTTTTTTTTTTGTCCAAATAAAACCAGTAACTTTTTTTTCAGTTAGAAGAGTCTTTTTGACTTAGAATTTACTAAGGACATAATTATTTGCTCAAAAATGACTCCATTTCACAGCAATCCTCTCTGTGCCAATCGCTAGCTATTCCCTGGAGAATATCCGGGTAAAAGAAGAAGGCAACAAATAGTTTTTGATGCATAGGTGATTACAGCATAAATAATTTCTCCTATTGCTACTTAACGTTTATTTATATGAGCTGCACAAGCCTTCCCAAACAATTTGCAACTTAATTTAGACTAAGGACCAGTTCTTTCATTTCCTCCCTCCCCCACCCACCTACACACTTCTCACCACCACCATCATGTAATTTCCCTACTTAAAACTCTTACTCTGAAAAAAGAAAAAGAAAAAGAAAGGTCTTTTAGTAAGCCTATAAAAATCTTTCAGTTTTGGAGGGCTTTTCTGTTGATTGGCTCTGGCTTTTTGAACTTTGATGGCAATTTGTACAGGTTGCACTGTTGGAGTTGACTGTATTGCTTGGCTTTATAATTGTTAATCTTGTGTTAATTTAATTTTGTTGGTTTCAAAACTGAATCATTGTTGTTGGTAGTACCATTTCCAGGGCCATGTCTACAGCTGCCATTTATCCTGGGGTGGTCATGAAGTCGTCCCTGCTCATCCAGATGATGCACAACTGATCTCGGGGTGAACAGGGGATGAGCACTCAGTTCTCCCGGGATAGCTGAGACTGCTTTTTTCCCATTTTTTCCTGTCATCTCGGGACCATCCCAAGCTCCGCAGGTGATGTGGCTCTCCCTCCCGGGATCCTCCCTCTTCCTCATGAGTAGCAGGGCTCAGGAAATGGCCACGGAGCTGTGTGTAGGCTGACCATATGGAAAGGAGGACAGGGCTCCTGTATCTTTAACAGTTTGATAGAAAATGGAATTTCAGCAGGTGTCATTTGTTTATATGCAGCACCTGGTAAAATTTCCTCATCATCACAAAGTTAAAGCTGCAGAAGCCCTGCCCTCTTTTGTACATGGTCAAGAGGACAGGGCTCCTGCAGCTTTAAGAGTTGTGATGAAGAGGGGATTTCACCAGGTTCTGTATGCATATGAACGACACCTGCTGAAATTCCCTGTCCTTTGCAACTGTTAAAGGTACAGGAGCCCTGTCCTCCATTTCATATGGTCACTCTAGCTGTGTGGGGGGAGTCCATGGGCATTGGGGGTGAGGGGGAGAGCATTTTTGCCATATTGGGGATGGTGCTCGGCATCTTCAAAGTGCTGAGTTTGTTATGTTGTTGGTTCTTAAAAAACTTACTTCGGCGCAGGATCACACCCATGCAATTGCACAAATGTCTCCTCTTTTTTTAAAAAAATGGCACCCCAGAACATCCCTCTTTACTTCTGGGACAACTCGCTTGTGTGTGGCCCCGAGGGATGATCCCGAAAGTGGAAAGCTCTGTGATTGTTCCTCCCCACTCCCCAATGGGCTGCAGGTGTAGATGAGCCCCAGGTTTTTGAGGGCCCTTCAGCATGTCACCCTCAATGCCCTTCCCTAAGTAATTCTACCTTCTCTGTGGCAGGATCTATACTACTGCTTTATAAAGATTTATAACTGTATTGACAACAGCTGGGGCCCATGACATACCCCATATGCCATTTTTCAAACTGCTTTCAAAGTGTTATATCCTGCTTGGTGTAGATCTGGCCTAGGTCATTGTCACCAGCTGCTACTGTTCTTCAGCCTCTTTCTCAATATTACTAGCACTTGTGTTTTTAACAGGCAGAGAGCCAGTGAGCAAGCAGGTAGAAGCGTTCACTCCTCCTTCTCAATTCTTCCACTGTCTGAGCCAGAGCGATAAGCTGGTGAACAAACAGGTGGCAATGAAGAAGAGTAAGAGTAACACCACAGGGCTCTTGTCTGTGGGTCCCTAATGGGGGAAAGTCCCTCAGGAACTGCCCAACCAATCCTACCATTGACCCCAGCCCTGGTTTTTGGAAGAATGATGGCAGGGGATCACTCCAAAATGTGGGGCAAGTTAACGGTAAATCTGTCCTTAGAGTTTTAAAGGGCAAAAAAAGGAGAGAAGCAGGTTCTCAGAATGCTGAGATACTTTATTATTCACCTCCAACGCGTTTTGGCCTATGTTGTTTTTTTAAGGTCTTCTTCAGGGGGCTGTGACATCAAGAATACATTACATTATGTTTATGGGGATAACACATAACATTAATATATCAATTTAGTGGTTAGTTAGGCATATTGCCTCAAAAGGCCTGTGCTCATATGTAAGTTTCTTTAAACAAATTAAAATAATACAATATGAAGGTTCTTGGGCCTGTCCACATTATACGTTAAAATTTCTATAAATCATTTTTTTTTTAAGGAACTTACATATGGGCACAGGCCTTTTGAGGCAATATGCCTAGCTAACCCCTAAACTGATATATTAATGTTGTCAGTGCATGACCAAACTCCTGCACCAGCTGCATGAAGTGGGAGTAGGAGGTAGTGTATTGCATTGGTTCCACTCCTACTTTGGGGATGGTTCCAGATAGTGGCCTTTGGGGGTTGTGTCTCAGCTCCTTGGCAATGGTGCTGCAGGCACCACAGGGCATGATCTTGTCACCAATTCTCTTTTATCACCTAGGTGAAGCCATTTGGTGCAGCCATTTGGAGACTTGGTGTGAGGTGTCAATAGTATACAGATGATGTCCAGCTCTATTTCTCTCTTACATCTGATTATCTAAGAGAGGACCTTCTATAGAGACAAGAACACAAACACTGATGCCAATGGCTATTATCAAGACAGTATCCTCCTCCTCCTTTTTTAGCTATGCAAAAATAAAACTTGCAATTCAACATCAGCTTGACATTCCAGCCCCTTATCAGCCAGAACACTCTACTGCTTTGTTTCAGAATTCAATGTCTGCTGTAACTAAGAGACAGTGAACAGAAGAAGCCAAGAAACAATTTATTAGGCTAGTCATTGTTACCAGGTTTGCATTATGCTACAACAACTACATGTTAGGCAGAATTTCATGACTTGTTTCCATCTTTTTTCTTAAAATAATAATAAAAAAGCAGTATGGTGCAGGAGCAATGTATGGGGAGCGGGGTAATAATAATAATAATAATAATTATTATTATTATTATTATTATTTATTTTTTACCCACCTCTCCATTTGGATCGAGGCAGGGAACAACAATATAATAAAATACATAAAACTGATTAAAACATGACACACATTATTAAAACTGCATTAAAACATCCTAAAAACATCCTAAAAACATTCTAAAATTCCACTGGATATGAGTTTAAAATCATTCTCTCAGATCTGGCTTTTTTTCATCTGTGAAGGAGAATATGAGCTCTTCTTGCTCTTGAATCCAAACATCTAAATATGCTAAAAACAAAAACAATCCAGCAACAGCAACACAGCACATTCAGAACATGGGGATGTTCTTGGGAATGCCCTTTCCCTTGTTAAGGAGGCATTTTTATCTGCTTTGGAATTGTAGGTGGACAAGTCCCATCCATACTGGTGAATTAGGCAAACATCTATGGTGTCAAATGAGTGGGATGCTAAAGTCAAGGGGGATGCATTTTTTGTTAATAATAATAATAATAATAATAATAATTCACCAACAACTGGCCATCAAATTCAACCTTATCAACCAACCTACACCATACTATACATACTCACGTGAAACAATCTTGGAAAATGCAGATCATAAAATATACTGGGATAGAACAATTCATACAGACAAGACCTTGCAACCGACCAGACATAACGTTCATAGACAAAAAAGAAAAACACACATACCCCATTGACATAGCAATACTGAATAACAAAAATGTTGTTGAAAAGGAAGAAGAAAAGAGAGACAAATATACACCACTGGCCATGGAGTTCAAAGAACTATGGCAACAGGAAAAGGTCACAATTATTCCATTAGTCACCTCAGTCACCGGCATCACATCAAAACAATATACAAAAAACCTCAAAAAAATGGGCCTACCAGAATACATCCACACTAACATCCAGAAAGCAGTCATAATTAAAACAAGCTCAATCGTCAGGAAATTCCTGAATCAATAAAAGACAGCATGACTTAACAAAGCCCGTCACGTCCGTCTAGATAAACCGCCACAAGTGAGAAATAATACTAATAATAAATAACAAAGATACCACTATTTCAATTCTCGTGTGCTTACAGAGGGAATATGACAGAGGTTGTGGAGAGCAATACTACAAGCGAGAGGGACCTTGGAATTGTTGTAGACCACAAGCTGAATATGATCCAACAGTATGATGTGGCTGCAAAAAAAGGAAATACTACCTTGAGCTACATTAATGGAAGTATAGCTTCCAAATCGCATGAGGTACTGGTTCTCCTATATTCGGCACTGGTTAGGCCCCATCTTGAGTATTGCGCCGGTTCTGGGCACCACACTTCAAGAAGGATACAGACAATCTGGAGCGTGTTCAGAGGAGGGCAACGAGGATGATCAAGGATCTAGAAACAAAGCCCTATGAGGAGTGGCGGAAAGAACTGGACATGTTTAGTTTGGAGAAGGGAAGATTGAGAGGAGACATGATAGCACTCTTCAAATACTTGAAAGGTTGTCACACAGAGGAGGGTCAGGATCTCTTCTCAATCAACCCAGAGTGCAGGACATGGAATAGTGGGCTCAAGTTACAGGAAGCCAGATTCCGGCTGGACATCAGGAAAAACTTCCTGACTGTTAGAGCAATATGACAATGGAACCAATGACCTAGGGAGGTCATGGGCTCTCCCACACTAGAGGCATTCAAGATGCAACTGGACAGCCATCTGTCAGGGATGCTTTAAGGTATATTCCTGCATTGAACAGGGGGTTGGACTCGATGGCCTTATGAGCCCCTTCCAACTCTATGATTCTATGATTCTATGATTCTATGACCAAGGGACCAGCTTGGAATGGTGAGACTAAGTCAGGCCACCTGCCCACCTTTGGGACATGTCCTCCCTCAGGTTATGATACTCTGCTGCATCTTCAAGGGACCTCCCTGAGACGTTGTGGATGAGATCTCTGTTCCTTCTCAGAGCGAATGGCTGCACTTGTCCCTTTTGTTGTTTTTATCAGAGTCTCTGTGCCGGTACAGTGCTTCGGAAGGGGGGAAAAACATTTGGAGCAAGATTTATTATAAATGATAATATTTCTGCTTCCGAAGATGCTGGGGAGGGGGAATTGCTTCTTCATTAAATGGAGCATTATGTAGGGATGGTGTGATTATTATTATTATTATTATTATTAATCTCTTTCTCATTCGTGGCGGTTTTTCTAGATGGACATGATTGGGCTTTGCCAAGTCATGCTATCTTTTATTGATTCAGGAATTTCCTGATGATTGTGCATGTTTTAATTATGACTGCTTTCTGGATGTTGGTGTGGATGTATTCTGGTAGGCCCAGTTTCTGGAGGTATTATTATTATTATTATTATTATTATTATTATTATTATTAAAGAACAAAGTTCTGATCAAACCCCAGTACTGGTAAAATTGTGGCCTGTCAGTCATGGAAAGCTTCCTGAAAGAGCAACATTTTCAGGAGACTCCGGAAGCAATACAATGTTGTTGCCGGCCTAAACTCCAAAGACAGGGCAGTCCATCAAAAGGGGGCCACCACAGTGAAGGCTCTTCTCCTAGTGGACTCCAATTGGACCATAGATCCATGTGGACCTATGAGCCTGTGCCATAGATCAACCCTGTTGATCATCCTACCCACCTACACCATAATCTGAGATCATGCCATCTCAGGATTTCATGTGAAAATGGCCAAGTTGTACACAACTGTAGAGAGTAACTTCACAGGAAAGTGTCTGAACATGAGCTGGAAGTAAACTTTGGAGGAACCAGCCAATAAGGTTTGATAACATTCTATACCTCAGGTTTCTGATAACATATTTCAGTTTACTCTTGGAAAAGTCTACGACAGCTGATACAGCTCGTTTCTCAACTCATATATATTGTTGAGCATGACAAACAGAATCCACTTCAATAAAATCAGAATAATAATACCCCCCCCATTTTAATACAGATAATATTTCATCACAATAGATGTGGGTTGTTGTTGTTGTTGTTGTGTTTTTTAAAGGTAGTATGAAGTTCTGTACAATACACTCAAGAAATTTTTAAAAAAACAGGAACGTTTGCTATCGAACAATTCGCGTTTATGTGTCAAAATGCTGAGTGATGTACTTTCTCTTATCACAAAATGCACTCTTCTGAACGACAGTTGATTTAAGCACTTTTCTCAGATGCTAAAATGTTTAGAGATGGAATAAAGAGGACTGTGGCATTTCATACACACAAAGAAGTTTACTGCCTTGACAGCTGACAACCTAACAATGCAGACAATAATATCACTGATTTTTTAAAAAAGATAGACCTGCGGTTGTGCTTTGTTGTGGATATATGATATGCTTTGAAGTAGAGTTGTTTAGAACAGGATCCTCTCTTCCCCCAACGAACAATGATGGGAAGGAGGTTATCCAATGTGCCATTGGCTTTTAAACTGATTTCAGTAAGCAAGACTGCTGGTAGTATAGTTTTCTTGTCAGCAATTAGTGTTGGGGAGGTCCATTTCAGGGATGAGTGGATGGAAATGAGTGGGAGAGGGCATCACCTTTCCTCTCCCCCAAGGTGGCCACCATTAAGTCTGTTTTTTTTTCCTGGCACCACTTCCTCTGCACATCTCTGGGTTAGCAACTGAGTGAAGGCAGCCAAGTATACTTAGCTGGCCATAACTGGCCGTAGAGCTTCCAGTTAAGAACATAAGAACATAAGAAGTGTCATGCTGGATCGGACCAAGGATTCATCCAGTCTAGCACTCTGTTCATGCAGTGACCAAGCAGCTGTCAACCAGAGAACCACAAGTAGGACATGATGCAGCGACACCCTCCCACCCATGTACCCCAGCAACTGGTGTATACAGGCTTACTGCTTCTGATACTGGAGGTTGTTGATGACAAGTTAGGGATGATGAGAAATTTATTTCAGTTAGTTTTTGATCAGGATTTTACCCAGTTCATGCCTTCTGGGTTGAACACAAAGTCAGACATAATCTGCAGTCTGACACACATTTCTGAGTTTGTGGTATAATTTGCAGTCCCCCCCCCCAAATAATAATAATAATAATAATAATAATAATAATAATAAAAATGAGTTTGTCAACATGCATACGTTTGAAGACTACGTGAAAAAATGTGTGCTTTTGGAGAAAAATACAGACAAATGTAATCTAATCAATGGGAAAGGAATGTTTACATTTAAACAATGCAAACAATCGATACATACATACATTTGGCAAAATAAACAGAAAAATACACATGGATTTTCATGTGAAAAGAAAATAATAAAATAAAATGCTTGCCAACTGATACAGACTGATGAGCTTAAAGATGGTATCTGGGGAACATCGGTGAGCTGACATTTTGCTGATTTGGGTACAGTGGCTGTATGGCATGCGTTTGCACCAAGAACTCCTTTTGAGAACACTGTGTAAGGGTTTCGCACCCACAAATCAAAGGCAACTCTTTGCAAGTAGATGAACAAGATAAGGATGGTAGAGTACTCTGCACTGGGGATGGGTGAAAAAATTGTTTGGTCTAGGGTTTTTTTTATTTTGTTTTTTAATGGAATTGTCCATTTGCATCTATTGAGCCTTTCCAAAATCCTCATTTTTGTAAGCTTTCTGGTGTAGATCGTCTCAGGTAAATTGTGCATATTATTTAAAAGTGTGTATAAAATGCATGTATTTGAAGAAAAGTGTACACAAAATAGCATTTCAGCAATGTAAATTTCTTGGGGGGGGGAGGAGCACACAAAAACACAGACATTAGGGAAAATGTCCCCACAAAAAGCATGAGATTGTGAGGTCCGTCCATCCCTGCTCTGCTTATGATTCAGTTTCTACAACAATGTGAATAAGGTAGTGAATCAAAATGAGGACAAATGGAAATGGACAAAAGAAGTTGTTCGGTTCTCCTTATTGAGCTAAGATGTTGGTTTGTAATAAAGTTTCGTAATGTTGTTTGTAATGCCCAGCGCATAAGTGAACTGGTGGTGCCCTGAGCAAATGACCAAGTAAGACTGCACTATGATTTATGAAACAAGGCAGGCTAGTCTGATCTCATGCATGGAGCATTAGAGAGATATTATGATCCACCAGCTACTTTATAAAACTGCTTTTCAATAGCCTGGCAAATCTAAAACAAGTAAAGATCAATGCCAATATGTGTGTAGTAGTAAGAGGAGGAGGAGGAGGAGTAGACTTCTTTTGTGTCTGTTCACCTTTCAAACTCTCAAATATCCATCTATTCTTACCGTATTGCACAAATATTTATGTAAAATGACTCAAACATGCCAGCCACATGTGCACACAAGTGATGGGGCTGAAATTTGTAACAGGGTCTTCAGAATGTAGCCCCTTATGACTTAAACACAGAAAGTACAATTAAGGGAACGATTTGGGCTTGCTTAGAGGCAAGGCCCTGATTCTGCAAGCGATGGCTGATTTGGAAATCATTCGGCAGCGTTGGCCCAGCGTGCTGATCATGTGGTCATGTTTGTTGCCCAGGCTTGCCTGGAAGAGAGGGTGCGACCCTCTGGCGAAGGAGCCCAGGCTTGCCTGGAAGAGAGGGTGCGACCCTCTGGCGTTGGAGCCCAGGCTTGCCTGGAAGAGAGGGTGCGACCCTCTGGCGATGGAGCCCAGGCTTGCCTGGAAGAGAGGGTGCGACCCTCTGGCGTTGGAGCCCAGGCTTGCCTGGAAGAGAGAGTGCGACCCTCTGGCGTTGGAGCGTACCCGCAGGATGGTAAACTCCAACAGGTTTAAGGAGTTATCCAAATATGGGGATGTCATTTTTCGTCCCCCCCAAAAAATCCTTATGATCCATCTAGGGGGGAACGATTTGGGCTTGCTTAAAGGCAAGGCCTTGATTCTGCAAGCTATGGCCTATTTGGAAATCATTCGGCAGCGATGGCCCGGCGTGCTGATCAGGTTGTCCTGTTTGTTGCCCAGGCTTGCCTGGAGAGAGGGTAGCGACCCTCTGGCATTGGAGCATGCCCGCTGGAAGGTGAACTCCGAAATGTGTAAGGAGTTATCCAAATATGGGGATGTCAGTATTCAACATCCTGACATCGTGCATTCCCGGAGGGAGCTATATCGTCTGGATGGTGTACATCTTTCAGACTGCGGCAATGACTTGTTTTGGGCTGATTTGCAGAAGGGTTTAAGGGTAGCGATAGAGGCCAGGTGGGGGGGGGGAATGACTAATCAAGTGGCTTGTCAGTCCCCATGGCGGTAGGTGCGGGCATCCTTAGGGGCATTTTCAAATGGTGAACATTCTCAGGAACCGTTGAGGTAAAGGGTAATACCTGAGGCCCACATCTGGGAGCCCCGCGGCACCAGATCATGGGAATAAGGTTTACCTTTGAGGCCAACTCTACTCACACATTCGGAGCACTGCGGCACGGGTGTTGTGACAAAGGAAGGCCTCCCAACCCCATATGGGGTAAGACCAAGGGGTGGCGAACGTGTGCTGCCACCTCGAGGTCAGAGAATCGTTCGCCCATTCCTAAGATTTGGCCTGGAAGAGGCCAAGAGAGGATGCCCGCATAGGTTTTACTCCCTTCTGCAGATCTTGAATAAAAGTGGCCCATTTTATACCCAACTTTCTTGTCTCGACTCGTTATTTGCACCCTACACCTCGCAAGTACAATTAAGATCTGATTCTTGCCATTGCTATCCATTCTGTCTACCCTCCCCTTGTGGTGGACCTGTCCTTTCCTTCTCCCTACCATATGTGTGGGGCATGGCGAAATGATGTATTAGATCCTCCATAAGGTCCTTGCTGCTGCTTTAGTAGTGTTTCATGTGCAAGGATCCATGGGAAATATAGTCATGTAGGACTTGATGGGGCCAAACTTTGAAATGCACTTAGACATAACATTATTTCTTGTGTGTGTAGAGGGATAACCTGAGTGCATTCTGACTTGAGCCAGGAGGCTGTGGTGGTCCAGATCTATACATGCAGCTTTTATACATGAAGTCCAACAATTGACCAATACTGCAATAGTACAGTACTGCCTATTCCCTTCTGTGCTGAAAGCCTTCCCAATCAATGGCACATAGAATTCATTGATTCCTAGGTTCTGGTGATCCGACATTTTTCAAAGCTTCTGAGAAATTGGAATGTTTATAAATACTCTATAACACCTAAGCAGCTGAATTAATGGCTAAGGAGGTCACATTTCAATTATGTGAAGCTAGCCATTGTTGATAGATTCAAAAATTGGCAGATGTTTATCTCAGAGTTGTTTTGCCTTTGCTTAGTTTTGCTAAGGAGGGGCAGGAAATGTGGAAAATTATTATGATTTTGCATATATAGATGTTCTATGTTGTAATTTGATGTCTTATTTATTTCTTCAATCATAGTAGCTGTTTTATGAGATTATCCAAAGATGACTTTGAAGTTTCAAATAAATATAGTTTTTTAAAAAAAAAAAAAAAGTTCAGTGACCAATCTGGGGACAATTTTGTATGTGGAAATATCACTGGCCTGGGGGAATTGTCTCTGTCATAAGTGAAGAGAGAAAAAGCTGATATCTGACAACATTAATGGAATTCAGAGTTACTTCTTCATTATAAACACATTTTGACATAAAGAGATGCAAGCAGACTTTGTGAACCTTTCTTATTCAGAAATATTTACCATTTCTATTACAGGAACCCAAAGGGTATAAGCTAGTAGTCAAAAGCTGTCCAAAAGTAATCAGAATTGCCTCCAAAGGAGAAAGAACAATAAATATCATCCTTAATCTTGCTTCAACTTGATTTGCTTGAAGGGGGAAAAAATCAATTGAAAGGATATTGGTGAGACTCTTTTGTTCCGAAACTTTTGCTCATGCGATAGCTTGAGATGTCAAGCTGTTTTCTATGGTACTTGACTCTGAAAATAAAAATATTTAAATGCTGGATTTCACGGTGATAAAATTATCCCCTTATTATCTGTGTGTTTCATATTTCTCTCTCCTCAGATATATGTATTCCTCAGTTAGTTATTATATCTCCAGTAGACAGCTTACTAATTTAAGGTTGTGTGAATATTCACAGATGGTATGTTAACATAAACCAGTACCAGTGCAACATTATTAGTCCTTGCTTGTGCAAAGGGAGATTCACCTTTCCACTAGCAAGCACTAATGATGTTGCACTAGTATTGATTTATAGGGATGTGCACTGGATCGGACCCGATCCACGATCCGAGTCCGGTCCAGTGGGAAATCGGATAAATTATCCGATTTCCGATCCCGCAGCTGGATCGGCCGATCCAATCCGAACCGGTCCGAAAAAGCTCCGAACCGGTTCGGCGGATCGGCGGATCGGCGGGCGCCCACTGGCGCCCACCGCCGCTTCCATTGGCGGGCGCCAGCGGGCGCCCGCCGATGAAAGTGGACAGCGGGGGGGGAGGAGGGGGGCACTTACCTTCTCGGCCCGGTGGCTCCCGTCCGGCGCCTACTACTCCCAGCAGGCTCCGCGGCCTGCTCTAGGATGGCGCGCCGGGTGATGTCATCACCCGGCGCGCTACTCTAGAGCAGGCCGCGGAGCCTGCTGGAAGTAGTAGGCGCCGGCGCCGGACGGGAGCCGCCGGGCCGGAAAGGTAAGGAGGGGGTGCGTGGAGGGGAGGAGGGGGCGCGTGGAGGGGGGAGGGGGGCCCTTACCTTTCCGGCCCGGCGGCTCCCGTCCGGCGCCGGCGCCTACTACTCCCAGCAGGCTCCGCGGCCTGCTCTAGGATGGCGCGCCGGGTGATGTCATCACCCGGCGCGCTACTCTAGAGCAGGCCGCGGAGCCTGCTGGAAGTAGTAGGCGCCGGCGCCGGACGGGCCGAGAAGGTAAGTGGCGGGGAAGGGGGCTTACCCCCCCCCCCGGACCCACCCGCTTCTATCCGCTGGCGCCCGCGGGCGCCAGCGGATGGAAGCAGGCGGCCCCAGGGGGGGTAGGGAGCGCGGGGGAGGGGGTTTACCTGCCGGGGCCGTCCACAGCGGACGGCCCCGGGGGGGGGGGAGGGAGTTAGGCCCCCCCTTACCCACCCGCCGCCATTTTTTCCTCATAGACTTGCATTGCAATGCAAGTCTATGGGGAAAAAAATGGCGGCCGATCCAAAAATGTACGATTTTTGGGTCGGGATCGGACTCGATCCGGTCCGGGGGGCCTCCGATTTTGTCCGAACCGGTCCGGGACAAAATTGGAGGTCCCGATCCGGGTCCCGATCCGATCCGGGGGGTCCGTGCACACCCCTATTGATTTATGCTATCACAATGTCATTAGTGCTACAGCTGCACTACCGCTGGAACCTACCCACAGTTTACTCTTCAAGTGAATAGTTTCAGTGCAGGATACATATTACAGAGGGTGGGCAGATGTCAGGCTTGTGAGATAACACAGAGGAGGTCCAGGATCTCTTCTCGATCATCCCAGAGTGCAGGACACAGAATAATGGGCTCAAGTTACAGGTAGCCAGATTCCGGCTGGACATCAGGAAGAACTTCCTGACTGTTAGAGCAATACGACAATGGAACCAATTTCTTAGGGAGGTCGTGGGCTCTCGCACACTAAAGGCATTCAAGAGGTCAGTGGTGGAACCCCAGACGGAAACAACCCAAGGTGTTGTCTGAGTTAATTCCAAAAGAATGTAGGAGCCTATCTACACTGCTGCTTTAAAATGGTTTAAAACAGTTTAAAACGGTTTATAACAGTTTGGAGAACTGTTGGGGCCCAGGACACACTCCATATACAGTTTTCAAAATGTTTTCAAAGTGTTTTATCCTGTGTGTGTAGATAGGCTCTAGATCTCTTCCTAGACTGAAAACAGATATGTGGTGCGTGTCCCTATATTACGTGCATTGATATTGTTTCCAGCTAGTATGTCAGTGGTGGTGGTGGTTGGGTCCCTTTGTAAAGGCATAATGAATGGAAGGCCTTGCAGGAAAGCTTCTTACAGAGGAGCCTCAAGAGGTGTTGAGTTTCTTTGCAATTTGAAGGCTTTGTTTATTAAAAAGATAACACTCAACTGCCTCTCCTCCACAATATCCTCACAAGGCTACCACAGGCTCCAGCCTCCAACTGTCTTCCCCTCCTGTCCACTTTTCCCCACACGCCTCTTCCTGCTTATTTGGAATGCAAAGCTGGAAGAATTCTAGAGTGGAAACCATGTTAGTCTGTTGTAGCAAAACAACAGCAACAACAAATGTCAGGGCACCTTAAAGATGGACAGAATTAAGCCAACTTTTCCCAACCTGGTACCCTTCAGATGTGTTAGGACTCCAACTCCCATAATTCCCAGCCTGCATGCTACAGAAATCAATCCATTAACAATTTCAGCAGGCCACCTTGGTGGGGCCCATTGGCAGGATGGAAAGCTGAGGTTCACCTCTCCATTATTTTGTGGCCATGAGAGAATGTGTGTGTGTGTGTGTGTGTGTGTGTGTGTTGTGCTACTGCTTAGGATATAACTTTTTATTATTATTTAGACTTTTTTATATGCTGTCCCTCATGATGCATATCCTGCGTAGGTTCACAGAGAATCAAACACATGTTTTTGTCTATTGGTCTTTTCCATGACTGGAATGTGTATAAGGGTGTTGTTCCTACAGAATGAGGCCCTTTGTCTCCATTTTTACTAGGGTTGTGCACAGCTCCCCCATTCAACTCGGAGGCCCATTCAGAGCTTCCAAATCAGCCCCAATTTAACTCAGAGCACCTCGGGCCCTGACCGACACTCTTTGGATTCAGTTCTGAATCTGAAGAGGGGCAACTGTTGTGGTTTTCTGAGGGCCCGCAGGTGCCTGGGAAAGCGAGACACAAGGCCAACCAAGAGTCCATTGGACTCCCTTCCCAGTTATTGCCCCTGGCTGCCCACCACCACCCCTCCCTCCCACTGTTGCCTCCTCCCCACTCCTGCCTGACTGAGTGACCGACAAACCCGAGGCAAACCACCTAGCCTCCTCTCTTGCCTGCCATGGATCTACTGTTGTAAACCACGGCATGCCAGAAAGGAGTCTGGGTGGCTTGTTGTGTGCGGATGCCTCAGATAAGTCTCATGGGCAGGGGGTAAGACCTGGCCATTGAGGCAAATTGACCCAAAACTGGTTTGGACTGAGAAGGCCCAATCTAGTCCTGTTTCACAACCAAGGTGAAACACAGCCCTAGTTTTTTACGGAATAAATGTGTTTCTGTTGCTCATTTCAGGTGTATACTCCATGCATCCTTCTTCATTATTATGCTCCCTCAGGGATACCATTCCCCACCCATCCCCCAGCATGCAAACTGCAATATTTTACCTCAGACAAATACCTGTACCAGCTATCACGCCATGTAGAATGTGGTAATGCCAGAGTTGTGGGCATTGACTGGATACAGTCTGATATGCTCAGTGTCAAGAGATAAACTACTGCTCACAACTTCTGCTCTGTTATTCCCCCCCCCTTTGAAAAAGAAGAAGAAATAAAATAGTTCCTTATTTGAGCTGGAAAATCTTACCCTAGAGTTTTGGTTAAAATAGCAAAGACTACTGTCACGGAGCCCACCGCTCGCCCCCTGCAAAACAGACACACACTGCTCACTGGTTGGAAGCAATATTCTGCATCATGTTTCCACCCACAACATGTTTCCACCCGCATTTTCTTTTCAAGATAACAGCAGGATAAATAAGTCAGTATTCAAGTCTCATTAAAAAAAAAAAGTAGAATCTTAAACTGAATAGTGACAACTACCCACATGGTTGGCTTTAAAAGGAGATTAGACAAATCCATGGAGGATGAGGCTATCAATGGCTGATAGTTGTGATTAGCTATACATACAGCCAGTGTCGAGAGCCAGTGTGGTGTAGTGGCTAAAGTGTTGGACTGGGAGTCAGGAGATCTGGGTTCTAGTCATTGAGTGACTTTGGGCCAGTCACAGACTCTCAGCCCAGCCTACCTCACAGGGTTGTTGATATGAGGATAAAATGGAGAGGAGGAGGATTATGTATGCTGCCTTGGGTTCCTTGGAGGAAAAAAGATGGGCTATAAATGTTATAAATAAAGAAATATAAATACTACGGAAGCAGTTTGCCTCTCCATGCCAGTTGCTGGGGAACATGAGAGGGAGGGTGCTATTTCATCCGTGCTCTGCTTGTGGGCTTTCCATGGGCATCTGGTTGTCTGCTGTAGGAACAGGGTGTTGGATTTGATTGATATGATCCTTTACGGCTCTTCTTATGTCCTTATGTTTAATTGAAGTGCATTTCTCTCCATAATGAGTTAGGGGAACCAAATTGAAACATCAGTAAGGCTCAAAGCCAATGATTGTAATTTTCATGTTGTTAAATCATGACCAACAGCATGGCCCCATGGACCAACAGCATCGGTCATCCTTAGCTGTCCTCACTTCTTATGTTGTTTTATTTGTATTGTCTCCATGAGGATGAGCAAATACAACTGACATTTCTGCTTTGGGATTTGTTCCTCATGTAGGTGATGCTTTTAAAAAAGACGAAGAAATCAACAGGGTCTGTAGTAGAGTCAGCGCCCATTCTTTCCTTAAAAAAACAAAACAAAATCACCTCTTGACGTCCATTCACTTCATGCCACTTGACATTTCTGAAGGAGGAAAGTGCTAAAACGCATTGCCTAGAGCAACTGGTGATCGCCAAAGAGACTTTCCTACCCCCCCCCAAAAATGGACAAATGTATGAAAAAGTTTAAATGGCAAGCCAGTTCTGCTTTTTCTTTGAAGCCGGTTGCCTTCTGTGAACTGCTTCCCAAGTGTCTCAAAGTTTCAGAAACCTCCAGAAACAATAAGATAAAGTTTTTTGTTTTTTTTGTACCAGTGAGTTTCGAAGAGAAAACTTACTTTATACACAGATTGAGCATGCTCAGTGGCCACACAATGCCGGCTGAGTGTTCTGGGGAGGATGGAAAACTAGGGGGCATGGAATGGCATATTTTGGACTAGGGAATAGCTGGCGGGCTGGTTGTCCATACTGCAATGTTTTATTGGAGATCCCACTCCAATATTTTCATTCTTACCAACTGATATTTATTAACTATGAATTGGTACAGGCCTACACAACTAAAACTAATTTTGATACAGCGATCCTACTAGCCAATGTAGATAGCTCTGACCAGTGGAGGCTGGTGGCTCCAATTTTGTTGGGGCTATGAATCCATTCTGGTTTTCAGTCAGAACCAGCCAGAACTTTAAAAGAGCTATCCAAGGTGCTGAGCCCTATTTCCAAACTGGATTCAGCACCTTGGATTGCTCCTGTAACATTCTGGCTGGTTCTGACTGAAAACTGGAATGGATTCATAGCCGCAACAAAATCGGAGCCACCAGCCTCTATTGACTCTAATGTTGGAAACTCCGAGTTATCTAAAGCCCTGCCCATGTTAGCTTAGCAGGAAGGAGTCAGCTTGTTTTTCATTTTCATTTTTAAAAAGTTTCCCATGGGAAACAACTGGAGGGAAATTATATATGGCATGTCTAGGACTGGGGTAAATTACCCCACCCATGTTGGGGGCAATTTGGGGGACTGGGAGGATCCATAAGCTTTTACTGGCATTCCCCATGCTGGGGGAGGGATATCTGGTGACTCCTGTAGACCCAAAACTATTATCGACATGCCCAGGAACTTCCTTAGATCTACCATATTTCCTCTACCCTCCAACGTTGAAGAGCCAAGGACTGAAATTATTCAGTAATGTCCACCGATGACAGGATATCCTGTAATCAGCCATACAGTGCATTATCCCCAGCATTTTCTTCAATAATCCTCCATAACCTTGTATACCCGCCAAAGATACATAAAAACTTCATTGATTAACTGGCATTTCCAACATGCATGGAATACAATCTTAGAAATCCCATTAAGGTTATATGGAGTAAAATGCCACCTTAAAGATAACCTTGTATTAGACACCTTTCAATGTCCCATATAATGAGGGATACTTTAAAACCTTTGTTTTTTAAATGTCAAACAATATATTACTGGCATTTGTAATGCATGGTTTGTCCTTTGTCTAATTGGAGAAAAGCTGAACTTGCCTATGCCATCAACTTGCTCCATCCCCCCACCTCCACCATCAAGAATTATTAAATACAGGGATGATGTCCAACCATTGTATCCTCAAGAGTTAGACAATGGTGCCAATGCCTTGACAATAATTAGGGAATTAGAAGCTCGTTTTGCCTCAAGATCCAAACCTCCATGCCACCCCAATGTGATCAGATACTATAAATAAAATATCTAAGTAGCATCAGAGGTAGTACGATGTACTAATTGGGATGAAGGATGCACCAGTTTTTTGTGGGCCTTGATTTTCCAGGTAAAAGTTTCAGTTTTGAAGGACATCTGATCTAAGCATCTGTGAAAGTAGCTTGTCCACCACTCCTTTGCCCATCTTGTGCACCATCTTGAAGCCATTGTTCTTCATTTTTTTTTTGCCTCGATGTTATCATGTATGGTATTTGAAAACTCTTCCTCGCCATGTGATCCCAACCAACGAGGGAGCACACAACTAATGTGATGATGTAACTGAATGATGTCACCAGTCCGATTTGGCTGTGTGGTGATTTCTGTAGACATAACACTGCTGCAATGTGCATATCATTCTTTTTTCTAACCCTGGTCCTGAGGGTTGATGTGCATATACATAGACTTTAAAAGCTGTGTGCTGATGCACATAAATGCCTGGATTAAAACAAACAAACAAAACTTCCAGAAACACACATGTCTTAAACATTCCCATGCTTTTTTGATAATAATAATAATAATAATAATAATAATAATAATAATAATAATCTAAAAACAGGGGATGCATGGAAATGTTCATGAAATACACCCTGCCAGGTCAGCTCAGCATTTTATGGAATACCTCTGTCTTCTTAAGAAACTTGGAGCAAATATACTTTATCACATGAAAATACAGAAAGGTAGACAAGGGGTATGATCCAAATTGAGTCATACTCAGAATACACCCATTGGAATCAGTGATTCTGTTCAGATGACACACTAAGCCACAGTGGTTAAGGACCGTTAGTAGGGATGTGCACTGGATCGGACCCGATCCATGATCCGAGTCCGGTCCAGTGGGAAATCGGATAAATTATCCGATTTCCGATCCCGCAGCTGGATCGGCCGATCCAATCCGAACCGGTCCGAAAAGGCTCCGAACCGGTTCGGCGGATCGGCGGATCGGCGGGCGCCCACTGGCGCCCACCGCCACTTCCATTGGCGGGCGCCAGCGGGCGCCCACCGATGAAAGTAGACAGCGGGGGGGGAGGAGGGGGGCGCTTACCTTCTCGGCCCGTCCGCTCCCGTCCGGCACTAGCAGCTACTACCAGCGGGCTCCGCGGCCTGCTCTAGGGAGGCGCGCCGGGTGATGTCATCACCCGGCGCGCTACTCTACAGCAGGCTGCGGAGCCTGCTGGTGGTAGCCGCCGGCGCCGGACGGGAGCCGCCGGGCCGGGAAGGTAAGCAGGGGGTGCGTGGAGGAGAGGAGGGGGCGCGCGGAGGGGGGAGGGGGGCCCTTACCTTCCCGTCCCGGCGGCTCCCGTCCCGGCGCCGGCGCCTACTACTACCAGCAGGCTCCGCGGCCTGCTCTAGGGTGGCGCGCCGGGTGATGTCATCACCGGCGCGCTACTCTAGAGCAGGCCGCGGAGCCTGCTGGTAGTAGTAGGCGCCGGCGCCGGACGGGAGCCGCCGGGCCGGGAAGGTAAGCAGGGGGTGCGTGGAGGGGAGGAGGGGGCGCGCGGAGGGGGGAGGGGGGCCCTTACCTTCCCATCCCGGCGGCTCCCGTCCCGGCGCCGGCGCCTACTACTACCAGCAGGCTCCGCGGCCTACTCCAGGGTGGCGCGCCGGGTGATGTCATCACCCGGCGCGCTACTCGAGAGTAGGCCGCGGAGCCCGCTGGTAGTAGCCGCCGACGCCGGACGGGAGCGGACGGGCCGAGAAGGTAAGCAGTGGCGGGGAAGGGGGCTTACCCCCCCGGAGCCGTCCGCTTCTATCCGCTGGCGCCCGCGGGTGCCAGCGGATGGAAGCGGGCGGCCCCAGGGGGGGTAGGGAGCGTGGGGGAGGGGGCTTACCTGCCGGGGCCGTCCACAGCGGACGGCCCCGGGGGGGGAGGGAGTTAGGCCCCCCCTCAGCCACCCGCCGCCATTTTTTCCTCATAGACTTGCATTGCAATGCAAGTCTATGGGGAAAAAAATGGCGGCCGATCCAAAAATTTACGATTTTTGGGTCGGGATCGGACTCGATCCGGTCCGGGGGGCCTCCGATTTTGTCCGAACCGGTCCGGGACAAAATTGGAGGTCCCGATCCGGGTCCCGATCCGATCCGGGGGGTCCGTGCACACCCCTAACCGTTAGCTAAACATTATGGCTTAGTGTGTTGTGTGAGTCATGACTTAGCGTGTTGAGTGAACCATTCCTAATTATTAGGGGTGTGCATCGGATCGGATCCGATCCACGATCCGAATCCGATCCGACCCAAAATCGGGAAAATCCGATCCGATCCGATCTGATCCGACCAACCTCCGATCCGATCCGATCCGATGAGGTCCGATCCGGATCGGACACCATTTTGAATGCTTTTTCCCATAGCCAAGTATTGTTTTACAAAAACGCCTATAACTTTTTCATTTTTAAAGATAGAAGGATGAAACTTGGGCACATTGTAGACTGGTTAGGGATAGTTATCTGTGAGAAATTTCAGAAAGATTGGTGCATGCATTTTGTGGCACTTAATTTTTTAATAAATACCCAGGAATGCCTATAACTTTGTCATTTTTAAAGTTACACACATGAAACTTTGCCACATTGTAGGCAGTACAATCCATTACAGGGCTCGTGTCTGCTTGAGTAAAAAGTGAAAGTAGGAAAGCAGACACGAGCCCTGTAATGGATACTAGCAAGGATCAAAGGGATCGAGAGAGAGTGATCCTTCCTTGCACGCATGGCTGCAAAACTCAGCTAGGCTCAGCCGTTCTGGTTGAGTAAAAAGTGAAAGTAGGAAAGCAGACACGAGCCCTGTAATGGATACTAGCAAGGATCAAAGGGATCGAGACGAGAGAGTGTTTCCTTTTCTTCGCGGGAAGCGGGAGGGGAAGGAGGGGAAGACCGGGCCTCTGTGGAAAAAATTTTGAAACATTTAATCTAAAAATTCCATAGCCATCAAATGCCTGGACCTATCATTCTGAAATTTCTGACACATATCTACCCCTAACCCATCTACAAAGTGAGCAATGTTCAGACTTCTAACTTTTAAAATGACAAAATTATAGGTGTTTCTTTCCACATTGTTTCAAAAATTAATTGCCACACAAGGCAAGCACCTAGCTTTCTGAAATTTTACACACATATCAAGGCAAGTGTTACCTGTAATGTGCCCATGTTTCCTGTTTGTATCTTTAAAAATAAAAAAGTGGGAGGCATAACTGTATTTACCCCACCACTACCCATTTTTCTAAAATTAATTGCCACACAAGGCAAGCACCTATGTTTCTGAAATTTCACACACGTAGGTCCCAAGGTACCGCCTACAATGTGGCAAAGTTTCATGTGTGTAACTTTAAAAATGACAAAGTTATAGGCATTCCTGGGTATTTATTAAAAAATTAAGTGCCACAAAATGCATGCACCAATCTTTCTGAAATTTCTCACAGATAACTATCCCTAACCAGTCTACAATGTGCCCAAGTTTCATCCTTCTATCTTTAAAAATGAAAAAGTTATAGGCGTTTTTGTAAAACAATACTTGGCTATGGGAAAAAGCATTCAAAATGGCGTCCGATCTGGATCGGACATCTGGTCCGATCCGATCCGACCAGCCTCCGATCTGATCCGATCTGACCCCCCAGGTCCGATTCCGATCCGCTATCCGATCCGATCTGGGGGGTCAGTGCACATCCCTACTAATTATGGTGGCTTCATAAACACAGTTTAAACAGTCTCAATAACCATTTTCTGCAAAACAAATGTTAGCGGCCTAACCATGGTTTAGCGTGTTGTCTGAACAGGACCAATGTGACTTCAGTTAGTGGATCCAGATTTAGTCATACTTTGAATAGTCTCATTAATTCCAATAGGACTTCTCTACCTGTAATTCAGTATGGATCCAACTTAAGGTATCTCAATGGATTTTTAGTCAAAAGTCAAATCAATTCTGCATAAACAACTGTACCTATGAAGGCAGAAAGATGCTTGGCTGAGGTAGAAAGACGTTTGGCTGAGCTTTCAGGGAAGAGAGGTGAGTTTCCTGGATGTGAAAAGAACTACAAAGGTTTGGATACAGATTTTAACTGGCTCACAGAGTATCAGTTGGTGAACCCATTATATTGCAAGGGGGCCTTAATGCTGTACATATGTTCACATATCCCTAGTGGTTGAGGAATCACATGCATGAGTGCTGGAAACATCTAGCTGCCATGATTACAAATGAAGTGCCCTGTTACAAAGTTCATAATCACAGAGAGGAAGCAGAAGAGCTAGAAGCCTCCTACCAAACAATAGATCAGCAAAATTAGCACTTTTCTGGCTTGACTCCAAAGGTGCACTACCAGCTGCTGGATTGAAGACTATTATTTCAGTGAACAACTGAAAACCAAAACAAAAGATGTAGTTAGAAAGCCCATCTTGTTTAATTTATTAGAAACCAGCAAGGTAGAGTCAACCCTATTGAGACAATGTAACATTAGCATGTCTAATATGTCATTTTGCCTTTGATTCAATAGGCAAAGAACATCTATTAAAATTCAGGTGTGTAGTATTTTAATGCTTCCAAAAGTCTGAGTTGTTCTCTTGTCAACTGCTCTCTAAACCAAGGAAATCTCATGCTCTAAGGTAGTATCTTCACATGACGCAGAGAGAGATATTGTCTTCATGCTAAGTTTGTCCTGTTTGGCCAATATTGTGAAAGCAGATGGTGTGTTTGTTAGACATTTGACCTGTCCCACCAGGGCTCTTCTCATGTTCATACGACATGAGTAAAAGAGCTGAACAAAAGAAGAGATAATGGTTGCGTTTAGATGACACAACCCCCCCCCCCGATGGTTTTAGGAGTCAACTGTCAGTGGATTGGTCAACGGTTGCGATTTGTGTCATTTGTTGAGCTATTTCCACCCCAACAGTTGATTTTTCCAGCAAAAAAAAAAAAAAACCCTGGAGAAATACAACTGGCTGCACAGTTGACTTCTCATACAACCGGTAATTTTTGTGTTGTCTGAACTGAGCCAGTGGAGTTTCCGACCAGTTGAGTTGATTTTTTCCACCTGGCAACAGAGTTCCCAGGCAAGAGCAACCAAAACTGAGCTGGCTGCTGGGCTACAGCCAGCACAAATCACAGAGGCTACTGGGATAGCACTGGGAGGACTGAGGGTGGAGGGATGGCAAGGAGAGGGGCAGAGTCTGTGTCAATGAAGTGCCGGGTTGAGTAGTAATCCACTCCACGCAAACCTCAACGCTCCACAGGGGCGTGGCTGCATGTTGTGTGGGGAGTACCTGCAAAAACGCAACTGTGAATTGATTGCTCCACCCACCATTGACAAAAGTGTTGTACAAATGCAGCCAGTAGCATTCTCATATTTATTGTTACATTTATATCCTGCAAGGAACACAAGGCAGCTTACATGGTCCTGCTGTTGTCTGTTTATCCTCACAAAAAACCCGTAAGGTAGGTTAGGCTGACAGTCAGTGACTGAGTGGCCCAAAGCCACCCAGTAAGCTACGTGGCTGAGTGGGGACTAGAACCCATTTCACCCAAGTTCCAGTCCAATACTTAAACCAACACACCTGCTTTAGCTTTAACTTTCCCATGCAGGTAAGCTTAAACATACTACCAGCAGCCCCTTCTATGTCTTCCTAAAAGCTAGCTCTGAGTATACTCTACAGTTCCCCCCTGGAACCACCCGCTCCCAGCAAATGATATTCAGTGGTGTATTGTTCATGTATGAAATTGTCAGGAGTTGCTGGGGCTGGAACTGATAAACTTCAAGATGCCCACAGAAAAAAACATGGTTGAGTTTCAGTGAAGAGAGGTGAATTTATAGGACTGTCGCAGTCAGGGGGTCACTATCAAAAAGGTCGTCTCCCTTGTCGCCACCCTCCAAGCCTCCCTCCGAGGAAGTACTCAGAGGGGGTGGCAGATGTTGCTCATAGTATCTATGTATGTTCAGGTCAGGAGAAGCATTCCATCAGGAATTGCTGCCCCGAGCATTACTTAATTAAGTCATATGAATAATTTGTTTGAACCATCTCTTAAAGACAATCTGACTCAACTTCAGATCTGCCACAAAAATCAGAGAAGAGTCAGATCTGGTGCATAGTAGTCCGAGAGCAGCGCATCAGGTCATTGTATGTATAGGTACTTGCAAAGAAAAACATTACTCAAGCATTTCTGGTATGATTTACTTCTGAGGAAAAATGTGCCAAATCTGAACATTCCTTGAAACTGAGAGATTTCTATTTGGGTAGCTTAATGTGTAAGGCAGAACTAGCTACATTGGCTCAATTCGGACGACACAATAAACAACTGGTGTGGGGGAAACAATTGTCAGTTGTTTTGACTATTGTGTTATTCCAATGCTGCCACAATCAACTCAGCGCTGATCCTAATCCACACCACAGTTGATTATTTATTACCATGTTGTTTGGGGAGTACCCCCTAGGATTAAGGTTAGGGTTAGGGTTAGTCAACCCACCATTGACTATCGTGTCGTCCGAATTGAGCCATTGAGTCTGGGTCAGATCCGGGCTATACCATTGGAGGTATGCTTAGAACTTCAAGGCAGCATCCAACATTACTGTTGTGCTCATGTGAAGGACCACTTGTGCATCAGGAAGCTAGCAGTTGAAACTAGTTCAAACTGGTGCTTCTGGAAGTGCACAAGTCCCCAGCTCTCTCCAGTGATGTACTTGTGGTTTTAATTTTTGTGTACGAGCTGAAGCTCTTAGGCAGAAATGTAATACATAAATAAATTCTCTGAGCTCCAGTGATGCTCAGTTCTGGATGAGATCATCTGGCTAATTTCTGGGGTTGCACCATGAATGCTCATTTTCCATTGCATTAGATACCATTCCCTCTAGAACAATGTGATTGGCATGGGCAAACTTCCAGTATTGGATAAAAATGAATAGACAAACAAAAACCTGTGGAGAAGTTTACAAGATTACATGGAGAGTAGAGAGTTAAAAACAATCCAAATCAGACCATGCCACTAATTCCATGTTTTATGGGAGTAACATTCAGATTCCAATAGAATGAGATTTGTGAAAGAAATTGAAGAGGCTCTTATTTTGCATGGAGCATTTTATTTATTTTCCCTTTTCCCAAGCAGACAAGCTCCTGTATTAGTAATGAAATGTCTAATCCCCCCATATCCCGACACTATTTCTTAGCGACCTCAACACAGTATAACTAATAATAATGTAACATATTTAGTATGAAAATGCATATTTAAACAACTAGACATCACTTTTAGAGCAGGTTGTAATTAGGAACTTAAGAAAAATGTGCAATTAAACACATTCATAAAAATAAATAGATTCATGCTTAGAACACCAGTCAGTTTGCTGCATCATTAATATCCTTCAGCTTGGCACTTTTATAAAAAAAAATTCACTCCAGTAATTCATGTTGAAAATAGCTAAAGGCAAAATTGCCAGCACTTAAGTCTTTGTATCCACTATAGAACAACAAGCAAATGTTATAGACATCTATTGATATCTAGTTTGGGCTTCTTGATGATGTTCCACCCAAGAAACTGGTGTTTGTTTGATTTTATACTTTCTATACATCCATGTCTTTTTTTTTTTCTTGGTTCAGATAGGACCTCCACACTATTTTTTTGTGACTGGTACATTTATGTAAAAAAAAAAAAAAAAAAAACCAACACATGACAGTCTACTATAATAAGATTCCGTGGTGTTGTTTTCTTCTCTTTTTCTTTTTTAATGATAATCCTTTCAAAGAAGCCGAACGTTCTACCATGTTTCATTAGCCTGAGTTGATGTTGAATTGCGATGCTATTGCTAACATGAAGCCTAGGGAAGAAAGCATTTCCCCCCGTTTTTCTTTATTGATGCATGAGTTCACTCTGTTCCACATTCTGAAACTGCAGAATTCTGGTTTAACAAGGAGAATTTCTAAAATGTGTTTCTTTTTGTAGAATATTTCATTTTGCTCAAATGGACTCCTGCACATTAGGAAAACACTACAAAAAATAATCTTGATACAATTATAGCCCTCTTCAGACGTCCACCCCTCATTGTGTGAGAGGTAGGTTGGCATTTGCTGGTCATACCACCTCTGTCGCATCTCCACTGCTCACCCTGCTACTTTTCAGTCATTGGATGAGAAAGTTCTAGAATGGGGAACCTGCTCTGTATGTGGAGGCTACTGTGTAGGGATGTCCACTACTGGGAAATCCATTTTTTCCTGGCTTCATGGAGTTTCATGGCATGTACGACTCGTTTTTCTTCTATGAGCTGAGCTGTGGGGTGTTCCTCAAACTCCAGCAATATTTTTAAGGCTCTGTTATTTGTGCACATTTTTGAGTAATCTGCACAAATCATGGCCAAATGTGCATTCAATATGCAAATTTGTACATTGCGCAAATCTGGTGTAATTTGTGCAAATTTGACTGTAATTCGAACAAATTTCTCCGAAATTTGGGCAAGTTGCAGAACCTTCCCCTACCCCAATTGCAGAACAATTGCCAAAAATTCCCAGAAAATACACAATACCCAGCTTGCTGCAGACCGAACTGAGTGCCACAGCAGAAAGTAAAATGAACCCCAGCAGCTGAGCCTAGGAAAAATCATCAAACTCCACCCTCCAAACAGATTCCTCTGGCATCCCTAACTGTGTGATTTAAAACCTTGATGGTGCAAGGTTCTAAATAGTGAACAGTGTCTCCATTTGTTCAGCAGGCTCCATGCTTCAAAGCTTCCTCATCTAGTTCAGGGGAGGCAGGAAGGACAAAACAGAGGGGGCCTGGGCCTGTGAGCCTCTTTTATATGGCAGAAGAAAACTTTCAGGAAATGAGAGAACACAGTTCTACACAGCACTACCTGGAATGTGCACCCTATATTCTTAAAGTCCATCCTGTTCTTTGAATAATGATCCAAAAGCTGGCAGTTTATACTGAGCATCACCTTTTGGAGGGAAGATGGGACCTCAATTTAATTAGTGAGTAATAACAAATAAATGCATTTGGCTGTACAACCCATCTTGTCACATAATAAAACCAATGTCTAACATTATTCTATGCAAAGTTCAGAGAGATATAACAGTAAATAATATCTGGCTTGTTGATTAACCTCACACTGAGTTTAAGGTGGTGCAAGACATGGAAGAACATGCAAGACTTTTTTTAAAAAAAAACTTACAAGTGAACCTGCTGCCACCTATGCCTAGGAGCTAAGTAAAATTGGAGGTGTTGTGTGGCTCTGACTTCAGATCATGAATGAACAACATCCCTCTCCCATTTGATTCATGATTGGACTATGTAAGCCAAGGCATTTTTTTAAAGTGAAATAAAGTCATGAAGGTTATCACACAGAGGAGGGCCAGGATCTCTTCTCGGTCATCCCAGAATGCAGGACACGTAATAATGGGCTCAAGTTAAAGAAAGCCAGATTCTGGCTGGACATCAGGAAAAAAATCCTGACTGTTCAAGCAATATGAGAATGGAACCAATTACCTAGGGAGGTCATGGGCTCTCCCACACTAGAGGCCTTCAAGGTGCTGCTGGACAGCCATCTTTCAGGTATGCTTTAAGGTGGATTTCTGCATACAGTAGAAGGTTCAACTCGATGGCCTTATAGGCCCCTTCCAACTCTACTATTCTACGGCCAGATCTACATCAAGCAGGATATAGCAGTATGAAAGTGGTATATAAAAGGCAGATGCCACACTACTGTTTTATAGCAGTATGGAAGTGCACTGACAACTGTTGGACCCCATTGACACATACCACATACCTCTACATCCTGCTTGGTGTCGCTCCTGCCTTTTATATACCACTTTCATACCACTATATCCTACCTGGTGTAGATCTGGCCTCTGATTCTGTGAAATTGCTCCATTCATTCTAATACCAGCTATGAATCAGATTGGAAACCTATTGTGCCACTGACGACATCAAGAGCATGCCCTGATATGAATGTGGTCCTTGCAAATCAGCACATCCGTGTTCACTGGGGGTTCTCTGAATTCCACCTCGAAGCTCTTTCCAATTCGGGTCCATTTCATTATTTTATTTATTTTTCACATAAAAAATGTGCATATTTCCCCAAATGCATGCTTTAACTGTATGAGTTTTGGATTAAAGCATGTTTGTATGCATTTTTTTCGTTCACATTTTTCAATGGTATGCATATTTCAGACACATTTGTTGTTGCTGTTGTTGTTCCACAGATCACATTGCAAGCTCAGAAATCTACGTACTTTGCAGACAAGGTCCAGGAGTGCACACTATTCAAACCCTGGTAAAAATAAATAAACAAACAAATAATAAATCTGAAACTAATTTCTCATTCATCCCTTCCTCCAATCCTCATTCCCCCATTCTCTGACCAACCCGCACATGAACTATCTTTTACTCCTGAATACATGGTTGCTACTCCTTTGGCAGAGGATAGAAGAAGGTCCATTGGGCCTCTTTAGTACCTGGAGCACTACCACAACACTGTACCAGATATCAGTAGACCTAGGAAATGTAATTTTCCCAGGGCTACTGACATTCATACAGTGTCCATATCTCTGGGGAAATGACATGTCTAAAGGCTCCTGGGGTCTGATTCAAGAGGATTACCTCCCTGCCTTATGTTCACGTCCACTACTTCAGAGAAATGGACAAGTAGACAGGTAAGGAGGCAGACAGAAGAGTGGAGGCATGTGGGATGAAGGGAGTTTGAAGCATTCCAGCTGAGAAGAAATTGGGGGGGGGGGCATAAGGCTCACCTCAAGCTTTACAAGTTACTGAGATTCATATTCTAAGCTAAGGAAAGTGAAATTGGGTAACATCTCTAGATGCGTGCCCTGCAGGGTACCAGCAGGACAACCTTGTCCTGTGCAACCTGGGGAAGTTGTCAGTATGGCTCTTGGTGTTTGACATTTTATGTGGGTGGAAATAAATTATGGGATTCACTACCAGAAGATGTGGTGATGGTGACCAATTTGCATGGCTTTAAAAGGGGGCTAGATACATTCCTGATGAAGTCTATCAATGGCTACTAGTCCTAATAGCCATGTGATACTTTTAGTTTCAGAGGCAATAAGCCTATATACACCAGTTGCTGGGGAACATGTGTGGGAGGATGCCATTTTTGTGGGTCCCTGGTCGACAGTTGGTTGGCCACGGTGTGAACAGAGTGCTGGATTAGATGGACCATTGGTCTGATCCAACATGGCTCTTCTTATGTTCTTATGTCATTCCTTCACTGCATTGAATCCGGCATATCTCTTGCATCACTAAATAGAATTTTAACAGTGGAAATAAAAGGGCTCACAGAACAGCTGCACAATCCTCTAGAGCTTCTCCTTGAGATTCCACTCTAGCAACCTAAGCTTGCTCTTCTCTGAGCCTTCAAATTATAAACAAATTGAATCAAACACCAAAATCCAAGTGAATGATATTGCCTGTGGGCATCAACACATACGCACCAGTTGTTCTAGTCACTCAACCATAATGTTCCTTGGTTCTTGGGATACTTGATGGGTCTGAAGATCACTGTATATTTTAAGCTCAGCAGCTGTTCTTTGCTAGAATATGACTGTGTCTGAGATTTTCATAGCATCCCTTTCATTTCATTGACAAAGGATCTAGATTTGTCCACTTCCATGTGTTGTGTAATTATTGTCTATAACTACAAGAACCAGGTATGGCTCCAGGTTTTGGGGGAACCAGGAAGGATGTCCTCACTGTCTCCACACCACCTGATACCCAGTGTTCCCTCGCTTTGCTTGACTTGGGAAGTTAATTTACCCTGAAAGTTTATTTATTTATTTATTTATTTATTTATTACATTTGTATACCGCCCCATAGCCGAAGCTGTCTGGGCGGTTTACATAGGATTAAAACAATTAAAAACAATATACAAAAATTAAAACAGCAAAAACATACAACATACACACAATCTGTACATTTAAAAACCACTTGAACACTTCAAAAAAACTACAAAAACAAAACAACCCCAGGCTCCTCAGATATTGCCAAATGCCTGAGAGAAGAGGAAAGTCTTGACCTGGCGCCGAAAAGATAACAATGTTGGCGCCAGGCGGGCCTCGTCAGGGAGATTGTTCCACAATTGGGGAGCCACCACAGAGAAGGCCCTCTCTCTTGTTGCCGACCTCCGAGCTTCCCTCGGAGGAGGCACTCGGAGGAGGGCCTTAGATGTTGAACGTAGTGTTCGGGTAGGTTCATGTCGGGAAAGGCGTTCCATCAGGTATTGTGGTCCCAAGCCGTGTAAGGCTTTATAGGTTAAAACCAGCATCTTGAACCGGGCTCGGAAACATACAGGCAGCCAATGCAAGCGGGCCAGAGTAGGTCTTATATGTTCGAACCTACTGGTTCCAGTTATCAATCTGGCCGCTGCATTTTGCACAAGCTGCAGCTTCCGGACCACCTTCAAAGGCAGCCCCACGTAGAGTGCATTGCAGTAATCTAACTTGGAGGTTACCAGAGCATGGACAACTGAAGCCAGGTTATCCCTGTCCAGATAGGGACGTAGCTGGGCCACCAACCGAAGTTGGTAGAAGGCACTCCGTGCCACTGAGGCCACCTGCGCCTCAAGTGACAGAGATGGTTCTAGGAGAACCCCCAAGCTACGAACCCGCTCCTTCAAGGGGAGTGCAACCCCATCCAGAACAGGTTGAACACCCTCCATCCGGTCAGCGGAACCACCCACCAACAGCGTCTCAGTCTTGTCTGGATTGAGTTTCAGTTTATTAGCCCTCATCCAGTCCATTGTCGCAGCCAGGCACTGGTTCAGCACATCCACAGCCTCACCTGATGAAGATGAAAAGGGGAAATAGAGCTGCGTGTCATCAGCGTACTGATGACAACGCACTCCAAAACTCCGGATGACTGCACTCAACGGTTTCATGTAGATATTGAACAGCATGGGGGACAAAACTGACCCCTGCGGAACCCCATACTGGAGAATCCACGGGGCCGAGCAATGTTCCCCAAGCACCACCTTCTGGAGCCGACCCACCAAGTAGGAGCGGAACCACTGCAATGCAGTGCCTCCCACTCCCAACTCAGCCAGTCGTCCCAGAAGGATACCATGGTCGATGGTATCGAAAGCCGCTGAGAGATCAAGGAGAATCAACAGAGTGACACTCCCCCTGTCTTTCTCCCGACATAGGTCATCATACAGGGCGACCAAGGCTGTTTCCGTACCAAAACCAGGCCTGAAACCCGACTGAAATGGATCCAGATAATCAGTCTCATCCAAGAGTGCCTGGAGCTGGCTCGCAACCACCCGCTCCAGGACCTTGCCCAGGAATGGAACATTTGCTACTGGCCTGTAGTTATTAAGATTTTCAGGGTCCAGGGAAGATTTCTTTAGGAGTGGTCTCACTGCCGCCTCTTTCAGGAGGCCTGGGACCACTCCCTCTTCACCTTAACCGTGTTCCATTCCTGAGTAGGAGAAGGAACTGGGGTGGAGAGAGCCATGACGGCTACAAGGCGTAGGGGAAGGGGGAGGCGGGAGCAGTTCCCAGAAACCAAAAAAATCCTACGCCCATCTAGACAGTGTCTAGTGGCCACTGGCCATAGGATTGTTCCCTAAAAGCCCTACTCCTAGGGGTGCCCATGTGGAAGTCTGATCATGCAGGTTCCTACACTCAACACATTTTCAAGATGCAGCTTGAATTTCCTCATGCAAAGCAAGATCTGGTCACTATGTGGAAAATTTCAGCCTAAGTTGCCATGACCAACTCTCCAAAGGTTGGTTAATTAATTAGTTTATTTATATATATTCAATTTTTTTAAAAAAAAAAACCTGCCAGTTTAAGGCTAGAGTTAAGGGTACAATTTGTGCATGCTTAGCACTTACCCTCCATGCACGCATACTTTTCCCTGGGCCTCTCAGACTCTGTATTACTTTACAAAGCAGCTGAACCTTACTGTTTTGCTAGAGGAATCCTCCTGTGAGTCTACCCATGCCTGTTTGCTGCATGTAAGCAAGTCCAATTTGCAACATTGCACAAAGCCATTCTTTATCACAGGGCACATCTGTTAAGGCATCAGCCTAAACTTCTAGTTTCCTGAGTTTGTGATGCTTGAGCAAAGACAAGATAGCTTTAACTCTGGTCTCAAACTTGCAGGTTCTTTGAGCATAGAATTTTCTCCATTTTTTTTTAAAGGAAATTTACTATTCCAATGTTCGGGGGGGACACAAACGAAATAAAAAGAATTAACTGAGTAGACATGCAGAAATGAATAGTCATGCCCTGGATATATCTGAGTGAGGCTGCATAGGATTCTACCATACACTTTCTCTTTCCCTTCCTATCTACTCTTCATCAGTGATCTATCAATGAGTGAGAGTGATTCCCTCAGCCTTCAAAATTACCTCACTCTTATCTCAGTACACAGTTCTCTGTTACCCCCTCCCCCCCAACTGTCAGAATGCTGACAGGTACAGTGGAATTAGGGTGACCAGATAAAATCCAGATCAGGGCTCATGTCACTTTAACAGTTGTAGAGAAAAGGGAATTTCAGCCAGTGTCATTTGTATGCAATTAGTTCCTGGTGAAATTCCCTCTTCATCACAACAGTTTAAGGTGCATGCACTTTACTAGAGTGACCATATACAAAAGAAGGCAGGGCCCCTGCAACTTTAACTGTTGTGATGAAGAGGGAATTTCACCAGGAACTAATTGCATACAAATGACACTGGCTGAAATTCCTTTTTCTCTACTACTGTTAAAGTTACATGAGCCCTGACCTGGATTTTATCTGGTCACTCTAGTGGAATTCAAAACCCTGTGGTCTACTGGCAGAATTCCAGCTTCAGAATGAAACTGAGCATGCCTAATATAACTTTGGCAGCAGTTGCTGCCATAAGCTTTCATGGGTAGGGTGACAGTATGAAAAGGTGAACAGGGCTCCTGTATCTTTAACAGTTGCATAGAAAATGGAATTTCAGCAAATTTCATTTATATATATGAAGAAACAGGTGAAATCCCCTCTTCATCACAACAGTTAAAGCTGCAGGAGCCCTGCCCTTGTGACCAGATACAAAAGAGTGCAGGGCTCTTGCAGCTTTAATAGTTGTAATGAAGAGGGAATTTCACTAGGTTCTGTATATATACAAATGACACCTGCTGAAATTCCCTTTTCTATGCAACAGTTAAAGATATAGGATCCCTGTCCTCCTTTTCATATGGTCACCCTATTCATGGGGCAGAAAAAAAATGACAATTTTTCAATTGCTCCTCAGAATTTAACCAAAGCAACGAAAAGCACATCTCCTCAACAAGCCTGAATAAAGTACATCAGTAGTTTCCCCCCGATTTGAAGGAAACATATGATATGCCAATCCACAATATGGAGTAAGAACTACTAACATGACAATTTTCAGCACTTTCAAACTTCTTTATCCATGGCAGTTTGTATCGGATTGTGGAACTCATCAAGCAGAATTTAAGAAAGCCATAAAGACTGTTCTCTTCCGGCGGGCATATCCAGTGGAATTTTGGAATGTTTTTAGGATGATTTTAGGATGTTTTAGGATGTTTTAATGCAGTTTTAATAATGTGTGTCATGTTTTAATCAGTTTTATGTATTTTACCATATTGTTGTTCCCTGCCTCGATCCAAACGGAGAGGCGGGTAAGAAATAATTATTATTATTATTATTATTATTATTATTATTATTATTAAGTAGATCATAGATGCCAAGTTTCATATTATTCACTGTACATGTGTCATTTTTATAAGCAGTAGAATTTAGAAGCTTATAAAGGCAGAAACTTTGTGTATGTGTGGCTCAGCTTAACTGAAGGGACACTCCCGTACCTCTTTCATTTGCTATGGGCCACAGTGTTGGGTTGAGGGCTACAGTTACTATATTAAACTTGAAAATAAACAGCACATGGGTGTGAAGTATGGAACCAAGATGATTCATTATGATCTGCCGTATACGTTGTAAAATTATGAGGTTCACATTTTGCCCTGTACTGTTGGGATCAAGGACCAATACTTTCAAACAAAGAACATCTGAGAATACCCAGCTGAGACCATAGTGATAACCACTTCAATACCTTAATTTGAAGGAAGATTCTGGGAGTTACCTCCCTGCCCCCCCCCCCCCAAAAGTTATATCACTGATGGAAAATCACAAGAAACAGCATGAACATTCACTGAAATTATGCTGGACCATTTCAGACTGCTGGGTGGGTTTGCAGGTGAGGAAAATTAGCAAGTCAGGCAATGGGTTCTAGCCTTGACATCTAAGGGCCTGTTCGGACAACACGCCAAACCATGGTTAGGCCACTAACCCTTTTGCAGCAAATAGCGAGTGTGTTTAAATCTTGGTTATGCAGACACCATGGTTAGGAATGGCTAATACAACACATCATCATGGTTCATGCAACATGCTAAGCCATAATGTTTAGCTCAAAGGTCTTAACCACCATGGCTTAGTGTGTCATCTGAACAGGTTCTAAGTGGCAATTATAGTTTCTACATTCAGAAAATTATTAAAGTATTTAGTAGATTTTTTTCTGCCTCCAAATGCTGGGGCTGAATAAGCAAAGGTTTTGTTGAAACGTATTTTAGATGGGGGGGGGGGTTGTTTTCTTAATTTGTCATGTATAATCACATTTTATGAAGAATGTTATCCATTCAGAACCCTTAGGGAAAGGGTAGGTTACAAATCTATAGATTATAAAACTAAAATATGAATAAGCAAAGTGTTTAATTTGTTGCAAATGCCCGCATGATACCTCTATGGCAGGGGAATGATAATCTGCAATGGGATTTTTTAAAATATAAAATTGGACTCTTGTGTGTGTGTGTATTTGTATCTCTTATCTTGCCAGCTGAGATTACAATGCATTTACTCATCTGCAGATAAATGCATGAATGCAGATGACAATATGCATAACATTCTCATCAAGTGGAATAGGCTAATGGGCCTAAAACAAACTTGCATGTGCAAACATTCACAAAGGCAGGAGTTTAATTTACATATGGTTTCATCTACATAGGGCACAGTCAGATAATTACGAGCTGTTCAGTCTACCCAGGTCCCTGATTGTGATGAATATGTGGGCGTGTGTTGGTGTGAGTGCATGCACACATATGTTTATGATACAAAAACTGTAGTGTGTATATGCATTAAAATAGTCTATAATACATCTTGAAACCACAGTCAAGTTCAGTCTTGTTCAGTAAAATCTGAAAAGAGTGGATGCTGTTGGACAAAGGAATATCAGACTTTGCAAAATGGCAGCACAGATCCTAATGGCCATGATCCCGTAACATCCTAGGTGTATGTGGTAGCACATGCAGATGATCATTACACCCATTCTGAAAAATGTTCATCAATCCAGCTCCGGGTTTATGTGGGCCCTTGGGCAAGACACCTTCAGTGGTCCCCCCTCCTACAGTGAATCTACCTTCTCAGTCGTTGTTGGCAGCTCATCCTCATCCTCTTTCTCATCATTGATACCACTTGCTTGCTTGACAGGCAGAGAACCAGTGAGCAAGTAGCCAGTGGCAAGAATTGGTCCTCCTCACCACCACCATTGTTTAGGCTAGAGTGAAAAGCAGATGAACAAGCAGGTTGCAGTGGTAAAGAGCAGGAGCAATTTCTGGGGGGGAGGGGTCTTGTCAGTGGCCTCCAGCTGAGCTATGGGCCCTTGGCAGGTGCCCATCCATGCCTACCCTTGACACCAGCCCCGACATTCACACAGACAGTTGAGATGATTAGTATAACACAGTAAAATCCAAGAATCAAGCACTGTAATCAATCATACAATGTCATTTAGAAAGCTCAACAGGCTGGCCCGTTAATCCATTTCAAACAGAAAATGTAATAGCCGAGATACAATTTCTGGTAATGACATTCACAGCTACCAAGTGTGAAGGAAACAGTAAACATATATATGAAACAAACGAATGGATGAATATTTTTTTCCCCAGCCCAAACTGGAAATTCTTGGGGGTAGAACCTGAGACCATCCACATGCAAAGTATGTGTTTTAATATTGTGGAAAGACAGTTCAAAGTGCCTCTTCTGTGCATACTCAATGCTGTGGAAGAGTACCCTGTTATCTCAACATCTAGAAATAAGCACAGGGAAAACATGGAGAGTAACTCTTGGACACACACACAAAACAGCCATTTAGAACGTTGAATGAGGTCTACAGAAGGTCCCCTCTGTTGCTGAAGTGACCCTTCCCTCTCCCTTCTGATGTCAGCAGAGGAAGCCACTCCTTGGAAAATCCCAAGCATACCTGAAACTAGACAACAGAATGCCCAACTGCTGTATAATAACCACCGGCACTACTGTGCATGGACAGAACAGTCAAAATTCACCCAATGAATGGCATAGCATGGGCTTTCGGACTCTTGCCAACTTTTGTGTTCCTGCTGGATGATGTGGTGATGCCTTAGTATGCTTGGGTCTTAGCAGGGTCGATGGGCATCAGCACAGAATGTCATCAGCAGAGCTGGGGATGCACACCTGCCTCCAAGAGGTAATTGCTCCAACGCTTTCTATCAATTGCATAGCAAAGTATCATAAGGTTTGGCAGAAACAAATCAACTAGCCAGGACAAGAAAATGGAAAATGGCCTTTTGAGATCACCTGTGAGACAACAAAAAAGGGGGCAAAACTTCTTGCATTTGAGTTGCCGATGCCTGTACTCTTTCAATGGTCAGCAGGCAAATAAATCCTATATCAGGCATGTTACACAAACCCTGCGACATAAATCCTATATCAGACATGTTACATAAACCCTTCTCAGGCCAAGTGCCACCACTTGAAAAACCTGAGGGAGGGTTAAATAAAACCTTCCCCTTAGCTATGAGGGAAAACTTTTTAATTCAGGATCTTCTTGTAAACTGAACTAAACTGTGGGTATAATCTGGTGTGTGTGTGTGTTGAATAACGGTAGGGCACAAACAATAACCAACCACCCTCCAAACTCTTAACACACACACTAAACTTTCCTCAGACACACTTTTTAAATACTCCTCCCCCACCCTACCTATTACATTAGGCTGACCAGATAAAATCCAGGTCAGGGCTCATGTCACTTTAACAGTTGTAGAGAAAAGGGAATTTCAGTCGGTGTCATTTGTATGCAATTAGTTCCTGGTGAAATTCCCTCTTCATCCCAACAGTTAAAGGTGCAGGCACTATCCTAGAGTGACCATATACAAAAGAAGGCAGGGCCCCTGCAACTTTAACTCTTGGGATGAAGAGGGAATTTCACCAGAACCTAATTGCATACAAATGACACTGGCTGAAATTCTCTTTTCTGTACAACTGTTAAAGTGACATGAGCCCTGACCTGGATTTTATCTGGTCACCCTATATTACATCATAAATCACACCCACTCAGTTCAACGTTCCATACTTATCAGAGATACCAAACAGACATATACAAGATAAATACTTGTGGGGTAACGCCACAGATACCATCTCTTCCTTTTAACAAGTAAGAAAATGGCTTTGGAGCTCACTGAAATCCTATTATTATGCAAAATAAATCTGTAAAACTTAATATCCTTGGGGTATCCTCACTTTTCTGCTTGCATTACTCTACTAGTTAGGCCAATGAGCCTGTTCCAAGTAGACCTAATTTAATACGCCTGGATTTGGATTTATATGCAAAACGTCTGATACTTTGGAAAGGAAGAGGCTATTCAGCTAAAAGTGTTGTATAAACCCCAATTAAGGCAGTGTTTGAGTGACAGAGCATTGCTCCAAAGGTAGTTCCTAAGTGGTTGAGGTTGAAATATTTTGTGAAGTGGTATTTTTGGAGGTGGGGGGGATAGTTAATTCTGAAGCCTGTGATGAGAATCAGCAGCTTATACTTCAAAAACAGGGCCCTTGGAAAAGGTAATTGCCATGCAATCTGCTGACAGGAATATCCTTGCATTTTTTTTAAGAAAAGTAAAATGTTTAGCGATGGATATTTGTACTTAAAAGCTCACGCATGCACTATGAGTCTATCTAAATGGCAGTCAAGGTAGTGAAATTAGTCTTGGACTGTTCCACTTTAGATTTTTAAGGGCTTTCGGGGGCTGTGGAAGCCCAAATACAGGATGTTTTCCCCAAGGAGTCCTGCCCAGCACCTACATTGTCATCTCTAAAAAGTATGTGTTTTAATGTGTAATACAAAGACGTTCACACAGGTCAGTGACCTGAGGGGAAGGGTGGAGGGGAGGAACGTTGGAAAGTGAAGGCTTATTGTCATATGCCTTGTTCCACTGACTGTATAACTGAGAAGGAAGGGATTCTTTTGTTGTTAAAAAGCAATCTCCTTTTTTTTAAAAAAAACAATAAATAACAATAGCAACAACAAAATAAAGTAGAAGCTTTGCACAAAAAGAATTGGCTGATGGTTCAAAGCAATATGTGAACCTCAACCCAATGTTTGAGTCTTGTTGTCTCATTGAAGTTGTCAACTGACATTGCTGCATTAACAGTAGAAATCACACATGCCATAATTCCACTTTCAGTGTTTAGACGCTAAAGCCAGTGACCCTATGCCCCCCAGACCTCATGGCGTAAAGTCATCAGGTGAAGACTTTTCTCTTCTCCCAGGCATTTAACAGCATATGTTGAGCTTTTTTTTTGAACTGATCCCTGAACAGTTGAAATGATATGTAGTTTGTTTTTAGGCTTTTATGGTTTAAAATATTGTATATTGGTTTTTAAATGTTCAATGTTGTTAATTTTTGTAAACCAGAGAGCTTTGGGTAGGGGTGGTATAATAATAATAATAATAATAATAATAATAATAATAAATAATAATCCACGAAACTTCCCTTGTCTGCCCACTTCTTCCTTCCCATGCCATAGTCCCCCAGTGCTCATTTTCAATTTTCCCCCAGCCCTACTTTCGTTTTGTTTAGGCCTTTTTTTCAGTTCCATGGCCATGTCTACACCAGCCATTTATCTTGGGGTCAGCTTGAGATCATCCCTGTGCATCCAAATGATGCACAGCTGATCCCAGGGTCAAGGGGGGATGACCACTCACTTTCCCTGGGATAAAATGGATGGCACTTATCCCATTTTTTCCTGTGGTCCCGGGACAACCCTGAGGACCACAGGCAGTGTGCCATGGGCTCGCAGATCTCCACCCTCCCTGTGAACAGAGGGCCTCAGCAAATGGGCCTCCATGCCCATCGGGGTTGGAGGGGGAGCATTTTTGCCATCCTTTGGATGGCTCTCGGCAGCTTTGGGCACCGAGTTTTTGTGTTGTTGTTTTTTAACTTACTTTGGTGCACAATCACACCCACATTGCTGCACAAATTGTCCAGATTGGGGGGGGGGGGAACCGCCACACTGGAACATCCCTCCTCACTTCCAGGATGACGTGCTGGTGTTTGGACACGGGGGGTGATCCCAGAAGTGGGAAAGCCCAGGATCCTCCCCCTCCCTCCCGGAAGGCTCATAGGTGTAGATGAGCCCCATGTCGCCACCACCACCACAATCTCTTGACCAACATCCCTTGCATTTTTCTCCCCCTTTGCATACAGCTCTCCTGAATCTAAATAGTTTAATATTTCTTCAGAGCCTCTTCTCTATTAGTTACACACACACACTGCTGCCAATTCTTTGTATTCTGTACCCTTTTACTCAACCCTCAATTCCTCTCAACCCTTCATTCTAGTTCCTCTGGAAAGTTTGCACCCTTCCTTCAGCCTCCTTTTCTCTGAATCCCTGTGCTTCCATACATCCCCAGGGACTCTTCTGAGCCTTCAGCCTTGTACTATGTGAAGTTTTAATCCCAGCCAAACTAACAACTTCCCTTCCTTTCCCTCACAGAAACTTAACTGCATACTGTTTTTGTTCCCTGAATAGCTGAACATTCAGCTGAACAACCCTGACACCAGCTCACCCAGTCAGTGCCAGAGGCTTCATTGCAGCAACCTCAAACATAATGCAATATAGATAATTGATAATACACTGGGAATGCAAGTGGTTATCCTTTGTATTTTGTTATTGTTGTTGTTAGTTCATTGGTATTTTTTGTTGTTGTTAACCATTCATGGGTCAGGAGGGAGAGGCAGGTAAGAAATACATTTATTATTATTATTATTATTATTATTATTATTAGGCAGGTGTAGACATGGCCTAGGAGTGCTAGCAAGTGAGCAAGCAAGCCTCCTTTACTCATCTACAGCACTAGGAATGATAAAAAAACATGTGCAATGTGTTGATCACATAAGCTCTTAATGCACTGTCCCTCGTGTGTTCCACAAATAAATACTTGTTTAGAAAATACCCAGAAAAGCTGTGAAAAAAAAATGTTGCTAGAGCAGCTGGTGAGGCAGGGCTTTCGATTTAGCACTGGCAAGAACATCAGAATCATAGGGAAGCCAAGAGAGGAGGAAATAAAAGGAGAGGGGGCAGAACAGGCTTGGAGTCGTTTTAACCCCCAGCTTGAAATGAGAAAATAAATGTTGTACAATGCAAAGCAGGCATGTTTACAATAACAACAGCAACAACAACAACAAAATACTGATGTCTAAGTGAGTGCTGCAATTCTTGCGCTAACAACTCAGGAATTTCCCAAGAGATTCTCAAGAAATTATAGCATTTGAGCTATTCCTCTGTCTAAATAGTACACCTGACAAGATCTCAGATATACAGAACGAGGAATAAATTGCAAAATGCCCTCAGTGTTGGTAGGTTGTTGTTGTTGTTGTAGCTGCTGCTGTTGTTGCTTTAACATCACCGTTATACTCAGAAAAAATAGTGCGAAGATTCTAAAATTCATTTGCCAAAGGCAAACAAATGGATTTCTCTAGGCAGCTTTTGAAGATCTGAGGCTATTCGCCTTGCTCTGCTGTAGCAGTAATTTCCTTCGCTGGTATTGAATGCTTGTGCTGAAGGAGATAATATATTCCATTTAGCAATTCAAACCCTATTTTTTGGAGACTTTTGTATTTTCACACACACACACACACATAGGGCCATGTCTACAACAGCCATTTATTCTTGAAGAATATCACAGTCATTTCTACCGGGCCACATGACGTTCACCAACTCCCATGGTGATCTTAGATCGATCCCTCAGTTATTCAGGAATATCACTGACTGGAGTTGTCACAGCTTTTCTGGCTCTCTTGCTACAATCCTGACATCTGTGGCTGATGTGCCCCCCCCCTTCCAAGCTCCTGGCTTGGAGAACAGCCAACCAGCAGTCAGTGGCTTGTCCAATGGTCTCGGACATGAGTAGGAATGGGCGTCCGCCATTTTTGACACATTTTTTGATTGGTCATCAGCGTGTTTTGGCACTGACTGTGTCTATTTTTTTAACACCAACATATTGATGCGCAACATTGCATATTCAGCATTTACCTATCCCCCCTACGTTGCTGTGTGTGTGCATTGGTGCGCATCTCGGAGGAATTATTTTTTAAAAATCCATGCTCCGTACCCATCTGGCCGGTCCTGCCCACTTCTGCCGATGCACATTTGAAAATGCAGTAACAACGCACACGACTTCCCGCAAAGGCTCGCATGTGCCCCGTGAGCGACAATCACGGAAGCGGGTAACCTCGCAATTATCCCTCCTCCATTGTGAAAGCATTGTAGATGTAGCTGAGCCAATAACTGTGAGTATTTTGAGACATAATGAATTCTTTAGTTTCTTTGGGAGTTTTTAATTTAAGTAATTTTCTTGTTATTTTCTACTTTTCTATTTAGACTTCCTGAAGTTTGGCATGTTATATCAGCAGAGTTTACCACTAGGTGTAGGAGTTTAGCTTCTTTTCAGTTCTCTCTTCTTCTTTTTTCATGTTGGCTGGGGACGTTGGGACTTGTAGGACTTTTTCTCATCTGAACAAATGGATAGGATTGCACCCTTAGGCAATATACCTATTCAATTTGCAAGATATTTACTAATTGTAGTAATTGGAAAGGATTGGGTTCAATCTATTAGTTTGGAGCAAGGGACTCCACTCTGAGATGGTGTGAACTCAAAGGCTAATGGCTATCCAATCCAGGGTGGACAGAGCACAGAAAGGATCCTCTCCTCTGTGCTCTGTCCACTCTGCAATTTTTGCTAGCTGCTTGATTCTGGGCATCTAGCAAGGGAGCTTCGGTGTGGGAGGCCACATGGTGTACAGGAAGCTGTATAAAGGAGGTTCCAGGGTATCCTCCCTTCCCTGCCCTGGACACATCTCCTTTTCACTATTTTCCATTCCCAAGTGTAGAGAACCATGGAAAGAACCATGCTGGCTATGAGGTGGTGGGGAGAGGATGAGTGAGCAGTTTCTGGGAACTGAGGTGTGAATGCTGACTCTGACCTCAGTTCCCAGAAATAATAATTAAAAAAACAACAAGCCTGTGGCTATCTAGACAGAGTGTAGTGCCAAAGGATTGCTCCCTGCTTGTGTTTAATGTCTATTTTCCTCTTCAGTTCCATTTGCTTGTTTTTTCATTACACTGCTTATGATTTGGGTCTAAAAAAGTGAATAGATGCTGCCTTCTTTAAAAGTGAGGAAACAGTGGTGATAAGAAAATCTAGTTATGTCAGCCTAGGTGAAAATTGAGGGATTTAATCCAGAGACAGGGGGCTAGCAACAATGAGGAGAGACTTGAGTCACTATTTTCTGGCAAATGAAATCTCTGATGGAGATAAGAAAAAACAAAATTTCGCAGTGTATGTGGCAATAATATATATGCGCTTCTGATAGGTTTGTCATACCCACATAACCCAGGGGATACAATTATGGCAGGATTGCAAAAGATGTAATCCAAACACTATACTCCAAAGCCAAGTATAATTGTGGAATGTGACAAATTCCATGTGAGGATTAGAAAGGTGAATCTATATCAATATAGAACACTAATCAGGACACACAACAACTCTAGGCAACAAACAGCCATGGTTCAACTCTTGGGAGGATTTCTCTAGCAACACAAGTCTCCAATGTTTCAGAAAATGACACAGGACCAGTGAAACTTCTTTGCTGGTCCCAGGCACTCAATCCTCCCTATCTGGATTCAGGCCTAAAAGAGCAAGTCTTGCAGATCCCCATCCTATATACTAACAACCAACTCCAAGTGTGAATTCTTCTGTTACATGTAATAACCCTAAATAATGAATAAATGAGCAATCCGAGGGTTTGGAGATGTTGTGTTGGAGGAAAAGAACCTTTAGAAGCACGGATTAGTTCACTGACTGTTAGGACTGCAAATTTAACAACAACAACAAAAATAATATAGGGAGGGGAAAGGGACTGGAATGGAATATCCTGAAAATAGGCATGGCTGGTTGGATCACTTCACACTGCCACATTTTGTTGTATATTCCGCTAGTTTACCACTAACAGTAATTTCTTTACTACTTTTTCTTGTGACTATCCAAAGAGCATCAGAATCTCATTTCATAATCCATGTGTTACTATGCATGATTCACTGCTGAAGAGGAATCAGTAGGTGGGGAGAATATCAACCTTGAATAAAGTAAAATATTAATGGAAAGTACTTATTTCCCAGTGGCTTGCTTGGCCATCCGAATATTCACAAAAGAGATAATTCACCAGCCTGAAGCACAGATTATCACAGGAGTGAAAAAAACAAAGGCAACTGACATCAATATTTAATTGAGAAGAGATCCCTCCGGAGACGTAGATGAGCTACAGGCAGAATGTGTGTGAAGTTGCTTGACTACCAGGTCATTATGCTCTGTTTCATGGCAGGAGTCATTACCCATAAATACCTACTCAAAAAGCCAAGGGTGCCTGGAAGGCATGTAATCCCTGAATTGGCCCTACTAGAGATGGCTGGTTGTGACCAATATATTAAGGGTTTGATAGAAAGCCATGTTTGGAATGGAGTTGCCAGCGAATTTCACCTACAGCCAAATCCAAAGTGAATTTGGAGGGTTCATGCTGAGGCAAAAAGTATCGGTATGAATTTCAGAGAAAGTCAAAATTATTTATATAAAACCAGGACTGGTCTATACTTTCAGCAGACCAAGAACCAAGTGGCATGCTATGCTGAATATGTAGCTCTGCCTTTGTTTCTTTACTTAATTACCAGCATTGGAGGAGGAGGGCAATTCTTATTGCGGCTGCCCAACTGTGATCAGAACACATTTTTTTTCCTTATTTTTTTGCCTCTTGTTGATATTTTACAATAATAATAAAAAACAAGTTTAAATGAATTAATTAAGAAAGGGGAAAAGAAGAAAGACTCAGCTAGACTCCGCACCTTCAATTCACTGGCTGAATTCAGACGACACAATAAGCAACTGGGGGGGGGGGAAGCAATCGTCAGTTGTATTGACTATCGGGTCGTCTGAATGCTGCCATAGTCAACTCAGCGCTGATCCTAATCCACACCACAGTTGATTATTTATTACCATGTTGTGTGGGGTGTACCCTCTAGATGAACAACAGTAAAGTTGATTATTACCCCACCATTGACTATCGTGTTGTCCGAATTCAGCCACTGTGTAATTTGGCCCTGAGGTGGGAATGTGATGATAGTTTTGAGGGGGATAGAATGGACCGTACCAATTTAGATAGCAGGTACAGGCTCACAGTTTTGGATGTTCCCTGCACACACATGAAGAAGAAGAAAAAGAACTAGCCTAGCAGAAAGTGGGTTGATTTAGAACCTTTTTCATTGACATGCCTTTCATGTTTGTTTATCTGCAGATGTATGTGTGCGTGGAGTGGGGGGGGGGGGAAGGGACTGTTTTACAAAGGAGAACATGAAAGAGATGGCAGTTTCCACCAGCAGCCTGAAGTGGTTCCATCCACTCCACCACCTCAGGATTCTACTGTCTTCAGGCTCCAGCAAATATGGCAGGCCAGGCTTGGGCATATATTTGATGCATTCTGATGCAGTTGTGGAGAGTGTAGGCAGAGCATGGGTGTGTAATCGTTACATTATTTTCTTAAGTAAGTTCCCCCAAAGTTTTATATAACTGATATTCTAGTCAAGAGGCTCATTTATTTATTTATAAATAAATAAATACTTTGGAACATATTATTCATCCTCTTTGTGAGTGTGTGTTTTCTCTTCTCCCATATCATAACCCAACCCAACTATTTTGTCTTTGCTCCTAGGATTGTATTGTCATAGGTTCAACAACTAAGTTAACTCCCCAATAAAATATTGTTTACTATTTGCTGTTCTAAATAAGAAAATCCCAGAGAGGTTCAACACATTTCTAGTTGCCACTGAATTTTGCCTCAAGTGAAATATCAGGTAAATTCAGTATCCTGTTCAGGTGAAACATCTGTAGAAATATTAAAGGGTGCCAAACCAATTTTGATTAGATTATCAAATTGCCTACCTCTGAGTCAGAGACCTAATCCACACCAAGCAGGACATAGCAGTGTAAAAGTGGTATATAAAAGGCGGGAGCCACACCAAGCAGGATATAGCACTATGAAAGCAGTATATGGTATGTGTCAATGGGCCTCCACAGTTGTCAGTGCACTTCAATACCGCTATAAAGCGCTTTCATAGTGCAATATCCTGCTTGGTATGGGTTAGGTCAGAGTGTCCAACTAGGACTCAGGTATCTTAGGTTTAAATTACCACATAGCCAGGTGACTTTGGTTTGAACTCAGTGGATGACTTTCTCAGCCCAGCCTCTCTCAAAGATTTCTTTCTGTGGATAAAATGCCACCTTGAGAGAGTTTTGCCCTTAAATGCATCCTATTTTAAAAATAAATAAATGCTGTCCTAAATTCCTTGGGGGAAAGGTGCAATATAAATGTAGATAAATAATAAATTAATACGTAAAAATATTTCCAAAGATCAGGGATATTTTTTCACCATCAGGTCAGAGAAGTGAGTCATGCATATCACCACAGAATAGATGCACACATCTTCACAGGAATGGAACAAGAAGAATGTTGTCATTCACACTTCCTCTGTTCAGCTATCTTATTAAGCTAAGATATGATCATCTGAATTGGGCCAGGGTGCATCTTCTGTCTCATTAAAAGGTTAAAGGGCTCATCAGAAATGCCTTGTCCAAATGCCCCTCACTGAAAATGCTGGAGCCAGCTCAGGTAGCCTTCATCAAGCCTTATTTCTTACATGTGAGAAATTGTAGTCAGTTGCAAACAAAATAGGGAAAAGTACTTATCAAAGAATTATGTTTTTGTTTCATCAGGCTGTGTTTTAATGAAGAGCTGCTAACCATCACAAAACCAGAGGCTGAAGAACTCTGAGGAAAGCCATGCATTTGTCATGGGAATTGATGCTGTTTCTGTCACTCACTAGCTGTCTTACAGGTAAGAACAAAACTCTTGTGCTTCTAAGAAAATAAGCAAGCCATGCTGCATCAGACCAAAGGCCTACCTAATCCAGCATTCTGTATAGCACATTGCCCAACTGGAAACATACGGGAAATCCACAAGCAGGACATAAGGAAAATAGCCTGTTCATGCTCATATTCACCCTAATTAATAGGGATGTTCTGAGCATCCATTTGGGTCCGTGAGGGCAGCGGAGACCCCTGCATCCGCCTCTCACAGGCCCAAGCAGATGCACCTGATGTGAGGATGGACACGTACCCAAGTGCTCATGAGCCCACAAGAGCTCTTGCATGGGTCTGCCCTGGCTTTCAGGATTGTGCCCTGCACCCTTTTCCCCCACTGCATTAATGGTGGCATTAATAGAGCCTTTAAGGGCCTATTAACCAGTCCATTTCTCTTAGTAAGGCCTTTAAGGCCTTAAAGGCCCTATTAACTCTTGTGTTAATAGGACCTTTAGGACCCCATTGGTGGGGGGAGAAATGCACAATTTCTCCCCTCTGCATTAACATGGAGGGGAAAATTTCACACTTTCCAGAAGGTCGGGAAACACACTCCCCCCCCCCCACACCAATGGGGACCTTAAAGGCCTTATTAACAAAAGGTTACCCTTGCCTTCATTGGGCCTTGAAGGCCCCCATCGGCAGGGGAAGGAAGCCTCCAGAAAGTGTGCATTTTCCCTGGTGTGTTAATGGCAGCCACCATTAACATAACAGGGGAAAGCTGAAGCTGGGCAGGCGGCTGCTGAGCACTAGCGAACCTTATGAGCACTTGGCAGGGGCTTGCAGGGCCCGTAAACTGAGCTCCATGAGCTCACCATTCCCTATTAATTAATGCTCGGATTCTCCCAAGAATTATCTTGGATCGTTCAAGTGTGATTGCATCATAGATTTTTATAAAGGCATTACAGTATTGGCATTTCTATTTTTGATTCTTTTCCTACTGCTCCCTAATGTGGAATTTGCCTCTTTCAAGGCTGTTGAATACTGGTTAATACTTTCACTGAATGATCCAGTTCTGGGCACTGCTCTTCAAGAAGGATGCAGACAAGCTGGAAGGGGTTCAGAGGAGGGAAACAACGATGAACAGGGTCTGGAAACAAAACCCTATGAGGAGAGACTGAAAGAACTGGGCATGTTTAGCCTGGAGAAGAGAAAACTGAGGGGAGGTATGATAACACTTTTCAAATACTTGAAAGGTTGTCACTCAGAGGAGGGCCAAGATCTCTTCTCGATCATCCCAGAATGCAGGACATGGAATAATGGGCTCAAGTTACAGGAAGCCAGATTCCATCGTGACATCAGGAAAAACTTCCTGACTGTTAGAGCAATACGAGAATGGAACCAATGACCTAGGGAGGTTGTGGTCTCTCCCACATTAGAGGTCTTCAAGATGTCACTGGACAACCATCTGTCAGGTATGCTTTAAGGTAGATTCCTGCATTGAACAGGGGGTTGGATTCAATGGTATTATAGGCCCCTTCTAACTCTACTATTCTTTGATTCTTTGATTCTATGATCCACCATGACCTGAAGGCCCCTTTCCTACTCAAACACTGTCAGCTCATATTCCATCAGTACATGTGTGAAGAATGTTTTGCCCCAATGTGCATCACTTTACACTTACTTATATTAAACCATATCTGCCAGTGTATTAAAATTCATCCAGTTTGGAGTGATCCTTATGGAGATCTTTGCAGTCCCTTTCTGTTTTTACAACTCTAAATAATTTGATACTATTGGTTCTGTTCGGACAACACATAAGTCAATGGTGGTTTTAGAATTCCACAGTGGAGTTGTTCAACCTCAGTGGAGAAATGTGTTGTCTGGGGGAAAACTCCACACAACGGTGGAGGTTTTTTTTGGGGGGGGGGAGGGGGAAACACTTCACACAGAATATCCACACTGTGCAGAGGAGAGTTCCTGCACAAGTGTTGTATTGTGTGTTGTGTGGCGGGCTCTGTGGAGTTCTCTGTTGCATTGTGTTAACTTTTCCCACTGGCTACAGAGTTCCCTGGTAAGAGTGGCAAAAGGAGCAAGTGCCACTCTAGGAGAGCCATTGGGATTGGTTGTTTTTTTTTTTTTTTGCAGCAATGGCTGATGGGATACCATTGGGAGGACTGGAAGAGGAGAGAGGGTGGAGGAACTGTCAATCAAACATCATGATGGATTTTACTCAACTCCACGGTAGCCCACAGTCACACAATGGTGGAGTTAGAACATGTTGTGTGGGGACTACCCCCTAAAAACTCAATCATTGACTGGAGTTTTCACACTGATGTTGCCCAAACTGAACCAGCATCAAACTTGGCCACCTCACTGCTCACCCCAAGTCTAGTTCACTGAACAAGTTTAAAAATACTGGTCCCAATACAGATCCCAGGAGGACCCCACTCCTTATATCCCTTCCATTGTGAGAACATTCTTACTCTTCAACCAGTTACCTATAATTAAGATTACCTGTTATCTCATTCAGTGATAACTACATTTACTCAGGAGCCTTTGCTGAGGGTCTTTGTAAACATGTTTTTGAAAATCCAGATATACAATGTTATTGCTGAATATTCTGAAAATTCACAGCCATCCAATTTTGGAGTGTGTTGTTGCACCAGATTGGATGGTTTTAAAAGGGGGTTAAATGCTGGAGGAGAAGGTTATCAATGGCTACTAGTCATGATGGCTATGTGCTACTTCCAATATCAGAGACAGTAAGCCTATATACATCATTTGCTGGTGAACTTGGGCAAGAAGGAGATGTTCCACTTGTGTCCTGCTTCTGTATTCTTGGTCAACAGCTGGTTGACCACTGTGTGAACAGAATGCTGGTCGAGATGGACCCTTGGTCTGATCCTGTAGGGCTCTTCTGTTGTTTTGGTATTTCAATGTATTCAGTATGATGTGGATTTGTACAGATTGTTTTTGGCTTGGAGTTTTAATCTTGTTCTTTGGTGAAGAATTTGCATTTTATTTTTACAGTTAAATGTTTGCTGGTTTCATGATCACTCCCAGTCCTCCTCCCAGATGATATTTCAAGTTTTCTTGAGATGTTGACACAGGACAGGTTAAAAACATGAAAATGATTGGTAGGATCCAAAAAGCTACTTGAAGCATGCTCAAGGGCATGGATGTGCCAGTGAGATTGTTTACTTCTTTCTTTAAATGACAGAACTGTGTGCTGTATCACAAACTGCTCCACCAGTTTCAAAAGTGATTTGCCTTGATACATTGAAAGACACTTTGTGAAAAACTCTTTGTCAGATCTGGGCCAGTTGCTGAGAGAGAGAGCTTGGAACCAGTAAGTGGGGCATGGGAAACAGGAATCATGGACCAGAAATCAATGCCAATTACAGATCGCTGATGCCCAAGTAAAGTTTCACCCTGAACAGGAACTTTTTATAGTCCTTCCTGGTCAGGGCAGGAGCTTATGTTGGTAGGTGTCTCCAGAACCCAATAATCCTTTACTGCTCAGGGAACATTGCAAGCTGATTTCCTAGACAGGGCAGCTCACTTAGATCCATGTAAATAGTGTAGTTCTTTGGATCCCAACCAACAATTAAGACCATTGTCTGGGCACCACTTTCTATTGGAATTGGCAACAGGAGTTCTAAAATTTCCTACATAGCATGGTTGGTGCTTCCATGTTGTCATGCCCCATACTGGTCTGATAACATAAGAACTGTCTCAAATCTGTACTAAGGACTTCATCAGATAGGTGACTATTGAGAAAGAATTTGAAAGAAGTTAGAGAGGTGGCATCATGGCAGTATTATTATATTTGGTATTTTGAATGGAAATTGTTTTTAGCTTGTTCATATTTTGAAGGCTTTAATCCTTGTGTTGTAAGACTCTTTGGTATTTTAAAGAGAAAGGTGACTGAGGGATGATCCTATGCATGTTTAGATGGGAAAAAGAGAAACCATGATGGTTGTGTATGTGTGTGTTTTTGTTCAAAATGTGTGTGTTGTTTCTGCACACCAGCGGGGATTTTTCTTGCATAATGACATCTTGACTTGCTTTTAATCTTGGCTTTACATGGATGGTATTATCCATTAGTGTCAACAAATTATGTTGATTTATGCTTGATTATAATCATTTAATCTTTCCCCATAGGGATTCTTGCAATCTGATAGAGTTTTACATAACTTGATTTTTCATCTGTCTGTAATTTAATTTATTTATTTTTTTAAAAAGAAGTTATTATCTTGCCTTTCAAAATGTAATGTTGGGTCAACAGTATAGATCAGATCTGGACTTAGAGTCCTGCTTAGAGTAAACCAACTGAAATAAATGGGACTTAAATTAGTCATAACTAACTCATTGTAACAATGGTAACTAACAGAAGTCGTTTTGAATTCTGCTCAATCTGCTCTAAGTATGACTAAACTTGAATCCAAACCACAGTGTGTAATCTAACTACCATTTACATGGTTTATTCATTTATTTATTACAGTTCTATACTGTACAATTAATTCTGGGCAATTAATAAGCAACATAGTAAAAGGTCCACTTCGCACAGCCAATTTCAGGTGGAGTGTGGATGTCCCAACATTTTTTATCCCACCCTATCTGCTTGTGATAAAATTTGTTACAATTTCTGATGACAACTTGATACTCTACTTCTTGACTGATTTGATTTAAAAACAAAATAGCAGTGTGGGAAGCATGCTAAATTGAAATCTGTATTCATATTTGTTTGTTTGTTTGTTGAATTGTTAAATTTATGTTCCACCTTCTGAGCCTCTAGGACAACCCTAAGGGAGTTTATGTCATAATAAAGCAGTACAAAACATAGTAATAAGAATGACAAGAATATACGTAAAATGTTTATTATAAATGATGAAGAAGAAGGGCATAAATCAACAACTCTACAAAGTGCTTAACTGGTCCTGTCTCCATCTGGTCACGTTAAGGAATCCTCTGAGGCCCGCTGTGATATGTTTAAAAAACATTTTCAGGATAAATTCACTTAAACCACCATGGCTTGTACTAAACAATTGAATCAGATGTGTCTATGGAAGTGTCCGGAGCTACATCTGGTCCTGTTCTGATACATGAATTTAGTTGTGGGGGCCTGAGAATTTGGACAGGTACTTTCCCAACTGCACCCCACTTTGTGTGTCCTTGCCCCCCTTTGGCTCCTGAATTGATTGGCTCTGTCCAGCAGGCAGCAGTCAATCAATTCAGTCCCATCTTTTCAGAGACAGTGATTCAATCGCTCCTGAGGAAACCTACTCTGGACTCAGAAGACCTTGACTGGTTGCTAATATGCAGCTCCTGGGAAAGGTAGTCAAGTTGCTGTACAACTTCCGGCATTTTTGGATGAAAATGAATTTCTAGGTCCGTTTCAGTTGGGGTTCAGCCTTGGTTTGGGCAATGAGCTTGTTTTGGCCACGGGAGAGAAGACAGGGGGAGAAATACCTGATTGATTCTCCTAGATCTCTCTGAAGTTTTCAGAACTACTGACCACGGTATCCTTCTGTATAGGCTGGGGTAGGAATTGGTGTTGTAATGGTTCCATTATTAGAAGGGGGTGAATGTCGACTCCTTGGCATTTTTGTTCTGATATAATGTAGGTTTCCTTTTGTCCCCCATGTTATTTAACATCTGCATGAAATCCCTGAATGAGGTCACCCAGTGGTTTGGAGTGAGGTGACATCAATATGTTGATGACATCCAATTCTATTTCTCCTTTTCTTCAAATTCAAATGAAGTGTGTGTTGGGGGGAAGATACTAAATCCATGCCTAGCTGTGATAATGGACTGGATGAGGGCCAAGAAACTGAAGCTCAATCCAGACAACATAGATATACTTTGAGTCCTTGAGTCATCTCTTCAAAGGAATGGTTTTTACCCTGTAATAGATGGAGTTGCACTCCCCCAAAGGAAGAAATTCATAGCTTAGGGGTGTTCCTTGCTCAGTCTTTGTCACAGGAAGCACAGGTGCCTTTAATCAGTTTAGAATGGAGCTAGAACTACACTACTGTTTTATAGCAGTATTGAAGTGCATCAATATCTGTTGGGGCACATTACACATTCCATATACTGCTTTCTAAGTGTTATTCACAGAGCTGGTGTGGTGTAGTGGCTAAAGTGTAGGGCTGGGAGCCGGGAGATCTGGGTTCTAGTCTCCACTCGGCCATGGAAACCCACTGGGTGACTTTGGGCCAGTCACAGACTCTCAGCCCAACCTACCTCACAGGGTTGTTGTTGTGAGGATAAAATGGAAAGGAGGAGGATTACGTACGCCACCTTGGGTTCTTTGGAGGAAAAATGGCTACATATAAATGCAATAATAAAAGCAATAATAAATTATTTCCTGCTATTATTCCATATTATCCAAAATACCACACCAAATGTTATTGTGTATCCACACACACACTATTTTCTCCACTAGAGACAACATATTTTCTCCAGAGAAGCATACAGCAGCCCCAGTGGTAGCCCATGGAGGCAGGGGTGGCACAAGACATTTTGGTGCCTGAGGCAAAGGATTAGTAACCCTATATACACCAGTTGCAGGGGAACATGGGTGGGAGGGAGCTGTTCCACTCATGTCCTGCTTGTGGGTTTCCAATGGGCAGCTGGTTGGCCACTACAATGCTGGACTAGATAGACCCTTGGTCTGGTTCAGCATGGCTCTTCTTATGTTCTTGTGTTTTTACAAGATGGCACCCTCTTCCATTTCATCTGACTAGACTGGAAAATGAACCCATCTTCAACACTAATGGGACAACATTCTCCACTGGACTTGAAGGCAGCAGGATAACTTAAAGGATGAAGAGTAGACTGCAAGACACACAGTTCTCTCCTTGAAATGTGCCTCCCAGCATCCGCCACCTGAGGCAACTGCCTCATCCTGCCTAATAGTAGGGGTGGCCCTGCATGGAGGGGTGGAGTTAAACAACTTTCCCTCATGAGTACTGCCCAATCGAATTCAGCCCACTGACCCTGTGCTGTTTTTAACTAAAAACAGAAATAAAGAAGATTCGATCGTGGATCTCACATGTCTCATGTAGTTTGGCTTTCCCTTAATCATTTATTTTTAAGTCTAAGAAATTCCATATACTGTTATCAGCCACTCCAATCCATCTATTCCTCAAATGAGACTGCAGCCCCTTTGAAATGTAAACCACAAACAAATGGAAGATTAGCATTACAAAACAATATTGCATGGCGTTTAAATTAATGCTAAGCACAGTATTAGTTTGAAGAATCACAAAACACCAAAAGCATTAGTGAGTCACCCAGCAATGCTGTTTAAAATTAAATACCTGTTTTGTCTTTTTGTTTTCAGCTACTATTGATTCCTGCCAGGTATTCACTGAGGTCTGTGTTATCCTCTTTAATTCATTGACTAGATCCCCAGATTTACCTCAGCTTTGCTAAAGAAGATTATTGTATAAAAAATAATGTCTGCTTCAATATTATTGTGCATTACATTTACCCTTACAAATAGTATTTGCATTTTAATTTTGCATGAGGTACTTGTCACACTACCACCCTATATATGTCAACTAGTGAAATTGTTGACAGATGTGCATATGGGGGAGTCAGTATGTTTATTATACGGAGAAAACTGAGGGGAGACATGATAGCACTCTTCAAATACTTGAAAAGTTGTTACACAGAGGAGGGCAAGGATCTCTTCTCAGTCATCCCAGAGTGCAGGACATGGAATAATGGGCTCAAGTTACAGGAAGCCAAAGTCCGGCTGGAATCAGGGAAAACTTCCTGACTGTTAAAGCAGTATGACAATGGAACCAATGACCTAGAGAGGTAGTGGGCTCTCCTACACCAAACACATTCAAGATGCGGCTGGACAGCCATCTGTCAGGGATGCTTTAAGATGAATTCCTGCATTGAAAAGGGGGTTGGACTCAATGCCCTTACAGGCCCTTTCCAACTCTTCTATTCTATGATTCTATATGGATGCCCAGAGGCTGTACATAAGGAGATACAATGGGGTTGCTGATAATGCCAGGGGTCAGCATCATAGGTCATGGTGAAATTGTTGGTCTGCCATATATATATATTAGGAGTAAATTTAGGGATGTTGTGGGCACCTGACTGGGTCCAGGAGTTCGACGGACTCCTCTGCATCCACCCCCCTGGAACAAGTTTGGTGCCTGCTTCCATCTACATAGCTCCATCCTGTGTTGTCTTTCTTGGTCACACTGTGAGCCTATCTACACTACTGCTTAACCGGTTTATAACAGTTTTAAACCGGTTATTAACCGGTTTAAAACTGTTATAAACCGTTTTAAAGCAGTAGTGTAGATAGGCTCTGTGTTGTTGTTCTTGTGTGCCAAGCTATTGACAAAATGGGATGAATGGAATATTAGATCCTGGCTTACAGATATATAGATAATTGAAGTCAAAGTCGATGGAATCAGGCTGGATGTCAAGGTAAGCTGCAATTCTAACAATGCATTGTCTGCTTTGTCCCTTTTTGACATTTGATCTCAGAGCTCTACAATTAAACCCGTGTTGTGCTTCTGCAGTCACTGAAGCATGTTGGCTGCTGAAAATGCTTTCTTCTATTGATTTGTGCTCCACATGGTCTACTAAGCCAAGTGCTTTAGCATTTTAGCATTCAGTATTTGTGACTGCAATCTTTTGGGTTGTAGTGAAGTGGATTTGGACAATAACTGCTGACCATGTTTAGAAGCGTGATTTACATATTAAGGTTATGACGGTACTGTGGGCAAGAGGAAAAGTCATCTATTCTGCACAGGATCAAAGAGTTTTCTTTTCATCTTTCTTCTATATTACATTTTTTATCACACACTTTCTTCAAAGATCTCAAAATGTCACATATGGTTCTCCTCCTGCTCATTTTATCCTCACAACAGCCCTGCGAGGTAGGTTAGGCCGAAAGAGAATGATTGGCTCAAAATTATCTAGTGAGTTTTGTGGTTGAATAGAGATTTGAACCTGGGTCTCCCCAGTGCCAGACAAGATCTACACTACTGCTTTAAAACAGTTTATAAAGGTATTGACAACTGGTGGGGCCCATGACACACTCCATATGCAGTTTTCAAACCCGTTTTCAACGTGTCATATCCTGCTTTGTGTAGATCTGGCCCCAGTCCTACATTATAACTACAATACCACTTTCTGGCTAGACTGAGTGAAATATTGGGCCTGCTCAACTTCATGTTCTCACACTGGGGTAGGAAGTAGGTGACCTATCTGTCATTTAAATATATATATATTGCCTATATTCCTTCAAGAATATAGACATGGCCAGGTTTTGTTCTTCATTCTCACTAATCTCTTATCAGAAATGTGTCATTGTACAGAGGAACACTTTTTCCCCTTTTGCTTGACGTGTTCCATCTTTATATAGGTGTCCTGTCACATAGCTAAATCTTTAGAGGCAGATGAAAACTTCATTGAGAATATCCTTGGTATCCAAGGGACGGACCTATTTTTAATGCTGCATTTTCTATTCTATCGTTATTATTTTGTAGTACTATTGCTGTAATTTAATGTGTCCTCAATCTTGTGAATGCAGTATGACGTTTTAAAATATATTTCTTTGCCACATAGCAGGAAAATATATTTCTTTTCCACATAGCAGGAAAAACATGTAAAAATGAATGAATGAATGAACTAAAATAAAATCCGCAGTACCAAACAACTGGAACCCCAGTGAAAGCTGTGAGTTTTTAGCCACTGCTAAACTCAGTTGTGCTTTAGTTAAAAGCCATGAGTGAAATATAGGTCTGAGAGTTATCTGCACTAAGAAGCGAAATTTAATGTACTTTACAGCTCTCGATCTGTATTTCACTCATGGCTTTTAACTAAACACAGGAGTTTCCGCAGACCAAGGAGCCACATGTGGAGGCATCTGCTCTGGACCCCCAAGTTGGAACTTTCAGATGAGAAACAGCAGGGCTTCGCTGAACAGCTGGTCAAGCCACTTATACAGTAGAACAAAAATTGCCCTTAAGAGATGAACACGTGTAGAACTGATGCAAGTTTCCGCACCCTGCCTGCCATTCTGACCTGCAGCTGCTGGTGGGAGAAAGAACTTTCGGCTCTCTTATTAGCTCCCTCCCTCTCCATCTGGCATGTTGGAGGCTTGGAGTGTATCTGACGGGAGAACCTCTGAATGCTTCCCAGAAGCTGCTCAACATGCAGTACTTAGATTTCCTAGCAAGCCCTGCCAGTATCAAAATCTATTGCCTGAAGGATGAAAAAGTCATTAACCAGACCCCCATCCAATCTGTATGCTTCCCATACAGGCGAGGGCTGCTTCCACCTTCCGTTTTCTGTGCCTTCTGTCCAGTTTGTCAAGTCCAGCATATGCAAGTCTTTGAGAATTTGGGTTAGTTTGTTTCCTTGCCCAGTGGATGATGGACTGATGAAATGTGGTCACCTGTCACCTCGTAGGCCTGGCAAGAGAGCTCTCTCATGTGTGGCAAACAAACAACCATTCGCTGCTTGGTGAATTTGTATGTCTACGCCTCTCTATCAGGGCTGGCCCTCTCAAGAGGCACATTGAGGCTCTTGTGTCAGGCAGCAGTCTGGGAGGACAGGGGAGTGACTGCCACCCTGCCGCTTTCTCTAGCTGGCTGTCCACCCTGACTCCATCATCAATGTCACATCAGGCATTGCATGTGGGGAGAACATGGCAACAATCTGCAGCTAATTGTTTGCAGCTGAGAGGGAGCTTGACTCTCATTTAGAAGTACCATCCCATCCATACTGCCACCTCACTTGGTAACCTGCTGGTCAGATGGACGAAGGGTGCAAGTGGCTTGTGGTGATGGTGGTGCCAGGAGGTGCAATGGGGGAGGCAATGCCAGGCCGGGGACAGGGGGCAGTAGCCAAATTAGGGGAGGATTTGCTTGTCTGCCTCAGGTGGTGGCATTTCTTGGGCTAGCCCCTGGGTATGCTAGGAATAAATGTCCCAAAGAGGTTTGCCTGGCACCTACATTGTTATATTTTCAGCACGAGGCAAAGACCTTTCCTTTCTCCCAGGCAGTTTAGAGACCTCCTTCTAGGTGATTACTGCCATTTTATCAATTCCTGTGATGTTTATTGTTTTGCATTACATTGCATTGTATTCCTTTAAATATTTATATTGTCTTTTATATTTTAAGTGTTATATGGCATTTTAGCTTTTTAACTGTTATAATCCACCCAAAGAACATTCATTGGGTTGATTAGAAATGTACTAAATAACATAAATAAGGTAAGAGGCCCAAGCAGATATTCCCCACCAAGATGCCAAGCAGATATCCTGAACCAAGAGGGTGTGTGACATTCACGTAAGAATGAGCCAACTAATTATCCCTTCCCAAGTTGTTCCTCCATAAATACATTTCCAGAGCTATGTGTGATCACATCACAGGGGAATGTCCCTGACCCCATTACACACACCTGGACCCCCACAAAATGCCCAAGTAAAGACACAAGGTCAGTATATTAAGCACAGAATCTCCCTGGCCAAGTGGACATTTTTAAGACTGAGACTCTTAGGGTCTGAATAATAATTAATAATAATAATAATAATAATAATAATAATTTATTAGCCGCCTCTCCTTCTGTATCAAGGTGGTGAACAACATTAAATACAAAAATACCATAAAATGGATAAAACTGATTAAAATGTATAAAACTGATACAAAATTAAAATAACAATCAGACATCTTAAAATTCTTCTGAGTAGGCCTGCTGGAAGAGATCAGTCTTTACGGCTTTCTTAGGCTCTTTCTACACCTCCCAGTGTTCTGGGAGAGAGGGGGAGGCTCTTGCAATATCCTGATTGCAAGAGCCTTCCCCAGCATGCAAATACAGTGTATGACCTCCTGGGAGGTCGCAGCTGCCATTTTCTTTTGAAGCAGCGGGGCCGGTCGTGCAAGAGCGAGGCCCCACTCCATCGAAAACATAAGGTTTTTTTTCAAAAAAATCCCCTCCAAATCATTGCCCTTACCCCCCCCTCCACCTTCCCTTGGATGGCAAAAATATAGCCCCCCTCTACCCTGACGGGCATGGAGCCACACAGCATGAGCAAACGGGCACCAGGTGGGACAGGCGTCCACACCTCCCATGTTTTTGCGATGGTCCTTGGATCACTGGAGGAATTGGGTTTTCCCAGGGTTTCTTTATCCCGGGTAAAACCCGTCCCCATCTCCCCTGTCCCCAGGAGTCCCTGTGCATCATTTGGATGCACAGGGAGCACCCGGGGACAACCCCGGGAAAAAAAGGAGGATGTAGAAATGGCCTTAAACTTGGAAAGATTATTAACTTGAAAAATCTCTCCTGGCAGGCCACTCCACAGTCTGGGAGCAGCAGAAGAGAATGTCCTCTGGGTAACAGTAGTTAGACTAGTTTTGGCTGACTGGAGTAAATTCTTCCCAGAAGACCTGAGTGTGCGGGGCGGATTTTAGGGGGAACGGCGATCCCGCAGGTAACCTGGTCCCAAACCACGTAAAGCTGTAATGGTAATAACCAACACTTCATACTTTATGCATTTAATCCCTTCTTTCTTTTCCGATTTGGAATGTACTGTTTGTCAAAGTTGATGTGGGAAATTCCCCCCATTGTTCTCTCCTGAAGGGAAGCTCCATTTAATCTACATTAAAAAGAAATATCCAAATATAGGCAGTTGTGCAGTTTGGTTTGCTAAGGCTGAATAAGCTGCATTGAACAACAAATGATTGCATGGTAACTTTGCAATGTGAGGGGGAGCATGAGTATTGAAAGGGTGAAGCTTGGGATCTCAACCAATGTATGAAGGCAAGAAAATGTCAGAGGAGGACACCCAGCAGAAGTGAGGAGTTCACTGACTCAGAAATTGGGGCTTGAATGGGGTGGACACTTTCACATTCTCAAATAGGGAAAGTATCATCTAAAAAGTGAAAACAGACTGGCATAAAATGCACATACATGCAAATATAGACATAATTAGTATAATTTAAATAGAAAAACAACACATCTGGCAATAGTGTGGAAGGTCATCTGCCTGTGTCCATGTGTCCAGGGGCTAAATGATGATGGTGGGGGGGGGGGGGGCGCTGACAAACGTGGCATTTCATTCAAGTCCCAAAGGCTTGGACTTAGTTTTTGTAGGAGGTGAGGACTAAGGAGTTGTTCTTAGCAGGTTAGTATTAGGAGGATGAAGGTTATGCAGAGAAGAATATAGAGAAAACACTGATAAGAGAGATGGTGGAGTAAGACCATGGAGACAATTATATTTATAAAGAAGCTTAAACATAATACAGACAGATAAAGGAAGCCTGTGGTGAGCATGCTTAAAAGAAGAGTGATATGCTTAGAATTGCTGCCAGCTTTGGTTTCTGGTAGAGCTGCCTGTGCTTTTCTCAGTGAAGTGTTGTTGTTTTTTAGGGAAGCTTCCAAAAGGAGATGAAGTCTCCTCTGGAAATGAGCACAGCCAGGATTCATCCAGAGCAAGTACAGCTGAAACAAACCACAGGAGGGGGCATTTTCAGCTCAGCACAGGCCAGAAAATGATAGCATTCAAGCTCAAGGTAGCTCTGAGTAGCCGCTGGTTTAATCCGTGAAGCCATTCCCCTTCAGCACTGTAGCGTGCTGCTAAAAACAGTCCTTTGGTCCCTTCCCAAGGTTCTGTAGGTCTCATTTACTTAAGCGCGACAAAGGAGAAAAACATACATCTCCCCTGAAAGATGTCTTTGTCTTCCAAAAATTGCAGTCCTCCAGACATCCCTACTTGTGGAAACATCGCTGTAATGACCTGGAGAACCTAGTGCACAAAACCATTGAAGCCGTTGTTACGTAAAGCGGTTCTATCTGACTAGGTGTGTGGATGGGCCTTTATTCCAGATGTGGGCATGGCCCTCCTCGAATGGGCCATCTCTTTTGATTGGTGATGGATAGCAACCTGGTACTCAGCCCAGAAATGAATTTTTGAGTGAACAAAAACTCTCAAGGCGTTGGGTTGTTGTGGGGTTTTATTTAAGCAATTGAAAGGAATGTTCAAAAGGCACAGTTCCCTTCACAACCTGCTATCCCATCTCCCAATCTCCAAGGGAAAAGACTCATCTTCAGGACTGGTGCCAATGGAGCAGGCAGCAGAGGGCTTGCTCATGAATGGGGAAGGCTCAGGGCTAAGCTGCATGTTGCATTAAATGCATAATATGTAGCTGATCCTAACTACTTTTTTTTGTTTAGTGTAACCATGTGTGGGCCTATTCCAGATTGGGAACATCATTGGGGGGGGCTAAACCTTCCTGCTAAACACCCTTTTTTTAGCCCTTTGTGGGAAGAGGAGACAAATTTAGCGAGGAAGCAGCTGGGTGGGAAATTTAACAACAGCTACCCATGTGCAATGGCCCCGAAATGGATTAGGGAACTACATGCTTACAATAAATTTAAAGATGTTTGGTTCAGGAAACACAGTAACAATATATTTATTAGTGTTTTACTTCAGTTTTTATATTATATGTTTTATATTCTTTAGAACATGTAAACTGCTTAGAGATCTTATGATATCATGAATTATTTAAATAAATAAATAAATAAATAAAACATACTACAAATTTACCCGTGTGTGTTTTCCGAACAGAAATAAGCACAGCGCTGCTAGCATAGTGATTAGCAAGTGGGGGAGGGTATAGGGGGTACAATCAGGGATGGCCATAATGGGGAAATCTGGCCCTTTGGGGGCTTGCCAGATTTGCCCAGAGCACATGGCTCAGCTTTCATTTGCAAGCTCAGCCACAGGCTTTCCTACCTGCTTCCCCACAAATCCATGAACTTTCTCAGATTTGTTTTTCAATATTGTCATTTATGCAAATTGTAGCTGCAATTTGCAGAATTTACGCAAATTTCTGCCATAATTTGCAGAAATTGCAATCATACTATGCTTCATTTTGCGCAAATTGCAAATGCAATTTGTGCAAAGCAAGCACTTTATGGCAATTTGTGTGAATTACAGTAAGCAAATTACAGCTAAAATTTGAACAATGGCGATTTGAAAATGAGAATAATAAAACTCCATGAGCTGGGCCACCTTGGCACAGACTGAGTCTGTTCAGCTTCCAGGTAAGCGAGCTGAAGTCTGCCGGGGTGTGTCGGGGTGAGCTGCTGAAAACTTGGTGAACTTCACCCCCTAGACAGATTCCTCCAACATCTCTGTGTGCAAGTGGAACTGAAGCAGGGAGCCCGCTTTCAGCAGTTGTTCTCATCTCAATTCTACTTGCCAGAATCCCTAATTACTCACCCCAATTACTCACCCATTTGATGCTTGATGGATGGTAAGTGCCCTTCTAGAAAAAGAGTTGTATGGATTACAGTTTTCTTTCATAACCTTTACACATGCTTTTATGTGCCTATTATTTATTATAGGTATCACACTGCAAGTGACATTCAGTAGCTAACTGACTAGCACAGCCCTAACTGCTGATGGCTTGGACTTTTTAGCCTGGTGAACTTATATACTTTAGTAGAACCAGAAGATTGGGCAGACCTATCTGGAAGGCTTTAGCTGTAACGTAACCACTTTTAGGGAAGTGGACTGAACTATATGGTCCATTGTGTTGCTTCTAATTGGATGATTCTACAATACATTTCCATGAGATTATTATCTCTGGTCTTTGATCAAAGAATGTTTGATCTAACAAGACACCCTTCAGAGATTAGGAGGAATGAAAGAAGCGAGGAAAGTTAACATGCTGCTCAGCCTGGAAAAGTATGAAATGCACTTATATTGTTCAGGGCTGGAGTTGTGGGAGACAGTGCTCTTACCTGGCTCCGTAAAACAACCGTGTCTGGTAATTCTGTTGCTCACTGGAGTGTTTTGCTAGGTAGCTTTTTTCCTATTAAGTGCAGTAGTGTGAAAAGGCCTGATAATGCTGAAGACTGTGCATCCTAAGGTTTTAACTATTCTTTGCAGCACGGCTGACCATGTCTCCCAGAGATCCTCCTTTTCCAAGTGTTGAGTTTTTAGATGTTTCATTGTATTGACTTAATCTAATGTGCCCTCAACGCTCCATACAACATGCAGTCACGGTCGTATCGAGTAGCTTTTTTTTCTTCTTCAGCTCAGTGCTGAGGAATACGTGCAATTCTGTAAATTGGAAAATGCCGACATCAGACTGGGAGGTTAAATGTAGCACACACTCGTTGTCTGCTGGGGTAATAGCAGCCCGGCAGGGCCTCTCCAGTCCGTAGGAGCTCTTAGCATGGTGGGCCACTGTGAAAAAGGAGCACTTTAGTTGCGGCCTAAGAGGACGTGACAGCTGCTGTCCACACAATACTTGCAGGTGGTCAGCTATGGCTCATTGCACACCTTTTAATGGTGTTGTTTTAGCTGGGTAAGGCGCAGCAAGTTGTGGCCTTTAAATGCAGGAGAAATATTGCCGAGCATTTTAATCACGTATTGGAGATTATAGTGTTGGAGACAAATGATAGATTTCTCAGAGATGTGAGGACATCACATCAGCAAAGTCCCTGGCATGGCAGCTGGATATGTCCCCCTACCTACTCCAGGCTCTGCAGAAAAACACAGCCTTGTGTCAGTGAAATACAGTGACTGAGGATTCGGATGACAGACTGGGGAGCGTGAGGCTTGGGGAGGGTCGGAAGTATTCCTCAGCCCAGGAGAAGTCAGGAAGAACCTGACTTGTGAGACTGCAGCCAGCTAACATGTGGCCTTTGCCCTTGGGAGTGCATAAAAGTGATGAGGTGATGGTAAAAGAAAATATAATGGAAAGTTAGCCTGTGAACACTGTGTTTTTTAAAAAAAAGCTTGCCTCTTCTCTGGAGCTTGGGAAACATGTGGCCTTATGGGACAATCGTATCAGCATTCTAAGATAGGTGTCCATCATCTCTCCCACTGAAGAGTGTTCCCATACTTGGCCCTCACTCAGGGCTAGCCCATGGCAGATGGGAAAAGTGTGCCCATGCAGGAAATCACCTATTGGAATCCAGTTGCTTTGCATGATCCCTTTGGTGTATCTTGGAGGAATCTCTTGCTATACATCACTGAAATAGTGCCAGAGGGGCTGAAAAGCCCTCCTGCAATGAAAATGGGTCATCAAAAGGGAACTGCAAGTGGTATGGTAGACCACATCACTGCGTTGTACACACACAGTTGTCTCTATTCCAAGGTTAATGCATGGTGCTTCCAAAAACTGTCACACCTATTTGATCAGAGATGACAGTGAGACAAAACAAATGAGGATATACACCACAGGAAACAATGTCTCTCTATCATACTGTCTGAAATTCTCTCTTTGAAGAAAAAAAAAACAGCGTTGTTTGTTCCACTTAAGAGGGATGCCTTGGCCAGCCACATGATGTTAACAAGAGCAGATGCAAGACTAGCAACAAAATTGTCTGCAACCATGCCAGTATCTATATTTGTTCAGAGCATCAAGAGATTGCAGGGATGGACGGCGAGAATAACAAGACGACACGATAAATTGGATTTAGACAGGGCCAGATTTATTAACATATCAAGGTAGATGGGGGCCTAAGTGGGCATCCTGTCTTTGGCCAACATCTTGGCCATAATTGGGATCAGATGAGCCATTCATATCCTGGTAGGTGTCACTGGTGCATCGACACCTTCCAGGATTCCCCATTTGGGGTAAGTAGGCCTTCCTATGTCACCTCCCCTCAGGTTGCAAAACTCAGAGTGGGTGAATAAGGTTGGCCTCAGAGGTAACCCTTATCTCCACACCTGGTGCCACAGGACTCCCAGGTGAGGGCCTCAGGTGTCACCAATCACCACAACAGTGCCTAACAATGCTCACCAAAACCTGTACTTGCTCCCGATGCCCGCACACCTGCCCCCAATTAAATGTGACCAAATTCAACCAAGTAGCCTATTTAGCTCTTCCCCATTGTTTTACAGTGTAAAGTAGGCAAAAAAAAACAACCAAATCAAGTTTGAAGGTAAAAAATTCCTACTTTGTCCCTAAAAAGGCAGCCAGCAAGCCCACACTGTCTACAGGGAGGGAGGAAGGGGAGGGAGCTGCAAAGGAAGAAGGTGAGGGAAGGAGACGCAGCAGCCCTATAAATAGGCCCACAGCTCCTCCCCCAACCAGTGGCACCATATGGAGACTGCCAATGGCAAGCCTCCATGTGTCGTCCTCTCCACCACCCGCAATTGCCCCCTCCCGCACAGACAAGCCGGGCGTGGTAGGAAGGGTGTTTTTAACCAGAAGTGATTAGAGCTCCTTAGAGAAGCACAAAAGATAAAGGAATAAGTAGACTGCTAAAGATTAAACCTACTATCCTAAACACTTTTACTAGACAGGATTCCCACTCAACACAATGGGAATTACTTCCAAGTAACCATACATAGGAGGATAACACAAGAGCATAGTACATATGATATTTCATTCAGCATGGAGGTGAATATTTTGAAGGCAACTGAATCTGATGCTAATAAATAACCAAAATATAAACCGGTACCCAACAAAACAATGATGATGACCTCCATCCCTCAAATGGAATGTGTGGGTCAAGAAAGACCCCTGCTATAAAACTAACTAGACTTGAGCTACTTTTAATTCACCAAATCAAATACAGAACATTAAACAGAGATCATGTGCAACTCTCATTAATTTTTATGGGCTTATTGCAGGAGAACTTCCTGGTGGATTGCGACTTTGACCTACAGCCAAACTAAAGGACTGAAAACAGACTTTGACCTATGGGTTGTACTTTAGCATGCGTATCTGACTACTTTATTAAGCAACATTATCACCTGTTACACATTGAACAGAATAGAGGTGATGGCTAAATGCATACTAGGGGTGTTTCGTACAAGTTACTGCCTGAGTAAATAGTGATGGCCACCAATTTGGATGGCTTTAAGAGGGGGTTAGACAAATTCCTGGAGTGGAAGGCTATCAATGGCTACTAGTCCAGATAGCTATATTTTACACCCAGTAATGGAGACAGTATGTCTATGTACACCAGCTGACCAGGACTGGACAGATTTAACATCAGGAGTGGAGAAGGGAAGGGAAGTGACTGGAAACATCACCCCTCCCCCCCACCCTTCTTCTTCTGAGAAGCCTGAGGCAGCTGGGAGCAGCAGAAAGCTAGCTGACCAGGACTGGAGGGACTTTAACACCAGGAGTGGAGAAGGAAAGGAAAGTGGCTCTCTCTTCTTTTGGGAGCCAAAACAGCTCAAGGCAGCAGTGAATGGCTGGCTGGTGGCTGGAGAGATGGAGCAGCGCGAGCGAAGGGGAAAGGAAAGTGCTGGTAAACATCGTTGCCCGCTTCCCCCACTCTCTTCTTTTGAGAAGCTGAAGCTGACCGGAAACTGGAATATGTCTGGGAGCGGCAATATCTGTTCTATGGGGCAGAGGGAGATATGGCGATAGCAGGGTGAAATGCCATTACAGGGGAAGGAGAGATGGATATCTAATACCCATCTTACCTTCCGGTCGCCCTGCTACCCCAGGGATCTTGGGGAATGAACCAGGCCACCCACAGAACCTCTCCTTGCTCCTATGCAATGCCAGGTCGGTTAAAAACAAAACAAACATAATCTATGACCTCCTCACAGAAGATGAGGCCGACCTGGCATGTTTCACAGAGACCTGGCTGGGAGATGACACTGGCCCGACATGGGCTCAGGCTCTCCCAGCTGGGTACTGTGTTAGCGAGCAGGTGAGGGAAAGTGGGCGGGGGGGCGGAGTAGCTGTGGTCTACAAAAAACATCTTAACCTGACCAGACATCCTGTCCGGGAATTGAATCGTATTGAATGTGTGTACCTGAATCTGAAGGCCAGGGATAGACTAGGGATTCTGATAGTGTACCGGCCACCCCACTGCCTATCAGACGCTGGCCGAGCTCAGAGAACTGGTCTCGGAGCTGGTGTTGGATTCGCCCAGGCTTTTGGTCCTGCTTCAGGCCTGGTTTTGGCATGGAAACAGCCTTGGTCGCCCTGTATGATGACCTATGTCGGGAGAAAGACAGGGGGAGTGTGACTCTGTTGATTCTCCTTGATCTTTCAGCGGCTTTCGATACCATCGACCATGGTATCCTTCTGGGACAACTGGCTGAGTTGGGAGTGGGAGGCACTGCACTGCAGTGGTTCCGCTCCTACTTGGTGGGGCGGCTGCAGAAGGTGGTGCTTGGGGGACATTGCTCGGCCCCATGGATTCTCCAGTATGGGGTTCCTCAGGGGTCAGTCTTGTCCCCCATGCTGTTCAACATTTACATGAAACCGTTGGGAGAGTCATCCGGAGTTTTGGGGTGCGTTGTCATCAGTACGCTGATGACACACAACTCTATTTCTCCTTTTCATCTTCATCAGGTGAGGCTGTGGATGTGCTGAACCAGTGCCTGGCTGCGACAATGGACTGGATGAGGGCTAACAAACTGAAACTCAATCCAGACAAGACTGAGATGCTGTTAGTGGGTGGTTCTGCTGACCGGATGGAGGGTGTTCAACCTGTTCTGGATGGGGTTGCACTCCGCCTGAAGGAGCGGGTTTGTAGCTTGGGGGTTCTCCTAGAACCATCTCTGTCACTTGAGGCGCAGGTGGCCTCGGTGGCACAGAGTGCCTTCTACCAACTTCGGTTGGTGTCCCAGCTACGCTCCTATCTGGACAGGGATAACCTGGCTTCAGTTGTCTATGCTCTGGTAATCTCTAAATTGGATTACTGCAATGCACTCTATGTGGGGCTGCCTTTGAAGACGGTTCAGAAGCTGCAGCTTGTGCAAAATGCAGCGGCCAGAGTGATAACAGGAACCAGAAGTTTTAAGCATATAAGACCTACTCTGGCCCGCTTGCACTGGCTGCCTATATGTTTCCGAGCTCAATTCAAGGTGCTGGTTTTAACCTATAAAGCCTTACACGGCTTGGGACCACAATACCTGATGGAACACCTCTCCCGACACAAACTTACCCGTACACTACGATCCATATCGAAGGTCCTCCTCCGGTTGCCTACTCCAAGGGAGGCACGGAGGGTGGCAACAAGGGAAAGGGCCTTTTCAGTGGTGGCCCCCCAATTATGGAATGATCTCCCTGATGAGGCTCGCCTGGCGCCAACATTGTTATCTTTTCGGCGCCAGGTCAAGACTTTCCTCTTCTCCCAGGCATTTAACAGCATATGATGAGGGTTTTTTGTGTTTTTGTGTTGTTGTTGTGCTTTGACCCAGAAGGATATTGTAATTTTAACTTGTTTTTATGCTTTATGTTTTTAAACTTTGTATATTGGTGTTTTAATTGTTCAATGTTTTTACTTTTTGTAAACCACCCAGAGAGCTTCGGCTATGGGGCGGTATATAAATGGAATAAAATAAATAAAAATTCGAGGCTTGAGAGTTCATGGCATCCCAATTGGTCTCTGGAGCCACACATTCAGCAGGTCACACCCTCAATGCTGTTTTCAGTTCCGAACAGACGGATCTGTGGGCAGAGGTAACGAATACCTCCGAATTGTCATGGACAGACCATTTTCTGGTTAGGGTTAGTATCACGGCTACCACCCGCCCCGGCAGGGGTGGTGGACCTATTAAGATGGTCTGCCCTTGAAGGCTGATGGAGCCTTCTGGATTCCAGAAAGCCTTAGAGGGTTCTATGGCTGGTATCGTCGACGATCCTGTAGAAGCCCTGGTTGATAGATGGAATCAAGATCTAACTAGGGCTATTGACACGATCGCCCCCAAACGTCCTCTCCGGCCCACTTCTAACAGGGCGCCCTGGTATACGGAAGACCTCAGGGAGTTGAAGCGGAAAGGACGATGACTGGAGCGCCAATGGCAGAAAACTTGACTTCTATCCGACAAGACACGACATAGAGAACATCTTCATTCCTATGGGGTGGCAATACATGCAGCGAAGAAAGCTTTCTTCTCTGCATGCATTGCATCTGCGAATTCACGTCCAGCAGAACTGTTCAGGGTGGTGAGGGGTCTGACCCGGGCACCTTCCCCCCTGAATCCAACCTTAGAGCCTTCAGTAGTTTACTGTGATGCCTTTAACAATCATTTCACAAATAAAATCTCTCGGATAAGATCCAACTTAGATGCCATTGATATAGCAGAGGCTGACAATGGAGTGTCCAGCGACTCCGCGAGTAGGATTACACTGGATCAATTTCAGTTGGTGAGTACTGAGGACGTGGACAAGCTGCTTGGACGAGTGAGGAGGACGACTTGCCCTTTCGATCCCTGTCCTTCTTGGCTGGTTGTCCAGGGAGGAGATGCAGGTAGATCACATTTACAACATATTATTAATGCATCTCTCAGGGAGGGGAGTTTTCCATCATGTTTAAAAGAAGCAGTGGTACGGCCGCTTCTAAAAAAGCCCTCCCTGGACCCCCTGGACCTTAATAACTACAGGCCAGTATCAAATCTTCCATTTTTGGGCAAGGTGATTGAGAGGATGGTTGCCTTCCAACTCCAGGCAGTTTTGGATGACACTGATTTCCTAGATCCATTTCAAACCGGCTTCAGGGCAGAATATGGAGTTGAGACCTCTTTGGTAACCTTAGTAGATGATCAATGCCTGAGTATTGACAGGGGGAGTGTGTCCCTATTGGTACTCCTGGACCTCTCAGCAGGTTTCGATACCATCGACCATGGTATCCTTCTGGAGCGCCTGGGGGAATTGGGAATTGGGGGCACTGTGCTTCAGTGGTTCCGATCCTACCTCTCGGGCAGGTTCCAGATGGTGATGCTTGGGGATAGCTGCTCTTCAAAGAAGGAGTTGCTACCACAAGGTGCCATCCTTTCCCCAATGCAGTTTAACATTTATATGAAACCACTGAGAGAGATCATCCGGAGGCATGGGGTGCTATCAATATGCTGATGACACCCAAATATATTTCTCTATACCTTCGATAACATCGTCAGCTAAAGATAGTGTGTCTCCTCTGAATGAATGCTTGGAGGCGGTAATAGGCTGGATGAGGAAAAACAAACTGAAGCTGAATCCAGACAAGATGGAGGTGCTTGCTGTCAAGGGCCACAACCTGAGTTTGGAGGTGTGTCAACCAGTTCTGGATGGGGTTGCACTCCCCCTGAAAGACTGGGTTCACAGCTTGGGGGTACTCCTGGATCCGTTGCTCCAAATGACAGCCCAGATAGATGCGACGGCCAGGAGTGCCTACTATCAGCTTCGGCTGATATGCCAGCTGCACCCTTCCTAGAGTTGGAAGACCTAAAGACAGTAGTACACATGCTGGTAACTTCGAGACTTGACATCTGCAATGCGCTGTACATAGGACTACCTTTGTACCTAGTCCGGAATCTTCAACTTGTTCAAAATATGGCAGCCAAGTTGGTCACCGGTACATCTGGGGGTGACCACATAACACCAGTTTTAAAGTCACTTCATTGGCTGCCAATCAGTTTCCGGGCAAAGCATAAAGTGTTGCTTATTACCTTTAAAGCCCTACATGGTTTGGGTCCAGGTTACCTGCAGGATCGCCTTCTCCCATATAATCCGCCCCACACACTCAGGTCCTCTGCGAAGAATTTACTCAAGCCAGCCAGAACTAGGTTGACGAGTGTTACCCAGAGGACCTTCTCTTCTACCGTTCTCAGACTGTAGAATGGTCTGCCGGAGGAGATTAGACAAATTAGCAGCCTTCATGAATTTAAGAGAGCCATGAAGACTGCTCTCTTCCGGCAGGCTTATCTAGTTGAATTTTAAGATGTTTTTAATGATGTATTGGTTTTTATTTGTTTTTAATATATCATCTATTTTGTGGTCTTTGTATTTTCTATTTATCGTTGTTCCCCGCCTTGATCTGGAAGGAGAGGCAGGTTATAAATAATAATAAT